>OY282397.1:12782954-14072348 GCA_958295455.1 Coleophora deauratella | reverse complement strand
AAGACTGACACGACTGGACTATGAAAAAACAAAAGAGTATCTATACAAACAACACCAATACAATAAAAGAGTCACAGCTGAACAGTGCTGAGCACGGACCTTGTCTCAATCACTTTGAAAACAAAAACTGGATTGAAAATTATATCGTATGTACCTACCTTACGGATTCATCATCTGAATCGAAGAACGCCTCGCTCTTCTTTTTACGGTAATTTTCTTCAGACCTGTAAGAAAATGTAAAACTTTACTTTCTTCCTGCAAAAACTTTGAACGGAAAGCGTATTCCACTCAGAGTAGGTACCTAGATCAACGTGAACTGAAAAAAAAAGCATAATAGCTTACAAAATTATAAGAACTTACGAACATTATTTCAACGGCGAAGTGTCTCAGGTTGATGCGACGTAGGGCAGAGCCGGCAGCAGAGTAGGGACCGGATTCGGAGGTGCTTCCGTGCACTGAAGAATTTCACTCAAACACTGAGCAAAGTATGTAACAAATTCCGCAATTCTCCCCATTTTATAACACAATAATTCCTGAGTAAGCAGAAATCCTCACACGTGGTCCGAGCTAGTGATGGGAAATAATCGAGAACTTTCTCTCCGCAAGAACTTTGCGCTTAAGTTCTCGAGAATGTTCTTCGTGGGGAGAATTTGCGAGAATTTAAAAATGTATTTAAAAAGGTTTTTTTTTTTGTTTAAAATAAAATTTAATTGATAAGGTGATTTAAAATAACATTTATATTTACTAATATTGAATGCTAAATAGTTTGTTAAGAAATATATTGTTTTAAGAATTTGCACGCTTAATTTAAGCAAAATTTTGCGGTAATTTATATTTATAACAACTTGTACTGGTACTTACCAAAATTTATGCAAATAAATATATTTGATTTGATTTGATATAAAGTATTCATACTAAACTGCCACGTAAAGGTAAATTTTGTATACTAAATTTGTAGATGTGTTCGTTGCCTGTTACTTACAATTGACAATTTTATATATAATTGGTTATCGAGAATATTCTCAAACATTTTCTGAATGAGAATGTTCTCGAACCGAGAATATTCCTTTCCCCATCACTAGTCTGACATGCACTTGAACACCTATTTTCTCACAGTAAAATGGCAATCTCATCAAAAAAAAAAAAATTCATATTAATAAATTGAATTATAAAGCCTTTGTAACTTGAAACATGCAGGTGCGGTATTCACTTGTAAGTTGATTAAGTCAGCAAAAACGGTCGCCTTCTTGGTCAACCTAACACATCGTATACAGCAGGGTTTATTTTATACAACAGGGTTTTGATATTTTGATTTACTCCGTGTTGAGATTCGCAGAGCGATCGAATTATAGTACCTACATAGAAACTATAGGCTACTTTTTATGAAACAATTAGTATTGTAAAATAAAATAAATACAAATTTAACATAACTAAACAATTAAGAGATCCAATAATTTGTCCGATGATATTGTATTAAAAATAAAAAGCCTACTCGACATTCGATAGATAGTCAGTGAAGAAACGGGAAGAGGTGGGACGTTTGGATAACACAAGGGTTCGAATTAGAAGTGGTTCAGATTTAAGAGGTTCTGCTGAATTTGATTTCAATAAAATTATGTTAGCAATAAAAAAAGGATGTACATATTTAGCGAAATAATTTTTGATCTCTGTTTCTTACTCAACAGGGTAAAATTACTATTTTGATATTAATGCGAGTCTTACTTACCTTGTTATCTTAAAATCCGTTTCTAATAAAATCTAAAAGACATTTGTTTGAGATAGTTGCGTTAAAAACTCTTTGAAGAATACACGATCCTGTAGGCAAAGTAATTTTTTGTCACGAATGTTGTAGTCTTAGATAAGCGAGTTGGTATAATAAGGTCAATGAATGTATTTTTGTCACAACAGAATATCAATTTTTTTTTCGTATTAACTATTAATGTTTTGTCATAAGCTTATTGAAATTTTAAAGTGTAAATTGGTCACAAGAAGCATAACCGATACCTATACAGTGTTAAGTAACTGTTTTTAATATTAGATTTTTAAACTTATTTTTTATCCACAATTGGTTCCCCAACGTGGCGGCAAGACTTTTGGTTATCATGAATGAATCTTCACTTGTGCATCACCCTAGTAGCTGTTATTAATTTTATATTTTTAAAACGTAGAGCTCTGTGATATTTTTTCACCTAAGTAATATTTGCATCCATTTTAATATAACGTTATTATACTCAGCATATTAAAATAATCAAATTCTGTTACCACTTTTAATAGCGACCTTATTACACTAAACTATTATTTGCGATTGAAATTCTGTGACCATTATTTACCATGACCATAATAGACTAGCCAAGCAAGCAAGTTTATTCATAATAATATGATCAACAACTCAGCACTTTGAGGTAAAACCTTTGCCGTATATCGTGGGAATGGGAATGTATTTTTGAAGTACAGTCAAATTTAAAAAAAACATGATTTTAATATTCAAGTTAAGTTAATTAGAAAAACCTACTTAAATTCCTCTCCCTCTCTCACGAATTTCCAAAGAAGTTTCAATTTTACCTATTTATTTTTACATTTACATAATTAAAGGCTACATTATCACAAAAACCACATGTCGTTGGACTTCTGATTACATTAAGCTACAAAATGTTTAATTTAATTTTAAAGAGTTAGTATCAGTAATACTTTTTATAATATAGAAATAAATCATACTTCATACTTATTTACTTACCTGCTAATCATAAGTACACCGTTGAGATAGAAATTATGTGTGTGACAGTACTTATTGGTTGAAGTCATAAGCGCATAGCGGGAGTGAAAAGCAAATCATTGGAAGCTTAAAAAAACTGAATTGATAAATGATGAATTCCTTAGTTCTTAAAATTATCATCAAATGAATATTAATAAAATCTATATATGTTTACTTAAAAAAAAAACAGAATCTATAAAATGAAGATGTAAACAAAACGAAGTAATTTCGTAATTCCTAATTAAATCAATTCTTCTGAAATAAAAATTCTACTTCAAAACTTATTTAGCTAAATTGCTACTAACTTAATTATTTTTAAATAAAAGGCAAAAACGCTTGTCGCTTATGATCACGCCGTGTCATTTGTGTAGATTTGCAAGCGTCAGCAGCTTCTTCTAGTGGAGGTTTACAGTGCAGCGGGAATGACGTCGGATGTTCCCGCTTAGTGAAATATATTATAAAATTAATTAAATGTGTATAACTTAGTTTTGGTGTGAATATAACCAAATTTTATGAACAGATAAATATAGATGCAGATCGAACATGTTTGAAAAAGTTGTAAACCCAACCGAAGCACTCCTGCAGTTAAACGAAGTTATCAGTTATTTTTATTCAAGGTGAACCTAATCATAATTAAAGGTACTAAAACTTCAGCAACTCAATGAATGTCAGTGTCGGGGAGCCAGTTTCGAGTAGTTCGAAACCCCCAGCCATACACTGCTGCAATTGGGTGAAGTTAAAAAAATTTAAGGTACAGAAACTTCAGCAACTCAATGAATGTCAGTGTCGGGGAGCCAGTTTCGAGTAGTTCGAAACCCCCAGCCATACACTGCTGCAATTGGGTGAAGTTATGAAAACTTAAGGTACTGAAACTTCAGCAACTCAATGAATGTCAGTGTCGGGGAGCCAGTTTCGACTAGTTCGAAACCCCCAGCCATACACTGCTGCAATTGGGTGAAGTTATGAAAATTTAAGGCACTGAAACTTCAGCTACTCAATGAATGTCAGTGTCGGGGAGCCAGTTTCGAGTAGACCGAAACCCCCAGCCATACACTGCTGCAATTGAATAAAGTTATCAGTTAGGTGCAGTAACTGAATTATATAAGTGAGCCTTGAAAAAATTAAAATACTGAAACTTCATCCAGTCAGTGAATGAAACCTAAATCAACCAATTTATAATATCCCATCCTATACGCGACCGCGTAGTTTAATAACCAACCTATCACAACAAAACTATGTTATCTATTTTTTTCAAGTTTATGTGCGTTGTGTTAAATAAATAGTGAGATTTAAAAGATGTTAAACTTCAACGGAGACAGCGGCTTTTTACTGGTGAGTACTAATATAATTTTAAAATTCGCTCTTTGTATGTGTTGAACCGAAGTTTTCGTTGGATTTTTGGGATTTTAAAATCATTTTTTGAGAACAGCGTTCAGTATACGGAGTGAAGACGAGCGAAGCGAGGCGAACGGAGTTTACTGAACGCTGTTCTCAAAAAGTGATTTTAAAAGCCCAATAATACACTACTCACAACAAATGTCAAAACAACAAATGTCATCCTCTATAGTAGGTATAAATACTGTTGTCTTCTGCAATCAGTTTCAAACTGAATTGTAAGCTCACTGATACTTCCCTACCTATATAAGCACTTTAACAAACGCAGCATTATACAAATTGAGAATTGATTCAAATACTAAAATTCCAATTATGAGCGTTATGATGATACTAATTAACGTTTCGCCGAAGTGAGCGGTTTTATAATACATCACGTAACAGACCGACGTACAGACAAAAGGCTGTTTTGTGTACGTGTGATTTCCCACGTGTGTTGTATTGTGGAGACGATATAGTGCCGAGTGCGTCCCATTATTGCGTGCTCAATGTTTTTACAGCATTTTATTTTATGTAGGTATTTAATATTCATTGCAATGTACATTTAACTTCGGACACAGAATACTTTGGGGTTGCATTTTAACATGCTTTGTCACTATCTTACATATCTCTCTTCGCATATGTATACTTTACATACTTTTCATTCACAGAATTGCCCAGTTGATCTATGTTTACTTATTTTGAGAATTTGGATACTTGTTCTATCTATCAGCCGAAAGACGTCCACTGCTGGACAAAGGCCTCCCCCAAGGATTTCCACACCGACCGGTCCTGTGCGGCTCGCATCCAGCGGCTTCCTGCAACCTTTACCAAGTCGTCGGTCCACCGAGTCAACAGCTCGTAGAACAGATGGCCGTTGGGGCAGTAAAGTTCTCGAATGGCGACCGCGCACCGGAAGGCGCAGTGTGGGCAGGCCTCCGACTCGGATACTTGTTATTAAATTGTAAATACATAGTTACAGTATAAGGGTTTGATTTTATTCTTAATTTCACGTGAAAATAACATAATACTTTACAAATTAGTAATTAATTACCTGATTGCCCCACAGGCAAGGCAATGTTTTTGTGTGTGTAATGTTAATTATATTAGTTTGTCCGGGCTTGAAAGCACCATAAACGGTTTAATGGATTTTGGACTATGTAGTCTTAATCCCCGTGACAGTTTTCATTTAGAGAGAGAATTTGTGTTTTTTTTTATCGTTGGTCTGTTTTTTAAATCATATTAAGTATGATTTGTGTCAAATCTCTCTTTTGAAGACACAGCATCCTTCGTTATGTTATGCCAACATGCACTCAATTGGAATACTCCTTATAGTATAGGGTATTTTATAAAATACCTAGAAAAAAATTCACCACGGCTTCTACTCAAGAAACTGAACAAATTTGCCCAAGGAACCTTAATATAGGAATACTTAATTCGCAAAAAAATGGGAGTCCTCATACTAATTGATGAACTGAACCGCCAGTTCTGTATGGAAACTTTTTTGCAAACTGAGTATAGGATCCTTGGGAAACGTTGTTCAGTTTGATGAGTAGAAGAATATAAGTTGAAGATAGCCAGTTCACCATTGCGTTGGGGAATCTTGGTAAGCCCGCTTCCATCTTCGGCATCATCATCACTTACCACCAGGTGAGATGATGCCAAGGGCTTACCAATCGAGAGTAAAAAAAAAGTAGACCCCACCGTAATTTTTTTTCAGGTACTTATTTTAGAAGGACCCTATACAAGTGTATCAAAAAGGTGTGGTAATACTTCAAAGTGGGCTTCTACTCATGAAACTGAACAACTTTTGTTCTACAACTTTATTGAAATCGCACTTTTTTGGACTTTTCATACAAATCGATCAACTGGCGAGCCAAGTTTGTATGAAAAGCCAAATTGTTTTTTGCGATTTCAACAAAGTTGTAGAACAAAAGTTCTTCAATTTGTTGAGTAGAAGCCCAGTTTGAAGTATTACCACACCTTTTTGATACACCTATATAGGGTCCTTCTAAAATAAGTACCTGAAAAAAATTAACAGTGGCTTCTACTTTTTTTTTAACTCTCGATTGGTAAGCCCTTGGCATCATCTCACCTGGTGGTAAGTGATGATGATGCCGAAGATGGAAGCGGGCTTACCAAGATTCCCCAACGCAATGGTGAACTGGCTATCTTCATCTTATATTCTTCCACTCATCAAACTGAACAACGTTTCCCAAGGATCCTATACTCAGTTTGCAAAAAAGTTTCCATACAGAACTTATAATTAGATGTAATTAGATAAGATGACATTAGCACATCCTTGCGATGCCGCAAACTTCGTTCAGACTAAATATTTACTGCTAATTAATCATAATATTTATTGGTGAAAGAAAATGCTAGAGAACACTAGCAGACTGTTTATTTAAATGCCATCAATATAAACATTTAAGATCAGTGTTCAGGTGCTAGTGATAGATAATCTAATAAATAAAAACACTTCCTAGAAATTATACCTATCTTTCTCTCAAAAAACTTATTTTGTGTCTATTGCTGCTAAAATTAGCTACACAAGATTATCTAAAATTTTCTAGTTCTCTTTCCGTTCCTTCTTAAGATAGATAGATAGATAAAATTATTTATTTTACATAGCCAAGAATACAGATAATTTGGACTATACAATAAAGCTAATGCTAAAGCCACAAAAGAACAAAACAGGCCAGTGAAAATGGCCTGGACTCAGCATAAAAGTCCGTTCTTAACTTCAGTTCCCGAGATTTATGATGTCAAGCTTAGTGTCATAGCGTCAAAAGTTCAGAGACAAGTTCGGAAACAATGTCGACAGTGTATTTTAATTCATTGAGTTTTTGCAGTATCTCATATTTTATTCAAACAAAATAATCTCTCTTCTGGTCTGTATTAGTTGCGGTGGTTTGTTAAATTTGTTAAGTCCAATTTGTACTAAATACCAAAAACAAATCAATCACCCTGATCTCTAAAGGTAAATATTTATAACAAAATGCGCATGCAATTTACTTTCAGCTGAATTTTCTGATAAAATACTATTTTCCTAGATTTGATCTATAGTTCATTCCAATAAGAAAAAAGCAAAAGGTAAACAAACTTACTATGGAACTGACACATGTCAACGTCAGATACATATACTATCTTTGTTTACCTTACCTTTTACTTTTTTTGATTGGAATGAACTACAGGTACACATTGCAACTTCTCTCATGAGAACATTGAGTACATACTTTTATGATAAGTAGGTTTCAGTGGGTGATGTGATAACTGGTAACTAGGCTACTGTGAACGTACACCTATGAGTCCTATGACTCATGCTAGTTCATTATAACATACACTACATAACGGATACTTTTTATGTATCTACAGTGAATCGGCAGCTTAAAATGACCCCGTACCATACAAACGCCCAAGGCTAATGATTGTGGACGCGGCCGCGGCAGTAAACTAATGGCGCTAACTTCTGTTGTTGTTTTTCATTGTTAGCTAAGATATCTCACAAGGATGTACTGAGGAGGCGAAAAGTTAATACAGGATACAGGAATTAGTTAAATGTACATAACAGATGCGTGTACACGTGATACGGGGAGCTAAAACCTCTTTAGCTTGAACATAGCTTGACTTTCGTGAATAAAAGTGTTTCTGCATTGTCGGCAGAAGTTTCAAACAGACAACAAAATGGTTATTTATTGTATTTACGTGATTATTTGTTTGTATCGATAAACTATGTTCTACGCACCGATTCACCGTTTTTACTTTTACATAAAACGCCTTTTGGAATTATCTGAAATGAACAAGCAATTAATCTTCAAACAAAATAAATAACTTTTAAATATGATGATAATGATGAAAGATATGATTCACAGTTTTATAGATTTTAGTTTTTATTGAAGTGTTTACACATATTAAAGTTACTACAGCATAATAAAAGAAACGTATCTACTTTAAAAACAATAAAACATTTGTGATTGATTTGTAGCGCCGTTAAGTATTCTGGAAGCCGTCGCGGCTCGGTTCGGCTTAACCTAATTTTATTTTTTCTTCTATGACTGCGTTAGCTGAATACAGACACAGCTATATATGCAATCCCCAGATAAAAGACGCTAAGAAACCTCTTAAGGCCTTATAGGCTTGAATTCACCCTGGGGGTGGCCACTAGCGCTACAAACTACGAATTCGTACTTGGCCCCTCTGTGTGGAGTACGGCCTACGGGCCTAATAGTCCCCAAGATGTGAGAAGAGGGTTGTTAACGAAACTATTTCTGCACTGTTCGTCAGTTCCTCTCGCGTAGAGGCATTAATTTATATTTTAACACAACCAATTCTTTGCTCTGATTTCAGCTGCTT
Source organism: Coleophora deauratella (assembly GCA_958295455.1). NCBI lineage: Eukaryota > Metazoa > Arthropoda > Insecta > Lepidoptera > Coleophoridae > Coleophora > Coleophora deauratella. The sequence goes on along the minus strand of OY282397.1, from coordinate 14,063,872 downwards.
AAGTTTACCTTACATTAGTTTTAACAATACCATTCTCCTGCCCACAGACAGTACAACATGGCTTTCCAAACAGAGCGAGCGCGCTTGCGTGGGACCCTCTACTGCGATTGGCTGCGCTCGGCACGGCGACGGGCGCGCTGAAGGTCTACGGCAGACCTGGTGTCGAGTTCTATGGACAGCACACCAACCCTGACTGCGCAGTCACACAGATACGCTTCATACCTGGTAAGAAGGTTAAACTCCAACTAAGCAGTAACTGAACGCTACGCTTGACGCAATGATGGACGCTCTGAGCCATTAAGACAGACCTGATGTCGAATCCTAAAACGCACCAAGTCTGAATGCAATAGTCTCAAAAATACACTTTCTTCAACGTCATTAAAGTAAATAAGTAGTAAAAATAAGTAAATATCACTGATTAAAGCCCAACGAAAGGACACTTCCAGGGAATAATGTATATGCCAGTACATTCATCATTGCCTCTGCTTTTTTCGGTAAATTTGACATGAGTAACAAAGATAACCCTATTTATGAATCAATGCATCTTACAGGCACAGGGCGTCTAATATCACTATGCGACGACAACAGCCTCCACCTGTGGGAAATCAACGAGAAATCCCTCGTGGAGCTCAAATCGCACACATTCGAAGGCAAGAACAAGAAGATATCCTCAGTATGCGTGGAAGCATCTGGAAACAACCTTCTCATGGGCACAGAGGGCGGAAACGTGTACACATTGGACTTGAGTACCTTTAATATTGCAGAAGATGTGATATACCAAGAAGTTGTTATGCAGAAGTGAGTATAGTTTTATATTATTCCCATCGCACTTTCAGCTAAGCGATATTCTAATAAAAATGCTACGATATTTTTTTATTATGCAAATACATATTTAATATACCGGCTATAATTATTGTAATAAAGTTAACGTAATCGATATTGAACAAATTAACGCAAATTTCCATAACAATCAGCTCGCTTTTACATTTGTTATGTTTCCTTATAGCCGTGAGACTTTCTTAGATTCATTTATAACGTATTCTTTGTGCAATGTTCTTAAGTATTACCACGTGTAACTCTAAAAAAAGATTTCCAGGTTAACAAAGTGTACCACACATATACACATACCTGTATGTTACGCGATATTTTTGCCGATTCTAAACCGATTCTAATAATTCTTCTTTTTGTTTGACAGATAACTGAAAAATCCCGTAAAAGTTGTAATGATCGGTTCGGCACTTTTTTTGCAAAACTATAGTTGTTACTATTGAAATCGGATGTTTTTAACACGTTTCGTTGTCAATTATCCGCATGACGGAATAGATTTCGGATGCAAAACGGAACTCATATACATATGTACATATATTTTAGCTGTCCAGAGGACTTCAAAGTGAACCCAGGCGCAGTGGAAGCACTATGCGAGCACCCCAAAGTTCCGGCCCGTCTCCTGATTGGCTATAACAGAGGACTGGTCGTCCTGTGGGATCGCACCACTTCCGCACCTACTCACACGTTTGTCTCCAATCAACAGTTGGAGAGTCTCTGTTGGATTGATGAAGGTGAGCTTCATCTAAAATATCATCAGTGCAACATAGTCAAAATTCAAAGTCAAAATGTTTTTCATTTTTTGAAAAAAAAATTTGATGTTGTACACATACTTTTGAATCACACTCAATGTTTCGGGAAGTGTTAGCGGAGCGAAAAGAAACGTCGAGTCCAAAAGAAAGTCGCCCCAACACATTTCTAATACAATTTATGTCATTACTGGAACTAAGAGCTGAAGGATCTATACATGCCCATACATCTCACATCATATTGTCAATAGGGTTTTTCACCATTTTTTGAAAAGTATTTCAAATTGATCATTAGGTGAGAAAAAGTAAAAAATGTTTTTTTAAAAAATTTTTGAAACCTATAAGTACCCCAAAAATACATTTTAAATTACCATTGCCAATTAGCGCGCGAAAACGATAGCCGCCATGATGCTTAGGTCGTGACGTCATTTCAGGAGTAAACAAAACAGCTCTGTACTAAAATTTTGACACATATCGCGAACAAAATGTCGTTGTTTACCACTATTGTGACGTCACCTGACAACCAGCATGGCGGCTGTCGTTTCAGACATTTGAATAACAGATTAAAAGGCTTGATTTTTGTAAATCAAATAAAATGGTTTTTCTCATTTTATTGTATAGAAATCATATTAAATTGATTACGTATTACAAATACCGCAGTAAATAAGCAGTTTTAGATTTTTTCTAGTTTAGAGTAAAATACCCTATTGTTTAGTGTTGACTGTGTCAACTCTAGATTCAGTAGATCATTTTGTAACCCATAAACTGATTTCTCCCCAGGCGAACACTTCACATCGTCACACAACGACGGTTCCTACGTGACGTGGGAGGTCGCGGGGGCGGCCAGCGATCGACCCCTGAAGGAGCCCGTCACGCCTTACGGACCGTACCCTTGCAAAGCCATCTCCAAGATACTCAACCGCACTTCTATCAACGGCGATGAGATTACAATATATGCTGGTGAGTTGGCAACTTAGTAGCGACCGCTTGCGAATTTATCCATATGGATTCTATAGTCTCACAAGGAATTTAAATATTTTCCGCCACGAAAACTTACTTACTTACTCCGCTGGCTCAGCGACCGAAAGTGTCTCGGCCTCCGATACGAGAAGTCGCCACTGCTCTCGGTCTTGTGCGATTTCTCACCAGTCGCTAGCTTGGTGTTCGCGCCACGAAAAGAAAATTATATATTCTGTTTGGGAAATTTACTCTACCTGTATGCCAATTTAAATGCAAGTTTTCTCTGCCTACAAGTTAACACAGACAGTCTGTCGTTTATATGTATAGTATTTTGACTATTGTAACAGTATCGACATTCTATAGTTGGGTTAATGGAAAATGGCAACATTGGCTTTGAGGTGTTTGCGACAATAGTTTTTTATCGATGCTTTACCGATTCTTAAAAAATATATTGTTTATTGCACTCCAAACTATCAACGTTTTAGCAGATTTCCCTATTCAAATTAAAATAAGAACTTTTCATTTGGAGTTTTATTCAAGTTATGTATTTTTTTTTCAGGTGGCATGCCCAGAGCCTCATATTCGGATAAATACACCGTCACAGTACACCAAGGTGACAAACACGTAGCCTTCGATTTCACGAGCCGTGTAAGTTAGTCTAGTGTTTTTCTCTCTTCGAGCATTTTGTACTTAATTTTAGCTTCAAAACACTTAATGGTACTTGAGGCTCTGTAATGCAAGGTCAAAGAATGTCCATTCATTCACATAATTGTAGAAAACAGACACAGTCAGTGAATTAATCCATGAGCGTCAGCCATATTGCGTCTTGTGTATATCTTGTTCCAACCAAGAAAAAGCAAAAGATAAACAAACTTACTATGGAATTGTCAACGTCAGTTGCATTATAAGTTTGTTTACGTTTTGCTTTTTTTGATTAGAATGAACTGTAGAGATGTTTTTTTTTCATGGTTATTTTTAATTACAGGTGATAGATTTCTTTACAACCACACCGGTACCGCCAGATGGAGTGCCACTCCAAGAGCAAAGGCCTGAAACTCCCGCGCAGATACAAGCGGAGACAGTCAATCAAGTTGCCGCGGCATTGGTAAGTTTTTGCATTTTGTACAAATGTTATTATATAAAAAGTATAAAATCGTTTGACCACGTACTAGTGAGTGTTCACTAGAAGATTCGAAGAGTCTACTGGTTTGTATGCCTGCGGGCTGCGTGTGTGTGTGTTCGTGTCAGTATTTGTCCAATTTGCAATATTATAAAAGAGACAGAAATTACTTTCGCAACAAAAGTTCACCATACATAGAACGAGAGCCCTTATCCTAACACTCATTAATTTTTCTGTCTTCTTTTTCTCCTCCTTTTGAGGTAATCGCTGTCTTGCTCGTTTTAGTATGAAATTAGTGTAATATAAGTTATACTTTATTTCAAGCTAGTACAGCGGTTGTATAGCCATTGAGCGACGTTGTTTTTCTTTGTTCCCAGGTAGTGTTGGCTGAGGAAGAGCTAGTGGTGATAGACTTATGCGACGCGCAATGGCGGCCCATACAGCTGCCTTACCTGGTCTCCATCCACGCGTCGGCCGTCACCACCGCCACTTTAGTCGACAATGTGGCGCAGAACGTCTATGACAACATTGTTGCTGCTGGTAAAGACGGCATTATCTTTTTCTTTTTATTATTAACCAGTGGGTCCAAAGAGATAGAATAGCTTTTTTTTATGGAAAATTATAACTGGCGGTTACCCTTTGCGTTTAGTTTTAGGGTATTGCGGTAGGACTGTAAAATCATCAGATAGTATAGCTGCCATATTTTGTGTCTAATTCAAAAGATCTAAAAGGGTATTTTAGAAAAAGGCTATGGTTGGAACTCATAGATTTATGCTTTGACGAACTGACCAGCTTGTAGCGAGTCTTCAGTTTTAGTGTTTATTTTATTTTTGTTTATTGCAATATTAATAGAAGCATTTTTATTTCAGGCAAGCAAGAAACAGTGGACATGTTTTCCGAGAGTGCGTGGCCTATCTCTGGCGGTTTGGTCGACACTCCAGCGGAAACGGAGCGTCAGGTATATTTAAATATGTATTTGCTTTTGTGCGACTTTGACAAGTTAAAGCGGGTAAAACACTGCTCCGGAATCCGGTGTGCGGTGCGGCGGTTTTTTTACTATTGAAATTGTGATGTAAATCGAATATTGAACTGTGTAAACCGCACACCGGAGCGGATTCCGGAGCAGAATGTAATCCGCGTAATAGTAGTACATTGCTCAGTTACTCTTTGTATGTCTTACCTCACCTTACCTCTTCAGGGACCTTCTTTCACATTATAAAGATAAATAATGTGCACAAACAATTACTACAGATAATCCTAGTTTGAACCAGATAGCCATTTTTGAGGTGAGATGGTGCTAACGGCTTACTAATTGTCGATAAAAAAAATTACTCCATGTGTGCAGATACTGCTGACGGGGCACGAGGACGGGTCCATACGCCTGTGGGACGCGAGCGGCGTCGCCATGACACGCCTGCACAAGGTCACTACCAAGCAACTCTTCAGGTCAGTCTTCGGAACGTGTGGTAGCTCCACTCCTCACGTTTGTTAAGCGGCGGCAAGTGAATGGGACCTTCTGAAATAGTATACTGCAAAATTTTGCCTTTACCCAAGAATCTCGACAGTTTTACCTAAGGAACCAATACAGAAGTAACAAATAGATATATATTTTTGTGCTACTTGATCAGATGAGGCGCTTTGTATGGTGGATGTACAAACATTTTTTTGGAAATTGAGTTTAGTTAGATCCCATGGAGAAATTTACTCTGTTTTGTAATTACACTCTTCTGGCTCTGTCTTCGTTTGCCGTCGCTCTATCGTGTAGATAAATTAGGGTTGGGCATATCAGAAACCTCTATTGCTAAAAGAGTGTGTCAAGTTTGGAAGATATTATGGTCATCATACCAGCACGGCCATTCAAACTACCTTTCTCGCTCTGGCAACAGATGTTTCTGAGAAAAATAAAGAACATGTCTTCAGAAAGGGACAGAGAATACGACACTCTGTTCCGTATTTGAACCGTGCTCTCAAAGAGATGATTAACTTTGTAATGCATTGTGATTTGCCTTAACACTACAATATTTTTTTTGTAATATTATAACTCGAATTAACACATTTAAAATTAATTTAAATAAAATTATAACTAGTAGTAATTTGTGTGTCTTGCTTATTGCTTGCTACGTTTTGAAGTGGGCTGAAAAAATCTACTACTCATACAAGGTAAAAATATTTAGTAGTGCATGTTACTAGTATTTTTTTATACTACCAATAGACTAATAATCTTTTTTTTAGGTTATGTTACGTTATTATTTATGCTTTTTTATTATTATTTAAACTTCTAGCGTGACACACTGTGCATATATTTATTAATTTCATGTGAAAACTTTTTAGTTTAGGCTGTAGTTTTTTTTATGTACCCAATCCAGTGTTAACTAGCTGTAGCTAGTTTTCCTAAGAAATAAAATAAAAGGGAAAAATAAATACAGGGGGACTAGTAAGATGACGGAATATAAGGATTGTGTTAACAACTGACCAATTTTCCCCAAGAAACCTATGGTCAATTTTTAAAGTATTTTTTAGACTTACCATAGAAATCGACAAGCTGATAGGCCAATTTTATAAGTCTTACGAGTTATACTATACCTAGTATAAAGAAATGCCAATAGAACTGCACAACAAATTTTATTTCTCTTTCTCTTCGTTTCCATATTATTTTGCTTTAAGTCACCATGTTTTTGTAAGATGGCAAAAGGGTAACGACAACCCTGATTGAAAGTAGCTACCGCCGCCTATGAGCCTCTGTAACAACAGACGGTTTATCAGTGTATTGCTGGTCTATCTATCGGAATCTAATGCTTCGTATGCAGGTTATATCGCCTCACCCGCCGGAAAAAAGCACGCTGCTTGGCGGCAAGTATAGAGCGAGCAGTGCCCTAACAATGACGGATCTTGCATAATACTATCAAATTCACAACATATATTCGACCCAACATAAAAGAATTCAAAATATTATATGAAACAGCGATTATTTTCTTTTTTATCGCAATTGGTAAGCCCTTGGCATTTTCTATCATACAAAAAAAGGAAAATAAAAATTAAATAACACGCATACTAATGAAAGACAATAAATAATCGTCCCAACTGACCTTGAACAATGTGTTTTTTTTTATATATGCAGGGTGTAACAGAAGTGTGTGACAATACTTCAAGGTTGGCTTTTACCCATCAAACTGAACAACTTTTGTTCTTTGTGGACTTTTCATACAAACTTGGTTCGCCAGCTGATCGATTTGTATGAAAAGTCAAAAAAAAATTTTGCGATTTCAACAAAGTTTGTAGAACAAAAGTTGTTCAGTTTGATGGGTAAAAGCCAACCTTGAAGTATTGTCACACACTTCTGTTACAGCCTTTATATATCGATAACTATTAATTATTACTTTATTTTAAATTTTACTTTTCCTATAGCGGTGAGGACCTAGGTGACCACAACGACAGCCAAAATGAAGAAGACGAATGGCCTCCGTTCCGGCGCGTTGGGACCTTTGACCCGTACAGCGATGATCCCAGGCTTGCCGTCAAGAAAGTGAGTACAAGAGAGTAGCTGATACGCCATCGATATGGGAAACATTAGATAAGGTTACTCGCTCTGTTTGTTTCTGAACCAGCGTGTTCGTCTTGCGGGGGCTGAAGCGGGGTGAAGAGGGAGGCATGTATTTAAACAAATATCGCCGTTGTGTGATAAGCTTAAGGTTTATGTATTTAATGTTGTCTACTAGCGACATCTAGCGACGAGTAGGGAGGCATGTATTTAATTAATGTTATCTACTAGCGACATCTAGCGACGAGTAGCGTAGCATCACTATAAAATGACAAAATATTCATAAAATAACAAGAAAAAAGTGATAAGAAATGTTGCTGTTAGTTTTGTTCTTTATTTTTTTATTCTTTTAGCACATTTCACTGCACTGTTAGACATATTTTCATTTAAAATACGGGATGTTTACTCGTCGCTTGTCAGATTTCGAATGGTGCGCGAAAAGGCGGCGCTACTCAACATAGGGGAGCAAACCACTATTAGCGACTACGCAGTCGGGCAGTATTAACCTCATCTAATGTCTCTCATATCGATGTGATACGCTTACAGCAACTAACATTTCTCCCTTGTCGGCAGTAAATAGGTTTGTTCTTATTCGCCCGTTCGTAAATGGCTTATTTCTTTGAACGTCGCAAAAATTTCTTAAACTCAAACTCAAAACTCAAAATGTTTTTTATTTAAGTAGATGCTTTACACATGCTTTTAAATCGTCAATATTTTTTTCTACCTAGTACAAAGTCCCTACCACGCGGGACTTGTACACTCAACGTTTCGGGAAGTGTTTGCGAAGCGAGAAGAAACGTCGAGCCCAAAAGAAACTCGCTTCAACACATTTTTTTAATAAAATCTTAAATTCTATTACAATTCATGTCAACAATAAAGTTGTGAGCTGGAGGATCTATACATCTTCGTTTGAATAGCTATTCCTTCGTACTTCATCTGTGAATTACGTAATAGTAGTAGAAAATTCAGCGTCTGTCAAATTTGGGCAAATCCACAAATATGTTGGAGTATAAATCCAGCAGTGGACGTCTTTTGGCTGATGATGATAAATCCGAGAAAAAGAGATTCATTTATAAATATTTACAAATAAACACAGAATCAATGTTTTGTGACTTTTAGGGCGCTTTTATTGTCATGCGGATTCCTGTCCGCACGAGGGCCAGGCCTGCATGCGTGCTGCGTTTCCAAAGCGTCCCGCGTGCGTGTGCCACGAATGACGATAACAGGGCCCTAAAAACATGTAATGAAACGATAGGTTGTGGGCGGCACGCATGCTGGCATAGCCCGCGTGCGGGCTCAAATCCGCATGACAATAAAATCGCCCTAACAAGTACCTCAATTTTTACTTGAATAAACTTGAAAACATGAATATTATTTTTATTTGTGTGCAGGTAATCCTATGTCCGCTATCCGGAATGCTGACGATTGGAGGTGCGGCCGGACACATTATCGTCGCTACCCTCAAAAATGCACCCACCACCGCCGAAATTAAGGTGAGTTTTCGAATGTAAAGCATGTAGGTACTTAAATACAAACATTTGAATTTTGTAATATTTGTAGCCAATTTGGCCGTAGTTATGCCATAACGATCCAGTTGGATTATTATGGCATAACCAAAGAAGTTTTATATCGTCGCTCCGCTCCTCTATAGAACGCTAATACGTCAGTTACTATATGAAACCGCGTGGGCGAAGTTGAGGGGAAAATCTGAGGTGCGGGAGGGGGAAGCTTCATAAATGTTCGAATTTTTGAATCTAAGAATGTCATATGTTTGAATTACGACCAATCACCGCAAGATGTCAACTGTCTAAGGATTTAAATCGTCGAATAGCAATAGAGTATTTGAAAATGACAAAACTCAAAATACGACTGAAAGATCTAGTGATGGAGGTAATAGAAAGGATCACAAATATCGAAAATTCTTAAGATAATTTGTAAAATGAGGATAACAAAATAAATTAAGCATATTGTTCCTTGTTAAATCTTAATACATAAACAATACTAATAGAAATTCACAAATATAATACAGTAAAAATACATAATAAAACAAAAAATATATATTTTAAAACTAAAAATCAAACCGAATCATAACTTCCAAAACATATCTATAGCCAAGCTGGGCGAAAATGTTAAGAGAAAATTTTCCAGCTATCGTGTCTGCTCATAGTCTTAATTCTCGTTTAATTTTTATTTGGGTTCCTTTGGAAACTGAAAATAATTAGAAGAAAAAATAAGTCAAACACATTTCATGTCTACGTTGGATAAAACTATGTAAATATGCAGTCGGATATTTTTTGTTGCAAAACTTTTTGCTATGCCTATCGAAAAGTCGATGAAGTGTTACATCACTACCATATGTTTTGCAACGAAGTTATTTAAATAAAAATTAGTCAATATATGGCTTACTTCTGGTATGAAACCCCGCACATTTGATTTATTGAGATGCCCAGTGCGGTTTCCGCATCAGACAACGATGCAACTTGGCATTTTTACGATAAATTTACACATATTTTGTCCGATGTTACCTCGACCATTGACAGAAATAGACTGAAAGATGAAAATTGAACGAAAATGACATTTCAATTTAACTTGGCCATCTGCCCACCTTGCGGCGAGCGGCCGATGCCCTGTATTGCTAGTCTGTAGGAGGGGAGCGGGATGCATGTCTGTGGGCATAACTATGGCCAATTTTCCCGTTTCAAATCATTGTGTTTAGTTTTATAGGAAATCATTTCATGTTTGACACTCTTTCAGACAACATCAGTGAACATCGTATCGGATCGCGACGGATTCGTGTGGAAGGGACACGATCAGCTCACGCTGAGGACTGGCCAACACACATTCCCACAGGGATATCAGGTTAGTGACAACCTTTGTGTTTGATGAGTGGGTTCTCTTGTTTTAAACTGTAACTGCGGTTGTAATGGAAAAGACTTTAGTTGCCTCATTTACTGTTTTTTTGTAAACGAAGCTCGATATTCAGTAACAAAGCGATAGTAGCTAAACTTAACTTACAGCACGGGTAGCATGAGGGCGTAGATGACACCGTTTATCGCGCTCAGCGAAAGAAAACGTTCACTTATCTTTCTCAGTGATGTGGCGTTAGAGCGAGACGGTCGCTTTATCGCGTTGCAACCGGCTTTAGTAATTAGAAATGCTTGTTTACATTTACTACAGTGATTAGGTGATTATGAATAATAAATAATAATAAAACAATGATTAGGTTTTTTTATCTGCTGTACATTTCTATTGTCCTCCTGTTCAATTTTTTTTAGAATGCCCCTTACGTTTGATTGATTGTCCATGTTGAATTTCGTCGTATCCCGGGTGCAGGTGACGTCGGTGGTGCAGCTGCAGCCGCCGGCGGCGGTGACGTCACTGGCGGCGCACTGGGAGTGGGGGCTGGTGTGCGCCGGCACCGCGCACGGGCTGGCGCTGCTCGACGCCAGCTGCGGCCCGCGCGCGCTCGCGCACAAGTGCACGCTCAACCCGCACGGTGAGTGCTGCTGCCCGGGGCGGGGGGGGGGGCGGTGACGTCACTGGCGGCGCACTGGGAGTGGGGGCTGGTGTGCGCCGGCACCGCGCACGGGCTGGCGCTGCTCGACGCCAGCTGCGGCCCGCGCGCGCTCGCGCACAAGTGCACGCTCAACCCGCACGGTGAGTGCTGCTGCCCGGGGCGGGGGGGGGGGGGCGGTGACGTCACTGGCGGCGCACTGGGAGTGGGGGCTGGTGTGCGCCGGCACCGCGCACGGGCTGGCGCTGCTCGACGCCAGCTGCGGCCCGCGCGCGCTCGCGCACAAGTGCACGCTCAACCCGCACGGTGAGTGCTGCTGCCCGGGGCGGGGGGGGGGGGGGGGGGCGGTGACGTCACTGGCGGCGCACTGGGAGTGGGGGCTGGTGTGCGCCGGCACCGCGCACGGGCTGGCGCTGCTCGACGCCAGCTGCGGCCCGCGCGCGCTCGCGCACAAGTGCACGCTCAACCCGCACGGTGAGTGCTGCTGCCCGGGGCGGGGGGGGGGGGGGGGCGGTGACGTCACTGGCGGCGCACTGGGAGTGGGGGCTGGTGTGCGCCGGCACCGCGCACGGGCTGGCGCTGCTCGACGCCAGCTGCGGCCCGCGCGCGCTCGCGCACAAGTGCACGCTCAACCCGCACGGTGAGTGCTGCTGCCCGGGGCGGGGGGGGGGGGGGCGGTGACGTCACTGGCGGCGCACTGGGAGTGGGGGCTGGTGTGCGCCGGCACCGCGCACGGGCTGGCGCTGCTCGACGCCAGCTGCGGCCCGCGCGCGCTCGCGCACAAGTGCACGCTCAACCCGCACGGTGAGTGCTGCTGCCCGGGGCGGGGGGGGGGGCGGTGGTGACGTCACTGGCGGCGCACTGGGAGTGGGGGCTGGAGGGAACCGGCGTGACAGATTGTAGAAAATACATGTGCATTTTTTATTTATAAATATTTCGTAATAAATATGAAAACGTGACACTATAAAAAACATTTTTATAACAAATTGTCATTTTTGACATTTCATAATTAGTAGCTCAGATGACTAGCAGTCAACTACCCTACTCATCTTCAACTAAACGCATCTAACAGCTTTATGCTAGCTTCACTAAATTGTAACTGTGTGTGGACATCATCCATTTCAGATGCTAGCCGCCACTTATTACCTATTGGTTGTCTACTATTATAGTTAAGTACAGTACACTCACAAAAATATTAATGCCATCACAGATCACTCCGGCGCGGGCGACACGCCGATATCGCGGCGGAAATCGTTCAAGAAGTCGCTTCGCGAGTCGTTCCGGAGGCTGCGGAAGGGCCGCTCCCAGCGGAGACAGACTACTGCGGCCACGCCCACCTCACCTGTACAGGTAAAAGAATGAAAGTAAATAACGTCATCTCGAGCACTCTAAAGATTAAACAAAATCTTTTTTGCTTCCACAACACAGCCATGGCATTATTATTATTAAAAGTTCGAATATTAACATCCCTTTAATTTAGAAATTAAGATTAATTTTTAAAAACCTCATGATTTGAAAACTCTTTGAGTACTGTTCGCGCACTGACCTGGGTTGCATACAGTTTAATTTGGTGCCATTGCAATATCTAGGTCTTTCTATTCCTTTGCATACTTATTTTACATGTCATTGTTCCTCTACTGATCAATTTATAATTTGTTTTTAAACAGTTTTCATTACAATACAATAAATTATTTTTTCTCTTGTTGCAGCCAGCGAAAAAGCCAGCCGTGGACAAGGCAGCGGCGGAAGCGGAGGAGGTGAAGCCGATAGAGCGAGCGGTTGAGGCGCGGTCCACAGACGACGCGTATGGCTCCATGGTGCGATGCTTGTACTTCGCGCGCACCTTCCTTATCAACGGTAAGTGGAGTCATAAAATAAGGATGTACCTACATGATAATTTGAGCCCAAAGATGTCTACTGAATATAATTTTTCAATAGTATTTTTCACATTGATATCCTGGCCACCAAGCTCTATACATGAAGTTGAATGTCTGTATCTTAATAGCATTAGTATTAAAATGTAATGTATTTGGGACATGAAGATATTGCGGAGCTTCCACGTCACTATAGGGTAAAATTGAAATTGTGTACCAAATTTTAAATGTGGCTTCTAGTCATGACATTGAATAACTTTCTCTAAGGAATTCAATCGGAGTAAAAAAAAATTGCTTTCCATACAGAGTTGGCTACTCAGATCACAGATTTGTCCAAATTTATTTTTGCTCCCATTGAGTTGGTTCCATAGAGAAAGTTACCCAAGTTTTCGTATCGTTTTTGTTTTTTGTAACCAGTTGGCGTAATAAATTAATTTTCATTCTTTCTCGTTTTGTAATTGCCTTACAGCGCACAGTTCGACGCCGACTCTGTGGGCGGGAACCAATAATGGGACAGTGTACGCTTTCACGATACACGTGCCAAATAACAACAAGAGGAAAGAGGAACCCGTGAGTGAATCTTGTTTTAACCCTTTTGCTTGCGTTTCGGCGTTATTGTGCATCTTTGACACTGTATAAGTCTAACACTGTATGTGTTAGACTTATAATAATTATAATATCTGGGACAAATCACACACGGTCATCTGGCCCCAAACTAGGATTCCCTGTATCTTGGGAACCAGAGACTGATATACATACACATATACTCTTAAATACATACATACAGGGTGTCCAAAAAGTGAAGGATAATCCTTCACCTGCGGATTGGTCGAATCATTTCCTACTACATATCAAAAATGTTTTCTAGTAAAAGTCCCACCATTTTTCACTTTTTTGTGATATCAGTATTTTTAGTTTTTTTTTTCAAAAAAATTTACCTTCTTCAGTTTAATGCATGCCATTCCTACAAATTATGACATTTTTAAGTCCTGTTTTTTTTAAATATTCGTGAATACATATTTCATCAAACACAATGGTAAATTATTTCTTAAAGTGCTGGCAAATCCTGTAAAAAAATAAGTTTTACAAATTTTTTACAAAATCTTTTTCGAATAGTTAACTTCGATAGCCTGTGGTGTAAAAAAAAATACTAAGCTGATCGTGTCAACAACTTTAAAAAATTGCTTAGTTATTGACAATTCTAAAATGGTATAATTGTTTGACATTACATTAAAAACAATTTTTTTAATGATAATTCTAATGCACCAAGGTCGAATTTTTGGAGTTTTGCTATACTAAAATTCTATTGACATAAAGTAACTAAACAAGACTTTGGTTGGTTTGTTCATTTGAATAACGAACTGCCACGCTAACTAAGCAAGACTGGTTGGTTTGTTCATTTGAATAACGAACTGCCACGCTAACTAAGCAAGACTGGTTGGTTTGTTCATTTGAATAACGAACTGCCACGCTACGCAAGGATACAATGGATAAAAACAAAAGACAGTATGGATAAAAAAAATCTTTTTTTTTATAATAAATGTTCAAAATTTCCGCCATTAGCCCTTATGCATGCTCTACATCTTTTTACAAAGGACTTTTTTACGGCGGACGTATCCTTCTCTTGAAATTTGTTCTGCAGCTCTGTCTATTTCTTCTCGCAGCTGCGTGATTTTGAAGTCTCCGTTGCATAGACTAAATCGTATAAGCAGCCCCAATAAAAGGGCTAATGGCGAGAATTTTGAACATTTATTATAAAAAAAAGATATTTTTTTATCCATACTGTCTTTTGTTTTTATCCATTGTATCTTGCGTAGCGTGGCAGTTCGTTATTCAAATAAACAAACCAACCAAAGTCTTGCTTAGTTACTTTATGTCGATAGAATTTTAGTATAGCAAAACTCCAAAAATTCGACCTTGGTGCATTAGAATTATCATTAAAAAAATTGTTTTTCATGTAATGTCAAACAATTATACCATTTTAGAATTGTCAATAACCAAGCAATTTTTTAAAGTTGTTGGCACGATCAGCTTAGTAATTTTTTTTTACACCACAGGCTATCGAAGTTAACTATTCGAAAAAGTTTTTGTAAAAAATTTGCAAAACTTATTTTTTTACAGCATTTGTCAGCACTTTAAGAAATAATTTACCATTGTGTTTGATGAATTATGTATTCACGAATATTTAAAAAAAAAACAGGACTTAAAAATGTCATAATTTGTAGGAATGGCATGCATTAAACTGAAGAAGGTCAATTTTTTTGAAAAAAAACTAAAAATACCGATATCACAAAAATGGTGGGACTTTTACTAGAAAAAAATGTTGATATGTAGTAGGAAATGATTTGACCAATCCGCAGGTGAAGGATTATCCTTCACTTTTTGGACACCCTGTATATAGATATAATACACCCAGACTCAGATCAGAGCAAACAATTCTGCTCATCACAGAATGTTTGCCCTGTGTGGGGATCGAACCCACGACTCTCGGATCAGAGTTATACAGTTAATATAAAACTTCTTTGACTCTAGCTTTTGATTGAAAGCAGTTTTTTACCGCTAAACCACCAACGATTCATTCGTGTGTTTCAAGCGATGTTTCATTTCATCGCTTCGCATCATATTTATAATATTTATTCATACAAAAAACCTCTTTTGTACTTTTAAAAATATAAATGCTATACCTACATGTTTTTGTTTTTGGATCGCAGGTAACATGTCAGCTGGCGAAAGAGATTCAACTCAAGCACAGGGCTCCTGTCATAGGCATCACTATATTGGACGGTGCTTCAGTGCCCTTACCCGACCCACTGGAAGTGAGTATGCATTTTTAGATTCTTTTATTTTGATTGTGAATAATTTGCAGAAAATACCTATATTTTTGTTTCGGTCAAGCAAGTTGCTTGTTCAACCAGCAGTAACGCCTTAGTTGACTGATATGCTCATAAAAGTTTTTTTTTTTTTTTTTTGAGGTTCTGAGGAAAAGTGTTTCATTGTTTCAAACAGCTATTGAGTATTAAACGTGACATGGGCGTGGATATGGATGAACAGGACCGATTTACCGCTTGAGGGGTCTCATCTCCTTCTTAAAGAAGCATTCCACATACGGAAAAAAGGTTACGACCATTTTACGGCTCTGGGTACAGTCCTTTTGAGCCCGCATGTCAATCATCATCAGCAGTGGTTTAATGCGCTCGGTGTTGCCAGGTGGAGCGCGGCGTGGCGCCTTTACCGGAGGCGGGCGCGCACCGCGTGGTGATAACCTCGGAGGAGCAGTTCAAGGTGTTCACGCTGCCCTCGCTCAAGCCGCACCACAAGTACAAGCTAACTGCGCATGAGGGCGCCAGGGTAAGTTATAGAATAAATAATAAATAGTTTCAGATGTTTTGTGATTTTTGATTTCACGTACCCATCAGCTCCAAATGTTTACAAAAGAGTCGGTGGTCACCTAGCCTATCGTTCGCCTTGAATTGCAAACTGAAACGAGAAAATTATCGTAAATTCAAAAATTCCAGATTCACGTGGTACTTACTTAAATTTATGTTGTACCAGTATGAATAACTTACAGATACTTACTTGTTTTTTATAATAATTATAACTGTCCTTCTTTTGCCTAACAGCATTGTAGCAACCTAGACAGGCCTGCCCTCCGACTTGATCTTCTCCTAATTGTAATAAATTCAAACATCCACAAGTACAGATGACCAGCTATGCATCATATTAA
The DNA here is from genome assembly GCA_958295455.1 of Coleophora deauratella. Lineage (NCBI taxonomy): Eukaryota > Metazoa > Arthropoda > Insecta > Lepidoptera > Coleophoridae > Coleophora > Coleophora deauratella. Next base: position 14,047,568 of record OY282397.1, on the reverse strand, counting down.
TAGTTTAATTGGTTTTAACAGGTGCGAAGAACAGCGTTCGCGTGGTTCGAATGCGGCGGCAGCGGAGGCACGGAGAGGCACCGCGAGTGGTGTCTATTATGCCTCACCAACCTGGGCGATTGTCTCGTGCTGAGCGCTGACCTGAGGAGGCAGTTGAATGCCGCCGCGGTTCGCAAGGAGGACATCAAGTGAGTTGTAGACATTTAGTGCTGAGTACTCGGGAGGCTGTAAAGGCACCGCGGGTGGTGTCTGCTCTGCCTCACCAACCTGGGCGACTGCCTCGTGCTGAGCGCCGACTTAAGGAGGCAACAACGCCGCCGCCGTGCGCAAGGAGGACATCAAGTGAGTTATAGACATTTAGTGCTGAGTAATCGGGAGGCTGTAAAGGCACCGCGAGTGGTGTCTGCTCTGCCTCACCAACCTGGGCGACTGCCTCGTGCTGAGCGCCGACTTAAGGAGGCAACAACGCCGCCGCCGTGCGCAAGGAGGACATCAAGTGAGTTATTTAGTGCTGAGTAATCGGGAGGCTGTAAACATTTAGTACTGATGCCGCCAATATTTAAAAGCCAAGATTTTGAATACATACGAGGGTAACGTTTATAGGGTTTTTAACAAATAGGCCTAGTCTTGTAAGGTCCGGCTAAGGTCCCAGTTGGCCTTAGTGCTAGAGTAATTTTGAAAACTACGTGTTGAAATAACACTAGTGCCTTCTTTGTTACAGCGGTATATCGAGTTTATGCTTTTCAAAGCGTGGCGAAGCTCTCTACCTACACTCGTCGTCCGAATTACAAAGGATCTCGCTGTCTGCGACTAAGGTACGTTTTTTATTCATTGTAAGTTATTGTAATAGCATCTATTTATAAAATGAAAGGTAATAAAACAGAGGCTAGAAAAACAAGAACTAAGCGCGTCTAATACGTCAAGCTATTTCCAGAGCCGGAACTCCAGCAATATGGAAATTAAGTTTCCCATCACGCGGGAACGTGTAACGATTCGAACACCTCATCACTTTGAATGATCTTGAGCTGCAATGCTGAGCTCAAGGCCGTGTCAAGGATTCGAACGTCCATCACTTAGAATGATCTTGAGCTGCAATCCTGAGCTCAAGGCTGTGTTAAGGATTCGAACGCCTTATCACTTTGAATGATCTTGAGCAGCAAACCAGCTTTAATAACGTGTTAAGTTCAGTACTTTATAAGTGTTAATGTGTGGTTGTGGTTTGCCAGGTGACGGTGGCGCGCTGCCAGGTTCTGCTGGCGCCGTGGGCTGCCGCGTTGCGATCCCCCGCCGACACGCTCCCCAACGGCGAACAAAAGGTCAGTCTCTGCCATCTTTTAATTATGTTTAAACCCATAGTGTGTCCATTACTTGGCACGGCTCTCTTACAATACTTCGGAAGCGTTAGTCACTTTTTTCGAAAAAATGTGTTGAGCTAGTTTCTTTTGGACTCACGTTTTTTCTCGCTTCGCTAACGCTTCCCAAAACGTTGAGTGTATACGTTGAAGGGAGTAAGTGTACAAGTTACAAATTCCGCTTTGTAGGGACTTTGCAATAGGTAGAAATACTTAAAACGAAAACATTTCGAGTTTGAGATGGTAGTATGTTAGTTCCGATTCTGCCTCGAAGAAGAGGAAACTCCTCTTCATATACTTGGGAGTGCGAAACTTGGACTAGTCCAACCTAGAAGCAGATCTCTAAGAGGACAAATGGTAGATGTCACTTCATTAGAACTATCGGCCTTAAGGAAATGTATAATAGGGGCATTGGTCACAATAGATCTACCCAGGTCGCAGTGATCCGTCTGGGTCCACCGTCCTATCCCCCTTTTACCCCAAATAATAATAATGGTATGGTATTCGCAGGAGGAAGTAACGGCGGAAACAGCGCACGACGTGACAGCCGCGTCGGCTGACATTACTGTGGACTCAGTGCGCGACCACACCGCGCCCGCCGACCCGCCCGAGCTCAACATAAACCTGCAGGTACGGTGGTGGGCCGAGCGCCCTGTTATAGCAGGCAGATACTGATAGAAAACCCTTTTGTTTATTGTAGGTGACAGGGTTATTGAACTCTATTGTTTACTGTACGAGACAGAGTTGCCAGACTCTTCTATTTTCTATTTGGAGCTCAACACCAACCTGCAGGTGGGCACACCGTGTTATCATCATCATCATCAGCCGAAAGACGTCCACTGCTGGACAAAGGACAAACCAGTTGCAAAGGACAAAGCTTGCGGCAAGCCGCTGGATGCGGCAACAGGACCAGTCAGTGTGGAAACCCTTGGGCCTCCCCCAAGGGTTTCCACACTGACTGGTCCTGTTGCCGCATCCAGCGGCTTGCCGCAAGCTTCACCAGGTCGTCGGTCCACCGAGTGGGCCTGCTTACGCTATGTCTTCCGGTGCCCGGTCGCCACTCAAGAACTTTAACGTTACCGCACCGTGTTATAGTAGGCAGATACTGCTCTTTTTTTATTATAGGAGACGCTTTTGTTTATTATAGGAGACAGAGTTCCCAGACTCTTTTGTTTATTATAGGAGACAGAGTTAACAGACTATTTTGTTTGAGTTGCCAGACTCTTTTGTTTGTTTAAAAGAGATGATTACCAGACTTTTGTTTATGATAGGACTCAGAACTACTGAACTTTTTTGTTTATTATAGGAGACGGAGTTACCAAAATCTTGTTTATGTAGGTGACAGAGTGACTTTTGTTTATTGTAGGAGACAGAGATACAAGACTTGTTTATTATAGGAGACAGAGTTATTGTAGGTGACAGAGTTACCAGACTCTTGTTTATTATAGGTGACAGAGTTACCAGAGTCTTTTGTTAAGTATATGGTGTGGTTTCGTGTCGTATAAAGTAGTAATGTATGAGAACGGTCGCCATGTCATGTGCAAGCTATCAATAATAAAAACTCATACTTTACATTGTTATCAGTCAAAAGGCTAATAAATATAAAATGTATGCGAATCAGGGATTTATCTGGTAAAGGGACCGTCCCTGTATGTCTTGTAAAGTAGTAATGTATGAGAAACTGTCGCCATGCCATTTGAAAACTGGCAACATTTGTCTCAACAGAACTCGCAAGTGAACACGTCGTCGATGGTAGTGAAGACGACGACACGAACCACTATGAATGAGAATAGCGCCGATGGACACGCCACCAATACTACCACCACAACCACAACCAACAGTACCACCGAGAACAGTAAGTAGTAGCACAAAGATACTGGGCTAACTTCACCTTACTACACTGCCGTCATAATCGGAAGTGCGAGATCGCCTAAAGAACTTTATACAAATGCCGCACTTCTGCGTACTGCTGAGTACTGCTGATTACAGCGTCAAAAAATCGCACACACAAACCTTGGAGGAATTGAATGTTAATACTTCAAAGCACTTTAAATCCTACTCGATCGATGGTAACGATATGAATTTAACGTAGCACTTGAAAGGTTATTTAGACAAAAAACTAAATGTAACGATTTTCTATTTACTAGATGTTACTTGGGTTTAGGGTTGATGAGGATTCCTTTTCCTCATAATGCGGAACTTCCTCATTTTTTCGCGGTTCCTCTACCTCCTCCTCAATCACAAAACCGATTTTTAAAAACTTCCTCTTACACGTCCTATTTTTTAATGAGGAATTTATGACGAAGCTATTTATGAGATATTTGATGGAGCTGTGCAACAATAGCTATCAGAATTTCCGTCAAGTGTTCCTAGCGAGCGTCTTAGCAGCGCTGGCTTAGTTTATTAAGAAGACGCTTATCCGGAAATACATACAGCTGCAAATTTGATTTTCATAAAGTCAAATCTCCCAGTAGTAAACTTTGATTATTAATTAATTGTATATTTTTTTTCATTTTTTTAATCATTTTTCCTTGTCCGAACCCAAACTTTTTAATTTGACTTTGAACTTCTAAATATGAAAATTATTGGGTTTTTCCTCCCCTTCCATTCTTAAAACTTCCTCATCCGCATCCTCTTCCTCATCAACTCTTCTTAGTTTAAATGGTCTGAATTTGGGTAAAGTAATTTTTGAAGAGGTGCGATTTTTTGACGCTGAGTATAGAAGTCTTTTTCAACGCCGTGGATATGTATTATCTGTTATAATAATCTATAATTAAAAGTCGAGACCCCTTAATGGTTTTGGCATTTCGAGAAAAAACGCTATCAAATGTTATAACATTACCTGCCCTGTTCTCGATCATGTAGGGTTGGCGCATCATATTTTACCATTTAACGTTTCTGTCATCTCAGTGCTCACTCCTTTCATACTCATGGCATCTACTAGCTATATTCTTTGGCTTTCCTCTTCCCAGTAATCCATTAATATTCATCTTCTCATAATAAACGACTCCTTCGGAACTTTTCTGTCAGTGCGCTTCTTTCAGACTTCAGCCTTTACGTTTCTTAATAATGTTGGTATCTATCGCTAGTCAAAGAGATGAAATATAAGATAAACAAGATATATAATATTTGCTATCGTATCAGCAGAGACAAGATGTATACAGTGTGCACACAAGTGAAAAGGTCTGTGATGCAAAATTGCTATTCGGTAATTTTAAATAAGCATCTCAAGCGTTTCCTGATGTGATTATAAATTTTAACAGCATTATTTCTCAGTTACGTTTTACTTCACCTCTTTTACTACGGAATATAATGGATATCTATAAACATTTGCTATCGTTTTTTCATGGAACACCAAAGCGTTTTAGGATATTGCCAACCCTATCGCAGTGAGAGCGGGCAGCAGGAAAGCACGGGAGTTGAAACAAAAGTATCTCCGCTTCTCTAACGAAGCTCTATTCTTTCTAAACAACTTTCTAAACGCGGAAGAGACACCGCTCCCACTGACACTCACTGTTTTCGAGAAGTTTATCAGCTTTATCTAGCTGGAATAGCATTGGGTCGAAGAAAATTATATATGTATATAGATATGCCGCATGGAAGCAATTACGCATTGCTTTAAATATTTATATACGCCTTGCAGAATTACAAAGGCTGTTATGAATATTGTATTTATGAGAGAGATCTGTGAGATGTGCCTCTTTAATAAGTGTCAAATGTTTTAACACGGAGTTTTTAATTGAAAATTCTGTTAATACTATTCTAGAAAACAACACGCAACTCTTCATTTTTAAAATAATTGACACCAATAAAGTTGCACTGCATTATAATAAATATATTCATACTGTTTCAATACTATTTGAGTGCTTTACTCTTGTGCAAATTGCTTTATAACAACCTGTTATCTATGTAAAATGTACGTATGTCCGAATGTTCGTACCTTTGTGTTGACGCTTGATGTTTTTGTTCGTAGTCTTAGAGCACAGTCGCGAGGAGGGAGTCATCACACGCATTGAGGTATCCCGTTATTTGCTTTAATACTTACTTCTGTTATACAATATTTTTATCCTATGATATTATACAAGTTGAGATTGAAATATAACAACTGGTAACCTCCAAAAAAACTTTGTATATAGTTTTTTAATGCGAAATACGTTTACTTTTTTTGCGAAAGTTGTTCAGTTTCGTAATTAAAATCTTTACTTTTAAATATAAATAAATAAAATAAATAATAAAGCCAGTATAATTGCGAAATACTGCCAGTAATTTCAATTTCAACTGTGAGTCTACCGTTGCTAAGAAGAACTATATTAAAATGTCCTTTATATCAGGCTGTTTTACACTCAAAAGTAATCTTAGTTGGAGCGAGACAACTGTGTTTTTATACTCGGTTTAAAATCAAATTCGCCCTGGCTTTTCGAATCAGATCTTATTCGGCCGAATTTAAGTTTTGAATGCGAGTGTAAAACAGCACTCTTTTTGCACGAAAGTTTACCCTTTTTAAATTACACTTTTAGTTTGCTATTTTATTCAGATATTTATTTTTTATTATGGGCTGCAAAACCCCACCCAGTTCTTTATTAGATTTAATAATACATACTTTTATCTGATTCGGTTTCTGAAGTGATTGTAGGGACTTATTCAATTGTAACTTCTAAAGACTGTTTTATATAATTTATTTTTATTACTAACTGAAATATGAAATACAAGGTCTTACTGAAATACCTAAAACAATAAATGAAAACTTTATTTGTAAACCTAAAACAACTACTTATGTATTTTCCAAACGCCTTTTTTATTCGTAAATTATAATATTTATGTTCGAGCAATTGAACAGGAATTTGCGAATAAAATAGATGTTCAGATATATAAGGGTGATATTTCACTGTAACTATCTTTTCTTTGTCCAATATTTGATCAAATTGCCATGTTGCCATGCTATAAAAGTATTTCTTCTATGACAAAAGATGCTAGAACATTTGATGAAGTCATCCAATTTCTTCGATCAAATGTATATTGGACAGTGATATTTGATGAACGGAATACAATCCTAACAAGCAAGATTAAACTTTTTAATATAAAAAAAGGTATTTCAGAAAGACCTTATGCTAATCTGCGCAATGTTGTGGCGTCCGCTGGGTCGTACGGTGTGTCTGAGAATACGGGTTCATTCATTTACCTCACTGATTGTCTTAACTTTGTACGTTTTATTATCACTGTCTATGTGAATTAACCAATTGTTCATTGTTGTTGTATTTATGTCCAATTTGAGGTCTTTAGAATTAAATTCTTAACCAAATAAGTTAAGAATGTGAAATTGTTGGGAGTTTTCACGTGATGCTCATTATTATCTATACGATAGGGTTTTAGGCAACCGCCGTCTATACCTTGTGGGGAAAGAACGGTTAAAAAATGTGACACACGAAAAGAAGAACAATAGGGTTTTTATTTTCCAATCCAATTCAGTCAGGATCTTTTTGTTTTTTTCCTTATTCCATGATAGACTTTCTGCTTAGATCAGACAAATTAAAATCAACCAACAAATCAATACTATATTTAATTTAGCAGTATCATATAGCACAGTGATAATAAACTCCCACCCGACTCCCACACATAGCGTCCGACCCGAAGCCAGCGCCACGCCACGCAGCCGAGAAGAACGTGCGGTGGTACTCATGATCTCTCCCCCCACGCAGACGGGCACGGTGACGGTCCCAGCCGGCACGGACCCCAAGCTCATCATGGAGATGTTTGAGCGACAACGCTCACCTCTGTCGGTCCCCGTGCCCCCAGCGCAGGCTGCCGAGACTCACTAAGTAGTGTCATCGAGCTGTTGATAATGTCAGTGGTAGCATAGTGCGAGCAATGGTCGCACTGAACGTGTTCTTTGTTCAAAGCCAGTTAATGTTACGATAAAAGTCGTGTCTCTTTCACAGTTACGAAATATAGTACACCCGGTTGTTAGAATAATAATTGCTTCCTCGGGCGGGTTTTGGATTGAAACCGTATTTATCCCGATTTCAGCTTAGAAAATTTACGAATTCATTATGCATATTGAATTATGATACCTGAGATTTCAGTTGACAAAGTTTGACGGAATGCTCGTTGCGTTTCGTCGAAATACCAAACCACGTTCTTTACGATCCTCGCCGCACTGTGTTTTGTTTTACCGGTTTTGAGTAACCGGTATGGGATGTACTATGCCTACCGAATTCGACTTCGCCGGTATTGCTTAGATATACAGGTGTTAAAAAAAGTGCGTTTGAAATTTTAAGGGGTTACTCAGAATCAAGTATAGAATCCAGGAAAAATATTGAAAAAATTCGCTCTTCAATTTTTTTTTTGCAGTTTTTCATACAAATTCTCGATTCACTATTTAGATTTAGTATGAGAATCTGAAAAAAATAATTGAACAGCGGATTTTTTCAATATTTTTCCTGGGTTCTGTACTTGATTCTGAGTAACCCCTTAAAATTTCAAACGCACTTTTTTTAACACCCTGTATAAATGTAAACGGTATTTTTAATATATGACAGGTTTTTTCCTGGTTCACGGTATAACCGTGTTCTATTGTCGTCCTATTTGAAAAGCCCGATGATAATGTTATATACATTAACGGTATTCTTTCAACCACCGAATGTCTATAAAATACCGGTCACAATGTTGTTGTAATAATAACGTGACAGCTTATAGATTTACGGATTATAATATATTTTTAAGTAAATTACTTAATTTATAAGCATTTTAATTTTAATTCTTGACAGCTAGAGTGTACTGCCATGCCATGATTGTTTTGATGGGGTCTATGAATCGAATCAACGATGTTGGAAAACATAGTAAAGGGCCGCCTTTCTATTAGGTTCAGCGTCGCCACGCAATCGCCACAACCCATCGGGTGGGCCAGTTTTAGCAAAGCCTCTGAGGTAAAGGTGATTGATTATTGTAAAGTAAGCGTCAAGATACGGATTATTTTTCGCAGTGATTTAGCACAAAAACTATGGTTTCATTAATAGAATCACCGTTACGACGTTTTTACATTATTGACACATTTATTTGTCAGCTTCTATGGACATCTCGTACTAAATAAATACAAAAAAAAGAATCCAATGACACAAAGTATATGCGGCCACCTTTTCCATGTTTTCTTATGTCCATGATACATTGATTGAGATTTAATATATGTTGCAGTGAGCCGGTGCATTCCAACGTCCAAATATAGATATAATACGTGCATTAATATGCATCCTGAAATTATTACTACCTACAAGTATATGTATTTTTATTAACAGAGATTAATGTTGCCCGTCAACCATCCGGGGTTATTATTATATCACGGAAAATGTTTATTTGACTGCACCTCTTCGTCCAAGTTTAATTTACGAACTGTGTACTTAAATGTAACAAATGAGCTTTAGCAAGATGATAATGTAACAGTTTTTAGGTACAAAAATTAGCACATCTCTAAATGTTGGAGTTATATTTATTCACCAAGTTTCAATATTGGCAGATATTTTAGATATCTGTGGTACAAACACCGGAGCCATAGTAAGGTACGTTGAATCGTGGGACTGCAATATGATTGTGGTTGCTTTGATTATTGTAATTTTAGTGAACAATGTAAAATTAATACCAATTTAGCTTGTTAAGTTTTAACCCTCAAACATTCAGTGTGAATGCGATGTGCCTATTTATTTCTTTTTTATAATTATAATGAACAGAAATTGTATTTAAATAAAATTATTATTTAGAGCATTTTGACAAACTTAGCGTAAGTATATCTTTTATCGTAGCGTGGAGAAACGAAGTAGGCGTCACCGGATTTATTATTTGCTGTTTTCTTTTTATTCCAATGAGTAATAATTTAATAGTTTTGTTGTGTAGTTAGCACTCGCATCATTTAATTTTCCTTTCATTTGAAATGTATATTCAGTAAATAATTATTAAAATATTCATAAAATATAATTGCCTAACTGAAGGAGTGAAAATGAAAAGATTTTGCAATATTTTTTAGCTTTTTTTTGTAGATTTTTTAATTTTATATTTACTGTTTTGCTATTTGATTTTAAGTACTATAATAATATGACTTTGTATTATGCTAGTTGTATGTAACTATGCTCAGAGTTAAATGGCAGCTGGCAGCACAATAGTGCACACCATATTAAATAACATCACAATTTGTGATAATGCGGGATTGATATAGGAAATTATAATTTAACTCTTAATTTAGGAATATTATAAGTTAATTCTGCCTGCATTTTTACTTTATTAATAAGGAGTTGGCAATTTTTATATTAAATTCTATACCTATTGCAGTTTTACTGTAGAGGATGTGTTTGCATCCACAATGCTTCTCTTTATCACTTGTACAATTATATCTACAATTATTATAGCATTTTTTTAAAATTTGATACGGAATTTGCTATTGTATCCAACATTCTTACACGAGAATAAATAAACGCTATGATAGATAATAAATATGTTGTTTCAGTTGTGGTTCCTAGTATACCAATAGCCTTTATTGTTCGAGAATTATTCTTATTTCCCGACTGCTGGAAAAATGCCCTTCAACTTTCAACCTTTGTGACTCCAAGTAAAGGCCTACACTACCTTACAAAATTTTAGTTGTTAGCCGTTCCTCTGGGAACGCTCGAGTTTTCCGGGATAAAAGTATCCTATGTGTTAGCCGAATGCTTTATCTATCTACCTACCAAATTTCATCCAAATCTGTTCAATAGTTTCGGCGTGAAAGTGGAATAAACAAACATCCATATTTCGCATTTATAATATTACTACACGGCGTCACACACTAGGGCGATTTTATCTTACAATATCCACCAAACACAAATCAAGCATGAGGCTTCAAACTTTACGGTTACACCACTTTGTCCATGAATGTGGCGGATATAGTAAGATAAAATCGTCCTAGTGTGTGACGTCCTTAACTCGAGTATGGTTATAACAAGAAGCTTATATTATGTCTTATACACTCGGCTTCAAAAAAATCGCACCTTTTAAGAAATCTATTTTAAACATCTTTCAATCGTATTTGTATTATGAAATATTGGTAATGTTCGGTATCATTTGAAAGGTAAGGAAACAGAGAATGCAAAAACAATAATTCATTCAATGTTTTTTATTGGAACTGAGAAAAATTTACAAAACAATAAAAATCCTTAAAAAACCCAAATGAAATCTGATTAATTTTTCAAAACAAAGTTGCTTAAAACTAACCTAAAACCTAGTGTTACCCCCCTAGCCCTAATGACGTCTTCCATGCGCTCCCTCATGGATCGCACCAACTTTAGGACCTCTTCTTGAGGGATTCTGTCCCATTCCTCAATAACGGCGTCTTGGAGCTCCTGAAGAGTCGCGGGAGCGGGATCACGGGATCTAACCTTGCGTTTCAGCTGGTCCCAGAGGTGCTCTATCGGGTTCAGATCTGGACTTCTCGCTGGCCACTGCATGACAGGGATCCCAACCTCTTGAAGGTAGCCCTGCACAATTCCAGCAGTGTGCGCGCGAGCGTTATCGTGCATTAATGTGAACCCGTCGCCAATAAATCCAGCATAGGGGACCACATGTTCTTCCAGGATCTCTGTGATGTACCGGTGAGCAGTCATCGACCCTTGCCCGCGAGCACCGCCGGTCCGAGAGACGCAAGAAAGTTCAGTTTTGCCGTCGGCAGATATGCCGCCCCAGAACATGCAGGAACCGCACCCGTATTCTACCGTCTCTTGGATGCAGGCTTGGGCAAAACGTTCCCATTGTCTTCTGTATACTCTTTTGCGTCTATCGTTGCAGAAAAAGCACACTCTCGTTTCGTCTGAGAAGAGAACAGCTCTCCATTGGTCCAGGGTCCAATTGACGTGGGCGCGAGCAAATTGCAGGCGTGCTCGCCGATGCGCTGCGGTTAATTTTGGACCCGTGGCAGGTCTTCTAGCCACAATATTTCTCTCCTTTAATCTTCTTCTAACTGTAGAGACACTCACGGCCCTTCTACGAACTGCTTGAAGCTGCTGTTGCAACTCAACAGCATTAGAGAACCGATTTCTCAAAGACTTCGATACGACGAATCGGTCATCTCTCGCAGAAGTGCAGCGATTTCAGATACCAGACCCACGCCTTCGGACAAAGCCACCGGTCTGCAGGAACCGCTGGTACACTCTTCGAACAGAAAAGCGACTCAAGTGCAATTGCCGAGCAACATCACACTGACGTAGTCCTGATTGCAGTAGTGCGATAACTTGGGCGGCTTCAGCAGCAGTAGTGTCCATCTTCAAGGACGTTTTTCTGATGAAAGATATTCTTCTGTGTCTTCTTCGACTGTTGGTAGCAAATTTATCCCCCGATAAGCTGTATCGACCCTTTTATACCCAAAAAACAAAACAATACAAACAAAATTTGAAGAGGAGAATCAGTTCCATTGTCATTCACAGTGACTTAAAGTGTCAAGCTTTTTCTTTAATCAAATGAAATGGATATTTTTTTAAAGAATTTTTATAGAGCTCTCAAATGATACCAATATTGCTACGAATAACTGCTTGTCTTAAGGATAAACAGTGCTTGAAGCCTATTTTTACGGACGTGCGATTTTTTTGAAGCCGAGTGTATAACCAAATTGGAGGATACAGTTAGAACAAAGAAGTGAAGACGAAAAATATGACCTTGAACGTCTGTCTCTTTCTCGAAGGGTCTTGCTGTCTCTTTCTCGACGGGTCTTGCTGTCTCATTCTAACTACGGTACTTAGAATGAGACAGCAAGACCTGACGAGAAAGACAGCATATTCAAGGTCATATTTTTTGTCTTCAGTCCGGTCTTAGAAAGTGTTTTCTCCAGTTTGGTTATAAGCTTCTTGGGTTATACAGGTGTTGTTTTGGTCGATAACGAGCTTTTCAGGGGTGATAGTATACATGATACTGATGCCAAAAAAAATATAAAAATGGCACCTTAAATTTTCATAAGTAAATCTTAGAAAATAATTAATTATGGTATCCTTGTTTCCGTGCGTAACGTATTTTAACAATGAATGGTTGCCTAGCAACGAGGCGAGGTGTGCGGGGGTGCGCGAGGGGTCCCGACTTCGGCGGCGCCGCGGGCGGCGCGGGCAGTCTGCTGCATGCCTCCGCGTCAAACCTGCGTTCCTTTTTCTCAGCGAGAGCAAGCGCCTCTGCGCGTGAACTTACGCTACGGCTATGATCAGGAACAAGTCTTTATTCAATAGTCGTGAACTGAGCGATGTAGTTGTTAATACATCGCTCAGTTCACGATTATCGAAATGTTTTTCGTGTGGTGTAAATCAAGTCGAGTGTGTGAGATTTGGAGTTATTTGGAGTGACGTCGCGCCGCCGTAATGTGTTACGCAATAAAAACATTATTTACAAACTCCGCAAATCGTGTTCTACCGAAAAAACATCCTATGCTCGAGATAGAGCCCAAAGTAGACAAGAGTTCAAGGAAGAAGCTATCTTGGAATACTTCTCCTGACAGGTTCATGTAAGTGTCATTGACCTTTTTGTAGGAAAATTCATGAATGAGCCGGCCGTCATTGACTGACTGTGCGAACATGCGTTTTGCTAATTTAAGGAAAATTTGTTCATTCATAGCCTTTCGTATCAAGAACTAATTTAAAGTCACCTATATAATCAAGAAGCTTATAACCAAACTGGAGGAAACAGAATAAACAAGTGAAGACGAAAAATATGACCTTGAACGTCTCTTTCTCGACGGGTCTTGCTGTCTCATTCTAACTAGGGTACTTAGAATTGAGACAGCAAGACCCGTAGACAGCATATTTTTTGTCTTCAGTCCGGTCTTAGAAAGTGTTTTCTCCAGTTTGGTAATAAGCTTCTTGGGTACCTACAATCAAATTGGTTTCTTTACCATTGCTTTACCACCTCTAAGACAAAACCACAGAGTTCGTGCCGAAACAGCTTGCTTGATGGATTCTGGTTTAGACTGTGAGGCGTCCAGCGAGAGGTTCGGTCTGTTTTTGTTAGGTTCTCTTTGGGTTCTTTTGTCTGATGATTTGAAAACTTTTTATAATAGGCTACTCTAGCGGGATCAGTCAGCCAGCTCAGCAGCTATCAGCAGCAGAGTATAATGTGTTGAAATATGACTCATCGTCCCCTTAATCAGACATACGAAAGCATGCAAGTTTGTGTAAACTGGAATAACCCTAAATGTCAATGTCAAAAAACTGTCAAACCTCAAAAAAAATGTTTACGTATTGTGATTTGTTTTCATGTTGTGTTTTTTCTTACTTCTTAATATTTTAGGTGCTTTATTGCGCTAATAATAAGATATGATTGATGTATGTAGAGTCTGCCTCACTCAGGGTGCTGACAAAGACATCACACAATTAAAATTACCTAAAAAAGAGTCTCCAAAAAGTTACGTTGAAATTCTGTTATTTTGCTTAGATATTCAGGTAAATACGGGGTTTTATTTTTCTTATCTATCATTACATCTTCCGTGTACCTAATACCGTGCCATTAGTATCAAAAACATCCTAATTTCAGGTTACAGAAGACTCGAAAATCTCATCGAACCTATGTGAAAAATGTTTCAAAAAGATATTATCCTATCACAAATTCAAAGCTTTAGCTCTTAAAAACGATGCATATTTTCGTTCTCTACAAGTAAATATTAAGAAAGAGGAGGATGGAACAGATGACGATAATGTTAACACAGAAACATTGTCTACTTTTGAAGAAGATGAGTGTTATAATATAAAGTATGAGAACGACTTGCTTGACGAAAATGCGAAGGCGACGGGTGACGACTCTGACGATGAAATTCTGAGTGTGATAAAAAGGATAAAAGATGAAAATTATGAACAAGAAGTGAAGATAAATGGTATTTCCTTTAAGTAACTTATTAAACAATACTAACATTCATTTGTAGAGTTCAAGAAGAGTTTTTGTAATATGTTAAGAATATTGTTTTTAAAGATCTATTATTGAGCTATTTGGCCTGTGGTGTGGCCTTAGAATAGCACCACCCCATCTCTTCCCGTGGGTGTCGTAAAAGGCGACTAAGGCATCCATAAACCGGAGGATGGGCAGCAGCGTCTTTCCCGCGTACCATCTTGGCTCACGCCACACTGCGATCGCCAACCCGCATGCCAAGCGTGGCGATTATGGCAACTACCCCCCAAATATGATTAGGAACCCGAAACAACGGCCCCTAGTCCCCGGCAGCCCCGCTATTCCTGACTCCGGTAGCGGCCACGGTAACGGCGGGGCATGGGGTGCGAAGAATCTCCGGCAGAGGCCAGGCTACCAAAAACAAAAACCTTTGGCCCTGGCAACCTATAACACGCGCACACTGCGAACGGACGAAAGACTCGCTGAACTGGAGGAGGAATTGAGCAGGTTACGATGGGATATTGTGGGATTATGTGAAGTCCGAAGAGAGGGTGAGGACACCATGATCCTTAAGTCCGGAAACCTGCTCTATTTCCGGGCGGGCGACCAACTGTCCCAGGGTGGTGTCGGGTTTATTGTCCACAAGTCCCTTGTCAACAACGTGGTCCAGGTCGAGAGTGTTTCGACGAGGGTAGCGTACCTTATACTCAGAATCACCAAACGGTATTCGCTGAAGGTCATACAGGTATATGCGCCGACCGCGGAACACCCCGACGAAGAGGTGGAGGCTATGTATGAGGATATCTCCAGAGCCATACATAGCTCCAGGACCCATTTCACCGTTGTGATGGGGGACTTCAATGCGAAACTAGGCAAACGAAGGGACAACGAGCTGAGAGTGGGGAAATTTGAATACGGAGAGAGGAATGCGCGGGGTCAGCTGCTGGCTGGCTTTATGGAGAAGGAGGGCCTCTTCATGATGAACTCCTTCTTCAAAAAGTCAAAACACCGCAAGTGGACATGGCTGCATCCCAGTGGCGTAATAAAAAATGAGATTGACTTCATCTTGTCGACAAAAAGGCAAATATTCAATGATGTCTCTGTGATCAACTCGCTGAAGACAGGAAGCGATCACCGAATGGTAAGAGGCACATTGAATCTAAAAACAAAGCTAGAAAGATGTCGACTGATGAAGTCCACGCTCCGACCAGCGCCTATCCAACTCCAAAACCCCGAAAGCTTTCAACTCGAGTTGCACAACCGCTTCGAATGCCTAGGAGAATGCGAAAATGTGGACAATTATAACGACAGGTTCATGGAAATTGTCCAAACGGCTGGTAATAAGGCCTTCAAAACCGGCCGTTTAAAAAGAACATCTCGTATCTCGGACCTCACCAGCGAGCTCATGGAGGAAAGACGAAGCCTGATTCTGAAATCCTCTGAAGATGCTTGTCAGTATCGGCGACTAAACAGACAGATCTCCAAGTCCTTGACCCGTGATATACGCCAATTTAATACCAATCGTATTAAAGAGGCTATCGAGCGCAATAAAGGGTCAAAAGTATTCGCAAGGGATCTGTCTGCTGGTCAAAGCCAACTGACAAAGCTGAAGACCGAGGATGGCAGAGTCGTGTCGTCCAAGCCCGAGCTGTTGGAAGAGGTTGAGAAATTCTACGGACAATTATACATGACTACACGCTTACCTGTCAGCAATCTGGCTGAAGACCCGAGAGCCAGATTGTCCCGACACTATACCGAAGATATCCCAGACGTCAGCCTGTGCGAGATTAGAATGGCTCTCAAACAGCTTAAGAACAACAAGGCACCGGGTGATGATGGAATTACGGCTGAGCTTCTGAAAGCAGGTGGAGAACCGGTACTTATAGCTCTTCAGAAGCTATTTAATTCCGTCATGCTCGAGGGACGAACGCCTACAGCATGGCACAGGAGTGTGGTGGTGCTCTTCTTCAAGAAGGGTGATAAGTCTCTGCTGAAGAATTACAGACCCATCTCACTCCTGAGCCATGTCTACAAGCTGTTTTCGAGAGTCATTACGAATCGTCTCGCACGCAGGTTTGACGACTTCCAACCTCCCGAACAAGCCGGTTTCCGAAAAGGCTTCAGTACCATAGACCACATACATACGCTGCGGCAGATTATACAGAAGACCGAAGAGTATAATCGGCCACTATGCTTGGCGTTTGTGGACTATGAGAAAGCCTTTGATTCGATCGAGACCTGGGCTGTGTTGCAGTCTCTCCAACGGTGCCAAATTGATTATCGATACATCGAAGTGTTGAAGTGCTTGTATGAAAACGCCACCATGTCGGTCCACCTCCAGGATCAGAATTCGAAACCTATCCGGCTGCAGCGTGGGGTGAGACAGGGAGACGTTATATCTCCGAAACTGTTCACCGCTGCACTGGAAGACGTTTTCAAGCTTCTGGACTGGAGAGGACTCGGCATTAACATCAATGGCGAGTACATCACTCACCTTCGATTTGCTGACGATATCGTGATCATGGCTGAGACCTTGGAAGACCTAGGCGCAATGCTCGAAGGACTTAGTAGAGTCTCCCAACAAGTGGGTCTTAAAATGAACATGGATAAGACGAAAATCATGTCAAACGTCCGTGTTACACCCACTCCTCTGAAGGTTGGAGACTCTACACTCGAAGTTGTTGACGAATATGTATACCTGGGACAAACAGTCCAGTTAGGTAGGTCCAACTTCGAGAAAGAGATCAATCGTCGAATCCAACTCGGCTGGGCAGCGTTCGGGAAGCTTCGCAATATCTTTACGTCCAAAATACCGCAGTCCCTCAAGACTAAAGTCTTTGACCAGTGTGTGTTGCCAGTGATGACATATGGATCCGAGACATGGTCGCTTACTATGGGCCTTATAAGAAGGCTCAAAGTCACCCAAAGGGCGATGGAGCGTGCTATGCTTGGTGTTTCCCTACGTGATCGAATCAGAAATGAGGAGATACGTAGGAGAACTAAAGTTACCGACATAGCTCTCAGAATCGCTAGACTTAAGTGGCAGTGGGCAGGGCACATAGCTCGTAGAACAGATGGCCGTTGGGGCAGTAAAGTTCTCGAATGGCGACCGCGCACCGGAAGGCGCAGTGTGGGCAGGCCCCCGACTCGGTGGACCGACGACCTGGTAAAGGTTGCAGGAAGCCGCTGGATGCGAGCCGCACAGGACCGGTCGGTGTGGAAATCCTTGGGGGAGGCCTTTGTCCAGCAGTGGACGTCTTTCGGCTGATAGATAGATATTGAGCTATTATTTAGTGATATTAGGGAAAACTATTGGAGTGAATGTTTTTAGAAAACATAATAATCTTAAGTATTATTTATATTTTTATAACTTATTTACCCTTTAAACTTGCAGATCCAGTAATCGTAGTTAAAAGGAAAAGGGGTAGACCAAAATTAAGTTATACTAAGCATAAATTAAAAAAGAAAGACCAAAAACTGGAAATCTGTAAAGAGTGTGGTATCACCGTAGCCAATTTAAAAGTCCACTTAAAAAAACACTTACCAGCTGCTGAACCTACGCTATATCAATGCCACCTATGTGAGAAGACATTCAAATTAAACCGGTACAGATACAAGCACTATAAAACTGTACATCTAGGTCATAAACAAAAATGCAGTATATGCAGTAAAGGTATATATGTCTTTCATCTGTATTTTAAGTTCTTAATTGAAAATTAATATTTTAATCAAAATAGTATGAAGGTTGTGTTGCACATGTCTGTCTACAATAAGTATAAGTCAACAATGCACTTACATTTGACCACTGTTGATGTAAATTCCAAAACCAAGCCCGCCGTTTATAAGATACCTTATGGCACGGTTAAATTGTGCCACTTGATAAGAAGAATAGAAATTGCAATCATACATACATGAAACACCAGTAAACTTTCCAAGTTCTCATCATGTAATGTCATGTCTTACATGTTATGTCTTACAGCGGTAATTAACCTTCAATACCACACATTATTAAGGCACAAACCGGAATTGCTGCCGTACAAGTGCACCAAGTGTCCAAAGGGCTTCGTCAGTCGCACCAGTTTGAAGGCACATAACGTGATACACACCAAGGACAAGGCATTTTCTTGTGATTTATGCAATAAAAAGTTCAGCCAGAAGTACACATTGATTAATCACAAGTGAGTATGAACTCATTATTCATATTCAAATAATAAAGGAATTAACTAAAGTTGTTAACAAGATACTGTGCTAAGGGCAACCCTAGGCAAGAGGCGACTGGCATCTTTACCACAATTACAAGTATATGGGAATTTATATAAGGCATCTTTGTGCCTAACTACCCAAAACAAAGGGTATTATTATTATTATTATTTGGGGGTAAAGGAGTATAGGACCAAAGGAGGGCCCTAATGGATCACTGCGACCTGGGTAGATCTATTGTGATCACTGCCCCTGTTAAATTATATCCTCAAGGCCAATAGTTCTAATGAACTGTAGGATGCACTTGGGATCGAGTTCCCTAATGACCTCTGGAGTTACCATCGGTCCACCTAGAGATCGGCTTCTGGCTTGGACCAGTGCCTCGCACTCGCAGAGTATATGAAGAGGAGTTTCCTCTTCCTCGAGGCAGAATCGGCACTCGTCCGTATCTGCAAGCTTCATTTGATAGAGATGTTTGTTAAGCTTGCAGTGGCCAGTTAGACTTCTGACTAGAATCCTAAGTCCAGGCCTAAGAAGTCGTAGTGCTCTAGACGTGTATTCCCGCGAAAAACCAGATATGAGCGCTTTTGAATGCTTTTGGCCTGGGGCACTAGCCCAGAGTGTTCTACTCTGTTCCTTAGCCCATTCCTGCAGCATTCTTCTTCCAGTGCAACGAGGCACTCCCACTATTGGTTCGGGTCCAATAGCTGGTGCCTCCGCTCCGTTCCTAGCTAGCTCATCTGCTATTTCGTTCCCCTTGATGCCACTGTGCCCGGGCACCCAACATAAGGTGACTTTGTTGTGCCTTCCTAGCTGATTAAGTGCATTGGCGCACTCAAGGGTAAGTTTTGAATCAATCTCATGTGATTTCAGTGCCATAAGGGCTGCCTGACTATCCGAGCATATGATTATGTTTCTATTTTGATAGGACCTCAGAAGGTTTTCTTGTACGCATCTTATTATTGCGTACATCTCTGCCTGAAATACCGTCGCATGCGAGCCTAGACTGTATGACCGCTTCGTCTCCGAGTCTCCACCGCATACTCCAGCACCGGCAAAACCCTCTTTTTTGGAACCATCTGTGAACCAGATGAGGTCACCAGATTTGAGAGTTTCGGGAACCGCACAGTTCCACTCGTCCCTACGCGGTACGTGAATCGTGTACAGTTTGTTGAAACTGTACTCCTTTAAGAGGACGTCGGATGGCATGGCCAGTGCTGGGTTTACAATGAGTGCATCAAAGAGATCCCTCATTACCACTGATTGCCAGACTGTCCTGCCACCGTCCATAGCACGCAGCATGGCCATCCTGGCCTCCTTCTGTACATGGATGTGCAGCGGTTCGAGGTTTAAAATAGCCTCTAGTGCTGCAGTGGGAGTTGATGAGATAGAGTTTGTAGCCATTCGACAAGGAATTCTTTGTAGGCTGTTAAGTGCAGTGATGCATGTCGATTGTTGGGTCTTACTGTGCCACGCTGCACATCCGTAGGCAACCATCGGCCGCACTATGGTTGTGTAGGCCCACAGCACCGATTTGGGCTGCAGCCCCCACCGGGATCCCACCAGCCGACAGCATGCACCTAGCGCTATCTTAGCCTTCCTTACGATATGGTCAACTTGTTTGTTCCAGGTAAGTTTGTCATCAAGAATTAATCCTAAGTACTTAACTTCCCGTGAAAACGGTATGGTCCTGCCAAAAAGCGTTGGAGGCATTAAGCCCTCCATTTTCCTTTTCCTGGTGAAGGGGACTATAATTGTTTTCCCTGCATTTACTGAGAGCTGGAATTCGTTACACCACCGTTCTATCCTGAAAAGGGCCTGTTGCAGTTGTTCTGAAATAGCAGAGGGACACCCCCCCACTATTGACACAACCAGATCATCTGCATAGCCCTGTGTGTCCAGGTTTGCTCCGTTGAGCTCTTCAATCAGACAGTCAACCACAAGGGACCATTCTAGAGGAGACAAAACTCCGCCCTGCGGGCAACCTCGTGTTAGTCTCACTTCCAGAGTATCTCCTAGTAGTGTTGTTTTGACTGTCCGATTAGTCAACATTGACTTAACCCAGTTTATTGTAGTCAAGTCAATGTTCCGCATCTTCATACATTTCAGTATAACGTCAGTTGAGGTGTTATCAAAAGCTCCCTCAATGTCTAGAAAGGCGCAGAGGGCAATTTGCTTCTGATCTAGTGCTCTCTCTATTCTATCGGTAAGCTCCATCAGGGCCGTTTCCGTCGACCTGCCTTTCTGATAAGCGTGTTGTTTCGCATGCAGAGGTCGCTCCAATAGGTAAGATTCCCTAATGTGCACGTTAATGACCTTCTCCATTGTTTTTAGTAGAAAAGAAGTGAGACTTATAGGTCGGTAGGACTTGGGCTGTGACTTCTCACGATCTCCGGCCTTAGGGATATACGCTACTCTAACCATGGTCCACTTGTGGGGTATATGGCCCCAGGCAAAACTGGCTCTGAATATTTTCGTCACCACCGGAAGGACGGTATCAATGCCCTGTTGCAATAGGGCTGGGAATATTCCGTCCTCCCCACCGGTTTTAAAGGGCTTGAAGCTGTCTATAGCCCATCTAACCCGGTCGGGTCTAAATACAACCGAGGCCATCCTCCAGTCCTCAGTCTTCGGTCTAGCGTTAGACTGAGCCGTGCTGACTGAGGTGAGCCTCGCGTTGACCACGTCCGACCCTGGAAAGTGCACTTCTGCCAGCAGCTGAAGGGTCTCCCTAGGCGTGGTAGTGAAATTTCCGTCTGGTTTCTTAAGGAATCCCAGATGATTAGAGGGAGTTTTGGCCATGATCTTATATATTTTGGCAACATGTGCAGCTCCCTTGATCTCCTCGCAGAAGCCGCGCCATGACCTCCTTCTAGCTTTCCTAAGTTCTTTATTAAATCCCGTGAGGGCTCTGCTATATGCATTCCAATTCCCATCTGCCTTAGCCCTGTTGAATAGGGCCCGGGCGGATTGCCTAAGTTTCTGTAATCTGCCGTTCCACCATGGTACGTTTCGGTTAGTAACTATGGTTTTAAGGGGACAATTGTCAACATAGGCATCGACAATACCGGCAGTTACAGCATCAACCGTGTATTCTAGTTGATCCCTAGTTTTGACGGATTTACTTATCGTACTGAGGTTCTCTTTTAGGTCGTTGCGGTAGCCGTCCCAATTCGTAGCCCTACAGTTGCGATAGGATTCTACACTTAAAGTTTTAGTTAAGGTTAGATTGAATCTAATATACCTATGATCTGACATAGATACTGCATTGCTTACATGCCAGCTATTTATACGGTCAACAAGCCGATCCGTACAAATAGTGATATCTAAAACCTCCTGTCTAGCGGACGTTACGAACGTCCGCTAGACAGGAGGTTTTACAGGAGGACGTACGAACGAAAACAAAGGGTAAAGCGTGGTTCACACAGCGAGCTTCTGGCAGGCCGAGCATCTTTTAGGGGTTCCATAGTCAACAAGGAACCTTTATAGTTTCGCCATGTCCGTCTGTCTGTCCGCGGTTTAACTCAGAGTCTATTAGTACTAGATGCTGTAATTTAACACGGATATGCATATTAATCACGTCAACAAAGTGGTAAAATAAAATCTTAAAATTATTTTTTTTCAGGATGTCTGCCCTTCACGTGAAGTGAGGATGAAATATTTTTTTCTCGACTATCCTATAGTGTGGGGTGTCGGTAGATAGGTCTTTCAAAAAGATTGTGGGTTTGCGAAAACTATTTTTCAATTCAGGGATCCATTTCGAAATATTTAGCTTTAAAGTGCAAACTTTTGTTAAGTCATGTGTCCCCCCCTGCCAGCTAAACGGTTGTTTCTAGAAATGTGAAAAAAATCACAACAGGAGTATATATAACGAAGTTAAAAGAAAAACTATCACAGCTAAGTAGTCTTTACAAGTTAACGAGTAGTAGTCAATTTTGTAAGACAGGAGGTTTTCCCCTAGAAGCAGTGTCTGTCGAGTGTCGAAGTACTACGGAACCCTACACTGCGCGTGGCCCGACACGCACTTGACCCCTTTAATTATACTTGGGTTAACACCGCGAACTTAGCTATGTAAGCTACTCTAGCGACGTGAACGATGCGAGCGAACTATCCGACGATCCTATCTAACCTAAGCTGTCGCAAGGGTATGGCGGAGGTTGAGGGGTGCGCCCCGCGCGTAATGCCGTGCGTTTTCATTCATCATGGAAGAATTTATCGAGTGTGTTCGATAATTTCTGTTTTCGTTGTGACCCTTCGATCGCTTAGCCCGCTTAGCTTCGCCCGGCAGGAACTCGTGGTGTGAATCGCGCTTAATGTTCTTTTGGTCTATGTTAGTATATACTAAAATAATAATATATATATATTAATTTATTTTTAATATACAGGGTGGCCAGAAGATTGACGTCAAAAAAAAAAAATTTGGTCCCTCGTATCGTGGGGTATCTGAATCACCCCCATGTATGTTCCGCGATTTTTCACGGTTCTCGAGTTATGATTTTTTTTCTGAATTTTCAAAATTTTCGACCTGACCAACTTTAAAAATTTCTAAACAAAAAAGTAGAACCCTTTTCGATAAGTTTTTTTTTGGAAACTTAATCCTCATAAATTGTACTTTTAAGCATAAAATAATCAGCTACGTAACTTTCATGAATATTAAGTAAATTTTGGTCACAAGAGAAAAAAATACGTTTAGTGAATTATGACTTAGATTTTCAAATTTAAATCAAAAATCTAAACAGATGACTTAGTGGTTCCTGAGTAGGCTTAAAAACTGCACCATTCTCTTAGTTTTCGTAATCATTAAAAAAAAGTAGTACTTAATGAGCTAGTTTTGTTAATATCGGCCTTGAAAGATAGGGAGGTCATAAATTTTTAAAATTAGCTATCTGATGAAAAAAAAAGTTTGGTCATTTTATCTTTCCTTAGGTTAAATTAGTCTGTTAATTAACCAAAAATTACTGCAGAAAAACATTTTGAGGTTTCATTTATTCACTTTTCGATCAATTCTGGTGGATAACGGGTTGTAAAAGTACTTTTAGGCGCAATTCAAAGAATAAACCCGCAATAACAATAGGCGGCGATGATAAGAGATAGAATTATTGCCATCTCTCTCACTCTAGGTAGTGAAAGGGGCCGCCACTCTAGCCAGCCCGAAACAAATACCTGCCTCAGTCGTACTCACTTTGTGTTTACTGCTACACGCGTCGCCGCCATTTTAGTTGAATACATTCGCTCGCCTTACTTGTTGACTACTTTGCTCTGTTCCTCGACTGTTTTGCATTCTGATTCGGACTTTGTTTACTGTGAAAGTGTAAGTGATAAGTTACACATTAAGCGAATATGCAGAAATGCATTATTTTTATGGAGTTGCACAAGGAAACGGCCTTGAAGCAGCACGATTGTATCGCGAACAACTTCTACGACGTGGTGGGCCGCAACCTGAGAATTATCCCGACCATCGTGTTTTTACTAACACGCACAATACCCTAATGTCAGGCCGCATTCCTGGACAACGCGGTAATCGTGAAGGCATCCCTAGAACTGATCCAGATCGCAGAGAAATGGTGCTCGAAGAAGTTCAGCGAAATCCGTCTACGAGTACGAGAAAAATGGCTCGTGCTCTGGATATCCCAAGAAGTTCTATCCAGGCCATACTTCGCGATGAAGGATACCACGCATTCCATATCCAACGTGTCCAAGCTTTGCTGCCTACAGACCACCAATTGCGCGTGGAATTTTGCCAAACTATGCTACGAAAAGAGCAAGAAGATCCTGGATATTTTAATAAAGTCTTATGGACAGATGAGTCACGGTTTGAGCGATGTGGTATATTCAATATCCATAATTATCACACCTGGGCGATTGAAAATCTACACGAAGCGAGAGATTCAACGTTTCAACATCGTTTTAGTGTTAACATGTGGTCTGGTATCCTCAACGGTGAACTGATTGGTCCATTTGAATTGCCATCTAGACTTGATGGAGCAACATACAGAAACTTTTTAGAAAATGATCTTCCAATATTGCTGGAAGATGTGAGTCTTCAGCTTCGACGAACCATGGTTTTTCAAAATGACGGCGCTCCGTGTCACTATGCGACGCAAGTCCGAAATCACTTAAATGAGACATACCCCAACAGATGGATCGGACGCAGTGGACCAATTAGGTGGCCACCACGCTCACCTGACCTTAACCCCATTGACTTTTTCATTTGGGATTATTACAAGGAAATAGCATACGCTCGAGAATGTTCGAGTGAACAAGAATTAAGGCAAAAGATTGCAGAAGCCGGACGTGTTGTGACAGAGAACAGGGAAGCCTTTAGACGATTAAAAGACAATTTTTTACGTAGGTGTAGAATGTGTATTGCTGTTGGAGGTGGCCACTTTGAAAACCTGTTGTAAATGTTAAAAATAAATATTGTTTTTACTTTATCATCTTTGATTTATTGAAAAAACCACTTTTTACTTAAAACATTTTTTAACCAACTTCTACGGCATTTTTCATGTTAGTTTCTAGCATTCTCTATCTTTAAATAACCTAAGGAATGATTCTCTATCTTTAAATAACCTTAGGAATGATAAAATGACCAAACTTTTTTTTTCATCAGATAGCTAATTTTAAAAATTTATGACCTCCCTATCTTTCAAGGCCGATATTAACAAAACTAGCTTATTAAGTACTACTTTTTTTTAATGATTACGAAAACTAAGAGAATGGTGCAGTTTTTAAGCCTACTCAGGAACCACTAAGTCATCTGTTTAGATTTTTGATTTAAATTTGAAAATCTAAGTCATAATTCACTAAACGTATTTTTTTCTCTTGTGACCAAAATTTACTTAATATTCATGAAAGTTACGTAGCTGATTATTTTATGCTTAAAAGTACAATTTATGAGGATTAAGTTTCAAAAAAAAACTTATCGAAAAGGGTTCTACTTTTTTGTTTAGAAATTTTTAAAGTTGGTCAGGTCGAAAATGTTGAAATTTCAGAAAAAAAATCATAACTCGAGAACCGTGAAAAATCGCGGAACATACATGGGGGTGATTCGGATACCCCACGATACGAGGGACCTAATTTTTTTTTTTGACGTCAATCTTCTGGCCACCCTGTATATATATATATATATTAAAACTATGTATGTATGCATATTAAAATTACATTAAAGTATATACCACTCATTATTATAACAGTTGATAAATCTGGCCACTGTATACAATTTCTCATACCAGAAAGCGACACAGTTAACATATTCTCATGCCATTCCAGGAAACAAGTCCACGAACAAGTCAGGAATCACTTGTGCCAGTTCTGCTCGCAAAGTTTCTTCAAGAAATACAATTTACAAATTCACTTGTTGTAAGTAAAATCTTATTTTGCAATTACTGTATTTTTTATTATTGAAAGCTTTTACGTGGATGCGGGTGCTAAGGCGGATTCTCTTTGCTTGACATCAAAATACAACAACTCTAAATGTCCTCACTATTCGAGCATAGTTGTCAGTCTCATTTCTTCAACTCGAATTTCGAGAATGTTACGTCATTCTCCACACTCTAAGGCATGGCAGGGTTAGTGGTGTATTTAACACCTTGTGTACATTGATGCAGTTTGAACTGTATTTTTTAGTATTTATAATACATTATAATACAATTAAGACTCTTCCGTACTCTTATAATCCCTAATGCCTAAAAAGTTGGTTTGTGTTCGAAACAGGAAACACACAAAAGACAAGCGGCACAAGTGCCCGGATTGCGGCAAGTTTTTCGGGACGACTTCGTGCCTCAAGAGCCACCGGCAAATACACAGCGACGTGAAGCAATACGAGTGTCGTCTGTGCGACAGCAAGTTCGCCAAAGCCAAGTGAGTAACGCGTCTACACATTACCCATTCGCACGTGTGCCGAGGCGAAACACGAATGCGCTCGCGTTCGTCTCGCGAATGTGAACATCTTGCGAATGTTTGATTGAATGCACCAGTAATATAAAAGGAAGGTGAGAAACTTATTCCCTTTGACACGACTAGTTGTGCCAAATAGTTAGTCCAACAGGAAGAAGTGATACCAGAATGTTTCGCCGTGTGGCAGCAAGTTCGGTTGTTACACTAAGATTATCTGTAGATTAACAAAGTCATGCTCGCATGCACAAACAGTGGGCCGCGATTAAGGCTCTCGACAGACGGACTGCATCCCGACTGTACGCCAGCTGCAAATTGGCAGTTAGGATGCAGTTTGCGTGCAGTTCAATTGCAGCTGGGCAACCTCATCGAAACTGCCGTCCGACTGCGCACAAGTCTACTCGCTACTTGCCACTCGTTCGAACATTCGTGCTGCTGCATTCACAAATTCGCAAGGCGTTCATTTTCGCGAGGCGAATAGCAAGCATTATATTACACATACGTACACATACGTATTCCTGTTTCGTCTAGCGCTGATTTTTAGTCGGCACCGTCCTGCACAAGTACTAGGAGCAACATATTTATTACTTAAGACTTAACGAAGTACTTAGTACTTCGTAATTAAAGTACCTACGTATATGTGCGGTCGTTTGCAGCTACCTCCGAAACCACATGGTAACACACACTAAAGAGAAGCGGCACCCCTGCAAGTACTGCGGCGTGCTGTTCGGCCGCTCCGACCACCGCAAGCGGCACGAGTTCACGGCGCACGAGAAGCATCTAGTGGCCTCGTGACGTCGCGTCGCATCAAAAATGTATAAATTATGAGTTGAAGTTCACTAAATTGCTCTCCTAGTGAAATTAAATAGAACCATATATTTTGTTTTTAATTTGTTTTCTATCTCATCTTTATGAAGCGGTCGTGGCTCAGGAAGCGGTCATGGCACAGTGCGGCTTGCGTGCTCGCGTCGATCACGCAGGTTAATTGACTACAGACCTGGATGGGTTTGACTTAGTGGCATTTATCTCGACCGTTTCCGTGCTTGGCACGTTACGTTAGGCCGTTGGTGCCTGCTGCCATCGCTAGATGGCATTCGTTAAGCCATGTCGGAGGCCTTATAGGCGGCTTGAAAACTTCTGACACTGGGGTTGGCCACTAGCCCCACAACCTCCACCAATCGGGACTTGGCCCCTTGGACTTGGAATGTAAAACTTCTTAGTTTTTGTATTAGTTTACTTTATATTGTTAGCGTAAGCGAGTTGTCTCCTTGTTGTAAAAAAACGTTTGTATGATATAGCCCAAGTAACAGAGAATGTTGAATTTCGTCCTTCCTTATTAATTTTAAAAATGCGAAAGTAACTTTGTTTGTTTATGTGTCCTTGTTTCAATGTTATTTACATTTGTTTACGTTCTGCTTAAAATGCGCTCCGTCCACTAGAATCCATTGGATGGATCCTTGTTTGTTTGTTAGTTTTAAATCAAAATATTGCGGGTTTTAATTTAAGTATGGATGACTTGACTGTTGGTATTGTAACATATGGATAGGTATACCAATTTAAAATTTATAATTAAGTTTAAATAAAATGCGAAATATTTTTGTTACATGGGTGTTTTTATTTTTTAATAGCACACCTTTACACACGCTCACTCAAAATTATCAAAACTAAAATAATCGCCCTGTGTAGCACACGTTTTTTACCACACATCGAAGACCTTATACGTTACTTCGTATGATCGGAGTAGCTTACCAAGTGCCGTCTTAAAACTGCACATAATTTGACTATTACTCATATGACAACATCAACAGATGAGCGGAAGAGACTGAGGAAGCACTTTTTCTTACACGATCTGAATACAATATGCAAATATTCTGAGAGAAACATATCCTTTCGAAGTAATGTCTAAGGTCTTGCCTACCCACATATTCTACGTATAAACCACAGAGCAGAGAGACCACAGAACAGTGTCACAAGTATGAGCAAATACAAAATATTTTTAGCACTTTATTATTTTGTGGTAGTCGAGTCTTATAAGCTCATTAAATAAATTATTTGTCGTCTTGCTTTCTAATGACTTGTACATCGAGAAGTCAGGTGATGAATTATCTATATAGCCGGCAGATTAATTAGAACAAAACTTATTTCTGAATTTGCTCATACTTGTGGCACGCACGCACCGTAGGGGAAGACACCCCGCTACCGGACTCTCTTCTCTTTGTTCTAATCGGTCCACTGGCATGCCGGAGTTTCATCCAGGTCGCCACCGGCTTCTGTCGGCTCGCAGGCCCCGCCCTCTCCCGTCAGCCGCGGAGACCCGCGTGGAGTAAACATGTTCAGATTATTGGTCACCGCTTCCAACTTCTTCTCCAAGCAAGGAGCACCTTGCGGAGGACCTCGACTAATGTGCTTGATGCGGTTGAGAGCCTTCGCCTGGTTAAACTCCTCCAGGATGGTGTCTTTGGACTTCTTGACTTTGACGGTTTGACGTTTCACGGCGGTGGATAGCTCGGTGCCTAGCCTCTGACTGCGGACCACGCGTTCTAGTAGCTGAAATACAAAACTTGACTTTGTTTACTACCTTAAAAAAACTTTCTAGTACCTATAGTATCTTACGAAAGCTAGTGAAGCGTGAAGAAATTTCGAGCCTAAAAGAACCTCAGTTACATTCCTAATTACATTTAAAAACAATTTATGTCATCAGAACTTTACAATTATTATATAATATAGCAGTAAGAAGAATACGAAGATTGACTATCGAATATACGAATAATGCGAAGATCACTATGGCCCTTCTATTACAATTGAACATCGTCAGCATAGAGATGAAAACGGCAATGCTTAATAGCTCTAGTAATATCAGCACTGTAAATTATGAAAAGAAGAGGTCCAAGTATTGAACCTTGAGGAACTCCACGATTTACGGTTTTTGGGTCTGACATAGATGAACTGCCATCTTCATTCACTAATTTTACCATTTGGGAACGATTACTTAGGTAACTATTAAACCAAGCAAGAGCTTTATAATCTACACCATAGTAAGCTAATTTAGATAGGAGTAAAGATGTATTTAAACTAGGGATGCAACGATTACGAAGCGGTGCATCGTTATGCATCTGTAATCGTAATTTTTACGATTAATAACGATGCCGTGCACCGTAGTAAAAATGTTTACGATTACGATTATTAGAAAAAATGACATACTTATATACAATTTGGCTCTACAACAAAAATAAAAAGGTTTTGACCACCTTTCAAGGCCCCTTTACAAAACGGGTTAGATTTTACTTGTCAGAAGTCTGCAGTGCTGTCTCATGTTATACATAACACGGATCACGAAGTCGTTTCACAACGCAGCCTAAGTGTATAATAAAACGTATCCTACTATAATCACAACTATTATATAATAAATCTGAAAGTTTGTATCCTATACTATTAAACGAGTTAAGTGTCCCGACGATTTCGTAAACGGCTTGAAACCTTTTGACGAAAATCTAGGATTAGGGGTTAAAAATCACCAGAAATCGATCTATGAGAGAATTATCTTCGAAAAAATTCGTTTAAGGGAGATATGAGCGAAATTACATAAAAGAAGAACGCATATGATGCTTATTTTTAACCCTCGCTTATAAGTACTTAGGTGGACTATCGGCTTTGATGCGAGCTGCCTGCGTTTTGAATAGAATAGAATAGAATAGAAAATGATTTATTTGTAGCAACAATCACAAAAAAGATATATACATATTTGCGCTTAATATAAGATTGAACATAATAATAATAGTAGTCGCTACAAAAGGGTCGCCACTCAGCATGTGCCGCCGGCACCAACATAAGAAGGTGCCGGCGACGCTGGTTTTCTGTGGAACCACATCGGATATGCGCGACAGCGCAGCGTACAGGTACTACATATATTTGGTATTTATGATAAGTTTAAACATATATCAAACATGGGAAAGTTCAAAATAGACGAAAGATACTTGTAACTTCTTATATAACATTTACAAAAGATAGTAAATACGACCAAAAGTAAAATATTTGTAACAAATATTAATATTTGTAGAATAAGAAACAACAGAGATATTACAGAAACATAAAACAATTTAGGAAAGTTAAAAATAGACAAAAGATACTTGTGACTTCTACGTGTGGTAACATCTACAAAAGATAGTACAACCAAAAATAAAATATTTGTAATAAGAAGAATAGAAATATTGTAAGAAACAACAGAAATCTTATTTTGCAGAGAAAAATTTAGTAATAAGTAGTAGAAATACGAATATTTATGAGTTAAATTCTACCTTGGGTTTGGAACGATTTCTAAAGCGAGACGAGTAGCACAGCACGGTTGGCTATCCATGACCTTGTTTTTGTTTAGTTAATAAATACGTTTTTAGATCTTTCTTGAATTTTTTGCTGCTTTGAGGTCCGGATTCGAATCCCATCAATGAGACTTTATAGTTTTTTTTGTCTTTTTATTTTTTATTTTGTGTTAACTCATGTAAATATTATGTAAATAAATAAAAAGACTTAAGACTGATAAAAAATATATATTTTAACCTCTTTGTATTTTAGAGACAAATAGCCCCATCTATCGCCATATAAGTGAATTACATACTTGATGATTGTGCCGCCCTGCCTCGTGTTTGATAATAGGGAATTTTCCACGGCTTTCTCTAAACTCAACTAGATGGCGCTGATAACATTTGCAATAAGAAAATCTCTAAAAAGTCACCAAAACTGGTCGATATTACTAACTAATTCCATAATAAATGATAAACAACTTTCTAATATTACGTATCATTGAATATTTTTCTGTTTTAAAAAAAAAAAGGATAATATTTTGTATGTATTTTTTTCAATAGAATCAAATTATAAAAAAAAATATTATAGATATTTTTAGAACAAATATTGCTTGTCCTTTCGTCCCTTAGAAGGCTACCGACTAAAACAACACCCTACCAAATTTATATGTACTACTAAACAAGTTAGTTTATAAAAACTCCGATTGAACGAGCGACGCTCGGTCTCCCGGCTATGTTTATTATACACAAAAACGATTGAATGGCTTTAGATGAAGTTTGGCACACAGATAATTAACTACCTGGATTAACACAAAGGATACTTTTTATCCCAGTAAATAACAATTCGGAAGTCCACGCTTGGGC
Source organism: Coleophora deauratella (assembly GCA_958295455.1). Taxonomy (NCBI): domain Eukaryota; kingdom Metazoa; phylum Arthropoda; class Insecta; order Lepidoptera; family Coleophoridae; genus Coleophora; species Coleophora deauratella. The sequence goes on along the minus strand of OY282397.1, from coordinate 14,016,094 downwards.
CACAAGGCGTATGCAGAAGCTAGAATTCTATTTTTTGTAATTTATGTTATCGTCATCATCAGCCGAAAGACGTTCACTGCTGGACAAAGGCTTCACCCAAGGATTTCCACACCAACCGGTCCTGCGCTGCGCACATCCAGAGGCTTCCCGCAACCTTCACCAGGTTAACCGAGTGGGAGGCCTGCCTACTCTGCGTCTTCCAGTGCGCCACTCGAGAACTTTAATGCCCCAACGGCCATCTGCTCTACGATTTATGACCTCCGCCTTCTGCTACTTCTTTCAATTTAACGATTCTCTGAGCTGTGTCAGTTACTTTGGTTCTTCTACGTATCTCATTTCTGATTCGATTACGTAGGGAAACTCCAAGCACAGCACGCTCCTTCGCCCTTTAGTCGACCTTGAGCCTTCTTACGAGGCCCATAGTAAGCAACTATGTCTCAGTTCCATATGTCATCACTGGTCAAAGACCTTAGTCTTGAGATACTGCGGTATTTTAGACGCGAAGATATTGCGGAGCTTCCCGAACTCTGCCCAGCCGAGTCGGGTTGATCTCTTTTTCGAAGGTGGACCTACCTAGCAGGACTGTTTGTACCAGGTACATATTCGTCAACAACTTTGAGTGTAGAGTCTCCAACCTTCAGAGGAGTAGGTGTAACACAGACATTTTACATAATTTTCATTTCCATGTACAGTCAACCGCAAAACTAGGGTCAGTTAAAAGAAAACGAGTTGCTTGCGCATCGCCCGCTGTAGATATGTATACTCACACATTGACATAAAATGACGCAGCTTTTTGATATGATAGATAATTATATACACAGACTAATAACTTCAATTTCACTTCTTTTGGGCTCGACGTTTCTTCTCGCTCCGCTAACACTTCCCGAAACGTTGAGTGTACAAGTTCCGCGTGGTAGGAACTTTGTACTAGGTAGAAAAAAAGACGATTTAAAAGTATGCGTACAGCATCTACTTAAATAAAAAATATTTTGACTTTGACTTTGACTGTATCAGGTGTAAGCTTCATAGCTCCAACGGTTAGAACAGCAGATATAGGTGAGCCGACGGTGCTTCGAATCCTCGAGGTTTAGTATTAAATAGGAGTTAGTTTTTTAAAAGTTTTTCATAGCTCCAATGGTTAGAACAGCAGAGATAAGCGAGCCGACGATGGTTCGAATCCTCGAAGTTTAGTATTAAATAGGAGTTAGTTTTTTAAGTTTTTCATTTTATAGAAACCATTTCTATTTTATACCAGCAACAATTTGAAAGTGATCTTGACTGCAGTGAAGTTAGTTTCGGAATGATTTTGCAATTTGTCGTTGTAAGTTCGCTATTATTGAGGGTGCTGGCTGCCGGTGTGTTTTTAATAGTCAGCTGTTCCTGTCTTTTACGTTTTGGTTTAATATTACTGCTTTTTATTTTTAAAATGAGTAATAATATAAGTTTGGAGGAGAAGCATCGTATTGTTGCATTGCACAATATAGGATATAATATATCTCAAATTATGAATGCGACTAATCTAAGCGTGAGTGTGAGTATTTTAATTACTATTTTGTATAGCTACCTACTTATTTTATATGTTTTGTGTACTCGTTTAACATTTTTTGAAATATACCAATACCAATTTTAATCAGGTATTTATTGTTTTAGTGAAGGACTGTGAAACATTGGATAACACGTTACGAACAGGAGGGTAACGTTAATAACTCGACCGCGAAGTGACCGCTCACGTCTAATGTCTAATTAATGAGATTCAAGAGAAAGACATGATTGAAGCTTATGAAGAAAATAGTTTCTTACGAACTAACGACTTTGCCGTAAAATTCGATACCTCTATGGATACCGTTCAGCGAGCCCTACATAAGCAAGGAATACAAAGAAACCCAGCTTAATCGATGAGCACAAACGGAATAGGCTAACATTTCCAGAGAATATTCATCGCACTGTCAGCAAGTGTGGGAAGAATTAAGATATTTGTTCCAATGGCGTTTATTATCTATTATAGAAAATAATGGTGGTTATACAAAATATTAGTTTTCTATACATTTGTTTAATTTTAAACTATTTTTATAGAATTATTTTTCAGCTTATTTATACTATAGATGTTATCCTAGTAGTTTTTTTTGTTTTAGAATTTGAAAGTGTTGTCAATACGAAGCATGTTAAGTTTTGGTGTTCTTAAGGTCTAGCTTCAATACTCTTTTCATCACGAAAACGAATAATTAAGCTTAACCTTAAGACATTAATCGTAGTAATTATATGATTATGATTATAAAATACCTAATGTTATCCCAAAAACTTTAAATCAGGATAATAAATTAATATTTGTTCAAAGTTTTGTTTTTATTTCGTTTATATATAACTTGATTTATATATAACATAAATTATTATATTATCAGTATTAAAATGATACATGATATTTGCTACAATTTAAAAAAATATATATATTAACTCATAGAAAGATCCGAACGTTGCATCGTTGACGCGAACGCAGACACGGTAACCACAAGGCTACAATCGAATCTAACCTTTAGAATGAAATACCGCTATGTTTGGCTACGCTAGTGCCACATAAAGTTAGTTATATGCTTCGAAGACAGTGTCGCTAGTGGTCAAGTCAATTTTATGTTATCTGAGGGAACTTAGTATCGCCAATTTTTAAATAACGCCCCAGCCAGACAGTATTTGTTCACTTCAAAGCAGTTCTCTTTATATTACATAGAGGTCACTAAGTAAGTGTTATATTCGACTTTGAGTTTAAACTCATTGATTGAAGGTAGAATTTTCCTAAACAGAAAATAATTCTTGTATGTGTGAGTAAATAAGAAAAAATATGTGTAAGCGATTATAAGCCTTCTTGGCTGACCCTATTAATACAGGCGAGTGTACTTTAATGCATGGGAACCAATTTTCGTCTTGTCAATGTTCATTTTAATACCCACTTATTGGGAGGCTCTACTGAGTCAATCGAGCATTGCGCCTAGGTCTTTCAAGGTCTCAATCGTGACCACGATATCGTCAGTGAATCGAAGGTGAGTGATGTACTCGCCGTTGATATTAATGCCGAATCCTCGCCAGTCCAGAAGTTTGAAAACTTCTTACAGGGCAGCGGTGAACCGTTTCAGAAATATAACGTCTCCCTGTCTCACCCCATCCTACAGCCGGATAGGTTTCGAATTCTGATCCTGGAGGCAGGCCGCCTGGCGGACCGATTTGGCACCGTTGGAGAGACTGTAATACAGCCCATGTCTCGAGTGAATAAGAGGTTTTCTCATAGTCCACAAACGCCAAGCATAGTGGCCGATTATAGTCTTCGGTCTTCAGTATAATCTGCGGCAGCGAATGTATGTGGTCTAATGGTACTGAGGTCTTTTCGGAAACCAGCTGGAAGTCGTGAAATGACTTTCGAAAACAGCTTGTAGACATGGCTCAGAAGTGAGATGAGTCTATAGCTTTTAGTAGGGTCTTATCGCCCTTTTTGAAGAAGAATACCACCACTGTAGGCGATTGTCCCCCGAGCATGACGGAATTAAACAGCTTCTGAAGAGCTTGAAGTACCGGTTTTCCACCTGCTTTCAAAATCTCAGCCGTAATTCCATTATCACCCGGTGCCTTGTTGTTCTTAAGCTATTTTAGAACCATTTTAATCTCGCACGTCGCTGACGTTTTCTGGGATATCTTCAGTATAGTGTCCGGGTAATTTGGCTCTCCGGTCTTTAGCCAAATTACTGACAGGTAAGCGTGCGGTCGTGTATAATTGCCGGTAGAACTTCTAGACCTCTTCCAATAGCTCAGGCTTGGACGATACGGTTCTGCCATCCTCAGTCTTCAGCTTGGTCAGAGTTGGCTTTGATCAATAGACAGATCCCTTGCGAATACTTTTGAGCCCTTATTTCGCTGTATATCGTCTCTAGAGGCATGAAGTCTCGAGTGAGGGACTTATAGATCTGTCTATTTAGTCGCCGATACTGAATAGCATCTTCCGAGTACTGCAAAATTGTAATTGTAAATAATAATAAAAAAATAGTTCCTTTTTATATTTATGCCTTGTTGCTATTATAATAATGCCAAAACAACAAGATTTGTGATTTATTACATTTTGAATAATTTTTAAGTTTTCTGGGATAATCGTAATGCATCGGCTATCGTAATAAATAACGATTCGAATCGTTATCGTAATCGTAATCGTAATGGCCGAATCGTTGCATCCCTAATTTAAACTTTCGAAGGCACGAGAGAAGTCGAGTAGAACTAAAGCAGTGCCATTTCCAACGTCCTGTTCAGCAAGAATGTTGTCCACAACATCAAGCAGCGCAGTAACTGTGCCCATGCCTTTACAAAAACCCGACTGCAATGGGGGCAAGATGTTATTACTTTCCACAAATTCACATAATTGGGTATAATTTTTTTTTCTCCAGGAGCTTTGATAAAAAAGGCAATATGCTAATCGGTCTAAAATCTTTTAGTGTGACTGGATTATCAACTTTAGGTAATAGAGTAACTACAGCAGATTTCCAAATGCCTGGAACCACACCTGATAAGATTGAGTGATTTATAATGTGTGTAATCACCTTTAAAGTTTTTGGAAGTGTCAGTAAAATCATATCTTTACTAATGCCGTCTGCCCCCATAGTATTTGTTGAAATGGACAAAATATATTTGGCTATTTCACTTTCTTCTACTGTTCTCAAAGTGAAAACCTTTCTGCCAAATCGATGAAATTCAAAGAAGGTTAATTCCGATAAAGGCACCGTGTTCTCGCCAGGTATATCGAGAAAATGATTATTAATTATAATTAGCGTCAGTAAAAAGGTCGGGAAGGAAGTTATTTTTATCATTATCAATTAAAATTGTTTTTTTCAAATTCTTCCATAAAATCTGGGAATTATTCTGATTATTATTAATGTGATGATTATAGTAAGCACGTTTTTCATTAAATATACTATTAGTAACTAGTTTCTTGAAATAATTATAGTATTGTTTACTACTGTCTGTTTTTAACTTACGATATTTTTTTTGAGCATCATTTCTCAAATCTATCATCTCCTTAATGGTATTCGTTATCCAAGGGAAATAATGCAAAGACTTAGTTTTTATCATTTTTAACGGCGCATGTTTATCAAAGAGAGTTGTAACTAAGCTATTGAAAAGGTTAACCATACTGTCTACTGAATGCAGGGTTGTCACAGAATCCCAATCCAACAAATCAAGATCCCTATTAAAGTTATTTAAAAATATGTCCTTAATAGGTCGATAAGAAAACATTTTTGAGGGTATCTTGTTTCTTTTAACACATAATTCGAAATTAATCATAGCATGACCCAGAGAACCAGTAATATTATTTACTAATATCTTTCAAACCGATGTATTAGTACATACGACATCAATTAAAGTGTGGTTATCAGTTAAAATATACATAAGTAGGCTCAGTTACAACCTGTTCCAAACTCATACAGCGTAAGAAATTGACAATTGTTTTCTTATTAGTAATGTCCAGCAAATTAATATTAAAATCTCCCATTAAAATTAAATAATCAAACTTAGAAAAATGAACAATTGAGTCGGTCAAAGCATCCAAAAAGCTATCAATATTTATCCAGTTAGGACGATATGCAGTTCCTATTATAAAACTCTATTATAAAAAAGAAAACCTCTCATTGGTGAGATTTCGATGAAGGCTTGGGGGGAACCATAGATAGTCATCTGGCAACACTGTATCAGTGTCATGAAACTGTCAAAGTCAAACAAACCTTAAAAAAAAGTTTACGTTTGTGATTTGTTTTCATGTGGTGTTTTTACTTAAAATGCAATATTTTAGGTGTTTTATTGCGCTTATAATAAAATATGATTGATGTATGTAGAGTCTGCCTCACTCAGGGTGCTGACAAAGACATCTCTCAATTAAAATTACCTAAAAAAGAGTCTCCAAAAAGTTACATTGAAATTCTCTTATTTTGCTTAGATATTCAGGTAAATGCGAGGTTTAATTTTTCTTATCTATCATTACATCTTCCGTGTACTTAATACCGTGCCAGTAGTATCAAAAACATCCTAATTTCAGGTTACAGAAGACTCGAAAATCTCATCGAACCTATGTGAAAAATGTTTCAAAAAGATTTTATCCTATCACAAATTCAAAGCTTTAGCTCTTAAAAACGACGCATATTTACGTTCTCTGGAAGTAAATATTAAGAAAGAGGAGGATGGAACAGATGAAGACGATCACTTTAACACAGAAACATTGTCTAATTTAGAGGAAGATGAGTGTTATACTATAAAGTATGAAAACGACTTGGTTCATGGTGGGCCGCAGGCGCCGCTCGATGAGAATGCAAAGGCGACGGGCGACGACTCTGACAATGAAATTCTAAGTGCGATAAAAAGGATAAAATATGAAAATAATAAAAAAGAAGTAAAGGAAAATGGTATTTCTTTTAAGTAACTTTTCAAACAATCCAAACATTAATTTGTAATGTTCAAGAAGAGTTTTATAAGAGTTTTTGAAATATCTTTTAATATTGTTTTTAAAGATCTATTATTGATCTATTACTTAATTAAAATATTAGTTAAGATAGTGATATTATGGAACTATTGCAGTAAATGTTGTTGGAAAAAAACTTAAGAAGTATTTCTATTTTTACAACTAATTTACTCTCTTAAACTTGCAGATCCAGTAATAGTAGTTAAAAGGAAAAAGGGTAGATCAAAATTAAGTTATACTAAGCATAATTTAAAAAAGAACAAGCAAAAACTAGAAATCTGTAAAGAGTGTGGTATCACCGTAGCCAATTTAAAAGTCCACTTAAAAAAACATTTACCGGCTGCTGAACCTAAGCTATATCAATGCCACTTGTGCAAGAAGACATTCAAATTTAACAAGTCCAGATACAAGCACTATAGAACTGTACATTTAGGTCAAAAACAAAAATGCAGTATATGCAGTAAAGGTAAGTATGTCATCGTTCATCTGTATTTTAAGGTCTTAATTAAAAATTTATATTTTAATTAAATTGTATGATGGTTGTTTTGCACATGTCTGTACGGTAAGTAAAATGCACTTACATGTGACCACAGGTGATGCAATTTTCAAAACCAGTTAATTGTACCATTTGATAAAAGAATAGAAATTGCAGACATACATGCATGTGACACCAGTAAACTTTCCAAGTTCTCATCATTTATATGTCTTACAGCGGTAATTAACCTACAATACCACACACTAATAAGGCACAAGCCGGAATTGCTGCCATACAAGTGCACCAAGTGCCCGAAGGGCTTCATCAGCCCCGCCAGTTTGAAGGTACATAACGTGGTACACACCAAGAACAAAGCATTTCCTTGTGACTTATGCGATAAAAAGTTCAGCCAGAAGTACTCATTGAGTAATCATAAGTGAGTATGAACTCATTATTTGTATTTAAATAATTAAGTCTTAACTGAAGTTGTTAACGAGATACATTGCTAAGAGCAACACTAGGCAACAGGCGACTGGCATCTATACCACAATTACAAGTATGTAATCCCTACTCGATCGAATCAGAAATGAGAAGATACGTAGGAGAACTAAAGTTACCGACATAGCTCTCAGAATCGCTAGACTTTAGTGGCAGTGGGCAGGGCACATAGCTCGTAGAACAGATGGCCGTTGGGGCAGTAAAGTTCTCGAGTAGCGACCGCGCACCGGAAGACGCAGCGTGGGCAGGCCTCCGACTCGGTAGACCGACGACCTGATGAAGGTTGCGGGAAGCCGCTGGATGCGAGCCGCACAGGACCGGTCGGTGTGGAAATCCTTGGGGGAGGCCTCCACTGCAGTGGAGGTTTTTCGGCTGATAGATCGATGAAGTATCTAAGATGCCCATTAGTATATGGGAATTTATATAGGATACCTTTGTGCCTAACTACCCAAAGTAAAGGTTAAAGCGTGGTTCACACAGCGAGCTTCTGGCGGGCCGAGCGAACTAAGTTCCGCATCTTTTTATACTTGGGTTCATACTACGACCTTAGCCATGTAAGCTACTCGAGCGACGTGAACGATGCGAACTATCCGACGATCCCAGCTAAGGTAAGCTGTCGTACATTCCTCAGTGGTGGGGTATGGCGGGGGATGAAAGCGTGTAATCGTTGCGTAATGTGCGTTCATTTATCAATAATTTATCGACTGCATTCAATAATTTCCGTTTTTCGTTGTGACCCTTCGATCGCTTAACCCGCTTATCTTCGCACGCCAGAAACTCGTCGTATGAAATAGTGTGAATCGCGTTTAAGGGCGGAGCAGACCAAACGCGTGGCGTGGCGCGTGCGTGGCGTCGATGTGGCAGCAACGGTTGTAATGTATGAAACTCTATGAGAGGTGTCACACCGACGCAGCGTACACGCGCGTGCACGCAGCGCGCAGTCGGTGTGACACCTCTCTTAGTCTCACATCGACGCCACGCTGACGCCACGTACGCGTCACGCCACGCGCTTGGTCTGCTCCGCCCTTAAATGTTCTTTTGGTCTATGTAAGTATTTACATAGACTATAACAGAGAGTCCGCTCATGTACTGGCACATAGGTACCTACTGCTGACCTCAGCGTAAGGGTTATCACAACATTCACATTAAAAAAAAACTAAATCACGTAGACTGAACTCGTAGAGGTAACATAGGCATTGCGAGACTAACCGCAATCGGATAAGGAGCGGAGTGTGGGTGGGGGGGGGGGGCATGTGCTCATGATAACAAACAACTTTTCCTTAGGAACCCATAATCAAATCGCAAAAAAAAAAATTTGGCTAGTTTGGCTAGTGGATACTCCAAATCATTTTTTGCGATTTGGCTATGCGTTCCTTAGGGAAAGTTGTTTGTCATGAGCACATGCATAGCCTTTCGTATCAAGAACTAATTTAAAGTCACCCTATATAGGTGCCCGGAAAACGAAAAATATTGTATAAAAAAAACTCTTAGATTTAAAATTGTATACTTTTAGTCCAACTACCAAACGATATCATATCAACTCCCTGAGCGAAGCCGGGCGCTCCAGCTAGCTTAGGTATACAGGGTGTTAAAAAAGTGCGTTTGAAATTTTACGGGGTTACTCAGAAACAAGCAAAGAATACAAGAAAAATATTTAAAAATTCCGATCTACACCTTTTTTTTTCAGTTTTCGTCATTAAATCTGAATAACTAATAAATAATTTGTATGGGAAACTGAAAAAATGTTGAATATGGATATTTTCAATATTTTTCCTGTATTCTCTATTTAAATTAATTCTGAGTAACCCCTTAAAATCTCAAATGCACTTTTTTAACATTCTGTCTACTGCTCATAAATGAGAATCGAACCCACGACCCTCGGATCAGTAATCAGGAGCGCTAAAAACTGACGTATCGATTCAGTCAAGTTTGTGACAATCGCGACTGTGCGATCGTGACCTTGGCTAGAACGACCGTATACGTCTATAAGCATGTATATGCTTAGGATTTTAGTGGTTTGTATTGAGCGGTCTCTCTGTTATACTGGTATTTATATTAAAATAAAACTATGCATCTATATTTTAATTACATAAAATATACCGCTCATAACATATTATCGTTATAACAGTATATATCTGGTCATTGTATAAAACTTCATAGACCAGAACGCATCACAGTTAATATATTAGGTGCTTACCTATGAAATTGGCGTTTCAGTTTTGAAAGTCAACAGAATAATATTACCCCAAAAATTAATTTACTTCCATTAAATTATATATCATTTTCTAGCTACATTCAAGGTCTTTCATGAATTAGTGATGTCATGTCTCTCATGTAAAAACTGACTGAGTAGGGTTCCATTAAATACTGTATTGGCGTTTTCTTAGTGGTCAATTGGGTCAATTTTTCTACAAAAAAAAAAACGAAATTATCTGAAAGTCGTGAAATATTATGCGTAATATGTTCAAAAATACATATGGTAACGAATAACACGCTGGGATAAGTGTAGCCTTCAAAAATAAAAAATAAGTATTCGTAATAAGTATAAGTATTAAAAATAACGAAAAAATGGCGATTTTCAGTGACGAAAAAATCCATTTTTATAGTTTCTACACCACTGTGCTCTCGAAATATTCAGACAACGTGCATTTAGCAAGCATTATTTAATTTATAAATGTCCAATGGTACTTTGAAAATAGTTAGTTGTTTTAAAACCTTAATTATTTTATATTAATTTTGTCTTTGAACTTTTTTAACTAATCGCCAATTTCAAAGGTAAGCACCTAATATTTTCATGCCATTCCAGAAAACAAGTCCACGAACAAGTCAGGAATCACTTGTGCCAGTTCTGCTCGCACAGTTTCTTCAAGAAATACGATTTACAAATTCACTTGTTGTAAGTAAAATCTTTTGAAAGCTTTTACGTTGATGCGGGTGCTAAGGCGGATTCTCCGCAATAATGCGTTCTGCTTGACATCAAAATACAACAACGCTAAATGTCTTCACTATGTTGTCAAACGTACTCAAATTTTTAATATAAATAAGTAAAAGATACTCGGGAATGTTATGTCATACTTCATACTCGAAAGCCACGGCATAGTTAGTGTAGTATTTAACACCCTGTGTACATTAAAGAACTTAGAACTGACTTTATTAATACTGTATTTTTTTATTATTTATACAATATTTATTACGAAGCTTGTGGTTTTTGCTTTTTCCATTGTATTCGCTACCCTATTTCATAACAAACTGATTTGTGTTTGCAACAGGAAACACACGAAGGACAAGCGGTACAAGTGCCCGGATTGCGGTAAGTTTTTCGGGACGACTTCGGGCCTCAAGGGCCACCGGCTCATACACAGCGACGTGAAACAATACGAGTGTCGTCTTTGCGATAGCAAGTTCACCAAGGCCGGGTGAGTAATGCCACGTCTACAAATTACACATTCGCACCAGTTGCGGAGGTGAAACACGAATACGCATGAATAATTTTTTTTAACCGTTAAAATTTAACCTTTAACCGCCTACCTTCGTGATCTGCAGCTAGTCTGCTCGCTTCACATGAGAAGGTCCCGGGTTCGATTCACGGCCGGGTCCAACTTTTTAGGACTAGGTTTGGTTGGAAGTGGGGCATTTTCTGAGCCCACTTGGCTAGTTATTACCATCTTATACATTTTATCTGTATAGTGCTGCTTATTGAGAGAACTAAATAAATTATCTATCTATCTATCTTATATAAGTCTTGCCGCCAAACATCATTGTCAATAGCATTGATGTGTTCCGGCATAGCCAGTTCCCCATTGCGTTAGGAATCTTGGTAAGCCCGCTTCCATCTTCGGCATCATCATCACTTATCCACAAGTGACATGATGCCAAGGCACAAATTAGATAGGGCTTACCAGTAGCCAATAGTGGATAAGAAAATGTGCATTCGCAATTCTTCTTGCGAATGTGAACGTCTTGACAATATGTGAATGCACCAGTAATACAACCAGCCAGCAAGTTTGGTTGTTTTGTGTTAGGTACACTAAGATTCACTCTAGATAACGCATCCATGCTCGCTTCTAGCTTGCCACTCCAAACATTCGTGCTGCATTTACACGCGTCTGTTGCATTCACAAATCAAGGTGTTCATTTTCGCGAAGCGAATAGCGAGTGCACTGTTTACACATACTTATTCGTGTTTCGCCTCGCGCCGAATTTTAGTGGGCACCGTCCTGGACAAGCACTAGGAGCAGTGCGCTAACAACCCATCACATCAGGCACTGGTCACTTCCCAAAACTCGTGAAGGTTAGGCCATTCTCCACACATAGGGGCCAAGTCCGGATCGGTGGAGGTTGTGGGGCTAGTAGCCAACCCCAGTGTCAGAAGTTTTCAAGCCGCCTGCAAGGCCTCCGACATAGCTTAACACCAACGGCGCAACGTGCCTTGTGAAGCACGGAAACGGTAGAGATAAATGCCATTATCTAACAGTCAAATCTGTCCATGTTATGACCGCGCCTGTAGTCATTTAACCTGCGTGATCGTCGCGACCACGCACTGAGCCACGGCCGCTTCGTAATAATTTTTATTTATTTACTGAGAAACAAACAGTCACACGTATTTGTATAAGAACACAAACATTTCGTACATACAGGGTTATTTTTGGACCTCCCACCAAAACTTCATAGTGGCTTCTACTCATGAAACTGAGCAACTTTCCCCAAATAACCAATGGTCAATTCAATATGTGCGGTCGTTCGCAGCTACCTCCGCACCCACATGGTAACGCACACTAAAGAGAAGCGGCACCCGTGCAAGTACTGCGGCGCGCTGTACGGCCGCTCCGACCACCGCAAGCGGCATGAGTTCACGGCGCACGAGAAGCATCTGGTGGCGTCGTGACGTCGCGTCAAAAATAACTAAATTGATGTCCTAGTTAAATAAAAAATAAACATTTTTGGTTTGTTGTTCATTTTATCTTATTTTTTTAATCTTTAATTAAAATTATAATTACGCTAAATAACTATGACGTAATATTATAAATGCGAAAGTATAGATGATAAAAAGTGTTACAGGGTCGCCATCACAGGGTTGCCGTAGATTAGACAATGGAAAACTTCGTTTATGTATTAGTTTATACTGTTAGTGTAAGCAAGTTGTCTCCTCGTTGTATACAGTTTTTGTATGATATAGCCCAAGTAACAGAGAATGTTGAATTTCGTTCTTTCTCGTTATTATTATATGATAAATGCGAAAGCTTGTTTTTTGCCCTTTTTTCAACGTTGTTTACATTTGTTTACATTCTGCTTAAAATTTGCGCTCGGTCCGTGTTTGTTTATAGTATTAATCAAAATATTGCGGGTTTTAATTTTAGTATGGATGACCTGGCATTAAAACATACTATCATTGGATGGATAAGTTTACGGTTTAAAGATTTATAAGTTAATAAGTTTAAATAAAATGATTTTTTTTTACATAGGTGTTTTATTTAATAGTACATCAAAATAAAAACCTTTACACACGCTCACTCAAAAGTATCAAAACTTAAAAAATAGTCTACGTTTTTCACCACACGTCGAAGACCTTACACATTGCTTCTTATGATCGGAGTAGCTAACCAAGTGACGTATTAAAACTGCACCGAATTTGAATATTACTCATATAACAACATCAACAGATGAGCAGAAGAGAATCCCAGGAAGCACTTATTCTTACACGATCTGGGTACAATTTAATGCAAATATTCTGAGAAACATCCTTTCGAAGTAATGTCTAAGGTCTTGCCTACCCACATCTTTAAAACACAGAACAGAGAGATTCCATGTAGAAGGTCTTACCCACTGGTCAAGCGTGCCACCAGTATGAGCAAATGCCATATATTTTTGAGTAATTTATTTTGTGGTCATCGGTAGTCGACTCTTATTAGCTCATTTACTTAATAAATTACCGTCTTGCTTTCTAATGACTTGTACATTGAGAAGTCAAGTGATGATTTATCTGTATAACCGGCAGAATAATGATAATATTTAGAACAAAACTTCTTTCTGAATTTGCTCATACTTGGGGCACGCACGCACGATGGGGAAGAGATCCCGAAAGGGAAAAGTCCGCCTTTGCTATAATTTATTTTGTATTTTCTGTTTTATGTGTTATTGTATGCAATAAAGAGTTTACAAACAAACAAACAGACCCCTCTACCGGAATCTCTATGTTCTAATCGGTCCACTGGCACACTGGCGTCTCATCCAGGTCGCCGCCGGCTTCTGTCGGCTCGCAGGCCGCGCCCGTGCCCGCCAGTCGCGGCGACCCGCTGGGAGTAAAGATGTTCAGCGTATTGGTCACAGCTTCCAACTTCTCCTCTAAGTAAGGGTACTCCTTGCGGAGGACCTCGACTATGTGCTTGATGCAGCTGTTGAGTGCCTTCGCCTGGTTAAACTCCTCTAGGATGGTGTCTTTGGATTTCTTGACTTTGACGGTTTGCCGTTTCACCGCCGTGGATAGCTCGGTGCCTAGCCGCTGGCTGCGGACCACGCGTTCTAGTAGCTGAAATACAAAACTTGAATTTGTTTACAACCTTTAAAAAAACTTCCCAGTATAGTAGGTATCTTACGAAATTGCTAGTGAAGCGTGAAGAAACTTCGAGCCCAAAAGAACCTCAATACATTTCAAAACAATGTATGTCATGACTACAAGTAACTATAATAAGAAGAATACGAAGATCGACTATCGAAGATACGAATAATAAGAAGGGCCCTTCTCCTATGGCCCGTCATTGCCGTGCGGTAACGCAACGCATCATGCGGCCTCTTCCTTAGGCATAGATTTGTTAAATTGTGAATCTTTCAAAAATACTTTTTATAGATAAGCCTTCTTTCTGACTTACCCATTGCTTCTGGCGGTCGGTCTGGCGACATTCGCGTAGAAGCGACGCGATGTGCTCTTCCAACTTTGCATTGGTGTCGGCCGTCTCCGATACTTCGGTCTCGAGCCGCTCCTGTTCCTTCAGCACCTCAGTCAGCCGAGCCTTGGCTTCTGCTAGCTCCTAAAAGATGATGCAGGGGAAAGTCTCGTGAGCTAAGTTTACCCAGTTACCCAGACTGACTCGGTGGCTAAGTGGTTAGCGATCCTGACCTCTGATCCGAGAGTCGTGGGTTCGATCCCCACACAGGGCTAACTTTTCTGTGATGAGCAGAATTGTTTGCTCTGAGTCTGGGTGTATTATATCTATATATGCATGTATTTAAAAGTATATGTGTATGTATATCAGTCTCTGGTTCCCAAGATACAGGAATTCCTAGTTTGGGGCCAGATGACCGTGTGTAATTTCTCCCAGATATTATTATTTTGAAACTGGGCTTCTCTATTATTATTATTATTATCGCTGTCGTGTCTTCTGCTCATCATATCAGGCGGAAGACGTCCACTGTTGCACATAATATGTCTCCTCATTAAACTTCCACTAGTACATCCAGGGCCTTCCTCCAAACCTGACTAACGCTCCCGTTTAGGTACCACCACTTCAGAACCTTCTGCTTATTGAATGCATTATTATATTTATTTTCCGTCATAGATACAGGGTGTTAAAAGTATTTTTTTTAATTTTAGGCGGTAACTCAGAATCAAATATAGAATACAGGAAAAATCATGAAAAATCCGCTTCAATTACTTATAATATTTTTTTCAGAATCGGAATAGTGAATCAAGAATTTGTATGGAAAACTGAAAACAAAAGTTGTAGATCGGATTTTTTCAATATTTTTCCTGTATTCAATACATGATTGATTTAGTTAGAGTAACCCCTTAAAATTTCAAACGCACAAACCACTTTTTTAATATGCTGTAAAATCAACATGGCCGTGTAAGTCAGATCCCTCACCTTCCCAACCCTACCGACTTGTGCCAACTTGCACAACTCCACTGCACTTGGCCAACTGCAGCTTGTGATGGTAAGTCGACTGCGCGGTGCTGGGCGCGCCGTGAGCCTTCTCCACAGCCGCGGAGGCACGCGTCTTGTCAATATCAACCTGGCCGTGAAGTCAGATCGCTCACCTTCCCAACCCTGCCGACGTCGCACTTGGCCAACCGCAGCTTGTGGTGGTAGGTTGACTGCGCAGTGCTGGGCGCGCCGTGAGCCTTCTCCACTGCCGCGGAGGCGCGCGTCTTGTCCAAGGCATTCTCACGCCGAGTCACGTAAGACGCCAAGTCCTCGGAGAGCTTGTCACAAGTGCGACGCAGTTGTTCGCGGCGGACCTGGCGTAAGTCGCATAAATTAGTGATATTACCTTCATCCTTATTTTAGCCATGGAAGTAGGTGTTTTATACCTAAACATGAAAATTGCATTTAAAATTCGGTGGATAATTGCTCGATCGAATATTTCTGTACTATTCGTTAGTAGTAACTTAATGGCAAGCGTATGTAATAGTATCCAAAACTTTTTCGACTTTTGTGACGCTTAAGTTAAGCAAAACTTGATTTTTCGATTTTACTTCCGATGAATAATTTCTCGGTTAATTTTTATTTTTCAGTATACTTTAATATCTTATTGGACATCTTTTTTTATAAGTATCCAAAAGATTTTCCTTTAAGATCATAGCATAATAGTTTTTATGCAATAATTAATTATGTAAAATTTCTCAGTCCATTTTTATTTATTTACATGATACATAATAATAAATGTAAACAGTATTTCAGGTTATCCAATAAAATTTCGATACATTAAACTCATATGTATAAAGCGTCACACACGTACGTAAGGTCACGCGACCCGTTTGCCGGCCGCTACCCATTTCCGACCTTTCCGCACTTTATTTTGTATAATAATAGTTTCAAAAAAATATGCTTGGATTCGTTTGATCTGCACAAAATTCACGCGTATGTAGGTATTCCACAGACAAAAAACCTCACTAAAAGGCTGTTAAATATAGATTACAAAAACATCAACATCAAATAACTTGTTAGGTACCTATTAATAATGAAAAAAATATTATACGTACAGCGGCGTTCAGCGCCATAGTACGAAAGCTAAAAAATACAATAAAATAATATAAAAACAAAAATAAATCTTTTTAATCAGAGATGTTGCTAATATCCGCATCCGCATCCGTAAATATGGAGCTTCCGCATAAATTTTGACATCCGCAATATTCAATGCGGATTTTTATGCGGATACGGATCTAGAACAACATAGCTAATTATTGTAATATTTTATTTCAGGTTTATAATTTTATGAATTATTAATTGTGATTATTAATATAAATATATATATATTTTTTTATGGCAGAGGTGGCAAATTATTTGGCATATTATTATTATTAATTATACAATAATTAATAATAATTGTATAATTAATAACAAAAGCTCTATTAAAAAGATTTTTTATTCATATTTATAAACCAGTATATTTTCAAGTTAGTACCAAAGTACATTATTACACCAAAAGGCAGCAAAGTTACTGAAATAAAATGGTCCACGTTTTTAACTTTCAGTACTTTAATAATTTAATAAAAAAAACAAGGATTAGTATCATTATTTAGAGTTCCGTACACAAAGTCAACGGGACCCTATTAACTGTCCGTCTGTCCGTCTTTAACCGTAATAGGTAGATAGCTGTAATTTTCACAGTGTGTATTTCTGTTGCCACTATAACAACAAAGGCCGGCAACGCACTTGTAACTGCTCTGGTGTTGCGGGTGTCTATCGGCGGCGGTAATCGCTTACCATCAGGTGATCCATCTGCTCGTTTGTCAGCTATGCCATAAAAAAATTAAAAAAACTTAAAAATTAAAGAGGCTGGTAGGGTGACACCAGAAACGTATTTTTGGTGGAATTCCAAATATTGTACGATGGTGCGAAACCCATCATGCGCGAGTCTGACTCGCACTTAACCGGTTTTCATTTATTTATGCCCATACAAACCCATACAAAGGACTATGCAAAAAATTATACGATGGGGGTTTATTAAAATATACGAGAATAGTTATTTGTTCAACGTTAAAGTTCAAAGTTATTTTTGCTTCGAGTGCTAGCTTTAAATCACGAACTAGCGAAGTAGTCTGGAATTGAATCACGAGCGTAGCAAGTGAGTGATTTAAAGGCACGAGACATATAAATGACCTGCTTTCGTGTTAAACATACAACTTTCAAACAGCGAGAAAAGCAAAATCGTAGTTGATTAAATTCTCTTTGAAGACAATATAGTTTTTTATTATAATGTTTTTAATTTAGACTCAAAATTTTTGAGGTTGCTTTCGGAAACTGCGCTACTTAACATTTTAAAAAAAACCTAAGATGCAACACAAACATGATATTTTTAAGTAAGCGATATTCATTTTTACTAGTAGGTAAGTACATATTTATTTTAAATATTACGTCTTTAAAAATGCAATAACAGAATTTATAAACTTAAATTTCATTAAATAGGCGGAAAACACACTGCTCCGCTCACCGCGGCGAATTGCGGTGGAGCGGATTTAAACTTTGTACTGTAAAATGTTGATTTGTATACAAAAACCGCGGGGTACCACACACTGGCACCGCTTCTCCGCCCGGAGGCGCGATTCGCACGACGGATCCGCGCTCCCGGATGGCGATGCGGTAAGATTCGCTGGGTGCCACACACTGACGCCGCTTCTCCGTCCGGAGGCGCGATTCGCGCGCGATCCGCGCAAAAACGAAACAGAACTACTGCTTCAGAACAAGGTCGGTAGGACAACAAATAGAGTAGTCTCTACTTTTTTTTTGTACTATGAGAACCAGAGACTGACAGAGTGTGTGGTACCTACTATCGCATAATAAATGTTATAATATGTGATTTACTCAATAATGTTATTATTTGTAACGAAATAATATAATAATGAAATAATAATCCTAAGTAGGTATATGATGTTATATTTATATTATGTTATATACACTGACTTGTAACTTGTGTTATTAAATAAATACTCGGGGAGCGGGAGGGGGTGAGGCTCGGGGTGCGGGGGATGAGTTAGGGAATTTTAAAATAATAATATACCCTGAAAACGAAAAATATTGTTAATGAACCAGATATGTGAATTGTTAGACTAAGGATTCAATAAAAAAACCTCTTAGATTTTTTTTTTATCTTTTGTTCCAACTACCAGACGATCTTACATCAACTCCCTGAGCGAAGCCGGGCCCTCCAGCTAATGAAGATATAGTTCACTTCGATGTTTTTCTAAGAATGTTTGCGGTAGTAAAAAATATTTTCGTTAAAACATGAAGTAGAAGCGACTTCACTATCAACTCTGTTCTAATCAAAACGCTGTGACGTGGAATGCCACAGAACACAAAGATAACAGTAAGTAAAGTACTCCTGCTACGCGAAAGTTGTTTAACATGAAAAAACGGGCAATTTTCGTTTATAATACTGATAATTTGCAAAGAAATATTAAGAAATTAATATATTTATTAATCAAACCCGTTTCGTTATTTTATAACATACATTTTGTTGCTTCGATTTACTGAGTTTGCTTGCTGTTTTTCCGTGATTGAATCTTTACGCTGTGGTTTTGCATACGCATAGGTCAAGTTAGACTGGACGGAAAACATAGTTATATGAAACCATCGCGACTTACCATTCAAGGTTGACCTCTGTTGACAAAGATGTATACGTATATATAGGATAAAGTACTACCCTGCTTTTTGGAAGGAGTATTGTATGGAATTCAGTTTCTATACCTATTCTTGTTCTGAGCTTGTTACAAACAAAAACAACCCTTGTTACATACATACACGATTTTCGTCATACGTTTATCTAATATTCGAAATATTAGATAAACGTATGACGAAAATCGTCGTGCACCGCAACTTCGGACGAAATTCGGACGGAAACCGCCCGGCGGTGGCGCGGAATCCGCGCCTTCGTCGTGCACTGCAGCTTTCGACGAAATTCCGACGGAAACCGTCCTGTGGAGCGGATCGCTGCCGCATGCGAATTTCGTCGCTCCGCGCTCCCGTCCGAATTCCGCCTCAGTGTGATATCCGCGATAACATATAACATTGTGAGTCTATGAGTTAAAACGCTTGCTACGTCAAAATGAGTTTCTGATCGAACCATCGCTCATATTTTTTTCAGCGCCGCGTGAAAGGTGTTGTTCGAAATTCGAATCACTTTTTCTCACGCTCAAAGCAAAAACAACTTTTGCTGCGAGTTTTCAGGGACCAAAGGCACTCTTTTCATGCTGGACAGATGAAAAACTATTTATTAATCTGTTAACTCAAAGCAGCTTTTTGCTGCGAATGTTAGTTAAAGTGTTCGAATTTCGAACACCAGCTTTTATCACTATCGTGTAAAGTTTCCTAGCTGGTAGAGGTGAAAAGTTGTATGTTAAAACAACAACTTTCTACAACTACTCATGAATTTGAACAAATTTCCCGCAAAAAAAATTTTGGTTTCCTCATACTAATTGATCAAATGAGCTTCCAAATTTGTATGGGAAATCAAATTCGATTTGCATGAAAACCCCACGTCTGCGGCGGATGTCGTCATAGCAAAAAAAACATCGGGCTGCACAGATGTATTGACTGAGATACGTTTGGAATCTGTTGGTAGGTGGGGATGATTTTTTTGTGTAGTACTTTTCTCTAAAAAAATATTAAGATTCGCATCCGCGAATAAGCCTTTAAATATCCGCATCCGCGGATTTCAAAGGCTCTGCATCCGCAACCATCTTGTACGATAACTTGTCCTATCCGAGCACTTGACCGAGCACTTGACTGAGCACTTGCCCAAGCACTTTACCGAGCACTTGACTGAGCATTCGCCCAAGCACTCGCCCAAGCACTTGACCGAGCACTTCACCGAGCACTTGTCGGAGCATTTGACCGAGCACTTGCCCAAGCTCTTGACTAAGCACTAGACCGAGCACTCGCCCAAGCACTTGAACGAGCACTTGACCGAACACTCGCCCAAGCACTTGATCGAGCACTCGCCCAAGCACTTGACCGAGCAGTGCCCAAGCACTTGGCCGAGAACTTGACCGAGCACTCGCCCACTATTTGACCGAGCACTTGGCCGAGCACTTGCCAAAGCACTCACCCAAGCACTTGACCGAGCACTTGACCGAGCACTCGCCCGAGAACTTGTGCGCTTGTACTCACCCGAGCACTAGACCGAGCACTCGCCCAAGCACTTAACCGATCACTTGACCGAGCACTCGCCCAAGCACTTGACCGAGCACTCGCCCAGCAGTTGACCGAGCACTTGACAAAGCACTCACCCAAGCACTCGACCGAACACTTGACTGAGCACTTGACTAAG
This sequence comes from Coleophora deauratella, assembly GCA_958295455.1. NCBI lineage: Eukaryota > Metazoa > Arthropoda > Insecta > Lepidoptera > Coleophoridae > Coleophora > Coleophora deauratella. Next base: position 13,995,377 of record OY282397.1, on the reverse strand, counting down.
CACTTGGCCGAGCACTTGACAAAGCACTCACCCAAGCACTTGACCGAGCACTTGACCAAGCATTTAAACGAGCACTCGCCCGAGCCCGAAATTGAAAAGATATGTGCTACGACAAAAACTGAAAAATCATACATGTCTGACGTAAGAAGAGTTCAATATGGTGTGCCACAAGGCAGTATTTTGGGTCCATTATTGTGTTTAGTATACATAAATGACATACCAAAATCCATAGAACATCCCAGGGTTTTATATGCTGACGACAGCACTGTCATATGTGAAACAGAAAATGATCTAAGTAGGGACCTTCATTTAATCGTGGATTGGCTTAAACGAAACAATCTTCAAATCAATACAGATAAAACTAGTATCATGTCCTTTAAACAAAGGAACTTTGCGAATGTATTGACTAACATCCAATTTGAAGGTAAGACAGTGAAAGAAATTACATCTACCAAATTTTTAGGTCTACACATTGATAATAATTTGAAATGGGCTACTCACATTAATCATGCATGTAAAAAAGTTACCCAATTCTCGTATGATCTTTATATGCTGGGTAAAACGGTAAATCAGAAAGCTGTGCTTGCAGCATATCATGGTTACGTTGTACCAACTTTGAGATATGGCATAATGTTCTGGGGCAATGCTACTGGCAAGGAGGCGGTACTTAGATCACAAAAACGATGTATTAGAGCAATCTGTAGGCTACCAAAGACTGACACCTGTATACCGTATTTCAAACAATTACAACTACTCACAGTACCAGCTCTATATATTTATGAAGTTGCGGTCTTTGTACGGTCACATCCGGAATATTTTCAGAACAGCGCACGGGCGCGACGTCGTGATCGTCTGTGTCCCGTCCAGTGTAAGACTTCGCTTTTCCATGGTAATATTTTTGCAATGGCTCCAATGATATACAACAAAATCCCTAAATGTATCCGCGACTCCCATAACATGAATGATTTTATTAGGCGACTTAAAACATTTTTAATAGATAAGGTATATTATTCAATTGATGAATTTTTAAACAATAAATTTATTTGACATGTTCGAAAATTATTAGAATTGAGTTTTTTTATATTTGAATTTTAGGCTAGGTACTAATTTATATTGTATAGTTGTTATTTTAATGATTTTAATGTAGTATTTAATTATGAGCACAATTTTATTATAACATTTCTTTTTTTTACATATTTAGAATTATTTTTATATTATTATACATATTTGAAATTATTTTTATTGTTACAATGTTTTATTAGTATCGTTTTGACTTTTTAATGTTCTAGATTGAATTGTATTGTATTTTTGTACGTCAAATGACAGATTATACATAGGACACTGTATTATAACACCATCTTGTATAACTTATAATCACAAATAAATAAATTGAAATTGAAATTGAGCACTTGTGCGCTTGTACGAGCACTTGTCGGTGCAGTTGTCCGAGCACTTGCTTGTCCGAGCACTTGTGCGCTTGTACGAGCACTTGTCGGAGCAATTGTACGAGCACTTGTACGAACACTCAAATCAGGTTGACAATTATAGACCTATTTCAAAAGTAAAGCTCGCAAAGTGCTCGTACAAGTGCTCAGACAAGTGCTCAATTGCCCGGTCATATAAGTGCTCAGTCAAGTTCTCAGGCGAGTGCTCGGTCAAGTGCTCGGGCGAGTGCTCGGTCGAGTGCTCGGGCGAGTGCTCGGTCGAGTGCTCGATCGAGTGCTCGGTCGAGTGCTCGATCGAGTGCTCGGGCGAGTGCTCGGTCGAGTGTTCGGTCGAGTGCTCGGTCAAGTGCTCGGGCGAGTGCTCGGCCGAGTGCTCGGTCAAGTGCTCTATCAAGTGCTCGGGCGAGTGCTCGGCCGAGTGCTCGGTCGTGTGCTTGGTCAAGTGCTTGGGTGAGTGCTCGGTCAAGTGCTCGGGCGAGTGCTCGGTTGATTGCTCGGTCGAGTGCTCGGGCGAGTGCTCGGTCGAGTGCTTGGGTGAGTGCTCGGTCAAGTGTTCGGTCGAGTGCTCGGTCAAGTGCTCGGGTGAGTGCTCTATCAAGTGCTCGGGCGAGTGCTCGGTCAAGTGCTCGGGCGAGTGTTCGGTCAAGTGCTCGGTCAAGTGCTCGGTCAAGTGCTCGGTCAAGTGCTCGGTCAAGTGTTCGGTCGAGTGCTCGTTCAAGTGCTCGGATGAGTGCTCGGGTGAGTGCTCTATCAAGTGCTCGGGCGAGTGCTCGGTCAAGTGCTCGGGCGAGTGCTTGGGCGAGTGCTCGGTCAAGCGCTCGGGCGAGTGCTCGGTCGAGTGCTCGGGCGAGTGCTCTGTCAAGTGCTCGGGCGAGTGCTCGGTCGAGTGCTCGGTCAAGTGCTTGGGTGAGTGCTCGGTCAAGTGCTCGGGCGAGTGTTCGGTCAAGTGTTCGGTCAAGTGCTCGGTCAAGTGCTCAGGCGAGTGCTCGGTCAAGTGTTCGGTCGAGTGCTCCGTCAAGTGCTTGGGTGAGTGCTCGGTCAAGTGCGAGTGCTTGGTCAAGTGCTCGGGCGAGTGTTCGGTCAAGTGCTCGGTCAAGTGCTCAGGCGAGTGCTCGGTCAAAGGTTCGGTCAAGTGCTCGGTCAAGTGCTTGGGTGAGTGCTCGGTCAAGTGCTCGGGCGAGTGCTCTGTCAAGTGCTCGGTCGAGTGCTCGTTCAAGTGCGAGTGCTCGGTCAAGTGCTCGGGCGAGTGTTCGGTCAAGTGCTCAGGCGAGTGCTTGGGTGAGTGCTCGGTCAAGTGCTCGGGCGAGTGCTCAGTCAATTGCTCAGGCGAGTGCTCGGTCAAGTGCTCGGGCGAGTGCTCGGTCAAGTGTACAAGTGCTCGGACAAGTACGTACAAGTGCTCAGACAAGTGCTCCTACAAGTGCTCCCGAATGGCTCATTTCTATCCTCAAACCACCCCCTTTATGGGGTCCTTCCATCACCCTCCCCCTCCCTGCGATGACTGTTACGCGGATATCACACTGAGGCAGAAATCGGACGGGAGCGCGAAGCGATGAAATTCGCATGCGGCAGCGTTCCGCTCCACCGGACGGTTTCCGTCCGAAGCTGCGGTGCACGACGAAGGCTCGGATTCCGTCCCACCGGACGGTTTTCGTCCGAATTCCGTCGTAGACAAAAATCCGGACGGTACTGGGGTGCAGTGGTATACCTGCGAATCGCACGCATCATCGCCCCGCCCCGACGTTTCCAAAGCGACCCGCGTGCGTGTGCCACCCATAACAATAAAAGGACCCTAAAAACAGTTGATAGTGAAGTCGCTTCTACTTAATTTTTTTACGAAAAATTTTTTTTTCCTACGGCAAACATTCTTAGAAAAACATCGAAGTGAACATTATCTTCACTAGCTGGAGGACCCGGCTTCACTCAGGGAGTTGATGTAAGATCGCCTGGTAGTTGAATCAAAAGATAAAAAAAAATCTAAGAGGTTTTTTTATTGAATCTAACAATTCACATAACTGGTTCATTAACAATATTTTTCGTTTTCAGAATATATAATTATTTTAGAATTCCCTACCTCATCCCCAGCACCCCGAGCCTCACCCCCTCCCGCTCCCCGAGCCTCACCCCCGCCCCCCCCCCGCCACCCAAAACTCACCCCCCGCACACCACGCTTCACACCCCGCACCGCGCCTCACACCCCGCACCGCGCCTCACCCGCCGTACCCCAAGACTCACCCCCCGCACCCTTAGCCTCACCCCCCAGAAACACGAGACTCAACCCCCGCACCGCGCCCCCCCCCCCTCACCCAAAATCACATATTATAACATTTATTATGCGATAGTAGGTACCACACACTGTCAGAGTCTGGTTCCCATAGTACAAAAAAAGTAGAGACGACTCTATTTGTTGCCCTACCGACCTTGTTCTGAAGCAGTAGTTCTGTTTCGTTTTTGCACGGATCGCGCGCGATCCCGCCTCCGGACAGAGAAACGGCGTCAGTGTGTGGTACTCAGCGAATCACACCGCGTCGCCATCCGGGAGCGCGCGAATCACGCCTCCGGGCGGAGAAGCGGTGCCAGTGTGTGGTACCCCGCGGTTTTTGTATACAAATCAACATTTTACAGTACAAAGTTTAAATCCGCTCCAGCGCAATGTCCGCAATTGGCCTCGGTGAGCGGAGCAGTGTGTTTTCCGCCTTAATTTCAAAGTAAAAAATAAGGGAATTACATGCCTCAGTAAGTAAATCAGTAACGTTTTTCGATAATAATCAATGTCGTCCCCAGTGTTAGCGCAGATACTTTTTCTGTATGGGGATGGTTATGCCATCCTCATGGACCTCCGATATGGTATAACAAGTTAACAACTGCCTTTCAAAGCACGGAAACAGTCGAGATAAATGCCACTTACAGTCAAACCCATCTAGGTTATGACCGTATGTGTAACCAGTTAACCTACATGATCTGATGACCATGACCACTGCATAGTTAACAGCGTGTTTTGACTGTAACGATGAGCATAATCATGATTTTACCTCGATAAGTAGGTATATTTTATGCTATATTTTCATAGGTTACAATTATACCTACTTAGAATTAATTTATGTAATTTTATTGCTCTTATCTCTTTTTTTACTATGTTATGTTATTTTAATCGGCTGTATTTGTTGCTTTCATAAATGTGTATTTGCTGAATAAACATATTTCTTTTCTATTCTATATCAAGTACAAACTTTTTCGTTAGGTTACGCCTAATAACTTTTCTTCTGCACGAGATCCAGGTGAGCTGTCATACAAAAAAAGTTAGTACTTTGTGTGACCTATTTTACGATATAGGTCACAATGAGTTACAAGTGTTACAACATATGGGCCAAAATCGCCCATTCTCCTTGCAAACATTTTTAGAACAAAATTCCGTTTTTGACATTTGATAAAAAAAGTAGGTAACTGAAAATGACTAGCAGTCAACTACCGGATTAAGTTATAATCTTTTATCACAATGTAAATACTAAGTGATATAAGAACTATTTAAAATACCGTTTTGTTGAGAAAATTAACATAGCTATAGTAAAAACGATGTTTTATCCTATATAGTATGTTAGTCAATAGGTTAATAGGGTAAATCGCACCCGCGTTGTGCGTCTTCTGAATTCAGTCTTAGGTCACGAGCATACCTACATAGCCTAATATCCGTACACTCAGACGGGGGAACAATAGTAAAATTTTATTTTTTACTGAACGGTACATAAAATGCAAAAAAAAACAATAGTTATATATATTATATTAGTTACACATATTCAATAGTCAAGGAAAAATCTAAACTCTTTATCCTTTACAGTAAAAAAATATCGGCACCCTTCCTAGCAAAGCAAAGTATATCGAATGTTTTTCAGATGAATGTAGATGTATGTATCGCGTCATTGTCTGACCTTGAGCAGATGCGGTACGCGCCGCGCGCATCGCGTCTACGTTCGCCGCCGCCCCGTGAGCCGTAAATGTTTAATAAACGTATTATCTAAAGAAATTCTAAAACTACTATTTTGCCGAAATTTCATTGGATAGTTTTAAAAAACTGTTTACTTCTGTAAATTGTGACTTCTAAAGGAATAAAACTGGACTGAGAAATTATGAGCCGTGAGCATTTTTACGGAAACTATAACATTACGTTCCTATAGGAAAATGTTTTGGATACTTACACATAGAAAAGTCTTATGAGGTATAAAACCATAGTCTCATCTCACTAATATTATAAATGCGAAAGTATGGATGTTTGTTTGTTTGTCAGTTTGTTTGTTTATTTGTTTGTTTGTTTGTTCCGCTTTCACGCCGAAACTACTGAACGGATCTGGATGAAATTTGGTAGGTAGATAGATAAAGCACTCGACTAACACATAGGATACTTTTTATCCCGGAAAACTTAAGGGTTCCCGAAGGAATGCTTAAAAACTCAAAATTTCTAGATTCTGAAGTCCACGCGGACGAAGTCGCGGGCGGAAGCTAGTAAAAAATAAAAATTAACCGAGAAATTATACCTTGGTAATTATAGCAAAATAACAAATTTTGATAAATATCGAAGTTAAAAAGTTCGAAAAAGTTTTGGACAGTTTTACATACATATAATAACAAACTAGCACTAACATATCGCGTTGGAATAATAGATTGAGAAATTTTTCGGTAAGAGTTATTAGCAATATTCATGTTTAGGTATAAAATACCTACTTCCAAAACATACATCTCCGGGATACCTTGTCACACCTCATCTATGGAATCTACTTAATCATACTGCAAAGTTTTACGGACAGAGGAGTTAATGCATACCTCAACCTCCTCGATGACTGGACTATTATTACTATTCGTTGATCGTTAGGCTGCGGCCTGGACGCAAGCGACGGTGACAGCGACAGCGACACGAACGACTTGATCATTTCCATAGATTTGTATGGAGCTGTTTTGGACGATAGCGACACGCGCGGCGACACACGAGCGACGAGCGACATTTCAAGGACATCGCGTGTTTAGGGACGTTCTTCTTTAATCGATAAACCAGTCCAAAGTATCGATAGTTTGAGTAGAAGAAATAGTTTCAGATAATAAAATAATAAAGTTTGATACTAGCTGGAGTGCCCGGTTTCGCTCAGGGAGTTGATATCCCCCCGCACCGTGCGCCACGCCCCGCACCTCGCCCCCCCCCGACTCACCCTCCCCCGCACACCGGTACTCGCCACCCGCACCCCGGTACTCGCCACCCGCACCCCGGTACTCGCCACCCGAACCCCGCGCCTCCTTCCACCCCGCTCCTCACCCCCCGTTCCCCGCTTCTCCCCCCGCACTCCGCTCCTCCCTCACCCGCACCCCGCGTATCCTCCTGCAAACCGCGCCTTACCCCCGCAACCCGCGCCTCACCCCCCCGCACTCCGCTCCTCCTCCCACATCGCGCGACTCACACTCCCCCCGCAACCGGCGCCTCACCCCCTGCACCCAGGTCCCCCCGCACCCCGCGACTCACCCTCCCCCGCACCCCGTACCTCCCCCCACAACCCGCGTCACCCCCCGCATCCCGCTCCTCACCCTCCCCCGCACCCCTCTCCTCTCCCCTGCAACCCGCGCCTCACCCCCCGCACACCGCTCCTGACTCCCCGCACCCCGCTGTTCCGGGACAGATGTGGAGTGCTCTCAAATACTCTCGAATGTTCTGGACTGTTCTATTCTAGAAAATTCTTAAGGGTGAAATTTCAATCCTTATATCTTCAAAAGCACGCCTTTTGGCGAAAACGGAAACCTTCTTCATGGATGGGGGACAGAGGGCTACCGCACCATATAACTCCCTTTGATCGTATCTGGATTAGTTTCTGAGTTTTATCGGCACAAACATTTGTACACTTTCTTTTATAATATTGATTATGTAGAATATAATCGAAAATTTCCACAGTCATCCTTTTGTAACATAAACTTTCGGATTTCGACTTTGATCTTCATAATTCCGTTGCCGATTAGTTGCCGAAATCGACTTTTTGTTTTGTCTAAATCTACGTCTTCTTTAGCAAGTTAGTAGTAATACTAAAAAAACAGAAATATTTGCCCTGGGTGGGGATCGAACCCACGACTCTCGGATCAATAGTCAGGAGCGCAAACCGTTGAGTCAGTGTTAAGTGTTATTATATTAGTAAGAATAATTATGAAAATATCGAAATATCGACATCGCGACAGGCAGACATCGACAGAGTCACGTCACTACGTCGCCGCAAACCCAGTGACCTTGTCGCTTGCGTCGTGAACAGTCATCGCTGTCGCTGTCCCTGTCGCCGTCGCTTGCGTCCAGGCCACGGCCTTAAAGTATTACCATGTACATTTAAATAGTTTTTTATGTTCTTTAGCCATACGTACTTTTGTGTCAACTCTGGATTATTCTTAAACCTATTATTAATTAACTTTTTGTGTAACTTTTCAACTTGTTTACCTATTACGTAGTATTTCTTTGTTCTTCAAAATAAACATTTGAAAAAAGCGTTTTCCAAGTTATAATAACGGGGTTAAAGCTTTTAAGAATTCTCTGTTAAACGGTCACGGAATTTCAGTTGATACTTAATAACAAAAGTCAACAGTGACTTACTTCCATTCTGTGTATCTCAGTCTTCATCTGCCCAATCTCACCGGCTGCTGACTTTGCATTTTTTATGTTCCTTTTTAGTTCCACAGCCAATATACCCTGGAACAGATATAGGTATATGTTAACCATCCTAGACCAACTTTGTTACACCTGTATAGGTGTTCTCAAAATATCTGCCAAGGCTCAAACTCGGGTTTCTACTCATGAATCTACTTTACTAAACTTTATCCAAGGAACACAGGTAGTCAATCGCAAAAAAAAAAATTGGAATCTCTATACAAAGCGATCAGATTAATAGCCTGTTAATGAGTCTTAGTTTTTAGGGAAATTTTAACTATAAGCTTGACGCGAAAAACACATTGCTCCGGAATCCGCTCCGGTGTGCGGTTTTACGTCACAATTTCCATAGTAAAAAACCGCCGCACCGCACAGCGGAGCGGACTCTGGAGCAGTGTGTTATCCGCCTTAAGGCTTAAGGCAAGATACATATTTTCCCAGACGCAGTTGCAATTTTAACCTGTATAATCCGAATAAATGTATGGGGCTTATTTCACTTACTTTTCTCTGCCACACGAGAGCCTCGCGTTGAACCTTGTCCAGTTCTTGCGTCAGTTTGACTTTCTCCTCGTCCAGCGCTTCTATTTCCTCTTCCAATTCAATGATTTCACTTTCTGCATTCTGTGTGAAAAAAAATGCGTTTAGTAAAATATATTCCTAATTTTCAAACGTAAATTGTTTAGTGGAATCGCTGGGAATAATACCAAGCCTTCAAACTTCTATTGACCGGTTCAGATCCGCAAGTCTCATCGCCTACTGTGTAAATGCGTAGGTATTTTAACAGTTGGTCTGTTCATTATGAGTAGTCATACATACATACGATATCGGGTTCTGTTTTAGCAACAGTTGTTTTATATCAAAATTTCCACCTGACGGATCCACAAACAATTTGCTTCTATTCTTTTGTCCTTTAATCAAATCGTTATATTATTAGTCATATCAGGTCATATTTAAACCGTTACTCGGTTGCGGTCGCCGGCCTCCTTGCGCGCGCGCTCCAGCACCTCGCGCGTGCCCACACCTGCAGGAGCTCACCTTGAGGCTGGCGGTGTACTCGTGCGTGACGGCCAGGTGCGCGCGCTGGGCGCCGCGGTTGCGGTCGCCGGCCTCCTTGCGCGCGCGCTCCAGCACCTCGCGCGTGCCCACACCTGCAGGAGCTCACCTTGAGGCTGGCGGTGTACTCGTGCGTGACGGCCAGGTGCGCGCGCTGGGCGCCGCGGTTGCGGTCGCCGGCCTCCTCGCGCGTGCCCACACCTGCAGGAGCTCACCTTGAGGCTGGCGGTGTACTCGTGCGTGACGGCCAGGTGCGCGCGCTGGGCGCCGCGGTTGCGGTCGCCGGCCTCCTTGCGCGCGCGCTCCAGCACCTCCAGCTGGCCGCGCAGCTCGCGCAGCGCCCGGCCCGCGCGCGCGCGCTCGCGCCGCACGCGCTCCATCTCCACCTGCACGCGCATCACCTTCTGCTCGCAGATCTGTATCTCTGCATGAAGGATGATAGTACGAAACAAATTAGATTCGGTCCGTATAAATAGAGTTAATAACTTTTAAAATTTTTCACCTTCAGCTTTTAAAAGTGTTCTGTGCACTTCGCTCTTTCCCTTGTCCCTTTCGTACTTACGGGATTTACATTAGGCTAAACATCAGGTTATTGTCAGAGTTGTCAAGTTCTCGAATGGCGACCTAAGACCTCCTCCTGCTTGGTGGACCTAAGACCTGGTGAAGTTTCCGGGAAGCCACTGGATGCGGCTATATAGCCGGCAGATGCTTGGATGTTGCATCACCCACGGTCACGCGTAGGGCATTTTTTACAACTAGGGACGTGTGCAACGCACGAAATCAGATATGCACGTTACGATGTTTTCCTTTACCGTTAAAGCAGTCGGTATGAAAATGCATGTAAGTTTTGAAAATCTCATTTGTCAGGATTTGAACCCGAGACCTCTGGTTAGGAGGTCGAAATCACTACCCGCGGAGCCAGCGCAGCGACGCTTTTTACACTACAGCACTAACGCTTGTTGATGAGATTGATGTCGGAGATGATCTTGTGGTGCTGCTCGGTGAGGCGCACCACGTGGCCCTGCAGCCGCAGCCACTCCTGCTGCAGGTTCTCCGTGTGCTCGCGCAGGTTCTTAATAGTCTTCTCTAGGCCTTCGATGCGGCGCTCTTGTGGTGATTTCAACTGTCATACAGAAGGTTTATTGAGTGAATACAATACAATTTTACCGCTAAACAAAGCCAAGAAATCAGTGAAGTGGAATAGTAGGGGATGACAGATGGAGTACCTGATTGTGTCACGTAATAGGCTCACGAATTTTACCTTCACTAATCCTATCTCAATGATTTCTGTGTTTTTTTCCCATTGCTATTTTTATTAATATTGGTGTGCAATAATACGTTTATTCTTTTCTTATCACTTATTTTCCGGTGTTACATTTACCTACGTATCTACTCGTCTTACGAAAAGTTACGTATTATTCTTATTAAAATTGAAAGCTTACATCATAAATCTCCTTTAGCGCGTTGTACCGTTTCATCACCGTGTCCAGCTCCCGCTGCTTCTTCATCAGCAGGCGCGACTTCCTGTCGTACTTCTCCTCGAGCACATTCAGCTCGTTCTCCTTCTCCTTCACCTTCTCTAGCTTCTTCTCCAGCTCTTCGTTGTTCTTTTGCTGACGACTTCGGTGGATTTCGATGTCAAGCAGAACTTTTGCATGCTGAGTTTCCATTTGCATAAGCGAGATTTCCTGTAGTGTGTATTTGTGGAACATATATTAGTTTTTATAGTTTTTAATTAAAAAATATTCAATAAATTGTATGTAATTAATGAATACGTAGCGTACAAGTTATTATGCGATGTTCCATTTCTTCTAGGAATTAAACGTATATTATTGAAAACATGGATTATTCGGTATTACGTTTACATATCTACCTCTATAAGTATTTTCGGGCTTGGACTTACCAGCTTCCTAGACATCTCTCTCATCTTCTTGATGCCGTTGGCCATCGACTCCACAGCCTTGTCGTTCAGGAGACACTCTTGCAGGTTTGCCAGAATCTCGTTTTCCAGTTTAAGCTTTTGTTCCACTCGACGGTCAAGCTCCTTCTCTGTGCTTTTGAGGATGTTACCGAGGGTTTGGTTTTCCTGCAGGAGAAACGGCTTTTAATGAGCACCTATTAGTGATAAGAACTATGCTAACTTGTTCATAGACAAAGCTGTGGCCGTGACCTTGTGATGACTGTGCGAATTGGTGTTTTATGACTGCCTTCTTGGTTTAGTGTGTAGTCCGCTCCCGCTAGAGGTCGCGGATTCGATTCCCGCCGAGGTCCAACTTTCTACCACTCTTATTGGTTGGTATTTCTAAGCCCGTATGGCTAGTTACCACCATCTTAACTAAGTCTTGCCGCTAAACATTAATGTTAAGCGCATTTACGAATTCCGGCATGGAGATAAGATAATAGCCCACCATTGCATTGGGGAATCTTGTTAAGCCCGCTTCCATCTTTCTGCATCATCATTACTTAATTATCATTAGTTGAGGTAAGTATATATTGTAAAAAATAAGTAAGTAAATAGTTATGCTCACATTTGCGGGAACACTCACCATTTTCACCATGTTCTGGTCGCGCTCCGTCAGAACGATGGCGTCGTGCAGCTCCGCAATGTGCAGCTCCAAATCATTCCTGCGTTGATCTTCTGTCTCGACTGACAAGTAGAAAGGTTTAAATTTACATTGATCTAACAAATTTAATAAAAAAAAGCTCTGGGCATAAGACGCTTACGACACCTTCCACTTCGATTCAGATTCAAACATCAAACCTTTTTCGCTCCAGGAGGCTACGATGTAACGGGGTATCTTAATAGACTCAAATCACAACTTCACGAGGCATCAAATTAAGATATTAAGTGCCGTCACTGAAGTTTCCAGATAAAAAAGTTGTGAACTTGCTTGCGAAATACTCGGTGGCGGTGGCTTTGTAAGTAGTTAGCGGTCCTGACTTCGAGAGTCATGGGTTCGATATCAAATCGGATGAGTAGGCCTGTTTTGCTCTGTAGATATCACCAGTGTAAAAAACAGTTGATGTCTTAGTTCTAAAAGTGACTCACAAATCTTGTGGGCCTGGTTGATGTCGTAGTTGATCTTGTCCTTGTTCATTTCGAGCTCCTTGCTCTTCTGCATCTCGTCCTGAGTCACCTTTTTGGTTATCTCCAGGTTGTTGATCAGCGTGCGATAGTTCTCTTGCAGTGCGCTGGAATATCACAATGGTAATAGTATTTTTTGGGGTTTCCCATAGTTTTTGGCTATAATTTGAAATTTATAAGGAGGATGAGGTAAGGTAAGTAACGTGAGGACAGTTGAAATTTGGTACGCGGGAATTAGATAAGTTGAAGTGAGGCGAAGCATGCCGAAGTACTGTGAAAGTGATGAAAATGGTGAAACTGCAATAATAGACTAATAATGCCTTGAAGTCCTTGCACTAGCATAGATTTACCAGATTCGAGAGTGTGTATTTGTATAACTGTGACCCAGGTTTTGTATATGACATTTAACCTAAGTGAGATGCGATAACGTAAAATGTTTGATATAGTGCACAAATAAATCTGACTCTTCCTGTTTTGGGTTCAGTTCTTAACGTAAATGTGGAACTTTAGATGAGAGGAAATGTGAAGCAAGGGTGAGCGTAACTTTATGTGAGGCGACAGCTGAAGGCGAGAAGTGAGATGCGGTCTTCACATAACATGTTTAAAATAATGAACTGACTTGTAGTCTTCTCGCACTGAGTCGAACACATTGTCACGTTGGTTGATGTTAGCCAGCACGGCGTTCCACAGGCTGATCAGCCGCTTCTTGTCCAACTCCAAGTCTTCCAGCTCGGCCGCATATGCTGTTACCTGACAACACCGTCAGTTACATTTCCAAAAATGTCATATATTATCAGAGTCGCATTATTGCGTACAATACGGGGGGAGGACGCCCCGCAAGACATTATACAACATATTTTCATCGGATAAATAGTGCTCCGTTGCACTAAAAAGCTTCCAACTAACTTTTACGTCCGTTGCTAATTACTAACGTTTTCACTGAACTCCTAAACCGCTAGACCAATTTTTATGTTCTTTTTTTGTGTGCATCAGACTGGGTCCCTGGATGGTTTAGATTCACAATCAGGCAGGACAATGTCTGTCGGCTCCGCTGATAATCAATAAAATTAGATATAATTAAAATTAAAAGCTCGTGACTCACTCTATCGTTAACTTTGTTCATTTCGTTGTTCTTGATCTGCATCTGCTTCTTGAACAGCTCCAGCTTCGACTCCAGGCTCCACACCTCATTACTCAGCGTATACAGTATCATGTCCTAAAAACAGTGTGTTTAGATCATTATACACACACCCAGAGAAACAATTTAATTTTCCTTTGGGTACAACTTCTCAAATGAGTCATAAATATGAATTAATTTTGCACCGTTTCGTAAGAAATTGAAAGATGCGTTGCGAAATACTTGCACTGAAAAACGATTACCAAAGAATTCGCGTACTCAGAGCTTCGATGGTTTGGATGGAGTAGGTACTTAAATGTCATCAGCATAAATAAAATTAAAGTCCTGACGAGTCCCGCGTTGCTCGTTGACGTCTTTTCTATCTAATACCGATTATTACGCTTCAAAAACCATTGCAAAAACTTTGAGACTAAATGAGAAATAAATCTCCTCGCATGGAACCGCAATGCTACGTATATCTCGTTGTACTCTGAGAAAGTATGCGCTGGAGACATGCTTATTGAGGTTAGAAGTAAATAAGAAAAATGCTCACCAGTTGCCGCTTCTCATCACCCAGGGCGCGCTTCTCGGCCTTCATCTTCTCGCTCATGCGATGACTGATGGTCAAGTCAGAGTCTGTCTCGTCGCGCCACGCCTCCAACTGGCGGCATAACGCTGTCAAGGCCTCTAGTTCCTCGGTCGCTTCTCTCTCTGAAAAGAAACATTTGATAACTGCTCTCCCCAACACTAAAATTGGAATAACTCCAAAATCAATCAACCGATTTTCTTTAAACATGTTTGAGAATTACTATTGCGATGAAAACTGCTTTCAAATGAAGTCGAAAATTGTTCACCCGTTTCACAGCTACGAGGCCGAGACACACACTAATCAATCGGTTTATAAAACTCCTCTTTTGCGTCGGAGGTTAAAAGTTGATATTACAAAAGCAATGAAATAATGCATTATTATGGTGAAAGCTGGGTGACGGAAGGCATCAACCGGCGGCGCAGCCAGAGATCTTTTTATATAAATTGCAGCTTTATGGCTCTCCCCTACTAAGCCAAAGATATCAAATACTACCCCACCTGCCATCATGTCGCTCTCCAACTTCTCCTTAGCTTGTTTGTATTTCTCGGTGGTGGCCTTGGCTCTGTCGTCTGCCGCCAACCTTTCCTGAGTGTTCTTCGCTAGGATAGCTTCGTACTCTTCTATCATCATCTGTAATTAAATATCATCTAGGTACTATAGATCTAGAAATAGCTCAAACAGATGACGTTGAGGCTTAAAATTCTCAAGTGGCGACCGCGCATTAGAAGACATAGCATTATAGGCAGGCCTGCCACTCGGTGGACCGATGAATTGATGAAGGGGGCAGGAAGCCAGTGGATGCGGGCAGCACAGCACCGTTCGGTGCGGAAATCCTTAGAGGAGGTCTTGTCCAGCAGTTGACGTCTTTTGGCTGATGATGATGATGATGACTATAGGTCTGTTCTTAGTCCTATGAAAGTAATCATTCGAGAATAAGACTGTTTGTCTTTAAAAAAATACCCTTTGCGCGTTAGTGTCGTGGTCACTGATGTAGACCGCTTCCAAGTCGTGATCATAATCCCGCTTGCATTCATTCAGCTCGTCTTTCTGTAACAGTCACAGTGATTTGTATAGATAACTATTGGACATTGGTGTCGATTCGGTTTCCACGATTAAACGTATTTGACAGAACTAAACTTAATTTTAAGTGTTTTGTCTTTTTCTCTCTGTATCGAAAAGACAAGGATAGGATGGTTAAATTAAGTTTAGTCCTGTCAAATAAGTTTAATCGTAAACACGAATCGACAGCATTATCAGTAAACAGATATGTGACTTATTGTAATCCTAGCAAGTAACATTTTTTTTTACTTTTTTAATGTACACAATGTACTATGGTACCTGGTACTTTTTTTATTAATTAATGAAATAATGAATTTTATTTTATTCTCATTGCACTGTTTGACATGTAAAATATCTAATAAATTGAATTGAATTGATTAAATAAATGATATTCAGGAACAAATCCTACACGGTCATCTAGCCCCAAATTAGGATTCGCTGTATTAATGGATGCAGAGTACGAAACATCGACGTTTAAAAACATACATTTGTATAGATGTAATACGACCATACACGGAGCAAATCATTGCCCTAGATGGGAATCGCATCCACGATCTTCGGATCAGTAATCAGGAGCTCTTACCACTGAGTTAACGAATCAGTCACAGATTGAAAGTAAACGCCTTAGATAAGGTGGAGCTATGAAACTTCAATTCTGTAATTGGACTGGTCGAAAGAACGAATACTCGTAGTACCTACTAGTTGAGTGGTAGACCCTTGTGTCCTGTAACGGACCGGATGAAGACGATAGGTATTACACGGGAACTAAAAAAAGGTCTAGCAGTATTGCATTCACTGTCAACTTATAATTTTGCAAAATATACTTCAAAGAGCATATTTTTTATAAAAGTACTGTAATCGTAGAAATACTTTGTTGTCCCTAATCTTGATTTTAAAAAATTAAAATAAAAAAAATAATTTTATTGCGTGAACTAATTATATACAACTAGATGCATGTTGAGACCACCTTTTAGGTATTTAAATATACATGTGCCAGGAAATCTCGCTTTTCCTTATCATTACAGTTAGTTAACTTATATTACTCCTATACAGGATTAATCAAGATTAGAGACAAGTTTCTGTTTTTACATCTCTACTCTAAGCTAAAGGTATCAATTGCTACGTCTATGCTTTTTACCAGCTTAGTGATCTCATCCTGGGCTATCTGGTTCTCCTTCTCGAGGAACTGCTTGAGAGAGGCCTGGAACCGCTGCATTAGTGGGTGGTCCGCCGCCAGCACCGCCGGCATTTCCAGCATGTCGCGTTCCTTGCGCCATCTGCATAGAAAGTTTGGTCTTCACCTCTTTGATAATTTAATATGATTCGTTGTACTCTATGTACAATGTTTCATTCAAGAGGAATACATTTTTGCACAATCCGTTGTTATTTAATATTGATAAATTACTGTGCGAGTGTTGTTGTCGTTTGTATAGACAAATGTATTGTATTTAAGAGGCCATACTAAACGCTAACTTTTAAAATGCCCGACAGGAAAGTCGATGTGAAAAGAGTTTGATTTGACAACACAAATAATCAGATACATACGGTATCACGCGAGCTTGAAACCCTGGCAGAAAGGCTCTAATTTGGAAACGTTGTAAAAAAAAATTACCTATTGTTCTACCATTTGGAAAACTCTTTGCCAAGGTGAGGATTGAGTCTAAAACGGAACTCCAATACGCGCTACTCCGACGTGTCACTTCTCCGACACTGCTATCTTGATACTACTCTTTGTATTAGTTATTGTTCATTTAAAAAGCAAGTCTCCTACCCTACTAACACCAAAGGACTGGGTTTAAATCCTGGCCAATCTACCAATGAGTTATTCGAAATTTACGTACATTACATAGTACCAATTGCTTTAACGGTGAGGGAAAACATCGCGGGAAAACCTGCATATCTGAAGAATGGAAGACTAAATGTGTAGGAAGAAAGATCGTTTTTCACGCTTCCGTAGGTGTACATCTATAAAATGTACTACACTTGAGCACGGGTGATGCTAAGTGCAACACCAGGCAGTCGCCATCTATGCCTGGTTAAATGTGCAACACAATAAGAGAGCAAGAGAATTAAAACACTCACTCCGCTAGGGCTTCCTTCCCGGCCTTCGGGCACAAGCACTCGTCTTCCAGGCATGCGCAGCACGCACACACCTTTTTTGGCGGTTCAGTGCACTCACATTCTTCTGGTTCCTGGAGCAAGAATAAATTGTTATTCAATTCAATTCATGTATTTCATTTATTTCTCTCTGGGCTCAGCTTGCTGGAACCCACTGAATGCGTCTCAATATCGTATCAAAAGCGGGAAAAATTCTCAAGACTCGATTACCGTCTTGAGTCCCGTGGACTGTTTACGTACCTAAACTTTGTACAGAACTCTCAGTGCGCGAGTCCGACTCGCACTTGGCCAGTTTTTTATTTTAAACTTGCTTTTTGCCCGCCGCGGATTTGTTTGCAAACAACTTTTGGCTGTCCCACGGGAACCACTTGAGGAATTCTTATAAAAGATAGCATATGTCCTTCTCCATATCACAGGCTTTATACATGCCAAATTTCGTCAAGATTGGTTGAGTCGTTGAGAGGTCTAGATGAAGAGGAAGAAGAAGAAAAAATATTTGTTAGGTTTTCTACTCACGTGAGGGTAGACAATCGTGTCGTGCTTATACTGGACGCAATCCGGATCGTGGATGACTATCCCGAGGTGGTCTACCGGGCAGATACAGCACTTGCATTCCACTTCCGAAGGCGTCTCCGTCGAGGAGGTGTCGTAGCACGAGCAAGACTTCAGAGACCCACCCTCTTCAGACTGCATAGACTTTCTTCCTTTAAAGTGGTGCTGGTGTTGGGACTAGAGAAGAAGGGGAACAATACAGTTTAGAAAGGTGTGTTAAGAATATATTTACGAATTACGTTTTGTTTACTTTTAAGTGGATAAGTTATAAAACCATAGAAGCAAAAAATCTTAACTCCGTGCAAAGATTGAAAAACGACTGACCAATTTTTAACAAACATATTTTATCTCCGACTGTATATCCCTGAGAAAATTAGTTCAGTTTAATGAACAGCATCTAAAGCAGTTTCACAAGTGAATGAACTATCCCACCGATTTCTGTGATGGTGACCAGTTCGACTCCTAGACGGCTTGTACGCTGGTGCAAATAAAGGTGGCTAATATACAGGACAGAATGTTAAAAAAAAGTGCGTTTGTTTTAAGGGGTTACTCAGAATTAAGTATAGAATACAGGGAAAATATTGAAAGAATCCTATCAATTTTTTTTCTCAGTTTTCCATACAAATTCTTAATTCACTATTCAGCGTTATTTATTTAAACATTTAAATAGTTATTTAAACATTTAAATAAATAACGCTGAATAGTGAATACTTGATTCTGAATAACCCCTAAAATTTTGAGTAACCACTTTTTAACATCCTGTACAGTCAATACACAAAATACATGTGCAAGTGACATAAAACGGTACCGTAACTGACAATCTAAATCCTAATCTAACAGCCTAAATCGATGGATTTAGAGTTTTGAAACTTGGAAGAGAGTACCCTAAAAGTGCATTCCATCCCTTGTAGCGTAGGAGTGTAAACCCATCGTCATGCTTTCACAGAGATTGGATAGAGCTACTTTTATGGAGTATAATGTAAAATATTTTGATTAATGAACAACAGATAAAAACTGTTTATTGGAAATTTCTATATAAATAAGTGAATAATTATTTACCATGTTTGATGAAGAATATTTAAATCAGTTACAAAAATAATGTTTCTTTTGCTAATAAATATCAATAATGAAAACACTGCAAAGTTTTTACAAATAGACAAGAACTTTTGAATACTTTGACCTTTGACGGCGCTTTGACAAAACAATGCGCGTTGCCTAGCAACGGTAAAATAAAAAGAATATTTATTTCGCAAAAAGTTTTTAACGATCAAACACATGTTTTCTTAAAAAGGCGCTGGCCCGCTGCTGCGAACGTATCTACACGTTACACACCTTTACTTAGCTTCGCTATGAAAATGTATAAAAAAAGTGTACTGCAGTATGCATCACAAGCCCGCTACGCCTGAATACTACATCATAAATTAAAGCGAAATTAATGTACATCACAGTACAAGCAGCAATGTGTACGTAGAAGTGGAACAGCACCCTAATGGTAACCATAAAAGTCCTTAAACTTTATTCGGTTACCATAGCAACTGATGTATGTAAACAAAGATTGTCCATGTTTGTGCTAAAAACGTAGATATTAGAAAAATAAATATTTTAGTCGGAGTCAGGTCTGAAGTGCTGGTAATTTGTTACCACTTCATTTATCAAAGGACTTTTACAATCGAATAATACAAAAACGGTCGCCAAATCACGATAATGGTAAATATTTTTTATAATATTTAAAACTAATATTTCTTCTGTTATGTTTTGGGTTGTGTTGATATTCTCATTTCAAAGCATTATACAGATGTGATTTCTTAGATCCTTATTCATCCTTTCAGTCGATCAAGAGGTTGGTTAGAAGAGATCCCTTGAGTTTGCGACGAAATAAATATTTTATATTTTAGAAGTTTTGTAAAAGCAAAGTAATATATTGAAATAATTCAAGCCTTTTGGACCAAAGTCGTAACCCCCTTTGGTGGGGCACAGCCTCTTCTCGCGTCTTACTTCGCTGGACCAGCATCTAAAATGCATCTGGCAAAGAAGTTTTATATCGTCGCTCCGCTCGGGGGAGCGGGGTGCAAGACTGTGATATCTGGATACCTTAATAAATGCGCTAACTTGAACCAATTCAAACTAGGCTCCATATGGAGCCTTCCAAGGAACCTTTCAAGGAAATTTTAAGAGACCTATGCCTATAATAAGAAAGAAGACCGCAAAGTGTACGGAAACTCCATATATCGTACTTTGCGGCCTTTTTTCTTATGAGGTGAGGGCAGTATGCCCCAATAGTGCGCTCGCTATAGTTTGTTAACGAGCTCTGATCCATCCCTTTTGAACCCAACATTTTCAGATCCTCTCCCGATCCAAGCCAGCGACGGACACTCGAGGGAGCGCTGGAAGTGGTTCCGCTAAAAAAAATTTCCCGGAACTTGAAGACTTCATTATAAAAAGGGATTATGTTGGAGCTCTTACTCTACTTGAGGTATTATTGTATAATCGACTTGTCTCTATTAAGTAGTAGGTTTTTATTTGACATACGTTTATACTGAGAATCAAACCACTGTAGCTTACTGGACTGAATAAACTAAAAATAAAATAAAAAATCTCCGACAAGCAAGTACAATCAAGCAAAAACAACAAAGTCAAAAACAAAGAACATTAAAAGCAACAGTAAACTATCAAAAAGGCACAATTTACTACAGTAAAGTTCAATTCTGCACACTCAAAATTTTATCGTTGTTATGTTTGTTGGTCCTCAGTTCCTCAAAAACGAGGGCAACACCGACGTGTGGGTGGAGGTGTGGGGCGCGTGGTGCTGGTTCCACCTGGGGGAGTACCGGCGTGCGCTGGACCTGTACCTCGCGCTGGCGGCCAGGGAGGGCCTGGACGACAGGGTCACTGACCACCTGGCCATCGATGTTGCCGTCTGCTACTTCTATTTGGGTATGTGTACCTTATTTTGGGATAAACATTCAGGGACAAATCACACACGGTCGTCTGGCCCCAACGGTCCCATATCGGTATTCCCTGTATAATCGGAACCAGAGGCTGATTGATATATTTGCACATTTACGTTTAAATAAGTACATACATATAAATATACATACAACTGGATACTAATACACCAAATCTATTTGCGCTGATTGGGAATCGAACCCCTCGGATAAGTAGTCAGGAGCATTAACCACTGAGCCAACGAGCCAGTTATCCTCCTGAATTACGAATGTTGAAAATCCTAGGGATTGCGATCTCATGAAGCTGAACCAAATAATACTAAAGCCTTTCTGCAGAGAAAGAGTCCGTATATATAGTTATTTTCTTATTGACCTTCTTTATTGAGGATAATGCGATACTGGATGTCTATAGTCTATGGATAGTTAATGGTCATACATAATTTTCAGGCATGTACAACGAGTCCCATAAATCAGCGATAGAAGCGCCAAGAAGTGCATTGAAAGTAAGTTACACCTTTTACCTTATTTTTCTGTTAAGTAGTTTTTATATATTTATTAAAATCGCCCAAAACGCAAAACGGTGTAAAATCATACAAACTGGCCAGATCACTAAATGCCTAGCCATATCGTAGAGATGTTATAACAAAACATAGTCTAATTTTATACTATAACAATGGTGTTATGTTAATGGTAACATAGCCTAGAGTTTTTCGGTTTCATAAACTTTTAAAAAAATATATATAAGTTTGAGTGACGTTAAAATCCGTTTTCAGTCTTAAGCAAGTAATCAAGGTTATTAACAAAAAAAATATCCCCATTCAAACTTATCTTCAATCAACTTCAGTCTTTGTAAGTCCTGTAAGAGATATCTGATACAGATTTTCAGCGTTATTGCCATTTTATTACCGTATTACTAACTAACTTACGCAGACCAGGCTGCTCTTCCACCTGGCTCACAAACTGAACGACGAGGAGGCTCTGATGGATGCGCACGCGGCGCTGCGCGACGTGCCCGAAGACCAGCTCTGCTTGGCCTCCGTGCACTACCTGCGCGCTCACTACCAGGAGGCCATCGATGTTTACAAGAAGCTGCTGCTCGATAGGCGGTATAAACTAATGACTTTTAATAAATTTTTCATTGTAAACGATGGCAAAAACCTGGTCCACTTGACAGAAAGTGATTACCACCGCATATTGCAACACTAGGAGTGCTATCAATTAATAAATAATAAAAGAATATACATGAATTAATAAATAATAAAAGAAACATTATCATCAGCGAAAAGACGACCACTGCTGCACAAAGGCCTCTCCCAAGGACTTTCACGCCGACCGGTCGTACGCTGTCCGCATCCAGTGTCTTCCCACAGCCTCCACCAGGTCATCGATCAACCGAGTTGGAGGCCTGCCTACTCTTTTATACACGCTCATCCGGCCACTGACTAGGATTGCCTGTATTGTGGGGACCGTGGGTTAAAACATTCACATTCATAGGCTGATTCTATAAGTATCCTTTTCCTCTTTGAGCTCCTAATTTCAGGTATAAGAGATACGAGAAAGATGATTTGAGTTGGATTAAAGTTCTGCCATTATCAAGCGGGTAAAGTTTAAAGCCAAGATATGTATCGTAGTTTAACTATTCTTAAATCTACACTTATCCTTAGGAGATTTTTAAACATGTATCTGACCATAGTTACATATTTAGTTCTCATAAAAATTTGCTCATTTAATTTAGCTTTTTATATTCGTAGTTTTCTGCTAATCTGGTATGTATGAGGCTGAGATTTAGAGTTTTATATTAAGGGAGCCCGAAAAAGTGTAAACATTAATTTTTAGTTTTTTTTTATTTGTGTATCTATGAAAAACAAAAACAATATAGTTAAAGAACCACACTATCTTTCGACAAACTTATTCCAGCGCTTACTAGAATTTAGCATTTTGGTAAACTTTATAGATCTTCATTAAATTCGACCTATTCATTTTCAAGTTTGAATGGGAGATAGATTCTAAAGAGTATATTAAAAAAAAATCACAGTTGTGCAACTGAAAACAACAAACTCTTAATTTTAATTCGATGCAAAGAGTTCCCTCACGAGTCTTTTCGGGATACAGACTTTTTGAATTTTAAAAGAACTAAAATAAAAATAGAGAAAAATACTAAAAACGGCTCTAAAGTTAAAAAAAAGTAAAATGTTTACAACATCCGAATTTGACAAAGTTAAGAGAAAGTTTTTTTGCGCCTAATTTAAAGACTTTTAAGCTTTTGTTTCCTTTAGCACGTACATGGCCCTGAATGTCTACGTGGCACTATGCTACTACAAGCTGGATTACTACGACGTGTCCCAAGAGGTCCTGGGGGTCTATTTGACCCATCACCCCACATCCACCATCGCAGGCAACCTGAAAGCCTGCAACTTATTCAGGTAAATCTAGGCTGGAATAAAGGAAGGAGTATGGTAAAGAAAACAGATTTAAAGCGCGATTTTGTAATCAAAATTAAAATGTTTTTTTATTTAAGTAGATGCTATACACATACTTATAAATCGACATATTTTCTTCAATATTAGCTACTTTCGTCAATATTAGCCATTGTTCCTTTTGATTAATACTTTTTCCATACAAGACATCAACGCAAGCTATACTTCTTTCATTTGCCACACAATTAAGATCAAGACGATTTTAATGACATCTGTGCTCCAAAATTCATCAAACAGTCTTATCTCCAGGAGGTAATATGTAATGGACCCGAAAAACACAACCCTCTGTTTGGCCGGTCGGGTAGTAAACCTATCTTCCAAAGAAATATATTCGGCGAACTTTCTGTTACAAATTTAATTTATTTATATTTTATATACAGATTGTATAATGGAAAAGCTGCCGAAAATGAGCTGAAGTCTATAGCGTCGGAGCAGCACACTTTCGGACAAGACCTGGTAAAGCACAACCTAGTTGTGTTCAGGAATGGGGAAGGTGCACTTAAGGTACCCAAAAAAAAAAACAAGATTAAAATCCGGGACAATACACATACAGATATCCAGCCAAAAACTAGAATACATGTATTCAGTCAAGCTGTTTTGTCTCATGAATAAAAGTAGGTGCCTTTCAAGGAAACTCTCAATTTGCCTGACGAATATCTGAAACTATGAATACCGGCATAACCTAAAAAATATCAAGATTTAGTAATCCAGATCCAAATGAGGTCATTGAAGGACTGAAGAGTTAACCATTCATTGAATTAATATTAGTTTGAAATACCGCCTACAGGTCCTTCCAGAGCTAGTGGACGTGGTGCCCGAAACTAGACTCAATCTCGCCGTGTACCGACTACGGAATAAAGAGCCGCTGGAAGCTCGCGCTCTCCTGGAACCAGTGCAGCCGACCTCGCCGCTGCACTACATACTGAGGGCGGTTGTCGCTGTCCACCTGTACAATGACACTGGCGACGTGAGTGACGTCATACTTCCAATACATTACTATCTATAATTACACTAGCGTTAATATTTCTGACGTTTCATAATGAGAATTTTATACATTTGGTTTTTTTAGCATTTAAAAGTAGATGGTTTATAGTGAACCAGTTGAGTATCTTTGAAAGAGTGTTGTTTACTTCGTCAGTTTTGTTTAATTTTCTATCAACATTAAAAATAAGAGAAGTATCATCTGCAAACAACACTATATTTTCGAAATTTTGACCCATAAATGACAAATCATTAATATACGCAAGAAAAAGGGAAGGACCTAATATTGATCCCTGGGATATCCCCATTATCACTTTGGAGCCGAGAGAATTGATGCCATTTATTTGAACTTTTTGTGTTCGGTTGCTAAGGTATGAGTTAAGAAGACTGAGAGTCCCATCTTCTACACCGTAATGCCTTAATTTCATAAGTAGTGTTTGATGTTCAACACAGTCAAATGCTTTAGATAAATCACAAAATACTCCTATTGCATTCTGTGATTCCTCAAAAGCATTATAGATATTACGAATAAGTCCTACTCCTGAATCAGTTGTACACCGACCTTTTGTGAAACCAAATTGTTGGTTGTGCAGGAGATTATTATCAATAAAATGTTGTAAACAAACAACCAGAGCTAGCATATCTTTCACTGATCAAGGAGGAGCAAATGAAGGTCGCCCAGCAAAGTTTCCACGTGGTCGGCAGCTCGGCGTCTGAGTGCGACACCATCCCCGGCCGGCAGTGCATGGCCTCCTCATACTTCCTCGCCAACCAGTTCGAGGAGGTGCTTGTCTACCTCAACTCCATCAAGAGCTTCTTCGTCAACGATGACACTTTCAATTTCAATTATGCACAGGTGAGTTGAAGTTCTAAGTCCGACCCTGGGGTTCAGTTGACAAATAAGTCGAAGACACAAATTATGACAGTGTTTTTCTAGACTTGTTTCGTCTTTATTATATGTATGGTATAATAAATACATGGTAAGCCAATAAACTTCCTTCATCTCACCTTGATTACTTACATAACCTACCATTCTTCATAATGCTCCATTTTTCAGGCTAAAGTAGCGACTGGGTTCTACCGCGAAGCCGAGGAGAGTCTGCAAAGTATCCAGGACGAGGTGGTCAGGAGCTCATTCACCTACCTCGCGTGTCTCTGTCGTTGCCACGTGATGAACAGGGAGGCGCACCTCGCCTGGGAAATATGCGTCAAGGTATACCTGCGCAGACGAGGGACTATCCGCGGGTGCTTTTTGTCCGTCAATAATAGATCCCTTATAAACTGTATCGAATAACGCACACAAACGACTAAAACATAAAGTATATACAAAAAACTGCGGATAGTCCCTCGCCTGCGTAGGCCCTTATTGGTTTGGATTAGTAGGAATTTATATTTTTTGTGACACAACAACATTATGAATAATGTACCGATTACCTTATCCTGAAGTTAGGAAGCCTAATTAGGAAACGAGGATAATCTCACCTGGTAATAAGTGATGATGATGACGAAGAAAGTCAAGAAAAATTAATTCTTCTAATATTCCAGTCGGCTGGCACACCGGATAACTTCGCACTGCTGCAGTTGGTTGCAAACGACAGCTACCGCATGGGACAGTTCTTAGTCGCAGCTAAGGCCTTCCAAATGCTTGACAGGTAACTGAGTTCAGTTAAGTTATCAGAGTTCTGATAATGCCCAAGTGAAATCCTTCTTAACAGTTCTGGAGCAACCTTACGTACAACGCCCAAAGAGATTACGAATCAAGTTAACAAAAGGTGTAGTGGCAGCATCATTTCGTTTGTTAAGAACCCATATCTCCCCACTGCATCATCTCTCTTGATGGTAAATGATAATGACGCCGAAAAGTGGGCTTACCCACTAAACTTAAACTGCTTGCGTGCGCGTTTGCTTCCATGCTAGCTTTCACACTTAAAACTCTTGCGTGTAAAAAGGAATATTCTCAATTCAACGGGGAATGATGTAAGTGTAACCTACACCACACATCCTTTTATTCATTACAATAACGTAATTTTTTTTTTCGTGAGAAATAAATCGTATTTTTATTGTAACAGACTGGACGGTGGTCCGGAAATGTGGGAGGGCCTGCGCGGCGCGGTGTGCGGCTGCGCGCAGGCGGCGGCGGCCAGCAAGCCCGGCGCCGCCGCCGACCTGCGCGATGCGCTCGCGCTGCTCAAGGGGCCCAGGTACTATGGTCCAAATATAAGGTTTAAAAATCATTTTATTTTCATAAGACATACGTCACTTACATGAGAAAATAGTAATTTTATAATGTTCGCTTACACAGCACATTGTAGATAGGTGTGGACTTTAAAACTTGTTCTCACCGACGAATACCAGGCCACCTCAGCACGCCACACTCGGTGTTTTAGTGGAACTCCCCATTTTGTAGTTTTTCTTCCCGAGGATTCACGAAATTTGGATTGATTATTTCATAAAACAAAATAAAAGAAGAATTGTACTCGGGTAGAAATTTCTCGTAGAGAAAGGTACTCGGGGTTTCTGAAGTAAATTATACCAGGAAATAGATGACTTGTGTTAGGTGAGATTACGCGCCACAAAGGTGTTCGATCATTCCTGAAAGTTTACACAAGTGTATACAATATTATTCGTATAGTCGTAAATATCGTAATTTTTATCACCAACCGTCCATTAGCTTTTTGTAAATAAGCGGTCCACCTGGTTGTTCGATCTCACGCAATATTGACTTTAAAACGAATTTTCACTTACATTTACATTTTTATTAATCCTACATGATAGACGGAGTTTTTCTTATTCAGAATCTTACCAAATTTCCTTGTCTTCACCAGGGCACATCCCCGTGCAGATCAGATTGTGCGCCCGATCACCAGGTGGGCGCAGCAGAACCGAATACAGATTTGATCCGAGGACTCCAAGCCCTGCAAGGTCACCTAGGTAGAAACATGTGATTGTGACCTGTAGATTAAGACACTTGTGACCTGCAGTTTTAGACACTAGTGTTATAGTGATGACGTAAAGTGTAAGTGCGTGGCAAAAAAGATTTCACTTTAACAAAAACATTGAATCTGTTTAACAAGAAATTACCAATAAAGCATACGGGCTATTTAAAGACTCTCCAAAACTTCACAATGGCTTCTACTCGAGAAATTAAACAACTTTGGTTCTACAACTTTACAGCAATAGGGTATTTGACTCTATATTATTCACTAAATAGCATTTGTCCTAGAATAGCGAAAAATATTACTGGACTGATGTTTTTGCTCATTTTAAATTTTATATTAATTACAATCAGAAAATAAGTTCGTCAAAGACTGTGACGTCACATGCCAGTAACACGAACAATTTTGGAACAAAATGTCGTTTTTGGCAGTTGATAAAAAGTCACTTAAATGACTAGTAGTCAAATACTGTATTGCAAAAAAATGCATTTCTCGTAGTAATAATTTGATTGACCAACTTTGTATGGGCAGTCTATTTTTTACAAGTTACAATTTTAGCCACAGACTTCCACACCGCTCCCCTCCCCCGGAGCGACGATATAAAACTTCTTTTAGCTATGTTATAGAAAAACAAGATCAGTTTCATGACTAGAAGCCACTGCGAAGTTTAAGCGAGGCGGGGGTCCAAAAATAGGCCTGTATAATACTAAAGTTACAAGTGTTATTATTTTTTCTGCGTGTAAGTTGTAACCAAGGTTCGGAACCGGTTAACAAATACCGGTTAATTTCGTTCGAATTTCGGTTAACGATTCCGTTCAGGTTAAAACCGGTTTCCAGCTTAACCGGTAAATTTGAATAAAATATCGGTTAATCAGGAAGCGGTTTTCTAACCGAAATAAGAACTAAATTAACCGGTTAAAACCAAACTTAGTCAAGTACAGGCGCGTCGCGCGGGTGCCACTGCCCGAGTCTTCTGCTCACTTTCTCGCACGCTTTCAATTGATTGCACGCGGCAAACATGCCTACAAAGTCGCATATTCTTCAAATTAACCGGTTAATTCCGTTCGAACGAAAAAATATCGGTTTTGGTTAAACCGGTTAAATATATCGGTAACCGAAACCTGAACGAAACCTTAACCGAAATTATTTCGATATAGGGGTCAATGACCGAAACCGGTATTTTCAAAAAACCGGTTTCCGAACCCTGGTACATAATGGTACCTAACTCAAGACTGGCATTTGAAACAAGTTGGGTACAATATTAATATCTACTATCTACTCCATATAAAATAAAGGTGACGAGGCGGGTGACGAGGCGGATGACGGGAAGGTGAGTGAGGCCATACTCCAGATGCGGGGGCCAAGTCCAGATTGGTGAAGGTTGTTCGGCCTAATACTGGAGTATTAGATGTTTTCAAGCCTTCGACATGGCTTAACAACTGACATCTAGTGATAGCAGCCGACACCAATGGCTTGACTTGCCTTTCGATGGGCAGTGATTTTCAAGATATCAACGCCACTAACAGTCGAACCAATCCAGATTATGACCTTGTCTGTAGTCAGGTAACATGTCAGATCGACGCGACCACGCAAGTCGCACTGAGCCACGACTGATGCTTCAAAAATACACCAGTCACATTTTAATGGTTTAATGTCACAGTTTAATTTTTAAAAAGAAAAATAAATAATAAAGGTCCAATTCTCACCAGTTGGTATAGTTACTTAGTTTATTTATTCTACTACAGTGTTATAGTTCATATATGGCCAAGAGCCAAGGCGAATGGTAATCAACGAACATATCCTTACTGGAGCAAGAGCAAAGGAAATGTTGCCCAATAGTGGGCAAAAAGCTAGCGTATTTCACGGAACCGGTCCCACTTATTGACCCACGTATGGTCCAGATGTAGCGTGAAACTTAGTATACCTAATTACCTATACCTATAGATGTCAATCAAAAGCTGATTAAAGATTTAAAATTTAATGTAGGTATCTATTCTGGAAGTCAACGGCTGCAAAAATGTCAAAATTATTTTAAATATTAAATAAAGTGTGAGTCAATGTCGTCTACAGAGATGTGCCGAAGATTTAAAATTAAATAAGACAGGTAAAATAATTTAAAATGTATACACACCACATTTCGCCCTCTTAAAATTATACAGAGTGTTAAAAAGTGCGTTTGATTTTAAGGGGTTACTCAGAATCAATACAGATTTTTTTAAATAATATTGTATATATTTCCTGTATTCTATACTTCTTGTCAAGTCGATGGCAAACCCAGATAAAGTCCTCCCAAAATTTTGCCACGCGGATAGTATCTTTAGTGGCCAGCATCATTCTATTCTTGATTATAAGTAAAACCTCCTTTTTACAAACGTAATTTTTTTTAACAGCCTGTATAATTTGTGCACGTATGTGTACATATACTTTAGGTAGTATTATTATTCTTCTATGCTTTAAGTCTGTACCAGAGATCACAATAAAGTCATACCTAAACAGCTAACAGCATTTACGAACGTAAAATTCTTGACAAATAGGTGATCGGGAGTGTGTGAATATATTTAATCCTAAAGTTGATAAAACCGATTCTGATTTAGTTTTTTTATGTTTGAAAGGCGACTTGAGCGAAAGCGTTTTAGCTGTGATTCAAGAAAATCCGTTCAGTGATTTTTGAGTTTTTAACTTTTAATGTCGGGGGTGCTAAAATTTTCAATTTTGTTATTTTTAAATATGCATACGAATTTTATTGTTTTTATTTATTGGTATTACTTTATACTCTATTTTTCAAAGTTCTTAAGGGTGGTACATATTAAATAAGTAATTACGAGTTAAAACGGAAGTGCTTTGTTACTTTGTTTTTCTCCCTTTAGGTATATAGATTTGAGTATTCTCCGTCTATATGAAGAACACAAAGTAATAAGACAAAATTAAGTGCAAATATTGCATTTATTCTCAACATAACTAAGTAATAATAATATTATTTACATACAACGCGTCAGATCATTTTCGCAGCAACAGTCAAAGCAGTACAAAATAAATAAACGTAGGATATCATAGTTCGAGCTCGGTCCATTGGCGGGCGCTGTATTGCTAAATAAGGACTAAAGGTCTCAAAATACATTCCACGATCCTAAATTATCTCCTAAATACTGATACAGGTTTTCATATCCTTACAATAGATAATTTGACCAGAATCATCTCATAAACTTACTCTTAAATGTACAGTTACTGCCATCAGTAATAACTTTACCATACATATCAATAAAATATTTAATTTCTTATATATCGCGTTCTGATCCACTCGTTACTGTACTTTCTCCACTCAAAAGTTACCTAACATCAATCCTACTATAGAAAAAACAATAGATTATCCCTTGTTCCAACCTTCACAAAATAGTCACCACACCTTAATAATATAGTTTTAGTTTTAGCAATACAGCAAAATAAAGTCGTCATGTGTAGATTTAACGCAGATGACCGATTAAAAAAACTGTACTAGAAATAGTATACAGTGTATACCATTTGCAAACAGTAAGGCCTCGTTCACAGTAAGAGCAGGCAGCATGAGCGAGTAGCAGTTGACATTAAAACTCGCTGCTCGGAACATTTTATTACTTAGGCTTTTTTTGTAAATTCGGTGAAAAAAAATACTATTCTCTTGCATTTGAGAGAACAGTACCACCGGCTCAGCTCCTCCCAGTGGTTATCATTGCCACTTCGTGAATTGACAGTTTCTGTATCCCAGTTTTCAATAAAATCCAAAACGTCGGCCGTCTGCGTTCTATCGTGGTGGGATTTAGCCCCAGGGATGGCCGATGGCGGGCAGGGTGTATCTGGCCACGGGAGCTGCCACGGCGACCGGCGCCGGCGCGACCAACTTGGCGACATGGCCGACTCCTACTACCGGCGCCTGCAGGAGAGAAAGTAAGGTTCGATAACGCTCTGGTACTTTGTAACACTTTTTTTGTGATGTGATCAAATTCGGGGCAGGTGTGATATGTCATCGAGACAAAAAAGAATGAGGGATCGACTTGATGATATTTATTGTATGAAATGAATTAAAAATCTGTGGATTAAGCAACTTTGCATTCACGTCACAAGTAGAAGAAGCAAACCCTATAAAATTACAAATTACGACTTCGTTCGCATAAACATGTATGTCATTTAAACGTAATTCCATTTCCAATCCACAGCGCATTAGTGTACGTTAGAATTTACCGAAAATTAAAAGTGCTAAAAGCAAAGTTAGTGTTTCCATATAAAAGACATCAACGCGAGCTACAAACTTATTCAAACTTTTGTATCCATTCAAAAGACATCAACGTGATCTACAATCTTATTCAAACTTTTATGTATAAAAGACATCAACGTGAGCTACAAACTTATTCAAACTTTTATGTCTATACAGGGTGTAACAGAAGTGTGTGACAATACTTCAAGGTTGGCTTTTACCCATCAAACTGAACAACTTTTGTTCTACAAGTTTGTTGAAATCGCAAAAAAATTTTTGGACTTTTCATACAAACTTGGTTCGCCAGCTGATCGATTTGTATGAAAAGTCCAAAAAAAATTTTGCGATTTCAACAAAGTTGTAGAACAAAAGTTGTTCAGTTTGATGGGTAAAAGCCAACCTTGAAGTATTGTCACACACTTCTGTTACACCCTGTATAAGAGACATCGAGACCCATAAATTAGTTAACGATTCGTGTCCCCACTGTCACGGTTTGCGTATGTTAGAAAGAAGCACACGCACTCTCAATAAAACAACAACCGAATTCAAAATTTGGCAAAATGAGTTTTGATAAAAAAACCGACCTAAAAGAGCAAGCCTCACAGTCTCGGCAAAAAACACCTCTATTTCTTTAGCAATAAGGTAAAAAAATATTTGCGTCTTTATTCGTCCCGCCGCACACGCGAGTCTCTCTTTTAGGTCGATTTTTTATCAAAACTCATTTAGCCAAATTTTCAACCGACTTCAAAAAAAGGAGGAGGTTCTCAATTCGTCGGAATCTTTTTTTTTTATGTATGTTCACCGATTACTCGAAGAGGCCTGAACCGATTTCGAAAATTCTTTTTTTGTTTGAAAGGGTATACTTCACAGGTGGTCCCATATAAATTTTATCGAAATCGATTCAGTGGTTTTTGAGAAAATCAACAAAACATAGCAAAATTGGAGTTGTTGCGATTGAAGTCGGTTGTTTTTAACGTATTTAGCGTGGTCATGAATTCGGTCGTTGTTTTATTAAGAGTGCGAGTTGCTTACGTATAGCGATGTCCTTGTGCTTTGTGATAACTCTATACTAATCGCGCATACCATCGCATACACACCGCGCCTCTTACCGCTCCGGACACTCCATACAAATCGGTGTTTTTTTACCTACTACGACCTCAGGAGTAAGGAGCGAGCGAAATGACTGAGTGTGTACTGTATGGACCGTCAATTCAAAGGGTCCTTCGACGTCGTGGGAATCAATGTACCTACCGGGAACAATTCGTTACCATATTGTACCCATGTGGTCGCTTCCAGAAAGCGGCAGCGGCAAGGAGTGTTCATACTGTATCAAAGCAAAACTCTATGGTCTTATCACCGCATGGTCTTATCTTTTAATAGGCAGTTTGGCATAACTGAGTTCTCTCGATTCATCATCCTCTCAAGCACACACACACATACACACTTTCACCAACACACAAACACACTCGGAAGACGCAGATAAATAATTCAACTTTATTTCTTAGTAAATAACCTTTCATAATTTGGCATTTTTTTCTCTCATTTACTAATGTTATTGAAGCACGTCATACTTTGTAAATGGCTTAAATTTATTTTAATAAAATAATCAAATCTAAGTGCAGTAATCCTGTAAAGTATGCTTAAAGAATAAAATAAAATAAAAAAATAGATAATACTATTCAATTCATATTTTACTCACCGCGTGCGCTCCTCCCGTCCTCTCGACGACGGCGTTGAACCCGTTCACGTGGTCTGCGGTGTAGGTGACCTTCCTCACGTGGCCGTCGGGCTCCACCAGGCTGTAAGACCCTGGACAATTGGAGATAATAATTATAAATCTGGTCATTCAGCATAGGTCTACTGCTGAACGTAATACCTCCCTAATCTTTTACCCACAATTGGTAAGCCCTTGGCATCATCTCACCTGATGGCAAGTGATGATGCCTGATGCCGAAAGATAGAAGCGAGCTTACCAAGATTCCCTAACGCGATGGGAACTAGCTACCTTATCTCCATACCGGAACACATCAGTGCTATTAACATTGATGTTTGACGGCAAGACTTAGATAAGATGGTAGTAGCTAGTCAGGCTCTGAAAATGCGGTACCACCAACCACTTTTGGGGTATACGTTTGAAACTATTAATTGAACACAGAACAAAACAAAACCAAACAAATAAACATGCAATGCAATAAATGTTTTGAACTTTGAATACGTAGGGCCTTAAAACGTGAAATTCATGAAACTGAACAACTTTTCCAGTTTTCAGTCAATTTACATACAATTTGCATATCCCAAACAAATCAACCATGTGACCGGTCAACTTAGAAGTTCAAAAAAACAAATAAACTGTTTAATAAATAGCAAGTAAAAGAAGACTAAAGATTTTTTTGCAGTTAAAAAATAACCACTAAACTTTTCTCTTACCGTGCACAACGCCATTTTGAAGGGTTTCCGCCGCGTCCTTATGGTCCCCTGTGGTGGGGTCAGCAACGCCGTACGAGAATGAGTAGGCTGGGTTGGGATCCACTGGCTCGGCATGAACCAGCTGGGCAGAAATAAGTTG
Source organism: Coleophora deauratella (assembly GCA_958295455.1). Lineage (NCBI taxonomy): Eukaryota > Metazoa > Arthropoda > Insecta > Lepidoptera > Coleophoridae > Coleophora > Coleophora deauratella. The sequence goes on along the minus strand of OY282397.1, from coordinate 13,961,565 downwards.
TGGTTAGATGCACTGATGTTGGTCATTTATGGCTAGTCTACACCTTTCCGAAACTTTCTTTATAAAAATATCCTTTAATATGTGACTACTAAAAATATTTAAAGCTTACGGCAGCTTAGTTTCTATTTTACATAGAAAATTAGTATGCAAGTATTCCAAGAGCTGCTGTGTCACGCCCGACGATCTCAGTTTATTTACATGCAACAATCATGAGAAAGCTCAGAAACCATCTGCGCTACCTAGTGTCCGACACTAATAAACTACCCCTCTATCGGAACATTTTAGTTGTGGAAATGTGGAAATCCTCAAAGCCCTTAGGCACACTCGGTGAACTGATGACCTGGTGAAGTCACTGGATGCGGACAGCGCAGGACCGGTTGGTGTGGAAATCCTTGGGGGAGGCCTTTGTTCAGCAGTGGACGTCTTTAGGTGATGATGATGATGATAAAGTGGAAGTACTGAATGTAAGTATACTCACAGGCGCAACAGCCTTCACCACGGGCGAGTAATGGCCGTAGGGCGCATACGCCGGCGCCGCCACGCCGTACGTCACGCCGACCGGCACCGCCGCCGCCGCCGCGCACGCGCACGTTAGTACCAGTATCTGGGAAAGTGCTGTTGTTTAACATACCTTCATACACCTACGGACAGTGTTTTGATCTACAATAGTAGGTAGGTTGCAAAGAAATAAAAATAAAGTCAAGTTAAGTAATTGGGTTAAGGCAAAATCAGAAACTCAAAAAATTTTGAGTGTTTAGGCTCTTATTTTTTTACTTTTAGCGTTTAAAATTAATAAAACGGCTATCACTTGTCATGGTACGTGCAAAGAATAGTTGTCGAAATCAAAGAAAGCTTTCGCAAGTTGAGTAGTTGCCGATATCAAAGAAAGCTTTCGCAAGTTGAGTTTTCTTTATTATTTCAGTATCTTTTTTAAATTTTAAGCGTATCTTATTAACACCTTTAATACAATTTCTAGACTTACCTTAGCGAGCATGACTGTCGCGCGCTGTCCCCGCGTTGCGTAGCACGTGTGGCCCTTACGTTGCACCGGCCACATATAAATAAGCCGGTGGGCGCGCCTGCGCCGCCCTACGCCGCAGCTTGCCAAGGCCTCCTTAGGCCCTAATCAGACTGCCCGACGACAACGTGGGATGTGGAAAAGCTTTAGACGTGAAAAAGCTTTTAGCCGATGAGAAAGTCTTCATACCGACAAAGTAATTTTTTTAAACTCATATCCAGCTCTGGTCGTCCGTGCTAACAACTAATATTAGTTAATAACATTGCATAATAACTAGGTACTATCGCATTGACATAACACTTTTATCTTGTGGTACTGGATTTCCTACAGCCCTGAATAACATAAACTTATCTCAAAATCTGAAGGTAACGCAAATATAAAATATATAAACCTAAGAAAGACCTTAAGCCCTTGCCCTTAAGAACTAAATTCCGCCATTAACTGTGTCCTAGTAGTTAGTACTTGCTACACTTTCGCAACCAAGCTAACGAGGCACATACTGCCAGAATAGAGTTAGTGCTCGTGTTCATATGTTATGAGTTATGCTTGAACATATTAATTAATCACGCATGACAGGTATTAGCCCTTAAGTTAGTTAGTTATTATTATTAGCCATTAGCACAGAATATAGTATGTTCATATTGATGTTAGCAGGATTTAAATGTTACAATGATCATAGCAAATAGCCATGACACTTTATTTTCGTGTTTTTGATGTGGACCTTTCTGTATCTACGACGGCCATGTTCAAACACATTTTAGAGGTTTTCGTTGACATTTGCAAAGTAGTCGCTCTACTTTTAAGAATTAGACAAATTATGTACCATTTTATAGCACGTATATGACCGTTTGATAACGTCTTTGTAATGAGCTTTGGTAAATAGAGTAACTAACTACATTTTAGCACAAATTTTGGAAATTAACGCAGGGAAGGTACGCAACCTCTTGTCGAGTTTCATCTTACAATTATTACAATAGATTCATATTGCCAAATTATTGTTCAAGAAATCTCCTTTTTTAGAAATATGACTCTTGCAATCCTAAACGCTAATTTTCGAAATATATATATGGATATCTGCGTTTCTTAAATGAAACTGATTGATTATTTATCATTTGGATTTTCCGCAGCTCTCTATTTTTGGATAATAGGTATTTTCGCAAATACATTGTATTCACATTGTACTGTACTGTCTATCCCTATCGGATAGGATGTTTACTTACGTCACGTTATAAGAAAAAAAAGCTAATATTTTTGCGTGTGTGCAAAATATGGTAGGCATTTTATACTTAGGGACAACAATGTTGTGAAAAATAATCATAGGTCAATAATTAAATGCTAATGCGTGCATTTGCTCCAGAAATGAATAGGTGTTTCAAGGATTCTGTCCAATTAAAATGTAGTATGTGTCGCATGTGAGATTAGATTGTAGATTTGCATAATTTACCAAGCATCTATAGAGCCTAAACTATTTTAAGTGATATAACTATGTAATGTCAGCATTACGGTTAAAACTGTACGCTAAGTGCATTAGGCATAACGTCGCTAGTGAAAACCTCGGCAACGCAAAATTGCTAATTTATCTCCTATAACTATAGGTATGTAGGTTTCAAAGAATTTAAGACAACATTAAATGAATTATAGAAGCATCTTAAACCTCATCAAATTTGCTAATGAAAACACACACTTAAGGGGACAAATATTAATAGCAATATTAGTAGCAACCAAATTGTTACGAGATATTATTTTATTTTATTATTTTCCTCCTGAAAAATTACCCTTTCTAGGTTTTTACTCTCAGGCGACGATAAATAATAAAAATAAATAAAAAAATAAAATAAAAATTCTTTATTTGCTCCAAATAGGTTAAACATTTGATTGCAATTTGGCTTTTAAGCTTGAAAAAGCCTGTGTCAGGAGGCACCGCTCTTCCTTAACTATTCGTAATTAAGAAATAGTACTTAAGGTGTCTATATATAACATAAAACAAAAATCCAAAAATAACAACAACAAAAACAGAGTAATCTAAACAGTTCGAAATGGCGAGCGCGCGCACGCGTGTGTGTGTGTGTGTGTGTGTGTGTGTGTGTGTGTGTGTGTGTGTGTGTGTGTGTGTGTGTGTGTATGTGTGTGTGTGTGTGCGCGCGTGTGTGTGTACTCCTGAATATTATAAACAGTGTATATTATTTTATTACATTTATGTGTGTAAATAAATAATTATATTACATTTAGTGAAGGTTTTTATTAAGATAGGTGTTCTAACAATTCTTCAGTCTCTTCATAATTCTTAGGTTGTAGCCATTTTGTTATAGTTTTCTTGCATTCATAATACAGTTTGCTATAAATTTCAAGTTCTCTATTTAGTACATTATACAGATGAGCCGCACGTTTATTATACTGTCTACTAGCAAATACAGAGTATGTTCTTGGCACTTTAGCGACGATATCTTTTCTTCTTCTATTCATTATGCTAGGATCGTATGGTAAGGTGGTATGTTTCTTTAGGACCGTTTGTGTGATGTATAATTGCCTAACTGTTAGTAGGTCAGACATATGATATAGATGTTCAGTAGAGAATGTCATTTTCTTAAAATATATGACTTTAATGAGATTACGTTGTGCTCGTTCTACATCGAGGAAACGAGTTTTTGCAGCTCCTCCCCAGACAGGTATGCAGTATATCAAAACGGACTGTACCAGTGACACATAGATTTCCTTAAGCAGATCTCTAACCGAGCCTCGTGGCCCAGCGACTGCTCTTGGTACTACGTGTCTGAGAGTTTTAAAAATCCATGTCAGTTTTCTGATTCTGTTGATGACATACTCAAGATGCGGATACCATGATAGTCGCTGATCCACCAGAACTCCTAAATATTTTGTTTGTGCCACCTTCTGTATATTCGGGCAGCTACAATTCCCTGAGTTCAAGCTATAGTTGTGTATTTTTATGTTAAATTCATTAGAGGGTTGCGAGTCATTGTACATGCTAAAGCAGATATAGTTAGACTTAGAGGTGTTCAGTGTAAGAATATTATTCCGAAGCCATTTGTCGATCTTTTTCAACCCCTAAATAGATCAGTCTTTGCGGTATAAAGTTTTGATTGTACCATCAATGAAAGCACCAACTGCTTAAGCCCACTAACTTTTCAAGGACAGATGAAGGACAGGCTGTGGATTCGATTCCCTCCACATTTACGATCTCACTAGGGTCAATTTTTTTTGGAGCGGATTGATCTTCTCCAGACTGGTCTCACCTGCTACTAAATAAATCTTTCCGAAAAGAGCAGTTTAATAATGTATTCTGGCGATGGAGATAAAGCATCAATTGTAGTTACAAACCCAATAAGCGTCGGCGATTCATTGCCACTAAAATGTGTTTTAAAAAAATTACTTTCATACATTTTTATATGTAGAAATCAGATCAAAATTAAATTGATTTGAGATCCATAGTAAACATTACTTACATTTATAAATTATATTAATTACTCACATCATTTACAATCCTCAGGCAAATGCAAACCTTTTTGATTGGTGCAAACAGTAAATACATACGTAAGTACTTATTTAGCACTGAATTGCATACAAACATGTGCTAAAGTCTCTAATGGCCCTAACACTAACCTAAAACAGCGTATTAAGCCAGGCACTTTATTCATTAAACAGACTAACTAACCATTAACCCAATATGTGTCTGAGAATGTACGAAATGGCTCGAACTGAATGGCTGTCAAATTCTATGTGATATGTGACTGAGGTCGACTTGTATGCTGTTCGATTAACAGTGATAAAGGTGTTTTTGTATCCTTATTCTTAACAAACTGTGTCCATAATTACTAGAAAACAGTTTGGTCCAATAATGATCTGCTCTGCAAGACTAATTAAACTACAAAACTCTCTTACCTCCATTCTAACGTCAGATAAAAAGATACAGGGACGGTTTCCATCCTGTTGGAGAGGGGTGATACTTAGGGGGACCAGTGAAACGAAACAAAATACGAAATTACTCACGCTGCATTATATTATGTGTGTGTCTACAGATACAATTAAAACTGTTTATCTATCTATACTTGCCACGTCTAGCTCATACCTTAAAACTGTATCAGGAACATATTTCGGTGCAACTAGGTCACATTCTAGTCTAGTCTACAACTAACATATGGCAACCATTTACTGCTTGCGAATTCATATCTACCGCGCCCTGCGGTTGTGCCGGCTAAACATAATTCCATGTGTAATAAGCAAACACCTTATAAGTATATGGACGAAGCCTTCTGAATATTAGAACTAATTAGCGAACTGAGTGAGAACAGTGGTACACCGGGTACCAAAAGGGAATTGTCACAGCACAGACTTATAAACTTTTTTTTAGGTTTACAGGTCTAGTGACCACCGATCAAATTAGGAAGGCCTCGTCCGTAGAAGTAAACTCTAAGCCAATAAGGCTTAGTTTCGTATATTTAAGTGATTTATAGTATCACTATTAGTGACATACCGCAGGCCTCGGCTTATCAGCGCTTATGAGTTTAATATATTCCGTTCCCAATAAACGGAGCGGTTTCGCGCACATTAGGCACCTACAGTGCGACCAAGTGAGGAGTATGACAGCACTCTGAACGTTCACCACCATCTCACTTTTTAGGGTTCCGAAACCAAATGGCAAAAAACGGAACCCTTATGGATTCGTCATGTCTGTCTGTCTGTCTGTCCGTATGTCACAGCCACTTTTTTCCGAAACCATAAGAACTATACTGTTGAAACTTGGTAAGTAGATGTATTCTGTGAACCGCATTAAGATTTTCACACAAAAATAGAAAAAACAATTTTTGGGGGTTCCCCATACATACGGATGCTCCTCTAACATTAAACACATAAATGCTGGTGTACCGCAAGGTTCTGTACTCTCACCAACTCTATTTCTTCTACATATCAATGACGTCCTGCAAATACGCGGATCTAGTAAGTAGTTTTTTTTTAATACGTCATAAACCGTAAACCGCAATTTACTTATTTTTTTTTTTTGGTGTCGGGGGGGAAATCTTTCAAAGATACCCGACCTCTCTGGGGGGGGATGCCGGGTTATGTGGGATTCCACCCACTAAAACCCCCTCGTTGACCGTCCTCTGTACGTTGAAAGAGCTCCGGGATCTCCAAAAGGAACGCACCGGTGCTCTTTCCGTACGTTACGACAGTGAAGGCCACTTCCAACTGTCGTCCTTCCCGGGACTGCCGTCAGTGCTAAAGAATCGCCAGAGCCCCCACTCCGACGACTCGTGGCGCCCGAATCCCCTTTTAGTCGCCTTTTACGACAGGCAGGAGATACCGTAGCTCTATTCTTTGCCCGAGACTACAGGGCCCAAACCGCAATTTACCTACAACGAACTAAAAGAACTTTTATATTATGTTACTTGCTGCTACGGAAACCTTCATGGGCGAATCCAACTCGCACTTGGCCGCTTTTTTATACTTAAATAATCAATCGCATATATTTTTTTAAATGTTATTTTCCTCCGTTAAAAGTTACGGCTGCATTAACATAATTTTAATAACGAACCTCCGAGCTCCGGTTACGTACGCGGCCGAAGGGTTTAATAAAATCAACTGATGAGTTAGCGTCAGTCGAGGCGAGTCACTAGTCGTATTTTGAATTAAAATAGTGCCCAAAAATAATATATTGGTAATTTAAATGCAAAATGCAGTTTGTAACGTTTAGTAATATGCAGTTTGTAACGTTTAGTAATTTATCTATCAGAGCCTTATGTTTGTATTCTTTGCTCTAAGGCAGTGTTTTTTAACCTTTTTCATTACGCCCGACGACCCCCTTACAAGTTAAAAAATTCTTGCGACCCCCCTAGGCCCATAAACATACAAAATGTCAGTGATTTGAAAGACTACGTTTATAATTTTCTTCAAGTAGAAAATTATTAAGTTATTATCGTCTCCAAAATAGAACCGCGTTTTGAGAAATTGTTCAAAAATAAACAGCCTCAGCCTTTTCACTAAAATCGTATTTTTTCATTGCAGTGTAAGACCTACAAACACTACTTTTTCTTTTACCCGCGACCCCTTGAGAAAGGCTTCGCGATCCCCCTGAGGGTCGCGACCCACAGGTTTAAAAACACTGCTCTAAGGAAATCAGCAATAAAAGCTCAAACTCAATTAAGTCAACCAATTTAATAAAAAAAAATAATTTCAACAAATTATATCCTCGGAAAGAAATTCCCAGTAGTTCATCTCGTAGGACAATAAGACTACTGGGAACATACGTCACTACAGGCGATAACAATGACAGTGCATAAAAACATTAACCATCGCTTTGACAGTCGGTAAATAAAAGTAATAATACAGTTACCCTTCCTAAATACGTAAGCTGAAAGGTACTTGAAACTTAAATAGTAAAGACAAATAGTATTTACAATATTTTGAGTGCCTAAAGATGAAAATTGGAGTAACAAAATAGGTTTAGGACCAGTTCAATAATAGTGCTGGAATCAGAAAAAAAGGTTGGAGTCTAGATACAAATTGTTCAGATGTTTGAATAGAGCCCTAATTCTTTTTTGCTATTTCAACAGTCGTCGAACAAAAAGTGGTCAGAATGATAAGTAGAAGCCACAGTTACCGGGTCCTACCGCTACTTTGTTTCACTCTGTATAGCAACCTATAAGTACTACTGCTCCACTAATAGTGCGAAATTACATTTTTATATGTACCTATCAATAAAATGTATCCTATTATGTAAAAAATATCCTCAAAATATTGACTTTCACGCTATACGACTTCAGTGATAGAATAGCTACCACTATAGCGCGAGGTATTTTTTTCTGCAATTTATGGTTCCTGTAGATTAATCTTATGTTCTTTCATAATGATACTTAATTTAATTACATAGGTATTCTTTTTTAAAGAGTAGAATACATTTAATTGTAAGTATAAAAACGCGCTATAATGCAGAGCAACTCAATTTGACTCTGAAGTGACAAGTTAATTCAATAGTAAGTTTCGTTTTCAATCCACTTAGACACGTTATTCCTTATGAGGTATCGTCGAAGCTCATCCCCGAGTATCATCAGCAGCATGAAGGGCACCGCCAACATGCAGTGCCACCACTTCAGCGGCTGAGTGCTGCAGATCTCGTGAAACAACGGCAGGTACGTCACAAGCATCGCCGCAAACAGGTCCACCACGATGCTAAAATTCAACAAATGATTCTTCATCCCCTTCTTTATCAAAGAAATACGCCTCGTCTTACAAATGATCACATCAGATATCTGCGTCCAGCACGTCGCGACAAAGTACGCCGTTTGCGCCTGCCTCTCAATAAGCTTCCTGTCGTTGTACAACCAGGGGCGCCCGTATGTGTCTCTCATAGGAGTGTATTTCGCATCCCAGTCCTTTCTAACGAACATCAGACTAGATGGGAAGAAACCTGAATCGGCGAACACGACGAAATATGCGAACATGCCGGCGAAAAACTGTATCATGCCGATTTGGAAGTACGCCATAAAGATCAGTACTCTATTCACAAGATGGTCACTAAGCTTGCGCGGGGGAATATTCATTATGTCTTCCTCAGAAGTCTCGTAAGCCAGGCTTATAGCCGGCAGGAGGTCAGTGCCCACGTTTATAACCAATATCAACATCAAAGTGAGCGGCAGAGGCATGCCGAAACATGCATAAAGAACAAAAGGCAACATTTCCGGTGTGTTCGATGTTAAAGTATAAGCAATGGTCTTCTTCAAGTTGTCGAATATCCTCCTGCCTTCCTGCACACCCAGTACGATAGACGCAAAGTTATCATCTAATAAAATCATGTCGGCAGCTTGCTTCGATACTTCCGTACCATTTATTCCCATCGCGACGCCAATATCAGCTTTTTTAAGAGCCGGGGAGTCATTAACACCATCCCCCGTGACTGCAACCACGTACTTCAGTGCTTGAAAGTTCTCTACAATGGTCAGCTTCTGCTGTGGACTCGTTCTGGCAAACGTTATTTCGTCATAACTTTGAATGTAGCTCTTTAATTCGTTCGAGGTCATTTTTCGTAAATCATCCCCAGTTACAACAGCTGACCTGAATTGATTCTTAATATGTTCTGGTACGTCTACAGCTTCGATATGGTGCTCAAAAGCATAATCGAAAGCGGTGGGATGAGTAATGGTACCTACTTGACGAGAAATGGCAAGAGCTGTGACAGGGTGGTCGCCGGTCACCATGCACACCCTGATGCCGGCTTGTCGGCAAAGCTCGATGGCGCTCTTCACCTCTTTTCGGGGAGGATCAATCATAGAAATGGCACCCACAAATACTAAGCCTTCTAAAGGAAAATTCTTTTTCTCGGTATCAAACTTATATCCTAATGGATAAGTATCAGGAGGGAGCTTGTAATCTACGTAACCTATCACTCGCTCACCCATGTTCGCCAGTTTAATAAAATTTTCCTTTAGTTCCTTTTTCAATTGCGGAACCAGAGGTATGACTCCTTCTTCTGTCAACACCTGATTGCAAAACTCCAACACAATTTCAGGAGCACCCTTCATAATTAAAAAGTAACTTTTCGTTGCTTGCATACGATGAATTGTAAGTTGATATTTGTATGCCGAACTAAAAGGGATTTCTGCTTCTTTTGGGTTCTCTTCTCTTGTTTGCGAAGCTGAACGATTCTCCTCCATGTATCGCAAAATTGCTGATTCGGAAGCGTCTCCTAATATTTTCCTCTTGTCGACAGTCTCGTGCTCAGTCCCGTGCGCGAAGACCGCCTTCAGGTTGAGTGACGCCGCGAGGCATAGCTCCGAGTAAGAGTTATCCGACACGTGGCTGTGGTCATCCCTGTCATAAATCTTAAAATTGCAGAATAAATGAGAAACTGTCATTTTGTTGACCGTTAATGTCCCAGTCTTGTCTGAGCAAATACAAGATGTCGATCCGAGGGTCTCTACGGCTTGCAGAGTCTTCGCTAGGCAGTTCTTTTTTCGCAGTTGTTTAGCAGACAGAGTCATGCAAACCGTCAAAGTGACGATCAAGCCTTCGGGCACGTTAGCGAGAATTATACCCAACATGTATTGCAGAGCAGTTACCCAATTTTTTTGAATTGCATAGACCATAGCAAAGAAAATGAAACCGAAAAAGAACGCAACGCCGCAAATCAGTTTAACAAAGTGTGTTATTTCTTTCGCTATAGGAGTCTCTTCTTTTTCCAAGCCAGTGACTAGTCCGGCGATCTTGCCTATTTGCGTCATCTCGCCGGTGGCCACGACGAGGCCGCGTGCCGTGCCCTCCGTGATTGGGCAGCTGAAGTAGCACATGTTCTTGGACTCGAGCGGGTTGGGGTGCGTGCACTCGGGCCGATGGGACACGGGTTCCGACTCGCCCGTCAGCGAAGCCATGTCGGTCTTGAAGTTGGTACACGTCAGTATCCTCACGTCCGCGGGGACGATCTCACCCGCGCTCATTTCTACCAAATCGCCAACCACTACTTCGTTGTTTGGTATGACTTTCTTGACACCCTCACGTATGACGACAGCTTGAGGCGGGACGAGTTTCTCGAAGCCGCTCATGACGGCTATGTTCTTCGCTTCCTGGTAAAATCCGAACGTTCCTGTTCCTACAATAGTGCCAGTAATAATGACGCCCAAATAGAGGTATTCTCTCGTCGTGTGTCCTCCTCCCTCTTTGTTTGAGAAAACGAAGAAAGATATGAAGTTGAGAATGGCGCCCGCCCACAGGACGCACTGGAACCATCCGAAGAAGTTGTGGCGAAAGAGTTTCCAGTAGCTATTTCCTTTGAGTTCCTTGAGCTGGTTGGGTCCATTGTGCGCAAGGACCTCGGCCGCGAAGGACTCTGTGAGGCCGGTGCGGATGTTGCTCCGCAGGACGGTCTCCAGCTGCTTGGGCGTCAGGAAGTGATCCCCGGTGCAGGTGTCCTCCCTCAGCATGTCGATCTGGGACTCCTTGGCGATACTGCTGCGGTGCGTCCAGTCCATGGCCGAGCCAAGGGACGACCGTTTACGCGGAAGATGCGGCATTGTGTTTTTTTACCTTGTTTTTCTCGTCCCAAACAACAGCTGCACAAAGTTTCTTCAGCAAATATTGGGCCTAGAATATTTTCCGAATTAGTAAATATATTTTTGTTCCGACTTTGACTTACGCTGTCTTCTCAGTAATGACAGAAATTAAAATGTGTTTTTTCCTTAGTTTTTTCTTTGTAATGACATATAAATGTATACTTCTTCAAAAAGAAGTATCTATAATAATAATAATACAATATCTGGGACAAATCACACACGGTCATCTGCCCCAAACTAGGATTCCCTGTATCTTGGGAACCAGAGACATATACATACACATATACTTTTAAATACATACATATATAGATATAATACACCCAGACTCAGAGCAAACAATTCTGCTCATCACAGAAAAGTTTGCCCTGTGTGGGGATCGAACCCACGAGAGGTCAGGATCGCTAACCACTTAGCCACCGAGTCAGTCTATATAATGTACATTACCTGGTGTCATAAATGTATAGCTTTTATTAATACAAAAAAATATATTTTCGGTAGATTTTCGGTTGTACAAGTTTTTACGCTTTACTTAGGATAAGTAGGTAGATCACACGCACTATAAGCAAAAATAACAAGTTAAATAAATAAGGTAATATTCAACCGACTTGTTCTCTTTGCGGTCGATTATTGGCTGGAAGAGATCCCTTTATGGGTTACGTCGACCTTTGTGCATTTTTTTCTATATATTTTTTATATTAATTTGTTCATTATTAAGTTAACAAACAAACAATGTTGTTACCAATACGATAAATAAAACAATTAAAAGAAATTTTATTTTGTTTCAATATTTTATTCCAAAAAATACATTTCTAAACGTCGCAGATGCGTTTCTCCACAATCAACGTAGTGATACCTCACTGCCGATTCACTAACTACTTACAATATATTTACTTACCTACATAACTTCATTTTTCTGTATATTCACCATTATGATTTACATAGGTACCTATATAGGGTGACTTTAAATTAGTTCTTGATACGAAAGGCTATAGCTATGTATGTGCTCATGATAACTAACAACTTTCCCTAAGGAACACATATTCAAATCACAAAAAAAAATTTGGACTCTTCATATTAATTTGGCCGATCAGTTGCTCGATTTGTATGAACAGTCCAAAATTTTTTTTGCGATTTGACTATGGGTTCCTTAGTGAAAGTTGTTTGTTATCATGAGCACATGCATGGCCTTTCGTATCAAGAACTAATTTAAAATCACCCTATATATTTCATTTTATATATTCACGGTTCTTTTACATTTTAATGACACAGTTTTCTATGTTGAAATAATATGCACGTTGATGAAAATTATCATAAAATAAAAAGAAACAAACATAAAAACCAAAATTATATGTGTATTGGTATGTTTTTTTTTTATTCGGGTTTGGCACAAGCACCGATAAAAGTGACTGGGTATAATAAGTTATCATTTTATCATATATATTAAAATATTCACCAGTTCATTACTTTAATTAATTTAAAAAAAAAGGTGCTAAAATCATAATAAATCAATAACAAACAGCATTTTTCGCTTAAGTCTAATAAAATTAAAACTATTTTGTTCGAACTAATATCACGTTTTTGCTTTTTTGTCAAAACCACGTCCGCATATTTTTGAATACAGGTTGTACGTCAGTGGAATTTTAAAGAAGAAGGACCTGAAAACATTTTCTAAAGATCACTATGATCAATTTCTAAGAAAAATCTAGACTTGTCATACTAAACAATCAGCTGAATAGGAATTTGTTTATAAGGATGTAGCGGAAGTTTGCTTCAGCGTCTGCTATTACACATTATGCATCCGCACTAAATCAATGCGGAGTTTTTTGCGGATGCAGATGTGATGCACGAAAATAAGTGAAGCCAGCGAGCGACAGGCACAGAAAATAGGTAACGCTACGCGCATGAGTGTGAATTGCTGACCCTGCTATCTGCTTGGCCTATAACTGCAGAAATCTACACGCGGGAGTGTGTCAAGCCCAGTTCAATAAAAAAAAACAACTGGCGAGCAGCACCGTGTGTAAACCGTTTGGAGCCACTTTTGACACGTTTCTTATAATGCTTTGGGAATACTCATCTGTTATTGATACAATTTACTCATCTGCATCCGCTTCCGCATCCACAAATATCAAAAAAATCTGCATCCTTAACATCCTTGATACGAACGCGGCTTTGAACCTCGATTGTGATGTGTTTTTAGATTGTTAAACTTATAAATGTTATTATGTCTGTTACATTACACGAAGTTGTCTTTGGTAACATATTTTTGTACTTAATTATAATAAATTACATTGATTACATATACCTAACATTATCGGACAAAGTGACACTTACATGCTAAGAAAAGGAATGATATTTTGATTTAAAACTCATCAAATGTACATTAGTTAAGGCATCAATACAGTAATGAAATCAAACAACTTTCCCTAGAGAACATGTTTTGTATAAAAAAAAAATAGACTAACGATAGGACTTTTCGAAAAGGTGTTCAGCAACTAAATTTACCCTGTAGACCTTATTCACTGCTTTAAGAACAATACTAGAGACAATTAAAGATTCCTACAGATCTGTATCATTTGCAACGTTCTGATATTGGCAAAAAATGTTTCTTTAAAAATTATTACTATAACTCAAGAGATCAAATACGAATCTTCATTTCATACTGCACTTTTTTTGCAGGTACAATTTAGCAAAAACAAGACTACCTATGTTGAAACTGAAGATTCAAATATTGACAGTTGTAATAAACCGCACCTACCCTTTACATTTTTCTCGCCACTATAAAAACTAATACTTCTATAACTAATACTAAGTCAATACTCTAATAGTTTACTTACACTACAGTGAGCGCTCAGATCCCATTCATTCACAGTTGAACGAGGACTCCCTCAGTAGTCCAGTCAACGAAGCAAGTTTAAATGTAGCTTTGTAACCACTTACCCATGTATAACTATGTATAATACAGAGTGTTAAAAAAGTGCGTTTGAAATTTTAATGGGTTACTCAGAATCAAGTATACAACCCAGAAAAAATATTGAAGAAATCCGCTCATCAATTTTTTTTTTCAGATTCTCAATCTGAATAGTGAATCAAGAATTTGTATGAAAAGCTGAAAAAAAATTGAAGAGCGGATTTTTTCAATATTTTTCCTGGATTCTATACTTGATTCTGAGTAACCCCTTAAAATTTCAAACGCACTTTTTTAACACCCTGTATTACAAATAAATTCTGTTCCCCGGACACTTCAAAGAAATCGTCCGAGTTATTTATCTACTACGACCTCCCTTTCCATCACGAAGGAGCGAGCGAGACAACTGAGCGACAACTATATGAACTGTCACCAAATCACGATCGTACCCACAGGGGAAAGGGTGCAGGGCGGGGAAGGAAGGGAGATGGAGGGAATGTCCATACTGTATGTTTTACTATATAATATACTGCGGTTGGAGTCTCCATACAAACTCAGTCTTCGCTGGACATATTAAATCTGCTATCTCTTTCATAAACTTGGTCTTAAACTAGATTACTCTATGCGCGTTATACGTCGCCAAACTACTTGGCCTTGTCAAGGAATGTGCGTGTCATAGTAAGATAATTAAATGCATGATTTCACGTAATTCGTATAAATCGTGTGTAGCGAATATATCCGAACGTAGCCGATGTTTCCCAAAGGGGCGAAGATCTTTCATATTAAAACAGATTTTCATGAAAATACGGTTCGCATTCCGTTAGCTCTGCTCGTATAGTTCCATAAGCTGTATTAAGTTATACAGGTGTAACAAAATTGGTGTCGGACCCGCTAACTGGGGATTCTATTGCGATTGAGCAAAGTTGTAGAACAAAAGTTATCGGGTCAATGGGCCCTATACCAATTTTGTTACACCCTGTATAACAGCAATTTCGCAACTTTCCCGGACTTCAATCGTTCGCCAATTATAAAATAACGTATTACGGTGACATGTATTTGTATAGACCTATATAATCGGTGGAAGCTTTATAAGTACTTTAGTTGCTTTTTTTTCAATAACAACACTCCATCTTTTCACCGATCATGAATTTTTAAAAACTCCTTACTTAAATATTATAGCTCGACCAAAAAAAAAGAAACTTGGCCATATTGCACAAATATTGTAACTGTTTTTAACCGCACTGTTGAAAGTATCGACTTCATTGAAGAGTTGATGTTATCCCTAGTAACATCAACACAACAGGCTAATAGTGTCATTACCACTTCCCGATGAGAGCTACCGACTTTATTGAAGAATTCATGTTTTCCGAACTAGAGAATAGTTCACGTTATCCCTGGTACCATCAACACAACAAGCTAATACTGCCATTGTCGCTTCCCAGCAACAGCAGCCGGTTAAGCGGCAACACGGACATGCATGTGAGGACCCCGCGGAAGGTATCGGACCGCAGCCGAGTGGAGGAGAAGCTGGCGTCCTGGGCTAGCGACGTGTGCACGCCGATACGGTTGTTGGTGGTGCCGGTGATCAGCTCGCCGTGGTATACTGACAGGCAGTGCACCGGCTCCGTGCTGCCTCTGTGGGATAATGTGGGAATATTTTAACCGCCTCCGTGGTCTAATAGCTAGTCTACTTGCTTTTGACCGCCTCTATGGTCTTATTGCTAGTCTGCTTTTATTTTATACTAGCTTTTGCCCGCGGCTCCGCCCGCGTAGATGTCACTTTTTGACATTCTCTAAGGTAACCTCGAGAACCATGCATTTTCCCCGAACAAAAAGTAGCCTATGTGTTAATCCAGTATTTGATCTATCTACCTATCAAATTTCACCCAAATGCGTTCAGAAGTTTCGACGTGAAAGCGGAACAACAAACATCCATACTTTCGCATTTATAATATTAGTTAGATTAGTAAGATAAGACTCACAATTGATAATCCCTTGCCATCATCTCACCTGGTGGTAAGTGATGATGCCGAAGATGGAAGCGGGCTTACCAAGATTCCCCAACGGAATGGGGAACTGGCTATCTTATCTCCATGCCGGAACACATCATTGATATTAACATTGATGTTTGGGGGCAAGACCTAGATAAGAATATGACAGCTAGCCAGGCGGACTCCGCAAATGCCCTACTACCAGGCAGACAGAGAACAAAGTGATCCTATAAGGTTGCCTTTTTCTTTTTAGGTACGAACGGAACACTAATAAAGTTAATTAAAGACAGCATTCACTTGCACCTATAATAGTACATTCAAATACAGAATAAAGTGAATCCGGTAGTTGACTGCTAGTCATTTGAGTTACTTTTTATCAAATGTCAAAAACGGCATTTTGTTCTAAAAATGTTTGTAATTTTGTACGATGACGTCATTGTTCAAAGTAGTAGTTTGCATACTAATTAGTAAATTCTTAGAAATTAAAAATTGAAAATGTAATGAAAATTAAAGTGATTAAGGTTTTCAACAATTTTATTTCAAGAGCTATTTAGTCAGTAATATTTCGTAATTTATTTTTCATGCAGTCAACTCCCGGATTCAAGGCAGTTCTCACTTGAGATGCGCTATGAGCTCGCCGTCGTCGGGCCGCCACAGCGCCGTGACCTGGTCCAGCCCCGAGCTCAGCAGCCGCCGCGAGTCCACCGCCGCCAGGCGGAGCACCTGCGGGGATGGTCATCATCAGTCAAGTCATCGGTCCACCGAAGTTTATTCTACCTAGTCAGGTAAAATAGTGTTATTTTTGTTATAAAATTATTCATTCCACTTCGTTAAGTGAGTGGACCAGGTAACAGAGATCGTTTCAAAATTACAAAAAGACTTAGTTTTGGAAGGTTGGACTGATAATCTAGTAAGGCTTGAGGGAATCCGTTGGATGTGAGACATTTATGTAATGTATACTTAGCAGAAGTGTAAGCGGGTGGCATAAGTGGAACATGAACGACGTCACCCACGCGCCGCCGGGACACACGCACATGCAGTATATAACACAGTGTATGCTGGCGGGGCGGGGTGGGGGTGGGGGTGGTGGGGGGTGACGTCACCTCGCCGTCGTGCGCCCGCCAGTGGGCCAGCGGCAGGCCGGTGCGCAGGCAGAGCGCCGCCACGTGGCCGCTGGCCAGCCCCAGCGCCACCCACGCGCCGCAGGGGGACACGCACATGCAGCGGATGAATGTGCTCGCGCCCATCGGCACCTACAATGATTTTTTTTTTATTTTATATGATGGTAGGATAGTTGAAAAAAAAATCGAGAAAAATATATAATGAAAAGGAAACTGAATTGAATTGATTGCACCAAAATTAATTATGAAATATAGATAACTCTTTTGTAGCCTGCGCATACGAGGGACTATCCGCGGCGTACTTTTTTTGTCCAAAAAGTACCCCGCGGGAAGACCCTCGTCTGCGCAGGCCCCTATTGAAATTACTGGCTTGGAATTTCATTGCAATTTTATTTGTAATGACAATAAATGTCGAAATTACTTAAGACCGATCGTCGTGGAAATCCTTGGGAGAGGCATTTGCCCAGCAGTAG
The DNA here is from genome assembly GCA_958295455.1 of Coleophora deauratella. Classification (NCBI taxonomy): domain Eukaryota; kingdom Metazoa; phylum Arthropoda; class Insecta; order Lepidoptera; family Coleophoridae; genus Coleophora; species Coleophora deauratella. Next base: position 13,944,002 of record OY282397.1, on the reverse strand, counting down.
ACTGACGCCTTTGTCCAGCAGTGGACGTCTTTTATCTAATGATGATGACAGGTAATTCAGTTACACCATGAAAAGCAGCAATAATACCTTAAACTCGTGCGTATAGTTGCACGCTCGCGCGTCGATGACCTTGAGCGTGGCGTCCGTGGTGGCGGCCACCAGCGCCGCGGCCGGCCCGGGCAGCGCGCGCACAATGCTCACCGGAGACTTTATGCTGTCCAGCTGCGCAACCAAACAGATTGCATGTCAAATAATAGGGTTTTTCACCATTTTTTGAAAAGTATCTCAAATTAATCATTAGATGGGAAAAAGTAAAAAATATTTTTTAATTTTTTTTTTGAAACCTATAAGTGCCCCAAAAATACATTTTAAATTACCATTCCCAATTAGCGCGCGAAAACGATAGCCGCCATGATGCTAAGGTCGTGACGTCATTTCAGGAGTAAACAAAACAGCTCTGTATTAAAATTTTGACACATATTGCGAACAAAATGTCATTGTTTACCACTATTGTGACGTCACCTGACAACCAGCATGGTGGCTGTCGTTTCAGGTATTTGAATAACAGATTAAAAAACTTGATTTTTGTAAACCAAAAATAAAATGTTTTTTCTCATTTTATGGTATAGAAATCATATTAAATCGATTAAGTACTATAAATACCACAGTAAATAAGCAGTTTTAGATTTTTTCTTGTATAGAGTAAAATACCCTATTATTTAACCTACTTCGGCGACTTTATGTTGTCCAACTGCGACGCGACCAAACAGATTGCATGTCAAATAAAAAAATATTTAATCTACTTTCTATCGTCTTTATTGAAGCGGTCGTGGCTCTAGCTGTGCGATCACGCAGGTTAACTGACCACAGTATAAACTTATAATTTCTCCATAATAAAATATGGATGTTTGTATGAGAACGATAAGGGTTGTTAACGTAACGTAACGTATAGTCCATTACATTAAATCCTCTCCAACCTATTTAACGAAGTAATATTGGATTAGACGTATAAGCTAGTAATAATACACATACCTGAGAAACAACACTCTCCATGAAAGGGTCCCAAATGTGCACGACGGAGTCGGTTGAGACGGCAAGACGCAGCGACTCCAAGAAGGAAAGGGACAGAACGCCCTTTTTGTGGCCGGTGTACGTCCAATTGCATTGCGTCGTTGCGTTGCCGTCCCCCTGACATGAAACAAATATTTATTTTATGGCATTACTGGGACCAAACATTTCCCGGCTGAACGACTCGACTCCAGGGCATGAAACTTTACAAAAAAATATATATTTCAGAATTCAAAAGAAGACGGAAACAAAACGATCCATACAATGAAGCTTACCAGCTTAACCTTAAACTTAACACAATTTTATTAGTAAATAAATAAACACTCTCTGTTAAATATACATAATTCATAATAGACCCTAATATTATTTAAATAGATAGGGAAAGTTATAGCTCCATTTTAATACAGTATTTGGCCTACTCGTCCGAATTACTTAACCCCTGGTGTTTCAAATGCCTATAGACGGCGCGGCGGTAACCACTTTCCATCAGGTGGGCTGTCAGCTTTTTGCCATCCTTAACAATAAAATGAACTGCCTGCGTAGTCTAGTGGCTTGTCTGCTTACTTCACATCAGGAGGTCACGGGTTCGATTCCCGGCAGGGTCCACCTTTGTAGGACTCGGTTTGGTTGTTGGTAAGGCGTTTTCTAAGCCCACCTGGCTACCACCATCTTATCTATAGCTTGTCGCCAAACATCAATGAATAATAATAGCATTGATGTGTTCCGGCATGGAGATAAGATATCCAGTTGTTCACCATTGCGTTGGGAAATCTTGGTAAGCCCGCCTCTATCTTCGGCATCATCATCACTTACCATCAGGTGAGATAATGCCAAGGGCTTACCAATTGTAGATATTTTTTTATAAAAAAATCTCTCAACCGATACCTGATTCCGCAGCGACCACAAGCGAACAGTCTTATCCTTGGAGCCGCTCATGAAGCTGGTCTCGTTATCGAGACAGTGTATGGACTTGACGGAATGCGTGTGACCGACGAAAGTCTGCAGCTTGATTTGCTTCAGGTTGAAGCGGACGTCTTTGTCGGGCCGCCCGATCTCGTGCTCCCAGTAGATTAGCCAGTCGCCGCGAAGATGCCTGAGGGTGATGGGAATATTAGTTTTCTGTACAATCATCATCATCAGTCAGACTAGCCATCCATGGACGGACAGAAAAATTCCCAATTTCGCTACACATTTTAAATGTTTTCATTGAAAGGGCTATTAATAAGATAACAGAAACAACACGGGGAATTAAACTGAATGAGGAAAAAGCAATTTCATTAGTTTCACCTATGAAATTGGTGCATTGCTGCTATAGCCAAGAAAAACCTCGATCTCAAAAATCGCCTAAAACACATTGAAATTCCACAAGAAAATAAACATCAGTACTTACAATATTCATAATTTTAAAGTTAACTAAACGAAACAACTATCGCTGTCTTCCTCTAGTACAGAGAGAGTGAGAGAGAGAAACCTACTTCACCTGTTACTCTTAATGCCGTTATCCATCTTGTAGGCGACCGCCTCGAAGCCCCGACCCTGCCTCGGGTCCTCGCAAGCGTCACTAGCGACATCTATCCTGTTCCCGACCAAAGTAACGTTGGAACCGAAGCTGTTGGAGCTAGAAATGTGATCCGAGCTTGTCTCTGGCCGGGGAATGTCTATAGTTTTCCGGCTTAAGGGCTCGTCGCTGAGGGAGGACTGGAATCGTTTGTCTTGACGAATGTTTGTTGGTGAGCTGCGGAAAAGTGACGAAAGATATAAAATACATATGTTTTTAAAGATATAAATATGTGATTATTTTGTAATAATGTGGCCCATAAAATCCAAAAAAAGAGTTTAAGTTCTACGCGTGAATCAAAAAAACTTTCTCCAAGGAACGTATACTCAAATCTTAAAAAAAAAACCCATATTAGAAGTCAATTTTTTTTTTGCTATTTTCGTATATAAGCTACTTTACAAAAATTATTCAGATTCATAAGTACTCCTAGAGGCCACAGCTAATTTTTAGCAGCTATTTCAGAAGGACCTATATTGGTAAACAACCATATAAACGGTTACTTTGCATTGAATGGGCCGTCACAGTCACACTTTTTGCTGTTTTAAACTTAAAAAACACACACACACAACACTCACGTGACAGAATACTTCTGCTTGTAGCTCTGGCACATCGCACGAATGGTGTCATTGTTCTTGAGAGTGCGCTCCATCGTGTCAGCGCCTATGAACCTCTCGAAGGTGCTGTATGCCTGGCAGGCCAGTTCCTCGTCAAAGACCATCAGTAACTCCTCTTGCGCCTGTTGGACGGGAGTTTTATAATAATATAATATAATAATATAATATCTGGGACAAATCACACACGGTCATCTGGCCCCAAACTAGGATTCCCTGTATCTTGGGAACCAGAGACTGATATACACACACATATACTTTCAAATACATACATATATAGATATAATACACCCAGACTCAGAGCAAACAATTCTGCTCATCACAGAAAAGTTTGCCCTGTGTGGGGGTCGAACCCACGACTCTCGGATCAGAGGTCAGGATCGCTAACCACTTAGCCACCGAGTCAGTTTACGTATGTAACACTGTGAGGGTCTTGTTATGTTACCTTATGGTCGGTCGACAAAACACTCATGTAGCCACAGATCTTGTCTCTGGTTATAACTTCGTTATAATGGCCAATATGTGAAATTGCAAACTAACTGATATACCTGCGCATTAAACAGAATTTAGATTGCGCGGGACATTGATTGACCAATCAAGTAGTTCCACTGTCAGCCGCCATAGTGCGCACCTAAAATCTCCATGGCTATTGGTTGACAGATTTCGCTCCTGATTCAATGACATCGTCAGCTGTCAGACATCGCTCGTCACTGTTCGTGCCTACACTTAGTGTTTCTGGTGTTTCCGTCGATAGTTTTATCATGTCTGCGCGAACGAAGGTTACCGACGCGCCTTATTTTTTGTGTACTACGAAGAAATATGACAGAACAAACACTAGTCTTGTCAAACGTCGGACTGTTGTTTTTATGTTGTTTTTAACTCTTGCTAAGATTCGAAACGCCTTCAGGCAGTCAGAAACAACCTGCAATTTTTATCACAGTGCTTAATTTTCCAGAATTAAATTACATTATACCAAACCAAAAATTGTACCAAAAACTGCACGTGATTTTGGGTAGGGGGTGGGGGGGGTGTAGTCTAAAACCTCACCACGTATCACCAGGGGGGAGGGGGGGTCTTAAAAGTTGCTTAAAACATCACGTGATTAATGGATGGCCCCTAATAGAAGGAAAAAGGAGAAGAATAAGTAGACCAAGACTAAATTATATGGAACAGATAAAGGAGAAGGTCGCAGTCGCATCGGGAGTTCAAGATGCTGGCTGAGGACGGGAACAGTTCGAGATTGCTTCACCGACAAGAGCTTTGCTCTTAAATATAAGAAGTACGTATAGACTGTTGTGGGCATTAAAGTTCTCGAGTAGCGATCGCACATCGGAAGACACAGTGTAGGCAGGCCTCCCACTCGGTGGACCGATAACCTGGTGAAGGTTGCGGGAAGCCGCTGGATGCGGGCAGCACAGGACCGGTCGGTATGTAAATCCTTGGGGGAGGCCTTTGTCCAGCAGTGGACGTCTTTCGGCTGATGAAAACATTATAAAAATGTATTGAGTATGCTCACGGTAAGTCCAGGCTGCGGGTTCAGCTGAGCCTGCGCCGGCGGGGTGCAGCCCACGTCGGGCAGGTCAGTCCGCACCACCAGCCCGCCCTGCACGCGCCACTCCGCCGTGCTGCCGTCGCGGCACAGCTCGAGGAAGCCTTCGCGGCCTTCTAGGGAGTCCGCTTCGAGGGTCTGTTGGCAAAATTAAAAATAATAATAGTCAAACTGTCTCAGACTTTTTGTATTGGATTTCGTTCGCAAACATGTGTTTGTTGTAGATAATCATCAAGATATTAAAATTCCGTTAAACCGATCATCAGCGAAAGTGTCACTCCCATGAATGACATGACATTGACAGAATTATTGTAAGAGACGCCACAAACTAAAAGAGAGAGAACAACTTTTGCCTATCTAACGCGAACCATTTGAGAAATCCGGATAAAATATGGCAAATGACCTTATCCATGTCACAGGCTATGTGCACGACAAATTTTATCAAGATTGTTTGAGTCGTAGATTCATCAAAAGAGAGGTAAACAAAGAACATTTTTACATTTACAATATTAATTGGGACAAAACGTAAAAGTCCAAAAACATAAATACCTAAAGAACTAAAAATGATTATATCCTAATAAGCTACAAAAATGGCTTCGCCCTATCATAATCATTTTAATGGTAAAGGAATTTTAGACGTCATTTTACAATTTACACTTAAATAACAAAATAATATCCTAGATAATATTAACCCCTTATAAAGAGCACTTGCCTTATCAGGGTTTTCATCCGGTTTAGGCCAATTCTCCGTTTTACCGGTGGCTTTATCAAACGCCAAGAAAAACCTGCAAGAAAACACTTCAAATAATAAATGAAAAAACAGTGTATAATAACTTCCAATAGTTCCCTTCAACACTGGCATTTTTATGGCGATTTCTCGGCGGGGCGAAATCGCGGCGACCACGCTGGGATAAATGACCACCAGTGTAGAAGAGCCCTATAAATACTTATTATCCATAAGATAAATGGCCCTTGTTCATCATCCGCATCATAATCTATCAGACAATAATCAAACAGTTTTGCTTGCCTTTTGTGCGCACTGAGATATGTGCTGCCTTATTCCTGGATTCTGTTATGGATTTTAGTTTCAACTATTGATGGCTTTAATAAACTGCTTATATCAAATCTTTAGCGTAACTACATGTTACCTCTGTAAAGGCGGCACACACAGATGTCTCCGTGTCATCTCAGGCCCAATCCGCAACGCTAAGGCGTGTAGCGCGACTAACAGTTTGCGGACGACCGACCCCCGAGCCACGGAGCCGTTGGGATATGTGCAGCGCGTGGTGGCTGCCAGGCGCAGGGCTGGCTGCAGGATCGTCTTCAGGAATGTGTCCTGGAAGCATTCAAGTATGTAGTTGGAGAATTTGATTGACTTCAACGGAAAATTATAGTGACTAAAGTTAGAAATATAAAATTGCGTTTAGCCGATGCGACTTTGCAGCCACTTGTAGCTTTATGAAGCCCTGGTAAACCCTACTGCCCTACCTATAACCAGGGGTAGGTGCTAACCGCAGCGACGCAGCAAAGCTAATGCTGCTGTTATCGAACATACATATCTGAATTTTGAGTTTTTGGTTCCACATTATTTTTTCAGTTTTCAGTTACCTGCAACTGCTCCATGACCTTGACATCCGACATGTACGGCACCAGGTGCTTGAGGAGCTGCAGACAGGCCACGACGCCGCCTTCTAGGGGAGCCGACAGCCGTTTGCGACACGACGCGATCAGCTCCCCCATGTGGGGCAGGTACTGGAATACTATCAGCTGCTCGCCGTACATTTCTGTTTAGAACACTTGGAATGAAGGGGTCGATGGGTCAGACTATTAGCATTAGGTGCCAGGTACAAGTTGACCGAAAGATCTACCTGTTACATGCTCTTTCCTACACGTAGAAGTAAGCGGGATAAAAGAATAATGACTGTATGACTTTACTCCAGTCGTACCCATGTGCCCGCACGTAACGATATATTGGCGGAGGGAAGTACGTGAAATCTGCTTCTTTACATAGAATAAGTTAGTATTATTTGCTATTAATGAATGTTTTCAAGATACAATAGCAGTTGTTAAGCCCTGTTAAATGTGGCCTGAAAACTTCTGACTCTGCAGGTATATGCCACTAGCCAAGAAAGTCTACTAACCCGGACTTAATCTCGTGCGAGGCTAATCTTACTGCGATATGAAAAAAGTTCACGATAAGCTAAAACCTGACTACGAGAAATGAGTTCAAGCCTTTTTAGGACAGATTGAATTCGCTACCATTCGTAAATAAAATCACGTAAAAAGTTAAACGCAGTAGGAGTAAAGAGCACAATAATCCACTCACCGACAATAGAAGTGAGGCAGTTGATCACTTTTGCAGCATTCCTGTCTCCTACTACGCGACTGTTCACGATTGCTATCCGATCAAACTCGTCCTTCTCATCTCTTTCAACTGAAGATAGATTATCCTTTCCAATAAAACAAAGAGTCAACATTTTCAGTAAATTCCTTGTTATATGCCTACAAGTCAGTACGGGGCCAAGTCTGTGCGCCAACCAGATCAAACTTTCCGAGCTTATATCAGAAATTTTACATTCACCAGATTCTTTATTTGCGTCATTGTCAACCTCGGTCTGCGATGTGCTAGGAGACATATCGGTTCTACCACTGAAATCTAAACTTTTAATATTCCGGGCATGCGACTTTCGCGCCTCGATGTCTTCTTTCGATTCGTCGTCAGCAAAATGCAAGTAACTAGTGAACATAGTCTTAGTTGGAATTTCTATGTTAGGAGACATCGGTCCTTTTGAAGATTCAGGCGTGGATTCGGCGTCTTCTTTGGTGATCAAAAGACTTGGTTCTGTAGTCACACGTGATGCGTTTGGAGTGAAATATTTTGCGCTTGACGGAGAGCAGAATTCAGATGACGGCGACGGACATGGCTCTTGAGCGTTGGAGTTGGAAGAGTCTACAGATTCAGCTGGCGATTTGCTCCTACTGCTGCGACTTGGAAGCCTCTCTTTGTCAGTTTCAAAATGGAATAACTCATTTTCACTTCTGTTATCTGAATCTTTATCTTTCACGTCGTGCACTTCTAGTTTTTCTACGCTCGGCGTTATAACGTGTTCAGATCCGTAAGATGTATCAGGCGAAAATATATCTGAAGTAGTTGACAGAGCGTTTTTCACATTTTCGTCTGAATATCTAGGCTTCTTATTGGCCATTAGCCGACTATGACAAGAGTGGCCCGGTGATCCGACTTCAGTGCTTACATCTTTGTATCCTCCCACTGCTTCCACTAAGTGCTGAGTGAAGTTTTCTAGGAAACACTGCAGGCCTAGCCGCACCATCAGCTGAAGTAAGAAAATGTTATGATACAGTTTGATAAACTTCTGCTTTGATGTGAGACTGGGAATGCTTCCACTCTCAATGTCAGTCTGTTTATGTTGGTCAAATTTATCTGCTACAAATTCATCGTCTTCATATAGATTTAATATGTGTTTAAGCAGTGTTTTCCTCGTTTCTGCCGGCCCTAGAGCTTTACTTATCGTGTCAAACAAATACCAGGCAGCTAACACCGACGTATCCTTATTTTTCAGCAGTTCTATGTAGTGAGGTAAGAATAGATCTAGGACATCGAACTGAGACCTTTGTGTTTGATTTAATAGTACGTCTAAATGAGCGACGCATGCTTTGATTTTCCCTTCGGCTATTCTCTGCGTGAAATACAGATTGGTTTTGTCAATGTTCTGATACGCTTCGCACTGGACTCCGTCGCATTCGTATGTGTAAAGTATGTTAAGCTCATTGCTTGTGAGTTCGTACTCGTGTAGGGTGCCCAGCAACTTGTGCAGGACTGTGAAGGAATAAGGAAACGGTATCAAATGCTGCATAAGTAACGGTTGCAACAGTTGAGCGGGCGACGGTGCGGGTAGCCCTTTGTCTGTCACCACAATTTTCTTCAAACTCTCATCGTTATTTGGAGCCAATTCACTGTTGAAACTCAAACTTGGAGGTTGAACATCTAGAAGCAAAGAGGCAATGTAGGTAACGCATTTGGGCAATGCACTAAAATTGTATTTCAATACTTTACGACAATTATTGTATCTCTCTAGAAAATTTTCTGTATTGTTCCTCAGTGGACGTATCTGATTGTGTAGAAATATCTCTACAATAAGGCACCCTATGACGAGCATGTCCTGTCGTCTGCTCTCTGTCACGAACTGCTTGTAGACAGCTGCGTCCGTCGTATATCTCGTGTTGAATGTTCTATTCTTTCTCTCTTTGAGCACACTCTCCAGATGACCATCTTGACTGAACCTCTTCAAGTATCCCTGATCGTATGAAGCTAAGAACATGTGATTTGTGAACGCTGTATCGTCAGACCCATCTTTCGACGTCGCACTACTTTCTTTGACGCCTTGCTGCATCGGATAAAAGTTTACCAACGACACGCTATCCTTTTCTTTGTCTTTATCATCGACTTTACTGAAGAAACACTTTGTTCTAAAATTGTCTAGAGATTCCAAAGCCTGTATTGAAGCTACTGGGTTGAATTCTTTTGGCAGGTAAATGACTCCTTTGCCCAGCTCGGAACGCTGCACCCTATAGTGTCTGGAATGCGAAGAAGCCCTTGATTCAATAGACGGCGCATCGTCTTGTGATTTGGACAAGGAGCGAGCCCTGCTTCCTTTTAATCTGGGGCGCAAGCGCTGGGCGGGCACGTTCAAACGAGACACATGGCGGGGAAGACTGTTAGACTCTTCCTCATCTTCCGAGACCTCATCGGAGCTGTCTTGCTTCATGATTTTCCCTGTAAATTTTAAACTAATTAAGGGACTAATAAGTTTTATTTGTGTTGTTCTAATACAAACATACCAATACAAACTTGCTATAATGAATAAGTATAATCATCATCAGCCGAAAGACGTCCACTGCTGGACAAAGGCCTCCCCCAAGGATTTAAGAAGTATAATAAAGAAGAAGTACACATCGGTTTCTGTTAGAGTGTAGCCATGGAACTCGTTGTTTCAGTAACATTATTAACAGTGGTACTATTTAATACTTTAGTAACTAGTGGTAGGACCTTAATATGCAAGATCGACTGTGTGGGTACCGCTGCTCGCTCTTTACCTGCCGCCAAGCAGCACGCTGTGTTCCGGCGGGTGGGGCGAGATAGCCGGCGCAATTACCAGCATAAGAGGCATTCCATCTTAGCCCTCAAGGATCGGCAAGGCGCTAATAACCCTTATATCTGGGGGTTACAGATGCTCACAGGCGGCGCTGTCTACTTTCAATCTGGTAGACCGTCAGCCTTTTTCCACTTAACACAATAAAGGGCCGCCCCCCGGCTAGGTGGAGAGATGATTTGCGCAGTGTTGCTGGTAGCAGCTGGATCCACGTGGCAGATGACAGGAATAAGTGGCGAGTGGGGGAGGCCTATGTCCAACAGTGGACTAATACAGGCTGATGATGACGATGATTACAATAAAAAAAATAACAAAATGGAGTGTACAGTAAGTATTACACTAAAAAAGGCGCGTCGGTAATCTTCGTTCGCGCAGACAAGAACAAACTATCGACGGAAACATCCGAAGCAATCAACGCACAGTGACAGCTTTCTGACAGCTGACGATTTTATTGAATTAGGCGCTAAATCAATCCAAAAATAGCGGCAGAGATTTTAGGAATGTGTAATGGCGGGTGACAGTGTGTAGCTACTTGATTGGTCCATCAGTTTCCCGCGTAATTAAAATTTTGTCTACTGCGCAGGTACATCCGTAAGCCTTATTAAATGTGTATTGCTGTACTGACTGGCGTGCCTTTTGTCACCTAACACAATAATAATGAAAAAAGCGGCCAAGTGCGAGTCGGACTCGCCAATGCAGGGTTCCGTAGCAGCAAGTAACATAATATAAAAGTTCTTGTAGTTCGTTGTAGGTAAATTACGGTTTACGATTTATGACGTTTTCTTACTAGATCTCAACCAATTTTCGGTGGAAGTTTGCATGGTAATGTACATCAAATATTTTTTTTTTAGTTTTATCATTCTCTTATTTTAGAAGTTACAGGGGAGGTGACACACATTTTACCACTTTGGAAGTGTCTCTCGCGCAAACTATTCAGTTTAGAAAAAAAAATATTAGAAACCTCAATATCATTTTTGAAGACCTATTCATACCCCACACGTATGGATTTGATGAAAAAAAATTTTTTTGAGTTTCAGTTCTAAGTATGGGGAGCCCCCAAAATTTATTGTTTTTTTCTATTTTTGTGTGAAAATCTTAATGCGGTTCACATAATACATCTACTTACTTTCAATAGTATAGTTCTTATAGTCTCGGAAAAAAGTGTCTGTGACGGACAGACAGACAGACATGACGAATCCATAAGGGTTCCGTTTTTTGCCATTTAGCTACGGAACCCTAAAAAGAACAGTATAACAAGGTGAACTCACTGGCGTGCGCATGCGCGGGCGCGGGCGCGGTCCAGTGCAGGCGCGGCGGCTGCGGCGGCGGCGCGCGCGCCTGCCGCGCCGGGTGCGCCGCGCGGAACACCTGCCGCCGACACACAACACACACGGTTCAATTTTCATTCAATATTGCTTTCAATGTAATTTCCTTAATGGCATTGAAACGTCTAAACATAGTTCAATGCGATTGCGCCATGTCATTGAAAGCTTACATTTTTCGCTAGCTTTCAATGCGATCGATTCAATATTGAACCGTGTAAACTCGAAAATTGAACGATGAATGAATTGAGAGACTCATCTGTGCGTGGAATCCTCCTACTACTCCTAAATTGTATCTTCGACGTTCTAGCTGAAATGAGCATTTAAAGTAATTTTATTGATCTACCGTGTAACTAGGTAAAGACGTTCAATGTTCAATACCTTTCAATGAAATTGCTTCAATTTGACGATTAGTGCCAAAGACGAGTGTTAGGGCGATGTTACACGAGTCAATCAAATTGAAGCAATTTCATTGAAAGGTATTGAACATTGAACGTCTTTACCTGGTTACACGGTAAATCAATAAGTGCTGCCGCGTAGTGCGGTCTAACCTTAAATAACAACGTTAGAATGGTCTGTGTACGGGGCCCTAATTCAGGCACGAATAACCGTGTCTCATTTATTCCTGGATATTATTAGGTACATACATACGGATTAGACACATACATCGCCAGTATGATAAATTATTCTGTTTTTTTTTTATTCCTGTAGTAGTCGGGTAGACACGTCATTTATATCGGTATGTATACAGACATAGGATCTTTCAGTGCTTCTTCTAATCGTTTGTACGGTATATAAGGCGATCGCCTGAAAGGACCTGCACGGGTAGCATGAGGGCGTAGACAAAGCTGTTTGTCGCGCCAAACGCGAGCAAACAGCTCAGCTGTCTCTTTCATTAGCTTAGCGTTAGAACGGAACAAATGCTTTTTAAACTCGCGTCGCGCGCGAGATATGTCGTCATGATACTGGTGCTGGTGATACTTAACATCGCCCGCGGTTAAGGGTATAATGATATTATAATTTCTACCGGACGTGTGCAATGCGACTTACACACACAAAGTACGTAAGTTTGATTTAGCTACTAAACATTTTTTAAACAAAACCCTTACTTACCTGAACACTACATCCTCTCCGTACGGTCGTATGACCATCAACCAAGGATAAACACACGTTTTTCGCTTTCACGGATGGTGCACCTGTTAACCTGTCCAAATAAATTCAAATATTATGGTAAACTGGTGATTACAATAAAGGTATTTATTGCTAAGAATGGGAGCTGCAAAACTAACACTTCTTGTTGCCTATTTATTAATTTGGGACTTCTATTCCTATTAATGACCTTCCCCATAAAAATCTCAATTTTCATACGTACATAGTTGGCTCGATCGTTTTTTGTGAAGTATAGCGTCTTAGCCAACTTTTTAAAATTAGTTGTCACCTAGTTGGTAAAATGTAATCATCGTACAGCCTAAAACCTATTATAAGTGGAGCATAAACTAATTACCTCAAGTTACATGTACTTAAATGTTTAAATATTATACATTTTACCACCATCGCCATCATGGTTCTTACTTTACATCGTAACCTTTTATCATGAGACGCAGGTACACAGGATTGTCATAACTAGTGATCTGAAATCCGGAGGCAATCTCATTTTTTCCCAAGAAAGAATAGTATGGATATGCCTTTCTGAATAAATTTATAGATTTTCATACAAAAAATTCCCGGGATACCGGGATCGCAAAAAGCGTTGGGAATCTTAATTGTAATGATCTGATTGTAGTGACTGTTGATCTTATTAATAATTTTATGTATGCTATTAAAAAACGTTAATTCAACGTTTTGTTAATTCAAAACGGCATGTCCATATTATGTTAGCTCCCTAACTTTAGGTATAATTGCCCCCGAATTTCCGATCACTAGTCATAACTTAACACAAACACACCCTCGACCTTCCAAACAAATCGTCTGAGTACTACTCTACTCTCTGTCTCTCTCTCTCTCTCTCACACACACATTTTGTGTATATGTAATAATAATAAGATGCAATAGTACGCATTAATTATTATACATAAACGGTTTTTCAATAAGAACTTGTATTTGTAACATTTTTTTTACAGAAATTAAATAACAGTAATGGATATGGTATTCTTTATTAGTTTTCATATTGAAAACCCTTGCAGTGTTAGAAGAGGTAAGAGTTACGCGATCGAAAGAGATGGAAAATATAGGTAAATATCGATGTAGGTACTTGACGCTGTTGTGAACTGAATTGAACTTTATTGCATTGCAACCAGGCTCGCTATTTATTTAAATGTTGTTGCAGTGAATCTTCTGTATTAATGGTTTATTGGGTATTCTGTGCCATCACTAGATCGTACCCACAGGGAGGGGTGAGTTGGCGTTCAGAGAGCAAAATCAGCAATAAACTTTAGTATGGATAATAATCAACTTGAGAAAAAATTTGAGTAACAAATGTAAATGAGGGTTTCGGTCCAACTCACTTGTATCCAAAAGTGATATCGATCCAATGATGAAGATTATCAGACACATGCGCGCTCTCTAACGCTTCTCTGTGTTTCGTGATGAAATCTTCCACACAAGTTGCCCACGATGGGATCCCTAGGTCCTGTAATGGAAAATGCAACATCAATTCCTTTGACAAGTTTATGCATAATGCTTAAGGCAGAAAGTTACTTCTATAAAAAAAAAAACGTAAAAAAATGTAATATAACTTCTACGAATTATCTTTCCTAAGTTCCTTTAGGCCGTGGCCTGGACGCAAGCGACGACGGCGACAGCGACAACTGTTCACGACGCAAGCGACAAGGTCACTGGGTTTGCGGCGATGTAGTGACGACTCTGTCGATGTCTGTCTGTCGCGATGTCGATATTTCGATATTTTCATAATTATTCTTACTAATATAATAACACTTAACACTGACTCAGAGGTTTGCGCTCCTGACTATTAATCCCAGAGTCGTGGGTTCGATCCCCACCCAGGGCAAATATTTCTGTTTTTTTAATATTACTACTAATTTGCTAAAGAGGACGTAGATTTATACAACAAACAAAACAAAAAGGCGATGAGCGGGGTGCGGGGAGTGAGCTGCGGGGTGCGGGGAGTGAGGTACGGGTTGCGGGGGGAGTGGAGCGGGTGGGGGGAGGCGCGGGGTGCGGGGGGAGGGGTGGGGGGTTGGGGTCCGGGGGTGCGGGGAGCAGGGGGAGGAGCGGGGTGCGGGGTTGAGGCACGGGTTACGGGGGAGAGGAGCGGGGTGCGGGGGAAGGTGAGGAGTGGGGTGCGGGGGAAGGTGAGGAGTGGGGTGCGGGGGCGTTGCGGGGTGTGGAGGGAGCGGGGGGAGGAGTGGGTGTGGGGTTGAGGCGCGGGTTACGGGGGACAGGAACGGGGTGCGGGGGACGGTGAGGAGTGGGGTGCGGAGGGTTGCGGGGTGCGGGGGGAGGTGCGGGGGTGAGGCGCGGGTTGCGGGGGGAGAGGAGAGGGGTGGGGGGAGGTGCAGGGTACGGGAGGGGGAGGAGCAGGGTGCGAGGGAGGGTGAGTTGCGGGGTGCGAGGGCGGGTGAGTTGCGGGGTGCGGAATGGCGAGGTGCGGGGTGCGGGTGAGGGTGAGTCGGGGGGTGAGGTGAGGGGTGAGGGGGTGAGGCGCAGGGTGCGGGGGATATCCCCCTGAGCGAAGCCGGGCACTCCAGCTAGTATAAAACTCTATCATTGTATTATCTGAAACTATTTTTTCTACTCAAACTATCGATAGTTTAAACTGGTTTATCGATTAAAGAAGAACGTCCCTAAACGCGCGATGTCCTTGAAATGTCGCTCGTCGCTCGTGTGTCGCCGCGCGTGTCGCTGTCATCCAAAACAGCTCCATACATCGATATGGGAAACATTAGATAAGGTTACTCGCCCTGTTTGTTTCTGAACCAGCGTGTTCGTCTTGCGGGGGCTGAAGCGGGGTAAGAGGGAGGCATTTATTTAAACAAATATCGCCGTTGTGTGACAAGCTTAAGGTTTATGTATTTAATGTTATCTACTAGCGAAATCTAGCGACGAGTAGGGAGGCATGTAATTAATTAATGTTATCTACTAGCGACATCTAGCGACGAGTAGCGTAGCATCACTATAAAATTACAAAATATTCATAAAATAACAAGAATAAAGTGATAAGAAATGTTGCTGTTAGTTTTGTTCTTTATTTTTTTATTGTTTTAGCACATTTCACTGCTCTGTAAGATATATTTTCATTTAAACACGGGATGTTTACTCGTCGCTTGTCAGATTGCGAATGGTGCGCGAAAAGGCGGCGCTACTCAACATAGGGGAGCAAACCACTATCAGCGACTACGCTGTCGTGGAGTATTAACCACATCTAATTGTTCTCTTATATCGATGGCTCCATACAAATCTATGGAAATGATCAAGTCGCTCGTGTCGCTGTCGCCGTCGCTGTCGCTGTCGCTGTCGCCGTCGCTTGCGTCCAGGCCGCAGCCTTTATCCTTAATTCGTATTTTTTTTAGGATTGCAATAATAATAATAATAATGATGTATTTATTGACGATAACTTTTTTATAAGACATTATGAAGTCTCTGATTTCTGAACTAGGTAAAAATACCTATGTCTCAGACAATCAGTGCCCTCTTCCAATAATATTTAATTACACAATCGGTTATGTCAACAAATTGTTTTTTAACAATTCAGGTAGTTAAGACCTTATACTTATTTTTACTTATACTTATACATTCTTTTTTTTCCATTTTAATTCTAAAAAAATTAGTTTAAATATGTACTTAACACTTACATATTTTAATAAATGCAATCACACAGTATATGGATATTATACAGTATGGACACTCCCTGCCGCTCTCTGAAGGCGACCTCACGCCCCCTGTGTGACCGATGTGTGACCTAATAGTCAAGGGTTGACAAACTAAAGACATTTATTTGTGGTGTGCGTTCCGAGAGTACGATCTGACAGCAACCGTTCACTTTGACAACAGGATAGCATAAATGCCCATACAGCCTTGTCTTCATTAAAAATGTATATTGTAAAAGTCTGTCATTTTATATTCACGTCTGTCTTTAAAAAGACTGCGATATAATTATAGTCTTTCGGAAATATTCAAAGAACAGCACATCTGCAGTACCAGTGAAGGCGTAACTAGATAAATAAAATGGCATTTCAAAACAATCCGTAAACATCTTCATAATCATCACATATTTTGATAAAAACAACAAACAATCCTTTATTTATAAACAATGACTTTAAGATTTTGCTAATATTTAATGTATTAGCCATTTTTGTAATGTATATTTTATAACACATTTGTTTTCAATAAATTACTTACAATATCAATGGCTTATAGAAAATACAAAAAAATATACAACGATATCCATATGTAATAAATTTACACGGTTTTTTTTATTTTGACAAAACACGTGACGATTAAGATTTTAACAGAATATTTTGTACCTACATTTCGAAATACCCAAATAGTGATAAGTAGCAGGTGAAACTGATAATTATTTCCTCAAGGACATATTAAAAACTAGATAAATAGATTTCAACTAAATAAATAAAATCGAATTTCAAAAACATCTGTAAATATCTTCATAATCATCACATAACTTGATCAAAACAACAAATAATCCTTTATTTATAAACAATGACTTTAAGATTTAGCTAATATTTAAAGTACCTATGAGCCATTTTTGTAATGTATATTTTATCACACATTTATTTTCAATAAATTACTTACAATATCAATATACTAACAAAAAATATAGGGACAACGGTATCAATATGGAATATATTTACACGGTATCTTTTTTATTTTGACAAAATACGTGACGATTATGGAGATTTTAACAGATTATTTTGTACCTACATTTCGAAATACCTAAAGAGTGGTAAGTAGCTGGTGAAACTAAGACATATTCATTTGCAATATGACTTTCCAAAATGTATAAGCTGATTACTTCATGTTGTTGGATAAGTTAAAAAAAAAAATATTAAAAGGTTTATGAAGTTTTTTCACTTCCATAAATCTTTGATCGATAAACTGTCCGCCCTCGGAATTTATTTATGTTACACATCCGTGTTGGGGTTAATCTATATATTGTGTACTAAGTTTCAATTTATTTAATCAATCCAATAGATTCACAGCGAATTGGCTGTGACAGAGACGGACGGACAGACAGACCCACGAGTGAAGTGATCCTTTTTCTCTTTTGTGGTACAGAACTCTAAAAGAGTCGCCTTGATCGGACAGAAAAACTGGTTGTCTTGCATCAGTATTAACCGTTTTTAAAATTTTAATTATTTAGTTAATCTTTCTTTAATTTGCTTAAACATTTTCTTGCAATGGTATTTGTTATTATTTCTGTCCAATAAATTATCCGGCACTAAGTATTATCGGGAACCCGGCCGGACCAAAAAAGTAAAATCCTGCCAAAGATAAATCCCTCAAGACAAGGCTGTATGTCCAAGCAGCCTTAATGTAGGCAATAGGCAGCCCGTGAGGCAGCCCTAGACACTCACACATGCATAAACATGTGTACAGACATGAAGAAGTGTCAAATTTCTATGTAGTAAACAATGGCGCGAAATTTGTATTGAAGTGTCCGGGCTGTGATGTGTCTGTGTGTGTGTGTCCGTCTGTCTGTGTGTGTCCGTCTGTCTGTGTGTGTGTGTGTGTCTGTGTGTGTGTGTGTGTCTGTGTGTGTGTGTGTGTGTGTGTGTGTGTGTGTGTGTGTGTGTGTGTGTGTGTGTGTGTGTGTGTGTGTGTGTGTGTGTGTGTGTGTGTCTGTGTGTGTGTGTGTCTATGTGTGTGTGTGTGTGTGTGTGTGTGTATGTGTGTGTGTGTGTGTATGTGTGTGTGTCTGTGTGTGTGTCTGTGTGTGTGTCTGTGTGTGTGTCTGTGTGTGTGTGTGTGTGTGTGTGTGTGTGTGTGTGTGTGTGTGTGTGTGTGTCTGTGTGTGTGTCTGTGTGTGTGTCTGTGTGTGTGTCTGTGTGTGTGTCTGTCTGTGTGTGTGTGTGTGTCTGTGTGTGTGTGTCTGTCTGTGTGTGTGTGTGTGTGTCTGTGTGTGCGTGTGCGTGTGCGTGTGTGTGCGTGTGCATGTGTGTGTGTGTGTGTGATGTAAGATAAAAATTAGCTTGGATTATATATTATATATTAACTCCTCAGTTTTTTGGTAATCAAGGCTTGTAAGCCAAATTTTTACTTTAATTTTACATTCATGGGAAGACAAACTATAATATTAGGTTGTCCGGAGAAAACTATCCGCTATAAAAAAAATATAAAAGTTTACTTGTAAGAGACTTTTGAGTATTGGATATTACATAATAACAGGTATTGCCTTTCCTTATTAATACAGCGCTGCCAGCGCTCTAGCAATTTGCTAACAGCAAGATACTTTCCATTTTCTTTTCCCTGTCGAATCTCAGTAACTATTGCATTACAGTGTTCACATCTTTGTAGGCCACACCACCAATAGCTCTCTTCAGCGCATGGAAGCAACTGTGGACGCAGCGGCTAAAGTCGACAGAATGCTATATTGAAGCCAACGTTCAGTTTGGTTTTCTTTGATCCAGGCTAACATAGACGTACTACGATGAGATTGAGCATTGTCATCGAAAAGCCAAACGGTGCACTTGCAATCACTATGCCAATATTTCATGAGCTGCTTGAGAAATCGAAGATATGTCTTGTTGTGCACAGTTTTCAGATCGGCCAGAATTTAGTAAAAACTAATCTCTTTGATATCCATTACTAATCACTTTAGGTCAGTACCTTTTTGACTGTGCTGCTGGACTTGGTGTATTTCCCTTCTCAACCATTGTTTAGCCTGATATTTTTTCGGCGGACGTTGGAGAGAGACCCACGTCTCATCCACGGCACTAGTATGTCAGAGGCGGTTAGTTTGCTGCTTGTAGTACTGCAAACTGAATTTGGAGTACTCTACACGTTTTTCCAAGTAGACTGGAGCAAGTTCATTTGGAACCCATTTTTTATAGATTTTTGACATTTCCAGTTTTTAGTAACTATTTCGTGAAAAGTTCTTTTAGGCATTACTAGATTAGCCGACAGGGACCTCAGGCTCCAACATATTGTTTGGTTGAATACTTCCCTCACTGCTTCAACTTGTTTTTGCGTTTGAAGGTCAGTACTAAAGGGTCCCACCACAATGGTCTCGAACTTTATATTTTTTTCCTTTGAATTTTTATATCGCGTTTAAACCGTAGAATTATCGAGCGCTTTTTTTCCTATCACTTAGTGCACTTGTCGATGGGCTTCAGCTACAGAATGTCCCTGAGCAAACAAAAACTTGATGACGACCCGTTGGTTATACAGGTCAATTTTAAAAATATATTCTAAATCTTTCTCATTGAGCCATTACGGGACAATGCCTGCAGCGCGTAATATTTTTTTTTTTTTTTTTATGTGATAAGGAAGGCAAACGAGCAAGTGGGTCACCTGATGGTAAGTGATCACCACTGCCCATAGACACCTGCAAGCCCGGCGGGGATTGCAGATGCGTTGCCAACCTAGAGGGCTAAGATGAAATGCCTCTTGTGCCTGTAATTTCCTCGGCTGTCTTACTCTCCACACCGGAACACAACAGTGCAAGCACTGCTGCTTAGCGGCAGGATTAGCGAGTAAGATAATAGTAGTAGTATAATATATGAACTACTCTACATAATGCACTAGTGTCATGCGCACAAAATCTAACAAACATGTATAGACTTGTATTCAAAGAGCGGACAGTTTTCTTCGGACAACCTAATAATTGAGTATTTTATTACCCTTATTATACAAGTGAACAGACTGAAAACTATACTGTCGTCTTGCTAATGTTGTTCGACATCTAACGGGATCGATTACATTACCAACTGTACGTTTGGTATTAAATTTGGTAGGATTGTACGGGGTACCATGTACCCCGTACAATCCTGCCTAGTAACCACATGTAAAATATACAGTTGTCGTACAGACAAAACATTGCATTTCTTATACAGTTCCACGGTAGGGAACCTATATGGACTAAAAGCCATAGTTTTGAGCAGCGATCTTTGTGCCCTTTCAACTTGAATCGTATGCGTTTTGCATGCCATTTTTATTCAAATCTATTTTCCGTTAACGAAAATCATTACGAAAAGAAGTGCGAAAATATGCATAGCGAAGAATCGAAATGATAGGCGAAATCCTGTTCGAAATCGAAATATCGATAGCGAAATCTAATGATCGGCACTGCCGAACAGGGGCCCACTACGGTCGGAATTCCAGACTCGACTAGTCGGCAATACTTAGCCCATCACTAAATAATAATAATTTCTTTATTCAGGCAATAACCCATAATACATAGATGATGTAAAACAATCTACTAAAGAAAAATGTTTCATACAAACAACTTACCGGCAAGTCTTCATGGATACTTTTGAAGACTGTGGGATCGGTGTAGAACTCCGGTATGCATTCATCGGGTGTCCACTCCTGCATTCGCTGGATGGACGCGGGGTACTCGGCTGGCACCCATTTGTTGCGGACATACTTGCAGAGAACCTCCTTAGGTGTCCTAGTAAAAGAGGTAGGTGAAGTCATTATATGTTTTTTTTTATATGTATTAAAATAAAGGTTTTACTTCATTAGGCTAAATTATCCTCTCTTCATGGTAAGTAATATATGTTTTTAAAACCGACAACATATGCTGCTCCTTTGAGTATGTCTAAAATTTATTTCACCACAACAGAATTCCAGATTCTACAGGTAAAGTTGTTCAGTGTCATAAATAGAACACACTGTTAAATTTTCCGGAACTTTTTTAACACCTCAACAACTTTTCCTGTAGAACCTGGAATTCTGTTAAAGTTTCTGGGGGGTGGCCCTGTATAATAATCAGTGAATACTGTTTCCAGATTTAGACTTATCCACAAATCAAAATCAAAGCAAATCAATTTATTTGCGTAATTTTGGGTACATAGTAGTTCTTATAATAAATAAAGTTTCACCAAAATCTGCCAAAAGAAGCGTGCAAATGTTTAGACAGAGGAGTTAGTCAAAGCTTACATTCATTCAAAAAATTACAATAAAAATAACATTACATACGTTAAATTAAACAGGTCATCAACTATTATTATCATTAATTATTAATTATCAACATGCCATTCATTTATTCATCTCTATAAAAGTAAATTATAAATTATAAAATTTATTAAATTATTATTATTATTATGCAGAAATATAAATTTGGGCTACTCTGACCACTTCGCGCTAGGCGAAGTGGCAGGAGCTACTCCAGCAGAAGCACAGTCGGCTGGAGGTCAGTGCGACGAGGAGAGAAAGCGTCGGACAATCCGGGCATTGTCGAGGAGGACTGCCTTTTGCATAGCCGCTATTATCGGTCTGCCTCGAAGTCCCAGCCGTCTAAGGTTACGATCCAGGTCAGCAGGGATCAAACCATTAACGGACAGGACTACAGGAATGATTTCAGTGGATTGCACTTGCCACACATCCGTAACCTCGTGTGCCAGGTTAAGGTACCGCAACCTCTTGTCGGCATCAGCTTGCACGAGATTTTCGTCGTGTGGAATAGTGATATCCACCAAAAACACCCTTGACTGCGCCCGATCCATCAACACGATATCAGGTCTATTATGATCAATAGACCTGTCCGTGATGATGTCTCGGTCCCAGTAGAGCTTGGCGCGGTCGTTTTCGAGAACCAACTCCGGCGTGTACTTGTAATATGGCAACCGGCGAGCTATGAAGCCATACTTTAGAGCGATCTCTTGATGCAGGATCCTGGCTGCTTGGTTATGTCTGTGCAGATACTCAGTGTTACAAAGAATCGAACAACCGGAGGTTATATGGCGCAGGGTTTCACCTGGCTCACGGCACAACCGACATACGTCCAAGGTACCGTCTTTCATTATGAACTTCCTGTAGTTGTTCGTCTTTATAACCTGATCCTGTATTGCACAGACAAAACCCTCGGTTTCTGCAAAGAGGTCTCCGAAACGCAGCCAGTGCACGGAAGCCTTCTGATCTACGAAGGATCTGCAAAGAGCCTTAAAGAACCTGAATTTATTATTATTATGCAGAAATATAAATTTGGGCTACTCTGACCACTTCGCGCTAGGCGAAGTGGCAGGAGCTTATTATTATTATTATTGTATCTCTCAAGGGTAGTTTTCACGGGACGAACCCGGTCCTTTAAGGCTTGCGTGGGGATATAAATCCAACACGTAGAGGCCATAAGAGAGAGTTTAATCAAAGAATGTCAAATGGAATACCCAGGCCGGGCCCCACCCCCCAGTGCACCAGGAGGGCACACTCGGAGGTGATACCCAGCGTGAGCAGAAACTATGGCAGAAAAAGGGAACTTACAAAATCTATACCGGTCTATTGAGTGCTGTGATATGGATTGGTTGACCGTGCTATGGAGTGAGACGCCGGACACCTGCCATTTCAATATCTCACAATTTGAAAAGTCGGCAGATGGTGACTAGCCGCGCGCTAGATGGGCCCCTCAACAGGCCACCACAAAGGCGGCGAGGCGGCAACATCGGCGAGCGCAGCTACAGGGTGTCGAGAGGTGTGCACCGCTTTCTACCCAGGGCCTCGGCTTGCGCCTAATACCCTGTGCCAACTCGCAACTTAGGCATGTTTCACTTCCACCCTGCGGGCATATAGCCCTGGCTGCCCCACTCTGGACGGCCAATTAAGGCAAGCCAGAGGCGGAGACCACACGATACGATCCCCAGGGGCCGGTTCGGGCCCGTGGTGACACCACTCACCATCAGCTCGCCACAAGCTGCCCTGCCGTTAGCGAAGGGTGTGGAGAGGTGTGCACCGCTTTCTGCCCAGGGCCTCGACTCGCGTCTAATACCCTGTGCCAACTCGCGACTTATGCATGTTTCCACCCTCGAGTGAAAACTCTTGCGACAGCATTCCGGCCGGCCGGTTAAGGCAAGCCGGAGGCGAGCCCTTCTAAGAGGAGTCCAGGAGTACTTCGGGTCCGTGGTGGCGCTACTCACCAACAGCTTGCCAAAGCTGCCCTGCGGGTTTATTATTATTTTATACACTAGCAGCTCTATGAGCTGATGCGTGTATATCACTGCACTTGTGTTCTTTAATTATTATTTAAATGTTTGTCAAGTCTATTTTTAAAACAGTTAACTGTTGGAGCACTTATAACAGTTTCCGGAAGAGAGTTCCATAAGTTCATCACGCGATATGGCAAGAAGTGTGTTCTGGGGTTGCTAGCACATGGAGGTTTGGTTAACTTCAGGGAATGGCCTCTTAGATGCTTGTTCTGATTCATCATGTATGACTCTTTCAGGTTTCTGACGTTGTAGTGGTCACTTAGTATTTTGTAAGTCTCAATGAGGTCTCCTCTGTTACGTCTCTGCTCCAGTGTTGTTAAGTTGAGTTCCATGAGCCGTTCTTCGTAGGACTTGTTTTTAAGGGATACTACCATTTTTGTTGCTCTTCTTTGGACCTTCTCCAGCATTTCAATATCTTTTTTAAAATAAGGCGACCAGATTTGAAACGCATATTCCAGCAATGGACGGATGTATGTTCTGTATATTTTTATGAATAGTTTTTTTTTTTTATTATTTTATTTAATAATCAAAACATATACATAGTTACAAAGTCGGTTACAGACAGTGCTACAAAAACCATTTATAGGTTTGTCTGAGCACTGTGGACTCGTTCTTTTGTGATGGTATGGAATGCCTTCCTTATCATATAAAGTTACTTTGAATTTTATTACATTCATTTCATAAAATATAAACATATTATATAATAAAATGTCATTTTGATTATATTCATTGTAAATTTGTAACAAGTATTATTTATAATTACAAATTTTGATGATTTAGGTCATACGATAAATACTCATTTATTGAATAAAACCCTTTGTCTACAGCCACGAATGTAACTTTCTTTTAAAATGGGGGTCAAACGAATTTCTCAGTTCATCAGGTAAGTTATTATAGACTGTAATAGCCATCATAAAGACGTTCTTTCTTTCTAGGGTGAGTCTGCAATGTGGTTTTTCCAACACGTTTATTGGTCGCGCTCTTAATGTTTTAACCTCCACAGCTTGTTTAATTTTAAAAAATTGAGGGTTTTATCTTACAAAGAGAACAATTTGTTTAATGTACATGCCAACCAAAGTCAAGAGTCCCATCTTTCTAAAAATTGGCCTGCATGAATCTGTGTAGTCCGCACCATACAGTGCCCTTATGCATTTTTTTTGCATTCTGAAGGCTATGTCAACGTCGGTACAGTTACCCCATATTATTAGTCCATACTGCAAAACGGAAGCAACATAGGCATGATATGCTTCCAGGGCCACTTACACTGAGACTGTTTCTCTAAGTCTACGTAAGGCATATACAAACTGGCTTAACTTGGTCACATACAGAATTAACGTGATTTTTCCAATTTAAATTTTCGTCAATATCTATACCTAAAAATTTTGTATGTTGCACCTTTTCAATAGCTTGTCCTTCATAATTAATATTTAAATTCAGATTTGATGAATTGTATGTCCGAAAATGCATCAATTCCATAAGTTCATCACGCGATATGGCAAGAAGTGTGTTCTGGGGTTGCTAGCACATGGAGGTTTGGTTAACTTCAGGGAATGGCCTCTTAGATGCTTGTTCTGATTCATCATGTATGACTCTTTCAGGTTTCTGACGTTGTAGTGGTCACTTAGTATTTTGTAAGTCTCAATGAGGTCTCCTCTGTTACGTCTCTGCTCCAGTGTTGTTAAGTTGAGTTCCATGAGCCGTTCTTCGTAGGACTTGTTTTTAAGGGATACTACCATTTTTGTTGCTCTTCTTTGGACCTTCTCCAGCATTTCAATATCTTTTTTAAAATAAGGCGACCAGATTTGAAACGCATATTCCAGCAATGGACGGATGTATGTTCTGTATATTTTTATGAATAGTTTTTTTTTTTTATTATTTTATTTAATAATCAAAACATATACATAGTTACAAAGTCGGTTACAGACAGTGCTACAAAAACCATTTATAGGTTTGTCTGAGCACTGTGGACTCGTTCTTTTGTGATGGTATGGAATGCCTTCCTTATCATATAAAGTTACTTTGAATTTTATTACATTCATTTCATAAAATATAAACATATTATATAATAAAATGTCATTTTGATTATATTCATTGTAAATTTGTAACAAGTATTATTTATAATTACAAATTTTGATGATTTAGGTCATACGATAAATACTCATTTATTGAATAAAACCCTTTGTCTACAGCCACGAATGTAACTTTCTTTTAAAATGGGGGTCAAACGAATT
The DNA here is from genome assembly GCA_958295455.1 of Coleophora deauratella. Classification (NCBI taxonomy): domain Eukaryota; kingdom Metazoa; phylum Arthropoda; class Insecta; order Lepidoptera; family Coleophoridae; genus Coleophora; species Coleophora deauratella. Next base: position 13,918,376 of record OY282397.1, on the reverse strand, counting down.
TCTCAGTTCATCAGGTAAGTTATTATAGACTGTAATAGCCATCATAAAGACGTTCTTTCTTTCTAGGGTGAGTCTGCAATGTGGTTTTTCCAACACGTTTATTGGTCGCGCTCTTAATGTTTTAACCTCCACAGCTTGTTTAATTTTAAAAAATTGAGGGTTTTATCTTACAAAGAGAACAATTTGTTTAATGTACATGCCAACCAAAGTCAAGAGTCCCATCTTTCTAAAAATTGGCCTGCATGAATCTGTGTAGTCCGCACCATACAGTGCCCTTATGCATTTTTTTTGCATTCTGAAGGCTATGTCAACGTCGGTACAGTTACCCCATATTATTAGTCCATACTGCAAAACGGAAGCAACATAGGCATGATATGCTTCCAGGGCCACTTACACTGAGACTGTTTCTCTAAGTCTACGTAAGGCATATACAAACTGGCTTAACTTGGTCACATACAGAATTAACGTGATTTTTCCAATTTAAATTTTCGTCAATATCTATACCTAAAAATTTTGTATGTTGCACCTTTTCAATAGCTTGTCCTTCATAATTAATATTTAAATTCAGATTTGATGAATTGTATGTCCGAAAATGCATCAATTTAGTTTTTTAAATATTGACCTTCAGGTTAATTTCATTTAGCCAATTTATAACCTGACTAACAGTCACGTTGCATGATATCCATCTCTAATTGTTGTTTATTTTCGTTTTTAATTATTATTGTAGTATCATCTGCAAATAGGATTATTTGGTGTGTTATAATATTTGGGAGATAATTAATATATAATATGAACAAGATTGGACCTAGTATACTCCCCTGAGGGACCCCATAATTATTTTCTCGGTATGTTGAACTATAAACAACTTTGTTTAACATGCCCTTGTTGTTTTTCTCTAATTTGCTTAATTGAACATACTGTTTACGGTTTTTTAGATAGCTTTGAAACCAGTAATTGCTATTCCTCTTATTCCATATTTTTGCAGTTTTTGTGTAAGTATAGTATGGTCTACGTGGTCAAATGCCTTACTCATGTCCAAGTATAATGCAATGTCCAAGTATAATGCAGTTACCAGCAGTTTTTTGCTTAAACCTTCAGTTACCGTTTTAACGAGATTAAAATTAGCTAAGGTAGTATTAGTCTTTTTTTGAAACCCATGTTGTTCTTCTTTAATAATTTTAAATTTATCTGTAAAACTGGTCAGTCTAGCGTGAACAACTTTTTCAATGATCTTTGATAACACGGGTATTAACGCTATCGGTCTGAAATTGCCGGGGTTCGATTTTTCGCCTCCTTTATATAACGGCCTAACAATAGAAAATTTGAGGGATTCCGGGAATACGCCTTCACCTAATGACAAATTGATAATATGAGTCAAGACTGGGGCTATTACTCCAGCGATTCTTTTAATAATGTTAGTGGATAGATCATCATATCCCACAGAGTAACTATTTTTAGGGACATAATGATTTTGAGATTTTCCTCAGGACATGTCGGGTTAAAGAAAATGCTGCAAGGGTAACTTTCCAGAGCAACTTAATTTATGCGTTTTTTACTGATAGTTTTTTTTGTAGATTCAATAAAGAAGTCATTTAAAATATTGGCTATTTTATGAGGTTCTGAGATATTGATACCATTATATTCTATAGAATCAGTTTCTGTCATAGATGTTGTGCCAGATATATGTGAGGAAACAATATTCCATACCGCTTTAGATTTGTTTTTAGAGCTTAAAATATATCTCTTGTTTCCACTTATCATACATCTGCTAAGTGTTCTAGCATACATTCGGTAGTTATGTTGATAAAGTGGTTTGTCCTTTTTACTAGCTTTTTGATAATTTGAGAATAAATTTCGTTTTACTTTGCAGCATCTTCTAACACCTCTAGTGATCCATTTTGCTTTATTGGATTTTCTAGTGGCCTTTACCTTAAGAACTGGGAAACACAAATTATAAAACAAAACCAACAGAGAGTGAAATTCATCAAATGCTCTATTGGTATTCATTTCCAAAAAGATGTCCGAGAAAGACAGGGATGTAATGCAGTCACAAAATGTAATTATGTTGTCATTGCTAAAATCTCTTTTCATCTCATACCATTGTGAAATAATTCCCTTAATTTTTATCTGAAATTCAACTGTTTGTGCTGTGTGATCAGATAAGCCTAAGTCATGGACTGCCGGTGTATATCTTTTGATATTACTCATTACTTGATCGATGCAAGAGGTAAGTTGTGTGGGACTATTAATATGCAGCGTTATGTTGAATATGTGTAGCAAGTTATTCAATTGGTCTGTGTGCTTATTTGTCTTCATTGTGTCTATATTTCACTATAGTCCACTTCCTTTTTCTGTGATTTACATTGACAGGTGTCCATAAAACCCATCAATTTATATCTTTTTTCACATATTATTTGTATTTCTCATCTCCTCCAAGAAACATAGAAGTCTTTTTAATATTTTCGCCATCTCCAAGTAACCATTCTAATATTATATTTTGAGATGAACGAATACAAACCTGCGCGCCAAATACACGTAGCACGTGATATCAGAGAGTGGATCGGTCACGTGATGTGGAATCTGCTCCGTACAGTTGGCGCCGTCGTATGTCATATCCAGCTGCCTGTCGCCCTTGTTAAGCCGGTACTTTGACTTACTCAGGTCGCGCCAGTTGCGTCCTGTGACATGTACAAAGTTAGATCTTCTTATTAACCAAATCTGTATGGGGAGGTCCAGGCGCGGATCCAGGATTTCGTTCGGGGGGGGGGGGGGGGAAATTTTCAGTGTACCGGTATTTATGAAGCGGTCGATGGATTAGACTATTAATATAAAAAGTCGCGAGCGTAGAAGCTAAATTTTTTGAATAGTTAAGAAATGCCTCTATTAAAATGCATTTTATAGAAGTTTTAGTACTTCGGTCAGGCTTCAGGGGGGGCAATTGCACCCATTGCCCCCCCCCCCTGGATCCGCGCCTGGGGAGGGCAGACTTATTTTGTTACTTTGGGAAGTAGGGTGTAATCTGTGGAAGTTTATCTGACTAGATTCACACTGCAGTACAAGGGCTGCTGACGACATAAAGGGGTGGCACAACACTATAAGAAAAAATTACATTCAGGTTGATTTCAACCCTCAATCATACTAAAAACAGTGCAAGGAGTGTTGAGCAGAAGTGGAGTGATGAATAATTGTCCTACAGTTAAAATGCAAGAAGAAGAAGAACATAAAGAAGAAAAGAACAAAAAAGCAGTGGAACCCTTGTCAACATGGAAACAACTTATCAACAAATCAGACATGTAATATTTGCATTAAGAAATCATTGTCTTTTTATATGTATAGGCAAAATATCATTTTTCATAAGTTTTGGCATTCTTGTGCATATTTTGTGTAACTATTTTAATGACACATAAATCATTTCAAGCATAAAAATTTATTTACCGCATCTAGATGAAAAATCAGTAACCCACGGCACCATGTAATGTGCCTGAGGATCATAGGCTGACCTCCCAGCAATCATATTCAAATGCAGCAAGTAGTCCAGGTTCGATATCCGTCCACCCACCCACAGCATACATAGCTGCTCCAGTTTCACCGCTTCATTCCTCCAACAATCCTCAGCCTTCCTCACTTGAGAGCTCTGGCTACTCGTCATTGCAGGAGTCGCCTGCTTACTTCTATTATACTCATAGATCAATGAGGCAGCCAATGGATGTATATTATTAGTTATAGGGGGCACAACTTGCAACCATAAATTCTCAGTAAGATAAATATCTTGTAACTGTAGAGTGCCTAAACTAAGCCCTCTATCACTCATTGTTTTCGATACACTGAGCAATTGGTAAATAAGATACAAGGATCTCCCATAATTCTTATCTATTAACACTGGACTAAAGTTGATACAGTCTAGAAGGTTATTCTCATAGTGTCCTCTATATATTATGAAGAAATTATTGTCAGTTTCCAATGCGAAAATAGCTGCCAGTAAATTGACATGGGTGTCATAAGATTTAGAAATATACTTGTTTGGAATTATTTCTTTGTATTCTATAGGTTTCCCTGTGCAATCATTCATCCTAATTATATTGCATCCATATAGTCGCAATATCACCTCGGAAAGTAGCTGATCATGAGGCATAAGGTTGACACTGGCTTTCTCTTTGGAACTATCACTGTTTTGGCAGTATTTCTTGTAAGATTCTTTCCACAGGCTTCTTTGATTGTTCTGTGAGACATACTGGAGGAGCTGCGAGAAGGTAAGTGGAGATTCTGGGCTATTCTCATTGAGCTTGTACCGCGGTAGTGGCAGAACTTTGGACACCTTTTTACTTAGTACCTGCAAAAAAAATACTTAAATTAACTAATCTTTGCGACCAAGGACTTTGAACGGGTATAATTTACTAAGACTAAGTATTAGAGGTTATAAATACCCTGATAAATATTTTCCGCCACGGGTAAGGGACACTTTCTCCAGGTTGTAAGTTAAAATATTGAGTCAGATTGTTCAGTGAGTTATCAAGTTTCTTCAGCCAAGCACTGTGGACGACAACTGTAAAAAGGCTAGGGGATGTTGTTGGGAATATATTCTTGCTCTTAATACCCAAATCTTTAACGATATTATCCATTTCCAAACAATAAAATCTTTTGTTTTGTTTTCAACTGAGGTCGCTGCATAGATGAAGTAATCTCTGATCTGATAATTGTTTGACAATTTTGACATTGACATTGACGGCTCGATTGAGGCCAGGGCCACGTTCAGGAGAAAAAAATGGGTGTGGATAAGGTTGTTCCAAAACGCTTCCATCATCATCATCTCATCATTCATCATCTACCGTACGTGCCCTGCTGGCTGATAGATCCTGCATAGTATCCTGGCCGGTAGCAGGATAACCAATCCATTTTAAAGTCCACTAACAAAATGGGGTTAGAAAAATATAAAAAATCCGCAATATTTAATATATTTATTTATCCTAGTTATATTATATAAAGCTCGATTACCACTGACTGACTGATTGACATGGTTGTTTGTCCTGTTGCGGGGATGGGATGGTATGACTTTGAATGCAGAAGTTCGTGGTTTTTTCCAGTGAGTAGAGGAAAAATCCGAAAAAAGCCACTTTCATTTAATAAAATTAAAATAATTAAGATTTTATGAAGTCCATACGACTTCACGTCATTAGAGTTCAAAATGCAAAAGCAAATCACGAGATGTTGCCGTATTATGAACTATTGAAAAAGTTGGTGATTGTTGGAATAATTATAAGATGAAAAATTTCCTCCGGCAAAGTATTTATTCATTTTGTTTTTATGTATTTATATTTGTTTAGCCTCAAGTAATAACGAAATATTTTATTACGTATGTTTCTCTTGTTATTTATGACTTCAATTTTCGGGTGCCTTACGGTCGGGGATTTGAGCTAATTAAGGTGCAACACTGTAGTTTGTCCCTTTCACACCTACACAAATTACAATAAACTATCCTGCTTTCAATCAAGGTGAAAATGTCAAACTCAGATGTCAAATATTTTTACTACAGAATACACAAATCAAACGTAAACAATGCAGCGTTGCCGGCGCGGACTTTTTGTTCCGATTTCGGAACTTTTGAGGCTTCAGCGGAACTTTTGCGGAACTTAATGATCATCGGAACTTTTCAGAACTTTTAGTGATAAATAAAGCTCGCGCTGAAGGAAGCGAAACTTCCAAATTCATTTGATTGGTGTTTGGCGTGGCTAAAAATGAGACGACGGACTCTACTTTGAAATTTTTCTTCGGGCTCGCTTCGCTTGCCCTTTTTTGGATCTCAGTGTCCCAGCCCCTGTGTATCGGGACTTTTTTTCGCCACGCTCGAGACTCTCTCGCCGTCACTCTCGGCCCCCAGCCAACGGCTCTCTCCGGCAGGAAAGTTCTGCCTGCCAAGGGAGCATCTCCTCAGCGGTTATGTGACTTTCTAAACTAAGAAATATTGATTTCTTGTCGGAGGGAATGCTCCGTTGGATGGCGGCGTACTTGCGTATCCATGAGGAGCGACTCGGCGAGAGAGCCGACCTGTGCGGCTGGAGGACGTCGCAGCTATCGAGCTGGGGCTTCCCAGTTACATTGCTCCCTGCCACTCCTCGCACACTATGAAAGCGCGACGAGGAGGGAGACGAGACAAGATCGCGGCCAAGAGCTTTTGCTTGGAGCTGCTTCATGAGGCCCGCCCCAACCCCGCTCTGAGTCCTCAGCTGCCGAGGAAACTATGCGAGGGGGTTCCGCCGCTCGTTGAGCGCCGGTGATCGCCCTGCTACTCCCCGGAGAAGAGGCCTTACCTGCTTCTCGCCCCTGGCCGCGGGACCGCTATAGCAGTGTGACCCGCACCTGCACCAGCGGAAACCGCCGTAGCTAGCCGCGCCGGTTCCTCCAGTCACTCCACCGTCGCCAACCAGTCGGTCGCTTCCGCCTGTGCCCCGACGCTCCGTCAAGGTCTCGAGCACCTGGTGAAGCCGGGGCCCAGCACGGCACCCCTGACTCCTGGCTTCGCCACCACCACCGCCACGCTGCCTCTCCAGGCCACTTATGCGGCCCGGTTAAAGGCGCCGGTCCCTGCCGACGCTGTCACCGTGCCGGGCCTCTCGGCCTCCACTCCGCTGCTGTCGTGACACTCGTCGCTGCGCCTGCAGCCACCACCAACCACCACCCCAAGCCCCAAAAGTACCACATTGTGCAGCGGTACCTCGGCAGCCTCGAGGAGACCAGCGGTATTAACTGGTTCTTCTGCACGCTGCCGGTTGAGAGGCCTCTCAAGGTGGCTTTACGTGGCCTCCAGGACGGACCACGTCCGACAGATATCAGTTTGAAATATTTCTGAGCCGGTGATAGTGGGGTCTAGTACCTACCTAATTGCGAATAACGTTGTGGCGACGGCGACGCACGCACGCTGTGGCGAAATTTTTTTACTGTGGCCTGTGAACGGAACTTTCCAAGTCAAAACGGAACTTTTCACGAGTGGTTTTGGACTTTTTTCATGTTCTGTGCCGGCAACACTGAAACAATGTTAAATAAGTAAGAGGCAAGTTTGTTTTCAAGAAGAATAGCATTGAAATGGCAAATCAACACCTATATACGACCGATCTACAAAGGATCCGTGCCAATAGATTCTCAATCCAGATAATAGGAAGCCCCCAACCTACTCTTCACCAGGACTCCAAGGCAGGTTTTGCGTTTACGGCCTTGTGAAGCTCTTTACGAGGCGGACACCCGCGCAGAAGAATACGGGAAGGAAGAGTCACATGCTGCGTTTGCCATTAGAGATGTTTACTGATCAATGTCCATGCCAAACTGTGAAAAAACCAGCTAAAGCTATGAAGTGAAAAGTATTGATTGTAGTTATGTGAGCAGCAATCAGCATTCAGAAACAGCAACAAGGATACTGATCAATGTCCATGCCAAATTATGAAAAAACCATCTAAAGTTACTAAAATAACATTAATAATTTTGTTAATAAATATTAATGTTGTAATATGTTGTTTTATTTATTTTGTTAGTTATACCTATCGAAACCCATAGGAGGGGATGAGGTAGTGCTATTATAAGGACACACCTACAGGCGTCCCCATACACCTATGAGCTGGTGAAGTTTGCGGGAAGCCACTGGTGCGGGCAGGGCAGGACGGTTGGTGTGAAAATCTTTGTGTTTAGGGAGGCCTTTGATTGGCAGTGGATGTCTTTTAGCTCACGGAGATGATGAATTTAATAAATAAATAAATCATAGCTCATTGTTGTCAAATGTTTCTTTATTTTGCCACTAAATACCTATATTATCTTTGGCAATATTTTACAACTATAGTCAGTTCATCAGTTTCAAACTTTAATTTATAACCCCTTACAACTTTCTATCCAGATAGTTAGGTATATCTATAATTTTTGTCAGTTTATTTCTACTAACCAAGCAAGTCTGACTTACACACTGAGGGTTCCGTACATATTTATTGCAACCACAGTTACATATTGGTGTTACATTAATAAAATGAAGTTCCTTTGTGATACCTTTCTTGAGCACAGCAATATAGTAGCCTATTATTGTTAAAAAGCAACATACATAATAAAAAGTTCTTAAATTTCTGTGGTCATTTTTGTTAGTATTACAGTTTTAAAATAGTCATGACAATATTAAAATGATGAAAATAAAGTTAATTTACTATAAGATATATCAATTTTACAAATAAAAAAAATATTTTAGGTATCTTTAATTTTCCAGTAAAAAAATATTCCTTCTATATCACACATCATAATAAGGAATGTCATAGAAAGATGCTTTCCAGTTGTAAATAATTAATAAATAAGGTAAGCCGTCATCTCTTATTCAAAATTTAAAGTTGGGGCCTGCGCAATAAAATACAATTTGTTATTGAGTCACATAATTAAAAACAAACAGTTAAGTTTTTTGCTATTATATTTTGTTCTTCTTGGATTCCTTAGCGTCTGTTTTCTACATTCCGTAGACTTCATTTATTGAAATTGGCAGTTATTACATCATTTTTATGATTCAAATGTAGACTTGGGAGTCCAACTAGGTATTCCATCTATTAACGTCTTGATCTGAAAAACATAAGTAACCCTTAACAGCACTGCATCATACAAAATTATTAACAGATTGCCTAAATGGGAAGGTAACAATTGTTGAGTTGCAAATTTGTTTTTGTGAGTTTCAGTATGACTGTTTTAATGTCACCTGTAGACAAACTACCAGAAATATTATCATTTATCAACCCATAGGGACCCTACTGCTGGGACATCAGGCACTTCCCTAATGTGTACTGTGGACAGATTCCATACTCTTACTGTCTTGAATCAAAATCGGTTAGACCTACTTTTCTGCTTACTGCTTTACTTTGGGTGCTTTGGGGCTGCAGAAGGTTCTGCTCACCTTGTAGATATCCTGTGTCGAGACAACAGACTGTTTGGGATGCTTATTTTGTTTTTATTTCCTGCAGACTTGATCAGTTTTGGTATGACACTCTGTTACAGTAAGGTGCGATTGATGGGTCCATGGGCAAATACGTGTATCCTTTCTGAAACCTTATAAAAGAAAGTTTTATCCGATTCCACATCAGATAATTTATAAAGCAATCAATTCCTGAAAAAAAACGAATTAAGAAAAAGCGCCGCTTTTTTTTTTTTTTTTGTTTGGTTCTTTCCTGCTCTTGCAAGGAAAAGGCAAAGGCTTCTCTGGCCATACAGCCTATTCTTACGTAGTTTGCTCTTCTCTAAATATTTTTCTATTTCATTTGAGTTCTCATTTATCAATTTCTGTCGTCTTTAACTTTTTCTCTATTCTTCAACAAAATGATAGCACTTTTGATGAAGATTTCATGGACTTCTTGAGAGCACTCGAAACACAGTTTACACACTTTTATTTCATTATCCTACATATTAGACACTTAAATGGCACTTTATTGAACAATACACTATCAATATTATGCATTAAAAACCACGATATCTATTTTTTCGGATAATAAAACAAAAATGACAAACTCTTGCCGCGAGTTCCCGCCAAAAAGTCGAAAAAGCGCCGCTTCATAGTTCGAAACAATTTTTTTTCTGTAAGTATAAGGCATAGGCTCTATATCCATACAGTCTTGTCTGATATGAAAAATCTTCGGTTCGTTAAGAAATTTTTTTTTCGTTTTACATTTTTTGTTTTCTCTATTCCGCAAGAATGAAGCAAAGGCTTCTATAACCATATGCGTTTGTTGGGTCGGGTAAACTCGGGTGTCGTCGCGCACGTCGGGTGACGTTTTAATAATATGTTTCCGCCTTAATTTTTTCTTTTTTTCCGCGCCACTAGATAGTAGCCCGCCATACGATATGCCAACTCCGCAGTAGTGTACGACCTAATAGTTGGTGCATTATATTTTTTTGTGCGATTTCAACGCGGTCGAAGTTGCGTGCTTAAAATACTTTTTGGTTTTATTGCTTAATTATATTTTCGATTTTCATAATTTTGGATAGGAAAGTTTTTTTTCAATAATGAAATAAAGACTAATCTGAGTTTTAAGAAGAATTTAGTTTATTTACATATCCGTGCCTATACAGGGTGTAACAGAAAGGTGTGATAATACTTCAGGGTTGGCTTTTACCCATCAAACTGAACAACTTTTGTTCTACAAGTTTGTTGAAATGGCAAAATTTTTTTTGGACTTTTCATACAAATCGATCAGCTGGCGAACCAAATTTGTATGAAAAGTCCGAAAATTTCTTTGCGATTTCAACAAAGTTGTAGAACAAAAGTTGTTCAGTTTGATGGGTAAAAGCAAACCTTGAAGTATTATCACACCTTTCTGTTACGTTCTGTATATGGTAGCCTGCAAAATTCCGACATACTCCTCACTAATGCACGACCGTGTACTATGTGTGTTATCTTTTTATGAAATTGTATAAAAAAAAAGTTTCACCGCGAGCTGCATGCAGCTCGCGCACCGAGCGCCCACTAGTTATACTATATAAAGCTCGATTACCACTGACTGACTGACTGATTGACATGGTTGTTTGTCCTGTTGCGGGGGTTGGAGGGTATAACTTTGAATGCCAGATTGTGTGCAAGTATCCAGTGAGTAGAGGAAAAGTCCGAAAAAAGCCACTTTCATTTCATAAAATTAAAATAATTAAGATTTAATGAACTCCATACGACTTCATGTCATTAGAGTTCAAAATGCAAAAGCAAATCACGGAATGTTGCCGTATCATGAACTATTGAAAAAGTTGGTGATTATTGAAATAATTATAAGATGAAAAATTTCCTCTGGCAAAGTATTTATTCATTTTGTTTTTGTATATTTATATTTGTTTAGCCTTAAGTAATAACGAAATATTTTATTACTTATGTTTATATTGTTTTTATGCTGTACAGTTTCGGCTGCCGTACGGTCGGGGATTTGAGCTAATAAGTTGCAACATTATTAAAGACGTCAATCGGCTATGTTTCAAAACCAGCGAGATTTACCCATGGCACCTTAAACTCTGTGCCCTCAGATTTATCTGACCATAGTTTGTCTCTTTCACACTTACATAAATTACAATAAACTATCCTGCTATCAAATTACAGCATGTCAAATATTTTTACTACAGAATAACGGAACGCTCATATCGTTCAAACTTTTTTAAAATGTAGCGGTTCAATCAATGAGATCTTATACCTCGCTTCAAAACAAAGCAAGGTGGTTTATAACTCAGGTATTTTCTTATATTATGTAGGCGAATATAAACTCTTTGGTAGTTATGAATGCGATTTTGGTTTTTCTTAGCTAGGAAAAAGATTGTTTCAAGAAGTTTTTAGTTCATTGGCGGTTTCCATGATTCCATTATTCACTACGTCATCGTAAACTAAGCGAAGAGTTTATACTCGACATAATTGTTGTCCCAAAAGGAGCCACGGGGGGTAAAACTGATATATCGGGGGGTATGGAGGGTGAGCACTGGTAAGTACGGGAAAACCTCGAGAACTTGGAAATCTGCTCCTCATCAGGGAGAGACCCTACTGCCCGCTGAAACTAAAACACTTAGAGGGATACTATGACAAAAAATTCTCTACACCTCGGTAAAATAAAAATGCAAGATGGCAGATTCAAAATGGTGGCTGAAATTTTAGTTGCGCTGATCCAGCTCAAATTTGGCATCTGGGGGTTTTCAGAATCGCTGATGACAAATAATGGGTCGGATTTTGAATTCCGCCATTTTTCAAGATGGCCGCCATACAAAATCTTTCTGTACGGAAAAGTTTTGTTGGCTCTGACCTAGAATCGATTAATGTTGTGTATACGGAATTTGAACGATGAGTGGCAGTGAATATGGGAAATATTCCAGATCTTGAAAATCTGCTCCTCATCAGGGAGTGACCCTACTGCCCTCCGAAACTAAAACACTTAGAGGGATACTTCTCAAACTGGATGGTTTTCTTTACGTGTTAACGCGGGCGAAGCCGCGTGCGGAAAACTAGTTATTGTATATAATTGTACATTAAGCAAACAATTAAACTTTTTATCAAATATAAAAAAACTACATTTCGTTCTCAAAATGTTGGAAATTGTGAACGATGACGTCATTGTTCAATACAGTAGTTTTCATACTTATTATATGTATGTAAGTATTTAGTTGGAAGTTTGAAAAAGAAATAAATATTTTTTAATTTAATTTAATTATAAATTGTACATGTTAAGAAAATCCAAGTGAAGTTATCCTGCATTTGCAAAACAAGTTGTTTCGTGAACAATTTTTTGTCATTTTATCGTCTGTCAGAAACATCATTTTGTTCAAAAAAAATTAAATCATGACGTCATAGTTTTTCCGAAACATTAACTCGAGAGACAGCTCCGTTTTCCGAGTTCCAGCAGCAAACCACCACGTGGAGCGTCTTTAAGTGCCCATCACCCTTAGAGCCGTGCCTTTCACTTGACATTGGCGTTTCGCCATTTTTTTTTAAATTGAAGATTCTCCCATTTTTCACTAGACATTGGCAAAATCACTCCTATAGAGCGTTTCAACAAATACTTCCTATGCCGTTATGTTGGCAGAAATGTTTTCCACACACACTACATAGAACTCAGACACACACTACATAGAGCGCCGATACACACTAACAAAATCGGTATTGTAGAAGAGTTTCTCGTGTTGATGTCGTTGATAGACAGGGGAGCCAACATAACGGCATATGAACTATTTGTTGAAACGCTCTATATATTGAGATGTGGAATGCCAAATAAAAACATAGAATAGAAACTTGTCAAAATCAATTGACGTAAAACAACCGCCTTGCAGTTCCGAACCTAAGAGTAAATTAAAAAACGCAGCCCTTCTTTTCACGACAAGGCTGTCTACGACCTTTTGGCAGATGGATGACATTGACAGGGCGGCGCTTTAGTCGCAAATCTGACATTTATTTCATACAAAAATAGCAAATATAGAGCGTTTCATCAAATAGTTCCTATGCCGTTATGTTGGCTCCCCTGTCTATCAACGACATCAACACGCGAAGACGCTTGTACCGATTTTGTTAGTGTGTGTCTGCATTCTATGTAGTGTGTGTCTGAGTTCTATGTAGTGTGTGTGGAAAACATTGCTGCCAACATAACGGCATAGGAACTATTTGTTAAAACGCTCTATAGTGTCATTTTCAAGTGTCAAGATGGCGGCGTTAGTTCCGGCCATTGTCCATTACGCCAGCGGAATGTTGTAACTAAGAAGGGTGTGAGTATAATAGGGAATTAGAGCATCATTAGGACTAATTGTGCGCCAGCAGCGGAATTTGTGCGTCTTACAATTTCGGAGATATTCATAAAAAACCGATTCCGCCACGGTAACGTTCCCTCAGCGGCATAATTTTGAAAAAGACTGTCTAGCTCATAACAAAGTACATGACTGAGTAGCTTTCGTCGTGTTATAAATGTGCGCAAATAGCGGAATTTGTGCATCTTACGGTTTTCGAATTATTCAAGATTCCGCTGCAGTAACGTTTTTGTGTTTTCTGTATCTCGAAAACGGCTGATAGAAGAAATTTCAAAAAAAAAAACACTAGTACACCTTAATTTGTGCGTAATTTGAGCAATGTTAGTTTTTTGAAAATTATTATATTTTTTTAGTAATTAATTTGTTTAGAAAATAGGAAATTCTAATTTACAAGGAAACGAGTGAAGTTGCAATCGAATAAAGAGCACTCAAATATTCCTCTAGTAGACCCTAATAATGTCTGCAATTGTGGATTGTATTATCCAGTCAATTAGTGAGATATACCATTTAATTACGAAATTAAGTTAGCGAAATTTTAAAGATTTATTCAGTGCTCCCATAAGACTATGTAACATGAAATTTTACATAAAATTAGAGCGTCCTGCTAGCAAGCTTTCCTGTAAGTTTCAGCTTTGAATAACATTGATTTAAAAAGATTTACCCAAAAGAAGAAAGAACGAAGTAACCCTCCCCACCCATGTCAGAGCACATAGGCAGAATTGGCGAGAGACTAGAGCGTCTTCCTTCGGGAACTCGTGCGTTCTGGTCTCTGGCCAAAGCTGTCCAGGGGAACTTCTGCACGCCATCGTTTCCACCACTGCACACGGGTAATGATTCGTTGGCCCACGACGCAAAAGAGAAAGCCCATCTTCTAGGCAAACTCTTTGCGTCCAACTCAACATTGGATGACGGGGGAAACGAGCCGCTGACCATACCGCGGTGCAAGAGCTCTATGCCGAATATCCGGTTCCACCAACGCTCAGTGCGTAAAGCACTTTTTTCCCTCGACATTCATAAGTCAAGTGGGCTCGACGGAATCCCTCCTGTCGTGTTGAAGGTGTGTGCTCCAGAGTTGGCTCCAGTTTTAACACGCCTTTTTCGGCTCTCCTTCTCTGCTGGCATAGTCCCAAACTTTGGAATTTTTGGAAACATGGAAGACAGCTTTGATCCACCCGATCCCTAAAAAAGGTGACCGCTCAAATCCGTCCAACTACAGGCCGATAGCCATAACCTCCTTACTCTCAAAGATAATGGAGTCCATTATCAACAGCCAGCTCCTTCGGTATCTAGAGGACCGCCAGCTGCTTAGTGACCGACAGTACGGTTTCCGTAAGGGCCGGTCCGCTGGTGATCTTCTTGTCTACCTAACACATCGTTGGGCACAGGCAATCGAGACAAGGGGGGAAGCATTGTCAGTTAGTTTGGACATAGCGAAGGCCTTCGATCGGGTCTGGCACAAAGCACTTCTTGCGAAGCTTCCATCTTATGGGCTTCCCGAGGAATTATGCAAATGGGTCACTAGTTTTCTTACAGACAGAAGCATAAAGGTCGTAGTCGACGGTGCATGCTCAGATTCTATGTCTGTGAACGCTGGTGTCCCTCAAGGCTGTGTGCTTTCGCCTACACTGTTCCTTCTGCATATCAATGATATGCTGCAAATCAGCAGCACTCATTGTTATGCAGATGACAGCACAGGTGATGCCTTCTATACCGGTCGTGCCAACATTTCTCGGGAAAACGTCACCGAGAGCCGAAACAAACTTGTGTCAGAAATTGAGGCCTCTTTAAAGAAGGTCTCAGAATGGGGTCGGCTTAATTTGGTCCAGTTTAACCCTACTAAGGCACAGGTTTGCGCGTTCACTGCCAAGAAAATGCCATTTGTCGTATCACCTCGTTTTGAGGACACTCCCCTAAATGCCTCAGCTAGTATCGGAATCCTTGGTGT
Source organism: Coleophora deauratella (assembly GCA_958295455.1). Taxonomy (NCBI): domain Eukaryota; kingdom Metazoa; phylum Arthropoda; class Insecta; order Lepidoptera; family Coleophoridae; genus Coleophora; species Coleophora deauratella. The sequence goes on along the minus strand of OY282397.1, from coordinate 13,903,174 downwards.
CAACATATCGAGTGAAGTCCAGTTCCGTGGTCATCTAGAGGGTAAGGCTAAATTAGCCTCGAAGAAGCTTGGTGTGCTCAATAGATCGAGACGGTATTTCACGGCGGCCCATCGCCTGCAACTTTATAAGGCGCAGGTTCGGCCTCATATGGAATACTGTTCTCATCTCTGGGCAGGGGCACCTCAGTACCAGCTTTTCCCTCTGGACCGTATTCAACGGAGAGCGGCTCGAATCGTCGGCTGCCAGAATATTTCAGATCGGCTTGACTGCTTGGCATTGCGTAGAGATGTAGCCTCGCTCTGCATTCTCTATCGCATGTACAATGGGGAGTGCTCCGAGGAATTGTTCGGATTGATCCCTACCGCCTCCTTTCGCCATCGTTCTACAGCTCGCGTCACGTAAAAAGAGCGCTGGCGGGCGTTCCGAGGGCAGAACAGTTCACTCTGACAACAGGATAGCTTAATATAAATTGCGTAAGTGTGAAAGAGAGGGTACTAAACAATTGCTGTCAGAGTGCATCCTCGGAACGCCAGCCAGCGCTCTTTTTACGTGACGCGAACTATACGCGACAACAATTTCATCCCCATCACTTAGATGGTTGGCAGTCCAAAACTGTGCGTTTCACTAGAAACTTTCTGCCTCGCACAACCGAACTGTGGAATGAATTGTCGCCTGCGGTATTTCCGGACCAATACGACATTCAAACCTTCAAGAAAAGAGCGTACTCCCACATCAAAGGCCGGCAACGCACTTGTGACTTCTCTGGTGTTGCGGGTGTCTATGGGCGGCGGTAATCGCTTACCATCAGGTGATCCGTCTGCTCGTTTGCCACCTCTGCCATAAAAAAAAACCCTCCCCAAAGTGCGGAGACGCGAAAAAATTTTTTTTGAGGTTATGTCGGTAAAATCGATGAGAAAACGCATGGGCTCCGCCAGAAGACACGCTACGTCGCCCCTTTCGCTCCGCTAGCACTCTCGCCCATCGCTCCACTCGGGAGGTCGCCGCGCCGCCGGCTCGCTTCGCTCGCCACCTCCCCCCCTCGCTACGCTCGCTCTCGAGTGCACGCTCCGCTCAGGACCTCCTGCGCGAGCTTCTGGCTCCGCGCTTTTAAAAAACACTAGTTGTGTGACAGACAAGACTACGTGGAATCGGGGTGCTCCGATTCGGATCTGTGACTCAAAAGTGAACCTAAATTAACTCAAGAGGGGTGCTCAGTTTCGTATATGTTTTGGAACAGACCTTCGTAAAAATTACGTTTCTTGACACTTAACTTTTCATCCGAAATATCATTATTACGCCGCACGTTATGTCACATTGATGCGTAATTTTGACGTTTACAAATGCATAAAACGAAACTTTTGCTGTCATGGCGTCTTTTTTTGCATAGTTTCACCTGAACATATGTAATTTTCAAAAAATCATATCTCAAAAACTACTGCGCTTCGCACCGTGAAATATGGAAATATTTGGGAAACGATACACCTAAGCATCGATATGAGAGACATTAGATGAGGTTAATAGTCCCCGACTGCGTAGTCACTGATAGTGGTTTGCTCCCCTATGTTGAGTAGCGCCGCCTTTTCGCGCACCATTCGCACTCTGACAAGCGACGAGTAAACATCCCGTATTTAAATGAAAATATGTCTACAGTGCAGTGAAATGTGCTAAAACAATAAAAAAATAAAGAACAAAACTAACAGCAACATTTCTTATCACTTTTTTCTTGTTATTTTATGAATATTTTGTCATTTTATAGTGATGGTACGCTACTCGTCGCTAGATGTCGCTAGTAGATAACATTAATTAAATACATGCCTCTCTACTCGTCGCTAGATGTCGCTAGTAGATAACATTAAATACATAAACCTTAAGCTTATCACACAACGGCGATATTTGTTTAAATACATGCCTCCCTCTTCACCCCGCTTCAGCCCCCGCAAGACGAACACGCTGGTTCAGAAACAAACAGAGCGAGTAACCTTATCTAATGTTTCCCATATCGATGCACCTAAGTAACCCCTATCTACAACAACTCAATCTGTGGTGTTGCATATTCTAAAGCTGAGCCCTACATAATTAGTTTTATCATATTTGATAGAAAAAATATGATAAACTACGATAAACACCACTGAATCACGCACGCGCGCACACCTTGACAGCACACCTATGAAGTTTGTTGGAAGTTTGCGTTGATTTCGAACTGACATTCAAAATTCATAGACAAGTATTATACATCAAATTAAAGAGGTTTTTACCCTCTCTTTTCTTCTTATACACATCTAATACGGTTAAAATAAGATGGCAATACAAGGAAGCACTTTTTAAATGAGTCATCTACGCGGGTACCCATATACGCATTCCGAGTCTCGGGTTGCAAAGCATTTGGCGGGTACCCATATACGCATTCCGAGTAGGGTGATGGAGCTGTTTTGGACGACAGCGACACGCGCGGCGACACACGAGCGACGAGCGACATTTCAAGGACGTCGCGCGTTTAGGGACGTTCTTCTTTAATCGATAAATCAGTATAAACTATCGATAGTTCCATTCCGTTCCGTTCCGGTGGCTCACTGACCAGAAGTTCTTCTGCAGGGGCGTTGAGGTCAGAGCATAAGGGATCATGGGCGAAGTTGTAACACCTGGAGTGAGTGGCTCGGGCACCGTGACGGTATCCAGCATTCAACCGGATCCTGAGGGTACGTGGGTGACACAGCCTCAGGTTCCGAGGCCATTTACTGAATCCTGCCGGCAGCACGGGAGACCGTTCACCTGGGAACGTATCAACTCTCGTCCTTGTGCCTCTATGCAGCTGAGATCTACCCAAGACACCAGTGGCCACGTAGATAGGATAAGGAGTGTAGGTGGCTTTTGCAGTCGGGATGGGGGCGGGGGATGGATAGGGCCGACAAGTATACCAGCAACGAGTCAGCATGTGGAAGATAGATACTATACTTGGTGTGTAATAGGTACAGGGAGGGAGGGTTGACTGCTTTCTTCCTTTGATGATAGCTTCAGTCTTCTGGGGTTTCTTGGTCTGCGTTTTCCGTGCTTTCTGGTTCGGATTCAGTGTCTGTTTCTGGTAGTTTGTAGAGTTTTTCTGCTTGATTATTCAGTACGTGTTTTTCTCTTGCTATGTGTTCCCAGTATTCAAAGGGCCTGTTTGTGTTCCTGAATATGTCTTGTTCCAGGGAGTTTTCCCATGTGAGGATGGGTCTTCCTTCTTTACGTTTCTTTTCTTTATATGCTCTTGCTGCGCGTAATATGTGCGGTGTGTCGCGTCTCAATATGTGTCCGAGGTAGGCAATCCTTCTCACTTTTATTACTTTAGTTATGGTTTTCCCATCAAGGACTTCTTTGATTTTTTTGCCTTTAGGGCTTTCTTTGGAAATAGCTAGGAGTTCTCTGAGGATATATCGTTCATATCGGCGTAGGCGTGATCTATTGGCTTTGGTAAGGGACGTTACATTGAGGCCGTAGGTCATGGTGGGTCTTATTACCATTTTGTACAAAAGACTTGTGATTTTCCATTCCAGTTGGTTTTCATTTATGAATGGGGATATAATTTTTGTGTTCCTGGCCGCTATTTCGCATCTCTTTTTTACTGAAGCTCGCCTGTCGTGTTTAGCTGTTATGTACGTACCTAGGTATTTAATTTCTTTAACGGGGGTAATGGTTACTCCACCTAGTGAGACGGGAGAATAAATGGTGTCCGGGGAGAGTGGGTCGCGTATTACAAGTTTCGTTTTAGTTTCATTTATGATAAGACCTACTGTATGGAGGAGGTTTTTTAGTTTGGTAATTATTCTGTTAAGTACAGTTATGTCGGTGCCAACAATGATAAGATCGTCCGCGAATGAGAGAATAAGAGCAGCGTGATTTGATGGTCTTGATCCAGTGTAATGTCTTCTTCTTCTTCCTCGAGGGTACGTAGTACGTCGTCCATCAGCAGTGTAAAAAGCCTGGGGGAAAGCGGGCAGCCTTGTTTGACGCCTTTTCCCTTACTTATTGTTTGGGTCTGTTGGCCACACTACGAGATGAAGGTTTTTTCATTCATGCATGCCTCTATAATTCTGTTTGTGAGCGCGGCGTTGGTTCTCGTAGCGAGGACGTCTCTAAGAGCTTCTAGGTTAACCGTGTCAAAAGCTTTTTCCATGTCTAAGGCCGCGACATAAATTCTATTACCCTCCTTCCTATTGGTATCTAGTACGCGTCTAAGAGTGTAAATGTGGTCATCTGTCGATCTGTTTTCTAGGAAGGCGGCCTGGTAATTGCCTAGAGAAACTTTTTTGTCGAGTTTTTGTAGCAAGAAGTTAGCGTATATCCTATAACCTACGTTACAAATAGAAATTTTTCTAAAGTCATTATTGTCCAGTCATCGAGGAGGTTGAGGTACGCATTAACTCCTCTGTCCGTAAAACTTTGCAGTATGATTAAGTAGATTCCATAGATGAGGTGTGACAAGGTATCCTGGAGATGTATGTTTTGGAAGTAGGTATTTTATACCTAAACATGAATATTGCTAATAACTCTTACCGAATAATTTCTCAATCTATTATTCCAACGCGATATGTTAGTGCTAGTTTGTTATTATATGTATGTAAAACTGTCCAAAACTTTTTCGAACTTTTTAACTTCGATATTTATCAAAATTTGTTATTTTGCTATAATTACCAAGGTATAATTTCTCGGTTAATTTTTATTTTTTACTATGGTTTTATACCTCATAAGACTTTTCTATGTGTAAGTATCCAAAACATTTTCCTATAGGAACGTAATGTTATAGTTTCCGTAAAAATGCTCACGGCTCATAATTTCTCAGTCCAGTTTTATTCCTTTAGAAGTCACAATTTACAGAAGTAAACAGTTTTTTAAAACTATCCAATGAAATTCCGGCAAAATAGTAGTTTTAGAATTTCTTTAGATAATACGTTTACTAAACATTTACGGCTCACGGGGCGGCGGCGAACGTAGACGCGATGCTCGCGGCGCGTACCGCATCCGCTCAAGGTCAGACAATGACGCGATACATACATCTACATTCATTTGAAAAACATTCGATATACTTTGCTTTGCTAGGAAGGGTGCCGATATTTTTTTACTGTAAAGGATAAAGAGTTTAGATTTTTCCTTGATTATTGAATATGTATAACTAATATTATTATTATATATATATATTGTTTTTTTTTTTGCATTTTATGTACCGTTCAGTAAAAAATAAAATTTTACTATTGTTCCCCCGTCTGAGTGTACGGATATTAGGCTAGATAGGTATGCTCGTGACCTAAGACTGAATTCAGAAGACGCACAACGCGGGTGCGATTTACCCTATTAACCTATTGACTAACATACTATATAGGATAAAACATCGTTTTTACTATAGCTATGTTAATTTTCTAAACAAAACGGTATTTTAAATAGTTCTTATATCACTTAGTATTTACATTGTGATAAAAGATTATAACTTAATCCGGTAGTTGACTGCTAGTCATTTTCAGTTACTTTTTTTATCAAATGTCAAAAACGGAATTTTGTTCTAAAAATGTTTGAAAGGAGAATGGGCGATTTTGGCCCATATGTTGTAACACTTGTAACGCTTTGTGACCTATATCGTAAAATAGGTCACACAAAGTACTAACTTTTTTGTATGACAGCTCACCTGGATCTCGTGCAGAAGAAAAGTTATTAGGCATAACCTAACGAAAAAGTTTGTACTTGATATAGAATAGAAAAGAAATATGTTTATACAGCAAATACACACATATATGGAAGCAAAAAATACAGCCGATTAAAATATCATAACATAGTAAAAAAAAGAGAAAAGAGCAATAAAATTACATAAATTAATTCTAAGTATAATTGTAACCTATGAAAATATAGCATAAAATATACCTACTTATCGAGGTAAAATCATGATTATGCTCATCGTTACAGTCAAAACACGCTGTTAACTGTGCAGTGGTCATGGTCATCAGATCATGTAGGTTAACTGGTTACACATACGGTCATAACCTAGATGGGTTTGACTGTAAGTGGCATTTATCTCGACTGTTTCCGTGCTTTGAAAGGCAGTTGTTAACTTGTTATACCATATCGGAGGTCCATGAGGATGGCATAACCATCCCCATACAGAAAAAGTATCTGCGCTAACACTTGGGACGATATTGATTATTATCGAAAAACGTTACTGATTTACTTACTGAGGCATGTAATTCCCTTATTTTTAACTTTGAAATTAAGGCGGAAAACACACTGCTCCGCTCACCGAGGCGAATTGCGGTTAGGGTGTGCAATCCGGATATCCGTTTTATCCGTATATCCGTCAATTTTACTATCCGGATTATTTGTTGTAAATTATCCGAATATCCGGATTATATAAAACTTTGATTAGAAGGCGATTACAGAAGCATATTTTTAATCGAATTACGTCTACTAACGCTCGTTCGCAGGTATGACGACTTCCAACCACCCAAACAAGCCAGTTTCCAAAAAGGATTCAGTATAAACGATACTACATATACTTACAGGGAAGAAAGTTCAATACTTGATTCTGAGTAACCCCTTCAAACGCATTTTTTTACCAGTCTGTGTACGCTGTGGCAGATAACATAATAGAAGACTGAAGAGTGTTCGTCACTATGCTTAGCATATTGGACTATGAAAAATATATTTGATTTGATCGAGACCTGTGCAGTTTCGCAGTATTTCCGACGGTACCAAAACGCCACTATGTCAGTCAGCCTCCAGGATCAGAATTAAAAACTTAATCTGCAGCGAGGGGTGAGACTAACATAGAGGTTTATCCGAAAAAACTGCTACCTTCATACCTACGTCTTCAAGCTTTTGGACTAGAGAGGAATTAGCATAAATATCAATTTCCATGTTTTAAATTTAATCGGCCTTTTATATACAGACGCACACCCCGGACACTTCATACAAATTTCGCGCCATTGTTTACTACATAGGCATTCATGTTTGTACACATGTAAATGTGTGCGTGATGTACTAGGGTTGAATCGAAGTTCAATTAGCCCTCATTCTTCAAACTTAAAACTCAAAATGTTTTTTTATTTAAGTAGATGCTTTACACATGCTTTTAAATCGTCAATATTTTTTTCTACCTAATGCAAAGTCCCTACCTCGCGCGACTTGTACACTCAACGTTTCGGGAAGTGTTTGCGAAGTTCTTTATCGTTAGCTAGACTTTTACAAATAAAGTTAAGGCTGTATACACCAGATAATGTTGTATAGCCATAGAAGCCTTTAGCTCTTTCCTTAAAAAAATAAAATTGTTTTTGGTTAATAAACTGTGGTTTGGTTTGTCAACCCCTTGACAAATGGTCACACATCGGTCACACAGGGAGGGTGAGGTAGCACTCAGAGAGCGGCAGGGAGTGTCCATACTGTATAACGTCCTTATACTGTGAAACTGTGATTCTGACGATATCGTAGTCATACCTTTGTAGATCTAGGCATAATGCGTTGGGTTATCTTAGCAAGACCGCTTCCAACTTTCAGGATCATCATCAAATATCGTCAGGCAATATATACAATAAATCGGCGTCATTGTTACGCAGGCTGCGCGAAAGCCCCAACGAAATCCTGCGGGCGCTGGCCGACAGATTTGATAGTCCATTCCTGTGGACCCTGATCTGTCGGACCAAATCCCTTTTAGATATAAGTAACTAACATAGTTTAAGGTTCTTGTATACTAATATAGTTTGTTTGTTTATGTTTTTTATTTTTTATCTGTTGTAATTATAACTAACATAGTCTGTAAGTCACATTGTTACTAACTTTTATGGACCTTGGAAGTCTGATATAAATAAATGAAATGAAATATAACTCCAAGGGTTTACCAACTGTGGATTTAAAACTGTGCTCGATGGACTCAGTAGAGCGTTGTTTGATAAGCTCCGCAATTCTCGCTTTACAAATACCGCAGTTTCTCAAAATTAAGATCTTGGACCAGTGTGTGTTGTCAGTGATACGGAACTAAGACATGCTATGGGCATCATCAGAGGGCTCAATGCTCAAGGTCAAAATTTATCGATTTAAAATACTAGTCACTTGAGAAAATCTATTGAATTATGTAGTGCTAGGAAACTCAGGTGTCTCTTGATGAAGACTTCTAGAACAGAACCTCACGTGTGCGTCATGAATTGCGATATAAATAAATAAATTTAAATAAGAGTCTCGTATTTCTGGGGGGTGAGGCTAAGGGTGCGGGGGGTGAGTCTTGGGGTACGGCGGGTGAGGCGCGGTGCGGGGTGTGAAGCTTGGTGTGCGGGGGGTGAGTTTTGGGTGGCGGGGGGGGGGGGGGTGAGGCTCGGGGAGCGGGAGGGGGTGAGGCTCGGGGTGCGGGGGATGAGGTAGGGAATTCTAAAATAATTATACAGGGTGACTGGTTGAACGACGGACGTATTTAAGGAGATAATAGGATAATTTACATACTTTTCAACCATACAAAACAAAAAAATCATACACTCAAAAAACACAAGTTACATATTTTTTTATAAAACGTAACTATTCTTGTGTTTTCTAACTCTATGCCTAGGTACTTACCACTTTCCCACAGCGTGCACCGAGCTGCTCGTGGTCGCTAAGGCCAATCTCTTGGACAGGCTGATAACACACTGATAATGAAAGGATGGAGTTCGTCTTCATGTAGGATACTTTACCCCAACCACTGGGATACCTGGAAATGCCTTCCTGCATTCCGCGTACTTTCACATGGGTTAAAAATCGAAGTAAATTGCTTTGTGCGGGTTCACTGGATAACGAACGATTCCTTCCTCGTCCTTGATCAGGGTTAGGAACTGGAGGAAGGCCAAGTCTCCTAAGAAGTCCTATGACGGCAACTTATGTAATTCGTGATACATTGCAATATGACGTTAATTCACGTCTAACAACACTAGCTTACATTACATAGCACCACACCATATCCCAGTATCCTCATTAGAGTACTGATAAGCCATTATCACTCACTATCAAGGCACCGAAATCCACGCGACAGCTACGTAAGTAAAACCAGAATGTTCGGGACGAACGGGACGCGTGAACGCACGCCACCCCTACGACGGCCCGCGGGCGACTGACTAGGGCCGGCGCGGCGCGGCGCAGGGCAGAGACGCGGGAGGAGTCGCTCACGCGCATGCGCTGTATTGCGCAGTGGCGAGTCCGCGCCGCCGCTACTCGGGGTCGTTGCCCGAGGCCGCGTACACGTGACTTAGTATTTAGTAAAATGTAGAGGTGAACTTTAAAATTATTTTTTAAATGATGAAAATTAAGGTCATGTTTTTTTTACATATTTGGAATGTGTATCAGCTTCTTATTCACCTCCTTAAATGCGTCCGTTGATTTACCAGTCACCCTGTATATTCTGAAAACGAAAAATATTGTTAATGAACCAGATATGTGAATTGTTAGATTCAATAAAAAAACCTCTTAGATTTTTTTTTTATCTTTTGTTCCAACTACCAGGCGATCTTACATCAACTTCCTGAGTGAAGCCGGGTCCTCCAGCTAGTGAAGATAATGTTCACTTCGATGTTTTTCTAAGAATGTTTGCCGTAGGAAAAAAAAAAGTCGTAAAAAAATAAAGTATGTAGAAGCGACTTCACTATCAACTCTGTTCTAATCGAAACGCTGTGACGTGGAATGCCACAGAACACAGAGATAACAGTAAGTAAAGTACTCCTGCTACGCGAAAGTTGTATAACATGAAAAAACGGGCAATTTGCGTTTATAATACTGATAATTTGCAAAGAAATATTAAGGAATTAATATATTTATTAATGAAACCCGTTTCGTTATTCTATAACATACATTTTGTTGCTTCGATTTACTGAGTTTGCTTGCTGTTTTTCCGTGATTGAATCTTTACGCTGTGGTTTTGCATACCTACGCATAGATCAAGTTAGACTGGATGGAAAACATAGTTATATGAAACCATCGCGACTTACCATTCAAGGTTGACCTCTGTTGACAAAGATGTATACGTATATATAGGATAAAGTACTACCCTGCTTTTTGGAAGGAGTATTGTATGGAATTCAGTTTCTATACCTATTCTTGTTCTGAGCTTGTTACAAACAAAAACAACCCTTGTTACATATATACACGTTCGAATGTTAGATAAACGTATGACGAAAATCGTCGTGCACTGCAACTTCGGACAAAATTCGGACGGAAACCGCCCGGCGGTGGCGCGGAATCCGCGCCATCGTCGTGCACTGCAGCTTCCGATGAAATTCGAATTTCGTCGCTCCGCGCTCCCGTCCGAATTCCGGCTCAGTGTGATATCCGCGTAAAAGTATTTGGTATTAGGCATTATAAAGCTTCTAAATAATAATAATTTTTCAAGGATAGATAGGCTTCCCTGTAGGTTTTTCAAAACTGGTCTTACGTTGCCCGTCTCTAATGGCTTCCCACGACCGTCACAATTCTATAAGCTATGTGCTCCACCCACTGCCACTTTCGTTAAGCGATTCTGTGAGTTATGTGCGTTATTTTATATTCTTACTACGCACCTCCTCAGTTCTGATTTGATCACGTAAAGAAACTCCAAGCATACTTCATAGCGCTTTGGGTGACCTTGAGTTTTCTTATGAGGCCCATAAGAAGCGAAAATGTCTTAGTTCCATATGATTATCATTAGCAACACAAATTGATCAAAGACTTTAGTCTTGAGACACTTGAGAGGTATCTTTCTTGAAGTTACACGCTGGACTTTTTTTCCAAGGTACATATACAGGATGTAACAGAAAGGTGTGACAATACTTCAAGGTTCGCTTTTACCCATCAAACTGAACAACTTTTGTTCTACAACTTTGTTGAAATCGCAAAAAATTTTTTTGAATTTTCATACAAACTTGGTTCGCCAGCTGATCGATTTGTATGAAAAGTCCAAAAAAAATTTTGCGATTTCAACAAAGTTGTAGAACAAAAGTTGTTCAGTTTGATGGGTAAAAGCCAACCTTGAAGTATTGTCACACCTTTCTGTTACACCCTGTATAGGGTGACTTTAAATTAGTTCTTGTTACGAAAAAAAAATTGTTGGACTCTTCATACTAATTTGGCCGGTCAGTTGCTCGATTTGTATGGAGACTCCAAATTTTTTTTTGCGATTTGACTATGGGTTCCTTAGGGAAAGTCAGGTTCCAAGTAGGTCAGCTTTCCCTAAGGAACCCATAGTCAAATCGCAAAAAAAATCTGGACTCTCCATACAAATTGACCAACTGACCGGCCAAATTAGTATTAAGAGTCAATATTTTTTGCGATTTGACTATGGGTTCCTTAGGGAAATTTGTTTGTCAATAACTTCGAGTAGGGTTTGCATTATCTGTTCAAATTTACTATCCGGATAAAACGGATATTAAATTTTAAAATATCCGGATATCCGGATAAAACGGATATTTCGGATAATTTTTAAAATACTTTAATTTTCTTCGTTAAATGTATTTTTATATAGGGTGTTTATGTAAAAATATGATTAAAGTGAACAAACACACTGCTGCCCAACTTATACTATTTCTAACACCGCCCAAACGGAATAAAATAGTGATTTATTTCAATTTAATTATTTATATCGCAATTCGTGACTTAGAGTGGAGCGTACGCCTACATGGTGACTGGTAAATCAACGGACGCATTTAAGGAGGTGAATAAGAAGCTGATACACATTCCAAATATGTAAAAAAAACATGACCTTAATTTTCATCATTTAAAAAATAATTTTAAAGTCTGTAGGAACTGTGTGTTCCTACTCTTCGGAGGAAAAGGGAGGTACCTCCGCCAGGCGAGGTGGTATGCCTGGGGACCGGCCGTGGTCCAACCAATGATGGTTGGAAGTTGTATATGTAGTTAATCCGAAGAAACTTTCAATAGCGCGTTCTAGGTTTTTAGTTCGTGGCGGTGCGATAGATGTCGCCACATCACTCCCCCTCCGAGACCGGAGGTCGATCCAACTTGAGCTGGCAGTCCAATGTCGCTAGTGTGACGTCCACGGTAAGTTGGGACGTATGCGTGTGCCGTCGTCCACGGTGAGTCGGGATGGAGGCTGGCGTCAGGCGTAATGGCAAGGGAAGCAGAGATGCGCGCTGTGTTAGCGTGTAGGTTGCCGACAACTTGCTGCTGCCTGGAGGTGAAGTGGCAGGCCAGGAAACTCGATCTGTCGGGTTGCTACTTCAGTGCGATGCGACTGCTGTGCTGCTGAGGCTTGCTTTACCGGCTGGAGACTGATGGTGGAGTATACGCGCTGCTGGCTGAAGGTGCGATGATTGTGTTCAGCTCGGGGTCACCACTGTAGGAACTGTGTGTTCCTACTCTTCGGAGGAAAAGGGAGGTACCTCCGCCAGGCGAGGTGGTATGCCTGGGGACCGGCCGTGGTCCTACCAATGATGGTTGGAAGTTGTATATGTAGTTAATCCGAAGAAACTTTCAATAGCGCGTTCTAGGTTTTTAGTTCGTGGCGGTGCGATAGATGTCGCCACAAGTCCACTTCTACATTTACTAAATACTAAGTCACATGTACGCGGCCTCGGGCAACGACCCCGAGTGGCGATGCGGACTCGCCACTGCGCAATACTGCGCATGCGCGTGAGCGACTGCTCCCGCGTCTCTACCCTGCGCCGCACCGGCCGCGCTGGCCATCGTTAGGGATGGCGTGCGCCTCGCGCCTCCCGCTCGCCGTGAACATTCTCGTTTTACTTACGTCGCTGTCGCGTGGATTGCAGTGCCTTAATAGTGATAATGGCTTATCAGTACTCTAACGTGGATACTGGGATATGATGTGGTGCTATTTGATGTCAGCTAGTGTTGTTAGACGTGAATTACATCATATTGCGATGTATCATGAATTACATAAGTTGCCATCATAGGATTTTTTTTAGGAGTCTTAGAGCGTTTGCCCTCCTCCAGTTCCTAACCCTAATCAAGGACGAGGAAGGAATCCTTCGTTATCCAGTGAACCTGCACAAAGCAATTTACTTCGATTATTATCCATGTGAAAGTACGCGAAATGCAGGAAGGCATTTCCAGCTATCCCAGTGGTTGGGGTAACGTATCCTACATGAAGAGGGACTCCATCCTTTCATTATCAGTGTGTTATCAGCCTGTCCAAGAGATTGCGGCCTTAGCGACCACGAGCAGCACGGTGCACGCTGTGGGAAAGTGGTAAGTACCCAGGCATAGAGTTAGAAAACACAAGAATAGTTGCGTTTTATAAAAAAATATGTAACTTGTGTTTTTTGAATGTATGATTTTTTTGTTTTATATGGTTGAAAAGTATGTAAATTATCCTATCATCTCCTTAAATACGTCCGTCGTTCAACCAGTCACCCTGTATATGAGGTTCTTTTCTAGTAGTATTCATCAAGAGACACCTGAGTTTCCTAGCACTACATAATTCAATAGATTTTCTCATATGACTTAGTTTTATTACAATTACATAATTATTGTTATTATTCACATACAATGTATATTGTTTCTTGAATAAATGAAATGAAATGACTGGTCACAGGGCAGGGCACAGGTCTCGATCAAATCAAATATTTTTTCATAGTCCAGAATGCCGAGCATAGTAACTGACACTCTTCAGTATTCTATTATGTTATCTGCAACAGCGTATACAGGCTGTTAAAAAAAGTGCGTTTGATGGGGTTACTCAGAATCAAGTTTTGAACTTTTTTCTCTGAATATGTGATCGATACTGAAACCTTTTTGAATACCGACATGTTTGGGTGGATGAAAGTCGTCATATCCACGTGCGAAACGATTCGCAATGATTCTCCAAGACAGCTTATAAAAAACAGAACTTCTATATTGATCGGTTCACTCTTGACAGAGTATTCGTCATCATCATTGCGTAGCTTTACTGGCCCGTCGAAAAGCATGTCGAAATTCCTCTTGCACCGCGGCTCTTCTGGTACATTTATTTATGGGAATTCCCAGCGCAGTCTTCAACTGATCTGTCCATTACATGGGAGACCAGGTGTGTGCTCTGGTGGCTTCGACTTTGCCATACCGTAAGCGTTCGTCCCTCAAGCAAAACAGAATTAAACAACTTGTGAAGAGCTTGTAGTACCAGTTTTCCACCTGCTTTCAAAAGCTCAGCCGTGATCCATCATCAGCCGGTGCATTGTTGTTCTTCAGCTGTTTAAAAGCTATTTTAATCCTTGTACAATTTGACGCCCGGGAAACACGGCCTCGGTACAGTGCAGTGTCGGGTCAATCTGGCTCTTGGGTCTTTACGAGTTTACAACTTTTACAAGTAGTCACATTGCTGACAGAGAGGCTTATGGTCGCCTATGTTTGTCCTAAGAACTTCTTAAATTATATAAAAAGAATGACGAAATTAGGAGTTTGTCTATGTTATTTCCTATATGTCCTGAAGAACGTTTTTTTCTTTAATGTAGCTTATACTTGCTATACACAAAACTGATTAGTGGTTTATTCATATGTAAACAATATAGGTTTCTCTACATAATTTAAATATATTTTTTACTAAAAGTCTAAAGTACTTTCTATCAAGACCTCCGAACGAACTTTAGTAGAGATAATTCGATTAAAATTATGCTTCTGTAATCGCCTTCTAAACAAGTTTTATATTATCCGGATATTCGGATAATTTACTACAAATAATCCGGATAGTAAAATTGACGGATATCCGGATTGCAAACCTTTTGCCTGGGACTTTGTGCTAGGTAAAAAAAAATATTGACGATTTAAAAGCATGTGTAAAGCATCTACTTAAATAAAAAACATTTTGAGTTTTTTTAAATTTTTGAACCCTAACTTCGAGTATAGTCTCCAAACTTCAGAGCCATGGATTTTTGGAACATGGACTTTTGACATCATTTTTGTCTTATCTATGTTTATTTTAAGACAGAGTTCTTAAGATGCTCTATCGAGTCCATTGATATCTGAACCTAGGACAAAGTCTCAGGCAAAATCATAGTAATTATCGTCAACGATCAAATGTGGGTGATGTACTCACTGTTAATGTTGGTGCCGAGCTCTTTCAATCACAGGACTTCTTCCATAACAACTGTGAACAGGTGGTTAGATATAATGTCTCCCTGTCTCACCCTTTTCTGCAGCCGGACACATTTCAAATTTTTGTTTTGAAGGCCGACTGACATTGCGGCGTTCCCGTTCAAGCGCTTTAGCCAGGACTCGATCTAATCAAAAGTTTTCTCATAGTTCTCAAACGCTGAATATAATGGCTGATTATATTCTACGATTTCCTATTTTGTCTTCCGCAGCATATGTATGTGTTCTATGGTTCGGATAACTTTTCGAAACCAGGCGTGTTCAGAAAGCTATAAGGCGTCAAACCTGCGTGCGTGACGATTCGTAATGACTCTCGAAAACAGCTTGTATATAAAGATCTGAAGTGGCATACGTCTATAGTTCGTCTTTGCACGATCTTTGTCGTAAAACAGCATCTTATGTCAGTCAGTTATCTGCGATTGATTGATTGGCTTTCTGACTCATCTGGGTGCATGAGTATGCGCCAGTTACACATTGAAGCACAGTAGTAACATTTCACAAGAAGTGTATACGATGGTTTGCTTGTGTGTGCGTACGTGTGTACAACTCATATTATCTCCACTGCAAGGGCACGGATCCCTTCCCATATCTCGGGAAGATTAAGTCATACTCCAAATGAAGGTATACAAGTCCAGATTGGTGGAGGTTGCGAGCGAGCGTATCATTTTCAATACTTCGCGACCTTCTATAAACAATTTGCACCATTCATACAAGATGGACTGACTAATATCCTAATCTGCATATCGCACCTCCTCTGGAATAGTGACACATCTTGAAATATTTACAAAATGAGTTATTTACACAGAAATGCTCAGTAAAACGAGCTCTTTAATCTGCAAAATAGTCACATTCGTAGTCCTTTTGCAAGCCACCAGATGCCAAAAGTGTAGCGGTATAACCAGCCGGGTTCGTCCTCCCCGCTCTCCTCAACAGTGTCACACTTCAAGTTGTCACGGCCGGACCTATGCGTGTGCTCTTCTAAAGCGTAGTAAAGTGAAATGTGTCGCTGTTTCTGATAAGGTAAGAACAAAACTCATTTCTAATTTATCATTAAAAGGATCACATTACGACTTGTGTCATTATTTCATAAATTTTCATCATAAAATGTAGTTAATGTTTGTCGCAATAGGGTTACATTTCTTATTGAGTCATTAGTTTATAAATTTGCAAAGAAACTCAATGACACATTTTAATATGTGTCACATTAAGTTTAAATTAATAAAAAAACAAATGTCATGAATTTTCATTGTGTCGCTCTGCAATTTCAATATTATTATTTTTTTTATAGCAGAGGTGGCAAACGAGCAGACGGATCACCTAATGGTAAGCGATTACCGCCGCCCATAGACACCCGCAACACCAGAGGAGTCACAAGTACGTTGCCGGCCTTTGATTTGGGAGTACGCTCTTTTCTTGAAGGTTTGAATGTCGTATCGGTCCGGAAATACCGCAGGCGACAATTCATTCCACAGTCTGGTTGTGCGAAGCAGAAAGTTTCTAGTGAAATGCACAGTTGTGGATTGCCAACCATCTATGTGATGGGGATGAATGTGTTGTCGCGTAGAATGATGGCGGAAAGAGGCGGCAGGGATCAATCCGAACAATACCTCGGAGCACTCCCCATTGTACATGCGATAGAGAATGCAGAGCGAGGCTACATCTCTACGCAGCGCCAGGGAGTCATGCGGATTTGAAATATCCTGGCAGTCGATGATTCGAGTTGCTCTCCGTTGAATGCGGTCCAGAGGGAAAAGCTGGTACTGAGGTGCCCCTGCCCAGAGATGAGAACAGTATTCCATATGAGGCCGAACCTGCGCCTTATAAAGTTGCAGGCGATGGGCCGCCGTGAAATACCGTCTCGATCTATTGAGCACACCAAGCTTCTTCGAGGCTAATTTAGCCTTACTCTCTAGATGACCACGGAACTGGACTTCACTCGATATGTCGACACCAAGAATTCCAATACTAGCTGAGGCATTTAGGGGAGTGTCCTCAAAACGAGGTGATACAAATACAAATAGCATTTTCTTGGCAGTGAACATGCAAACTTGTGTCTTAGTGGGGTTAAATTGGACCAAATTAAGTCGACCCCATTCTGAGACTTTCTTTAAAGAGGCCTCAATTTCCGACTCAAGTTTGTTTCGGCTCTCGATGACGTTTTCCCGAGAAATGTTGGCACGGCCGGTATAGAAGGCATCACCTGTGCTGTCATTCGCATAACAATGAGTGCTGCTGATTTACACTGATATGCAGAAGGAACAGTGTAGGCGAAAGCACACAGCCTTGAGGGACACCAGCATTCACAGACATAGAATCTGAGCATGCACCGTCGACTACGACCTTTATGCTTCTGTCTGCAAGAAAACTAGTGACCCAATTGCGTAATTCCTCGGGAAGCCCATAAGAAGGAAGCTTCGCAAGAAGTGCTTTGTGCCAGACCCGATCGAAGGCCTTCGCTATGTCAAACTAACGGCCAAAGCTTCCCCCTTAGTCTCGATCGCCTGTGCCCAACGATGTGTCAGGTAGACAAGAAGATCACCAGCAGACCGGCCCTTACGGAAACCGTACTGTCGGTCACTAAGCAGCTGGCGGTCCTCTAGATACCGAAGGAGCTGACTGTTGATAATGGACTCCATTATTTTTGAGAATAAGGAGGTTATGGCTATCGACCGGTAGTTGGACGGATTCGAGCGGTCACCTTTTTTAGGGATCGGGTGCACCAAAGCTGTCTTCCATGACTTCGGGACTACGCCAGTGGAGTATGAGAGCCGAAAAAGGCGCGTTAAAACTGGAGCCAACTCTGGAGCACACACCTTCAACACGATAGGAGGGATTCCGTCGGGCTTTGCTGTTTCAAGGTGGTGGTGTACAGCATTTAGATTTGAATGTAAGCCCCTGATGTTGCAGAAGTCCACAGCCAGCGTGGCAGGGGGTGCCATGGTATGTTTGCCCTTGCCTCGTGCAGTTGAAAGCGCGGTTTTACTCCTAGACAGAAATACTTTGCATAGAAAGCCAAATCTTGTGTTAAACCTCAAGGCAACGTTGGTTCCTATTATGGTTATGATTGACTGTGTTACGGTATTTTTACTGTTTATTGAGCTGTTATGTGAAGTTTATTTTTTGATTGATTTCTTGACTCCAAGATTACATTTTCTACCTTGTGTCTGCTGAATTATGTACTAAGTTACTATTACTACCTATAAAAGTAAGCTTTTTGTAGGTTCAAATGTTTGGATGTGGGTAGGAGTTTTGATACGTAATGTTTTTAATTGTACTGACATATTTTTGGTACGCAATTACATATTTTTGCTAATATAAATTGCAATAGAAGCTGACAGGCTGAACTAAAGTACCAAATTATGATGTGATCTGATGAAAATGAATAAATAATTTAAAAAAATATTACATTTTTTTCTGGATAAACCTGTTTGTATTATCTGGCGATGAATATCTGGCGTATATTTTTATTGAAAACTTATCTGCAATAATGTCATAACTTGAAATTTTCAATCTTTTTTTATGCCTATTTTACGGTTATTTATTATAAACCGACCCAAAACAAAAAACTGCGCATTTACTTGAAAATTTGTAGAAATATCAGACTAAACGTTTTTTCCGAAACTTTAAATAGCATTATCTTGAAAACATGCAATTTCCAGTTGTGTCTGTATTCTAGCGGAGGTGCGATATTGTTTGTGACTCCCTGCAAAAAAATCACATATTCTTTCTTTCCTTAAATCAAAGCTCCTGTCATGTGTAACGTTCTTCAGTTCAAGTTCAATTATAGAAAGAAAAACTCACAAAGTCGCACTTTTGAGGAGCATAGAACATAACAAATTTTCCTTTGTAGTAACTGAAGAACATTATACAAGACAGGACCCATAAGTAATATCTGGTCCTTCGGGCCGGATCGAAAAACACGCACTGGTAGTTTCACACAGTTTATTGAGACAGTTCATAAAGTAAAAAACAAAGTTTTAAAGTCAATCACAAAACAAACACAAATATAAGATAACACAGTAATACAGAAAAATAAAATGTGGGCCACGAGATGCGTAGCCGTTGTTGGTTTAGCTTAAACTGAGTGCAGCAGGTCGAGACGCTTTCGTCCCAGCTTTGCGTTTACATAATGGTTATAGCTACTTATGTTCTACTTATAGGTAAGTATATTATAGTTAAAGCTATGTGGAGTCCGTTGCTAACAGGCGCTTTTATTGTCATGCGGATTTCTGGCCGCATGTGGGCCATGCCCGCATGTGTGATTCCCCATAAAGGGGGTGGTTTGAGGATAGAAATGAGCCATTCGGGAGCACTTGTAGGAGCACTTGTCTGAGCACTTGTCTGAGCACTTGTACGAGCACTTGTCCGAGTACTTGTCCGAACACTTGTACGAGCACTTGTACACTTGACCGAGCACTCGCCCGAGCACTTGACCGAGCATTCGCCTGAGCACTTGACTGAGCACTCGCCCGAGCACTTGACCGAGCAGTCACCCAAGCACTCGCCTGAGCACTTGACCGAGAACTTGACCGAGCACTTGACCGAACACTCGCCCGAGCACTTGACCGAGCACTCGCACTTGAACGAGCACTCGCACTTGAACGAGCACTCGACCGAGCACTTGACAGAGCACTCGCCCAAACACTTGACCGAGCACTCACCCAAGCACTTGACCGAGCACTCGACCGAACACTTGACCGAGCACTCGCCTGAGCACTTGACCGAGCACTTGCCCGAGCACTTAACCGAACACTCGCCCGAGCACTTGACCGAGCACTCGCACTTGACCGAGCACTCACCCAAGCACTTGACGGAGCACTCGACCGAACACTTGACCGAGCACTCGCCCGAGCACTTGACAGAGCACTCGCCCGAGCACTCGTCCGAGCACTTGACCGAGCACTCGCCCGAGCACTTGACCGAGCACTCGCCCGAGCAATTGACCGTGCACTCGACCGAGCACTCGCCCGAGCACTTGATAGAGCACTCGCCCGAGCACTTGACCGAGCACTCGCACTTGAACGAGCACTCAACCAAGCACTTGACAGAGCACTCGCCCGAGCACTTGACCGAGCACTCACCCAAGCACTTAATCGAGCACACGACCGAACACTTGACCGAGCACTCGCCCGAGCACTTGACCAAGCACTCGACCGAGCACTCACCCGAGCACTTGACAGAGCACTTGACCGAGCACTCACCCAAGCACTTGACCGAGCACTCGACCGAACACTTGACCTGCACTCACCCAAACACTTGACCGAGCACTTGACCGAACACTCGCCCGAGCACTTGACCGAGCACTCACCTAAGCACTTGACCGAGCACTTGACAGAGCACTCGCCCGAGCACTCGACCGAGCACTCGCCCGAGCACTTGACCGAGCACTCGTCCGAGCACTTGACCGAGCACTCGACCGAACACTTGACCGAGCACTTGACCGAACACTCGCCCGAGCACTTGACCGAGCACTCACCTAAGCACTTGACCGAGCACTTGACAGAGCACTCGCCCGAGCACTCGCCCGAGCACTTGACCGAGCACTCGTCCGAGCACTTGACCGAGCACTCGACCGAACACTTGACCGAGTACTCGCCTGAGCACTTGACCGAGCTCTCGCCCGAGCACTTGACTGAGCACTCGCCCGAGCACTTGTATGACCGGGCAATTGAGCACTTGTCTGAGCACTTGTGCGCTTGTACGTGCACTTGTACGAGCACTTTGCGAGCTTTTCTTTTGAAATAGGTCTATAATTGTCAACCTGATTTGAGTGTTCGTACAAGTGCTCGTACAATTGCTCCGACAAGTGCTCGTACAAGCGCACAAGTGCTCGGACAAGCAAGTGCTCGGACAACTGCACCGACAAGTGCTCGTACAAGCGCACAAGTGCTCGTTTAAATGCTTGGTCAAGTGCTCGGTCAAGTACTTGGGTGAGTGCTTTGTCAAGTGCTCGGCCAAGTACTTAGTCAAGTGCTCAGTCAAGTGTTCGGTCGAGTGCTTGGGTGAGTGCTTTGTCAAGTGCTCGGTCAACTGCTGGGCAAGTGCTCGGTCAAGTGCTCGGTCAAGTGCTTGGGCGAGTGCTCGGTCAAGTGATCGGTTAAGTGCTTGGGCGAGTACTCGGTCTAGTGCTCGGGTGAGTACAAGCGCACAAGTTCTCGGGCGAGTGCTCGGGCGAGTGCTCGGACGAGTGCTCGGTCGAGTGCTCGTTCAAGTGCTCGGTCAAGTGCTCGGTCAAGTGCTTGGGTGAGTGCTTTGGCAAGTGCTCGGCCAAGTGCTCGGTCAAATGCTGGGCGAGTGCTCGGTCAAGTGCTCGGCCAAGTGCTTGGGCACTGCTCGGTCAAGTGATCGGTCAAGTGCTTGGGCGAGTGCTCGATCAAGTGCTTGGGCGAGTGTTCGGTCAAGTGCTCGTTCAAGTACTTGGGCGAGTGCTCGGTCTAGTGCTTGGGCAAGTGCTCGGTCAAGTGCTCCGACAAGTGCTCGGTCAAGTGCTCGGTAAAGTGCTTGGGCAAGTGCTCGGTCAAGTGCTCGGGCGAGTGCTCGGTCAAGTGCTCGGATAGGACAAGTGATCGTACAAGATGGTTGCGGATGCAGAGCCTTTGAAATCCGCGGATGCGGATATTTAAAGGCTTATCCGCGGATGCGAATCTTAATATTTTTTTAGAGAAAAGGACTACACAAAAAAATCGTCCCCACCTACCAACAGATTCCATTCCAGTATCTCAGTCAATACATCTGTGCAGCCCGATGTTTTTTTTGCTATGACGACATCCGCCGCAGACGTGGGGTTTTCATGCAAATCGAATTTGATTTCCCATACAAATTTGGAAGCTCATTTGATCAATTAGTATGAGGAAACCAAAATTTTTTTGCGGGAAATTTGTTCAGATTCATGAGTAGTTGTAGAAAGTTGTTGTTTTAACATACATCTTTTCACTTCTACCAGCTAGAAAACTTTACACGATAGTGATAAAAGCTGGTGTTCGGTTCGAACACTTTAACTAACATTCGCAGCAAAAAGCTGCTTTGAATTAACAGATTAATAAATAGTTTTTCATCTGTCCAGCATGAAAAGAGTGCCTTTGGTCCCTGAAAACTCGCAGCAAAAGTTGTTTTTGCTTTGAGCGTGAGAAAAAGTGATTCGAATTTCGAACAACACCTTTCACGCGGCGCTGAAAAAAATATGAGCGATGGTTCGATCAGAAACTCATTTTGACGTAGCAAGCGTTTTAACTCATAGGCTCACAATGTTATTTGTTATTTAATGAAATTTAAGTTTATAAATTCTGTTATTGCATTTTTAAATACGTAATATTTAAAATAAATATGTACTTACCTACTAGTAAACATGAATATCGCTTACTTAAAAATATCATGTTTGTGTTGCATCTTAGGTTTTTTTTTAAATGTTAAGTAGCGCAGTTTCCGAACGCAACCTCTAAAATTTTGAGTCTAAATTAAAAACATTATAATAAAAAACTATATTGTCTTCAAAGAGAATTTAATCAACTACGATTTTGCTTTTCTCGCTGTTCGAAAGTTGTATGTTTAACACGAAAGCAGGTCATTTATATGTCTCGTGCCTTTAAATCACTCACTTGCTACGCTCGTGATTCAATTCCAGACTACTTCGCTAGTTCGTGATTTAAAGCTAGCACTCGAAGCAAAAATAACTTTGAACTTTAACGTTGAACAAATAACTATTCTCGTATATTTTAATAAACCCCCATCGTATAATTTTTTGCATAGTCCTTTGTATGGGTTTGCATGGGCATAAATAAATGAAAACCGGTTAACTGCGAGTCAGACTCGCGCATGATGGGTTTCGTACCATCGTACAATATTTGGAATTCCACCAAAAATACGTTTCTGGTGTCACCCTACCAGCCTCTTTAATTTTTAAGTTTTTTTAATTTTTTTATGGCATAGCTGACAAACGAGCAGATGGATCACCTGATGGTAAGCGATTACCGTCGCCGATAGACACCCGCAACACCAGAGGAGTTACAAGTGCGTTGCCGGCCTTTGTTGTTATAGTGGCAACAGAAATACACACTGTGAAAATTACAGCTATCTACCTATTACGGTTAAAGACGGACAGACGGACAGTTAATAGGGTCCCGTTGACTTTGTTTACGGAACTCTAAATAATGATACTAATCCTTGTTTTTTTTATTAAATTATTAAAGTACTGAAAGTTAAAAACGTGGACCATTTTATTTCAGTAACTTTGCTGCCTTTTGGTGTAATAATGTACTTTGGTACTAACTTGAAAATATACTGGTTTATAAATATGAATAAAAAATCTTTTTAATAGAGCTTTTGTTATTAATTATACAATTATTATTAATTATTTATATTAATAATTACAATTAATAATTCATAAAATTATAAACCTGAAATAAAATATTACAATAATTAGCTATGTTGTTCTAGATCCGTATCCGCATAAAAATCCGCATTGAATATTGCGGATGTCAAAATTTATTCGGAAGCTCCATATTTACGGATGCGGATGCGGATATTAGCAACATCTCTGATTAAAAAGATTTATTTTTGTTTTTATATTATTTTATTGTATTTTTTAGCTTTCGTACTATGGCGCTGAACGCCGCTGTACGTATAATATTTTTTTCATTATTAATAGGTACCTAACAAGTTATTTGATGTTGATGTTTTTGTAATCTATATTTAACAGCCTTTTAGTGAGGTTTTTTGTCTGTGGAATACCTACATACGCGTGAATTTTGTGCAGATCAAACGATTCCAAGCATATTTTTTTGAAACTATTATTATACAAAATAAAGTGCGAAAAGGTCGGAAATGGGTAGCGGCCGGCAAACGGGTCGCGTGACCTTACGTACGTGTGTGACGCTTTATACATATGAGTTTAATGTATCGAAATTTTATTGGATAACCTGAAATACTGTTTACATTCATTATTATGTATCATGTAAATAAATAAAAATGGACTGAGAAATTTTACATAATTAATTATTGCATAAAAACTATTATGCTATGAGTTTAAAGGAAAATCTTTTGGATACTTATACAAAAAGATGTCCAATAAGATATTAAAGTATATTGAAAAATAAAAATTAATTATAAAATTATTCATCGGAAGTAAAATCGAAAAATCAAGTTTTGCTTAACTTAAGCGTCACAAAAGTCGAAAAAGTTTTGGATACTATTACATACGCGTGCCATTAAGTTAATACTAACGAATAGTACAGAAATATTCGATTCGAATTATCCACCGAATTTTAAATGTAATTTTCATGTTTAGGTATAAAACACCTACTTCCAGCCACAAAATCTGTTGGCTTCTTTGTCATCTTCCATCTATACACTATCCTTCACAATCGTGCAAAGTTTCATTGACAGAGAAATTAATGTTGGGGTCTCCATACAAAGAAACTCCTCGATGACTGGGCTATTAGTTTGTTTTGGTCGGGGGATTTTTCTGATTGGAACTTGTTTAGTTACACGCCACTCATCAGGGATATTGTTTTTACTCCATCTGTTCCGGGAGCTGAACCGTTCTTCAGCTTGCAAATTATGAGTCTAATGTCAGCTGCATCTGGGGCGTTAACTATTCAAAGTTTTATTTTTTATTATTTTTTGATATCGGTGAGGAACCAATAAATGTTTCTTTCGGGTTAGGAATGGTTGTGTAATGTTTATTGTTACTTTCCCGGGGTCGTTTCTGCTTTGCAGATGTGGTTGGATGAAAAAAGAAGACGCGTTTGCGTTGCGACTTAAAGTGGATGTTCGTGCCTGTTCTTGGAGGTATGCGTGATATTGCTTACATATGTGTGAACTCGAAGGTGCTGTCAAGTTGTAGGATCGATAGCTATTGTTTGAGTTTCGAGAACTGGACACTTGATTGATTTGTGGGTGATCGTTTTGTGTTTCATACGAAATGAGTTTTTATTTTTGGGTGCTAATTTGGGTCTGTGTATTTAAATGTGATAGGTATGGTATGGTTTGTTGGGGAGGTGGACTTTGCAATTTTATAGAAAGTGATGACAGAGCAAGGCAAGTGGCAAGTAGGGGGCAAGTCTGGGTAATTGTAGATCCAGAGTGGGTTCGTATGTAGGTCTTGTATTAGGGTTTACTGTCGGTGTTGTTGTTCGAGTGGTTTAGGTATTGGCTGCGGTAGTATTTTGTGGCACTATTGTGTTCCTGCTTTCATGCTCCCTGCGCTGTATCTAGTGCCAGTATGTATTTAGGTGTAAATAATTGGTAAAATTGTGGGGTATAGTTTCACGCGTTTGTTTGTTTTTGGAAAAGTGCTTACTGTGTTCTAGCCGCCGTCGTTGTTTCGGCGCCGTCGGCGTACAGGTGTTGTTTCGAATTGCCGGCTGGATTGATAGGGATGATAAGGAACGATCTCACCAGGTGTTTGTAGCTTGTGGAGGTGTAGGTCGGCTGGGCCCTTGAGGGTGTGTTGCGACGCGATGCTCGAGTAGACTGCTATACAAACACTGCACACTACACTGCACTTATTTAAAAACTCACTGTAACTCGGTTGCAGCTCGGTTACTTAGAAGATTTTCGCGATTTTCTAATTTCGTTTTTCACAAATAAGACGCGGGAAAAGTAGAAGAAAAGCAAATCATGATTGAGGGAGAATGAAATTACGTTAGCTTCGGGCGCGGCTATTGCGTAGGCGCACGCAATAGGGTGGCGAGCTGGGCAAAAAATATAAGACAATGGCCGAGGATAGCCGCGTCGGGTCGCTCCTGAGCACGTCTGTTCTCGCCAGATGTCCGAAACGAACTCATCAGTATAAACTATCGATAGTTTGAGAAGAAAAAATAGTTTCAGATAATAAAATGATAAAGTTTGATACTAGCTGGAGTGCCCGGCTTCGCTCAGGGAGTTGATATCCCCCCGCACCCTGCGCCTCACCCCCCTCACCCCCCGAATCACCCTCCCCCGCACCCCGTACCTCGCCCTTCCGCACCCCGCGACTCACCCTCCCTCGCACCCTGCTCCTCCCCCTCCCGCACCCCGAGCCTCCCCTCACCCCTCTCCTCTCCCCCCGCAACCCGCGCCTCACCTCCGCACCACACTCCTCACCCCGCACCTCGCCCTTCCGCACCCCGCGACTCACCCTCCCTCGCACCCTGCTCCTCCCCCTCCCGCACCCCGAGCCTCCCCTCACCCCTCTCCTCTCCCCCCGCAACCCGCGCCTCACCTCCGCACCACATTCCTCCCCCCGCACCCCGCGCCGTCCTCCGCACCTCGCACCCCCCGCACCCCTCTCCTCACCGTCCCCCGCACCCCGCTCCTTTCCCCCGCAACCCGTGCCTCAACCCCTTCACCCCGCCCCCCGCATCCCGCGACTCACCCTCCCCCCGCTCCTCTCCCCTACACCCCACACCTCCCCCCGCACCCCGCGTTTCCCCCTCGCACCCCACACCTCACCCTGCCCCGCACCCCGCTCCTCCCCCCGCAACCCGCGCCTCACCCCCCGCACGCCGCTTATCATCCCCGCCACACCCTGCACCTTCCCCCCGCAGACCGGTCCTCACCCCCCGCACCCCGCTGTTCCGGGACTGCTGTAGAGTGCTCTCAAATACTCTCGAATATTCTGGACTGTTCTATTCTAGAAAATTCTTAAGGGTGAAATTACAACCCTTATATCTTCAAAAGCACGCCCTTTAGGCAAAAACGGAAACCTTCTTCATGGATGGGGGACAAGGGCTACCGCACCATATAACTCCCTTGATCGTATCTGAATTCGTTTCAGAGTTTTATCGGCACAAACATTTGTACACTTTCTTTTATAATATTGATTATGTAGAATATAATCTATTTCCACAGTCATCCTTTTGTAATATATAAACTTTCGGATTTCGACTTTGATCTTCATAATTCTTCAGTAGTTGCTGAAATCGCCTTTTTGTTTTGTCTAAATATACGTCTTCTCTAGCAAGTTAGTAGTAATATTAAAAAAAACAGAAATATTTGCCCTGGGTGGGGATCGAACCCACGACTCTCGGATCAATAGTCAGGAGCGCAAACCTCTGAGTCAGTGTTAAGTTTTATTATATAAGGTGAAATTGAAATTGAAATTGAAATATTTATTTGCTGTAAACATGGTTTTGAAGATGTTACATAGAAAAATTTGGTATCTCATGTTTAACCATACATAAATGGCATGCAAAAATTTACAGATAAGTATTAATACATTAAGAATTTAAAATAAAAATATATGAAAATTAATAATTTAAAACAAAGTAAAAAAGTAATACTAGAATAAAAATAATAAATTAAAAAGTAAAAAATAATTTAAAATATTTCATAGATGTCACAGTGTAGAATATAAATATGTAAATTACTAAATGTTAAATTATGTACAAAATTAAATCAAAAACATTAATATATCAACAAAAATAGACAGAAAACAATAAGTGTAAATAATTTATGGAATATGTTAACTAACGGGATTTAAATTTAATAAACTCATCAATACTATAGAAACAATTTGTGGACAGAAATTTATACAGTTTTTTTTAAACAATGTCAAGGGCAATTCTTTTAGAGTATCGGGTAACACATTAAACAATCTAATGGACATTGCATAACTATTTCGGTTAAAACTACTCGTGCTACAAGGAACACCAACAAGTCGATTTGGGTATCTGGTCGAAAAATTACAGACATCTGATTTCTTTTTATATAGAGATATGTTTTTGTAGACAAACATGCAAACCTCAAATATGTATAAAGAAGGTAAAGTTAAAATATCTAATTTTTTAAAAAGGGGTCTGCATGACTCCAAGGGTCCAGCGCCGTATAAGGCTCTAACACATTTCTTTTGTACAATGAAAGCTCGGTTTATATCCACTGAGTTTCCCCACATGACAACTCCATAACGCAATGTAGAGCAAACAAAACCATGGTAGGCTGTCAAGGCTGTCTTTTGGTCACAATGTTTAGTAAGACGATATAATGCATAAGCAAACCTATTAATTTTTTTGCAAACAGCATCTACATGTGGTTTCCACGTTAGTTGAGAGTCAATTACGATTCCGAGAAATTTTGTAGTTGTGGATTCACTAATTAGCTGATTGCAGTATGTTAAATTTAATTTGCGAGGTTTTCCATTTCTGTTATAAAACTGTACGTACGTCGTTTTTTGTAAATTAACCTGGAGATTGTTACACTCCATCCAGTCAACTACTTTACTTATCGTATTATTTATTTCGTATTCATAATCAGTGTCTGATTTCTTATGGATGGCAATAGATATATCATCCGCAAATAGCATACACGGATATTGTGTGACTGCTGGCAAATCATTAATATAGAGGATGAATAGTAGGGGCCCCAAAATGCTACCCTGAGGCACTCCAAATTTGTTTACTTGATATTTAGATCTATAAGCTGTATATATTAGATTTTCGTTTATTTTGTGCTACTTTATTAGTGCCTGATATTTTGGTCAGTGCTTCTACTCCTGATTCTGATCAACTTTCCCCAAGGGAACTCTTCATACTAATTTAGCCGCTCGGCTGATCGATGTGTATGAAGAATCCAAATTTTTTTTTGTGATTTGACTATGGGTTCCTTGGGGAAAGTTGATCAGAATCAGGAGTAGAAGCACTGACTAAAATATCGGGCACTAATAAAGTAGCACCTTATATAATAAAACTTAACACTGACTCAGAGGTTTGCGCTCCTGACTATTGATCCGAGAGTCGTGGGTATAAAGTAGCACCTTATATTAGTAAGAATAATTATGAAAATATCGAAATATGGACATCGCGACAGACAGACATCGACAGAGTCACGTCACTACATCGCCGCAAACCCAGTGACCTTGTCGCTTGCGTCGTGAACAGTTGTCGCTGTCGCTGTCGCTGTCACCGTCGCCGTCGCCGTCGCCGTCGCTGTCGCTGTCGCCGTCGCTGTCGCCGTCGCTGTCGCCGTCGCCGTCGCCGTCGCCGTCGCCGTCGCCGTCGCCGTCGCTTGCGTCCAGGCCGCAGCCTTACGTATTGTAAGATCACCAACACTTCCATTTATATTTGTCCCGCTTGTTTCTTGTCTATCAGTGTAAATGACAATCGATAGTTTGAAACTCAAATGTACCTTATACTCACAGCACAAAGTCAGTTATTGCTTGAACTAGAAATAAATAAGAGCGGCAACGTCGCAATCTGCCGCGAGTTGCCGTAATTATTCAAAAAATTGGCGGGAAAAATCAGTTTTTAGCGTCTACCGCTGTAACTATAACGTTTGGGATTCTAGTTTTTTTTTAGCAGAATGCTGTAATTTTGCTCTAAATCTGAGCATAAGAACCAGTCTTGTATTCATATTAGTTGCAAAGCTATACACCTTTGTCACTTTTGTTATGTCCACCCAGCAAGGAAAAAACATTGGCTCGTAGCACAAAAAGTACTGATTTTTGGGATTCAAAAATAATTCAGCATAGGTTTTTCGTGTTGCTCTAAATCCTGGCATAAAAATTTTGAACCAAGATGCTGAGATCTGATGTGACTGCTAGAAAGATTCATGAAAAGAACGTGAAGCAGGTTTTGCGTTCCAGCGAGATAACTATTGACATGACATTCATGAAACTTTGCAGTCCGACTCACTTTATGATGCTCTAAATCTGTGCATTAAAATTTTTTCCCAAGTCTTCGTAGTTTTTGTGCACCAGTTGTGCTTGCTGGGTGGACTGTCATCCAGCAAGCACACCTTTAGGCGCTCGTATCTCAAAAAGTATGATTGCTCTAATTTTTTCCCTTGGCATGATGATTGCTCTAATTATGCTCTAAAATTTGAGATAGGTAGGATTATCCTAAGAGCCCCAGGAAAAAAGTGCTTGCTGGGGTCGCTCACACAGGTTATTTTATCGCCTGTCAAAAACATCATTTTTTTCAAAAAAAATTAAATCATGACGTCATAGTTTTTCCGAAACATCAATGGACTCATTTTATGATTTTCATAAATAAAAAAAAAGATAAGATGGAAAACTAAACACATTTTTTTTTCTGTTTTAACTTTCAGTAGGAGAGCAATTTTATTTAGCGAACTTCTGCTCATAATTTTTTTTTTTGATGCAGTACCTATATGAATGAAATAAAAATTATTTTCTTCCTCTGAGTAAAAATACTACAAAAGATTAGTAGTCAAACAGAACTTGTAGTAACCATAAACCGGAGCCAAACCAAGACTAAACATCAAAAATCAACACTGACTCGTTTGCAACAATAATTTCAAATTTTATTTACATTAAATAACATATAATTATAATACATTGGATGCTGCAATTACAGAAATCACCAAGTCCAAAAGTTACATTTGACATATTGATGTTTTTATGTTTAAAATGTGTTCTGAAATAAAATGCGCAGGTTAAAAAAATAATGAAAAATAAAAGTAATATAAACAATTTAGCGGTTTTATTTGTTAAAAGAATCATAACCTTAGTTAAAAATAAATGTCGTGAAAAATATATAAAAAAATCAAAACTGTCAAATTTGGACTAAGTGATTTCTTGAATTGGGGCATCCAATTTAAAATACAACAAAAAGGAAAGTTTGTGTTCTTAGATTGGAATATACATTAGCAGCTACATAATGGTGTCGATTCGGAGTTTACGATTAAACTTATTTGACAGGACTAAACTTAATTTAAGCATCCTATCTTTGTCTTTTCGATACAGAGAGAAAAAGACAAAATACTTAAATTTAGTTCTATCAATTAGTTGAATCGTGAAAACCGAATCGACACAATTATAGCTTAAAATAATGTAAAATATTAACAGAACTTATAATAAAAATTCTTCTTATACAGGTTGGTAAAAAAATCCTTTGGAAATTTCAAGGGCTTACTCAGAATCAAGCATAGAATACAGGAAAAATATTGGAAAAATCCGATCATTTTTTTTGTCAGTTTTCATACTAAATCTGAATAGTGAATCAAGAATTTTTATGGGAAATTGAAAAAAAAAAGTAGATCGGATTTTTGCAATGAGCATAGGTTTCTTAGCCTGGACACTCACTAGTGTGGTTATAGGCAAGGGTGGTATGGAATGGTACTGGAATAAACATTAGCTACATAACAAGATGTACCTACATCATAATTAGTATAGTATTTCATATCACATTAAAAATATTGTAAAATATTAACTGTACTTAAAAATTCTACTTATATACCTAACTATTTTCAAGCAGCTTATTCCATTTTCTCTGATACTCTTTTCAGATAGCATTTCCATAGAGCATCTTTGTAATTGATAACTTCTATTTCTGGATTCTTGGCTGCTACAATCCCTCTCCCCACCACTATAACATCAGCTCCATTCTCCAGAATGACCTTCTCAGGAGTGTTGTAAATCTGGCCAAGGTCATCCTTACAGCTCTGCAGTTGCACTCCAGGGGTCAGTTGGATCAGACCTGGGTCCTTGAAAGTATCCTTCTTCTGGCAAACAAAGCCAGTGATCAGGTCAGGGAACTTGGCAGCCATTTTGATTGACTCAGCAGTATATTCTGGTGTGATAAGGTTACCCTGTAAATATTTATACATTTTTTTACTTGTATTTGGTGGAAAGCCTGTGAATCAAGGTTGTGTATTAAAACAGATGTCTATGTAGTCATAACTATTTCACAGGTACACTTTTTAATCAGTAACTGTCACATCAGATAACTAATTGTTTAGAGTAGTTCTCACTTACCTCACAGCTCATTTCAGCAAGCAAGAAGACACCTCTACTACATCCATTCATAGAACCGTTTAAGGCCTTCAATATCCCTTCTCCAGGCAACGAATGTGCAGTGACACAGTCAGCCCATTCTCCGATCCTATATAAACCTTTCAGGTACTGCAAGGACACTGTATTTCCAATGTCAGCAAACTTCCTGTCTTCCAAAATCAAAAAGTTGAATCGATCAGCTAGTTGCTTCAGTCGGGTAACAAAATCCGGTGTGAAGTCCTCTATTATGTCTATATGGGTCTTTACTAGACATATGTGTTCGCCTACTTTCTCAATTAAGTCCAGTATTCTGGT
The DNA here is from genome assembly GCA_958295455.1 of Coleophora deauratella. Classification (NCBI taxonomy): domain Eukaryota; kingdom Metazoa; phylum Arthropoda; class Insecta; order Lepidoptera; family Coleophoridae; genus Coleophora; species Coleophora deauratella. Next base: position 13,871,099 of record OY282397.1, on the reverse strand, counting down.
GGAAGATGTTAAGTCCACAGATAGGCAAAGGTTGGTCTGTTTTGAGGCCATTATCTCAAAGAGCTGCTTTGCAATCTTACTAGAAGCTAACTCCGCTCGCTTCTCATACGGTAACAGTGTGCGATCAATTGGTTTTTCTGAAAAAAAAAAAAACATTATATTAAGTTAAAGTTTGACGGCTGAGATGTGGTTGGTCTATTTAAAATGTTTGGGTGATATGATGACCCAACTGCTGCGCTGGCTGTTCATTAACTCAATAAAACTGGGATAACATTTCTGTTAAAAATACATACCACTTAGTGGAGCCTTAGTGTCAATCAAATATTTCTTAACCTTCTCAGCCATGTCTAAGCTAATTTTACTGTTTTTCACCAAAATATCAATTAGTTTTGTCATAGTGAAAAGTGATATCATCTTGACATCATTTGCCAATAAATTTTCTTTGCCGCCTTGTTCTCTGTCGAGGATCACTATTGCTTCCTTTGTAACTAGGCCCTCTTTTTGTAGGTCTGTCACTGTTTCCAGCACGCTGGTACCTGATGTTACAACATCTTCAATGATGAGACAGGTTTCACCGAACTTGTAGTGACCTTCAATCATTTTCTTAGTTCCATAGGCTTTCGCCTCTTTCCGCCGCATGAGCATAGGTTTCTTAGCCTGGACACCGACGAGCGTGGCTATAGGCAGGGCGGTATAAGGGACGCCGCACAAATGATCAAACTCGCTCTGTTTCAAAGCGATATCACATATAAGTGTCGATATCAATTCCTACAAAAAAATACTACTGGTTGATTGTAAGTTACTCATGTATCTTATTTAGAAGTTAATTTAATTTAACTAATAATAAATAATTTAACATTCTTCATTGAAGAATGTTAATGGGTCTGTTAAATCACCTAAAACTTTATTACCGTGTGGCCTAAATGTCTAGAAATACACTTGTTTTTGTTTCATTTAAATCAAGCGAGTAGTTTTGAAGTTACGATCATTTTAGTTTCCGCCTTTTTCAAATACTTGCGCGCGTGACGTCATAAGACAACGCGCCGCTCTCATCGTACTGTGTCCCTCATACATTGGTATCGGATGGTCCCTATGTTCACCCACAATAACATTTCTAACTTTCTAACAGATTTTTTTTTTATGTGAATCGGTGTAACAATAGTGTTACATACAAGTATAATAGATGACACTTTTAAAAAATTGATTGAAAAATCTGATAACTTGCAAATAGACGAGTTAAGCTAGGCCTACTATTTCTCAAATAACTCCGATTTCTTTACCGCGGCTGCCGAGACGCGATAATTAAAAAGCGGCCAAGTGCGAATCGGACTCGCACATGAAAGGTTCCGTAGCAGCAAGTAACATAATATAAAAATTCTTGTAGTTCGTTGTAACTTGAATGAAAGGTAAATTGCGGTTTACGATTTATGACGTATTAAAAAAAACTACTTACTAGATCTCGTTCAAACCAATTTTCGGTGGAAGTTTGCATGGTAATGTACATCATATATTTTTTTTAGTTTTATCATTCCCTTATTTTAGAAGTTACAGGGGGGGGGGACACTTATTTTACAACTTTGGAAGTGTCTCTCGCGCAAACTATTCAGTTTAGAAAAAAATTATATTAGAAACCTCAATACCATTTTTGAAGACCTATCCATAGATACCCCACACGTATGGGTTTGATGAAAAAAAATAATTGAGTTTCAGTTCTAAGTATGAGGAACCCCAAAATTTATTGTTTTTTTTTCTATTTTTGTGTGAAAATTTTAATGCGGTTCACAGAATACATCTACTTACCAAGTTTCAACAGTATAGTTCTTATAGTTTCGGAATAAAGTGGCTGTGAAATACGGACGGACAGACAGACAGAGAGACAGACATGACGAATCCATAAGGGTTCCGTTTTTTGCCATTTGGATACGGAACCCTAAAAATGCAAAAGTACTTATAACTTAATTTTTTCTTTCTTATCATATCTATCACATATCTGTTGATCCCTTTAAGAACCTACATACTTATTTTTCATTACTAGTATTGAAAAATGTAGGTAATAATGATATTTATGAACTTGACATTTATCTGAAGAATGCGTATTTGTAACAGGGTGGGCCTTTTCATTTTCAACCCATACTTGTTTTTATTTCAGGAGTGAAACCCAAAAAGATGTGGCTTGAAGCAGCAATATTCAACATACAAATTTATCTACAGATGTGCTAGCAGAGCACAACTATCGAAAAAACAAGCATTAGATCATCAAGCGTCACTGCAAGAACTGTGTACGTTACCCCAGCCAGAAAATGTCAATTTCGTCATTCGAGTGTAATAGATAATTAGTTGTCCAGCTTCTGTAATTGTTGCGCATATTTTTGAATTTGTTCTGCTGATAGTTTTTTAGTTATTTGACAAAAACATATCTAGCTGCGGTAACGTTACTCCAGCCAGACTATTTTTGATTTTTTGGGTATATTAAAATAAAAATTAGCTAAATAATTAGTAGTCTAGACGAAGTAAATGTTGCGACTTAATTTGTGCTGATAAGCTTTACGGCTGCGAAGTTATTCAAATTCCGGCTGGAGTAACGTTTGCAGGTTTGCTGGATCTCTGAAATGGTTAAGCGCACAGTTATAATTTTTCGTATACCACTTCTTATGAATTAGTTCTAATTTGTTCATCAATAAAAAAACAACAATAATGTACCGTTTAAAAGTTATATAAATAAATAGAATTTTCCTTCATAAAGTCCTAGCACGACGAATACGAGCTCTCAAGACTCACTCAAAACGTTATTTTGTAGCTTAAAGCTGCCTTCAAATGTTTGTGAATTTTTATAAGTGTACTGTAAGTAATTAATAAGTTATGATGAAATTTAATTCAGTTGGGGCCACGATACGCAGTGGAGTTGTTTGATCGCCGATTGACAGAGTTTCTTGTGGTTTTTTGAACTGAATGTTACGTCAACAATTAGTTGCCTAGTTAAATTTCTTAACTTTAAAATTTCAGCGTTCTACATTGAATAATTAACGAGATAATCGAAAAAGAGACATTGTGAAGTGATGACCGCGGTAACCCGACCAAGTTAAGATGGTCACAGAAAAGCGGCCGCGCAGTACATTACTCTAGCATTTTGTAATTTATAGGGTAGTGTTACGAGTTTTATACAGATGCGTACACAAGTGTAAATAAAAATTATTTTTATTAATGCAAGTCGGTAGTAGGTAAAGATGACATGGAAGGGTAAAGATGCCGTGTTTGACGGTATCAGTATATGTATTGTCAACTCGTGACCCGCCCCGGCTTCGCACGGGTGAATGGTAATATTATGCATGTATTATACAGGGTGTAACAGAAAGGTGTTATAATACTTCAAGGTGGGCTTTTACCCATCAAACTGAACAACTTTTGTTCTACAACTTTGTTCAAATCGCAAAATTTTTGGACTTTTCATACAAACTTGGTCCGCCAGCTGATCGATTTGTATGAAAAGTCCAAAAAAATTTTGCGATTTGAACAAAGTTGTAGAACAAAAATTGTTCAGTTTTATGGCTAAAAGCCCACCTTGAAGTATTATCACACCTTTCTGTTACCCCCTGTATACATATAAACCTAGCTCTTGAACATCGATATGGGAAACATTAGATAAGGTTACTCGCCCTGTTTGTTTCTGAACCAGCGTGTTCGTCTTGCGGGGGCTGAAGCGGGGTGAAGATCCGGCATGTATTTAAACAAATATCGCCGTTGTGTGACAAGCTTAAGGTTTATGTATTTAATGTTATCTGCTAGCGACATCTAGCGACGAGTAGGGAGGCATGTAATTAATTAATGTTATCTACTAGCGACATCTAGCGACGAGTAGCGTAGCATCACTATAAAATGACAAAATATTCATAAAATAACAAGAATAAAGTGATAAGAAATGTTGCTGTTAGTTTTGTTCTTTATTTTTTTATTGTTTTAGCATATTTCACTGCTCTGTAAGATATATTTTCAAGTAAACACGGAATGTTTACTCGTCGCTTGTCAGATTGCGAATGGTGCGCGAAAAGGCGGCGCTACTCAACATAGGGGAGCAAACCACTATCAGCGACTACGCTGTCGTGGAGTATTAACCACATCTAATTGTTCTCTTATATCGATGCTCTTGAATCACTCTATTTATTGAAAAAAACAGCATCAAAATCCGTTGCGTAGTTTTAAAGATCTAAGCATACATAGGGACAGACAGACAGCGGGAAGCGACTTTGTTTTATACTATGTAGTGATATACTGTCATCACTTGAAAACATTGTCAGTATTATTGAAAGTGTGGTCCGCTTTACAATTAGATACATAAAGAAAAAGAATTAAAATCATAGAATGTTTATTATAGCTCGGGGTAGGAGTTTATTTTTCACTCAAACGATAATGTACGCGTCCAAAGTCCATCTTAACTTGGTCGGGTTACCACGGTCATGCGCTTCACAATGTCTCTTTTTCGATTATCTCGTTAATTATTCAATGTAGAATGCTGAAATTTTTAAGTTACGGCATTGAACTAGGCAACTAATTGTTGACATAACATTCAGTTCAAAAAACCACAAGAAACTCTGTCAATCGGCGATCAAACAACTCCACTGCGTATCGTGGCCCCAACTAAATTAAATTTCATCATAACTTATTAATTACTTACAGTTTATTTATTTATTTAAGCTTCTTTATTTCCTCAACTTATAAACATTGAAATTTAAGTAAAGAATTTGGTTAGTTTTATTAGTTAAAGTTTAATAAAAAAAATTGTGTTACTTGTTACTTTGGTTAGTTTTTGTTTCTTTATTTTCTAGGTTAAGGACCCCTTCTTGGGTATAGGCCTCCTCCAACTTCTTCCACTCATCTCTATTTTTTGCTAGATGTTGCCAATTGTTTCCCGCTGTTTTTCTTATGTCGTCATTCCATCTTTTCCTTGGTCTTCCTATTTTTCTTTTTCCTTCTGGCCCCTTCCATCCAGTCACCTTTACTGACCATCTTTCGTCTCTGCATCTGGATATATGCCCTGCCCATTTCCACTTCAGTTCTAGGGCATGTTTAAGAGCATCCTTCACTTTTGTTGCTTTTCTGATGTCTTCACTTCTAATTTTTTCAATTTTTCTAATTTTAAGAATACTCCTTTCCATTGCTCTTTGGCACGTTCTTATCTTATTTTTTACCTTTTGAGTGTATACCCATGTTTGGCTGCCATATGTAAGGCAAGGTAAGATATTTGTGTCTAGTATTATTTGTTTTAGGTTTGTTGGGTATGTTCCTTTTAGTATTTCCTTCTGGGCCCAAAATTTATTCCAACTTATAGATATTCTTCTTTCAATCTCTTCTTCAGTATTTGTTGCATTAAAGGATACCTGTTTTCCCAGATAGACGTAGCAATTTACATATTCTAACTCCACACCTTCTAGGCAGATTTTGTTTTTCCTGTTGTTTGTCATAATTTTTGTTTTTCCTAGATTCATAAATAGCCCAACCTTGCGGCTTTCTTCATTAAGAGTGTTGATCATTTTTTCTAGTGTTTTGCTAGTGTTAGAGAAGAGAACCACATCATCTGCGAATCTTAAGTGGCTTAGCTTTTTGTTCTCGATTCTTATCCCTTCTCGTTCCCAGTTCACTCTGTTGAATACTACTTGTAGGACCGTACACTTATAAAAATTCACAAACATTTGAAGGCAGCTTTAAGCTACAAAATAATGTTTTGAGTGAGTCTTGAGAGCTCTTATTCGTCGTGCTAGGCCCTTTTAAAGGAAAATTCTATTTATTTATATAACTTTTAAACTGTACATTATTGTTGTTTTTTTATTGATGAACAAATTAGAACTAATTCATAAGAAGTGGTATACGAAAAATTATAAATATGCGCTTAACCATTTCAGAGATCCAGCAAACCTGCAAACGTTACCCCAGCCGGAATTTGAATAACTTCGCAACCATAAAACGTATCATTACAAATTAAGTCGCAACATTTACTTCGTCTAGACTACTAATTATTTAGCTAATTTTTATTTTAATATACCCAAAAAATCAAAAAAAGTCTGGCTGGGGTACCGTTACTGCAGCCAGATATGTTTTTGGCAAATAACTAAAAAACTATCAGCAGAACAAATTCAAAAATATGCGCAACAATTACAGAAGCTGGACAACTAATTATCGATTACACTCGAATGACGATATTCAACATTTTCTGGCTGGGGTAACGCACACGCAAGAACTAGGTATACTTTTTTATTAATTTATTTCTGTATAACAGTTACATACTGTCTGTGTGTGGGTATACAGAAAACTGAAAATAAACCAGAAGGATCTCTCATACCGTTAACAGGTTTTATGCATACTTTGTCACCCCATGGCTCCGATTCCCCATTGATTTGGGGGTTACGACTTATGTAGGGATATTAAGTTCATTCTAAGGGATCTATTGGCATACAGTTTATTTGTATCGATTCTAGTTTTTTTTGACACCATCACCTTTACCATGCCCCTCACTCCTTATTTCCGAAAACTGGGCATAAAACTTAAAAAACAATATACAGAAAATAGATCTTCGCTTATAAATTACAGGAAAATCTCTAAGAAGTTATCTATAAATCTTAAAATAAGTAGATAAATTTACAATATTGTTTGTTTGTATGGACAAAAACCTCGGCGTGCGAGTCAGACTCGCACTTGTTCGGTTTTTATTTTTAATGTGTACAGGTTAACTAATGCTTATTTTATTTTAGATCGCCTAGAAATAGCTACGGCGACAACGTTACTGTTTATGTGAAAGTTATAAGATAAGGAGAAGGTGATAGACACAACTTTTGGTTTTGGGTTCGGGTGGATCAGACTTTTCATGCATTTCTTTTGACTTTAAGGTTCAAATATAACAGTAATAAAAAACTTTTCGGGTATATTGGTAGTACTTTGACACACGCACAATTTTCTAGTTTGTGGATTCGTTATTTTTGACATTTTCAATGCAAACTCCATACATACAAGTAGGCAGCGGGGCCCGTATATATAAAGGTACTCTGTGAGCGGGGCGCGCACTGAGCGACCGTTGTCTAGTGACGTCACAGCAGCGTGCGGCGACCCCGCGTCACTTGCATATTATAAGATAAAAACCAAAAATTAGTGGTATTCTTCATTAGGAGATATAAAGGTCAGAAAGTATACATACCATAACATCAGGATAACTGACGATAACCCTCAGGTCGAAGTAAACCGGTGTTTTTATGCCACTTTTGGTTAAAAACTCTCCAAATTTCACGGCGTCTATATCAAACAGTTTTAACGCTAGTTCTTCGAACTGGATTTCATGTGCCATTGTTGATTTAATCGGACGGAGACAAATAAAATACAAAAATAAAAACCACACGTGCAAAAACTTCTTAGAAAGCGTTCCAAATTAGTTTCGTTAGAGTAATTTTCACTCTGACAGCAGGATAGCATATTATATTTTTTTGAAGTGTGAAAGGGACAAACTCTTGTCAGGTGAATCTTAACTTGGTTATGGAACGACTTCTTAGGTTGCGTTCCAATACCAAAGAGAATATAATCACTGCGTTTATCTAGAGAGCGTTTCAACAAATAGTTCCTATGCCGTAATGTTGGCTCCCCTGTCTATCACAGGCGAAGACGCTTCTACCGATTTTGTTAGTGTGTGTCTGCGTTCTATGTAGTGTGTGTCTGAGTTCTATGTAGTGTGGTGTGGAAAACATTGCTGCCAACATAACGGCATAGGAACTATTTGTTGAAACGCTCTATACTGACGTACTATTCAAACTGGACTGAGCACTTTGCAAGGAAGACGTGACGACAGAGAGGTTTAACTAGAACCCTGCATCTCTTTCTATGTAGGGTGACCAAACTATACAATAGTTTAGGAATAACATTTAAATAATAATAAACCACCAGAAAAGGTAGTTTTCTTAATGTTGAAATCTTAGCTAGATTATTGTAATTTCATTTTAAGGATCGCGATAAGAATAAATTATAAACCACTAGTATAAAGATTCCGTTATGATAATATAGGCACTGGCACCGACTCCATAAGGCAAGGGGGTGCCCGATCCCCCCCAATATTTAAGACTGGTATTTCTTTTTTTCTCGGGATACTTTTATTCCAAAAAACCCTAATTTCTATGTACACTCAACGATACTCTCAAAAACTATACCCACGCCAGCGAAATCGTGGGCGAAAGCTAATTAGAAAATATTAGGAAAATACCAATTTCTTTTCCGCCCTAGCCCCCCCAATATTTTTATGAAGTTGGCGCCCTTGAATATAGGCACTTTGGGGGAAGTCATTCAGTATGATGAGCAGAATCCCAAGTTAACTGGTCCTACACCCATTTTGTTACACTCTGTGTAACAACAATCCCCTAATACAATACAATACTTATTAATAATAAGAAGAATAAGTATGTATATTACATGTATCATGAGATACCTACTATTAAGGTGGTTCGTTTTCCATACAAAAAACAATGCATATTTACTCCTTAGCTGCATGGTTATTTGACACCAAACTGGTTTGTTTGGTAATATTTGTGATATTTATTTTCGGGAATTGAATAAAAATTAAAATTTACTTAGTAGAAAGCACTGATTTTCAAGCGAATTCTTTAACTTAATTTACATGTGTATGCGTAAATATTTCCCTGTAACGACACAAAACACGTTGTTGCCAGTTAGCTGTTTCTGCGACGTTGCCGCTTTATCAACATCCATTTTTGATACTACCATTATTTAATTATAATCGAAAGCTAAGCTATGGTTCATAATGCGCTTACGTTACAATCTGCGCTTTTATGGATAAGTAGTCCTTCCTTAATAAACGAAAGTGAGTAAATCGTTGACTGAATTGTAAATGAGGGGTCTATTAATAGCGTTTGCCATCGAATGTAACGTTTTTATTCATTTTTAACTAAATTTCCAAAAATAACAAATAGAAAACATTATGAACGGGTTGCATAGGTTACGCTTTGAAGTGAAATAATTAATCACTATTGCATTATTGGTTATTTTGAACCGCACGTCACTTCGAGAAGTCATTTGTCATTGTCAAATCAAAGTCAAACACAAAAACTTGTATAATAACCACAACGTTTTTACGATATTTTTCATTTTGGTGTTTGGGAAATTTGAAACCGTTTAATATGACTCGCACATCTGTTGCGAGTTATAAAAAACATGTATTGTCTATTCAGGCCCGAGAAAAAGTCGAAAAAGAGTTCGTGCTGCTATTGCTATGAGTCGCCATCATAGAGACTCTTCAACATCGTAAGTCCACATTTTACTATCATAATATTACGTATATAAAAAACAAGTACTAAAGTTAGGTACCTAATTTTCAGTCGTAGTCAGGTGTGGGTTAAAAAACCAAAAATTGACAAAGAAAAATTGCAAACCGAGATTGCTGAAAGTTCAAGGTTAGTCATTGTACGTTCCTCTATTTTATATCTGATGAAGCAGATATAATTATATTTTCTATACTATTTATTTACTTTCCTTATCCTTTTTTTAGCCATGACATAGTCAAAACATATGCAAGACCCACACACCATAATGCTCGTGCCAATACACAAAAGTGCTCTGATGGTAAACACGCAAACACGCCACAATCCCAACCATCAACAGTGACCAGTTCTGAATCTCTGGATATAAATTGGCCCAAACCTGATCCAGATTTATTAAGCCATGAATTGATAGTTGAAAAAACCACTACTGATAATTTAGATGGCCTTTCAGGCAATAGGATTGTGGATTTAAAACATGTGCTTCACTGGGCTTTTTCTCTGGAAAAACACAGAGCAAAATGTGTAAGTAGCACTATTGAGTTTGTTCGTGAGCTGCGAACAGGTTTCAACAGCATATTCATTTTTAAATGTAGTATGTGTGATAAGGAATTCAGAAAAAGCAATGAAGCTGATGGTGATGATAATCACATGACTAATTGACTATTTCAGGTATGCAAGTGATGGAAAACATTTAATTTCCAAAATAGCCTCCTCTTTTTGCACGTAATAACCAAAACATTCAAACAGCGGTCAAGGAACGCAAGAATTTTGAATGAATGGTGTTTTGGAAATGAACAAAAAGCACAGTTACTATTACCAGGTACTACACAATAGTAAAACTATGATATATCAAACATAAATAAGTCATACATGTTAGAAAGGGTATTGAAAACATTTTTATTTCAGGTGCAGGGGCAGCTGAGGGTAACAAAAATGAAAAAATGTTTTTTGATTTGTTTTGTGTCACCCTCGGTGCCAATAACGGTTATCGAGGTTCAAAGAGATGAACCTTTTATCAGACAAATGGTTCCAAAACTGGTTACATTTTTTAAAAATGCAGTTTTGCCAGAAATACTACTCAGACGAGTATCGCAGGGCGGTAAATGCTTAGATTGCATTCTTGAATAAATAAAATGACAGAAATTGGTTTGTTCATGATTATTTATTATTGTTTATATATATCTAATAAATATGGGTCTAACCTTTGCACTTTTTCAGAAACACCTTGCTGTCTCGAACTGGTCGTTCAATCACCTAGATCCCACATGGAAAAACCAGGAAGCACTAGCCAGACTTGGAAGAGAATGTTCTCAGATGAGACAGATATACATACATAGACATATACGAGTAGAATGATACACCTAGACACAGAGCAAACAAATTGCAAATCTCAGAAATATTTGCACTGGGTGGAGATACAACCCTCGGATCAGTAGTCAGGAGCGCTAACAAATGAACCATCATGTCAGTCTTCTGATCGTTTCACATTTAACCATTCTCGTAAAAAAAATGCACATAAGTTCCGAAACACTCATTGGTGCACTGGCCAGGATTTGAACCCACGACCTCTGGTTAGGAGGATGGAGTCACTAACGCTTTTTTTTTCCAAATCAGTATCTGTATAATTAAAACTGTATTTTACCCATGATTTTACATACCCATTCTAATAAATACTTTATTCAAATACAAAAAAAATATTTTATTCCCTGCATTCCTATACATATAAGTCCCTGAACTTGTCTCCACCGAGACTTGGTCTTCGGCTAAGTTCATACGTAATGAAGCTAATAAAAAAAAAAGTTTCCACATCAGGAGATTTGAACCCTCAATCCTCCGATAAGAATACCATTAGTACAACCATTACGCTAAGCTTCGATTCATAGTAATGGATAAAATTTACGTACAGTACAACAGCAAAGAATCGTATGCATGTGTGAGTGTCAGCAGCAAAACAGTATGACAGAAAATTTAACGCAGTAATTAAACATTCTCCAAATGGTTTATAAATATATTGTCAGATAATACACTTCATTTATGGCTAAATATTTCGTGAAAACTATTTTTATGAAAAATAAAGCAAAGATGATTCAATGAAAAAATAAAATGTTATAATTTGTGGAAGTGGCGCCATCTAGTTTCTTTGATGGCCTAGCGGACTTTAACGTTTCACCTTAATATTTTTTATGTTTAGGTGATAAGACTAACTTATATAAGGTGCTACTTTATTAGTGCCCGATATTTTATTCAGTGCTTCTACTCCTGATTCTGATCAACTTTCCCCAAGAAACCCATAGTCAAATCGAAAAAAAATTTTTGGACTCTTCATACAAATCGATCAGCCGAGCGGCCAAATTAGTATGAAGAGCCCAAAACATTTTTTGCGATTTGACTATGGGTTCCTTGGGGAAAGTTGATCAGAATCAGGAGTAGGAGCACTGACTAAAATATCGGGCACTAATAAAGTAGCACTTTATATATTTTTTTAATCAATAAATGAATTGAAATGAACGAATTTCCTGGCGTGCATGGCTAGGGTGCAAAAAACTATAGTATCTATGTAGATCAAAGGCCTAGCTCCCGAACCTTTTGGCAGTTGTATCTAACCGGCATCGACAGTGCAACATAGATCCTATGTTAAATAAATGAAATAATTCAAGATATGTACGATAAAAACTTTCGCCAGATAAAACTGTATTCTTTCATGTTTTTTTATCGTGCTTTTCACATCGGAAAAAATCTTATTTACATCTCTAGGGCAACCCCAAGAACAACAATCATACAGCTTTATAAATCTTATTCTAGTCAATAGTCAGCCTGCTTTCTAATTATTGAAGTAGTTATTTTTCTTTGTCATTCGTTTTTTAGCAGATAAATAAAAAAAAGACTAATATTTTTGCATTTTTTTCATATTCAGGTATTACCTCCCCGCTTGTATAGGCACACATGTGACAGAAAAAAACATCTCCATCCGTCCGGATAGGAACACTTGGGACAGAAAATGACATGTATTATACTACCAAGTTTAAAAGTGTGTTCTAATAGAATATTTCATTCATTCCTTATGACATTTTAGTATTATATGAAAATTCGATAAACATCCTAAATTTTGACGTATATATACTACTCTGTTTTCATAGACAATATTTGTAAAATACGGTTTTGGAAATTGCCATTGTGTTCGTGAGGAAGAAGAATTTTCGCGTTTTTTATTCGCGAATATAAAAATATTTGTTTGAAATTGTATAAAACTGTTGACTGATTTGAGTTTCGTATATACATCTTAGTTTGTTCTTGTAATTTCAAGTCATAAGTGAACTTAGTTTAAAAAAAATCACGTCTGCGTGATCAGAGGTAGTTTTTCGGTGTTGTTTGTTTTCATTTACAAATATGAAATAGAACAACAACTGTTTGACATTATATCTGTGACGGTTCATAGAGAACAGACGTTGTAACTTTTTTTTAATTTTCATTTTATGACTGTGGGCTCAAAACTTTTGGCGTTTCGATTCTTTTTGTAAATTAGGTAATTTCGCAAATTGCACCGCCATGACAGCGTACGAGCGTACGGAAACGCAGAATTTGGTGGCGCCACCGAACGGGAGGGTTAAATAACTGAACAAAATAGTTTTCTACTTTCACACTCTATTGGTATCCACTTTTAGCCTTAGGTTCTGCGTGAACATGGTCACCCTACTTCTGATGATCAGAAAATTCATCTTTGAAATTAGAAATACGTCCAATCTATAAAAATAATTCCACAGATATCATAGCTCTCACACTTTTGCAGCCTTTTACACAACAAACTTTCACTATTTTTCCACTTTTTTCACATTTTACGAAAATATAGCAAGCGTGCAATCAGTCACCATAATTACATAGGTAATATTATGCAATCACCAGGGATGCCAGTAAAATAATTTGAAATATTACTCAATTATTTTCAAACACTGTGTCATTGGTTAAATAAGAACTAAATAATATAACAGTAGTAATGGCGTCGAAAATATCGTCGAATTATTATAATTTCATAAAATTACATCGATATATTGTAATTTATATAAAGTTACTTCTTATAATATAATCTACCAATCCGTAATTTTATTGCGTAATAGCAACTGTGCGAGCGGGACACAGGGTTCTAGTTTGACCCTTTCACTTGGCACGTTTTCACTACTTGGGCACATTACAAGTATTATGTGTTTTTTATTACTGTGGGTTAGGGTTTAGTTTCCTATAGAAGCATTTTGAGAGTACTCAGTCCAGTTTGAATAGTTTTTTTTTTATTATTTTACCCCGAGATGGAGAAGGCAAAGGATCATAGCCATACAGCCTAGTCTGTTGAAAATCTGTCGTATTTAAATGCCAAAAGCCATTTCTTCCGTATTTTTTTGTCTTTATAGGAAAATTCAATTAAGGCCAAAGCCATTTCTTTTATATTTAAATTTCCTATTCTTCAGCAAAATGATAGCACTTTTGATGAAGATTTCATGGACTTCTTGAGAGCACTCGAAACACGGTCTACACACTTTTATTTCATTATTCTACATATTAGACACTTAAATGGCACTTTATTGAACAATACACTACCAATATTATACATTAAAAACCACGATATCTATTGTTTCGGATAATAAAACAAAAATGACAAACTCTTGCCGCGAGTTCCCGCCAAAAAGTCCCAGTTTGAATAGGTAGTACACCTACGTCCATGATTGCGTTGCGACAAAAGAGCCCTCCTGTCAATGTCATCCACCACCTGCCAATAGATCGTATCGTAGTCAGGGCTTTTTGGCGGGAACTCGCGGCAAGAGTTTGTCATTTTTGTTTTATTATCCGAAAAAATAGATATCGTGGTTTTTAATGCATAATATTGATAGTGTATTGTTCAATAAAGTGCCATTTAAGTGTCTAATATGTAGGATAATGAAATAAAAGTGTGTAGACTGTGTTTCGAGTGCTCTCAAGAAGTCCATGAAATCTTCATCAAAAGTGCTATCATTTTGTTGAAGAATAGAGAAAAAGTTAAAGACGACAGAAATTGATAAATGAGAACTCAAATGAAATAGAAAAATATTTAGAGAAGAGCAAACTACGTAAGAATAGGCTGTATGGCCAGAGAAGCCTTTGCCTTTTCCTTGCAAAAGCAGGAAAGAACCAAACAAAAAAAAAAAAAAAACGTATCGTAGTCAGACTATAGGTACCTACCTACGTATTCTAACATGTGCGCACGGTTGTTGTAGTGTATGTGTGTGGTCTTTTGTATTTTACGTTTTACAGTACATATTTTGCTTATTTTAGTGATAATAATAAGTACTTCATGGTTAGTAAAAAACACTACATTTTTTATTTCTTCGTTGTAAAAAAATTGATTGTTTTGTGAAAAGTATTCTGATAAAAACTAACTTTTTCGCGCCTAACAATGTTTATTTTATATAGAAACTGTCATTCCCATTCCCAATCTCATCCTTGAACTATTCTGCAACATAATACCTATCCGTTAACTATTATTATTACTCTGGGTTTGGGTCTCAGGCAGGTAGAGGATTGTGAATCGATGTAGGGTAGGGTAAGGTAAACCCACACCCTCCTATATCGGTCCGAAGTGGGGTCCCCTCCCCTCTTAGGGAAGCTCGTAGAGTAGACAAAGGGTAGTCACCCCTATGGCGGGGGCCCCTTGGGCGATATCGTTGGAAGGATGGTTGGGGAAGGGATCACTATTTCAAGTTCAGTTTTTTGCTCCCCTTGCTCTGCAGCCCCTTTTCTAAAATAATCTAACGGTTAAGGTCGGCGGGCGGCTTGGCGCTACTGGACGAAGTTTTAGTTTATTTTGTGCTTTCAAAATTTTTAAAAACTTCCTACATAGTTTTTAATTTGTGTTTTGGTTTGTGGTTGTTTATTATATGTATTTTCAAGAGCATATTAAATTTTTCAAACTATGGACAACTCAGACTCAGAAGGTACCTACCTACTTACAGATCTTGTTTTTTTTTTTAATATTTAAAAAATTGTTTCCACAATAGGTCAAGTGTTTTCCACAACAGATCTTGTTTTTTTTTTTAATATTTAAAAAATTGTTTCCACAATAGGTCAAGTGTTAGTAGTATAAGTTCTGAATAGAGACTATTAGATACAAACAAACAAGAAAGTAATAGATAAACTATGTTTTTCTGTCATTATTTCTTTAAAAAAATTATAAGGGATTTTTTCCTAAAACATAATTTTGTTCCAGCATTAAGCCTACCAAACTTACACACCATGGATGTGGATGTGGCAATAAAAAAAATGGTGTTGCCCAAGAACAAACTGGCCATCATAGTGAAGGGTGATATGGGCACCGAGTACTGTTGCGTGGAGTGTCCGGCAAGGTACCTGGATAAGGATCAGTTGGAGCTGCATCTGGTCCTGCATAACAAGGAGTACAGGTTCTTGTGTGGCCAGTGCGGTACAGGGTAAGTGTTAGTTTTCCATTTATTTATCATTTTAGCCACGAGATGAAAAGATTTGGATTAAATTTAGAATAAGTTAAAATTACTGTGGGGATAAAAAATAAAGCCCAGATCAGAAAAACCAGTAATAAATAAATATTCATATATCCTAAATAACTCTTCTTTTATATTTTTATTTTATCCCATTGCCTCAGTGGAGGGTAATGTTTTTCAGCTGCATTGGTTATGTTAACCCTAGATAAATTCCAATCCATAAGATCTTTATCTAATTAATTAAACCATAGCAATTGTTAATTATTTAGTATAAGGTAGCACGGGACAGGTTGTTGTGTAATTGGGAGAGTCATTGGTTCAGCAAAGCTAATCGGCTAAATTTATTCTGCTGTAAATCTTAAAAGAGAAAAAAGAAGCTACATTCCTACAAAATATTTTCAGTATACAGCCTTTTATATGTATTTATTTACCATTTTAATGAATTTTAATTATTAAATGAAATATCTGTAAACGTAAACTAAAGTCAACACTTTTTTTTATAGCAGAGGTTGAAACTGGTCAGTAAAATCAGTAAAAGTCAGTTTTTTATAAACTGGTCTGTTAAAGTCAGTTTTTTGGAAAAATGGTCAGTTTTGTCAGTTTTTTAGGGATGGCACTCATGAGTTTTCACACGGACCCCTATTGAAATTAACTGAAGTATTTTTAATAGTAGTCTGAGCGTATCTACATCCTCCTATCTTTTTCTGTTTTTGCATCTATATTACACTGACTCGATTTTACTAATGTGTAAACACAGATTCGTTTAAGGGCAACAACTGATGCTCTGTTATGTGTTGTTATGGGCAACTTTATACAGTGTGAATCTTTATAAAGTGCACATATAAGAGTAATAAAAATATCGCCAAGAAAAATATTCAAAAAAATCGAAGTGTAATAAGTTATTTAGGGATGGGCACTCATTTTCATGCAGACCTTGGAAAAGTAAGGCCTTACTCCAGGCAAGAGGGCCAAGTCCAGATTGGTGGAGGTTGTTAGACTAATGGCCAACCTCACCTTTATTTGGTGTTGGACATATTTGTGATTCGGCAAATTCGCTACTCGAAGATTCGTAGAGATTGGGCAGATTCTTGGATTCGACAGATTCCCTTTAGTGTCAAAAGCTTTCAAGCTGACTAAATGTCTCTGAAATGACTTAATGACTGCCAGTGACATTTACATTTTGTATCTTTTTCTTTTTGAATAGCAAAAAGTAAAAATGTCTGTTACTTTTGTTTAGAACACAATAAAAAGAGGGTAAGGGTATGGGGATGGTGGTGGCCAATAATTATTATTTTTATTACGTAACTCCTACATTTTTAACTCATTTCAGATAGTCAGTAAAAGTCAGTGTTTTTAGGTTTCTTTACCACTAAAATCAGTATTTTTGAACACTGAACTAGTTTCGACCCTTGTAATAGTCTTGCATGATTGTCCCACTGCTATTGATCCTTCCCCATTGATCCCTCTCGTGAAACCTCTGCTTTGAGTCATGATTATGTTTAGAATGTTGTTGTGATCAATTACCAAGTGTGAATAATAAAAAAAAGAATACAACCAGTGTAATCAGGGACTGGAATTTGACTTATCGTCAATATTAGAACCAACAAGTCCATCAACTGAATTTACAATCAGTCCAGTACTACTTTAAAGTGCTGGACAAACTATTGATTAAGCCGACTAGTCTGTTTTAAATCAGACTGGTGGGCAATGTCAATCATTAGTTTTTATTTCACCTATAATTTGGCTTTATTTTTTCTTGCGAATTTCACGTTTAATGTCGTAATGAGGTTTGGCAAAATTATATAACTGTTTAATTATTTTATAATTTTGTAAATTACAACACTTGAAACAAGTGAGAGTGACTCGCGCGCCGAGAGTTCCGTACAAGAAAACAATATTAAGAATTTTACCATCTTAAAACCATGGTTTTCTTATAGTTTTCCTGAAATCTATAAGAACTATTTTGTATGTTTTTTCAAAATTTTGGGTCAGTAGTTTCGGAGATCGGGGGGTGGAGAAGAGCGAATGGTACATTTCGTCTATTTTCTAAATAATTTTCGCTGTTTATTTTAAAATTATAAAAAAATATTTGAGATCCTTACAACAAGCCCTTTCATTTCATATGACACACCGCTCACACGGAACAGTTTTTCTTTTTTCCGCCCCCCAAAAGTGCCTCCAAACTCAAAATTACAGACAGACACACGAGTGATCCTATAGTAAGGATTCCTTTCTTTTTTGAGGTACATAAATTTTGTAGTACTGCCAATAGTCGGCCTATTCTGGTCTAGCCTAGTCTGCAATTTCATAACAAACAAGTCAGCAATGCAAGGCGACGACTGAATAGCCATTACTAATACAGACCAGCCTCGCTAATTCGAATCTCCTCCTCCTCGTTTACCTCACGTCTAAGGCGCACGTCTAAGGCGCACGTCTAACATACCCTTTGTTTCCACAGATTAAAACGCAAGGAGCATCTAGACAGACACCTACTGGGGCACCGCGGTGTGAGGCCGCACGTGTGTCCCGAGTGTGGTAAAGGCTTTAAGCGGAAAGAGCACCTCAATATCCATCTTTCCATACATACTGGCGACAAGAACCAAATCTGCCCGCTGTGCCAACGATGTAAGTGTTTCCATAGACTCAAATTAAAATGCCTTCCTAATAGGCATTCTTGTGTAGTACCTATGTGTAAAAGCTTCAAGTAGAACAAGCCGGAAGACTTCCACTGTTGAACAAGGCCAAAAGTCAAAAAGTCAAACTTACTATATACAGGGTAATTCGACGTGATCCTTCATAGGGGTTACACTAGAGGTCGTTTGCAACAAATTAAGTCCAGTTAACCAGGGCTCAAAAATGTATGGTTACTGAGTTATTACAGTTTTTAGATTTTTTAGAAATTTTCTGCCTTGTTACCAAAAACAATTGATTATGAAAAAACCATTATACTGTTAACATTAAATTGATACTTTTTAAAAGCTGAGAAATTAGCGCTCACTTAAAAAACAATCCTTGCCCAAAACTCACGTAGTCTCAAAAATAACATAAGTTGCATAAAATTATTATCTTTTATAAATTTTCCATAAGTAATTGAGTATTACTAGAAAAAAATGTAGTGAACCTGGCGTACAAACTAATGACAAACGTTTCTTGTTGCATATGCTTTCTAAAAAGGTACAAATATTATCAACTTTTGCACGGTATCGAAAAAAAAAACAATAAACCAAACAAGTAACAGATTTTTTCCATACAAATCCTGCACGATGCCGCCCTCTCTTTTACTCGTGTCTTGCGTGACTCGTGAGCTTAACATGATTTGGTAATTTCCGGCAATCTTCGTGACAGTTCGTGGATACGAACTGCTACAGTTTCCAACCAGATAGTTAGTTCGTGCGGAAAGAAAACTCACAGTATTCGTTAAAAAATAATTAATATAGCCTTGTTAATGTTTAGACGTAGTTTTAGTCAATTAACAAGGATATTAACTATTATTTAATGAATACTGTGAGTTTTCTGTCCGCACGAACTAACCGTCTGGTTGAGTTGACTAACTAACGAACTGTGCGAGTTCGTGACCACGAACTGTCGCGACGATTGCCAAAAATTATTGAATCATGGTAAGCGTGAGCTGAGCGTGAGTCGCGTACGACACGAGTAAAAGTGAGGGGCACCGTGCAGGATATGTATGGAAAAAATCTGTTACTTGTTTGGTTTATTGGTTTTTTTTCGATCCCGTGCGAAAGTTGACAATATTTGTACTTTTGTAGAAAGCTTATGAAACAAGGAACTTTTGTCATTAATTTTTACGCCAAGTTCACAAAATTTTTTTTTTAGTAATACTCAATAACTTATGGAAAAATAAAAAAATATAATTTTATGCAACTTAAGACGGTTTATTTTTGAGACTGTGTGAATTTTGGGCAAGGATTTTTTTTTTCAAAATGAGCGCTAACTTTCTCAGCTTTTAAAAAAAATATCAATTTAATGTTAACAGTGTAATGTTTTTTTCATAATTAATTGTTTTTGGTAATAAGGCAGAAAATTTCTTAAACATCTAAAAACCGTTATATCTCAGTAACCATACATTTTTGACCCCTGGTTAACTGGACTCAATTTGTTGCAAATGACCTCTAGTATAACCCCTTTGAAGGATCACGTCGAATTACCAATCACCCTGTATAAGTGACTTTCACTTGGCACGGTTTAGAACCACATGCATCCAGGGGCTTCCTGTAAGTCTGGAATTGACTGGATCGTCAGATTTTTTTATTCTATCATATTTATGTCGTAATTCTGTGCCTGATTTCGAGTAATGGCGGAAATATTACGGAACGTACACTGTATACCTGGCTAAAAGATACCTGGTTATTTAAACTCCACTTAAGGATTTGCGCGACGACCGGCGTTGCCTGCCCGCATCTATCGGCTTCCCTCGACCTTTACTAGGTCATTGGTCCACCGATTGGGAGGTCCGCCAAGTGTTTTACGTCTTCCTGTATGTGGTCGCCACTCGGGAACTTTCCAAAACAAGAACGTGCCAAAAGATTTCACCTGACCCTCTTTCTTCCGTGCACCTGACCTGAAAGAGTAGACCTGATTTTGAGCTGGTGTACATACCTACATGTCGTCAAATTTAAACTCGCAATCATTCTGCACTTTGTGAAAATTAAACGAGTACCATACTCGTTTATGCCCGCGGCTCCGCCGCCGTGGTATTATGAGGTGTTTTTGTTTTTCAAATCTCCTTTAATCTTTGTTGTACTATATGCGTTGTACTACATGTATAAGTGCGAAAACTAAATAGTGATGTCATCGATCACACTTTCAAACATTTATTTAGTAGAACAAAATGTATTTATTTTTTGATATTTGGTAAAATGTAACTCATTACGTAATAGTCAATTAGGAAAAGCTCATGGTTCCCGAAGGATAAATACGGAACCCTAAAACTATGCTTTTTAACACTATTTTACGCTGAAACTACTTATCTCTGACTTATCCGATGTTACTGAAATTCGGTATATGGTTAAGGTAAAAGCCGGAGTATAATATAGGGTGACCCTAAATTAGTTCTTGATATGAAAGGCTATGCATGTGCTCATGATAACGAACAACTTTCCCTAAAGAACCCATAGTCAAATCGCAAAAAAAATTTGGACTCTTCATACTAATTTTGCCGGTCAGTTCATCGATTTGTATGGAGACTCAAAATTTTTTTTTGCGATTTGAGTATGGGTTTCTTAGGGAAAGTTGTTTGTTATCATGAGCACATTCATAGACTTTCGTATCAAGAACTAATTTAGGGTCACCCTATATTATACTCCGGCTTTTACCTTAACCATATACCGAATTTCAGTAACATCGGATAAGTCAGAGATAAGTAGTTTCAGCGTAAAATAGTGTTAAAAAGCATAGTTTTAGGGTTCCGTATTTATCCTTCGGGAACCATGAGGTTTTCCTAATTGACTATTACGTAATGAGTTACATTTTACCAAATATCAAAAAATAAATACATTTTGTTCTACTAAATAAATGTTTGAAAGTGTGATCGATGACATCACTATTTAGTTTTCGCACTTATACATTTTTTTATAATTTAAAAGTACATGACGTTTTAAAAAACCCAAGCCAGTAATTTATTTTAAATTTTTATTATTTTTATGTACAACATTCCTTATTTTATTATTTCTGCAGGCAACTCCCGAATAGGAAACATGTATAAAACAATGTTTTCTTTTATTTAAATAGAGATTTAAAAACTTTAACAATCGTGAAAGTAATATTTGACTATCTTTATTATTCACTAAGATATTTCAGTTTGAAGAGAATATCCAGGAGCATGACCTGTAAACACTTCCTACAAAAAGCGCTGCAGTAGTGACGTCACTGCAGTCACTTTCTGCCGTTAAATGAAGCGCGCTAAAAATAATTATTTACGCTTAAAATCAGTGTTTTGCCTAAAAACTGTCATAATATGGGGAAGTTTCACAAATATTAAGGAGATTCTAAAAATAGTTTTTATTTCAATTAAGTAGCATCTTTGAAAATTTTATACTCTTGAACCCTAAGAAAAAATAGTAAAATAATATACAAAGTAATATTTAGCTGGATTTCTTTTTGACATCTAAGTACTTTAATTTTTTATTTACTCTTATTGAAATCTGAAATTCGTGCATGTTCCCTATTATATCGATTTCGTCATTCATTCTCGTAGCTTTCTACCGCAAGGATCACCTTCAAAAGCACCTTCAAACCCACAACAAGGTGTTCATTGAGCACAACCTCTTCCCTCTAAGTGATGAGCAGCTGATGGAGGTTAAGCAGGAAGTCGATGACAAGCAGTCCATCGATGATGATGCGAATGGCGCTGTAGAGGTATGTATTATATGTATCTTCATGTATTAACACTTCATTGCTTGCTGTGTGGAACAAAGACATAAGCTGTCTCTTCGATCGAATGCGATCTCTTCCGAAGACTACGTCACACGAATTTCATGATTTTTTGACCCCCACCCCGTCCTTGTCACAGGTGGTTACATTTGTGGGGCCACCCCCTCCCTGGTGTGACGTCACATATTTTGCAATTTTTCGCCCAGAAATGAATAAATGAAAACAGAAACACGAAATTATATATTTTTTATTATTTATTATGTAATAAAAAATATATAATTTTGTGTTTTACTCTCCCCTACCCCTTGTCACATAATGTCACACTTGGTTGACCCCCTCCCTCCCGCTTAATTTATGGATGACCCTGAACTACCATTAGTTAAAAGAAAAAAAAATAGGAGACCAGTTGTAATCTTTCTTCTTCGTCATCTTTCTTTATCTTTATTTGGGTCCGTTCTTCGAAACAATAAAAAAAAGTTTTAGGTAAATTGAACAATTATCCAGATGCAGTCAAACAACTTTGATTGAGAGGATAGAGTTCGTTCGACGATGCGAAATGAAAGTGCGGTCAGAGCATGACCTTCCGCCCATTTACGCAAACGTGTTCCGTAACCAGTTGCCTTAGAAGCTATTTCTGTAAAAAGCTTTCACGTTTCTAACTTACTGCTAAGTTTATTTCAAAAAGAAACCTGTGAAAATTAAAACTTTTTCAGAACAATACAAAATGGAAGGTACATGACTTGCGTATTTTAAAATACTTCGCTTTTACAGATGGAAGAGGAAAACAAGCCTACTTTAGACGGCAATATGCTTATAGACAAAAGTAGCGACCGGCCTTACATATGCTTGATTTGTAACAAATCGTACAAGCGTAAGGACCACCTCAAGTTGCACAGCCTTACGCATATAGCGAAGGATAAGATTTGCTCCGAGTGCGGTAAAGGTATGTCGAAACTTTAATTACCTACTTATACAGTGTGTTTTTAACTTGAATCTGTCCATCTAGCCCTACTCATAGTTCTACGTAGGACCATTATTTTGAATTCGAAAAGTCCAATACTGACAAGTAGGATATTATAGACTCATTGGATTTTATCCAAACAGCACTACTGTTAGAGTGCACAGGTAACAAGAAAAAGCGTTATGTGACCTCCAATATATCTGAGTCCTCACCAAGGGGTCGTCCATTAATCACGTGAGGCTCAAAAGGTTGCTCAGGAGGGGGTTCAGAAAAAATCACGAAATATCACAAGGGGGAGGGGGGGTGTACTGAGATATCACGTGTATTTATTTTTTCGTTGAACGCGCGATTTCTAGAGTAATTTCCGAACATCGGACTGTTGTTTATAACTCTTCCCAAGGTTCTAAACGGCTTCAGGCAGTCAGAAACAACCTGCATCCTAATGTCTTTCTGGAAATTTTTATCACGGTGTTTAATTTTCCAGAATTAAATTACATTATACCTGTTTTTAAAGATAATATTTTGTACTAAAAAAATACACGTGATTTTGGGTAGGGGGTTGGGGGGTAGTCTAAAACCTCACCACGTATCACCAAGGGGGAGGGGGGGGTCTAAAAAGTTGCTAAAAAACATCACGTGATTAATGGACGGTCCCCAACAAGCGGCAAATGATAGATGCTAATATATCTTTGCTCCGATTGTACTATAAGTTCCTTGGGGCTCCAATTGCACCATTTGCCCGCTCTAGTCGGCGAAAAAAAAAGATCATCTTTTTGCTCTCTGCGGCCCTCAGTGTTGTCACTGTTATATTTAATCAATTATTTTTCTTTTTTTGTGTGTATTTTTTCCAAAACTTAAGCTTTTCGAACATTGTCATTGCGATATTGCGTTGTCTCAGCGTTCAACAAAAAGTAGCGTAAATAGAATTATTTGAAATGAACTTACAAACTTTGCAAAAGTTTTCTTTGTGTATTTTTTATCTGAGTTTTACACTTTTAAGTACCTGTAAGCATTTTATTTTACATAAGCCTAACACCTAATTAAATTGTAATATAATCAAGAAACTGAAACCTCTAAACACGATAGCAACGACACGAATTCCCAAAAATAAAATACAAGTACGTTCAGCTAGCCAGGCAGGGCAGGAGCGCCCTCAAAATTCGCCCCTCCTCAAAATAAATTAGATATCCAAAACGGTTCACATTCCGGCCGGCGGCGGATTACTTTGCGCCCCTCTATTTTCCCCCTCGGGTTGCCCATGGGGGTTGGCCCCTAAATAGGGGAGGGCTCGGCAAAGGTTAGCCTGGCCTGGTTACAGCTTACATGTGTGTGTGTTTCTAAAGTCCGCTTGGACAGTAAAGTATCGATTTCTGTGACATGCCTACCATATTTGCCTGACATCTTTTAGCTGTAGCGTAACATAGTAATGTCATGCTATATGGTACAAGGATACTGGGTTAGGAAAGGATTTTCTATGGGAAAGGTCAACAAGGAAAAACACGGTAGATAAAGCAACAAGTTTTCATAGTTGATAATAAGTAGCGAGTTAATATAATTTACGATACGAGAAATGATTGTGGGTAAAAGTGGCTCAGAAACCGCCACATACATGTATGTATATGTAAGGGCATTTCAATGGCTATAGATTAGTGGTGGTATTATTAAAATGTGTTCTGTGAGTATTGAGATATTTAGAGCTAAGTAGCTCTAAACATATGTTAGTTATTACCGCTAGAATACAATTGCCTTAAAACCTGGAGATGTGCGTGGCAAATAAAACATTTGTGTATTATCAAAAGCAATGCCGTTTGTCATGTTAAGTGTAGGTACCATAAATTACGTGTAGCTTTTGAACCATAGCCCCTAGACCATAATATGATTGGGAGGCGTACTTCTTTTACACCTTTTATTGAATTTTATGATGTACTAGGTAAAGTTTCAAAGATTGAGCGTTTTATGGATAGTTAGACTTTTGATACTACAAATACAACTATAATCTTTAACATTTGAATGCCAACTTTATCTCGTAAAGTTATTATTTTATTACATAACTTTTTCAATCATTATATTCGTCGAGTTGGTAACAGATTACGTTATAGGTGCGTATGCTTTATTATTACAAAGATAAAAAACTCCCCATGAAAAGATGCCGTAAGTCGACTATCTATTCATTTTTTACTCCCTTCGTTTCAACGGCTTTACCTGCTCTGCTTGTGAGCACAGTAAGTGGTGAATCGAATAGGGGAGGCCTGTTTCGGCCGTGCCACGTAATCAGTAGGGGAACTGTGGAGGGGAGCGTACGCTTGTTGTATACCGACCGGGTCATGTGGGAAACGTCTATTTTTAGACTTTCGTATTCGATTTTTGCGTTGTAACGCTTTGTAAAAGTACCCAATCAACATAATGGTTTTTTCAGCCCCCTATGAGTTTTAAATTTCTAATAACTTTTAGTATTACTCACGAAGTATTTTTAATTTAGAATTGGTAAGCTACATACATAAATAAATATAATATCCACGGAATTTATCCAGCCATCATCCGGAGCCAAAGTAGGACTCCTTGGGTTATATCAAAAAGAGTCTGGTAAAATAAAAATACACATATACATACTTTTAAACATAGATATAAAACATTCAGACTCAGATCAAACTGAATCGAACCTAGTGTAAACTTATGTAATTTTCGAACTCGTACGAAGTCGTGAACTCAAGCTTGTATCAAGAATCCACTTCCCACCTCGAAATCCGTTAGTTTGCGGAGTTTGCGTACGGGATTTTGACTATGTTGAGCCTAAACTTTGGGTCAGGGAGGGGTGGTAAACGGGAGAAGGGGTGGTCAACCCTTTCTCTATGTACACATTCTGTTTCCAGTAACTCAGGTCCAAACTACCCCTTACTTCAGGGAGCTAGAAACTTGAGATATAACTATAATAGTTCGATTCCTAATACGTACCTTATACGAGTGAGTAGAGCAGACTACAGACACAAAGTACAAAAAAAAAGTACAAAGCAGTCATAGAATTCCTGCAATATTTCCAGTAATTTTGTGATTTTTCTTGTTTTGTCTGACTAGTTGACAAAATCACTAGGAAAGGAAGCATGCTAGGTTAAAAATCGTGTAGAATATTTAGTTGCCACCCATTAAAAACAAATTATTATGATTTGTATGGAGTATGAGGGTCCTGTAGGTACCGAGGATTAGGTGGAACACCAAGGAAATGAGAAGAAATTCGATTCCACGCCTCCCTGGCAACAGACTGATATAAAAAAAGTTATTATGAATATCAAATTCATAAAGAATATCTCGTATCGCTGAAGCTGCCTGCGAAAATATGAATTCTCTTATGGGAAACCAGCGTAGCATAAAAATTAAATACTTATATCGTACTCGTGTATATTTCTGGAAGTCATTAGCTGCGTTTGCGTTCACGGACTTTCGCGCATTTAATCGTGGCTATTTCGCGAGCGAAAGAGTCCGAATTATGATAAAGAAAACCTGTATCTAAATCTCGCTCTTTCTCTGTATAAGGAGAATATATAAGGGCATACAATAGTTGTTAAAAAAATCTCGCACTTTCTATTTCAGTCCGTAAGATCGCATGAATGGGTCGTTCGGTAATAGAAGCTTCATATTATCATTGAGACGATCTGACAGAATAATGAATATGTTTTTTGGTGATATTATCTTTATCTTATCGAACTTTCTATCTAAATATGGTTCAGCAAGTGAATACATTTTCGATATTTTGTATCTTTAATAGGCTTCCACAAAGAGGAGCAACTGCTGGTGCATATGAACATGCATCTGCGTGTGAGCAAGATGGACGACAGTGGGGAGGATATCAAGATGCCGGTGGAAGCACAACTCAACGAACCAACGGATAACCAAGACAGTACCATATTTGTAAGTATTATATTATCTGTGGTGTAAACTTCCCGAACTGTGCGTTTCACTAGAAACTTTCTGCCTCGCACAACCAAACTGTGGAATGAATTGTCGCCTGCGGTATTTCCGGACCGATACGACATTCAAACCTTCAAGAAAAGAGCGTACTCCCAAATCAAAGGCCGGCAACGCACTTGTGACTCCTCTGGTGTTGCGGGTGTCTATGGGCGGCGGTAATCGCTTACCATCAGGTGATCCGTCTGCTCGTTTGCCACCTCTGCCATAAAAAAAAAAAATATTGGCCAGTGGAAGGACTCTAATGCAAGTTCCGACTGGGTGGGTACCACTCTGCCCTGATAATAAGTTTTGGCAAGGCACTGATAACCTTTGTTTGTGATTGTTATGATTGTTTATGGTCATAGGCGACGGATGACACTTTCCATCAGGTGGGCCGTCAGCCTTTTGGCATCTTACACGTTAAAAAGAGTAGACTCGTGCCAAACTGAAATTACCTTATTTTCCCTTGCAGCCAATAAGCAACGACCTGCTAGTACCAAGATTCAGCTACGATAGCGAGTCGCGCCCTCACGAGTGCCCCATCTGCCACCGGAGATTCAAGCGCAAGCAGCATCTGAAGGTGCATGCCAATGTGCACATGCGCCATAGGCAGCCCACCACTATATGGTGCTCGCTATGTAGCGAAGGTTAGTATGTATTCATTTTTGTATGTTTAAAGGATCATTCTAAAATACCTGGAAAATAACCATGGTTTTTCCCAGGGAATCTATACTAAAGTCACGAAAAAATTTTTGGCCTCCTTTATCGAATTGATCATCTGATTCGCCAATTTTGTATGGGTTGTATGGTACAAATATGATCCTGTATATGTGGAGTGGAGTTTTTCGGGTTCACGTATGTATGTGTGTGTGTGTGTGAGTTTCTTTATTCCACCTTAAATTTTAAATGGATTAACCATTTTAGATGTTAGTTGTATCATTAGAATCTTTGTGATAGCACGAGTAACATAGGCTAGGTTTGTATTTTAAACTTTTTCGTTCAGTCGTTTTCTGTTTTTCGTGGCAGTCGTGTTTATTAATTATTCAATTTCGTCTGTTATTAAAAAAATTGATTATTAGTTTGTCAGTTTCCAGTGTCCGTCAGTTTCCGTCGAGAACGGTCGCGTGCGTCGCTCTTGCTCTAGTTTGCCCTCGGGTAAAGCGCTGACGCTACAACTTACAGCAAACCGTCTGCGTTCGTCGCGATGACCTAGATCCAATATGTGAATCATAATTGTTATTGTTAAGGGGCAGCTATAATTTTTAATTATGGCCTCATCAAGTTCCGTGCAAATTAAAACTGAAACAGAACGTCTTTTATACCAGTACTACTCGGAAGAAAAAACTGAACGCGAGAAGTTGCAAAATTTGGTTCAAGACCTTAAAAGACAAATAAATGAACTTCAGCAACAGCTGACCCATGTCCAGGAGAAACAGAACCCTCCAGTCAGATCTTCTAAGGATGATAAACCCTCCGAAGGACCCGTTTACGAGACGGACGAAGAGGAGCTATCAAAAGAGACGGAGTGGATACGACAGAAAAGCAGGAAGAAAAGGAAATTGAACTCGACACTGTCCCCACCCGCTCAACATGGAGCAACACCCATAGAGAAACAAACTGAACCAAAACCCAAAAAAAATCCTTTACCACCACCTATTATAGTGGAAAATGTTAAGGATTATCAGAAATTCTACGACCTACTTTTGACAACCGTAACCGGAGACGCGTTCATTGCCAAAATGATGAACGGAGAAAAGGTTAAAATTAACGCCAACGGTGCGGTGAAGATTGTTACAGAGCGATTACTAAACTATTGTTACAAAACAACTGTCACTGGCACTCGTATGAAAACAAACAAGACAGGCCGATTAGAGTAATGGCAAAAAATTTGCATTTCTCATGTCAGCCCATAAGAATAGTAGAACACCTAACTTTCCAAGGATATAAAATTCAGGAAGCTGTAAACAAATTGAGCTGGAGAAAAAAAGAACCTCTTAATATGTTTATGCTATCATTCGAAAAGGATGAAGATATAAATAAGATTTACGCTATAAAGTCTATTCTTGGATGCAGAGTAGACATACAGCCATTAAAAACTTCAAAACTTATACCACAATGTAAAAGGTGCCAGTCATATGGGCACACACAAAAATACTGCAACAAAGAACCTAGGTGCGTCAAATGTATTGGTAAACACTTAACCAAGGACTGCACTAAACCAGCAGATGAAAAGCCGAAATGTATCCACTGCGGTGAACCACACCCTTCTAATTACAGAGGGTGTATAGTAGCTAAAGAATTACAGAACATAAAAAATAAAGTAACAAGAAAGGCACCAACATTCGCACAACCAACTTCAAGTGCACCTAAGAACCTTAGTGCCCATAAAAGTGTTACAAAAAATGTGTCCTTTGCACAAATCGCAAAAGCTCAACCGCTGCACCGTCAACCGCTGCACTCACAGCCACAGCCGCAAAAAATCTCCAGTTTAGACGAAAAGGTTGATAAAATTTTGAATATCCTGACTTCATACGAAGAAAGAATACAAAAATTAGAACGTAGCACTATCACAGCTACTGCTATCAAAGGACAACAATGATTAACTCATTGAAAATCATGGCGTGGAATGCAAATGGACTCCTTCGTCATCAAAATGAGCTACAGGTAGTCCTAAACATCGATAACATTGACGTGTGTCTCATATCAGAATCACACTTCACAAAAGAATCCTTCATTCACTTTAAAGGTTATAAAACCTATAATGCACTACACCCAGATAACACTGCTAGAGGAGGCAGCACCATCGTCATAAAGGAAAACATCCAACATCATGAGTTATTTAAGATGGAAGAACAAGATATGCAAGTTGTAGCAGTGTCAGTGAGAACTAAGCGTTATACTGTAACAATTTCAGCAATATATTGTCCACCAAGACATTCACTGAAAGCTGAGCGCTATAAAAGCCTGCTGAATGCTCTTGGTTAAAAGTTCATATTAGGCGGAGACTTCAATGCTAAAAACATTCATTGGGGATCGAGATTAACTACAACCAAAGGAAAGGAACTTCTAAATGCCATTAGAGAGACAAGCTGTAACACTATATCTACAGGAAAACCAACATATTGGCCTACCGATTGTCAAAAAATTCCAGATTTAATAGATTTCTTTATATACAAAAATGTATCATCTAATTTTCTTCATATTGAAGAGGGTTACGATATGAGTTCCGATCATTCACCCATATTGTTAACTCTAAGTGAAACCATATTAGAGAAAGAAGCTTATCCTACTCTGGTAAACAAAAATACGGATTGGGAAAGTTTTAAACACGACTTAGATTCACTCATAAATCTAAAAGTACCACTCAAGAGCCCTGACCAACTTGATGAAGATTTAGGGAAATTTATTTCTGACATTCAGCAATGCGCCTGGAATAACACACCAGCTACTAAAACGAAGATTAGAAGCCACTCCTATCCATTAGAAATAAGAGATCTTATTGCTGCTAAAAGAAAGCAGAGGCGAATTTGGCAGCGTAGTAGATATCCACAAGACAAAACTCTGTTAAACCATTTAACAAAAGATCTCAGCAAGGAGATCGAGAAGTTTCAGCATGAGTCTATGAATGCCTACCTGAGTACACTAACGAGTGATTATTCAACTGGTTATTCATTATGGAAAGCGACAAAAAATCTGAAAAGACCAATCATGCACATACCGCCTATAAAAGAAACTAGCGGCCAATGGGCAATTAGTAACGACCAAAAAGCAAAAACATTCGCAAACCACCTAGAACAGATATTCCAACCTATCGAAGAAAGCTCGCTTATCCTGGCTGCAGATGAAACTCCCCAAGATCAGCTAGAAATAAGACTCGTTACGCCCAAAGAAGTGCAAAACGAGATCAAGAACTCAAACCAAAAGAAATCTCCTGGGTACGACCTTATAA
Source organism: Coleophora deauratella (assembly GCA_958295455.1). NCBI lineage: Eukaryota > Metazoa > Arthropoda > Insecta > Lepidoptera > Coleophoridae > Coleophora > Coleophora deauratella. Next base: position 13,840,076 of record OY282397.1, on the reverse strand, counting down.
CCGGTGAAGTATTACATTATCTTCCTCGCAAAGCCATAGTCAAGTTAACAACCCTCATTAATGCTGCTTTTAGACTAAAGCATGTCCCTGATATGTGGAAAGTTGCCGAAGTCATAATGATAGCGAAACCGGGCAAGCCACCCCATGAAGCTACGTCATATAGACCCATTTCCCTGCTTCCAATTTTGTCAAAATTGTTTGAGAAGCTCTTCCTTAAACGGCTGAAACCTATAATAGAAGAAAGAAATCTTATACCTGACTACCAGTTTGGGTTCAGGGAAAAACATTCAACTATAGACCAAGTTCACAGGATAACTAAAGTTATAGAAAAGGCACTGGAAGGTAAAAAAGTTTGCACTTCAGTGTTTTTGGACGTAGCACAGGCTTTTGACAAGGTATGGCATGAAGGCCTCATATACAAACTAAAGAAAATGCTGCCAAAGCAGTTTACAGAGATATTGGAGTCATATCTCTCCAACAGAATGTTTAGGGTAAGACAAGACGATTCTTACTCTGAATTAAAACAAATCAAAGCTGGAGTACCACAGGGCAGTGTTCTAGGTCCGGTCCTTTACCTCTTATACACTTGTGATATCCCAGTACTAGAGAACAACACCATTGCAACCTTTGCTGATGACACAGCTATTATGGCTACAGGGTTCACACATGCGGAGGCAGTGGAAAAGGTCCAAACAGCCGTAAATAAAATCTGCGACTGGACGAAGAAATGGCGAATTAAATTGAATGAATCAAAGTCAATTCACATAGACTTCACTAATAAGAAGCAAAATTATCATCCGATATTCATAAACAATCAGGTAATACCTTACGAGAACACAGCCAAATACCTAGGCATGACTCTAGACGCAAAGCTTCGCTGGAAAGCACATGTCAAAAAGAAACGAGATGAGCTGGAGCTACGTTACAACAAAATGTACTGGCTACTTGGTATACACTCATCGTTGACAACACAAAATAAGCTATTGTTATATAAACAAGTCCTTATGCCTGTATGGACTTATGGCATACAGCTCTGGGGCTGTACCAATCAGAGCAACATCCAAATAATACAACGCTTCCAGAATAAAGTACTCAGAGGTATAGTAAATGCACCCTGGTACATAAGAAATGATGACCTCCATCGGGACCTCAAAGTGGACTTCGTCGTTAATATTATAAAAAAATTCGCCGAAGCTCATGAGCACAGACTTCATCACCATGTAAATGTTGAAGCCATCCAGCTCCTCGACAACACGGGCCTAGTGAGAAGACTGAAAAGGACAAAACCTTTTGAGTTAGTTATATAAAGTGACAGTGTTGCTTAGTGCAGTGTAGTGAGTGCTACAATAAAGAACACAAGAACATAGTGTCTTCCCCTTAACTAGAGACAATAAGAAAAGTGCTATTGGACACATTCTTAGTGTAAATCAAATTAGCAGTTTAGGTTAAATTTAAATTACTTATTAGCATTTAGGCTAGATTGTAATATTATGATGCTTCCATCATTTAGTGGTCCATCATACAATTAAAAAAAAAAAAAAAAAAATAGTTTGTAGAGACTCATAATGACGCAATAATTGACACTCTCAATATCATCATGGCCACACGGGAAGCAATGATATTTTTTTCCGCCAACTCAGAATAAGTAAATTTTCCATTATTCCATTTTCTAATGACTCGTGTCATGTGCAAATTATTATTTTTTTACATACAGGCTTCCACGACAACGGACAGTTTGAAAGTCACCAGTGCCTGGCGAGCCAAGATGGCGCTATTGATGAGTACCAGGAAGATGGTACGGACGCTGACCAGAACAGCCAACATGATGGCCAGAATGAGAGTCAACAAGAGGATATCAATGAGAACGACTACCCTACTGAATTTGTTGAGGTAAAAAATACGTTGTTTTTATGCATGACTGGTAAACCCTTGGCATTATCTCACCTGATGGTAAGTGATGATAAAGATAGAAGCGGGCTTACCAAGATCCCCAACGCAATAGGGAAATCCATACTATCTTATATCCATACTAGAACTTTTCAAACCCCTTTTGTATGTCCGGCACAGCGTCATGAGAACTTTCCCCAAAGTTCCCCAAAGAGAGGTGTTTTTTTCTGTACCTTGTACTGAAAAATTCTTCTCGAACTAGCAGTCAATAATTGATATGTCGATTTGTGAACTATACAGGGTTTTAAAAAAGTGCGTTTGAAATGTTAAGGGGTTACTCAGAATCAAGTATAGAATCTAGAAAAATTTTTCAAAAAATCCGCGCTTCAAATTTTTTTTTCAGTTTTCCATACAAATTCTGGATTCACTATTCAGATTTAGTCAGGGTTCGTAAATATCCGATATTTATAATAAATATCAAAATATCAGATATTTTTGATATATACGAGTATCCGATATTTTTGATAATTATCAAAATTACATACTAATTTCAATTTCTTACTCTAATAAGTTCTTTTTCGAAATAGATTTATCAAAATAACATTCAAATTTTATACTCTGATAATTATGTTTTTTCGAAATAACTGAATTTAAAATTTATATTTTATTTTTGCTAATTTGAAGACAGTTAATAAAATAAACTTATTTATTTATTATTGTTATAATCATATCTTTATTCTTTGGATTTGGCACATTCATTCTTAAGAATCAGCTCTTAAAAGCTAGAAAAATATAAATATCAATATTGATATATATATCAAGCATAAATATCAATTGATATATGAATGTATATCCGATATATGTATAGGGTGACCCTAAATTAGTTCTTGATACGAAAGGCTATGCATGTGCTCATGATAACGAACAACTTTCCCTAAAGAACCCATAGTCAAATCGCAAAAAAAATTTGGACTCTTCATACTAATTTGGCCGGTCAGTTCATCGATTTGTATGGAGACTCAAATTTCTTTTTTGCGATTTGACTATGGGTTTCTTAGGGAAAGTTGTTTGTTATCATGAACAAATTCATAGACTTTCGTATCAAGAACTAATTTAGGGTCACCTATATATCATGCGAACCCTGATTTAGTATGAAAATCTAAAAAAACTTTAAAAGCGGATTTTTTCAATATTTTTCCTTGATTCTATACTTGATTCTGAGTAACCCCTTAAAATTTCAAACGCACTTTTTTAACACCCTGTATAGAAATTCTATTTTTGGTTATATGTATCCACTATCGCGTACTTAGCATCTGCATCTTTTTAACCGACTTCAAAAAAAGGAGGAGGTTCTCAATTCGTCGGAATCTTTTTTTTTTATGTATGTTCACCGATTACTCGAAGACGCCTGAATGGATTTAGAAAATTCTTTTTTTGTTTAAAAGGGTATACTTCACAGGTGGTCCCATATAAATTTTTTCGAAATCGATTCAGCGGTTTTTGAGAAAATCAACAAAAACATAGCAAAATTGGAGTTGTTGCGATTGAAGTCGGTTGTTTTTAACGCATTCAGCGTGGTCATTTTATCCTCAAATGTCACTCTTTAACTCCATCTCGACTGATGTTAAGCGATGATGATGCCGAGGATGGAAGCGGGTTTACCCAGATTCCCCAACGCAATTTACCATTTTATCGAACTGTACCAATATAGCAGGGTTCGAAATTATCAAGATTAATTCAAGATTTATTTTATTTGTTTTATAACTTATTTTATTAGCTTACAATGGGTCGTTTCATTACATTATAATAGTGATAAAACTAAATATAATTAAAAATCGTACTAAGTATTATGTCTTGAACTCAATAATTGTGACCATTTTGTAAAGTTGTTTTTAAATTCCATTTAACGCGTTTGTATCGTATATGCACGGAAGCGATAAATCGCATTTGGACATACATAAAACAATATGATTGCTTTACAATTTAATTAAATTGTATTTTTTTAGGATCTTTGTTATTTTCAAGCTAATTATCAATGATAGTTATAACTTCGAACCCTGCAATATAGTCCATTCCACAGATGCCAGACCACTCTGAGTCCTGCGATGACCAGCCGACGATGATAATGAGCGAGCACGGCGACATCCCCATTCCGCAGCGCGTGTACGTATGCAAATACTGCAACAAGCCGTTCAAACGGAAAGACCACTACAAGATACATCTCCACATACACACCGGGGTCAAGTCGTTCTTCTGCCCCGATTGTGGGAAAGGTAAGGTTCAGGCGAGACTAGACTAGATTAGCACCTTTTAGTTTTATTTCACTAGGTATCGAATGAGAAGGGCCTTTATGTTATAGCGTACTTTTCATAGTGGACGGCTTTAACATTGCTCGGGAAGGTTGGCCATACTTCACACACGGGGGCCAGGTCCGGATTGGTGCAGGTTGTGAGGCTAGTGGCCAACCCCAGTGTCAGAAGTCTTCAAGCCGCCTATAACGCCTCTGACATAGCTTAACATCTGCCATCTAGTAACAGCAACCAACATCAACGGTCAAACCCACCCAGGTTATGACTGTGTCTGAGAGTCACTGCTTCAGTTTTTAACAATCATCATTGGTCGATTCCGTTTTACGATTTAACTTATTTGACTGGACTCAACTTAATTTAAGTATTCTGTTTTTCTTTCTATATCAAAAAGAACGGGGACAGGACGCTTAAATTTAGTCCTGTAAAAAAATGAAAAACGTGAACACCAAATCGACACCATTATCAGCCAAAAGACGTCCAGTGCTAGACAAAGGCCTCCCCCAAGGATTTCCACACCGATTGGTCCTGCGCTACCTAACAATGTATTAAAAACCATGTCGTCCCCACTGCACGGGTCTCTTCGAGAAGGTTAGGCCTAACAATAATGATTAAAATAATTATTTTTTCTGCCTTCGCCAGGTTTCTACCGCAAGGACCATCTGCAAAAGCACGCGACGGTGCACCAGCGGGTGGTTAAGCCAAAGCCGAAGAAGATGCCCGAACTGGTCCCCATCAGCCAGCTGCCCAGGAAGAAGGAGAAGGAGGTCAAGCCCGAGATCACCATCACTGTAAGTCCACCATAAGGTTTACATTTATTCATAATCACCATCAGCTGAAAGACGTCCACTGCTGGAACAAAGGCTTCTCCCAAGGATTTCCACACCGACCGGTCCTGCGCTGTTCGCCTCCAGCGGCTTCCCGCAACCTTAACCAGGTCATCGATCCACTGAGCCGGAAACTTGCCAAATTTATATTTATTAGCACCGAATAAATAAATAAATAAATCATCTTCTTGGTCAGTGTCTTGAATTGTGACATTAAGAAGAATACAAAGATTAAAAAAAATAAAATTTAGAAAAATACTTGACTTATGGGTTTTCTGACCTGATTTAATTGTAATATTACTGTTTCCAGGCACCATCTAATGCAAAGCTACGTGTGCCGCTCCAGATCAAGGTTCCCTACCAGGTGGTGATGTCGATGGAAAACGGCGAGCAGCGCGCCGTCACCATCGACCCTCAGACGAGCGGAAATCTTCAGGTGTTCTAGTGACTGGCGGGAGGTACGTCGGACAATACATGAATACTCCATTCCTAATAGACTAGATGACTGCATCAAAAGTAAATTATGACCTGAAATTAACAAAAAAAATTGTTGTTTTCCATCTCATCTTTAATTTTTAATTAATGAAAATCACGAAATGAGTTCTATAATTATGATGAATTACTATGACGTCACTTCTATGTATTTCACTTTTTTTTTTAACGAACTGTTGGATTTGACAGATGATAAAAAGTAACTCAAATGACTAAATCCAAGGAATTTATATGTAGTTATATGTACAAGTTCTTTGACTAAATCATCTTCCCTATTCAACTAGCAAAAATTCAGTAATATGACAATCCGGTAGTGGACTGTGTATAGCAAAGTTACTTTTTATCAAATGTCAAAAACAAAATTTTTGTTCTAAAAAATTTTGAAATTTTGAAATTGTGAATGAAGATGACATTCTTCATTATAGTAGTTTGCATTTTTTTTTATGGCAGAGGTGGCAAAGGAGCAGACGGATCACCCGATGGTAAGCGATTACCGCCGCCCATAGACACCCACAACACCAGAGGAGTAAAGCATACTTATTATTTAGAAATTTTTATAAATAAAAAATTGCTCATGTAATAAAAATCCGTGCGGTGCGGCTAAGCTTTTCTATAATTTTAATGGAAGATCTATAGTGGAACTATAGTTTATAATTTGTTTCTGATGCAGTCAACTCCCGCATTGTGGGGCCTGTAGTTGCAACAAAAGGCCATAAAACAAATGTTTAACTGACGCAATCTAAATCGAAAAGCAATGGAAGACTGAATCTGGTAGTATGTTATGGAAGGAGTCAGGCAAACATAATTTTGTATCAGGGTGTTAAAAAAGTGCGTTTGAAATTTTAAGGGCTTAATCGGAATAAAGAATAGAATACAGGAAAAATATTAAAAATATCTGATCGTTTTTTTTTTTCATTTTACTAATTCTTGATTTACTATTCAGAAGATCCAGATTTAGTACAGGAAAGTGAAACAATAATTTTAGATCGGATTTTTTCAATATTATTCCTGTTTCCTGATTCTATATTTGATTCAGAGTACCCCATAAAACCCCCACAGTTATCGTTTTAAAACATGTTTACAGCAAATAAATTCATTTCATTTCAAAATTTTTTTAATACCCTGTATAAAATATGTAAGTGTGTATAATCATTTGTGGATCTCATTTCTATCCCGACGATGTGATCTCGTTTATCATTCGTATTTAAATTTTAAATTAAGTAGTATTATTTGTGTCTCAAATACTCAGTTTTTAAATTATTCTAATTTTAAGCTCCATAAAACATGGGTCCAAAATTACAAATCATGTCCAGGTACGTATGCAATTTAAAAAGCGCAAATCTAAGCTGTTTCACTTAAATTTTTTGTAAATAGTTGGTAGTTATATCTTCTTTAAATCACAAATATGGAAAAACCATGTAATCCATCGCGATTATTTACTAATCTATTAGTTAGTGTTAGTATTAACACATCTAAATGTAATTATTGATCTATGTGTTATTTATGAACTTGTACATATCTAACGAGAATTTATAGCTATTTTGTAGTATTTAATATATATAAATATCTAAATGAAGGTTTCAAGTCTTTCTTGTTGTCGAGTGCACACTTAGTACTTATTTTGATGGTATATTCTGTTCGACATATTTCTTGTACACGCGGCGATAGATAAGTTTTTTATACAAAAAAAAAATAAACCAATGTACTTTTCTTAATAAAAAGAAAGTCAGCCGCCAACTTAATAACTAGACCGAAGTGTCAAAATATTTAATGTACATTCCGTACATTGGTAATACATTGCTCTCATGTATTTACATAGAATAATCATTTGTAGACATACACCCGGCATCCTTATACACACTTCAACTTTAATAGTTGAAATTCCAAACGCAGTAGGTAAATGTGTCGCTGTGTGTACATATGTTACGAGTGTGTTTTTTTACACACCGTGAAATTTAATTTGTTGTACTCCCGCTAACTGTGGTTTCTACTCATGAAACTGAACAACTTTGCCCAAGGAACCCATAGTCAATTCGCAAAAAAATTGTTGACCTCTTCATACAAATTCATCAGCTGATCGACCATGTTTGTATTAAGAGGTCAACATTTTTTTTGCGATTTTACGATGGGTTCCTTGGGCAAAGTTGTTCAGTTTCATGAGTAGAATCCACAATTAGCGGGAGTACAACGAATTTTTCATTCTGTATACTTACTTGCAATTTTGATTTAATCGTATTTTTAAATTGATGCACGCAGTAATCGATTCGATCCGAAACTCTAGCACACCTTTTGTTTTATTGATAAAGTAAAAAATAAATTGTGCCATTTGTACAAAACCATAAAATGAAATCATTAGCATCCATTAATTAAGGATAAAGTTCCTCTATTTGCCCACGTTGTGATTTATCGTGTATTTAATTTAAGTATTATAGATAAGTAAGTTTTCAAAATTTGTGACTAAAAGTACAAAAATAAAATATTTTGCACGGCTACTCAAATTCTTTTATTCTAGTTATCCAGTTCTGTGACACCTACATGAAATTAAAAAAAGTTCTTCACAGTCATAATTATGTCGTGATTTTGTTAATATTATTTATTACTTTCTCCTCTATACTATCTATCTACTATTTCTCATACTATCTCCCATCTTGTTCAACGCCTATGGAGAGTACATCGTGAGACGGACCTGCGAAGACTGGAATGGAGGCGTCACTATTGGCGGCGTCAAAGTCACAAATCTGAGATACGCTGATGATACCACCCTCATCGCCGCTTCCGAGGCCGAACTACAAACTCTCCTCAACAAAATGGAACGTGTCAGCGCCGAGTTAGGACTCAATTAACAGAGTCAAGACCAAGGTCATGCTGGTAGACCGTTTCGCCAAACTAGAGCTCACTGGCACTTTAAACCTCGATGTCGTTGATAACTTCGTGTACCTGGGCTCCAACATTAGTAACAACGGTTCCTGCGAATTGGAAATTCGAAGACGCATTGGGATGGCCAAAGGTGCAATGTCACAGCTCGCCAAAATATGGAAGGACATAAACATCTCTAAACGCACCAAAATTAAACTTGTACGCACACTGGTCTTCTCCATATTTCTCTACGGCGCTGAAACATGGACACTGAGAAAGGCCGATCGCACCCGCATAGACGCCTTCGAAATGCGGTGCTAGAGAAGATTGCTGGGGGTACCGTGGACACCACGACGCACCATCGTGTCCAATCCTGCGAACTCAAGATCACGAAGAGGCTATTATCCATCTGCCTTCAGAGAATTCTTGACTACTTCGGACATATTGCTAGGAAGAGCGGAGATAACTTCGAGAAATTAATGGTTATACTGACAAAATTGAATGAAAGAGACCGCGGGGGGCCGCAGCCCGATACGTTGGACTGATCAAATACGTACCACTCTCGTTACCAACCTCCACGATCGATGCTCTGCACATTTCGGAAGACACAACGAAATGGCGAAAGATCATCACCGAGAAAGTGTTGCCAAAGGGAGGTCACGACCCTCATCACTGAGGAATACGACGCCAGGAGGAGGAGGACAAACTATATAAAATAAAAACTATACTTACATGCAAATTTGTGGTTAGACGTCATTAATTGTGTTATTTTAGATAGCGTTTGAAATAAATAATAGTAAGATATGCAAAAACAGACGATAAATAGATATTGTCTTTGTTATTAAAAAAACATAGCCGTCTAAAGTTGGGAACATATTTTTTCATCAGTAATAAAAAATCGACTAAGTGCGAGTCGAACTCGTGCACGGAGGGTTCCGTACAAACTTGTAGGTGTATGACTGGACATAATAATAATAATAATAATAATAATATCTGGGACATATCACACACGGTCATCTGGCCCCAAACTAGGATTCCCTGTATCTTGGGAACCAGAGACTGATATACATACACATATACATTTAAATACATACATATATAGATTATACACCCAGACTCAGAGCAAACAATTCTGCTCATCACAGAAAAGTTTGCCCTGTGTCGAACCCACGACTCTCGGATCCGAGGTCAGGATCGCTAACCACTTAGCCACCGAGTCAGTCATAATCTATATAAGTATATAAATTTATAATCGCAATTTTTTGTGATGTAACTACTTTACGGTTTTCGGATTTTTCCCTTTACTTGTGCTATAAGACATTGCTTCTTGCCAATTTGATGATTCTAAGTCAACGGGAAGTACCCTATAGGTTTGATTCCCTTGCGAGTATCAAAATATGCGGCATAAACGGCCGTACCTTTTGACTGCGTTGACTTACAAGTTTGATTTTTTCACAGCTTCAAGGGATTGTAGACACGAGTATTAAACTTGATACCTCGACGCGTTCCCGAGAAAAAGTCTTGACAGACAGACAGACGGACAACGAAGTGATCCTTTAAGGGTTTCTTTTTTTCTTTTGAGGCACGGAACCCTAAAAAAAGCATAACTAGTCCTTCATTCTCCGACTGAAATCACTTTACGACATGAAACGCGAAATTTTAGAACAAAGCAAAATCATATTATGTGAAACTAACAATCGGCTCAGCCGAATAGCCAGCCGGCTGTTCTGTGACCGAGTCACAACCGTGGGACCAAGTCTACGCAGTCTACGCAGATTGACTGACTCGGTGGCTAAGTGGTTAGCGATCCTGACCTCTGATCCGAGAGTCGTGGGTTCGATCCCCACACAGGGCAAACTTTTCTGTGATGAGCAGAATTGTTTGCTCTGAGTCTGGGTGTATTATATCTATATATGTATGTATTTAAAAGTATATGTATATGTATATCAGTCTCTGGTTCCCAAGATACAGGGAATCCTAGTTTGGGGCCAGATGACCGTGTGTGATTTGTCCCAGATATTATTATTATTATTATTATATTTTTTATCATGTTGTGATAATGACTAGAAAGGAGAGAAATAACAACACGTAAAAATATGCGTTGAATTGCAATATTAATCAGTATTTTATTATTTAATACATCAGCATGTGAAAGTAATGGAAGCACAAGACGGTAATTAGTACATTTGGTTTAAGTGGTAGGAATGTCAGATGTAATCTTAATCTACTGACAAAAATAATATTATATGTACTGTACACTAGCTGTGACCCTAAAATCTGACTGTACTAGCGCGGTATTATAACAGTTTTTATTTATACATTTAGATTATTTTTGTACTTTATGCATATACATAGTTTTATTTACTTTTTTTTATTCTTTTATATTTTAGTTTATTTTACAAAAAAAACTCGCCTCTTTTATTGCCAAACATTGCTGTAAATATTTCGATCTATTCATTTTCAAGAAAGAATTCTGGTATTAAATGGGCGATGAGTTTCAAAAACCTGACGAATTTTAGAAAAATATTACACTTTCTCTCGAATTTACTAACAATTTATAGTTATTTTTAAATTATAACTTATCACTTTAAGTATTATAGATAAAAAACAAATAATTAGACTTTAAGATCACGTAATAAGTACTAAATTTTGAAATATATTTTTCACCTACAAAATTCACATCAAAAACTTAACAAAAATTAATTATTAAATAGTACATAAATTATTAAATAATACCTATTTCAAATATTTTGAAACGACTTAAAGAATGGACAACAATTCAAATCGAAAATACATCACAGCTAAGAGCTAAATATAATCTTACATACTCTAGTCTAGATAAACAAGAAATACTTATATTGTTACGTACCAAGCAACGTTTTTGGAATTGATAAACTGGTCAAGCTTGACTAGTCAGAACGTTTAAATTGAATAAACAGTAAACAATCCTGTATAAACAAAGTAAAAATCTTTGAAACAGAGATTTTTTTGCGATTAATATCGATGAGTTTTTTTTACCCTCAATTGGTAAGCCCTTGGCTTCGGGCTTACCAAGATTCCTCAACGCAATGGGGAACTGGCTATCTTGTCTTCATGCCGGATGCTGTTAACATTGATGTTTGGCTTAGATAGATAAGATGATGGTAGCTAGCCAGACGGGCTCAGAAAATGCCCTACCACCAACCAAAGTTATCCTTGACCTCAACTAAGAAAGTTACACACACTTAGGAGGAATACGCACCGTCGTGCTTGTGCCAACTTTAGTGCCCTCTGTCTCTTGGAGCCCGACAAAAAAGTAAAAATCTTCGCTATATTGCAGAATTGTAAGAAACTCTTCGAATAATTATTAGTAAATATTGAAAAGTTATTTAATTTTCACCATCGATATGGGAAACATTAGATAAGGTTACTCGCCCTGTTTGTTTCTGAACTAGCGTGTTCGTCTTGCGGGGGCTGAAGCGGAGTGAAGAGGGAGGCATGTATTTAAACAAATATCGCCGTTGTGTGACAAGCTTAAGGTTTATGTATTTAATGTTATCTACTAGCGACATCTAGCGACGAGTAGGGAGGCATGTAATTAATTAATGTTATCTACTAGCGACATCTAGCGACGAGTAGCGTAGCATCACTATAAAATGACAAAATATTCATAAAATAACAAGAATAAAGTGATAAGAAATGTTGCTGTTAGTTTTGTTCTTTATTTTTTTATTGTTTTAGCACATTTCACTGCTCTTTAAGATATATTTTCATTTAAACACGGGATGTTTACTCGTCGCTTGTCAGATTGCGAATGGTGCCCGAAAAGGCGGCGCTACTCAACATAGGGGAGCAAACCACTATCAGCGACTACGCTGTCGTGGAGTATTAACCACATCTAATTGTTCTCTTATATCGATGATTTTCACCTATAAATTTTTGAATGTAGCGAGCAACATAATTGCAAAATTCATATTTTTCTAGTCGAGCTTGAACTTTATATATAGATACAATACCAACTTTTGTGCACCTCAGTCTCTTAAATTCAAACTTTTGCAAATTCCACTCACTTAAAAAACAATTATTGCACACTTTTGTCTTTCCGACACAAAGCTCGCACATCGTCTGTCACTTCTCCATACTTTGGTCCATTAGACCCAAGTGATGACGCTGGCGGGTCAGAAGGAGTCTTTGGCGGAGGATATCAGCATGATGAGCTCTTTGTCCTCGGGTCAGGAGGGGTCGAAGGCGGGCGCGGCGGGGGGCGCGGGGGGCGCCGGCACGGGGGGCGCCAGCGCCTCGCCCGCGGCGCCCCCCGCCGCCAGCTCCGCCTTCACGCGCCGCGCGATGTGCGACCGCGTGTGCTTGCGCAGGTGATCTTTGCGGTAGAAGCCTGCGTGCAAACAAAAATAAAATGCAACACACGTTTTCAGTTAGTGTTTTGCGGCTGTACCAAATAGGCACAGCACAGAAGTCGAAGACTTTAAAATACGTTACGTTTGAAATACTTATTTACTAATTTAATTGCGAATCGACCTGCTTGGAGGCTTAACAAGATATTTCGTCCTTTAGAGAAGGGCAGGGAGTGTCCATACTGTTTTTATGTAGTACTATAGTCGTGATCAAAATTCAAATCGTAGGAATTTGGCCAGATTCGCGGGGCTTCTTTATGCGGTAACATAACCTAGTTTTTTTCGGAGGAACGATATTGCCTATCATTTCATGATCTGGCCACAACATATTAACTGTGGTATGAGCCATACTGTATGGCAGCTAGTTCGCGTACCACTTCGCCGCAGGCGCCTACATTTTGGGGGGAAGGGTTAAGGGAGGGACACTCATCTCTTCTTTCGTTGTCAACCCATATTCGTTCCCACTGCAGGGGCACGGATCTCTTCCCATAACTCGGGAAGGTTACCCATACTCCATACACGGGGGCAGTCTGATAGGTGGAGGTCGTGGGCTTAGTGGCCAACCCCAGTGTCGGAAGTTTTCAAGCCATCAAAACCTCCGATATGGCTTTACGACCGCCATCTAGTGATAGCAACCGGCACCAACGGCTTAACGTGCGTGATCGACGCGACCACGCAAACCGCACCCCGCATTCCTTCTTTATTTTGAAATATTTACTCTAGTTTGCTATGGCACGCACCTTTCCCGCACTCGCGACACACATGCCTCTTCTCGCCCGAATGGATGACGAAGTGCAGTGTGAGCTGCTCTTTCCGCTTGAACGCCTTGGCGCACACGGCGCAGGCGTGCGGCCGCTCCGGCAGGTGCGACTGCTTGTGCCGCGTCAGGTGGTCCTTGCGCTTCAGCGCCGCGTTGCAGATGTCGCAGATGAACCTGTACACACGCACAGGTTCGAACCATAGTAAAAAATAAAATAAAATAGTTTGTCATCTTCATACAAAAGACTCGGTGGCTCCGAGGGTAGTGACTCCGACCTCCTAACCAGAGGTCTCGGGTTCAAATCTTTGGCCAATGAGTTTTTCGAAACTTTGCATTTCATACAGCGATGAAGCAAAACATCGTGATGAAACCTGCACAGTCATCTGATTTCTAGATGTGTATCATGGTCGCGTTGCACACGTCCGTAGGTGAAAATCTAAATGCCCTACACGTGACCGCGGGTGATGCTAAGTGCAACACCAGGCAACCACCATCTATACCTTGTGGATGGCACGGTTAAATTGTGCCACAAAGACCGGTGTTGCGCTGCCCGCATCCAGCGACTTCCCGCGACCTTCACTAGGTCATCGGTCAACCGAGTGGGAGACCTAGAGGTGATAATTATGCAGAGGCTAAGGCTAAATTCAAGGTACAAAAGGCTAACCTTCTTTCCATAGTGTGTCCAACGAGATGCTGTTCAAGAAGTCCTTTCTCAGGATACGCCATGTGGCATTCCGGGCAGCAGTACAACGTGCTGCCATCTGTGAACCCGAAGATTTCGTTAATTTAGTTAAATTTTCTCGCGCATTTTTCGACCACGACCAGCGACTAACATAAAGGGCGTCACACACCAGCGCTATTTAACTTACGATATCCACCACACTCATGGACAGATATTCAAGCATGAGGCTTCAAACTTCACGGTCACCCCACTTCGTCCATGAGTGTGGCGGATATCGTAAGATGAAATAGCGCTAGTATGTGACGCCCTTAAATCTTAGTTTTGTATCGCTTTATTATATCTAACCGCCTCCGTGGTCCTCGCTACCGGTATCTTCACATCAGGTGGTCGCGAGTTCGATTTCCGGCAGGGTCCAACTTTGAAGACTCGGTTTCATGGGTGGTAGGACATTTTCTGAGTCCGCCTGGCTACCACAATTCCTGCTGCCAATCATTAATGTTAATAACATTAATGTATTCCGGCATCATGGAGATAAAAAAGCCAGTTCCCCATTTTTTGACTTAGAGCAAACAAATACATATGCCCATCACATGTTGCCCTGGGAGGGGATCGAACCCACTGCCCTTATCGTAGCAGTCAGAAGCCAACCAATACGCCATTGAGTCAGTCTCGTCATTTTAATAGTTTTTGTCACTGTTATAGGTATCTTACCAAGGGCAGTAGTCAGACGAATCTCGCCAGGTCGAGGACGTGGCTTTTTCTCCTTCGCGCTTTTCTTCTTCTTCTTCTTCTTGGTGAGGATGATGGTGTTGGGGCTGGCGGTGGAATTGTTGGTGCTGGCGGGAGGGTTCACTATGGTGGCGGTCTGTACCACCACGCTGTTGCCTGCGTTCGCTGGCAGCGTCTACGGAATTAGAAAGAAAGAAAACCATTTATTCCAAAAACACAACACATACATGCATTATTTATTAAATCTATTATCACTGCATTCTAACTATACAAGTGAGAGAGAGAGACTGGAAGAGATTCCGATAAGTCCGCCTTTTCTATACTTTGTTTTGTATATTTTATTTTATGTGTTATGTATGCAATAAAGAGTTTACAAACAAACTATTCTCTTCTCTAATTATGTAATGAAAAAAACTTATGTCCATGTAACGATCGGCTCGCGCGCCGTACACCTTTATCGACTGTCATTAATTTATATGCTACTTTCCCGTGCAAACTATAGCTACTTTCAAGATATTTTTTCAAATGCGCAAGACAGTGCTGTCCAATATGAATTTTCGAAATAAGAAAATTACATTGTATACAGCCACGCATATTTTCATATTCAAAGATCACTCATCACTCGATGTTGCTAATAAATCATGTCACCAGTGAACTTTTATATTGCGAGAAAGTATGCACAGCGTGGCTGTATAATGTAATTTTCTTATTTCGAAAACCAGACTAAAAAAAAATATTTCATAGATTCGAAAAGATTATTGGCAAGGGAACTTATGAACTTTTGAAAAAAACACAGCCAGTTACATGTACTACATAAGTTCATTCTGAATTATGCAAGTTACTAGAGACTGTCAACTTTCTTGTAAAAAAAACGGCCAAGTGCGAGTCGGACTCGCGCACCGAGGGTTCCGTATAAATTCATAATCACACATGTCTTGAACTCTTTATTTTTTATATTTGAGTTGATTGAATGAAAGGTAATTTGCGGTTTACGATTTATGACGTATTAAAAAAAACTACTTACTAGATCTCGTTCAAACCAATTTTCGGTGGAAGTTTGTATGGTAATGTACATCATATATTTTTTTTAGTTTTATCATTCTCTTATTTTAGAAGTTACGGGGGGGGGGGGGCGACACATTTTACCACTTTGAAAGTGTCTCTCGCGCAAACTGTTCGGTTTAGAAAAAAATGATATTAGAAACCTCAATATCATTTTTGAAGACCTATCCATACCCCACACGTATAGGTTTGATGAAAAAAATTTTTTGAGTTTCAGTTCTAAGTATGGGGAACCCCCAAAATTTATTGTTTTTTTTTTTCTATTTTTGTTTGAAAATCTTAATGCGGTTCACAGAATACATCTACTTACCAAGTTTCAACAGTATAGTTCTTATAGTTTCGGAAAAAAGTGGCTGTGACACGGACGGACAGACAGACAGACAGACATGACGAATCCATAAGGGTTCCGTTTTTTGCCATTTGGCTACGGAACCCTAAAAAGTCTCCACTGATAACTTACGGTAGCAATAGGCATCGTGTTCAAAGTATTGGCCGCCACCGTCACTATAGTCGGCTGGTCGTCTCTCTTCCCCTCGACAGAGACTGGCGTGGAGTACTTTAGCAGGTGGTGCAGTGGCAGCGGCAGAGCCGACAGGTAGTCGGCCACGCCGCCGCCGAGCGTCTGCCAGGTCGCGGAGTCGGTGACGTCACCGATGCCTGGCGATAGTTGTATAATAAATATAAATAAATATCCGGGACAAACCACACACGGTCATCTGGCATTCCCTGTATTATGGGAACCAAAGAATGATATACATAGATTCGTTTTAAAATACATACATAGGTATACACCTAGCTAGACATAAGAGTAAACAAATCTTCTCACCACAGAAATGTTTGCCCTGGGTATTGAACCCACGAACCGCGGATTAGTAGTTAGCGCTAACCACTGAGCCCCCAAGTCCATTCTATTTCTGATTCATTGATCTTTGAAAAGATAATGGATGAAAGTGCTTAGGAAGTTCACACTTTTCTTTGGTATCATCTCACCTGATGGTAAGTGATGATGATGCCGAATAGCGATGATTAAGGATTAAATAAACTCGTAGACATAACCTCTAAACATTTTACGATTTAGTCGTTTGTTGTCCTAGGCTCAACTGCGAGGCTCAACTGGTTGAGCAGCCGGCGGCAGAGAGCCTAGGGGAACAAACGGATTTACTAGGCAGTAATCAAAGTAACTATGCTGTGTAAGTAGGTAATCAATTAATCATCATCAGTAGGCCTGATACGAATTGACAATTGATCTAAACAGCGGGAGTGTGAGTGCACTGCCTTTCGTGACAAAAAATCCCATTCTGGAACGACACCTACGACCCCTTTCAGCACCCGAACGAAGGCCGAGGAGGGTCTGAAAAGACTGTTCCTTTTGGCTCGCTTGTTCTGTAGGCATAAACACTTACTGATGAATTCATTCTGCATAGTGTTGCCGCTGCGGTCCTGTCGCACTTCCTGCTTGATAGCCCGCGCCAACGCCGCTGCTTCCTTGGGCTCGTGGAGTACTACTAACAGCTGCTGTCCTTGCTGCAGTGGTGTGGCTTGAGTCACTGTAAGGGCCAGACATTAATTTCATAATAATAGCACTTTTGTATAGCAAGTAGTGCACGTCGACATAGTAAGAAAACGTAAATATTTTGGATGATTTAATTAACGGCGTTGGCTTGTGAATGCTATGGTACTAGCATATTCAATATGGCTTCGATTTGCAGTGTATTGAGATAAACAGACATAATATACCCGATAAACATTACTTTCCTTCGGGCACAGTCGAGTAAAAGTTCTCTTGCGACTGTGACTACGTATTTCAGTCCTCGTTATGGCATTATTATATGAGCGATATGAAACCAAAAGGCCTTGAACGCATTACAAACTTTCAGTGGGTCGATAGTCGGATTGGTATCGTTCTTCTGCTTTCATAGTTTATTCAGACGATTTTTAATCTGTAATTGCTCGCACTATGTAGCTTCATACTTAACATATGACCACCACAGGACCAAAACAAAACTTACGGCCGATTGCTTTGTAGTGCGTTCCTAGCCTTATAATATCTATATACCTTGCTGCTGCATCATGGTGGCCATCAGATCCTGGTGCACCTGCACCTCCTCGCGGTACTCCCTCTTGTCGGCCCGCGTCTCCGCCTTCAGCTGCGTCTCCTGCACGTAGCTGGTCTGCCCGCCGTACGCGATGTTGCCAAGGTTCACGGAGGAGCTGGAGGCCGATATGGTCTGGTATTTGACGCCTGTGTTCACTGCGGGAAGGAGTGAAGGTGTTCTTGAATTTGAGAAAACAATATGCCATACCACAGTATGGACAACAGTCATAAAAGTAGCGCTCTAGTGATTGTGAAATGGGAAGATATTGCATTTTGTAGGATAGGAAAGACTGTGGATGAGCAGTCACTTACAGGGCGCTAATTACAGATCGTTAATCTTAGGGGCTCCGTTACATAATTAAGCCTTTCGAAGCCTGCAGGCAGTTCATATGATTTACGTCATACAACGCCCCGCTCGCTGGCGTGAAAGAAATGCATCTTACATGATTACGTCCAAACTCAGCTCCGGGCAGCTCTCGATGTTCTTATCCTGCGACCCGTTAAGACCTTTGTGTATCCATCCCGCTTGACAGCAAGCTATGCCATCATGCACTCCACCTTGCCGTACATGACCTCCATTGAGACAGTACATACCTTTTGTCAAGCCAGTGGAATGCGACGTACCGTTAGCACCTTATATCCACTATGCACCCTGCTCACAGATCACCCTCTATAGATTCCGAATACAAGGCAGTCGACGGTTTTCGCTCCCCAGGCCCGTGTATGTCGCTATCGTTGATGACTTTAAGCAGGAACAAAATGTTTCTATAGGTATTTATAGGGGGTGATCTTTGAATCTGCTTGAGTTTGATACCATCCAAGATAGTTCCCGCTGTAACAGCGTAGTGACTGACCAGTGTGTATGGGGGCAAGGCCGGCCAGCGCCACGCCTGGCTGCGCTGCGCTGACCACCACCACACTCTCCGCCTGCCGGAACTTGACGCCATCCACCGAAACCGTGCCCCCCGCTGGCACGAACTGAACACACAATATTAAGTGTTTAGTTGTACTGACTGTCATCAAAATTACACAGCTATCATGTGTACTGCCCAGCTATCATGGTTGTATTATTATCCACGATTGGTAAGCCCTTGGCATCATCCCACCTGGTGGTAAGTGATGATGATGCCGAAGATGGAAGCGGGCTTCCCACGATTCCCCAACGCAATGGGAAACTGGCTATCTTATCTACATGCCGGAACACATCAATGCTATTGACATTGATGTTTGGCGGCAAGACTTAGATTGTGATACACAAGATTGTTATAACTAGCCAACCGGACTCAGAAACTGCCTTAACACCAACCCAAGCCAGTTCTTTAAAGTTGGACTCCGCTGGGAATCGAACCCGCGACCTTCCGATATGAAAAAAGCAGACTAGCCATTAGACTACGGAGGCGGTCAAAATTGTTCTTGCGTTTTGGTCACGCTATTTAGATGTGCCAAGTTAACAATAGAACCGAAAAAAGTTTTTGACTACAATACAACAAGAACTTATAGTTGTTTAAAAATATTTTTATAAGTAATAGAATTTTTTGCAGCATGTACTAAGCGATTAGTAATATTTACTTTTTAAATCTAGTTAAAACAGATTGTAGTGTTTACCAGTGCATAGTAAGCATTAATGATGCGATAGTAATGAATACTGGAAAACGGTACTCTTTACATTTACAATAAGGTTTGTTGTCATTAAAATCGGTAAGTAGGTGAACATGAAATGTTCGACCGATATGTTCTGTTATATTCACAAATTGATTTAACTAGATTATTTTAGTAATGACGAAAAGCGTTTTGTCATCATCACAAATAGAACTAGACAATATCGTACGGATAACGAGATTCTAGTTACATGTACCAGACGTTTTTTTTTTTTCAGTGAGGTTGCATAGTTGGTTGGTTGGTATAGTTCATTCCAATCAAAAAAAAGCAAAAGGTAAACAAAAATAGTATGCATCTGACATTGACATGTGTCAGTTCCATAGTAAGTTTGTTTACCTTTTGCTTTTTTTTGATTGGAACCAGCAGAGTAGAGACTGTTCAACAGAAGAGGATCGGACGGGTCCCTTTGCTATCGACCGCCCACCCTTCTCCCGCGCATCTATTTAAGTGACGGAGTAAGGGTAGACTGCTCCATCTTGGACATTATCATCACTTAGCATCAGGCGAGATGCTGCCAAGGGCTTACCAATCAAGAACTTAAAAAAGTCCATATCTTGTCCATCGGAGTTCTTGGAGAAGTTTCATCTCTCTATTTCTGAAGCGTATTATGTGGTGAAGTTCAGAGTCACCTGCACATTGGAGCCGCCCTGGTGGTATCGCGTCTCCTGTACCACACCGGTGCCTTCATAGCCGAACTTGGCTGCGAACTGGTGGATGGTAGGGATGCTGGAGCCGGCCGGCACGTGCCCAGTGAAGGGAGTGAAGTTCATCCTTCGCTCGGGAAGACTTCTGAGGTAAACAAAAGTTTATTGGGAGTAAAGTTCAGGTTCTGGCAGGTAGGACCTAGATCGCATGAATATCTAGAGAACAATCAGACGAGGTTACAATACCTGGTCCTTCCCTATATTACGGGGACTAGACACTTATAATGGATGTTAAAAACGTGCGTTTGAAATTTTAAGGAGTTACTCAGAATCAAGTATAGAATACAGGAAAAATATTGAAAAAAAAAACACTTTTTTTTCAGTTTCCCATACTAAAGAATAGTGAATCAAGAATTTGTATGAGAAACTGTGTAAAAAATTTGCAGATCAGATTTTTTGAATATTTTTTGCTCTGTTCTGTACTTGATTCTGAATAACCCCTTAACAACCGCACTTTTTAACAGCCTGTATGCACAAATACGTTTAAATATATACATCATTAAATATAACACATCTCATCCTGAAAATGAAAAAGTTTGGCCTTGGTGGGAATCGAACCCACGACCCATGGATCAGTAGTCGGGACCGCTGAGCCCGATCGATCGACAGTATTCCATAGTCAGTACAAGTAGAATAAATGCTTCTCGTTAGCATAAGCCATTGAACGCGGGAAATATGTATTTCGGCGTCGCGACGTCCTTCTTTGAAAATTGGATTTTGGATACCGAAAGTTAGATAAAAATATTGAGAGCATTTAGCACCATTTATGATCTCAGAACAAAAGATCGTACTTCGGCAAGAACAGAAATGTACACAAGACAGATAGGTAGAACAACTTTTTCCAAAAACCTATGGTCAATTTGCAAAAAAAAAATACTTCCCATACAATAGGAAAAAATATTTAATTTTGATTTACGTAAGTCGTAATTAGTGCAAAAGTGTATTTCATTGAGTTATATGGTTATAATATTGCAGAATATTATTTAAAAAAATAAATTAAAATCCTTTCATTCCTTTAATGTTACAAAAGTTTAAAAACTGGGACATATACATCTCGTAAACATTTAACTACCTACTATATATTACGCAGTTTTGGTTGACAAAATGGCTCAGATTGCGTAATTAACATATTGATGCCTGTGCACATTTAGAGCTAAGTATTTTTTTCTAATTTACACCCCAGCAAGAAGCAGCGAAGTTGGAAAAACCAAGTTTGGTCGCATCGCCGCCGTCACGTGTGGTGTCAAGTAATTCACCTCCAGTCTAGGCGCGGCCCCTAGCCCCAGCCACTCAACCCCTGCCAGGAGCCTCACCCCAGTACGTCTGCCGTTTATTTTTACCGGGCCGCGCTCCCACTCCATCGCTTCCCGACCCGGCGGGATAACCTCCAGGTCACAAAAACACGACTGAGATGAAACGAAAGGAGATAGTTACCTGTATTTCTGGTCGTGGAGAGCGGTTTCTTCGGATTTTACGTGGTCGTCGATGGTGAAATACGAGGATAGGGGATTATGAGATGCGCGTGGAGGCTGCGCGGTGGATTTGCGCATGCGCGCTGGTGACGACTCGGTCGGTGGGCTCGGCTGGCGGTTGGAGTGGGTACGGGAGACGGCGGCGGACGCACGTGCCGTCGACTTGTTGAAGCATTGAAGCAGGCAGTCAAGTTAAGCCGCGGTATGTACCGGAACCACAAGCTAAATTCAGCAGAGATTTTACTCTGTGCTAAGCGAACGAATGGAAACTTGTCCCAGAATACGGAACTTGAAGATAAATATGTATTTCTATTTAGCTACATACAGAGCGGTTATAAAAATGTGTTAGTATGTTCTCAGGAACCATGTTACCCATTTTACAGATAAGAAATTCTGCATTCAGATTTTTTTAAACTTACACTACTCGGGAATCGAACCTGGCAAAACATCGGATTTCGATGGCACCCATACCGACCCTGTACAATACCTACTGACCACTTTTGCCAAATAAACGCTCAAGGGGATGAATATACTCTTAAAGCTCAATAACTTCCCAATGCCTATTGGCCATTTTGCAAAACTCGAATTTCCTTACAAAGTCTGCTAATCAGGGTTATCTAATACATAATGGGATTCCTAGATTTTTTTTTTATCGGCTAAATATATAATACGTATAAGAAGCAGAAATGTTTGGTTTGACACATTGTCGCTAACCAATTAGGAAAATAACATAGCTTATACAGAGGGCGACCTGTAATTGTAATGCATTTTCAGCCGCCTTAAATTTTTTGGGACCGGCCCGTAACTGTTTAATTATTAAGTCACCCTTAATACGTGCCGGGTAGGTGAAAGCAGCAAATGAAAGTGTAAACATGTTTAAATTGAAAAGCTGTATAATAAAAATCGATGTTTTTATTTTCAATCTCATTGCTTACTTTCAAGTTTTCGTACAAAATATTTTACATCTAGATCTTGCATACAAAACAAATTCAATTCCCTAGTTTATTAATTAAAAATAATAGGTAATACTTGCGCCTAATTTCAAAATTAAATCGACCTAACTAATATATTGGTTAACTTTTAGAGAGAAAAGAAAATAAATATTCTTGGCAAAATACCTGATTCGCTTGCATAAGCTCATACAATAGCTATTCAACAAATAATAAAGAGAAAAAGAAATGTCTTCAGACCATGCGATGAGAACATGATTTGTCAGAAAAAAAAGGTGACTAAACATGAATACAAAATATGTAAAAAAGATTACATAGAAATAAATGTGATGTTCATTAGGAAAAAAAATCTAAAATATTTGTTTATAAATTACTTACACAGTGACTAAAACAAAATTTACAGCCCTATTGGAAGTAAATAGAATACAATATTTAGGTACCCTCTTTTCGTTTGTCACAGACAGAGAAAAGGGGGACTCTCTGGTCACAGATGACTAAAAAAGAGATGTCCAATGGGGAAAGCGGCTGCCAAACTTTAAACTATACTCATGGACAAAAAAATCGACAAAAGTTTCATGCAAGACTTTTGGAAAATTAACTCAATCTAGCAAAATAAAACTAAACCAAAAGTTCAAAAACTGTGTGTTTACTGTTTATGATTTTAGTTTGATGGTTTTCTAGTTTTTTGCTTTTAGTGTTTACCAGTTTTGTAGACTGAGTTATTTTTTCAAAAATCGAGCAACAAATCTTGAGTCGATTTTTTAGTCTACCAGTGTAGGTGGCGCCACTAGAGTTTGTGACGCACTTGTGACATCGTGTTCTTCATCTATGGTTATTACTAGACAGACGTGGACAAACTGTGTTTAATTGTTCAGTTTTATTTGATATCAGTTAATTAATCATTTATATTTTAAATAAGACATTATGCAGGCAACAAGTTGTCTCAAACCATAGTAGCGTCATCCTATTGAGAGCTTTGCGCCGCCTTCCCCATTGTCGATACCTTCTACACAAAAAAGGGCATTTGTCCTGATAAACTGTCAGAACACATTTACAAAGCACCTGGTTTTTTATTTTTTGAATTTCATTAAACCTAATGATTTTTATGTAATTATACACTTACTTCATACATAATTCAGAAAACTTAAAACTAGGTACAAAAATATAATCAGAAACTCATATACCTACATTAAAGCTGTCAATGTAAAAATATGTTTATGTTCAATATTTCAAAAAGTGTATGCATTTGAACCTCACGTATGGATATGGAATTATGGAGTAACAATAAGAGATGTGACAACGACATACATTGAGCAGTTTTGCATTCGGTGTCTCATTCTAGCATACTACCTGTTTTTTGAGAAAGGTAAAAATTGCCTCCCTGATCATACACAACCAGCAAACTTTAGTTATATGTAGCATAGCTATGCAATGTTGGCGACAGTTTGAGGGAGAGGCAAATCATCAATCAAAAAAGATAATTGTTATACTTAGCTTTCAATACTGATACATTAAAATCACAAGTTCATGGAATTGGAGATGAAGAACTGGAAGCGATATTTAACATAATTTACCTAAATGTCAAGAGAAAAAGTATATGAAGCGATGAATGATACATATCACAGCATCAACAAGTCAACAATATTTAGTTTCTATTACTAACACTGAGAATATGCGCTATTGGAAAACTGTTTACTCATGCAAAGACTACCTACTTACTCTATCCATACACATTATTTAAAGATAGATAAGCAAAGTTACCAATATATCACATTCAACAAATGATATGTGTCTAACACTGTACTTGTGTCCTTTCGGTAGATGACTATATCAAAAACTACATTGGGTTGAAATGTTTGAAAAGTTATTTAGTGTTTTGAAGTATGTTTGAAGTGTCAACTTGAAAAACAGTGATCTTGTTATATTCGTGTTTTTGTCATGAGAGCTCGTTAAAGTAACTCCTTTGCTGATTCAAGAATCGTGATAAAAATACATAAATATAGATAGATTTTTTTATACTTAATATATTAGTTCTGTCTCTTTCACACCTTTATTAATTCAATCAATAAGGTTTAAATGTTAATTTAATAAAATAAAAAATTGTATTAAAAAGAAACATTATAAATTATGTTTCAATTGTAAGTAGGTCCATTTATTTTTTGATGTAGATTGTTCTTACCCTTATCATGCATATTGTCATCAAACATGCGTGTTAATCAATCAAGTACCAAGAACATTTTCTTCAGACCCTGTTCCTCCAATGATAAATCATCGTCATCATCATCAGCAATAATTTTTAGGTAAAACTGACACTTATATTTAAGACTTAAGTTAAAAAAGTCTATTACTCATTTTAAGTTACTGTGGCCATATTATTTACAGGTCATATTTGCTAATTATCCACTATCCAGCCCTTTGATCTCTTAAATATTGTATGTTGGTAGTCTTGGCTGTCTATTTTTATTGTCAGTCAGAACTAAGATATCTTAAAACAATTATACATACAGAAAAACTAAACGAAGGCATCCATAAACTTTTTCTCAAACAACAGAATCCATAGTTTACTTTTGATGACATCCCTTAAACGTACACAACACTGGAACATTCACCTTCTCCGCAATATGTGGCTTGGCATTCTTGGTAGGACCGCTACCCGATTGTTGCACATAAAACAGATTATTTTTCCGACATTTTATGCTCGATAAGCAGAGCAGCCAACACGTATTGCGCGATTGACACGGTCTGCGCTGACACATAAACACTATCACTACGTCACGGGATGGTCACACATAAAGTAAAAAACCATCCATCCGAGTAAAACTGTCTGCTGCTGTTTTCCCGTTCACACTGTTCACACTGCCAGCGGGCATTAGCCACGCGGTCACGAGTGGTTCGCGAGCAGCGCATCCAACTGCGCATGCGCGTCCGCCTGCGCTTGCGCCTGCGCCTGCGCCGCCTGCAGTGACGTCACCACGTGCTGCGGAATGTTGATCTGCACCGGCACCTGGCAGTTGCTCGTTGGTACCTGGTGGAAAATAGACTAGGTTTGTAACTTTGATATAGTTATTTTAAGTTTAGAGAACAATTTTTAGAGCAGTTTAGGGTATCTGTCTTCAAATACATTATGCAAAATGAAATAGTGACGGGCCCAGATGACCGTGTGTGATTTGTCCCAGATATCTATTTATGTCTACTCACGTGTATAGTGATCTCGGGCATGATGGAATTGTTATGCGTGGTGGCGGGGTGGGGGCCTACGACCGGCTTCACATCGGCCATGTCGCCGCCACCCGCGGCCTCCTCGCGCGCCCGCTTCGTCTCGTGCGACCGCGTGTGCTTGCGTAAGTGGTCTTTGCGGTAGAAACCTGACAAGTTATAAGTAAGTTAAAAAAATTGAAAATACGATAGGTACATTGGACATAACAAAACAAAAATATACACACAGATATTATGTCGTCAAAACAAAATACAGGTGTTAAAAAAAGTGCGTTTGTTTTAAAGGGTTACTAAAGTATAGAAAAATCAAATACAGAATGCAGGAAATCAAGTATAAATCAAGTATAGAATACAGGAAAGAAAAAATATTTAAAAAATCCGATCTAAAATTTTTTCAGTTTCCATACAAATTCTTGATTTACTATTTAGCATGGGAAACTGAAAAATTCTGAGTAACCCCTTAAAATTCAACTACACAGAGCGCTCACCCTTGCCGCACTCGCCGCAGGTCTCGCTCTTGACGCCGCTGTGGATGACGGTGTGCAGGTTGAGGTGCTCTCGCCGCTTGAAGCCTTTACAGCAAACGCCGCACACGTATGGCCGCTCCGGGTTGTGCCCCAGTTTGTGTCGCTCCAAGTGCTCTTTGCGCTTCAGTCTACGAATGAAATTTATAACATTAAAAAATATCTGGGACAAATCACACACGGTCATCTGGTCCCATACTAGGATTCCCTGTATTATGGAAACCAGAGATTGATATACATACACATATATGTTGAAATACATACACATATTATATAGATATACACCCAAACACAGCAAACAAATCTGCTCATCACAGAAACGTTTGCCCTGTGTGGGGATCGAACCCACGACTCTCGGTTCACTAGTCAGGAGCACTAATCACTGAGCCATCGAGTTACAGAAACGTACGGAAAATAATACGCGGTACGTGCATGCATATATGTATTATACAAAGAAGAAATGATGACCATGCTGTAAACATCGTACTAAAAGCCGATGTGATATACGCAGGAAAGTCCGTCTGGAGCTGACCTAGTAGGCACGCAGCGCCACAGATGCCGCAGATAAATCTCATCTCTATCTTGTGGATGATAAGGTGCATTTCGAGCTGCTCTTTCTCGGGGTAGGCATTTTGATCTACGTGTAAAACTCACCCAGCACCACAGATGCCGCAGATGAATCTCCTCTCTATCTTGTGAACGATAAGGTGCATTTCGAGCTGTTCTTTCTCGGGGTAAGCCATGCTGCACTCGGGACAGCAGTAGATGGGTGAGCCGTCGGCCGCGGTCGCTATGACGACCTGCCCGGGCTTCGGCCGCGCCGGTTTAGGCGGCTTCTTCTTATATTTCTTCTTCTTCTTCGTCTGTATCCTGACTACGCCATCTGTGGGGAGAAAGGAGTAACTTTTAAAATAAATTAAAAAACAATTCCTGTTCTAATTTCAGTTCTAATTTCAATAGGTAGACACATTTTAGTATGATACCTTAAGGCCTTAAACTAATAAACTGAATTTCGTAGTGAACATTTTCATCGTGTGTCTGTAAACAGCCTGTAACCGAATCGGACAGATTGAGATCTGGAGTACCTATATGAATCAATGATTTTTAAAACCACACATGTAACACACAGATGACTTTTCAGGAATCAGTTAAAACTGAATATTTTATAATTAAAATCCTAAAGTGTTCATTTTTGGCACATACTGATAGATAGCACATACTATGGTCTGTTGTGATACATGTGTAATTAATTATTACTCATCGTTTTTTTAAAGTGTTTATCTTAAATCTGGAAAGAAGTGTAACATGTGGGGTTTTAAAAATCATCGATTCATATACTGTAGTTGAAGTCTGCAACTACATGCCAATGTTGATGATGATAGTACAAGAGCACTCTCACCCTCCCCAAGGATGGCTTCAGTCATGGGCTCCTCTTTCTTGTCCTCTTCCTCCTCAGTCTCGATGGCAGCCTTGCTCTCAGTGGGGTTCATTCGTAGGAACTGCTGTAGGGACGCCGGCAGCTGCTGGGTAGTCTGTGTAATCAATCAAACATAATCGTTAAAAATGGTTATACAAGGTGTTTACAAATTAGTTGACATTATTTATTTATTTTAATGTTTATTGCAGGCAAGTGGCAACTTAAACTGGGGCTTTAATACTAAAGTGGGCCGATCAGGTGACTGACTCGTTAGAAAAGTACAAAAAAGTTTTCGCGAATTGACTATGGGTTCCTTGGAAAAAGTTGTTCGACGACACTTTTATAGTAATAGCTCAAAAAATTGCATTAATACTTTTGACCTATTACTAGAAGTTGTATCAAGTAATGGGCCGAGGCATAACAGCTTGTTTTTTTGTTGTTGTATTGGGTAAGTTCTTGAGTGGAGACCGCGTGAAGACGTTGCGTGGGCAGGCTTCCCACTCAGTGAACGGATGACCTGAAGGTCGCGGGAAGTCGCTGGAAATCCTTGGTCCAGCAGTGGACGTCTTTTGGCTGATGATGATGATGATAATGATCAACAACGCAAAACACATTAAAAACAACCGACTTCAATCCTAACAACTACAATTTTGCTGTTTTCTTTTTGATTTTTTTTAAAAGCGCTGAATCAATTTAGATACAACTTCTAAAGTATTACCTACCAAACAAAAAAAGTGTCCTCAAAATCGATTCATAATTGGCGGAGCAATCGCGAAACATACATACAAATAGTTGACCACGCTGAATACGTTAAAACAACCGACTTCAATCGCAACAACTCCAATTTTGCTATGTTTTTGTTGATTTTCTCAAAAACCGCTGAATCGATTTCGATAAAATTTATATGGGACCACCTGTGAAGTATTTGGTATACCCTATATACCCTTTTAAACAAAAAAAGAATTTTCCAAATCGGTTCAGGCGGTGAACACACATAAAAAAAAAGATTCCGACGAATCAAAACTTCCTTTTTTGAAGTCGGTTAAAAAAAACAACAAACAGTCGAACTGAGGACCTCCTCCTTTTTTGAAGCCGGTTAAAAAGTGGTAAATATTGCTATGTGGTTACCTGCGGTGGCAGCGTGTTGAGGTACTTGAGCAGGTCAGCGTGGCCGCTGCTGGCCTGCGCCGGCCACGCCACGCCGTCGCTCGCCGTGGTACCCTGTGAGCTCTCCTGCCGACCATGTTACA
This sequence comes from Coleophora deauratella, assembly GCA_958295455.1. Taxonomy (NCBI): domain Eukaryota; kingdom Metazoa; phylum Arthropoda; class Insecta; order Lepidoptera; family Coleophoridae; genus Coleophora; species Coleophora deauratella. The sequence goes on along the minus strand of OY282397.1, from coordinate 13,810,797 downwards.
TAATACCATTAGTTATTGGTTAAAGGCAAGTTAAATAACCAGTAATTATCACTATTTATGGTCGAATTAAAACGCGCGACTTAAGGGGAGCGAAACTGCAGCGCTGTGATTGGCTAATGCGAAAACACGCGCGTTACTGAAGTAGTGGAATAGGTACGCCAATTGGCGTATTGGCGTAAGCTTGTAATTGCAAGCTTCTACATTTGGACATAAAATATAGAATACACTTAAAAAGAACGATAGTTGAGAACAAAATAAAAAAAAACGTATAATAAATAAAGACACAATCGATTAATCAGGGTGAATATCATTCGATAGTTGCCCGTATGCTCATGACTACCGGCTGCCCTGTATACACTAATAGAGGCAATCTACCACTCACGTCCTCATTCATATCGTCGCACTCCTCCTTGATGATGATGTTGGTGACCTCGTCCTCGTTATTGTTGAGGGTCAGTGGCTTCACGTCAGGGCTGGTCCCCGCCGGACTGATCACTATCTGCTGGTTCTGCGTTATGAACACCTGTTACGAAGAAACGTGAGGATTTAGGTCTACGGTGTAATGGTTGAGATTTGGGATGCAGAGACTGGTTAAAAAAGTACAGTCTAGGCGGTCTAATCGTTAAAAGCTATTTCTTCCAGACAACCTGGACATTAGATAGCCAGTTCTTCATTGCGTTGGGGAATCTTGGTAAGGTCGCTTCCATCTTTCGGCACCATCGTCACTTACCATCGGGTGAGATATAGTTCGCGTCACGTAAAAAGAGCGCTGGCTGGCGTTCCGAGGATGCACTCTGACAGCAACTGTTTAGTTCCCTCTCTTTCACACTTACGCGATTTATATTATGCTATCCTGTTGTCAGAGTAAACTGATGTGACCTCGGAACGCCCGCCAGCGCTCTTTTTACGTGACGCAAGCTGTAATGCCAAGGCCTTGCCTCACCAATGAAAGATAAAGAAATGTTTCTGGTGAAGATCAGGCCTCACATTCATGAATTTCAGATACAGACTCCAACTTCAGAATTATTGGTTGAGAGTAAAACGGAGTAACGTCAGCTAGCCAGTTCGGAGAATACCTTCCCGCCAACCAAACCTCGATAACCTGGTGGCTGTTTATTCACCTGATGCTGTATGTGTTCCTTATTGTCTTGGTTCTGGGTTTGCTGAGGCTGTGCCATCTGCATCTCTTGCGGTAGCGCTGCCAGCACCTGCAGACCTGCGGAAAGACACGCGTTTATAAGCTAGAGGCAATTAAAAGAACAACTGAGGCCAAGCGAGCACTGTGCCAAATACCACTGCATTTTTAGAACAGAGCGTTGTTGACTTTGCACCAGTAATATAAACGAAGTAATATAAACCATACTCGTTATATTTTCCCTTAAGAAATGACTACAACCATGAAATCCCAGAAGAGTCAAAAAAAAAATTTTGTTGTCTATACTTATTTCTGCAATTTTACAAAAAAAAGAAGTTTTTCAGTTTCAAAGGATAATCACGTTACAATCATGCAAGAATATCTGTATTTGTATCGCAGTTCACGCTGAGCCTAAAAATTTACACACATAAAGCTCTAGAAATGAACGATGTTTGTCGCAAGCAAAATAGATCTAAAAGTTACATGCAAAAGCAAACACATACGAGCTTAGGAACATAGTGGACAGAATGAAATAGATTATTATAATCCTATTGGATTTATGACACAATGTCTACTGTCTATGTACATTCTTCGATAACACATTTGTCAAGGATGTCTTTAATTTTTGTTTTACACTCTTTAGGAGCGTTAGGAAATCAAATAAAATATTATATTTTACAATTCAATGTGTTATCTTTTTTTTACTGTCGTACCCCGTAATATATCGTTCCTCGCACGACTAAAACTCCTATCTCATTTTTCTCAAGTTCTTAAAAACAACCGTATTTCAATTAGAAAAAGTTCAAACTCAAATCATCAAAAATCTGAGATATGACAGATAGTCGTGCGAGGGACGATATATGCGGTGGCGGACAGCCAGTAACATTGAACTTATGAAAATGACATGTCCTTCTGTCATTAAAACAAATCACAAGTGAAATGCCTAAGCACATAAAGTGTAAACACAACACACATTCTATGTAAACACAACACACATTTTAAAAACAACGATAAATAAATCAACCAAAAATTCACCTGTTCGCATCCTGAATGTACCTGCGCGTATAGAAAAACAAAAATACTTTTAAAATAAGAGCAAGAGAAATACGAAATTGCAAACCAAAGAGAAGCGAGAAGAATAAGCAGTTAAGAAATCATTCGGGAAACTGTACCTTCAGGCAAACTATTGCCGACTAGCTGGATTCCCCCGGATTCGTTTGTTTCTGGTGAGTACGCCAATGTTAGAACGGCACCTCCTGTAGTAATCAAAAATGTTATTCAAACTAAGGTAAACTATGACTAAAGCTATTAAAACCGAAAAACATAAGTTATTTAATCAATGAACGGATTTTTATTAACAATTTAATATAATAAATAAAATAAAAAATAGATACTTTTTTACAAACTGTACAATAGTTGGTGACTTTTATGACCTTCCCCATACATCATTTAAACTTTGTATGCATCAATTGCATAAGATATCTAGTGTCCGGAAGTACCCATAAATTGACTATCTTCAGCCCTTTAATGGCTGTACCGTGTGTGACACAGAACCCATGCCACAGCAGTGCAGTGGAGACACACCTTGATAATGTGACTTAGTGATGTCATACCTTGTTGGAAGCCCTGTATCGGTATCTGCATCTGGTACTTGGGCTGCTGTTGTTGCTGCTGGATAAGGTTCGGAGCCAGCACCTGGATTTGCACTGTCTGCTGTGGATCACCTGCACAAATCAAGGAGAAATTAAAATTGCGTATGATTTGAGACGTTTCGTTCAAGGACAGACACCTTTGTTTAATCTTCATAAGTATATTATTCCATTATCAGACTTTACTAGCGCAGTTATTTATAGGTCTGCCTTAAGGATTGATTCTTCCTAACAAATGCATACTCAGCTGCGTGATAGCAATAATAATCGCTAAACTGATGTAACAGTGAGTGGGCACATAGATCGTAGAACAGATGGCGGTTGGGGCAATAAAGTTCTCGAGTGGCGACCATGCACGCAGACGTAGCGTGAGCAGGCCTCCCAATCGGTGGACCGACGACCCGTTTAAGGTTGCGTAAAGCAGCTAGATGCGGGCAGCGTAAGATCAGTCAGCGTGGAAATAATCGGAGAAGGCCTTTGTTCTGCAGTGGACGTCTTATGGCTGATGATCTACCTACGTCATCACGGTCAACAGCAGTTTATCTCTTGGGACCTTAAGGCGCGACGTACACTCAATCTGAGCAGGTTGATGCATGATAATATAATATCGACCGTAACGCCACGCATTTAAAGTTCAGATCATTGTGGGTATCGTCGCGGCGGTTACGTCAAAGCCGAACGCAAAATTCTCGATATTTCGATGTTTTTATTACTTTTCTTGGCTTTCAAATAAGTTTTAAAAAATCCGTTCAAGTTAAATTGAAGGTATTAAAATGGCCGATTTTTGTGTGTTGGTTTCAAAATAAACAAATATTGTGTTTCTGAGAGAATTTGCAATTAATGCAAAATACAGGGTTTACAGGATTTTTGTTTCATCAAAGTTTCTGTGATTTTTATGATTCTGTTGAAGGCAATTTGTTTTTTATTGTTTCAAGTATGATATATATTTTTTCCATGGTGATAGATTTAACCATTATTTCAAGAATTTGAATTGAATATTGCGATTTGGCTATACTTAGCGCCTTAAGTTACCAGGGCCACATTAGTGTCAAAGGAGGGGATCACTGACCGGGTTTGGCGCCGGGCAGCGCGATAGGCACGGAGATGAGCTGCTGCGTGGCTAGCGAGCTACCGTCCAGCGCTCGCACGTACTGCACGCCGTCACCCATTCCCATGCCGCTCACCATGACCTGCGGAGGAAATATTCCCGGAAACAGCACATCAGTTACCGTGTTGCAGTAACCGTGGGAGAGCCATGCTTCGGCACAAATGGGCCGGCTCGACCAGAGTGATACCACGGCCTCACAGAAAACCGGCGTGAAGCAACGCTTGCGTTGTGTTTCGTCGAGTGAGAGAGGGTACCGGAGGCCCAACCTCCCCCCCCCCCCCAATTCCCCCATCCCATTTCAAAGGTCGACAACGCACTTGTGACTCCTTTGGTGTTGCGGGTGTCTATGGGCGGCGGTAATCGCTTACCATCAGGTGATCCGTCTGCTCATTTGCCACCATACACATTAAAAAACAGTACTTGCAAAGAGAAAACAGGAGTTAGATAGGAAATAGGAAAACAATTTTACCGAGATTCAGATTTTATTATAAATGTGCCATTTTGAAGAAAAAAAACTATGTACATTGTACTTCTATCAGTCTCTGGCTGCCATAATACAGGGAATCCTCGTTTGATGCCAGATGACCGTGATTTTTCCCAGATATTTATTTATTTATTGGCTATAGTAAGCAGTACCTGCTGCAGTCCACCGCCGTTGTTGGCGACCCCCTGCTGTATCTTGGTGACGGGAATCTGCCCGCCGGTGGTCACGAAGTGCGTTCCCGCCGCGTTGACGGCGGAGAACGTCGCGAAATTCATGTCGTCGTCCTCGCTGGAAAAGAAAACGCGGGCTCAGTTGGAACACAAAAAAAAACTGTGTTAAAGTGTCAAGGGACTTTTTTTGTTGGAGCCAAAGATCTTTCTTCTCAGATCGCAAAGACTACCTACTACGGCGGGTGTAGGAGTTCTAGAAGGTAGAAATTGTGGTTACAAAACGTAAATAAGTTCGAAAGTTAGAAACTAATTTAGCAGAATAGGTCAAATCATTTTTGGTTTGGTAGTAAGCAACTGAAATCCTTCTGATCTATCAGCATATGATTGCATGATGATAAATAGTTAAATACTCTTAAATTACGGATACTATGGTAGTGCAACTTAGGCAGTTTTATCGCCTAAACGGATTTCTTTCAGACAATAATATATTTAAGTTAATAAGAATTTAAAAAAAACTGTATTTTTAACAACCTATATTGTCCCCTCTGTTGGGGCACAGATCTCTTCCCATACCTGAGAAAGGTTAAGCCTTACTCCACACATGGGGTCCAAGTCCGGGTTGGTTCAGGTTGTGGACCCATATTTTTTAAGTAAAAGAAAATAAATTAGTTTATTAACATTCAACATTTCTATAAATCAGACAACCATTTTTACAAATGAAAGTATTTTTATTTCCTGCCACATTTGCACAATTACACAACAGTGAAAGTACGAAGTGTTTGTAGCTTATACTGTTTCTAAAATTGTTATTCATATTAAAAAGTTATGCTAATTTGGGATGAGAAAAACAGTTTTTATCTAATAAGTATGTTAATGTTATGTAATAGGAATCTGAACATAGGAACATTTTCCCTGTAGTATGTATAACCTGCATATCCATAGAAAAAAACAAAAAATAAAATAAAAAGTACAGTCAGCAACGAAAATACCTAAACAACGACCATTACTGCTTGTAGATAGAAAAATCATGACCCCATACCAAGAGGCATCCTCTTGCGAGGGCATTTTCTGCATGTCGCACATTGGTCCACACCACTCCGCCGCCGCGGCGAAGCGGGAGAAAAACGAACAAAAAGGCACTGTCCCACTTGGCACCCGCGTACCACCACCGCCGCCGCCACGGGACTACGGGAGCGCGATGGTAGGGCACATACCACTGCCGACTGCCACGCGCGACGCACAACTAACCACGCTCCGCTCCTAGGTGAGAGGCGAGGCGAGATGATTGCGACCAAGAAAGTGGGTTGAAGAAAGTTTTTTACACAGGCTCAGCTCAGACAGTCGACGAGCAAGTTAGATATACATGTACACACTGCTGTGTGCGGCTCTAACGTGATACTCACTTTCTCTTTGTGTACTTTCACAAGACGAGGTGTGGTTTTGGTTCGCTGAGCTCATTGGGCAACTAACTAGCAATTCTTGGAGGATAACTATATTTTAAAGTAATTATTTGTGTAAAATTGTTTTGTACATGGGAATTGGCAGGTACTTGCATTAAGTTGGTTTGTATGTCACTCAATGTGCCATTTAATTGATCTGAACGCTTTGATCAGCAATTCAGTGTGCAATTATTTCATTACAATCTGGCATCGTTAATTTGACCTTACAAGACAATCATAAGATTTGCCCATCCAATTCAACAATTAGTAATTTGTTGAATTGGATGGGCAAATCTTACTTATTTCAAAATTATAGTGTATTTATGTATTATGTTAACATTGCTTTTTATGTATTATGTTAACATTAACATTATAACATGTAAACTTTTTTTAATTCACTCTTGTTTTAATGTCAGTTTTTTTATTCAATTCATTTTACTAAGTCTAGTTATACCTACTTAGGTCAGGTAACTATTTTCTATGTTTAAAAACCTTGTTTTAAAATAATTAAGTATTGTCATTTAAGCATGTATTTGTAATAATTAGTAAAGTGATTAACGACCCATCAGTGTGTGCAGGTGCTTAGTAACTAAATAGTAAGCCGAACTCAATTACTTAAGCTCCAATAACATTGGTCATTTGTTTTATACAACTTTAGAAAGTTGTGATTGGAAAAGAGGCCAAGCTAAGTCAATGAACTTAATTTTTATCCTTTGTGTTGAATAGTTTTAAAAATATTTGCTTAAATGCACTGAAGAGAATAATAAAGACTTGCATGTTAAAACACAATTTTCGAATGTTTTTTTTATTTCATCTGGATCAGATTAGAAAGGAAATAACGGGTCATACGAGGTCAAGTCAGACAAAGAGTTGGCAATATGGCCCTGAAGACTTTTCTAGTTACGCAATTAAGTGACAGCGTTGTATATGTGCGTTTTTAATTCATAACTTTGCGAAAACAAATGTGCATGGTTGTGGGTGGTGCCCAGACGGAAAGCGAAGGTTGTTCACCCCTACCAGTGCCTTGGAGAGCGTCTGACGCGCTGACGCGATGCATCCCCACCATACAGGAGACCCCCTCCACACGCCACGGCACCAAATCACTCCCGCTCCCGACGCTTCCTCCACCGCCAGGGATAAGAGAGGAGGGGTTGTAGGCCCTCACCGCGCACGACTCCGGCACTCTGCGCGCCATGCGCCGCAGGTAACGGTACTCTAAAGTACCGCTTTAATAAATCGGGTCATGGATATTTTACACGTTATAAATATATCGGACAATGGACACTTACCTCTGCTAATGATTTCCTTCGAACACTTAGAATTTATTACACACCAAAATTTAAAAAAGTATTGTAAATTCCATGATTTACATATGATTAAGAAACTAATAAAAAGTATCAATGCAAAAGATCATTGTGGTTTTCTTGACAACAAATGAAATCCGCCATATTTTAGCGTTTCTCGATTGTCGCGCCAGGTGGCGCGCCTATAGCTTTTCTGTGATTCGCTATTGGCCGATGACTGACAATCACTTTAAATTGCCATGTTAAAAAAAATGTTGTTACCATATATCAAAACCGCAAATCTACTTAGAAACCTACACAAAAAGGAGTTTCATTTTCTAGTTCTTAACTCCTAATAAAACGACCGAATTCAAAATTTGGCAAAATGAATTTTGATAAAAAACTGACTTAAAAGAAAAACACTCGCGTGCCCCGTGAACGAATAAAGACGAAAATATTTCGGTATTGTTTAAGAAACAGAGGTGGTTTTTTTTTACCGAGACTTGCTCTTTTAGGTCGGTTTTTTTTATCAAAACTCATTTTGCCTTTAAATAAATTCGATGTTTTTTTAAGAGTGCAAAATGGTCACAACAAGAGGATCCTATTTCTACCAAGTTGAAGGTAATAAAAACCGTCATAAATAAATAAAAATTAGATATTTTAAATATATTAATTAATGTTTTATTTCTAATTAGAAGTAAAATACAAACTACGCATAACAATAAAATCGCACACAAAACTTGGATTCACACCATTTAAAAATTATCACATTTCACATGCATATCAAAATCAATATGGATATTGTTGTCCTGTTCTTTGCATTCTTTCAAGGTGCAGTTCAAAGAGGAGTTTATTATTAAAGTAATAAGTGCTTTCTGCAGAAGTGACTCCAGGGTCATAACTCAGTCTTCTGTCAGAGTCTGACGAAGAGCCCGGGGAGGAGATCCCACTTTCTAAACGAAGGCCATTATGACTAGTTTCTGGCACTTGTGACATGTTGCTATTTGAGAGGTTGTTGTTTATGTGCAAGTTGTTGATGCGCTTCGAAAGCGGCATGAATTCACACGTGTCATCCTCTCTGGATCTTTTTCTGAAAATGTATAAGCATGTTCATAAATTAGTCTGTCCATCAATAAAACAGGAATTTAAAAAAGAAGCATACCTCCTCGAAGCTTTGGATTTTATTTACAAGGGTCGGGAAGGGACCAGGAAAAAAAGCTTCTCGAAACGGCATAAATGGTTAACTCGGTACCCTTAGGGGCGGGGAGCTAGACGATTTTTAAATATAACTAGTTTTATTCATAAATAAAAAAATATACCTGTTATTTTCTGTCATATTCTTGTTAGCATGAACTCCATTGTTTCCATAAAATGTGTTCCAATTCAAAGCTGAGTTTTCGACAAAAGTCATCTGCTCATTGGTTCTCACGTATTTCTAAAAAACAGAAGAATCAATTTTGAAGAAATATTAGACTTATGTATGACGAAAACACACACTTTCTTTCTTTAAAAATGCAAAATACGCGATTGAAAATCGAAGAAAGCAACTACAATTACGGAATGTCTGACAGCTGACAATAACAGATCTATGCATAGTCCACACTGTCCACATGTTGGACAACTCCCGTAGATAGCGAATGGTATCTATTTCTACGGACAAACCATGGAGGTTCCTTTTGGTATTCTATAGGTAGTTACTGAGCGGAATGTTGTAGCTAAGAAGCAGTGAAATATCATATCTCCAGAACACTATTCTATGTGGCAAACATGCCCCAACGGCATATATGGCTAAAAGTCTTATGGTACGTTTACACGCGTGGCAGGCAGCCCGGCGGGCAGCCCGAGAGGCAGCCCGGCAGGCAGCCCGGCAGGCAGCCCGGCATGCAGCCCGCGCGCCAAGCACATTCATCAGGGTTGCCATTGCTACGGCAAATACCCTGTTTTACGGCAATTGGATGACATTCAAAGGAAATCTACGGCCTACGGCAGCTAATCCATTGGCGTAGCAAAATCTACGGTATTCTGCAAAGGGCTCATTTTACAACCTGCCAAGGCTGCCAAAGCCAAATATAAAAATAAAAATGCGGAATCTCTGCTTGGGGACGGGGAATCTCCATGGTTGGTACAAAAGAGAACACCCAAACTCCATAGAAAATTACCCAAGGCCCGGTACAGAAGAGAAGTATCTCAGTTATTTGCGTATTTTAAGTACAATATTTTTGATAGGTATGTTTGCCGTAAGAAGTGGCAAACATAAAAAAATGCTTTTAGAATATTTTCAGGCATAAATTGAAAATTAAATTGCGTTGCACATATCGACTCCAAAATGTTTCAGAATGGTAGTAAAGCACATTTTTATAAGAATTATACTGTTCGGGACGGCCAGTATATGAAGCATATGTGATGTTATACCGTAATATAAGCATAATTGTATTGATAATTGATAGACAGTTTTAAGTTCGTAGTTGTAAGATCTCACAGTAGTTTAAGCTTTGTTTATAACAGTTACTCAGTTTACAATGTATTTGCCTAACGGAACAGGGTAGGTAGGGCCATAAAATAGAAAGCTGAAGGGATGCCGCGCACAGTTTGCCTGCGCCTAACGGTGCACATAGCGGGACTCCAACAGTAACGGCGTCATGACGCGACGCCCCAGCGTTTGGCGGGAAATAGTGAATAAGACTTCTATGTTAAAAATAAGATATTACAGATAAGTGTTCTAGACTTTAAATATGTTTAAATAATATAGAATAACTAGGAGTGAAGATAAAAATAAGATTGTAATTACAGATTTAAATAAAGAGAGTTCAGTGCGGGGGCAGCGAGGCAGGGTACGGACGCGGTCCGTCCCATAAATACGGTCGCGTTGCGGGCCGCCATGCAATAAGATTTACTGGCGGCACACTACACACCACACATAGGATGGACACCCTAGGTACCCACCAACCCGCACACACCTCTGGGATCTCCAACTCAGAGTTGTCCCCCGCCCACCTGGAGGCCCTCCGCCTCATACACGAGAAACCCGGGTTTCTCGATAAACTCCTTCTGAGCATCCCACCCGAGGTCATGGTCGCCCTGCTGCCCGCCCTAAATCGCCGCGATTCTCCCCTCTCGCCCCAGCCCACCGAAGAGGCTTCACCTCTGTCCCAACGTCCGACGATCGCTTCACGACCACTAACCCCTGCCCCCGCGACTACCCCCATGGACTACCAAGTCCAAGACCGCGTATCTTCCTCTTCGGAGAGTGAGGACGGCGACGGCTTTACGACCGTCGACTCCAAAAGCTCAAAGAAGAGGAAGCGCAAAGTCCCCGTCCCCACGAAAACGTCCAAAAAGGCCGCCACCGCCGCGACCTCAGTGACGACCCCCCCACCCGAGCACTCTGACCAGGAGTCCTCCCAATCTGCCCCTCCCGCATCTCAACCCCCCCGCATCGAACGCCCCCCGCCCCTCTTCATTCAGGACAAGGAGAAATGGAACAATGTTTCATTTCTCCTCAACGAACGCAAAATCGCGTTCACCTCTGCTCGGACCACCCAACAAGGGATCAAGGTCCAAGTCCCCACCCCAAATGACCATCGTCGCCTCACGACTGTACTGAAAGCCGAACGCATCGGCTTCCACACGTACGCCCTCGAGGACGAGCGCATTTTGCGCGTCGTCATCAGAGGTGTCCCCAAGGAGCTTAACTCCAATGATATCCTCGAGGACCTTAAGTCACAAGGATACCCCGCCCATGAAGTTCACCGCATGCATAGCGGCAAAACAAAAGCCCCCTTCGATCTAGTGCTGGTCACACTAGACCTATCCCCCGCTGGAAAGCGTATTATAAATACGCTTACCACCGTATGCCAACTATCCGGCATACGCATCGAGATGCCTCACAAAAAGGGACCCCCAGGCCAGTGCCATAGATGCCAACTCTATGGCCACTCGGCCAGAAACTGCTACGCCAAGCCTAGGTGCGTCAAATGCCTAGGCAATCACGGCACCCCCGACTGCCCCCGCCCCAAAGACAAGAGCGAGTGTACGGAACCCCCTGGTTGCGTACTCTGCGGTGCCCTGGGACATCCAGCGAACTATCGCGGATGCCCCAAGGCACCACGCGCTAGTCGTAGGCCTGGCAAAAAAGGCCCCGCGCCCTCGGCCTCGGAACCCCGGCCCGCACGCCGCGCTGTCCCACGTACTGAGGACTTCCCACCTCTACGTCCGACAAAAACACCCGCCTTCACCCCCAACATCGCAGCCTCTCAGGAGCTGCAACCCGCCTGGAGAAGCCAAGCAGTCTTGGCTTCACCACCTCCACTCATGGAAATTCCAGTTTCCATGCCCACGGCATTCAAGCCGACCCCCAAGCCCCCCACCAAACCAGCTAAGATCAGCAAAGCGCCCCTTCCCCCTAAGGTCTCCCCTCCAGCGCCTGTCCCAGACACGGTGGAGGAAGACGATCTTAGCCTTGTCATCCGCTTTGCCAGCGCCATTAACATGGAGCAGGTCCGCGACCTGGCTAGGGAGCTCAGAGCAACCCAGCATAACACTGAACAGCGTTGCATAGCAATGCTTAAGCATTCGCGACTCATCGCAGCCATCTCGGAGTTCAATGTTAATTCTCCATAATGGATTTAAACCCCTCCAAAGGTAGACTCAAGCCCCGATCTATTACCGTCGCATTCTATAATGCAGACGGTATCCTCCCCCAGCGTTGGCAAATCATAGATTTCCTTCGCGAACACCAAATCGATGTCCTACTAGTGCAAGAAACACACCTTAAACCTTGCACTCGCGGGCCTAAAATCCCCAACTACGATTTAGTGCGTAACGATAGAGTGAACTCCGCAAAGGGCGGCACTCTCATCTATTACAAAAGGTCCTTGCACTGTATACCCATCGACACCCCCCCTCTCACGAGCATTGAGGCCTCTGTCTGTCGGCTAGCCATGACCGGCCACCAACCCATTACCCTAGCTTCGGTCTATCTCCCTTGTAGTGGCGACAAATCACTACTCGGAAGCGACATCGAGGCCCTTTTCAATCTAGGAGGCGCAGTCATTCTGGCTGGCGACCTAAATAGCAAACACGAACGGTGGAATTGCGTATCCACCAATACCAGAGGTAGAGCCCTTGACAGACTCGTTGACCGACTCAACTTCGACATCATTGCCCCAATGACCCCCACTCACTTTCCGTACAATGTCAATCACACCCCAGACATTCTAGACATAGCACTTCTAAAGAACATCAACCTTCAGTTGTGCTCGATAGAAGTGCTTCAAACTCTGTGTTCCGACCACCGGCCGGTCCTGTTACAATTAGGTCCCCCAACCCCCACGGCCCCGCCCACCAAGACGATAGTTGACTGGGACAGCCTTGAGGACAAACTCAAAGCTACCAGTTCACCGGACCTTGACAACATACCCGACGACATTAAGTCTTTAGATGACGTCCGATGCGCAATCGATGCCCTCAGCAGCCACACTCAATCAGTCGTAAAAGACTGCTCCCGGCAGGTTCCAGTGCTGCCCCAGCACCGCTGGAGACTGCCGGAAGACGCGAGGTCGCTGCTGACCGCAAGAAATGCAGCCATCCGTGCCTACGACAGCTTCCCAAACGAGGAAAACCGCACTCGCATGCGAGCTTTACAGAGGGACGTAAAGCAGACCATGCAGGAGCTGCAGCAGACCCGTTGGGATGAACTTCTTGGGGGAATCTCGCCATCTCACGTCGCGTATTGGAGCTTGGCGAGAGCCCTCAAGAAGGATGTCGAGTCCCCCATGCCCCCTCTCAAACGCCCCAACCTTCCGGATGCCTTTGACAACTCCGAAAAGGCCGAGTGCCTGGCCGACAGCCTAGAGGCCCAATGCTCCCCCAGTACACTCCCAATCGAGCCCATCCAGCTACAGAAGGTGGATGAGGAAGTCGAACGGCGAGTAGCCCTCCCCCCGACCGAGTCTCTTGCCCCAGTCACCCCGTGTGAAGTAGAGAAGGCCATTAAACAGCTCAAACCCCGGAAGGCCCCCGGCTCTGACGGCATCACCAACAAAGTACTCAAGTACTTCTCCCCGAATCTCATTGCTCTTCTAGCGTGCATCTTCAATGCAGCCATCGACAACTGCACATTTCCCGACACGTGGAAAAGTGCAGACGTCATAGGCTTCCACCAATCCAATAAGCCCCGCTCTGAACCCTCCAGCTACAGACCCATAAGCCTCCTCAAGGCCTTGGGTAAACTGTACGAACGCATTCTCCTCGCCCGCCTAAAGGACATTGTCCAGTCCAAAGGCCTTCTACCAGACGAGCAGTTTGGCTTCAGAGCCAGACACTCGTGCGTCCAACAGGTGCACCGCATAACGGAGCACATTATAAGCGGCTTCGCCCGCAGACAGTTCACAGGAGCTCTCTTCTTTGATGTGGCGAAAGCTTTCGATAAAGTCTGGCACAACGGGTTGATATACAAACTATATCAGCTGGGACTGCCAGACCGGCTCGTACTCATACTACGAGACTTCCTCACGAATCGGAGCTTTCGCTATCGCATAGAAGGAGTCTACTCGTCCCCCCGACCCATCAGAGCCGGAGTCCCCCAGGGTTCCGTTCTAGCCCCCACACTCTTCTCGCTCTACATGAGCGACATGCCGCGATTCCCAAATGTCAACCTTGCGCTTTTCGCAGATGACACAGCCCTCTATCTATCCAGCCGCTCAGCGGGCCTCATCCTTCGAAACCTCCAATCCTCTGCCAGTGCCCTGGGCAAATGGTTTAGGAACTGGAGGATCGAAGTGAACCCCGAGAAAAGTGCAGCCATGCTCTTTTCATTCAAACGGCTCAGTACCGAGACCAATCCCATCGATCGCAGCATTAAACTGTTCGATCGCCCCATCCCGTGGGAACGCTCTGTCAAATATCTAGGCGTCACCCTAGATGACCGACTGACGTTCAAAGACCACATCAAACGAGTCCGAAACAAAGCATCCTTTGTTTTAGGCCGTCTCTACCCCCTCACGAACAAGAAAAGTAAAATGTCCCTTAGAAATAAGGTGACACTTTACAAAACTTGCATCCGTCCCATTCTCACCTACGCCGGCGTAGCGTTCGCCCATACAAAGCCCAGTCTCATCCACCGACTTCAGGTCATCCAAAATCGCTTCATGCGCCGAGCCACGGGCGCCCCATGGTTCGTGCGCAATGAAAATCTCCATTGCGATCTAGAGCTTCCCACCATAGCTCAATACCTGAAGCAAGCGTCAAAACGCTACTTCGACTCCGCCCCCCATCACCCCAACCCCCTATTCGTAAGCTCCGCAGTTTACGACCTCCCCGCGAATCCCATACGCGTGATCCGACGCCCCCGGCACGTACTCGAGGATCCCGATGATCCTATCACGCTAGCCGTAGCAGCCATGACCCCCCCGCCCCAACCACAGAGTAACACCACACCGACATACTGCCCTCGCCGGCGAGGGCGGCGTCCCCCCGCTTCTCGCGCCTACCAGCGCTATCGGCACATACCGGGCCGATTCTCTCCGATCCTCCCCGTCCAAGCAACGTCCTAAGCCGAGGTCCGTGCCCACCTGGGCGCCCTTAGGCAGTTGCATCTTTTTGCTTAGGCTGAGTACCCTACGTACTCGCCTTCCCTGTCCGGTGAAGTTGTAAAGGCCCAACGGCCAACAACAAACATGTCCTATCGAAAAAAAAAAAAAAAAAAAAGGCCGCCATGCATTCCATCTAGTACAGCCGGAGCATTTCGAGTCATTACAGTCATACCAGTCTTAACAGCTACAGTCACAGACTCCTCCCCGACTTACAGCACGAACTCGAGACTACAATTGCGTTTTTCACTTCTTTCACCACCGACGGTACCTCCAATCCAGCACAGTTTGGTGTGTGCGACCCCACCTACAGCGCAGTCCACTACAGTACGACAGGGCGGTCCTGCACATATACTGATCCTATATAGGATCAGTATATGTGCAGGACAGTCAAATCGCAAAAAAAAATTGGGATCTCTCCATACAAATTGATCAACTGACTGGCCAAATTAGTATGAAGAGGGTCCAAATTTTTTTTTGCGATTTGACTATGGGTTCCTTAGGGAAAGTTGTTTGTTATCATGAGCACATTCATAGTCTTTCGTATCAAGAACTAATTTAAAGTCACCCTATATACAGGGTGTTAAAAAAAGTGCGTTTGAGATTTCAGGGAGGCATTCAGTATTGGCTCTAGAACACAGGAAAAATATAAAAAAAATACCAACTCAAAAAAAAAACATACAAATTCACAATAAAATAACATATGAAACTGCCGCCTCCAACTGCGCCCGCCGCCGTACCGGTCAACGACCACGCGTCAAACAAAACCATGGCCATTGTTAAAACTAAACGAATAGCAAAATGTTGCATCTCGCTCGACCCGGCTCATTCGCAAGTCATGATTTGTTTGACGTGCGGTCGTTGACCGGCACGGTGGGCGCAGTTGGAGGCGGCCGTTTCGTATGTTATTTATTGTGGATTTGTATGGAAACAAAAACTTTTCTTGAGTTGGGATTTTTTTTACATTTTCCTTGTGTTCTAGAGCCAATACTGAAGGCCTCCCTGAAATCTCAAACGCACTTTTTTTAACACCCTGTTGAAAATGTGCGTTTGGGATTTTGGAAAAAAGTGGGTTTTGTAAAACTAGCTTTCTGTTTTTAGTACACACGATTAGGAATAAAACAATATTATTATAGCATTAATCATTATTAAAAAAATATATATTATTCTTTTGATTTTTTTTCATCATCATCAGTAGCCTGTACTAGTCCACTGTTGGACATAGGCTTCCCCAAGGCACGCCACTTATACCTATCTTCGGCCACGCGCATCCTGCTATTGCCAGCAATCTTGTGCGAATCATCGCTCCACCTAGCTAGGGGGGGCAATGATTTTTTAATTAAAAAAATATATTTATCTTTTCTTCATTTTTTTCCCAAAAATGATAAACGAAGTATATTACGATATTTCGTATGTTTTACAATACTTTATAAAAATTTTATGTTATTAAAGTTCAAAAGTTATTAAAGCTCAAAATATTACATCTTTAAAACTATCCCTGATTTTTTACGTTAGCCACTTCTTGCGGCAAAGACCTAATAAAATACACAAAACTCTGAGATATCTTTCTTTTGCGCCTGGTCTTGGGCTTTTTTTGGGTGTTCACCTTTAGCTTACAGTTGCAAGTGGCGCTAGTATTTTTAAATTTGTAGGGACACCTACATATTTTTAATTATTCAACTACCTGCAAATATGTGATTTTGTGTTCTCGTAGTTTAATACTTCACCAATTGTGATACTCAAATATTATATATTAGTCAGGCAGGCAAAACCAATAAATGTTCAAAAAAGTTCAAAATCTTGGATACTGTACCACGGTACAATTCGAACGAAGAAATCTCTTTCATTTCACCTCTCCACCGATCGCATATGATCTCTATTGGATCGACACACCCATCCAATAACTGGTGACCCCGAAGCTGAATACGAACAGCGCACCTTCAGCCAACCGGCAGACCAAGTCTGATCGAAGTCATGTCTGAAGAGACGAAGACCAATGTCGCCGCTCCATCTCCGGTAGCGGGCCATACTGATGCCGTCTCCATACACTCGCGTCTTTTACCGTTCTGGCGCGAACTACCCAGCATATGGTTCATACAATTTGAATCTGTGATTGACCCACTGAAGACATCGGATGACCAAAAATTCAGATACCTACTTCAACAGTTGCAGTCGCAAGATCTTCGACATATCACTGACATTCTCCGATCACCACCGAGTTCGAACAAATATGAAACAGTCAAACAACGTCTCATATCTGTCTATGAGCAATCATCTGTCCAGAACTTTCAACGTCTAGTCAGTGGTCTTGAGCTTGGTGACCAGAAACCGTCCCAGCTCCTGCGACAGATGCGTGATCTAGGCGCTGACATGATCACTGAAGAAGGTCTCAAAGTAGAATGGTTAAAACAAATGCCTTCTAACGTTCGAGCCGTTTTAGCTGTAAACTCCGAATCGTCACTGGACACCCTTTCTACTATGGCTGACAAAATGCTCGAGTTTACGCCTACCACACATCTTGCACCCGTCACGACGTTTCAGCACTCATCTAAAGACAGTGCAATCAGTATCTTGACCAAGCAGATGGCAGAACTCACATACAAGATCGAAGAATTAGACAGAAGACATCGCTCACGCTCTCACACCCGTTCACAGAGCTACCGCCGAGCAAGTTCACATTCTCGTTCACGATCAAATCATAACTATCATAACAGACACAATCAGAACCGCCAATTCAAATCACCTGACAACGGGATATGCTACTACCACAACAAATTCGGCAAAAACGCAAATCGTTGCAAAACGCCTTGTAACTGGAAGCCGTCGGAAAACTAGATACTACACCGGTTACGGCGGGTATCGGTGTTAGTATGGGAAACCGCCTTTGTGTCATTGACAGGCTAACCGAAGAAAGGTACCTGATAGACACTGGCGCTGAAATTTCAGTACTGGCTGCTCGAGGAAAAAGAACACTCGACAATTCGAATGGCTACAAACTTTACGCCGCTAATAGCACGCCTATTAACACACATGGAGAAAAGTCAACAGTACTCAACCTTGGACTACGACGCAGTTTTAGATGGTCATTCGTCATTGCTGATGTCAAGATGTCCATCTTAGGAGCCGATTTTCTCAACCACTACAAATTGTTAGTTGACGTTCACAACAAGAAGCTGATCGACCGTACAACAAGTCTCTCCATAAACACACTCTCAATCACAACTGACCAGCAGTCGCTTTACACTCTAGCTAAGGAACATCCTTACTATGATATACTGAAAGACTTCCCAAATGTTCTTAGACCCTTGTCATTTAAGGAGCCATCCAAACACAACGTTGTCCATCACATTGAAACCACAGGCCAGCCACTATTTTCTAGAGCAAGACCTCTAGCGCCTGACAAATATAAGGCTGCTAAAGAAGAGTTTAGCAAACTAGTGGAACTGGGAATCTGTCAACCTTCTAAGAGCCCATGG
This sequence comes from Coleophora deauratella, assembly GCA_958295455.1. Lineage (NCBI taxonomy): Eukaryota > Metazoa > Arthropoda > Insecta > Lepidoptera > Coleophoridae > Coleophora > Coleophora deauratella. The sequence goes on along the minus strand of OY282397.1, from coordinate 13,792,464 downwards.
GCAAACCCACTCCATATCGTGAAGAAAAAAGACGGTAGCATGCGAATATGTGGAGACTATCGACGCCTCAATTCGGTAACACTACCAGACAGATACCCCATACCTCGCATTCAAGACTTCACTTACAAACTTCATGGAATGAGGGTATTTTCAAAACTCGACTTGAAAAGTGCATACTACTGGATACCTGTAGAAAATCCAGAGAAAACAGCGATTATAACCCCATTCGGACTATTCGAATTCCGCTGCATGCCCTTTGGCTTGAGAAACGCTAGTCAGACTTTTCAACGCTTCATGCACGAAGTTTTAAGAGATATTGAAGGATGTTTTTCCTATGTCGATGACATTCTCCTGTTCTCAAAAGATGAAGAATCCCACAAACAAGTACTCAAGCAGGTACTAGAACGCTTAAACAAGTACGGCTTAGCTGTAAACATTAGCAAATGCGAGTTTGCCCAAACTGAGATAGAATTCCTCGGTTACAAAGTGACCTCTGAAGGCATATCTCCAACTAAAGAGCGCATAGAAATCATCTCAAACTACAAAAAGCCTGAAAACATACAAGAGCTTCGTCGCTTTTTAGGAATGCTCAACTTCTACAGAGATTGTTTGCCACATCAAGCACAGTTACAGAACGAACTGAACAAATATCTTCACAACACTAAAAAGAATGACAAAACAGTCATCTCATGGACTTCAGAAGCAGAAAAAGCATTTGAAAATTGCCGCCAAAGCATTTTACAAGCAACTACTCTGTCTCACCCGATGCTCAGTGCAACGCTCTGTATAATGACTGACGCTTCAGATCATAGCGTTGGTGGAGTTTTACATCAGGTTAAAAACAAATTGATGCCACTGGCATTCTTTTCAAAAGCAATGAGCGAAACACAAAGACGTTACAGTACGTATGATCGCGAATTATTAGCGATATACTTATCTGTCAAACATTTCAGACGACTTATTGAGGGTAATGACAACGTCATTGTATATACTGATCATAAACCCTTAACTCATGCCTTAACCAAGGTACCAAGTGACAGCGACACCTTTCGTCGTGAGCGACAGCTCAGCTTCATCAGTCAGTTTTGCACAAAAATCGAGTATCTACAAGGCCAGAAAAACGCCGTAGCTGATTGGCTCTCCAGAATAGAAGAAATCAATTGCCCAACTACAATTGACTTCCAACAACTAGGAAATCGCCAAAATGAAGACACAGAATTGAAACAATTAAGAAGCCAACCAAATTTGAAGTTCGGTCAAATCACACTACCTGATATCTCTATACCAATAACATGCGAGATGTCTACCCGCAATCCTCGACCATATTTACCAAAAACATATCGTTACGCAGTATTCAAGGCTCAACACGATATTTGTCATGCGGGTACTCGAACAACAAGAAAACAAATCGCTTCAAAATACTTTTGGCCAGGTATGAACAAAGATGTGGGAACATGGACCAAGAATTGCATCGCATGTCAAAAAGCAAAAGTGCATCGACATACAATACCACCTGCAGGAACCTTTCCAGACTCAGCTCGATTCGAACATATTCACATTGATATAATTGGCCCATTACCAATTTCTAACGGTTATCGATACTGTGTCACAATAGTCGACCGTTTCACAAAATGGCCCGAAGCAGTTCCTGTATGCGAAATCACTGCAGAAACAGTAGCAAGAGCTCTTTACGAAAGCTGGATAGTACGTTTCGGATGCCCAATACGTATAACTACCGATCAAGGCAACAGTTTAAATCAAACTTGTTTAACTGCCTACTTAAAAAGTTTGGTATACAAAGAATACGAACAACTGCATATCACCCACAATCAAACGGAAAAGTAGAACGTTTTCACCGAACACTTAAAGCAGCTTTAATGGCCAGAGACTCAAAACAGAGCTGGTCCGAAGAATTACCGACAGTACTTTTTGGTCTCCGAACAACACTTCGCAAAGAAAACAACCTGAGTCCTTGTTTATTAACATATGGAACACAGTTACGCATACCTTCCGATTTTTTTGTACCTACAAAGTCTAAAATCGAAGATGCTGATTTCGTAAAAAATCTTGCAAACACAATGAACTCTCTAATACCCACACAAAGGAAAGACTCAGAAAAGGAAATTTTCATAAACAAAGATTTGAAAACATGCACACACGTATTCGTGCGAACAGATCTTGTCAGAAAACCCCTCACTCCTCCGTACGAAGGACCGTATGAAGTTCTTCAGAAGTCAGAAAAATTCTACCAAGTTCAACTACCAAACCGAACAGCATTCATATCTCTGGACAGATTGAAACCAGCCTACATACTTAACGAAGATGATATCGCAACTACTAATATCTCAAACAAAGATAATAATATCACAACAAAATCTGGCAGAGTTAGTAAACGAACAGTTCGATATCAAGGTGAGACTTGAGGGTACCAAACACAAAAAAAATGAGGGTAGATAGAAAAAACGAAAAAAAAAATCGACGTGACGTGCCTGGGAATCTGATATTTTTTGCAAACAAACTACCTACCTCATGCATTAATGCAATCACAAGCATCATGCCAAGCACCCAAGGCAACCATCAAGCATTCATGCAACCACCACCTCATCCATCATACACCATGCAAAAATAATACGACTGCTTATCCATGCACAAGTCGTATTTGGGAAAATTAAAACAACAAGGGATCAAATTTATTTACACAATGAAAACAACTGAAAATCAACTTTATTTGCGCAGTCGAACTGATCGTTTAGAAACTGAAGAATAAACGACAATAGTCGTTAGAAACCAGTGATCGACGAATCGTCGCATAGAAACTAGTAAGGCACGGCGATGGAAACTTCCAATCCATATCTTCAGTCTTCACTACACGAAGTACGCCTCGAGTCGAGATCAACCGGCCTCCTCGATGCCTCCGCTTCTGATGCGATGACGTCCTCGGCGAAACAGAACGCGATCCCTTTTTTTTTTTTTTTTTCGAACGGACATGTTTGTTGTTGGCCGTTGGGCCTTTACAACTTCACCGGACAGGGAAGGCGAGTACGTAGGGTACTCAGCCTAAGCAAAAAGATGCAACTGCCTAAGGGCGCCCAGGTGGGCACGGACCTCGGCTTAGGACGTTGCTTGGACGGGGAGGATCGGAGAGAATCGGCCCGGTATGTGCCGATAGCGCTGGTAGGCGCGAGAAGCGGGGGGACGCCGCCCTCGCCGGCGAGGGCAGTATGTCGGTGTGGTGTTACTCTGTGGTTGGGGCGGGGGGGTCATGGCTGCTACGGCTAGCGTGATAGGATCATCGGGATCCTCGAGTACGTGCCGGGGGCGTCGGATCACGCGTATGGGATTCGCGGGGAGGTCGTAAACTGCGGAGCTTACGAATAGGGGGTTGGGGTGATGGGGGGCGGAATCGAAGTAGCGTTTTGACGCTTGCTTCAGGTATTGAGCTATGGTGGGAAGCTCTAGATCGCAATGGAGATTTTCATTGCGCACGAACCATGGGGCGCCCGTGGCTCGGCGCATGAAGCGATTTTGGATGACCTGAAGTCGGTGGATGAGACTGGGCTTTGTATGGGCGAACACTACGCTGGCGTAGGTGAGAATGGGACGGATGCAAGTTTTGTAAAGTGTCACCTTATTTCTAAGGGACATTTTACTTTTCTTGTTCGTGAGGGGGTAGAGACGGCCTAAAACAAAGGCTGCTTTGTTTCGGACTCGTTTGATGTGGTCTTTGAACGTCAGTCGGTCATCTAGGGTGACGCCTAGATATTTGACAGAGCGTTCCCACGGGATGGGGCGATCGAACAGTTTAATGCTGCGATCGATGGGATTGGTCTCGGTACTGAGCCGTTTGAATGAAAAGAGCATGGCTGCACTTTTCTCGGGGTTCACTTCGATCCTCCAGTTCCTAAACCATTTGCCCAGGGCACTGGCAGAGGATTGGAGGTTTCGAAGGATGAGGCCCGCTGAGCGGCTGGATAGATAGAGGGCTGTGTCATCTGCGAAAAGCGCAAGGTTGACATTTGGGAATCGCGGCATGTCGCTCATGTAGAGCGAGAAGAGTGTGGGGGCTAGAACGGAACCCTGGGGGACTCCGGCTCTGATGGGTCGGGGGGACGAGTAGACTCCTTCTATGCGATAGCGAAAGCTCCGATTCGTGAGGAAGTCTCGTAGTATGAGTACGAGCCGGTCTGGCAGTCCCAGCTGATATAGTTTGTATATCAACCCGTTGTGCCAGACTTTATCGAAAGCTTTCGCCACATCAAAGAAGAGAGCTCCTGTGAACTGTCTGCGGGCGAAGCCGCTTATAATGTGCTCCGTTATGCGGTGCACCTGTTGGACGCACGAGTGTCTGGCTCTGAAGCCAAACTGCTCGTCTGGTAGAAGGCCTTTGGACTGGACAATGTCCTTTAGGCGGGCGAGGAGAATGCGTTCGTACAGTTTACCCAAGGCCTTGAGGAGGCTTATGGGTCTGTAGCTGGAGGATTCAGAGCGGGGCTTATTGGATTTGTGGAAGCCTATGACGTCTGCACTTTTCCACGTGTCGGGAAAGGTGCAGTTGTCGATGGCTGCATTGAAGATGCACGCTAGAAGAGCAATGAGATTCGGGGAGAAGTACTTGAGTACTTTGTTGGTGATGCCGTCAGAGCCGGGGGCCTTCCGGGGTTTGAGCTGTTTAATGGCCTTCTCTACTTCACACGGGGTGACTGGGGCAAGAGACTCGGTCGGGGGGAGGGCTACTCGCCGTTCGACTTCCTCATCCACCTTCTGTAGCTGGATGGGCTCGATTGGGAGTGTACTGGGGGAGCATTGGGCCTCTAGGCTGTCGGCCAGGCACTCGGCCTTTTCGGAGTCGTCAAAGGCATCCGGAAGGTTGGGGCGTTTGAGAGGGGGCATGGGGGACTCGACATCCTTCTTGAGGGCTCTCGCCAAGCTCCAATACGCGACGTGAGATGGCGAGATTCCCCCAAGAAGTTCATCCCAACGGGTCTGCTGCAGCTCCTGCATGGTCTGCTTTACGTCCCTCTGTAAAGCTCGCATGCGAGTGCGGTTTTCCTCGTTTGGGAAGCTGTCGTAGGCACGGATGGCTGCATTTCTTGCGGTCAGCAGCGACCTCGCGTCTTCCGGCAGTCTCCAGCGGTGCTGGGGCAGCACTGGAACCTGCCGGGAGCAGTCTTTTACGACTGATTGAGTGTGGCTGCTGAGGGCATCGATTGCGCATCGGACGTCATCTAAAGACTTAATGTCGTCGGGTATGTTGTCAAGGTCCGGTGAACTGGTAGCTTTGAGTTTGTCCTCAAGGCTGTCCCAGTCAACTATCGTCTTGGTGGGCGGGGCCGTGGGGGTTGGGGGACCTAATTGTAACAGGACCGGCCGGTGGTTGGAACACAGAGTTTGAAGCACTTCTATCGAGCACAACTGAAGGTTGATGTTCTTTAGAAGTGCTATGTCTAGAATGTCTGGGGTGTGATTGACATTGTACGGAAAGTGAGTGGGGGTCATTGGGGCAATGATGTCGAAGTTGAGTCGGTCAACGAGTCTGTCAAGGGCTCTACCTCTGGTATTGGTGGATACGCAATTCCACCGTTCGTGTTTGCTATTTAGGTCGCCAGCCAGAATGACTGCGCCTCCTAGATTGAAAAGGGCCTCGATGTCGCTTCCGAGTAGTGGTTTGTCGCCACTACAAGGGAGATAGACCGAAGCTAGGGTAATGGGTTGGTGGCCGGTCATGGCTAGCCGACAGACAGAGGCCTCAATGCTCGTGAGAGGGGGGGTGTCGATGGGTATACAGTGCAAGGACCTTTTGTAATAGATGAGAGTGCCGCCCTTTGCGGAGTTCACTCTATCGTTACGCACTAAATCGTAGTTGGGGATTTTAGGCCCGCGAGTGCAAGGTTTAAGGTGTGTTTCTTGCACTAATAAGACATCGATTTGGTGTTCGCGAAGGAAATCTATGATTTGCCAACGCTGGGGGAGGATACCGTCTGCATTATAGAATGCGACGGTAATAGATCGGGGCTTGAGTCTACCTTTGGAGGGGTTTAAATCCATTATGGAGAATTAACATTGAACTCCGAGATGGCTGCGATGAGTCGCGAATGCTTAAGCATTGCTATGCAACGCTGTTCAGTGTTATGCTGGGTTGCTCTGAGCTCCCTAGCCAGGTCGCGGACCTGCTCCATGTTAATGGCGCTGGCAAAGCGGATGACAAGGCTAAGATCGTCTTCCTCCACCGTGTCTGGGACAGGCGCTGGAGGTGGGACCTTAGGGGAAAGGGGCGCTTTGCTGATCTTAGCTGGTTTGGTGGGGGGCTTGGGGGTCGGCTTGAATGCCGTGGGCATGGAAACTAGAGTTTCCATGAGTGGAGGTGGTGAAGCCAAGACTGCTTGGCTTCTCCAGGCGGGTTGCAGCTCCTGAGAGGCTGCGATGTTGGGGGTGAAGGCGGGTGTTTTTGTCGGACGTAGAGGTGGGAAATCCTCAGTACGTGGGACAGCGCGGCGTGCGGGCCGGGGTTCCGAGGCGGAGGGCGCGGGGCCTTTTTTGCCAGGCCTACGACTAGCGCGTGGTGCCTTGGGGCATCCGCGGTAGTTCGCTGGATGTCCCAGGGCACCGCAGAGTACGCAACCAGGGGGTTCCGTACACTCGCTCTTGTCTTTGGGGCGGGGGCAGTCAGGGGTGCCGTGATTGCCTAGGCATTTGACGCACCTAGGCTTGGCGTAGCAGTTTCTGGCCGAGTGGCCATAGAGTTGGCATCTATGGCACTGGCCTGGGGGTCCCTTTTTGTGGGGCATCTCGATGCGTATGCCGGATAGTTGGCATACGGTGGTAAGCGTATTTATGATACGCTTTCCGGCGGGGGATAGGTCTAGTGTGACCAGCACTAGATCGAAGGGGGCTTTTGTTTTTCCGCTATGCATGCGGTGTACTTCGTGGGCGGGGTATCCTTGGGACTTAAGGACCTCGAGGATATCATTGGAGTTAAGCTCCTTGGGGACACCTCTGATGACGACGCGCAAAATGCGCTCATCCTCGAGGGCGTAGGTGTGAAAGCCGATGCGTTCGGCTTTCAAGACGGTCGTGAGGCGACGATGGTCGTTGGGAGTGGGGACTTGGACCTTGATCCCTTGTTGGGTGGTCCGAGCAGAGGTGAACGCGATTTTGCGTTCGTTAAGGAGAAATGAAACATTGTTCCATTTCTCCTTGTCCTGAATGAAGAGGGGCGGGGGGCGTTCGATGCGGGGGGGTTGAGATGCGGGAGGGGCAGATTGGGAGGACTCCTGGTCAGAGTGCTCGGGTGGGGGGGTCGTCACTGAGGTCGCGGCGGTGGCGGCCTTTTTGGACGTTTTCGTGGGGACGGGGACTTTGCGCTTCCTCTTCTTTGAGCTTTTGGAGTCGACGGTCGTAAAGCCGTCGCCGTCCTCACTCTCCGAAGAGGAAGATACGCGGTCTTGGACTTGGTAGTCCATGGGGGTAGTCGCGGGGGCAGGGGTTAGTGGTCGTGAAGCGATCGTCGGAGGTTGGGACAGAGGTGAAGCCTCTTCGGTGGGCTGGGGCGAGAAGGGAGAATCGCGGCGATTTAGGGCGGGCAGCAGGGCGACCATGACCTCGGGTGGGATGCTCAGAAGGAGCTTATCGAGAAACCCGGGTTTCTCGTGTATGAGGCGGAGGGCCTCCAGGTGGGCGGGGGACAACTCTGAGTTGGAGATCCCAGAGGTGTGTGCGGGTTGGTGGGTACCTAGGGTGTCCATCCTATGTGTGGTGTGTAGTGTGCCGCCAGTAAATCTTATTGTACTGACGGGTGAGTGCCAAAGTCCCTAGCAGCCTGAGACGCAGAGGGTAGTAGTGAACCGAAGCTCAAGCTACGCCCAAACAACGTTACAGGAATGGATGGTAGGGAAGGGCAAGGGTGGGAGGGAGATGACTGGCGTCGGCTAGGAGACCCCCCAAGGCCGGTGGTTCCAGTCCCATCCGCTGTTTACGTTTCCCAGAAGGGGAACCGCGAGCGCACGGGGCACGCTCTACCTAGCTTCGTAGGCACCGTTAAGTATCCACTAGTAGTAGTAGTAGTATCCGCTTTAGTGGTTACCCACTAAAGCGTGGATTTACAAAAGACAGGACGGATCCCGTTAGAAACAAGCCTGGCCGCGCAGTGAAAACTACACTCGGTTCGGCTGGGAGCGGTTCGATGACACGGTGCACGTAGGCAGCGGCGACGACGGCGGCAGGAGACACGATGCACGTCGGCAGGGGCGACGACAGCGAGCAGGAGCGGAGCGCGGCGCGAGACGTCCGACCGGGGCGGCGAACGAGAGCGAACTCGCGAACGCGATCCCGCACGCAGCGCCGTATTTATGCAACGACCGGCCGGCCCGATGACGCGCAATGCACACTGCACCGCGCGCCGCCCGCCGCTGCCGCTTACCGCTCCTTCCCCGCTGCTGCCTCCGCGCCGACACACACTGCGTCAAGCACTTACAGCGCGTTGCGACTATGCTGCGTACAACTATTTACTAGCGCATCGCGCGTTGAACTCTTTTATACTGTTGTAATCATTTTTTAACTATGTTCATTTCTTAGTTGTAAAACCTTTTGATATTTTAAGTTGTTCATTAGAGGGGGGAGTACTGTAGGGACACCTACGTATTTTTAATTATTCAACTACCTGCAAATATGTGATTTTGTGTTCTCGTAGTTTAATACTGCACCAATTGTGATACTCAAATATTATATATTAGTCAGGCAGGCAAAACCAATAAATGTTCAAAAAAGTTCAAAATCTTGGATACTGTACCACGGTACAATTCGAACGAAGAAATCTCTTTCATTTCACCTCTCCACCGATCGCATATGATCTCTATTGGATCGACACACCCATCCAATAAATTTATTAAACTAATAATAAAAACTAAAGACAAACATGTTGCATTTTTAATTTCTTTGCTACGTACGGCGCAGCCGAAAATCGCTATTCCTTAATAACATGGCAATTTCTCCTACTAAACACGGCAGTCAAAAATTTGACGCTGGCAACTCTCCTCGCTTGTGCTCGTTGAATGTGGCTTTGCACGTTGAGCGTTTACACGCGTGGCGGGCAGCCCGGCACGTAGCCCGGCATGCAGCCCGCACACTGTTTACACGCTCGCGGGTATCAGCGTTGCCGGTGCGTACTTTTTGTTCCGATTTCGGAACTTTTGACGCTTCAGCGGAACTTTTGCGGAACTTGTTTTGAACTGTCGATGTCTGTCTGTCGCGATGTCGATATGTCGATATTTCGATATTTTCATAATTATTCTTACTAATATAATAACACACACCCCGGACACTTCATACAAATTTTGCGCCATTGTTCACTACATAGAAATTTGACACTTCTTCATGTCTGTACACATGTTTATGCATGTGTGAGTATCTAGGGCTACCTATTGCCTACATTCACAGGCCCATATTAAGGCTGCTTGGACATACAACCTTGTTTTGAGAGATTTGTCTTGGGCAGTATTTTACGTTTTGGATCGGGCCGGGTACCCGATAATACTTAGTGCCGGATAATTTTGTGGACAGAAATAATAACAAATACCATTGGAAGAAAATGTTTAAGCAAATTAAAGAAAGATTAACTGAATAATTCTTCTTCTTCTTCCGGTGCCATGCTCCTCATCGGATGTTGGCGACCATCGTCCGAAACTCTTCTCTCTCTGCCGCCATTCTGCCCAGGGCGACGATGTCATGCCCGGTCCACTCCTTCAAGTTGTCAGTCCATGTTGTTCTTCTTCTTCCTCTACCTCTCTTTCCCTCAATTTTGCCCTGGATTATATTTTTAATAATTTTGTACTTTGTGTTGTTTCTGTAAATATGGCCGAAATATGCTGTTTTTCTTCTCTTAATTGTGGTTACAACTTCTAAATTCTTCTTCATTCTTCTTAGCACTTCTATGTTAGTAACTTTATCTCGCCATGAAATTTTAAGCATGCGTCTATAAATCCACATCTCAAATGCGTTCAGCTTATTTATAGTCGTTTTGGTAAGAGTCCACCCTTCTGCACCATACAGCAGCACTGATATTACGTACCATTTGATCATTCTCCACCTTAACTTAAGGTTTATATCTTTGTTTAGATATAGAGATTTCATCTTTACAAACTGACTTCTGGCAATTTCAATCCTAGTTTTTATTTCCTTTTCTGGATCCCATGTTGTTGTTAACCAGCTACCCAGGTATTTATATTGCTGGACTCGTTCCACAGGTTGGCCGTTTATATGTAGAGTATTACATTACATTAAATGAATAATTAAAATTTCAAAAACGGTAAATACTGATGGAAGAAAACCAGTTTTTCTGTCCGATTGGCATCAAGGCGACTCTTTTAGAGTTCTGTACCACAAAAAAGATAAAGGATCACTCGTGGGTCTAACTGTCCGTCCGTCTCTGTCACAGCCAATTTGCTGTGAATCTATTGGATCGATTGAATAAATTGGAACTTTGTACACAATGTATAGATTAACCAAAACACGGATGTGTAACATAAAAAAATTCCGAGGGCGTGCGTTTATCATTCAAAGATATATGGAAATGAAAGAACTTCATAAACCTTTTAATATGATTTTTTTAACTTATCCAACAGCATTAAGTAATCAGCTGATACATTATGGAAAGTCATATTGTAAATGAATATGTCCTTGAGGAAATTATTCTCAGTTTCACCTGCTACTTACCACTATTAAGGTATTTCGAAATGTAGGTACAAAATAATCTGTTAAAATCTCCATAATCGTCACGTATTTTGTCAAAGTAAAAACCGTGTATACATACATATGTATATTCCATATTGATACCGTTGTCCCTATATTATTTTGTATATTTATATTGTAAGTAGTAGTATTATAGTATGTTGTCAAACGCACTCAAATTTTCAGTAAAAAAAGTAATTTATTAAAAACAAATGTGTGATAAAATATACATTACAAAAATGGCTCACATTAAATATTTGCAAAATCTTAAAGTCATTGTTTATAAATAAAGGACTATTTGTTGTTTTGATCAAACTATGTGATGATTATGAAGATGTTTACAGATTGTTTTGAAATGCCATTTTATTTATCTAGTAACACCTCCACTGGTACTGCAAATGTGCTGTTCATGGAATATTTCCGAAAAACTATAATAGGGTTTTTCACAATTTTTTGAAAAGCATCTGAAATTGATCATTAGGTGAGAAAAGTAAAAAATATTTTTCAAATTTTTTTTTGAAACCTATAAGTACCCCAAAAATACATTTTAAATTACCATTGCCAACTAGCGCGCGAAAACGATAGCCGCCATGATGCTTAGGTCGTGACGTCGTTTCAGGAGTAAACTAAACAGCTCTGTACTAAAATTTTGACACATATCGCGAACAAAATGTCATTGTTTACCACTATTGTGACGTCACCTGACAACCAGCATGGCGGCTGTCGTTTCAGACATTTGAATAACAGATTAAAAACTTGATTTTTGTAAATCAAAAATAAAATGTTTTTTCCCATTTTATTGTATAGAAATCATAGTAAATCGATTACGTATTACCAAATACCACAGTAAATAAGCAGTTTTAGATTTTTGTCGTATAGAGTAAAATACCCTATTATATCACAGTCTTTTAAACGACACAGACGTGAATATAAAATGACAGACTTTTACAATATAGAGTGCGCGCCACCAAATAAGTCCCGCAGACCCGTCGCTGTCATCGCACTGATAATGGAGAATTACTTGTCTTACTGTACTTTTAACTACTTTCGGCATTATAAGAATCACTCAGCACACAAAAATAAATAAAAAATCTCCACGAACATATTACTAGCAGTTCTAGTGTCAACTTTATCTGACATTTTTATTTTAGTACCATTTTGCCGAGGGACTTCTTTCGTGGCGCGCACTCTACACTTTAAATGAAGACAAGGCTGTATGGACATAGAAGCCTTTTCGTCGTTTGAAGGGTGCACTCTGACAGCAACCGTTTTGTACCTTCTCTTTCACACTTAAGCGATTCATATTATGGTATCCTGTTGTCAAAGTGAACGGTTGCTGTCATATCGTACCCTCGCCTCGGACGGAACGCACAACACAAATAAATGTCTAGCTTGCCAACCCTTGACTATTGGGTCACACATCGGTCACACAGGGGGGGTGAGGTCGCTTTCAGAGAGCGGCAGGGAGTGTCCATACTGTATAATATCCTTATACTGTGATAATAACACTTAACACTAACTCAGCGGTTTGAGCTCCTGACCTGACTATTGATCCAAGAGTCGTAGGTTCGGTCCCGACCCAGGGCAAATATTTCTGTTTTTTTTAATATTACTACTAACTTGCTAAAGAAGACGTAGATTTATACTACAAACAAAGCAAAAAGGCGATTTCGGCAACTACTGAAGAATTATGAAGATCAAAGTCGAAATCCGAAAGTTTATATTACAAAAGGATGACTGTGGAAATTTTCGATTATATTCTACGATCAAGGGAGTTATATGGTGCGGTAGCCCTCTGTCCTCCATCCATGAAGAAGGTTTCCGTTTTTGCCTAAAGGGCATGCTTTTGAAGATATAAGGGTTAAAATTTCACCCTTAAGAACTTTCTAGAACAGTCCAAAACATTCGAGGGTATTTGAGAGCACTCCACAGCAGTTCCGGAACAGCGGGGTCCGGGGGGTGAGGAGCAGACTGCGGGTGGGAAGGTGCAGGGTGTGGCGGGGATGATAAGCGGTGTGCGGGGGTGAGGCGCGGGTTGCGGGGGAGAGGAGCGGGTTGCGGGGGAGAGGAGAAGGGTGCGGGGTAGGGTGAGGAGTGGGGTACGGGGGGGAGACGCGGGGTAAGGGGATGCGTGGGGTTAGATTGGGAGAGAAGCGGGGTGCGGGGGGGAGGAGCTGGGTGCAGGGGGTGAGGTGCAGGTTCTGGGGGAGAGGAGCGGGGGGAGAGTGAGTCGCGGGATGCGAGGGAGGGTGAGGAGTGGGGTGCGGGAGAGGCTGAGGAGCGGGGTGCGGAGGAGGGTGAGAGGCGAGGTGTGGGGTGCGGGGGGAGATGCGGGGTGCGGGGGGAGGCGCGGGATGCGGGTGGGAGAGGAGCGGGGTGCGGGGGGAGAAGCTGGGTGCAGGGGGTTAGGCGCAGGTTGCGGGGGGAGAGGAGCGGGGGGAGGGTGAGTCGTTGGATGCGGGGGGAAGAGCGGGCTGCGGGGGTGAGGCGCGGTTTGCGGGGGCGACGTGGGGTGAGGGTGAGGGAGGAGCGGGGTGCGGGCAGGGTGAGTCGCGGGGTGCGGAGGGGGGCGTGGGGTGCGGAGGGGAGGATCGGGGTGCAGGGGAAGGTTAGTCGCGGGGTGTGGGGGAGGGTGAGGAGCGGGGTGCGGGGGGGAGGAGTGGCGTGCGGGGCGTGAGGCGCGGGTTGCGTGTGAAAGGAGAGGGGTGCGAGGGGAGCGGGGTGTGGGGGTGACGCGGGTTGCGGGGGGAGAGGAGTGGGGTAGAATGGTGGAAGGAGGCGCGGTGTGCGGGTGGGGGAGGAGCGGGGTACGAGGGAGGGTGAGTCGCGGGGTGCGGGTGGGCGAGGTCCGGGGTGCGGGGGAGGGTGAGTCGAGGGGGGCGAGGTGCGGGGTGAGGCGCAGGGTGCGGGGTGAGGCGCAGGATGCGGGGGTATATTAACTCCCTGAGCGAATCCGGGCACTCCAGCTAGTATCAAACTTTATTATTTTATTATCTGAAACTATTTCTTCTACTCAAACTATCGATACTTTGGACTGGTTTATCGATTAAAGAAGAACGTCCTTAAACGCGCGGCCGACCTTGAAATGTCGCATGTCGCTCGTGTTTCGCCGTGCGTGTCGCTGTCTTCCAAAACAGCTGCATGCAAATCTATGGAAATGATCAAGTCGCTCGTGTCGCTGTCGCCGTCGCTTGCGTCCAGGCCACAGCCTTAGTGTCACAGCCCCTGTGTATTGGGACTTTTTTTCGCCACGCGCGAGACTCCCTCGCCGTCACCCTCGGCAGCCAACGGCTCTCTCCGGCATTAAAGTTCTGTCTGCCAGTGGAGCATCTCCTCAGCCGCTATGAGCGTGACGGAACTTTTCACGAGTGGCTTTGGACTTTTTTAATTTTCTTTGCCGGCAACACTGTATTAACGGTGTAAACCAGGGTGATCATCTCAAAACTGGAAATCTGCCCAACACTGGCAAAAAATCTGCCAAACTCGACTCCAGAAAATGCCAAAAATATGCCATCATATAATTGCCTCCAAGGGGATGGTAATGAATAAATAAAAAACGTATATGCATTTTAAAGTAGGTAAAAAGAAAACTTAAAAAACATTACTTATGTTCAATAGAAAAAATATTCTATTTTGTTTGAACTCATTGACTGCGAATAAGCCAATCATCTAGCTTCGCATTCTTTAGTAATTTAAGAATATGAAACTCTGAGATATGGAACTTTAAAAAATAAATAAAGTACTGTTAAAATAATTTCTTCAGTTAACCTAAAATATTTTTATTACTTAATATAACAGGTATTTTTTTCACTTAACATGTAGGTACCGTACTATTACTATGTGTCAACATTTGCCTTAAATTCTTCATTTTGTTCATTATACTATAATCAGTTTTAACGACATCTTTTTAATCATTTCTTTAATTGGTTTCAAGGAAATACAGTCTTTTTTTATTGTGATTAATGCGCATACATGTTTTTTTTTCGTAATCTGTTCCTTATTTTTGTTTTATTTAAGTTTACTTGGGAGGATATTCTCTCAGCGAGTCCACCAAATAAGTCATAAAAAATATAGTAAATAATAAAACAGAAAATTATAAGTTTTCTATTTGTATTTCAAAAATAATAAGGATTTCCTTGAAATCTGCTAAATTCTGCCACTTTATTAAATCGTCAGCTTATTCTGCCAGATCTAAAAAATAGTAGCCAAATCTCCCCAAAAGGCAAAAATCTGCCACCAATGGTCACACTGGTGTAAACAGGCACACACATAGATGAAGTGGCACACAGGCGCAAGCATATCATCCTTTGATCTGTGTCAAAAAACCGACAGTCGTCCCGATCAGCGGCGAGTACGAGCACGAGCACGGGCACGCGCGTGTGAACAGGCTGCTTGTGCATGCGCCCGTGCTCGTGCTCGTTGAATGTGGCTTTGCCCGCGGGCGTGTGTACGCATCACAAGCGTGTAAACACTGCGGCAAGCACAGGCACGAGCACGGGCGCGTGCACAAGCAGACTGTTCACACGCGCGTGCCCGTGCTCGTTGAATGTGGCTTTGCCCGCGCGCGTGTAAACACACCATTATGAGTTACTCAGTCTGTATCGTGCTACGGACCACAGTATAAGGAAATTATACAGTATGGACGGACACTCCCTGCCGCTCTCTGAAGGCTACCTCACCCCCCCTGTGTGTGACTGATCTGTGACCATTTGTTTTCAAGAGGTTGGCACAGTTCCAAAGCACAGTATTATAACCAAAGACAATTTTATTTTTTAAGGAAAGAGCTAAGCCTTCTAAGGCTATACAGCCTTGTCTGGTGTATACAGCCTTTATTTGTGAAAGTCTAGCCCGCTTTACATACTTTTTTTTTTGTTTAATTTACCCCGAGATGGGGAAGGCAAAGGATCAGAGCCATACATCCTAGTCTGTTGTAAATCTGTCGTATTTAAAGGCCAAAAGCCATTTCTTCTGTATTTCTTCGTCTTTATAGGAAAATTCAATTAAGGCCAAAGCCATCTCTTTCGTATTTAAACCTATTCTTCAGCAAAATGATAGCACTTTCGATGAAGATTTCATGGACTTCTTGAGAGCACTCGAAACACAATCTACATACTTTTATTTCATTATCCTACATATTAGACACTTAAATGGCACTTTATTGAACAATACACTATCAATATTATGCATTAAAAACCACGATATCTATTGTTTCGGATAATAAAACAAAAATGACAAACTCTTGTCGCGAATTCCCGCCAAAACGCTTTAATGGGGAAGAAAACGCAAAGCTATTTGCAGATGGCGTTACTGACGCTTGACTCATAACAAGTTCCCGATTTTTATTGTCGAGGTGTTATAAATTAGTTATTTTTTCTGTAAAATTGTTAAATGGAAAATGTATGCGACTCAGACTGTTCCTCAATTAAAGGCGAAGTTGAAAAGTACATAATTGAAAACGTAAATTTTCCCACGTCTTTTTCATCCGAGAATCTTTAGGAAATAATGATTTCTATTATTATTGCAACCAATCGCCACACAACGCGGCATTTTTTTTAAATCAGTTAGTATGAGTCAAGCGATATCAGCGCCTCTATCGGCGAGTTCTGTCAGTTTTCTTCCCCATTACATACTATCTCGGATGTGATTTGGAACGCAACGTGACTCAACTGACATTAGCGAAGGGCTGCGTTCAGAAACTGCACTCTGACAGCAACCGTTTCGGATGCTCTCTTTCACACTTACGCAATTTACATAATGCTATCCTGTTGTCAGAGTAAACCGTTGCTGTATTTTTTATTTTGCATCAGTCAGTCATTACTTTATTACGAAAAACAAATGGAAATAGATATCCGCTTGTGGTCTCGTGAGTTAATTACAGATTTAATCAATCTGTATAAATCTTTTCCGTGTTTGTGGAAAATTAAATCGGAAAGCTATAAAAACAAGATTCAGAAAGAACAAGCTTACAAAACTTTAGTACAATTTTGTCAGTCTCGAGGATTTAGTAACGCAAATAGAGAGTTTGTTTTTAAAAAAATACAAAGCCTACGAAAAGAATTGAAGAAGTTGGAAGCTTCTCGCTGTGAAAGTGGTGGTATACAGAAAGTATACGAGCCATCTCTTTGGTATTTCGATCTCCTACTATTTACAAAGGACCAGGAACACTTAACAGACAGCGTGTCAACTGACTCTGATGAGTCTGTCAGTGAAGATCCAAGTGATGAACAACAGATCTCTATGTTTGTAGATAATGATCACGAACAAAGAAATACTAGGTCTCCAGAAGAATCCCAAGAAATTGGCGATAATATGCACAAAAAGAGGTTTGAAGCAGGTGATATATGTATTTATTTTGGTTACTTAGCTGAGATAATTAAGCTCAGGTGGATGATACGTGTGCCATCATAGAACACTCCATAGTCTCCTTAAAGCTGTGTTAGTAGAACAGTCTGTAGTTGCTACTGAAGTGTTTGTTTGCTCCCATAGTTGCCATTACGTGACTTTACATAAGCGGCCCAAGTCCAGGTTATATCTCTACATCTATTCATCATCATCATGCATCTGCATCAGTGCAGTTCATCATAATTGTCTCAGCGGATGACTACAGTTGTCTAGTGTTGCTCTTAGTATAATTCCCAGTCAGTTCCTGGGCATTTTTGTTTATGAAATGAAAATGAATTGACAACATTTGTTGCAAGTTATTGTACAAAATAGTACAGAGTATTATATGTAAGTAATCAATATTTTAACATAGAATTCGTGAACATATGCAATACATACAGTCTTCATACACGTTTCTTTAATCAAATAATACATAAAGAAAACACTGAACCTTAAACCTAGTATAGTTGAAAGAAAAACTTAACAGTTAGGCTTTTACTTGTATCTAAAAAGCATCTTTGTTCTACAATCGATGAAGTGCCTTCTGTTTTAAAATGTTCTGCAGTAATTTCATGAATTTGTTTAAGTTTTTGGTAGTTTCCAAGAGTATGTAATGTATCTACTAAAACATATTCTTTTGTTATTTCAGTTACACCATCACCTGTGCAATACAAGAAGAAAAGGAGAGTGGAACCTGTTCACACTGAATTTTTATCAAAATGCAGAGAATCTCTTATGGCCAATAATAAAACTTTGAGTGAATATGAAGCTCTTGGAATAAATGTAGCAAGAAAGCTGGAGAGGATGGACAGACTCCAAGCAATATATGCTGAATCACTGATCATCAATGTTTTACCTGACGGATTACTGAAGAAGTTGAATGCAGAAAGTGACATTTGTAATGGTACCTGCAAAAACGTAAGTCACACTCCATCAAAAGGATCATGGTCAACAGAAATGGTCACAGTTTATTGTTTCACATCAGATGATGATAGTCAAGAAGCAGTAATGAATGGAAAATAAATGAGATTATACATGCAAGGACCTCTATAATGCCACACACTGGATACTCCATACAAATAAGTACAGTATTTTGCCCTACTACTACATAAATATATGATGTTTGTACACATGTAAATGCGTGTGTTGCGTAGCTTGTGGGAAGCAATCACCACCGGATCTTACCACAGGGGCAATTGGGAACCTTTAGAGAAGGCCAGGGTTGTCCATACCGTATGTATACATTGTTACAGTGTTCCAATCAAGAAAAAGCAAAAGTTAACAAACTCACTGTGGACACATGCCAAAGTCAGTTGCCTAATAAGTTTATTTACCTTTTACCTTTTTTTTATTGGAATCAACTATAGTATTAATTAATGACTATACTGTGATAATGCAGTAGACCATGGCTGCATACTAGTCCAAAGAGATGTTAAACAACCAGGTTTCACTTAAAAGGAAGGGAAGAATTAATGTAAATGAATTATGCTTTTATTGTTAAATCGTGAAGTAAAAACATGTATATTTTAGCATTTAGTAACACTAAGAAGAAGTGGAAGTGAATGAAGATATAGTACAGAGTACTTTTTTATAAACGGAAAAGATATAGGCTGTTGAAGATCACATAGCTGTCAAGTTAAAACCATCTGCCCAAATATGTAGTTTTTCCACTCAGTATTATTTTTGTAGAGTCGAAGATATTTGTAAATATAAATTTTATAATTTGATTTGATATCTGACGCCTTTTTTGTCTTAGATAAAAGTATCTACTTTGCAGGAGGGATGTGGTATAGCCAAATTGTATAATTTATTTATTTATTTAGTAGGTACATAACTAAGTTGGATATACAAGTCTGTTTAAACTAGTGATGAAACAGTTACATGTTAAAAATTACAATTATTGCTTGAAATAATTCCTAATTACGATTACAATTATAATTATTGAAAATTGTTTTTTTTTCATATTTAGGAGTGATAGTGTTTTAATAAAAGTGACTGGATTGCTAAAAGACTATGTATTAAAACACAAAATACGAGACCTAACACACGATATAATATGACCCGTCAAGACCTAAAAGCTATATGTCGATTAACTTTAAAAATTTCACTATTTAGGCACTATTTATTGGCATAATCATAATCTTGAAATTCTATATTGAAGCTTCTAGGGGAACGGTCTCGATAAACTTTTGTGTTCTAGATATTTTAATTTCAAAGGTGGTTAATTGTCGTAAATGTGACAATTACAATTAATCGTTAAAAATGCCAATAATTGCCAATTACCTACAATTAATTGTAATTGTTTCATCACTAATTTAAACCGAAAAAGCAAATAAAAGATTTTTAGTTCGACACTTCAAAAGTATGAGTCAAAATGTACAATATTTTATGTATTTTTTTTTAATCTATAAAATAAAAGTTGCTTATTTGTTTTTGAAAAATATTGGGAAAACAAGATGGTTGACTTTAAGCCTACACAAGGTGCAAAAAGATTAATGAGCCTTCTTGTCATCACACTATTCATACTTAACGAAATCCATACAAGGTTGGCAAAGTTTTCTGACGGTTACACAGGGTGCACAAAAGTGATTGAGCCTTCTTCTTATCATATTTAACGAAACCCATACAAAGTTATCAAAGTTTTCGGACCAATTATGGTATTTCGGCAGTGTTGTGCTATAGATCCCAGCCCCATAGCTTCTACTCATCTTCTACTGCAACAAAATTAAGAAAAGTGTAACTTTTAATAGTCGTCATGATAATTATCAACCGAAAGACGTCCACTGCTGAACATACATAAGCTTATTAGCCTACTGCCATAGATTTCCATGTAGTTCGGCTCTGAGCACCTTAAATCCAGCAAAATTTTAAATTATTATCATTATTATTTATTTACTCAAATATTTACAGTGCTTCTTATTTATTTTTAATAAGCCTGACCGCGTGGAATGTGTTGACGAAGTGCAGCGAAGCGCGAATACGTTTAGCCGCTGTGTAGTCTGTCAGGCGCTCATCACATCAGATTTCTTCAAGCGGGTGGAATTCGCTCCATATATGGGCATGTTACACTGAACTACTGATCACGAGCACCACGCCTACCCTATTGTATAGTAGCCGACATTGTGTGCGGCTCGATGGAAAACATACCTACGTGGGAAATTGTGGAGCGTGCGTGACCCATATTTCAAGAAACTCTGTGTTACCATAGGTGTTACTTTTTAATAGCCAAGCTTAATCACATGTAATGTAAGTATATGTATATTTTCATCTAATATGAAAAATGCCTAGATATGACTGTTATTTTATTATCTGTTTGTAAGTAAATATTCGTAAACATAATAAAATTCTATCGACATCTTTTTCCGTATAGCTTTAAATTAAATGCCCTACGCCCTACGATAAAATAAGTAAAAAGTAGCCTGCGCCGTAATGCTAATATGAACTTATGTGCACTTTCTGCACTGCGACATTGTTATGTGCTGTGTATTCGTGTGTACTTACGACGTGTATTTCATGTATCGTGCGGTATCGCTGTAAAACTTTTACCCTACAATATACACCGGTATAATACCATTCTATACAGTAGGTTTTTACAATATGTTTTATATTTTATTTCTATATGGGTGGACTTTTTAAAAACTCACACTAAATTGTTAGTTTTTGTAGCAGGTGGTAGGTAGCAGAGATTTTT
Source organism: Coleophora deauratella (assembly GCA_958295455.1). NCBI lineage: Eukaryota > Metazoa > Arthropoda > Insecta > Lepidoptera > Coleophoridae > Coleophora > Coleophora deauratella. The sequence continues at coordinate 13,771,670 of OY282397.1, read as the reverse complement.
CCATGGGCCTTCTCTAATAAAAAATAGAAAATCTATTTATTTGTACAGAAACTAATTCACTTATCGCGAGAATTATCTATCCTCATTTTATCACATACACATACTGAGCGTTATCAATACATATAATTTGAAAAACATGACTTCTAATAAATAACACGTTATAAGAAATTATGTTTTTCAAATCAAATTGGCTGGGTTACGACTACTGCTCTAAAAAGTTTTGCTGTTTCCATGTTTTTTTAAAGTTTAGCCCAGTAATCTTGTGTTACTCGTAATATTAAAATCCACATTAGCGGATTTCATAGTAGGTATCTAATTTTCTTTCCCATATGCTTGCAGCGTCGTCGGAGTACAGTTAAAGAGTATTAAGTGCCTGTTTAATACTGTTAACGATCTTGTCTCAGAAGATGGTGGGAAAGTGAGGATGTACATATATGAATGAATGAATAGGTAGAGAAAGTGTGATGTGAACGAAACGACACGAAAGTCCAAATTTTGCGTTTTAATTATAATTCTGTTAGTAGACATAGGAATAAAATTAGCATTAAATATGGTGACGGTTTTTTTTTGTGAGAGTCAAGCAAATTTACGTATATTATTCGTTACAACCTTATACTATCGTACTATTAATTATCTAAAGGCTTCTACAGGTTATAAATATTATAAAAATACAATTTGTAACGCAAGGCTATCTGCCAAAGTGGAGGATAACGTTTTGACTGTATGTATGTCTGTGTCATTCTTCTTATCCTTATCAATCCTAAACAGCTTGGTTTGCGAGGTGTGTCGTTAGATACGTCTTGATCCTCAGTTTGATGATTTTATTTGCGGTTGGGTTTTTTTGTTAACTTGGTAAGATTTGTTTTTCTTTTATCGCGATTGCTTAGCTTATTGGAAATGAGGAATGTCTATCCCAGTTTCCAGTAGGGTTGCTGATTGAAAGCTACTCAAGTCGCAGATTTCTTTAGAGCTCACCGTTTCTTCTTACTCTGCAAACGCTTACCGAAACGACAACGCCCGTCGTACGTCCGAGTTCCAAGCGGTATACCGGTAACTTCGTATTACCTCTAACTAGAAGAAAGAAATGACCATCGAAAACTTCTATTCGGTAGGTAGGTACTTAAATAAAATAATTTCATTTCACCGGGATTAATACATATTTTCTATTGCTATTGAAATGTCTGTCTTGTCATTTGTGCTTTTGAACGGAGCCAGTGGGTCAGTAATACAATGTCTAATTAATAAAATATAGCCGAAGCGCGTGACTTCGCTCGCGTGTCTTACCAACATTTTTAACAAAAAAGTTAGGTAGCGCTGTAATTTCGTGTTCAATGCTTAATTGAATCGCTAGTCCAATTTCTCTGTAAGATTTAGGTTAATTAGAGAGCATAGTTTTTTTTAATTATGAGCATGTTGACCAAATCTTTGTCTACTAAAAAGGTGTTCAAGTTAGAATATCGGAAACATCTCTCTAGCTTTTCCTAGGTTTTGTATTTTCTTTGGTCCCTATAATAATACTACATGTCTGCTTTAACCCTATTTAAACTGACAATGAGATTTCTAAGTACATACACACTATGAAACTGAAAACCTATTCCAAGGGAACACATAGTGAAGTTTTCCTACCACTAAATTATTGTGTAAGGACCTTTATTCCCAAAAAGTTGTTAGTCCACAACTGTTTTCGCAAATTGACTAGGTAGTTCTATGGGCTTTGGGTTTCTTAAGCTGTAAATTTTTCACCAGTAGGAACACTGTGAGAACACAATAGGTATCCATATCGGCTGAAGGACTCTTTACTCCAGGCCAAGGAACCTTAAAAAATAATAATAAGTATCCATATAGTTTTATGTCGCGGAATATTGTCTAGTTATTGGGTAGTTAAGTAAGATCCTCTTGACGCCTCTTGTGGATCATCTCATTTCCCCGTTCCCAAAGGTGGGGACACCAACTATTGAGCAACTCTAGCTCACAAGCAAAACAGTAGAAGAATAAGTACCTAACATGATACATAATGGATATTTTGAAAGTATTGTGCTCTATTTTGGTACCTACTTACCTATAGGTATCGAATTTTATTAACCGACTTCAAAAAAAGGAGGAGGTTCTTAATTCGTCGGCATCTTCTTTCTTTGTTATGTAAGTATGTTCACCGATTACTCGAAGACGCCTGAACCGATTTGGAAAATTATTTTTTTGTTTAAAAGGGTTTACTTTACAGGTGGTCCCATATAAATTTTATCGAAATCGATTTAGCGGTTTTTGAGAAAATCAACAAAAACATGGCAAAATTGGAGTTGTTGCGATTGAAGTCGGTTGTTTTTAACGTATTCAGCGTGGACAATTATTTAACCACAATGATACCTATCTTCGTTAATATTTTTGAGAGGGTTTATGTCAAAAATCTAAAAAAAACATTAAAATGTCCGATTTATAATACTGGCCGGTTAATTATAGGCACAAAAAACAATAGGTACGTTATGTTATACGTTCGTAATCGCATTGGTTATCTCACAGTGTGAACATCCGTTCGCCAAATCGAGTTCGTTGTGCTTTGAATTTTGAATTCAAACTTGGAATCGTAACGGATGAAACGAACTTGGTTGCTTGTCTTGAGGTCAAAGACTCCACCTCGCCCGTTTTAGGTAGAAACAGTGAATTTCAGAAGTCATTTTTCTAAATTTAATTTATTAGGAAAGTTAAACGCTTTCACTTGTTACGTTTTAGAAATATTTTAACTTTAAATTAGTGAAATATACACTTAAACACTTGCTTTTAAGGATTAAAACACCCTGTCAATGCCAAGGCATAACTACTTAAATACTTACATAGGTAGGTTTTTTCATACATATAAAGAACATGAAGAATACCAATTACCAACCAAAATTTTAGAAATAAACACTGCAGTTACTTTACTAGACGTAAGGTTAAAGACGTTTTGTTTGTGTCTTGGCGTAACAGTAGTCAATTGAATGTATAATTATATTTGTGCTCGCTTACCTATTTTATCTTATCTCACTAAAAAAATTTCAATCGAACCAATGTCTATTCCCCTAATACTTACCTACTTCATTAGATCTTCTATGCTACCCGTTCTGGGAGGACCAGTTAATTACATATTTTGCTAATTAACTAGCAATACTTCATGTGTTCAATTTACGCGTGTAAAGGCTCAAATATTATTATAACTTCATTGTTATTTATTACACTTTGGTACGAGAGACGGTTACCAACTCAAGGACATAGCAGGATGGGTAGACGATGACATCACCCGGCGATTCCCGGGTCGAGTCGACCCAACGGTTTTTAGTTTATAAAACTTTATCTTAGCTAACCACAGACTTTTGTGATAAAGTGATAAGGCTTCTTAATCTATACAGGATGTAACAAAATTGGTGTAGGGTAGGACCCGTTAACTGGGGATTCTATACTCATCATACTGAACAACTTTTGTTCTACGACTTTACTCAAATCACAAAAAAAATTTTGGACATTTCATACAAATTGATCAATCTGTTTTGCCATTTTTGTATGGAGAGTCCAAAATTTTTTTTGCGATTTGAGCAAAGTCGTCTAACAAAAGTTATTCAGTACGATGAGTAGAATCCCCATTTAACGGGTCCTACACCAATTTTGTTACGCCCTGTATATTCTGAAATTCCTGAAAAAAAAGCTTATAAAGTAATAAAAATATCTGGGACAAATCACACACGGTCACCTGGCCCCAAACTAGTATTCCCTGTATGTTGGGAACCAGACTGATATACATACACATATACTTTTTAAATACATACGTATATAGATATAATACACCCAGACTCAGAGCAAACAATTCTGCTCATCACAGAAAAGTTTGCCCTGTGTGGGGATCGAACCCACGACACGACTCTCGGATCAGAGGTCTAAAGTATAAAGTGATCAACTTTTCTCAATAATTACATAGTAGGTATTATTATTTTTGAATGTAGTTTTGTTAAAAATAAAGGAATGTTTCAGTAAAAGCTATCTCCATAATTGAGAGTACTTTCCCTCCAGGTGAGGTTACAAAATTCCACCCTGTATAATTGAATTCAATTTTGTTTAAAACTATGGCCTGAATTTTTGTCTTATGCAGAACAGCAGAGTTTAGATATCAAAAAGTTCGTAACATTAATATTTTGTTATTACTACGTAATTAAACTATCCCATTGTTAAATAAATTAAACGAAACTTAAAGAAACTAAGTGGGCCTTATATTTTCTTTTGTGCAGTATACAATAAGCTTATCTAGATTAAGTATAATACATAGTGGAATTATCTACGTATTCTTCACTGCAGTATTTGGTCTGCCTCCGCCAAAGCCTAATATTCAGGCTTCCTTAGGTTAGGTCTTGACGATGAAGCGTACTTGTGTCGGAGTAATTATTCTTATCTGTTTCTTTATTTGTAACTGCAGAAGTATCTGGACCGCCTTGACATCGTTCCGTCGTCGTCGTGTTGTTTTCCTTCCGGTTTCCGGTGTACTGGCGTATAAAACTTTACAAGGTATACACGCGCTAGCTCACTGGAGATATATGACTTGTCATCGACATAAAAGCAGAAATTTTAGCGGGTAACTTTATTTATATACTAGCTTTTGCCCGCGGCTCCGTCCGCGTCGCTTTATGACTGTTGCATTTTCCCGGAACAAAAAGTAGCGTTTGTGTTAATCCAGTATTTGATCTATTCACCTACCAAATTTCACCCAAATCCGTTCAGTAGTTTTGACGTGAAAGCGGAACAAACAAACAAATAAACAAACAAACAACCATACTTTAGCATTTTGTATTTTTTAGAAGATTTTTTCTCAGAGAAAGTACAACTATGACGATTGGCCGGCCCTGTTTCACAAACAGACTATGTCACTCTTCCTCTGAAAAAAGGAAGAGAGGAAAGGTAGAACACAATCACAATATATTTAGGCTGGGTCGACAACCCCCTTTTGTAGCAGCTGGGCAGTCTGTTCTATCAATCAAGTATACACATGATTGATACTGATGCCATAGATGACAAAACTCTGTATAGGCACAGACAAAGAAGTTTTGGGGGGGGGGGGAGCAGGGTGCATGTCTGTGGGCACAGATTAGATAATAGTACGTATAGGGTCTTCCTGTACCTAAAAACTAACTGTACTTAGAATGTTAAGTGCATTTTTTAAGGGCAATGAATACCTATAGGTTCTTTGTGGAAAGTTGTCCAGATTCATAAGTAGAACTGTAGAAACTACGATGTTTTTTTCTGTAGCTGTAAAAGCTATAGGTAAGGCCTAAGGCCCTTTATTCCTCGAGGAGTCAGAATTTAAGGGTTATAAGAAGCGCGTTTCGTCCATCTAGTACTCACAGAAATGCTACGTACGACTGCTGATAGGTATTCAAAAAGTCCAGCCTGTTATTCTATATTGGGAAGTACCTATATGGCATTATAAATTCGCTGAATTTGTTTCTAAATCGGCCCTGAAATTCTATAGCTTTTCCTCCTTTCGGATAATGAAGTTGAATTTATGAATGGAAACTGCAGTTTCTTGAAAGAACCAAAAAATTACAGACTTATACGTATATCTGTGCAAAAAATATTGAAATTTTATTTCTAGGAACATACTTACGAAGAAAGTTATACATATCAAAGTTGTTTTGCTATATCCGTCTGTCTGTTTAATATACGAAAGCACCAGATGTGATCTGTTGCAGGTTGCACCTGTTTCCTCTCTCTTGCATTGCAAAAACGAATAGTCTTGAAATAGAGATTATTGAATGGGATTTTTGAGTTCATAAGTTTTAGTTTGAGGTCGCAGTTCAGGACCACTTTGTATTTTACTGTTCAATAATCAATTAATCAGGTTTTAGTGTTTTTCCCAAAACATTAAGTTACGCTCGCCTTTAAAAAATTTTCAACGGTTGACATTTTACTTACCTACTTACTTACTATTTTACATACTATGCTAAAAGACAGTTTCTGCTCAGAAACATCACACTGGGATTTGGTTCACCTTCTGAAGACCTATTAATAGGGAACATTTTAAGCACATAGTGTTAGTAAGGGGAATTGTCTTAATCATTTTTCAAAGGAGGGCACAAACTCTACCACAGTTTCTTAAATGCATAATGCATTCGAGGTAATTCTTTAGATAATAATAAAAAAAATTCTGCAATCTAGTGTTTTTCCATGCCCTTTATAGAAGTCTATGTTGCACCAATTGTGGCAGCCATACCTGTATACGGCGGACCAAGGTTCGATGCCTGTGCTAGCCTAAAATAGCCGGGGTCGGCACACGCTAGTCCTTTTATGGCTCCGTACCAGCCTTTAAAACGGCAACAGCTTTTAACTGCATGTATGAAGGTTCTTCTCTGCTCTATGCCGACAGATGTTATCCTTACTTCTTAAGTTAATATTTCTGTTTTTACGATGAAATGAACTATATGAAAAAGAACTGAAGAATCACTGTATATTTTTTGAAAATGTTGTTAATACCCTTTTGCTTTTGTGTTAGTGTAAAGTTTTATATAATATTTATATTCAATCATGGTTTTATAAATGGGCGTTGACTTTCATTCGGTATTAACATAGACCGTATAGGGAATAACCAAATGTTGTGTGCTTATTTAATAGATATTGTTACTCATTACCCGGATTTGGTAATAAAAATGAGATAGGTACTACATATTATGTAAATTGGTGTTTAATAGGTATTTTTTAAAGATTCAGTAATATCATGTAAATCTCCATGGACAAACTGAATTCCTTAACCTGTCAACAAGAGTCCTGAAATAAAATCTTAATGAGCCAAACCAAACAAATCCACGAGAAAATTAATAAAATCAATGAACTTGAAAGCAGCCAGCAACGAGGCATGCGTGTGCGCTGCATTCAAGTCGCTCGCCTCGACCTTCTGCGTGCAGTTGTTACGTACCTATAAAATGCAGAATGAATTAACTAAGTAGGCATTATTACATATTGCTGTATTCATCCGACTAATAGGAGGAAAATGTGCATTTTAATTTTATGCACATTAAGCCTATTTTTGTTCGCTGTTATGTATGATGGTCGCGTTGCACACGTCCGTAGGTGTAAATCTTAAATGCCCTACACGTGACCGAGGGTTATGATAAGTGCAACACCAGGCAACCGCCGCCGCCGCCTATAACTTGCGGATAGGACGGTTAAATTGTGCCACACGATAAGAGAGAGAATTCGCTGTTGGACATATACACCATTAAGTATGAATATGATTTCTGTTAAATTGTTTCTAAGGTTGACTCGAGAAATCCCGAAAACCATAAATCCGTCTTTGCTATTTTTTGTTTACTATTTTTTTATCAGCACTGTGTATGAAGAGTTTACAAACAAACGATTGTTACTTAAAAAGTTAAAGTGTTGTGTTTGGGTTTTAATGGTTTTTTGAGGTTTGTTTGAGTCGTTTACATATTTTTTGCAGACGGGTTTATTTTTTAATTTAATAGTTACTAGTTATCAGTAACTTATAATTAGGTATTTATCAAATATTTTGTACGTACGTACAATGTAGTCCTTAGCTAATACATATGTCGCAGATGGATTGTATAATCCGCTGTTTTACAAAACCGCTAGAGATTTTACAAAACATCGCCGTTTTGTAAAACAGCTGAATGATGACGTTCAGATAGATTGTCATTGCGCTACGTTTTACAAAACTGCTAACCACGTTTAGACGTATTGTAGAATGGCTTATCTGCAGCCACAATGAGTTTATAAGTTTGGTGTATGAAGGTATAAATCATCGTTACAAAATTACTTACTGTTACCACTTGAGTTAGGATCATTTTTACTCATTACTCATATTTCATTATTTATTAATTTCGGCAGACTTTCTGTCGGACGCCATTATTGTTGTTATGACACACAGAGCCACGAGTGACAAAATTTAGAACTAAAATCTACAATCCGACGTTTTATTTCACGCTGTTTTACAAAACTTCTAATCGTTGACCCGCTGCATTGACAAACGCAATACATTTAAGCAATTCTGCGTATCGTAACTGTAAGCGTCTATTATGCTGTCCTAAAACATACCTATGTTATCTATGTTATTGCTACTACTGTCAGTGTTGCCAGTATCAGTACTGTCTACATTTAAGCTTCGGGTACGGTGGGACGTTTTAATAAATAACTGAGCGGGAACGGTATCGAGGGATACTGGCAGCACAGACACAGAGCGACTGAACTCCTGAAGTGACGACGCGTCCAAGTTTTACCTTTTAAAAATATTATAATTGTTTTAGTTACTAGTACATACGTTAAATGTTATGTTTGTTTCGTTAAATGTATATTGGGTCTCGCATTAGCCATGCGAGACCCAATATATGTATTAATTATCAAGCATTCAAGTTTATTTCATCGAAACCCTTCTGAATTGAGACATCGTTCTCATAACCCAGTTATTATCGGTCGTTCAGCTGTTGTACAAAACGGCACTGTTTTGTAAAATCACTAGCGGTTTTGTAGAACAGCGGATTCTGCAATCCATCTGCGACACATACATAACAACTCAATATAATACTCACATCATAATAGTCAATGATGTCATCGCTTATCTTTGCTTATCGTGAAATATTTACGAGATGACGTTATGATGTTTTGCGTACGGAGACATGACTTCTGACGTTACCAGTGAACTGTCATTCAGCTGATTGATAAGTTAGTATAAATAAACCTGCTGTGTTTAATTTAAATCTAATGTTAAAAAAACTCAAACTTCATTTACACTTTTTATTTCTACTTTAGTTTAGTACATAATAGGGTAGTTGATTGCCAAACATCTTATAGTTATTTTTATCAAATGTCAGAAAAGACAGTTTGTCATAAAAATGTCATAATTTAGTCGTTTCCATACTCAATATGATTTTTTTAATAATGAAAACTTGCAGAAACACTGACATTCCATTTCCAAGCTAGTAAGTTTTTGTACTGTTAATTTAAAGTGTCATAATTAACTGTAGATTCAGTTATCTACCATATACCCTATTCCGACCACTCCAGACTTATAAACTCAACGTTTCGAGAAATAGCTTGTTACCTTCGAAAAATAGGTAATTTGTTTATGAGGAAACTAATTACGAACCAAAAAAGATATGACGTATAGGTAGGTACTGTTACTGTTAACAGCAGCGTTTTATCTGTTTAATTACGAGAATAAAATAAAATTAATCAGCTTCCACTTAGCACAAGGTGGTTCACCATTTATCAGAAAATCGTATTTTGGAATTCGTAGATAAAAATGCTATTAATTTACTACTTAATATAGGTAAGTCATTATAAAGAATTTCCGTAAGATAATATAAAGAAATATTTAAAGATTAGCCAGATAAATTGTATGTAGGTAATACAGTACCTGAATACCTAAGCGCTACAATACTTACCTATAACAAAAGATTTTTTTAATATTTTGTGTAAAGACAAAAAATTTTTTGCGATTTCATCATAGATGTTGAACAATAGTTGTTCATTATGAGGAGTAGAAGCCCCAGGTCCTGCGCCTTTTTTGTTACACCTGTCTGTATACAGGTTGTAAAAAAAGAGTAATAATAATTTTGAATCACTTTATTGTGTCGATTTTTATATGAAAAAGGTCTAAGATCGCAAAGCACGGTTTGCAATGCATATAAGCAGCGCCGTAATAGTCACTTTTCATCTGTCAGCATTTTTGGCATCTTTTACAACAAAAAACATGGGTAATAAGTAGAGATGCAACGAATATTCGGCATCTATTCGGTATTCGGCCGAATAGTGTCAATATTTGGCCGAATACCAAAAAAATATGTAAATGAATGCGTATTTCAATTTAAAAAAGTGTTTATTTAGAAAGATAATTAAGTCATTTAATATTTAAAGTTAATTAAAGGCAGGTTGTGGTGAATAAGTACATGTTTCTCTGCATTAGCTGGTAAAAGCCGATTTCGTTTTTCTTTGTAGACAAGACCCTCCTCCGAAAATAGTCTTTCACTATAGACAGTACTACAAGGAGACGACAGATACATTTTAACTTTATTAATTTGGGATACTGTTTAGAGTTTGCAGACCACCACTTGTAAGGGTCTACCAAAAAAATATGTAAATGAATGCGTATTTCAATTTAAAAAAGTGTTTATTTAGAAAGATAATTAAGTCATTTAATATTTAAAGTTAATTAAAGGCAGGTTGTGGTGAATAAGTACATGTTTCTCTGCATTAGCTGGTAAAAGCCGATTTCGTTTTTCTTTGTAGACAAGACCCTCCTCCGAAAATAGTCTTTCACTATAGACAGTACTACAAGGAGACGACAGATACATTTTAACTTTATTAATTTGGGATACTGTTTAGAGTTTGCAGACCACCACTTGTAAGGGTCTGCCTTGCGATTGAGACGAGCACTTTTTTAATTAAAAATCAATCTCGTTAGCGATTGAACTTTTTTCCATCCCCTCAATCGGCAAATTGGCAGTAGCGACTTGACAAAGTGCAGATATTGTTATGGATTTCTTCAACAACTTGGCAACAGCTGAATATTCGGCAGCCTAATATTCGGCTATTCGGCCAAGACCTCCGCCGAATATTCGGTAATAGGTATTCGGTGCAATTAGTATTCGTTGCATCTCTCGTTCTTTCGTTGTATTGAAAAAGGAAACAACTTTGTTTTGCTGTTTTAGTTACTTTATTTATACCTATCAGTCGTCATCGTCACTAAATCACAGTATTCATAGTCCGTCACTGTTGTTCAATAACATAACGTAAAAACGAGACTGATCAAACTGATCAAATAGTTACAATTAAGAAATGACTCATATGATCGTAGTTTACAAGATGACTCATAGTGTCATCGGTTATTAAAAAATGTTTTGGTCAATGTATGGTACTGATTATAATATAAAATGAGTCATTCATTGGGAGTCTTCAATTCTATACTAAGTATACTAGGTATACCCCAAGGGTCTCTAGCTGGACTTCGGGAAGGATAGGCATTAGGCTATACTCTACCTACTCTCTAGGACCTAGGAAGATAGATAAGATAGGTAGGAAGGAACCTACCCATAGCATGCATTTGCATTCGCTTGATGGTAAATCCAGTGGACAAGCCAACTTTCTAACTACGGTACAGGGCAATTTTTTTATACGTCCCATGCAAAGTAGTTAGCTTTAGTACGAAAGGTTCAATTTTTTTTAATGATTTGAACATAGGTTCTTTAGGAAATTTGTTTAATGAGTAGAAGTCACTGTAAAGTTTTGGCGGTGGTCCAAAAATAGCACTATAGGTATTGCATTCCTTACTCCTAATGCAGCAGATGACGTGTCCTGTGAAACAGAGGGAGCGGCTGAATCTGTGAGTCATACAATGGTCATACTGTTCCCCAGGGTGCGGGCGGGCGAGACCGTGCCTGCACCGCATAGGGGTGGCGGGATCGATACAGGCGAATGCAAAATGGACATACCATAACATACAGGGTGTTTTTTAATACCTGTAGTGTACAACCCGTTAAAGGAAAGGAAGGTTTTACGTATAATACTGAACAATTTTTTCTATATCATTTCTTTTTGGTTATTTCAACAAAGTTTTGAAAGTAAATTGCTCACTTTCAAGTTACCCTTAACAATTTGCACATCTTTTAAAGAACACCTTGTGTGGGAGTGGTATTTAGGGCTTAAATTAAAAGAACTTAGAGTCGCTGACTTAGTTATGAGTCCAGTCTAGACTAAAACTCATTAATTGTTTGAGTGTTTTGTTGTAAGTATAGGTTCGTAAGTACGTAAGTTTACAGACGGAAAGTTAAACGAGTAAGGTCAAGCAAGTTAGTTTATAAATGATAATGAAAGGGAGGGATCTCTGTCTATTAACAAAAATCTCAACTTTTTAATTTATAAGACACTATAATATGATAGTACCGTATACCACAGATAGTACCACCGTATACCCATCGAATTGTGTCGTCCCGTTATACTTACATAAGTACATATTGATCCTCTGTCAATATGTATCGATTTAATGTTTTAGTTTCTATTTAGTTAAATGACTCTTTGTTTTTGAATATTGATCAATCTAGTAATTGAAATATTGTTTGTTTGTTTGTTTGTAAACTCTTTATTGTGAAAGAACAAAATACAATATACATAAAACAAGGACAAGACATACAAGGGCGGACTTATCCCTTACGGGATAAAATCTTAAATCTTATCTCTTAAATATTAATATGTTAAAATGTAAATATTTTCACTATTAGGTACGCTTCCACTGAGAGTAGTAAATTAATACACACGCTAAGTTAAACTTATTTTTAACCGACTTCAAAAAAGAAGGAGGCTCTCAATTATTCGGAATCTTTAAAAAAAATGTAATAATGAGATGCCAAATTAATTAATCTACCATTCTATACCAACCAACAGTAGTTATAGAAACCTATTTGCAAAAAAATACTAAACACGTGCAGAGTAATCAGGAATATCTATAAGTGCTACAGAAATGGTATTGAAGTCGTGTGGCGTACTGCTGCCTTTATAGGATAAACTCGAAACGAGGTCGCCCATACAAGGATGCAACCGCAGGGAAAAGTGCCATTTACGACACTACTCTCCTCCACACGCGTAGGCACCTAATATGGCTTACCTATCCATTTTCAAGCATAGAATTGCTACAAAAAGATTGACAATGTTTTTGTTTTCAAGAAAAAGTTTTGTAAGTGCCATGCACAGACATGCATCCCGCTCCCAGCGACGATATAAAACTTCTTTGGTACCATGGTACTGTAAATGACCGTATGAATGCTGATAAGATGAATGGTGACTCCTCGGATGTTAAGCAAGTAGGTACTCAAGGTGTAGGTGGGCCTACGCAGTTAGGCAACTGTTTCTGTCTCCTTGAGAAGTACTTTCTTCTACTGTTGAGTTCAACGTTACAGTTACCTATTCGAAAGTGCCGTATAGTACATATTATGTAGTGATAATTAATTAAGTAAGTCTGATACATCCTCTCTGTGTATAGGCAGTCTGTGCATTTTTACTCACGCAAACGGGAAATGCTTTGAATTGAAGCCAAAGCTAAAAAATATTTACGAATAATTTTCAAGCAAAACTGAATCTGAAGAATGTTCGGTGGATTCAGGTCAAAATTGAGCGTCTATGTCAATTAGTGTAAAACTGCAATATTGTAGAGAAAGCATTGAGATGACGCGGTGGAAAGTATTTAGCAGGTTGAGCATTGTACCACGGTATTTAACGATATGATAATTAACTAAAGAACGGCAGCAGTAGTAGGCCACTCGACGTCTCGAGCCGTGGCTGAGTCAGTCGCGATCGCCAGCCTGATCAAACACCGCGTGAGCACAGGTACGTGCCAGCTCCGCGGTAACTTGCTTTCTTATCGTTCTGTTAAATTGAGATCGCTAGCCACAGTTATCGTATCATATCGCACCTGTTATCAACCCGTGTAATGTTGATAGTCGCTATACGCGTTACCATATATGGTTACGAAAATTAAGCTAGCTCGCGATTGGCTGGAAATGAATACTTCACTGTAGTAAGTGAACTCTGATAAGAGGAGTTTTATATAGGTTTATCCTCGAGCGGCAGACCTCATTTTGTTGCGTGCGCTTGACCGTGGCACCGGAGTCGCACTAATATCACTTTTGTTCAAATATTTGTTAAAAGTAAGTTTTATTTCATTATAACTATTATCAGTTGTAGCTGTAATGTTTATTTTTCGACAATTACTAACTGTGCGGATATTAAATAACAATGTAGACAATGTGAACACTGGACAAAACTAAAGCATTGTGTACCTGTACATGTTACATAATACCATTTACGTAACCAGGTGAAATGAGTGACGATAGATAGCATCTTGTGTGAATCGTCTCATCATTGAAACCGTGCATAGCTACGGAAGGACACGAATTAATTTAGTAATTGTTTCAGACTAATTCAAAATGTGCGACGAAGAAGTAGCCGCGCTGGTAGTGGACAACGGGTCCGGGATGTGCAAGGCTGGGTTCGCCGGCGACGACGCGCCGCGCGCCGTGTTCCCCTCGATTGTGGGCCGGCCGCGCCACCAGGGCGTCATGGTCGGCATGGGACAGAAGGACTCGTACGTCGGTGACGAGGCACAGAGCAAGAGAGGCATCCTCACCCTCAAGTACCCCATCGAGCACGGCATCGTCACCAACTGGGACGACATGGAGAAGATCTGGCACCACACCTTCTACAACGAGCTGCGTGTGGCGCCGGAGGAGCACCCCGTGCTGCTCACCGAGGCTCCCCTCAACCCCAAGGCCAACAGGTAGGTACACCTCCCGCCCCTTGCGCGCCCCTCTGGCCAAGTCGCGGCACTCAGCAGCTTGCTAACGCCCGCTTTCCGTTACAGAGAGAAGATGACACAGATCATGTTCGAGACGTTCAACACCCCCGCCATGTACGTGGCCATCCAGGCCGTACTGTCGCTGTACGCGTCCGGTCGTACAACCGGTATCGTGCTGGACTCCGGCGACGGCGTGTCGCACACGGTGCCCATCTACGAGGGCTACGCGCTGCCGCACGCCATCCTGCGGTTGGACCTGGCCGGTCGCGACCTCACAGACTACCTCATGAAGATCCTCACGGAGCGCGGCTACTCGTTCACCACCACGGCTGAGCGGGAGATCGTGCGCGACATCAAGGAGAAGCTGTGCTACGTGGCGCTCGACTTCGAGCAGGAGATGGCCACCGCCGCCTCCAGCAGCTCGCTCGAGAAGTCCTACGAGCTGCCCGACGGACAGGTCATCACCATCGGAAACGAGAGGTTCCGTTGCCCTGAGGCTCTCTTCCAGCCCTCGTTCCTGGGTATGGAAGCTAACGGCATCCATGAGACCACATACAACTCGATCATGAAGTGCGACGTCGACATCCGTAAGGACCTGTACGCCAACACAGTATTGTCCGGAGGTACCACCATGTACCCCGGAATCGCCGACCGTATGCAGAAGGAAATCACAGCTCTAGCTCCATCCACAATGAAGATCAAAATCATCGCGCCCCCAGAGAGGAAGTACTCCGTATGGATCGGTGGGTCGATCCTCGCCTCCCTCTCGACCTTCCAGCAGATGTGGATCTCGAAGCAGGAGTACGACGAGTCTGGCCCCTCGATCGTGCACAGGAAGTGCTTCTAAGCCCACTGAGACTTCTACGCCTAAGTTATGATGCCCTACACCCGCGCCCCTATTGGGCGGCTCAAATTACGCTTGTGATCTTTATTTTAAGTTCAGTATTTAAAATAGGTTGTAAGGTATCGTAATATGCATATTACGAAAAATCCATGAATCTTTGTTGATTCAGTTTATGAAAAGAGTTTTTATTAATTTATTGTTACTAACCAACTTTGTAATAAAATTAATTTATATACCGGTATAAACTGGGTCTTTTATTGAATTTAAATCATGGAAATACTTTTCTGTCGAGTCACGAATATGCCATATGCCAGTTACACCAGACCAGAGCGGGAAAGTAAGTTCTTTATTGTCAGCAGAGTATACATCGCTCTGAGCTTTCATAACGGACAGCTCTACATTTATTGAAGCCAATGTTTTACCATGACTTCTATGAAGTAGTCTGTGTAGGTATGGTCAATTCTTCGTACGACTTACGTCCAAAGAAAAAATACATTCATCAACTCGAGAAACCAAACGTTAATTTTTTAAATACTAATTGATACCACACAGCTAATTAATTCGCGTAAGCACATTTCGTCATTCACTTATTTGTTTTTTATTTATTTATGTATAGTTTATTTTTCCTACCCATACGGTTAAATATAAATAGGCATAAGATTATCTGTTAGGTATACAGAGTGTTTTCAATTCTTGTATATAGGGTGACTTTAAATTAGTTCTTGATACCAAAGGATATGCATGTGCTCATGATAACAAACAACTTTTTAACAAAAAAATTTTTTGGACTCTTCATACAAATCGATCAGCCGAGCGGCCAAATTAGTATGAAGAGTCCAAATTTTTTTTGGTATTTGACTATGGGTTCCTTGGGGAAAGTTGATCAGAATCAGGAGTAGAAGCACTGACTAAAATATCGCGCACTAATAAAGTAGCACCTATATATTACTTTCAAGAAAAAAACTTCCCATACTAAGATGTTTGATCGGCTCATCCACTTGTAAGCGAATTAAACTTTTTTCACGAAGTGACTATTTCTCAGTTTTATGAGTAAAACCCCTAGCTTTATTAGGGTCGCTAGTTTAAAAAACACTCTATATAAAGAATTCATAATTTTAGCCAATAAATTTTCGTTTTATGTTAATCATATCTTTTTGATATAATATAATCTTTTTTCACTAAATTCATATTATCATCACCATTCAGATCGTATACCTCACGCCACGTCCACATTAGTCATATCCTTCTTTTAAACCCTATATAATTATTGCTCATTTGATCTTCTGTCCGATCGATATCCCTACAACCTCATATCCATTTACTGATGGACAGACATACATAGTTTTGGCTAGGCATAAATCAATAACCGACCAAAACTGATAACTAAATTATAAGAATTATTCTGGTTATTATAGCAACTTATATTTAGCTATGACATGACTTTATGAAGTCACACTCCTACTTAATTAACCAAAACCATGACAATACGCTTAATCAGTTCTAGTAGGTAAACAATATATTCAAAGCTTATATCATTTATAAAATGTTTTCCTTATTACTGAAACAAATAAGGTCGAGACATTGCCATGGCAACTAGGTACCTTTATCTATCTATACTAACTGAACTCTTAAGAATTCTGTGTCTATACATAGATGTCCACTTTCTCATCGGGAGTCGGGACCATCTTGGATCTGACCTAGAGCAACGTGTGTAAACAGTGCACCGGTTATAATTATCACGCCATAAACGGACAGACACACCCACAGCATTCGTCTGCTGTTCATGTGACGTCACATCACGTCTGCAGCTATTCCCGTCGGGAGTGACGTCGCACCTAAAAAGCCGCATCGTTACCGTTGCTGCGCTGCTGGCGCGGCGCGCCGTAGAAACCGCAGAAGACGTAACGTATCGACTACGACCCAAGATGAATTTCAATAGTCCCTTGAAAGCAGTTTGATTCAAACTTTTAGTGACTTATTTTCTCTATTGTCTATTGATCTTTTTTTTATGTGATGGGTGGCAAACGAGTAGACGGATCACCTGATGGTAAGCGATTACCGCCGCCCATAGGCACCCGCAATACCAGAGGAGTCACAAGTGCGTTGCCGACCTTTGAAATGGGATGGGGGGATGGGGGAAATTGGGGGGGGGGGGCTCCGGTACCCTCACTCACTCGGCGAAACACAAATCCTAAAGTCGCTCAACTGGCTAAAGAGTTATGCTTGGGGTTTATTGACGTAATCAAATCCGAATCGAGTTTTTTTTTAAATTAAAGTCACCGACCATAGCTCATAAAATAATCAAGTTAAACTGGTGAATTATCAATTGACATACGATAAGAAAGTAGCTTTTAATATTTTTTTGATTTAAACAAATGTAATTTTAATGTATTTGGTATTAACATAGAAAAGACATCAACGAGCAACATGTAGTACTCGTTGATGTCTTTTGTATGGCGGATATGTTTTCTAGATTTCTTTGATCTGTGCTGTCAATTAAATACGAGCAAAACATAACAGGCAAGCAAGCCATGGACAATAATTTGATGTATGTACAATATTTGTACATCTAAAGTTCTAAACAAATCAAATAAAACTGTTTTAGTCTCATGACGACTCAATAAGAGATGTGTAATAATTTCGAATGGAATGCTACTACTCTAGAATTTTTAAATAGGTAGTCTGAGATTTTTATGTTTTTACATGACAGCACCAAAAAGGAAGTGCTAAGTAGGTAATATTTCTATAGTTCATGTAATGTGTGTAAGTTTCTCTATTCCACTATAAATTCAAAAGAGATGAACTGATTTAAGAAAATTTATGATTGATAACGAAATATTGAACAAATCAAGCTACGTTCCTTTCTAGCCATCGCAAACTCATTTTATTATGCTTTATTCTGCAGTACACTTTCCTTAATCGCTGCGCTTCGTCCCTTCGGCTCAGTTACTATGCCACCCCCGCATGCACCCTTCCCATATTCCAAGGGCAGCCGGCGGCCCCCCGTGCATGCGAGGGTCAAGGGCGTATCGATTCCAGTCAGCCGTCAGCCCTGCCAAGAGTCCCTGCCCCCTGCGTCCGCTTCACCACACCGCTCCCCCCGCCCGCGCCCGTCGGAGACTACCACACGAGTATGTTACCCCCGCGCCCCTTGTCTCTGTCTGGGTTTATGGAGGATTTCTTACCATAATTTTTGTGTAGACTTATAGTAGATAAAGAGAGGCAAATAGAACCCTTTGTTCCCACTAGTTCAGTAAATACAATCGCCTGTACATGACAAATAGGTATGTACTTAGTTACTTTACTCTTTGTTGACAAGTACGAATTTGGCTTAATGTATGAAAATCACAAAGTGAAACATTTTCTAAAAAATATCTGCACTCTCACATTAAAAGTCGTATTCTTTAGTATAATAAGCTTTTTAGCTGAAATAATTTGAAAACAGAAACGTTCTCGTACACAATAACTGTCGGAATGCATCTTACAGAATCGACATTCGCAGACAGGTCCACAAAAAATATTGCCCTCTTTCCCCCTCTCCCCATTGAACCTGCCCGCTTTACTTGGAGACACGATACATCTCAGTTCTAGGGTTCGCCGATTTCTGCTTGAGTCTTCGACATCAATTACTTCGAAAACTGAAGCAATTTACTTCGATAGAATTTAACAGCGACCAGACTTTTAGAAACGTGTGATCGTCAAGTAGGTATGCCAACCTCGTTATAGAGCTGTCAGCTACGACGAAAAATTTTTATTAAAAAACAGTGTGTCATTCGATATAGTGCAAACGTTAAGGGGTGAAATTAATCACAATTTTATCGAAAAAAATTGAAATCCCGTTTAGTTTTTATTAATTTATTTTTACTAACGAAATAAATAATGGCAAGAAACTTGAACTTTGAAATAATGGTAAGCAATGTAAAGACTACAGAAAACAAATCACAACAGTGGTCGTAGCCGTAGTAGCAGATGCAGTAGTTTTATTATAATATTGCAGATGTTTTATTTAATATTTTTCATATTTTTTTTGTCTGTAAATATCGTCTTGTTTCACCGCTCGTTTGTACACTTAATACACTTTATAACGAGAGACATACTGTATATATGTACCGTGATAGGCTTAGTAACCAGTAAAGTTTTATAAAATAGGTTTAAAGAAAAAAATAATGTAAGGAACCCTTAGTGCGCTTCTGTAAGTTAGGTTGGGCTTAGGCTGCCTAGCTCATCCAACAATACATTTCATGTAAGAGAGCAAAATGTTTCTTAAATCCTTACGCATAGAGAAGAGAGAACCAGTTTTTAAGCTACTTAAAAAAAACTATTTTTGTTTACATGTTTATTTCTCGGGAAGTATGTATGTTCACGATTTTCCTGAAAACTATCGGACGGATTGGAGTGAATTTTATTTTAACAGAAAGCTTGTCGCTGGAGTAAATCAAAGTCTCAAAGTTTAGAGAGTTTGATGGAATAGGTATTTTTTATACTACCAGGAAAAGATACGAAGTTTATAGTTTACAAAAAGATTTGTATCGCTCGTTGATGTCTTTTGTATAGCCAAAACATTTTTTCACTTGTGCTATTGAATATAACGAGAAATATATTACAAAAGTAAAAATTTGAAAATAGTAAAGAAAAATTAAATTAAAAAAGAAAAATTTAAAGAACATTTAAGTCGCAGCCACTACAATAATAAAATTTATTATTAAGCTAAAGCTAAGCCATCCAAACTTTGGGCCTTCAATTTGTATTGATTTCTATGACTCTATTGATTTTGTTGTGATACCTAATATTTAAAAGTACAATGCCTGATCATGAGTAAAACAGGTAGCTCAAAGCTTAAGTAGGTGCTATTTTTACTAAAATCTTTTTTTAATTTAGTTATTTACTTACTCATCTCATCTTATTTACTCATCATACTGACTTTTGTTCTACGACTTTGGTCAAATTGCAAAAATATTTTTGGACTCTCCATACAGATGACCAATTTGTATGAAGAGTCCTAAATTTTTTTTGTGATTTGAGCAAAGTCGTAGAACAAAAGTTGTTCAGTACGATTATTAGAATCCCCACTTAACGGGTCCTACACCAATTTCGTTACACCCTGTATAATACTTTGCGGCCTTCTTTCTTATGAGGGCAGAATACACAGTATGATGTACTACAATTCATTTATAATTAAGTGGGTCAACTGCCCAGCCCTAAGTGAAATGAGGCATTAAATTAATTGTGACACGATGCGAGGGATTGGCCTATATTATGGTAACACCATCACGGCTACAAGGACAATTTCACGTACATTGCGTAACCGGCAAGTGTATTAATCTTCCTAGTATCATATTAGCTAATAGGCTACGTAATGTACATCGAATTGTGCTTGTAATTTAAAAAATGTAGTTTTATAGGCCTCCTGATGCCAGTTCTTACTATTCACAGACTTTACTCACCTAGAGCGTGGCTATTTGGCTATCGCGTCATCCAGTAATGTGAAACCCTGTGATGATCCTTCAAATAAATTTAAAAGTCTTGTATACATAGAATAAATAGAAAATAAATCCTATTTGAAAATAATAATTAATATTCCAGCGATAATTATGCTTCATAATGTTCATAAGTTGTTAATTTATTATCCGATTGTTCAAACGAAGGGTAATGTACTAATAATGGCCAGATCGCAGATTTGGCCAGATCACGAGTATCATTGATGAACTTCGAAAAATCTCTAAGTTAGGATACTGGTATTCGCGGGGCTCCGTTGATTCTGTTTTGTCGGAGCTCCTTGACGATATTGACCTATCATTCCATGATTTGACCAATTTCTATGATCTGACCACGACACATACACAGTGTCCACACCATGAAGAACGGATTAGTAACACTAATAGTGTGTGTGTATACAGGCTTTGGAAAGAATGCGTGCCACTCTGTAACGCTCCACTTGTAACGCCATACAACATAATACCATACAATACGAACCTAACACAAAGAGTTACAAATGTTACGCATACGCATTTACATTACAAACCGAAAGATCAAAGCCCCATTACAAGTCGTTGTAACTATTTGTAACATTCACTGCCTTAAATAGCCACATAACACTGAAAGAAACTGTGGCCGGTTTTAGCTATGGTTTTAGTGCTTGTTAGATTTCAGATTAACAAGGAATCCCCAGTTATGTAGGTAATTACTATAAGTAATCAGGTATGGTTATTGACAAAGTAATTAAGTGAATTACTGTCAACTGTTTAGGAAAGTTGTTTTAACGAAATCTTTTTTCCAAACTTAAATTCAATAATGTTCCATTCGAAAAAGAACAATAACATATACCCATCCAATAACATACCTATACACATCATCTAATGTTCTAAGATTGGGACCGTATGAAAGTGTGAGATTTATTTTATTTTAAATTGTTACTTACTTGAAGACCTTTGAAAAATATCAACGTTTTGCATGCCTGAATAAATCTCTATATTCCCCCTACAGCTTCTGTCTAGGAATCCTACACATATCTATCGGAACTATGCGCAAAACCATGAAATAGAAATACCTAGGTACTAAGTGAGTTGGTAAGAAAGAACAATAGTAACCATTTCCCATGATTATCATTTGATTTCTCAGTTCATTCTCAAAGCAAACGTTCTCGGAAATGCGCAGGCGATCGACGACTACTAATGAAGTGTCTGTGCGTTTGTTTGTCACCTTCGAAGACTATTCTGTCACGATTCACGACATCGCTATGCAAATGAGTCAGACGCGACACGAGTGTATGGTCGTATTCGATAAGTATTCGCGCTGCTAGAAACAATTTATTTACAATACTTCATAATAGTCTTCATAGACTACTTCTCTCGAAACGTCAAGAATCGTAGTAGATGGCGACCACGAAGATGGAAGCTCAAGGTCCCATATTATGGTGAGAGTTTAACCTATCGAGATGGATAACACCCACAGTGGTCCAATTCAGCTAATGAACTTCGAGCTACAAAACGGTTGCGTTAACGCTGTTATACGCGGTAAAGCCGTCATTTCTTTTTCTACTATCCAAAAAGTTTTAGTTTAAGTCAAAGCTAAACTATAGCTAAACCAAAACGCTCAGTGACACATTTCACATTATTCGGATCACGGGTTTGCCTGTCTCATTATTGGTATTTTATATCGGTATTGGTAAGGCGACTATGGATTTACCTACTTTAACTTCTTTTTCCTAACATATAGGAGCAGCACGACAAACGGGTACACTATGGATGTGTTTCCCTCCACATATCGCACATTTCCTCTGAGTGAGTCACACGCTAGAAGCAATGGATATGCATTGAGCTCGCATATTATTGCAATGTGGATATGATTGCCCGAGGCCGATGCGGTTGAATCTGTCTTGAATAGCTAAGTACCACTAAGTACGTATGAATTTACAATCTGCTTTAGGAAAGATAGCCACAGGGCTACGCGTATTCCGGTCTTCCGGTCGTGTTGAGGTTCTTTCTTGGTAAGCTCACTTCTTACCTTCGTCGGATGAAAAGATTTCAAGGGCTTCGCAAGAGGGTAACCTCTTGGTAAGTAGTATGCAAGAAAGAATGCATAGATAAATAATCTGCGAGGTAAGGCAGTATGTTTAATGTAAGGGTAATTTTATATACTATGAGATGAAACCACTTTTTAGATAGGGCTAAATTGAAAACCGAATGTACTAATGTTATCAAATCATAATAGGTATAAAACAAACTACATAATTCAATATGACTAGAGTTTTAGTGTAAAATGACTCGTAACAATCTTCGTAGAATCCCTTAGTAGTATGTAATATAATCCGATTAAAGATTTAAAAAAATATTTTTAAATTCCATCGATTAAACTTTTTAACGGATGGGGAAGCTCTTAAGACTTCCTTCCTAATAATTCTAAACATACCGGTTAAAACCAAATACATAACTTTAATGTTTTACGTGTTTGCGTTGTTGAGGTAAATGTTGAAACAAAACCAAAATGAAATTAACCGCGAGTGAGTCACCAAGAATTAATAAAATAGCCTCGACTATATGTTTGCACTCGATGTGTCACGCTTCAACAATAACAGTTTGTATTTGTAACACGTTACTTGTAAGTGACTGATTATTTGGTACCTAGCGATGTTTCATTTGTTCTCTGAGTTTTATATTTTTAATTATTTATTTTAACTTAAAAAAATAATTACAAAACATAACATAGGAAGTATGTAATACGTTCGTGTTTTGCGCAGATTTCGACGACTTATCTAGATTAAAATAACTTACTGGTATTTTATAGGAAAATAAACAGTCCACGAGTTCGTTCAAACTTGTTTCGATTCTCACAGGATAGGTTTTGTGTGTAGCAATATTTTAAGTTGGCTCATACATAAGAAACAAAAAAAATTATGTCTACACGACTTTGCACAAATAGCAAATAAAAATTGTACCTACGAGGAAAATAAAAATTGTACTGTAATGACTGAGGAAAGTAAAAATTGCAACAAAGTCGTAGAGGAAAAGTTGCTCAGTTTCATGAATATAATTAAAAGTCCATCTTAAAGTGTTACTGCACACTTTTCTAAAGTCGGAGAGAAATATAACTAACAGTCTACTAAAAGATGCTGACTTAGTTAGGAATGTACCAGAGAACGTGCCTATAGACAGACTCTAGCAGTAGCTATTATCTAATCGGTGGTTTAGGTAAGTTACAGATTATTTAGCATAAACTACATCCAAGCATTTAACGTCATCATATTTCCAGTCCTGAAATGAATAAGCACATACAAATCATAAGCGTTATCTAAAATGTATGTGATGATCTGTGATTTGATAATTTATTCATAATTTCCTTGTTTGTAAGAAAATTAATAATTGCCAGCTAATCGATGAAAACTTGAACTTTTGCAAAAAGAGAAAATTAAAAACACAAAACACATTTGGAATTACTTTACGTGTGTGATCTTCAAGGCTAGCGTGAAAAGGTTTTATCAGGTACTAGGTTCCGCCCGCGACTTAGTCTGCGTGGACTTCAGAAATGGATCCAGGGAGAAATAAACTGTTAAGGCAGCGTCATCTACTGACAAAGTAAAAGATCAGTTTTTAGTCATTCCTCCGGGAACCTTCAAGTTTTCCGGGATAAAAAGTATCCTATGTGTTAGCCCAGTGCTTTATTTATCTACCTACCAAATTGCATCCAAATCCGTTCAGTAGTTTCAGCGTGAAAGCGGAACAAATAATAAACAACCATAGTTTCGCATTTATAATATTAAGTGAGATTAGTGAGAAGTGAGATGAGATAACCTATCGTATAGCATGTTCCCCCTTCGACTCCGTCGTCACTTACCATTAGATGAGATTGGAATCAAACGCTCACAAATTCTAAATAATAAATAATAATAAAACGTACATATTTAAGCCTTAAAGTATTGGGTTTAACCCGTGTTAGTGTTACCCGTGATATAACCAAAAATAATAGTAAAAACTAACAAAACACGGAACTTATGAATCATACAATACGTATAGATATCTTCGATCACAACAAATACCGCGAATATTATCCAACTTCTCCGTAGCATATACTACAGAACGGTTGAGTCAGCGCGAGCGCGGCGTCTCAGCGCGGTCATAGTCCAAGAGTATGGTAATCAATAACTACGTTTTACTATGTTTTAAGTCGGGTCATACTTTGGAGCAGATTTTTTATGAAACGTATGCAGCAATAAAAGTTGTCTGCTATGTCACTGCTCACTTTCATACGATGATTTTCATATCCGAGTTCTTTCACAACTACACCACAGGTAATACACACAGGTTGAGTCTCCGCTATGCCGCCGCGCCGTCATCACATCACACAAATGACCATGGTATATGACTCACCGGGTTGACCCTACACCGGCCTAATTAGCATAGATAGATTATTAGTATACCCAGACTGTCTGACAGAGAAAACGTATTCGTGAGTAATAATATAATAATAATAATATCCGGGACAAATCACACACGGTCATCTGGCCCCAAACTAGTAAGTAAGGATGTTACAAATAGAGTCAAATGAATCAACTTTTGTTTGTTTACACACCGGTATCCAGTAATAAATCTAAAATGGAAAATGGGCTATTCTGTTCGCAGATGACATCTCCCTTCTTACTTCATACGAAAATAGTACAGTTATTGACGAAAAAATTAACCTAATGCTTCAAAACACAATAAACTGGATGTACGATCATAATCTTGAAATAAATTATTCTAAAACTAAATTAATGGCTTACCACCCTCATCAGAAAAGTCCGATACATATAAATTATACAGTAAATAACATTAAAATAGAAGTTGTAAATGAGTTTTCACTACTAGGTCTCGTTGTTGATACGCATGTTAATTGGAAAGCACACTTAAAAAAATTAAGAACTAAAATTTCTAGATTTTCATACGCGCTTAGAGAAGTCAAAAAAACTACTGACACAGAAACAGCACTCACCACATACTACGCCTACGCTTACGCATGGCTCAGTTATGGGGTAATTCTATGGGGAAATAGCACAGACGCACCTACTCTTTTTACAATTCAAAAAAAACTCATTCGAATAATAGTAAATATATTAGAAACTGACAGTTGCAAGCCCTACTTTCAAAAATATAAAATCCTTACTTTACCGTGTATTTATATTCTGGAAATGTGTAAATTTGTTCGTAAATATCCTGATTTTTTTACGAAAAGAGAAGATTTGCCTATGAAATACCCATTACGATTGCGACATAAAAAGAAACTAATGCTGCCCAACTCTCAACTAAAACTTCACTCTTCTAGTCCACTAGCCATGGCTACAAATATATACAATAACCTGCCGGAAAAAATAAAGTTACAAACCAAAGAAACCCTTTTCCTGAAAGATTTAAAACAACTATTGTACAATAAGTGTTACTACACTATTAAAGAATATTTAGATGAAACATTATAAATATATGTTAAGTACTACTTATATAAAAATATAAGTACACTATTTTATAAACTACGTTTCTAAAATTATATTATAAGACATTTATTAGTTACAACGTTTCTTACGTTATTTAGTTATTAAATTGTTTTAGCTTTATTCCGTCCTCTCCTCTCTTTTATTTTAAGCTGCGCCCGACAGGGTCCATAATGATCTGATTATACTTACTTTAACATCTATATTGTACATTATGGTATGCTAATAAGGTATTGAGTATTGAGTATTGAGTATTGGGCTTGTTCTCTTAAGTAACAAGTTACCGGGCGAAGTCGTGAGATCCAAAAAACTCATTGATAAACTGAACAAGAAAGAACTGATTGATATTGTTATGGAAGTTGTAAATAATAATTGTAACAAAAAAACAACAACACATAAGCTTTTTTATTTATTCTTTCTTTGAATGTACCACCACCTCGCACCAGCGTGCTACGCAAATGAACCCTTCATATTAAAGACATCAACGCGAGACACACGCGACATTTTTTTAACGAACTGTTCATAGAAAAGACATCAACGCGACCAACATTTTTCCCTGACCAACGAAATGGGAAAGTGCATAGTATTTTCTATTGGAAAACAGCTGTTATAATAATATAAATATGTATGTATGTACTTAGAAATTACGCAACAACCAAAATCAAATTAATTTATACATACATAACATCCAAAAATAAAATAAAGTCGATTTTAAAGTCAATGAGATGTTTCTCTAGCGAACCAGTTGATATAAGTATTTTCTATTGGAAAGTGTTGTCCAGCAGTTATAGCTTACCGGAATTAATTTTGATCACTACTATAGGCGTGTTCTGAAATAGTGAAAAAAAGAACAATGGCTTCTACTCATGGAACTAGACAATTTGCATTTTTTTGCCATCTTATACATACATACTTCCTGATTTATTTATATACATAATCAAGAAAACCGTTATCCTTCCAAAGGATGTATCGAACTATATCCTACGGCAGTGTTTTTCAACCTGTGGGTCTTTAGCCTTTGTAAAGGGGTCGCGGGAAAAGAAAAAGTAAGTGGTTATAGGTCCTATAAAAAAATACGATTTCAGTTAGAAGGCTGGTCCTGTTTATTTTTTAACAATTTGTCAAAACATGGATCTATTTTGGAGACGTTTATAAGTAAATCATTTTCAAATTGAAGAAAATTATAAACGTAGTCTTTCAAATCACTAACATTTTGTATGTTTATGGCCCTAGGGGGGTCGCAAGAATTTTTTAACTTGTAAAGGGGTCGGGTATTAAAAAAGGTTGAAAAACACTGTCCTACGGCAACAGCTTGTACCTAGACATGTTATGAAATCTGATCACGAAAATGATGATAAATCGACTGTTTTCATAATCGGCAGATAGCTGTTAATTAAGTAGGCATTAAATTAAATAAGGTAGGTATGTGAAAGTAGCTTTAAAGTTTGTTATTAATTTTATTTTTGTGCTTGCTTGACTCGAGCAAACGTTTTGATTATCTCTTAATTGCTTATTTAGATTTATCTAATTTTTAAATATGTAAATATTCAAGAGCAGTTTCTCTCGGGAAAAGTGGTAAAAACCAGTTATTAGAAGAAGCAAGCATTATACTTATGCTTTTTATTTATATGGAACTTATTACATAATTAACATAAATAAATTTTAATTTTGGGTTTTCTAAGAAGCTACCACGCGTATAGTTAAGTACCAATCATAGATATACCTTCGTATGCTAGTATTCTAGATAGATACTCTAAAAAGCCAGCACCTTTGAGTTGCAGTTAACGTAATTTAAATTTAAAAAGCCAGCACCTTTAATTTTAATTACGTTAACTGCACGTGATAAGATAACACACATCGTGATGATCTCGAATGCATGATATTTAGGTAGACCAAGTAAGTAGACAGGTAACAGAAGCAAGATCATAAGTTTACGTTCGCGAACCGCAAGGTATTTGCAGAAAAGGCACCAAATCACCAAACAGTTTTTATGGTATCGCTTCTCGCAGAGAACGCAGGTACATAGGGATCTTTTTAACTTGGTCATGTTACCATACCGACAGTCATCCTTCGCGATATTGAATGAATCGTTTTCGTAGACTAACATACAGGCAAACGCTACATTGCGAGAGTGTGAGTGCGCCATGTTCCTACAGTAACCGTTGGTAGCCGTCCACCAATCGCAGGCCAGTATTTTCCCGATGCCCATATTTGGTAATGCCATCGGTGGCTCCAAGTGGGGATCGGGCGAGTCCATTGTTGTGTCAAGAAAAACAAATGTTCCCAATTCAAATGTTGAACAATTGCATGACATCTGTCAACGGAGTTTGTCAGTGGATGCATTTTGTAGGTAATTTTGATAAATTCCGGTAAAATAGGTTGAAAATTTTGAATTGAATATCTTGCGGGACTAGCGGGACGGCATCAGAGGTCCGTTGGAAGAGTCCATTGCGTGACGCTTGCGTAGTGTGGTGGAGCGGATCGACCTCGCGCGGCGCTCGGCAGACACCGGCCGGCATTTCACACGGATCGCCGATCGCTGAAGCATTGTTTCTTGCGCGCTGCTAATTCCACTGGTAAGTCCCGTTTTTCAACATTTTCATATTCAAACGTTCACTTAAAAACGTACCTAACAGCTGACCGTTATTAGCGCGGTAACCTTGAAAGTTACGGGAGCGGTCACTGGCATTATTACGTAGACGTAGAAATAGGTCACGAAATCAAAGTTAATCGTAGCTCGTAGTCGTCGTAACCACATTATTTATAGATAAGTAGGTATATTCGGGAACTTCGTAGTTCTACAAGCGTAGCCCGTAGCTTGATTTTGGAGCGTTGCCAATTTTCTCTAATTAAGGAAATCCCGCTAACTTTCATTCTAAGCTTTCATCGTTGTTTGCCTCCCGCGCTTGTGTCGATGAACTAGGCTTGCATTTTTTGATTGATAGCTAGGTAGGTACCCAGGCTACGCACAATGTAGGAAAAACATATGCGTGTTGTTCGTTAGTCGGTAGCAATATGCGTTGATGAGCGAATCTCGTAGACGTTATCAAGCGGCTCGCTATCAGCGGGGGCTGCGCGGGGCGAGGGGCGCACGCAGCCTGCAGCAGCGCGCAATACCATATATGGTAACGAAAACTCAACTTGCCTCCGATTGGTCGAGAGACGCGCGGTCGCGGGCAGGGGCGGCCGATAACCACACTCGTTTATATACCCCGCGTGTCGCGCAAGCCCACATTCCAAGGAGTGAGCTCGAGCTGAAGTGTCGTGCAGCAATTGAGGCTGTGCAATATCGTTAATTTATTTATTTAATAGGACTATTTAATTAAAAGTAAGTTGAAGATGTGCTCTCGTTTGTGGACAAGTGATGTAGTGTGGTGTGATAGTGGAAATAGTTGATTGATAAGTGCGTGGGGTCAGTGACACGGGGGTAGGCTGGGGTCGCACACGTCACCGGCGCCGGCCACCCTGGAGCGCGCCGGTTGCGGTAGGGCGTGGCGCGTTACCGCACTTTACCTGACGTACATTTTTGGATTGGTGTTTGTTCAGTTGTTCCTAATTGGAATTTGAAAGTAGATTGGTGATCGACTTTTACCTGCGTCGCCCGCCGGTAAGAGGAGCCCGTCTCCGCGCCACGTCCGCGGCCTCTCATTATGCCGCCCCTTATTTGGTGAAGATTTGTGGCTCCATCGCCCACTTTGTGTGTTGCGTAGGTCTCTGCCCACATCTAGCTTGCCTGTTTATGGACATGGTTAGGTTGCGGTTGAGTTGGGTTGGGTTTAATTTTGTGACGAATGAAAGGGTGTTTTGCAAGATTAAGTCAATTTCAAACAACAATGTGGAGTAAAAAATAAGCTTAAATTGCTGTAACTTACATTATCCTTTTCCGTACTTTCAGACTAATTCAAAATGTGCGACGAAGAAGTAGCCGCGCTGGTAGTGGACAACGGGTCCGGGATGTGCAAGGCTGGGTTCGCCGGCGACGACGCGCCGCGCGCCGTGTTCCCCTCGATCGTGGGCCGGCCGCGCCACCAGGGCGTCATGGTCGGCATGGGACAGAAGGACTCGTACGTCGGTGACGAGGCACAGAGCAAGAGAGGCATCCTCACCCTCAAGTACCCCATCGAGCACGGCATCGTCACCAACTGGGACGACATGGAGAAGATCTGGCACCACACCTTCTACAACGAGCTGCGTGTGGCGCCGGAGGAGCACCCCGTGCTGCTCACTGAGGCTCCCCTCAACCCCAAGGCCAACAGGTAGGTGCACCTCCCGCCCCTTGCGCGCCCCTCTGGCCAAGTCGCGGCACTCAGCAGCTTGCTAACGCCCGCTTTCCGTTACAGAGAGAAGATGACGCAGATCATGTTCGAGACGTTCAACACCCCCGCCATGTACGTGGCCATCCAGGCTGTACTGTCGCTGTACGCGTCCGGTCGTACAACCGGTATCGTGCTGGACTCCGGCGACGGCGTGTCGCACACGGTGCCCATCTACGAGGGCTACGCGCTGCCGCACGCCATCCTGCGGTTGGACCTGGCCGGTCGCGACCTCACAGACTACCTCATGAAGATCCTCACGGAGCGCGGCTACTCGTTCACCACCACGGCCGAGCGGGAGATCGTGCGCGACATCAAGGAGAAGCTCTGCTACGTGGCGCTCGACTTCGAGCAGGAGATGGCCACCGCCGCCTCCAGCAGCTCGCTCGAGAAGTCCTACGAGCTGCCCGACGGACAGGTCATCACCATCGGAAACGAGAGGTTCCGTTGTCCCGAGGCTCTCTTCCAGCCCTCGTTCCTGGGTATGGAAGCTTGCGGTATCCACGAGACCACATACAACTCGATCATGAAGTGCGACGTCGACATCCGTAAGGACCTGTACGCCAACACAGTATTGTCCGGAGGTACCACCATGTACCCCGGAATCGCCGACCGTATGCAGAAGGAAATCACAGCTCTAGCTCCATCCACAATGAAGATCAAAATCATCGCGCCCCCAGAGAGGAAGTACTCCGTATGGATCGGTGGGTCGATCCTCGCCTCCCTCTCGACCTTCCAGCAGATGTGGATCTCGAAGCAGGAGTACGACGAGTCCGGCCCTTCGATCGTGCACAGGAAGTGCTTCTAAGCGCGCCGCCGCCCCGCCTCGCGGCCGGCCGCTCTGGCTTGTAATCTCCGTTAATTTAATTGTACGTAAGATATTATTGTAATTAAAGGTAATAGTGCGGCGGGGCAGCGTGCCCGCCGGCTCGGTACTGCACTCGCCAAAGGATTTTTTGTAATCTCGTGAATGATGATTGTATGTGCTGAAACGGATAAGACTACTTTCTTACTAGGTCATTTATAAATTATAAAAAATAATGAAAATACAAAAAAAAGTTCGGAAAATTTATATCTGTTTATCATTTTATCCCCTACAACACTAATGCACTATGCAATGCAAATCTTTCTGCAATGCAATATCTTTCATAGCGATCGAGGGCATCGCTTGGCTTGGCATTGACCCCCTGTAGGCACAGGATTATAAATAGACCAAGCAATCGGTCGCGTCTCGCTTCATGATAGCATCAAGTTTGCGGTCATTGCCACGGGGCACGGTTGCGGTCGAGTCTGAGTGTGGTTAGGTTGCGTAGACCGCCAAAATTAGCTGATGGCGGTTGCATGGTTGCAAATCGGCTTACGAAATCAAAAATGTACTATTTGGTACCTACCTATGGTAACTATCGTACTGACCAAAAATAGTGCGCCCGCCATTGTATTTTAGAGATGAAACGGATAGCTGTTTGGTCGAATACCGGATATCCGGCCAACCCTGAAGCCGGATAGCCGAATATCCGGCTCAACATTGCAGGTTTTTTCATTCATGAGCAGTTTCCAATTTTTCTTTGAAAATCGATAGATCAGTTTATTGAATGGAAAAATAAACCGTGGGAGAGCCATGCTTCGGCACGAATGGCCGGCTCGGAGGGTACCGGAGCGGAGGCCCAACTATTTCAAAGGCCGGCAACGCACTTGTGACTCCTCCTGTGTGTGAGGTGTAGCAGTTGTCTATGGGCGGCGGTAATCGCTTAGCATCAGGTGATCCGTCTGCTCGTTTGCCACCTATTAATAAAAAAGAAAAAAATGATTAAAATATTGAATAAACATCTAAGACAATCAATACTACCTTCTATGTAGATATTCATTCACATATTTGCCCTTAGTACAGTACGAGAACATTGATTTTTGTTGTCAAATGAAAATATGGTGATTATAGTAGTTACTAGAGTTTCATTAGTACCTAACAGGCGCGGATCCAGGATTTCGAAGAAGATTTAAAAAAAAAATCAAACAATTAGTTTGCATAATACTGATGATTTCATTTTTTTAACTACCAAAGACCCTTTTTACTAAAAAAATCATACCATTTTTGAACCATTTAGACAAATAAAATAAATAATAATTTATAAATAATAATTATTAATTAATAATTATTTTCTTGGCAAATATAGAAAGTCCGCCAAAATAAAATAACTTCAAATACAAAAAATAATTTTTTCAAAAATTCGTGCTTTTTATTTAATTTCGATGTTAACGGAAAAAAAACCCGATAACTATACTTTTTTTTTCGTTTTATTAATCCTCATCTAGTTTCCTATCTAATAAAAAACTGCAATGTTCTATTTTCGACACAAGCTTTCTACATTATGTTAAATTCATGAGAGTTGCTTACCAGCGCTCGGGAAAAGTATTTTTTCAGGTAGAGACTCTCAGACGAAAAGGAAATTTAGCATAATTTATGTATTTAAGATAAGGGTTTTTAGGAAAAGTAACAGTTTGAAACAACATACACAATCCAAATGTAGTACTTATTAATTTTAAAAAGTTTCAAATTAATGCATTAACTGCTCAAAGTGACTACCAAGCTGTTGTAAACACATTGTCGTAGGTAGGCAGTATAATTTGCTTGGTGGCCCTGCGAATCATCTCTGAGTATTTTTTTTAAATTTTCTGCACACAACAATCCGATCATGGAGTTCAGCCTCCCTCAGTAGGTATTCACAGTTGTACTGTATACTCGTTGCTTCATAGTATAAAAAAAGCGGCCAAGTGCGAGTCGGACTCGCCCATGAAGGGTTCCGTAGCAGCAAGTAACATAATATAAAAGTTTTTGTAACTTGAATGAAAGGTAAATTGCGGTTTACGATTTATGACGTATTTAAAAAAAACTACTTACAAGATATCGTTCAAACCAATTTTCGGTGGAAGTTTGCATGGTAATGTACATCATATATTTTTTTTAGTTTTATCATTATCTTATTTTAGAAGTTACGGGGGGGGGGCACACACATTTTACAACTTTGGAAGTGTCTCTCGCGCAAACTATTCAGTTTAGAAGAAAATGATATTAGAAACCTCAATATCATTTTGAAGACCTATCCATAGATATGAAAATTTTTTTTCATCAAACCCATACGTGTGGGTTAGATGAAAAAAAATTTTTTGAGTTTCAGTTCTAAGTATGGGGAGCCCCCAAAATTTATTGTTTTTTTTTCTATTTTTGTGTGAAAATCTTAATGCGGTTCATAAAATACATCTACTTACCAAGTTTCAACAGTATAGTTCTTATAGTTTCGGAAAAAAGTGGCTGTGACATACGGACAGACAGACAGACATGACGAATCCATAAGGGTTCCGTTTTTTGCCATTTGGCTACGTAACCCTAAAAATGACACAGATGATTCGCAGGGTCACCAAAACCAAAATCAAATAACACTACGTGCAACAATGTGTTTGCAACAGCGTGGTAGCCTTTTTGAGCATTTAATGCATTAATTTGAAACTTTTTAAATTAATAATAAGTACTACATTTGGATTGTGTTTGTTGTTTCAAACTGTTACTTTTCCTAAAAACCCTTATCTTAAATACATAAATTGTGCTAAATTTACTTTTCGTCTGAGGGTCTCTACCTGAAAAAAAAAAAAAAGCGGCCAAGTGCGAGTCGGACTCGCCCATGAAGGGTTCCGTAGCAGCAAGTAACATAATATAAAAGTTCTTGTAGTTTGTTGTAGGCAAATTGCGGTTTACGATTTATGACGTATTAAAAAAACTACTTACTAGATCTCGTTCAAACCAATTTTCGGTGGAAGTTTGCATGGTAATGTACATCAAATATTATTTTTAGATTTATCATTCTCTTATTTTAGAAGTTACAGGGGGGGGGGACCCATTTTACAACTTTCGAAGTGTCTCTCGCGCAAACTATTCAGTTTAGAAAAAAAATGATATTAGAAACCTCAATATCATTTTTGAAGACCTATCTATAGATACCCCACAAGTATGGGTTTGATGAAAAAAAAATTTTTGAGTTTCAGTTCTATGTATGGGGAACCCCCAAAATTATTGTTTTTTTTTATATTTTTGTGTGAAAACCTTAATGCGGTTCACAGAATACATCTACTTACCAAGTTTCAACAGTATAGTTTTTATAGTTTCGGAAAAAAGTGGCTGTGACATACGGACGGACAGACAGACAGACATGACGAATCCATAAGGGTTCCGTTTTTTGCCATTTGGCTACGGAACCCTAAAAAACAATTTTTCCGAGCGCTGGCAAGCAACGCTTAAAGAGACGCACGAATTTAACATACTGTAGAAAAGCTTGTGTAGAAGATAGAACATTGCAGTTTTTTTTATTAGATAGGAAATTAGATGAGGATTAATAAAACGAAGTAAAACAGGTACGGTTATGCGGAGTTTTTCCGGCAAAATCGAAATTAATAAAAAATTTAACACGTTTTAAAAAATGCTTTTTTTAGTTGAAATTATTTTCTTTTCGCAGACTTTCTTTATTTGCCAAGCAAAATCTATTATTCGCCTTTATATTATCGTTTCTATTTGAACCAAATACACTTAATGGTTCAAACGTTATGTTTTTTTTTAGTAAAAAGCAAAGCATTTCACTGGTAAAAAGGGTCTTTGGTAGTTAAAAAAAATTAAACCATCAGTATTATGTAAACGAATTGTTAAAAAAATATTTAATAATTGTTTTTGTCGATAAACTGTGGTCTTGTTTCACCCATTTTCATTTGTGCAGTTTATCCTGGGACACCCTGTATTTCGTATTCCGAATAGCTACCGGATATCCGTTTCATCTCTATTCCCCGTGTCACTACTACGATCTCCCGTATAATTATCGCGGTCTATCTACTAGACGACTTCTTTCCATTAGTAAGTAATCTTTGAAGGAAAATAATCTTATTCCCAATGTAACTCGATAGACGAACTTCCCTTTGGTACTCTCTAAACTTTTTTTATGGTAGGTAGGTAGCCAATAAGTAAACAGCAACGTACATTTTGTACGTCCAACTTACATAATATTGTAATAGCATATAATAATCTTGATCCACTATGGTGGCGTTGCGGTAAAAGCAGCACACCAAAAAAATGCCACTAAACCGAGCTCTACTAAGCTGAA
Source organism: Coleophora deauratella (assembly GCA_958295455.1). Taxonomy (NCBI): domain Eukaryota; kingdom Metazoa; phylum Arthropoda; class Insecta; order Lepidoptera; family Coleophoridae; genus Coleophora; species Coleophora deauratella. The sequence continues at coordinate 13,736,107 of OY282397.1, read as the reverse complement.
CCTCCCCGGGAACTCCCTCTGGAACAATCGGTCTACTTTCACTATTGGTCTATTTTAACCTAGCATAAATGAACCACTGTGACCATTTGTGGCAGATTTCTGCCATTTATTTAAAAAAATAAAATGAATACAATAAAAAAAAAAGTTGCAGAATTCAGCAGATTACCTGGAAATTGCCGAATCTGCTACTTTATGTTTATATATATGTATATATTTTTTAATAAATATTTTATAAGTGGCAGAGATCTGCCTCTACCACAAATGGTAACACTGAAATGAACTCTGTTACCGAGTTCATTTTTAAATTCAAAAGTAACTGTTCTAACGTCCTAAGCAATAGTGGATATATGCTTTTGTAGATATACCTACCATAAATTATGTAGGTATATGTCACAGTGATATTGTCAAAATTAATAATGCCCAAATATCAGGTATGGCAAGTTCCTGAATATTATATTCAAAAATTACAACTGTACGCCATTATTTAGGAGTATGTATTGTTTTTTTTATATTAAGTCGGTGCCTTTCCTGATTTTAAGAGCAATTTCACAGATTTACAGACACTATTAATGTTGAACTCTGGCAGGCTTAATTTATAAGATTTTAAAAAGAACATGACTCCTAAATAAAAGGCCGTTTTAGGTATGTTTTATAGTAATACGATCCGTATGTGTACGTTAACCGACGACTTACACTGATAGCATAAAGGGATCTAGGACCATGGCGGCGCTGCGGCCCAGCAGCACACAAAATTATACAGGATGTTAAATTATACAGAATCAAGTACCTATAGAAAACAGGAAAAATATTGAAAAAATCCGAGCTACCTACATTTTTTTCAGTTTCCCACAATCAATCTGAATAGTGAAGTGAATCAACAATTTGTATGGGAAACTGAAAAAAAAAAGAGTTTGGATTTTGTTATATGTTTTCCTGTATTCCTATGCTTGAATCTGAGTAATCCTTTAAAATTTTAAACGCACTTTCTTAACATTCCTTGTATTTAAATACTAGTCTGTCTAGAAAATACTGCACGAATTTATTTCTTTGGTAATGTCAGAAACTGGTAATGCTTGGTTGCCCACTTCAACTCTCAAGGAGATTTGACATCGCTACTTGGTAGTTTTTGTGCACCAGGATGTGCTCGCTGGATGGAATCTTTTGGCGCTGGAAGGTATGATTATTGCTCTGATTAATAATTGGATGCTCCAATTCAAGAAATCACTAAGTCCAAATTTGACGGTTTTGAATTGTTTTATTTGTTTCATGACATTCATTGTTAACATAAATTTATGATTCTTTTAACAAATAAAACCGCTAAATTATTTATATTATTTTATTTTTACTTTTCATTATTTTTTTAACCTGCGCATATTATTTTAGAATACAATTAAAACATAATAACATCAATATGTCAAAAGTAACTTTTGGACTTAGTGATTTCTTGAATTGGAGCATCCAATTATGATATATTTTTTTAAGTTAGGGCTAGAGGCTAGGGCATTGCCTCACTATGCCCCCCCCCCCCCCCCCCCCGCCAGCTCCGGACGTGCCAAGAAAGTATGGAGTCCGGGACTGGGACACAACTGCACAAATTCTTCAGTCTTTTTAAAATTAAAATGGTAGGCGTGGGATTAATTCCAGTTTCATACAATTACAAAGATTTTGATATCGAAGAATTTATATAAAAAATTAGAATCAAGAATACTTTCTTTTTCTTAGGTGTTGGAAAATAATAATGACATCAGTACTCTTAAAACAGGTTCTTTTATTTTAGGCATCACAAAATTTCTCTTTAAAAATTAAAATGTTAGTGCAAAATTAGATTTCTAAGTTCCGTAAGTTCCTATACATATAAACATATAGATTTCGACAAAAACTCTAAGATAAGGGTGTCCTCTGAGTCGAACGCGATTAGTCGATCACATATACAGGGGTGGAATTTTGTAACCTCCCTGGAGGGAAATTACTCTAAATTCTGGCGATAGCAAATTTTACTCAAAGAAACCATTCCTTTATTTTTAAAAAGAAGCAAAACTATATTCAAAAATTTTTGAAAATACGCTTGTCACACCTAGGAATCGAACTGGCTAAAATCCGGAACAAAACACCTGTACTTTAACGGCATTAATCGATAGGGTCAATCATAAGGATCAAATCTCTCTAACAAGCATGGTAAGTTAAATGAAAGGAAAACCATGAAATGTTGTGTTACGAACCATGACTTGTTTAAGTAATCCGATGGGCCCTTCGAGTAAAAAGTACTTTAGTGATTGAGTAAAAAGTTTTGAATTGAAGCATTGAATTTATTAGTTTAGATTTCATGGTTACCTTTATTTATTTGTTATAGAGGTTTGATCCTTATGATTAACCCTATCAATTAATGCCATTAAAAGTACAGGATGTTATTTTTTCGGATTTTAGCCGGTTCGATTACTGGGTGTGACAAGCGTATTTAAATAAATCATTGAATGTAGTTTTGCTTCCTTTTAAAAATAAGGGACTGTTTCTTTTGAGTACAATTTGCTATCTCCAGTATTTAAAGTACTTTACCCCCAGGTGAGGTTACAAAATTCCACCCTATGTTAACGTGTGCTGTTTCTACAAACGCATTCACGATATGTTCATGCTCTACTCAGCAAACTCCCTATACTCCTATACTCATTTCAGTAACACATTTAAATATATTAAGAAGCTTAAATACAGTTACATATGATACTTTTATATTATATCTCAATTAATAAGTACCTAATATTAATCATCACAAATACAAAATTTACTTGCCTTCAAAACTATTCAATATTACATGATTTTTGGTAGTTTGCTTTCATAGAGAGTAAATTGTGTCTGCATACGTGTGGTTTAGAAAGCAAATGGTAACAGAAGGGTAATTAAAATAAATATAAGAAGTGATTTCAAAATTTACACCAACTTTCAACTGGATGAGCTCCTAGTTTCTGTAGCACAATTTTGTAGTTCACTTTATGTAGTGTCACGTCGCGTCGCTTTCTTGAAATTCGCTACTGGAGACACCATTAGGAATTTTGGAGTATAATTTAAGGAAATATACAATATTTTGTCAATAGATAAAAGTAAAGAAAAACAGTCATTCCTTTAAAACACTAAGATTCTACAATGACTCGGATACCTATAAGTCTTTATTATATTCAGTTCTTACATGTTTTTGAGGCTTTATTTGATTAAACTGCACTGTCGCCTAGCCATACGGCTGAATTCTAAATTATATGATAAATTTCGAGGCTACGGAAAATAATTTACACACCCATACATAGATACTAACAGTTCGCCATATTTCACCCTCCATTCATTGAACAGTATTTGTGCTAGTCCATATCGTAAAAAAGTGCTTATACATATATAGACTATAACTAGCATAACTTTACAACTATATAAGATTCACAAAATGTTAGTAGGACGTTGGGCTGTCTCTATGGACTAAATTAGTTTTGAGACAATTTAAAAAATTATCTATTGATATTGGCAATAAAATTTTATAACTAACGGACTAGCTCCTTCATTACATCTAGTTTTAAAGTACTTATTTTATGATTTTAGATCCAGAAGTGTCGAGGGCTGTATGAGGATTTAGGAAATTAAAACTACTTATTACTTGGTTCTGAGTAACCTAAACTTTAAACGTACTTTTTTTAGACATCGTTGTGTGCGCAAAAAAATGGTGTGTATACAAGTTTCAACTACATATCCCGATCAATTGCGTTTTAATGAAACAAAAATAAAAATGCAGTTCCGCTGCGCTCCATTCATATCTGATAGCTTTTCGCTTTGTTGGTTTCATGCATCGCAGAATAGTTGCTTTATGCATAGATTTATTACATTTATTTTGCCTCCTCCAATGCTCCATAAATAAACTAGACTTCTCAAGTCTCTTTACTTCTAGATCTACTCTAAACTCTATATTTTAAACTACAATACAATCAAAAACTTAATTTTACAAAACGAAACGTAAAAAAAAATACATAAAAAATCCTATAATAACTAAAACTATCAAATAACATATCAATTATTGATCATAATACATTCAGAGCATTTAAGCGTATTCAAAAATTGTGCTGCACTTTTATATAAATAAAAACTGGGAGATTTCAACATATTATAACCACATAAACTACATTTTTTAACATGATTTCTTTGTCATTCCTACAAATATCGTATCTTATTAGTTAAAATTATTTGTACTTTGGACCTTTGTTAATAACCCTACACTAAAACTTACAAGGCCACGACAAAACTTAGGATGTACATATTTTAATTAGTGCCATCATCTAGAGATCCCTAGACGACAGCTTTCCATTCACTTATTAAAATATGTTCTACAAACACCCTAGGAATGATCACTAACAAATCTTTTATATAATTGAACACAATCTTACTATTAACGGACGATATTTGAGATAAGCTTTACTCTCTCACTATCAAAAGTCACAAAAACATCCAAACTGTATTCGTACTCATGTTTCCACACTGTTCTTTAGCAACCGCTACGCTTCACTGTCTTTTATGCTGTCTTCAGTAGCCCTGCGGATATCTGATAGCGGATTTCCATGGACTCTAAACCTGTAGACGCACGTATAAGTCGGGTTGCCATGGTTACTCTCGATCCTCAGTTCCACGATGTCGTATGCCACTGGGTACTCAACGCCTCCGATGTTGGTCGTCTTCGGGTGCTGTACGGGGAAGTACTGGATAGCTGTGCCGTTGGCGTCGTATACGTAGTTACCGAACAGATGTGGCTCTGGATCTTGTTCGCCGTGTAGACCCTGAGAGGATGGTGGGTTGAGAGGGTGAAAAAATACCACTGCTGGAAACTCAAACGGTAGGTTTCACTTATGAAACTGAACAATTTTTTCCCGGGAATCCATACTGAACTCTCGAAAAATGTTTTTGGACTCTCCATACAAAATAGACTGATTGGCTGATCAATTTGTATGAAAAGTATTCCATAAGAAAAAAATGTTTATTTTAATTACTGCCCTCCTAAGCAGGAAGGCCGCAAAGTATATGGAGTTTCCGTACACTTTGCGGCCTTCTTTCTTATGAGGGCAGACTGGGCAGATTAGTAGAAAATCCTGTTAAAGTTTCCGGAGACGGTGTTTTTACACCCTGTATATCTATGCTATACATAGTCCACATCACACACGGGACAAAGTCCGGATTGGTTTAGATTCTGTCAAAGTAGGACGCGGTAGTACAGTACAGTAAAGTAGTACAAACTGAACGCGGAAAGCAAAGTATCCTTTGATTTTGAAAAAAAATCTTACTTTTTTATCCACAATTGGTAATCCCTTAGCATAAAATTTTCATTATATGATGATTAGTAGTGAAATCAAGCAAAACCACAGCACCAATTAAGAGCCAATAAACCTTAAACAAGTCATCCAAGCAGTATCGCGTTTCAAGTACTCACTACCATATTGGTAGCGGGAGTCATGTCATCATTGCCAACAAATATGGAGCGCTAGCAGCACTCATTCGATTCCATTTATGTGTACCAAGTGTTTGCACATATTTGGTCATGTTCTGGTCTGTGTGGCAGAGTATTCAGTTTCATTGGTAACTAACTATAATGGGTACAAGTAGGTTGTGACGTCAACGTATTTCTTTGGAAAAGGAAGAAGCATGAAAACTTTATAAGGTTCCTTTAGGTACACCCTAAAAATGTCACGAATTTAACTCTGGCCACGAAAATGTCTAAACATACTAAAATTACTCAAGGAATGTGATCAAAATTGTCTGACAATAATAAGCACACAAGAAACGTTTAATTTTAGATATCACTTTTAAACAATACCAAGGATTAAATTGTCAAGCAAGGCAGAAACCTGGTACATCTTCATTCAACAGAAACTTCGTCTTTGTCTCCGTTCATATTCAAATCTTTTATCTCGCTCTATTGGATATTTCCAAGTTTAAGAACAAAATATTTGCCGGCTAGATATGTCCAAAAGTTTAAAAGTTTAAACCTCGACTCTATAGAAGCCTAAACTCAGTATAACTGTTAGGACTTTCACCAGTAAAACTGAGAGTAGGACAAGACGGATGAAAGCATCAATATAGTACTGCTTTAGTAACCACGTCAAACTCCAAGATATAAAAATTTCTATAAAAGGCGCCCAACTTACGTAGACGGAGAAATTCTTGGGCGCGGACTCGATTTTGCCGTCGGCCGCGAGAAGTCGCGACATGTGCTCCATTGAGAAGCCGGTCACCTCGATTATGGCGTATGTGCGGATCACTGCAACACAAATACATAAGATAAAATATAAAAAGAAGAACAAAAGTTGTCTGTATGAAGAGTAGAATCTCTCTGGTTAAAGCTCCTACACTTATTACATTCTGTATGGTATGGGGTCCTTTTGGAATACCTAAAAATTACAAGTTTCCCCAAGGAACCTACACACCAAAAGACAGATTTAATTGAAATTGAAAACATTTTACCAATTAATAGCCGATTCACTCATTTTGTATAGTAATGCCAATCAAATAAGGACCAGTCTATTTCATTCGTCAAATATGAAAAAATATTCCTTCTTTTACGAAAAAAGACGCTAGAACTTTTGTAAAAGTCATCCGATTTCTTTGATCAAATGTACATTTAACAAAAACATTTGCCGAATGTATACCACCCTTAGTTTGTGACAGACTCACCCAGGTATCCAGGAAAGCCCTGGAAGGCCCAGAGATATTTGACGAATGGTATATTACCCTCAGTTAGTGACAGAGACTCACCTAGGTAACTAGGGAAGCCCTAGAAGGCCCAGATATATTTGATAAATGGTATACCCCCCCTCAGTCAGTGTCAGAGACTCACCCAGGTAGCCAGGGAAGCCCTGGAACGCCCAGCACTCGGCGGGCATGGCACCAGGCGTGAGGGCGAACCGTGGCGACGTGTACACCCACCACACCGGCAGCCCCAGGATAGAGTACTGCTTCGTCTTGATCTGGTACAGCTCCGTGCATTTCGTTGATATCACTTGGCCTCCTGGAAATAGAGGATTTTATTTTAGGGGCCATGTTCAAACTGTACAAGTAGCTGTAGTAATTTTATAACAGCCTCACAACACTCCATAGAAGTCGACCGCAATATGTACCTACTTACTACGTACTTCGTACCTGGTACGTATGACAACGAATGCATTTACCCCTAGAGCGATATCCCTTCGACGCCCTTCGTGTGCCTCTGTGCTTTGACTTGACTGGGCTTAAACACACACATATATAAACATATAACGGTCTGGCCAATTCTGATGGAAGAAGAGGCTGTGCGTTAGAAGAATGAAGCTGCAGATAAGGTAACCGATAATCTATCCCTAGAGAAAGTAGGCGTATAAAAGCAAGCTTTTCTCACCTGCAGACTCCAAAGCGTAATCCACCATTCCAGTCTTATCAGCATCGTAAACATCCAGCATCCCCGCAACTATCTTCTTCACCGCTTCCCCATCAAAGCCAGTATGCGTGTGATGTATTTCTATGTCTTTCACGTACTCTTTTATCTTCTCAACTAGGATCTCCATTTGCCGTCTCTCGAACACCGCAAGGTACTCCTGAACTAACTTCCGGATCTTATCCTCATCCAAATCGGGCTTCCAAGAGTTTATTAATCTTTCGTGTATTTCTTGGCTCATAGCTTGCATTTGATCTTTAGTAATGTAATGCTTATCGAAGTAATCTTTTAACTTTAATGCTATAGCATCATTATTGTCGTTCATGTTAAATATCTGTATCAGATTCTGTTGCATGTGCTTCAGAGAATACTGTTCTATCGTTGCTTCTAAATTGTCTAATTTAGTTAATTTTTGGTCGAAGTATTTCAGTCTCGAGTCGACGTTCAACGCCCAGTTTTCTAAAGCGGACATGCGTTTTGTAAGGTCTGGGTCTTGTACTATTTCAGGTGACTTGTAGGTCTCGACTACGGGTGCGTTTTGAGGTAGTATTTGGTCTTTGTACTTGTAACCTGCAAATTACAAGAGCATTATTTAGTTATGACGAAGCAATTGGTTTCTCTGTCCTTCCCACATAATTTTGTATCTACGAAATAATAAAAATCTTCAGAATATGTAAGATAAATAAATAGGGAAGGACAGAGTTATATATTCGACTAATACAAAGGAGTTAACTCACCTAAAGTGTAGCTTTCCACTGCCTCCACTTTGATAGGTGATGTTAGACCTCTATCCTTCCCTAGATTTATTTATTTATCCTAAATGCTTATACAGGTTATTTTTAATGACTGCTATAAATATATTATTGTTATTATTGGGGCAAACTTTGTGTAAATTGTGATAACTTTCGTTCTACCAGTTTTTAAATAAACGTCAATTTTTTTTGAATCTCCGTACAAATTCATCGTCGAATTGACCATTTTTATATAGAGTCTAAATACTTTTGACGTTTTTGTAATGGGGTAGAATAAAATTTGTCGCATTTGGACCCAATAATAGATACACACCGCCATTAAAAATCATCTTGTATATTAATAGGGAAGAATTATGTGGGATGCGAGAGATGAGATAAAAATTAAAAAAGAAGATTATAGGTAATTAGAAATTATATTCAATCAAAATTTCCCAAAATTAGACGAACAAAAGAATTATAATAATTGTAATTTTAAAATTTAAAATAAATTACTCATTATTGATATTTTAAAGCTTACAGAACTAGTTACCACAAAAGTCATTATTCGTTGGAAAAGTACAAAACACAACCTCCTTTTAATTACTGGCAAATTATAAGCAAATACTTTTGTATTCATAAATAACAGTACAAAAGAAATTCCTTTATATACAGGGTGTAACAGAAGTGTGTGAAAATACTTCAAGGTTGGCTTTTACCCATCAAACTGAACAACTTTTGTTCTACAACTTTGTTGAAATCGCAAAAAAAATTATGGACTTTTCATACAAACTTGGTTCGCCAGCTGATCGATTTGTATGAAAAGTCCAAAAAAAATTATGCGATTTCAACAAAGTTGTAGAACAAAGGTTGTTCAGTTTGATGGGTAAAAGCCAACCTTGAAGTATTGTCACACACTTCTGTTACACTCTGTATATACACAAGATGAAATTAAAAAACATAGGCAATATTCTTATCCAACGCGAACTGAACAAGATTCCACAAGGAACATATATTGAGGAACATAAATTGATTCCACATACTAATTGTAATGAATCAGCATATGGGCTACTTTGTATAGAAATTGCAGTTTTCTTTGTGACATGACAATAATATGTTCCATGAGGAACTTTTCAGTTTCATAGGTATATTTTTAGTTTTTTTGAAATATTGTCACGATTTCAATTTCAACTCGTAGTATTGTATGAAAAAGTAGAACTATTGTATTTTAATAACATTTTGTGACATTAAGAAAGTTATACATATTTTTAAATCATCAATTTTTCATATACGTACATATAGCAGAAAGATAAGAATCGTTAAGACGTTTTCATAAAATAAAATAAAAATTAATGACACTTGATAAATTAAACGAATTATTACGACTAGTTGTTAGTCTTTTGTTTCAATTATTTTTGACAATTAGGACACAATTAACCAATCCACCATTATTAATAATAAAATTATAACAAACTTGCATCTTAAAAGTAAAACTGTATGGCCACATGAAAAGTAAGGTACATCAAAATAATTATTAAAATAAAATAACTTTTATGAAAAATTGTTCAACGAAAGCAGCAACAAATCTACAATAAAAGTATAGAAAGTAACTGAAATAAATAGTATTCTATTATTTTTAAATTATTTTATATTTAGGAATTATAAAATGTATCGTAAAGATATGTGTTTCAGGATATAACAATTTAAATATTTGTACTGAGGAAATAATCACGAATCTAATCTAAAATAAATAAAATATATAAATTGTACAGTAAAAAAATAATACTTATAAATAAAGCTCAAATAATTTCAATATTAAAAATTAAAACAAAGAAAAACGGAGTTGTGTAAATGAGCAGACTTTGACATGGCTTTCTCCGAAGTTACTCCAAAAAGATTAAATTATTTTAAAATGTATTATTCCAATACAGTTTAGAAGGGTGGCATCCTAACCCAGAAACAAAATCCATCCTCAATCGGAAATATGTCAAATAAAAGTTAGGATTTAAATTTTTTCAAGGGATCTCTTAAATGGTTGTCAATAGGGTATGTCAAATACCCTATTGACTATCAAAATTAAATTGAAAAATATTATTCACTAAATAGCATTTGTCCTAGAATAGCGACAAATATTACTAGACTGATGTTTTTGTTCATTTAAAATTTTATATTCATTACAATCAGAAAATAAGTTCGTCAAAGACTGTGACGTCACACGCCAGTAACACGAACAATTTCAGAACAAAATGTCGTTTTTGGGAGTTGATAAAAAGTCACTCAAATGACTAGTAGTCAAATACCGTATTCTATACTATTGGATCGTCACCACTGGTGACATCCAGGAATCTGATTTTACTATCACTGCTTACTGACAGGGCTAATAGCCACGTCGCAGGGAGACGGAAAATATGTTATATTCTTCATTGCCACCACTGGTAATGAATGATCGAGGTGGTGCCAATCAGGAAAATAAGGTTCGCCTTTAAAGTCAGGGTCAGGGTCAGGGAGTGGCCATGTGGCGACATCTATCGCACTGCCACGAACTAAACCTAGAACGCGCTATTGAAAATTTCTTCGGAATAACTACATATACAACTTCCAACCATCATTTTTTGGACCACGGCCGGTCCCCAGGCATACCACCTCGCCAGGCGGAGGTACCTCCCTTTTCCTCCGAAGAGTGGGAATACACAGTTCCTACAGCCATACTGGATACAATAGCACTATTATATAGTATGGCACAGTATACTCGTACTGTGCCGAGGCCTGGCGTTGCTGAGCTTAGAGCAGAGCCAGGCCCGTTCGGCTTAAGTGCGCACTAATCGTCAAAGTTACATATCGTCGCAAGCGTTGTACAAGTGTGTGGTCATAGTCATAGTCCATACCGCTCTCTGAATGCGACCTCATCTCCCAGTGGATACGATCTGGTGACGGTCCATATAGTCGTCGCTCAGTTATCTTGCTCGCTCCTACGTACGTGTTAGATAGAAAGGGATAACTAATATAACTCGGATGATTTGTAAGGAGCGTCTGGGGGGTGTGCTTAATATACATCGTGAAATTTAATTCGTTGTACTCCCGCTAACTGTGGTCTTTACTCATGAAACTGGACAACTTTGCCCAAGGAAAAGTTTGCCCTGTGTGGGGATCGAACCCACGATTCTCGGTTCAGAGGTCAGGATTGCTAACCACTTAGCCACCGAGTCAGTCTTATTTTATTTGCGAATTGACTATAACCCTATAGTCAATTCGCAAATAATATAGTCAATTCGCAAATAAAATAAGACTGACTCGGTGGCTAAGTGGTTAGCAATCCTGACCTCTGAACCGAGAGTCGTGGGTTCGATCCCCACACAGGGCAAACTTTTCTGTGATGAGCAGAATTGTTTGCTCTGAGTCTGGGTGTATTATATCTATATATGTATGTATTTAAAAGTATATGTGTATGTATATCAGTCTCTGGTTCCCAAGATACAGGGAATCCTAGTTTGGGGCCAGATGACCGTGTGTGATTTGTCCCAGATATTATTATTATTATTATTTTGGCCTCTTTATACAAATTCATCAGCTAATCGACCATTTTTGTATGAAGAGCTCAAAATATTTTTAGCAAACTGACTATGGGTTCCTTGGGCAAAGTAAAGTCGTTCAGTTCAGTTCAGAGAGCCATGTCAGTCGGACTGTTGTAAACGCTTCTAAGAGCTAAATCACTTTTGCTTAACAATAAATACATATAAATAGGAATATTATTAAGTTCACTTTAAAACTTATGTCTATCTATATTAGATTTGTATTGTATTGTAAATACCTACAAATTAGGTATAGTAAAGCACTGGAGTTACATATCTTAAAAATATATATTAGCATAATAGCATCACTGGCTACTACAAATCGTTATAATAAAATATTAAGTAACTGTGTATCTCTTAAAATAAATAAATTTATAAAAAATATATTTCACTCGGCAATCATCCTCAAAAATAAAAAGTGTGCATTCAAAGAGTGCTACAAATCTACAAAATTAAATCTACAATATTTGCTACTTGATTACTTGTGTAAAGAACATAATTTTTACATACGTACATATACTCACACCTTATGCCTATTGGCATAATTTTTTGTGTAAGCAAACGTATAGGTATATTTTTTCAAATGTATTAAATATATCTAAAAGTATAATGAAACACGATAGAAATGTTTGGTGCATTATGCTAAACATAATTTCGGACTAGATTCAAAGAATCACTATTAAAAGAAAACAGATAAAAAATTTCAATTTTCACCATCATTGTAGGCTTCAGTAATATAATTTAATTAATCCGTTGAGTAAAAATGTCACATCACAACGTCGGGTTTTGTTTCGAGTACTAATATGAAAACTCTTTGAATGCACTCTGGCTACACTGTTAAAACTAAATACCCCAAACTCTCAGTCATCCAATGACCCCATGCCAGAAACGTCGCATCTCTTCAAAACAGCTCTCTGCGACCACCTTCACATAGTCAGAGGCATCCGCCACTCTATTCTGAACTATGTCTTTGTACTCTCTGTACGCTTTCCCGACTTCGGGCAAGTTGTCGCTTATATCCGGCAGGGTGATGTTTATATCCGGCATAATTAGGTTTATTGTAGGCAGAATGTTCATCTCCGGGAAGGTAATGTTAGGCAGAGCCGGCAGGGATATCGTAGGCAGTTCCAGAGCGGAGAATTCGGGCAGGTCGAGATGGAAATCGGTAAAGTTGGGCAAAGCGAGACGGTCGAAGTTTTCGTATGTGTAGTGCGCTGAAAATTTTCGGTAAGTTTTCTTGTTACCTGCTCGTAAACTAGGTAGAACTAGGAATGCCTAAGTTTCTGAAGATAAGTAAATTCAAATTCATTAAACATCTACATATTTTTAAGTACTAACAGATGTTTTGTACTTTATTTTAGGTTCTTCCTTCACCTTCCTTAAGTTGTTCGTTGGTAATTACTTCAAGCATGTCGCAGAATTTGTGGAACATGTCTGTTTACTAACGTACAAATTCACAGAAATCGCCTTTACATGCGACGTCATACATTTTTACTGTAAAAATTTAGCCTACAAACGAAGCCTCGCAGCTCGACTTCTAGTTTCCTTTTAGAAAAAAGAATTCTAAACCGTACAGAACCAAATTCGGAATTTTGCAAAATAAACTATTGACGTTTTTTTTTTATGGCAGAGGTGGCAAACGAGCAAACGGAACACCTGATGGTAAGCGATTACCGCCGCCCATACAAACGTAGCTTATAAATGGTCGAGTTTCTAATCAGTATGTTACTATCATAGAATGCGAAACTAATACACTAGGTACTCACATCCATAGCCCAGAATGGGCAGCAGTAGAAGCAGCAGAAGCCAGGGCCACCAGCGGCGCTTCGTCACCGTCGTAGTGTTGTAACTGCGCGCTGTGTATGTTTCTCTCTCGCTCACGTGGTTCGGCGTTACCTGCGGAAAGAGATGCTATTTGCATATTGTTTTTATTACACTTTTTTGGAAAATACAGTCAACGTAAACAGAATTCTGGAATGTTGCCAATTTCTGTCGGCTATCGACAACTGTATCGATAAATCAACAATATAATTTTATTTCACGTTTGTACTATATTATAACCTATGTTGTTGACGTCAAGTTTGTTGGAAATTAGAAAAAAAAGAAAGTAGTAAAATTACATGGCAAGCACTAGACAAGGATAGAGACCTTTGAAGTGTTTAATTGTTAATGATGTTCTATTTTTAAAAAGAAACAATTAAAGTCTTGACATTTTACTGAAATCAGGAGGACAATATGGAAAGTATAGTTAATTAACACAAACAAATCAAAGGTTCAGCTAAACTCACGGTCTCAGTAATGGTGGTGACAGTAGTAGTTACAACTTTCTTCATGAACTTGTAGATCCAGTAGAACGGCGCGGCCACCGCCGCCGCCGTCCGCGATGCCAGGCTCGCTGCAAATAACATTACATTTCAATAAAGTATCAAAAATAACAAAATATTGCTTACTAAATACGATAGAATTTTATCCTGGAATAGCTAATTCTAATTCATTGTATACCTACTTATTAATGGTGTAAATAAAGAATAAAAATATTTTTAGTATCGATTGTTTGACATTTCAAAATTACATCGGCTGGCCGTTCGATCTCGATTTCGACAGTTATAAAATACAAGCGTGAGTTTGAAAAATGGCAAATCTAAAATTCTAAGAGCTCTTAAACTACCTTGCGATTGAAGTTGTTGCCCAGTTGAAGGAGTTGTGAAAGCGACTAAATATTAGCAAACACACATATACTAATATTATACAATTGTGTCGATCAGGTTTTCACGATTTAACTTATTTGACAGGATTAAACTTAAGTGTTCTATCTTTTTCTTTCTATATCGAAAAGACAAGGACAGGACGCTTAAATTTAGTTTAGTCCCGTCAAATAAGTTTTATCGTAAACACCGAATCGACACCATTATCATATAAATGTCTAGCTAAAGTATCAGCAAATTGTATTCGCTAACCATTCAAATCATCCGAATCTGTAGTGATGTACGAAACAGGTGAAAGAAAATTTGTATAACCTAAAAAACAAACGAAAATTAAGTAAGATGTTAATTACTATATTCGATTTTCTACATCTGCCTTAGATAAATAAGTTTGACAAATATACGCCGAATCTAAATGTTGCATCCAGTTTTTACTAAACTAAACTAAAAATTGCGTTGGGAATCTTGGTAAGCCCGCTTCCATCTTTCGGCATCACCATTTACCACCAGATAAAGCAAAGATGGATAAAAAATAACAATTATATCATAGCACACGAAATCACCCTCCCGATTAAATCAAACAACATTCTTAAAGACCCTTTTTAAGATAGGGGTCGTCTATTAATCACGTGAGGCTCAAAGGGGCGGGGTTCAGAAAAAATCACGAAATATCACAAGGGGAGGGTGGTGGGGGTATATACGTGTAGACTAGATATCACGTGTATTTATTTTTCGTTGAACGTGCGATTTTTAGAGTAATTTACAAACGTCGGACTGTTGTTGTTTTGTTGTTTTTAACTAGACATGCACTTGGGATCGAGTTCTCTAATGACTTCTGGAGTTACCATTGGTCCACCTAGTTCACACGTGGTTCACAATCCTATACTGCGTAACCTGGCGGCCCGCTACCTTTCCCCACCAAGTAGCTCAGTATACAGCGAGTGTCTTTTCGAAAGCAGGTAACGCCTACGAAAAAAAAGAAACCGACTAGATCCTGATCCAATTTAAAACCTCGTATTTTTACACCAAAACTTACCAACTATAAACCTACAATACTAAATAAGATTGAAATATGGACGACAGTTACATAAATGTACCTATACTTGTAACTTCAAAATAAAGTCAAAATAAAGAGCCGGGTACCCGGCGCTATTACCCGGTACACGGCCGGATCCTTTAAAAAGTGCCGGATCCGCCGGGTACCGGATCCAAACCGGGTACCCGGTACATGTCTATTTTTAACTCTTCCCAAGGTTCGAAACGGCTTCAGGCAGTCAAAAACAACCTGCAACCTTAATGTCTGTCTGGAAATTTTTATCACGGTACTTAATTTTCTTACGATATAAAAACGTTGGCCGAAGACAGAGCACGATCTAGTTTGCTTCACCGAAAAGAGCAAGTCTCTTAAATATCAGACTTAATTTTCCAGAATTAAATTACAGTATATCTGTATTTACAGATAATATTTTGTACCAAAAAAAATATTGATTTGACGTGATTTTGGGTAGGGGGTGGGGGGGTAGTCTAAAACCTCACCACGTATCACCAGGGGGGAGGGGGGGCCTAAAAAGTTGCTAAAAAACATCATGTGATTAATGGACGGCCCCATAACAGATGAAACCAAATCACCCTCCCGATTAAATCAAACATTCTTAAAGACCCTTTTTAAGATAATATTGAACATGTCAGTCTCGCAAATGTGGTTAGATTACCTCAATGTACAGTTCACCGGACAATGTAAAAGCAGACCTACCTTGCGCCGGTCGCCGTTCGGTGTACGGGTACCGATGTGGCGGGCCCACCACGCTGCGGTAGGCACTCGACACCGACGTGGTGATAGTGGTCACCATGGCAACCAGCAGCCGTGTGATCCACCACCGCTGGTCTTGATGGACGAAGCCGCCGTTGCCGCGGATGTAGCCCTCGTCGTCTGAACTGTCTACCGTCTGAGGAGAACAGTAATATTAATTTTTGAGGAAGTTTGCGCCTATACCGCCTTCTTAGTGACTGAATCCACCAAGGAGCATCGATATGAGATCCAGTAGATTGGCTTTCGCCAATCACCTAGTGTGGATTTGAGTACTGTATCAAATACAATAAGCTAAAAATACAGTATTTTTTGCACTAAGTCATATCGCTTAATTTTTATAAAGCTATATTTTATTTAAAATTGTTCGTGTTCCACAAATATGATGTCATTCATATATGCATAACAATTTGGACGCATTTATTTTTTAAATTATTTTAAAAAGAAAATATGCAAAAATTTAAAATGAGTGAAACTTTCTGTTGTCTTCAAAGGAATGCTATTTAAAAGATCATGGTCCAGAAATGTTTCATTTTTGATAGTGGAAAGTACCCAGCATGAAACGATCCAGTCAGACTAGTCAAGTGCCCTTACATTATCATTCAAAACAGAAATCTTCCATACATATTCATCATCGAAACTGGCCATTTCATCATCATAGGTCTTGTATGTCTGTTACAGACTATTTTAGCAATTTCTGCTAGCACCTTCTTTCATAATTTCATACACTCACAGTGAATCTTTTCCTCAGCGTTTTGGTGGTCGTCGTGAGTGACGCAGCCGTCAAGCGGTCCAACTCGTCGGCACTAGTCAGCGGGCCCTGCACTCGGAACTGGGACAGGGATCTCCGGGACATGTTGGGCACCGCAACTTGGCCTGGCGCGAGTTCCACGCGGTCTTTTGACAGCGGCGAGTACGTGTAATCCGTCTTCGGGTATTTGCTGTGGACGGAGAAATTGGTAAATAATAAAAGTAATAAGTTACGGATATGTTTTCACATTAACGAAGGAGTTATGGGTTTTAATGACTGTAAAATGCAAATCAAAAACAGGAAAATCGTAATTAAATTACAATCTCTAAGCCTACTTACGTGTCCTGCGTTTGTAACAAAGATATTAAGTACTATTAGAGCTTACAAACTAGTTCAGTTAAACCCTCAATAGCAAATCCACTAAATGGACGGTTGACTGTTAAGACAACGAAAACAATGGCTGCTGACAAACATATTGGTTGATGTCATATCAAGAACATTTAGTAGGTATATAGTGTTGGAGCAAACCACAATCCGCACCACATATTAGTAAGTATTTAAACGTAATTAACAAAACAACTACCTTTTTGTTACACTCTGTATAATTCATACTATTCATACACGGGTCAGTCTAAATCCAGTGATAAAAACAACAAACAGAACGAAATTATTTTTTACACTTATGGCTACTACAGAAACACTTATTCACTGGATTTGGTGTCACTTAATATAAATAAATAAATATAAATATCCAGTATCCAGGCACAAATACCACGCGATCATCCGATTTCAAACTAGGTTTCCCTGAGAGATAGCAATCGAAACGTCACTGCGCATAAGTTTGTATGAATATGTATGAGGAATTATAGCACTTTAACTTCTTAGAAAGTTCCCATGAAACAGTCGTTATAACATAAATTGATCTTACGCACATAAATAAGATGCATTTTTAAAGAAAATCTCCTACAAAGAGACTATGTGAAGTCGAAGAGTTAAAAATCGTATAATTCACACACACAGTGCGAACAAGGCAGGACCTGCGTTCTGGTTCTGGCATTTGCACCGCTCGCTGCAAATATAGAACCGACATTATATTTATTGTCACCAGTCTAACATTGGCGTTGGCCACGTCATAAGCTTGCAGTTGAGAAACAAAAACAAACGCCGGCGCCGCAGGTTCGGAGAAAGTGTATCAACTCTAGCATTGCATAGTTCATAGTTCAACCTAGCTGATGCTATTAAGTAAAGAGCACTGTACAACTATGTGATATTAATAAAACACCTGATTTAATTAGTGTTGGCTAAAAATGCATAAGAAAAATAAAGTAATTCAAAAAGTCAAACAAACGGATACAGCAGCTGTTTT
This sequence comes from Coleophora deauratella, assembly GCA_958295455.1. NCBI lineage: Eukaryota > Metazoa > Arthropoda > Insecta > Lepidoptera > Coleophoridae > Coleophora > Coleophora deauratella. The sequence goes on along the minus strand of OY282397.1, from coordinate 13,717,761 downwards.
ATAGTTAAGAGTAATCAACAACAGCATTTATTGCCTTGATGTATTCAATTACAAAAACGACAATAACAACCATTCAAAACGAGTCTCTATAAGTTCCAGCCATAATATGAAAAATTCAGTTTTACTACTAACAAACAATTAACGATCTAAAAGTATGTGTTTGAATTTTGAAACAAAAAATGTGTTGTAAGAATGGATCAGAGCATGGGGAGTAGTCAAACAGAGGAAGGGTTATCTAACTTATCAAACGCATTATCTAACAAGATATAATGTTATCGGTCGCTACCGGCTTAGGAAGTTCTTCACTTGAGATAATAATTAAGATTTACTACGGTTTTATTGCTGGTTAATAGTAACTCACCTGAACGTTAAAACATGTTCCACAGTTTCTATTTTCGTAACTTTCACTAGATTCTCCATTTTAAAGCACAATTATAATAAAATCTACATTTAAATTAAAATTTTAACTATGTATAATCGTCAAATTAAATAAAACACAAAATTATGTCAGTTTGTAAAACCAGCCAGCTGGCCAAATTGAATATTGAATGTCATCTCGTTCAATAATTATTTTTAGGTTACCCACAAATGTAGGTAAATGATAAAAGTATACTGAATTGCCCATCAAAAATTAAAACGTTACTCACTTATGACAACAGGACAGGCCATTGTTAATCTCTTAAGTGTGAAGAGGACAGACTTATTTGAAATAAATGTTAAGTGGTTTAAAAACGGGCTCATAGTAGAATAGTTTTATTTTAATGACTAGCACAAACAAACAAACATTGATAAAAAATAACCTTACACCAAAGTTGATACCTACCTACTAAAACAAGTCTTTTAATAGTTAACAAAGTTACGGGAAAGTTAGAAATCTCTTATGTAACCAAGTAATTACTACCCATAGAAACATACTAGACTATAAAACCTTCAGTAGAAAGTAGTATTTAGCATGCAACATCGTATACATTTTCTAATTAACTAACATCGAAACAATACGTACTTTTAACATCGATAAGTGTGTACTTGTAACTAATAAGCTATAGCATAGAAAATAACAGCAGAAAATTCAATTACAATAAAGACAAAATATTTATAAAGCTGTTTCAACCCTCTTTAAAAAGATAAAAAATATATAGGTATCTAAAGTGTAACACCAGCATGCAACGTCTACTGTCTTCAATGGTGAAAACAAGGTTATGGAAACCTGCTTTCTAGCGTGTGTGAAAAGCACGCAAACTGAACAACAGCTAACGCAGAAGGAGTTCCCAAGCAAGCATGAAGTCTCCTTACTACAAAATTAAACTTTTATTTTTGCATCAAGTCTTCTTGCTACAAAGTTAGTTTTCAAACATCCGCATGCAATCTCTTTACTGTGTTAGATTTTAAGCATAGCGTGCAAATCTTCTTGTTGCTACTCACTTCCAGTACTCGCCAGCCATCTTGTAAAGGCGGTAGGGTAGGTGCTCAGATGAAGGGTTGTGCTCCAGCAGAGTGCTGGTATCGGCCAGGGCTTGTTCAGCGAAAGAGCTGTCTGTTGAGCACCCGCTATACGCCGGACTTCCGAACCGCGCCGTTCTGGGGAATCACTGAGCTCTATGGTAGGTATTCTATGATAGGCTTGGAGGAAAGGGCTTTCAATCAACAAATCTCCTTAGGTTCTTGAGTATAGCAAGATTTGAAAACACAAGCATAATGTGAAAGGGCATCTATTTACAGCTATAATGGAGAGATTTAGCAACAAAGTTCGCCTCTGGCACTGTACTTAGTAAATATATTACATAATATAAATTCATCTGTATCTTAAAATTTTAACAAAATATCCTTATTTAGGAATAAATTACACATGATAATCTGGCCCACAACTATGCGTAGGATTACTTGTACTATGGGATCCAGAGACTAATACATACATGGTAAGTACGTTTTTTAGGTTCAAATTAGATATATTTATTATTATTTATTTATATATTTGATTTTTATTAGGTTTAATTTATTAGTTAGCTTTTTCCAAAAAAAAAATGTGTTATTCTGAACTCATTTTTATCTCAATGATCGTAAAATATTATACCCATCAAGGTCAATAACATTTCTTGAATTAAATAAAAAATTTAGAACAAAGTAACCTAATACACGTTCAAATGTAATATTCGGTTTCATAATTATTTCATCTTCATTACAACACAGTACTAACGTCATTGGACAGACAGTTTGTAAATACATAAAAAACTGGACGCCTGGAACTGATAAAATACTTCCTTTTTTAAATGTCATTGACCAATTATACTGGGGGTTGATACGTATACGACGATAGGGGTATACTTCTTACCGCTAGCGCTAGGCTCTCATTCTGTTTGTCACAAGATCACCGTATTGCTGTACACAACACTTGCTGGTCACTGTTTAGATACCTCATACCTCACCTCCAGCGTGCTAAAATTGAGACTATTTCTGCAGCTGACTGTAGGTATCCGCTTATATTGGCGGTTTGACATGCTCGGATATTTTCCATCTCACCGGTCTGTACACAACTCAACGATCTGTACACAATACTTACCGGTCACTGGTCAGGTTGGACACGTGTATGGGGCTGAGGGTGACGTCCTCCAGCGAGCCATAGCGCCTGCTGCTACTGGTCGATATGCGCGGACATTCGCTGTCTCACCGGCCTGTACACAACTCAACGATCTGTACACAACACTCACCGGTCACTGGTCAGGTTGGACACGTATGGGGCTGAGGGTGACGTCCTCCAGCGTACTATAGCGACTTCTGCTACTGGTCGATATGCTCGGATATTATTCATCTCACCGGTCTGTACACAACTCAACATCTGTTCACAACACTCACCGGTCACTGGTCAGGTTGGACACGTGTATGGGGCTGAGGGTGACGTCCTCCAACGTGCCATAGCGCCTGCTGCTGCTGACGCTCGTCGATACCCGCTCATATTGGCTGTTTAGCTCGTTCTGTGAACCAAAAGATTGGATATTGTATAACGACTCTTTACATTTGTTAGAAGCAGTGGTTAGAATTATATCCTGTTTACAGCTCACTAGAACAGAGAATTAGTAAAGGATATTTCAGCAGTACTATATACATCATTTACGACACAGTTAATAATAATAATAATATCTGGGACAAATCACACACGGTCATCTGGCCCCAAACTAGGATTCCCTGTATCTTGAGAACCAGAGACTGATATACATACACATATACTTTTAAATACATACATATATAGATATAATAAGTCCATAAACCACGAAAATTTGTTACAGTTTATGTAAAGTATTTCAAAATATGTAACTTATGCTTAAGTAAATTGTTAGGTATAATCTTGTATAATAAACAAAAAAACGGCCAAGTGCGAGTCGGACTCGCGCACCGAGGGTTCCGTATAAATTCATATTCACACATGTCTTGAACTCTATATCAAATGCAATCCCTTGAAGCTGTGAAAAAATCTAACTTCTATGCCAACGCAATCGAGAGGTACGGCCGTTTATGCCGCATATTTGGACACTCGCATGGGAATCAGAACCTAGAGCTAGAATCATGAAATTCGGCAACGAGCAATGCTTATAGCACAAGTAAAGGAAAAAGTCCGAAAACCAAAAAAATTTTGTTACATCCACAAAAAAATGCGATTTAACTAAAAATTTTTGGTTTTCGGACTTTTCCCTTTAATTGTGCTATAAGACATTGCTTCCTGCCAAACTTCATGATTCTAGGTATACGGGAAGTACCCCATAGGTTTTGATTCCCATGCGAGTGTCCAAATATGTGGCATAAACGGCCGTATATCTTGATTGCGTTGGCATAGAAGTTTGGTTTTTTCACAGCTTCAAGGGACTGCAGGCCTGAGTATTTGATATAAATTTCAATTTGATACGACTACGCGTTCCTGAGCAAAAAGGTCCTGACAGACAGACAGACAGACGGACGGACAACGAAGTGATCCTATAAGGGTTCCTTTTTTCCTTTTGAGGTACGGAACCCTAAAAAATAATAATAAAAGAGAATACAGGTACATATCAGCGTTGTTACGAATAATACGAATGTATATTTCCGACATTCGCGAATGCGAATGCGAATATTTAGGTAAGGCATTAAAACGAAAGGTTTTATTAAAATCTATTATAAACTTCACACTGCATATAAGACTACATACATACATATATACATATAAGCTTGTATGTATTAGCAGGTTTATTCATTCGAATGAACAGATTTTAAAAGAAGTCGCAATCCGCAAAAAATTTCGCTGACGGAATCTGTTACGTTGGTTGTCTCATTGTATCCTCCTAAGTGACATAATTATGCATTGCAGTGCCTTTTATATTTTTATATTGTTATATCTATTTTTATATTACCCTACAAACAACGTTGTCTCTTTTTAGATTTTTTAATATACACACAATGTTTATTTTCATATTTTTATTAAATTATCTATACACTTTGTAAATGCGTCTCGTGGCGTGACAATGGGGATAGCTGAAAATCAGTGTTTTGCCCTCCTGGGTAATGCGTACACTGAGCTATAACCACAAATTTGGAAATTCTGCAGCACACACAACAATTCCCTCTGTTATTACGATAGGAATTTATGTACAGTTTTTTTTCTTGTAAATTATGTTTTATGTGTATGTGATCAGTCCAGTTTTGTAAACTTTACATATTTTAATTGTCTTGTATTACTTCATTGTTTCTCTTTTGTTTTGTATGTGTGTGTGCTTGTCTTTTTTCCAAACAAATTATTTCTATTCTATTCTTTCTATTCAATCCCGTAGTTGTTCCCCTGATGCGGGAATAAACTTTTTCACAGATATTAGGTACACCTAACGTGATCTCTATCTACTGTTGTAGAATAATGCCATATCTCACTTTTCTTGCTCGGAGGCATAGTAAAAGTACCTCAAATGAAACAAAAACAGAAGAATACATCGCAGTCTCAGCAAAATATTCGCATCCGCAAAATATTCGCATCAGATAATGCGAATGTGAATGTCATTATACGAATGTTTGAAATGATGCGAATATTTTGCGAATGCGTATATTCGTAACATCCCTAGTAGATACATAATATTTCACAGCGTGATACCTAGGCAAAGTAGGTATTCCAAATACTAATGGCGGCGTTACGTTGCGTTGATAAGTTGGACCAAGAAGCCGCCCCAGGAGGACGACGACGGTCACCACTATTCTTGGCGAGACACGGGCTGAAAGGTTCTTAACAAATACATGAAGCCCCATGGCCCAACTTCTCTACTCCAAGTGGCGCAAAAATACATCCATTAGCATATTATCTATCATATGTAGATGTGTTAAGTTGGTACATAAGTATATCATTTAAAAAAACGATAAAATTATTATGAACCAAACAAATCATTTCCTAAACATTATTAACTTATTTTTACAACACTGAACTACGTACTAAATTGAGCAGTCACGCATGAAATGACGATGACAGTCTATAAGAATGACGCTATACTACGTTTTGGTCACTTCGTAAGAATTCTGACGATCGGACGCAATGTATTACATTAGCAATGACATCATTGGCAAGTGAAGCAAAAACTGCCGCGAAAAATTTCTTGCGGCCGATTAGCCAATGCCGCTGTAATGTGCTATCAGCAATACGTAAGTATTAGTAATAGATGGGTACTGTCTGTTTGTCTAAGAATCATAGCTGCAGACTAAGGACAATGACATTGGAAGATAGAAATATGAGGAGTACAAATGCTTTCAATAAATTAGGAAAAAAAGGTATCCTTATGAAAGGGGGCAGTAGATAAGCAAAATCTCCTTACTTCTTTTCTAGGGTTCCGTACCTCAGAAGGAAAAAAGGAAGGAATCCTTATATGATCACTTCGTTGTCCGTCCGTAAGTCTGTCTGTCAGTCTGTCACAACCCTATTTCTCAAGAACGCGTAGACGTATCAAGTTGAAATTCATATCAAATACTCAGGCCTGCAATCCCTTGAAGCCGTGAAAAAATCAAACATCTATACCAAAGCAATCAAGAGATACGGCCGTTTATGTCGCATATTTGGACACTCGCATGGGAATCAAAACCTATAGGGTACTTCCCGTATTCCTAGAAATATGAATTTGGTAGGAAGCAATGTCTTATAGCACAAGTAAAGGGAAAAGTCCAAAAACAAAAAGAAATTAGTTACATCACAATTTTTGAATATGAATTTATACGGAATCCTCGGTGCGCGAGTCCGACTAGCACTTGGCCGGTTTTTTTCATTATCGGCCAGTTTTGTTTGGGGGACGCGTGCTCTGTCAAGTCACCCCGCGATACTTGTAACGATCTTCAACTGACATTATAATCTTGATAGATATCCCAAGTGTAAAATAGTAGAATGACTGCCTCTTGGTTACGGTAATTTTCTATATCTTATTCTATACCAGCAACAATATTGCTGTTTAGTAACCTCTTTATTGCACTTGATCCTTTCATTAGGTTTAAAGAGTCTTTATTTCCCATTAAATACATAAATCAAGTAAGTTTATTAGAAGTATTCTAAAATCTAGTGAGCCAATTGATGGTTTAACTTAATTTTGGTGGAAAAAGCAAGAGAAGACGCATAGCCAAGCCACCAAGAACAATTGGTTGCCTATAGGGATACTTTAGAACTAAAGGCGGGGTCAGCCAATTATCCAATCCATTTATATCCACAGCTTAGCTACTGAATACTAGCAGGCTCGATGACCGTATAAGTGGGCGCGGAAGTGGACACCAATTCTAATTACTATGTTGATTGAATAGCGATCCCAATCCACGATAGTCCGATGTCTGTCTGTAACGCAGTTTGTTTCAGTGACTTTTTTGAGGGAAATACTTGAGGAATAAGGATCAACGACATAAGAAATATGGTACTTAATTTGTTTACATATTACATAGGTCGAAGAAAGTTACTATAAGCATCTGTAATGTCATTATTTCGGTATAAAAACTTTGTGCTATCCCTAAAACATACCCAAAAGCAGACAAGGTGCATAAACAGAACGCTTGTTTGCAGTATGCGTCAAAGTTAAAAAAAAGAAATAGTATTTTTCTTTTCATATAATTTATCAATAACTTTTATGAGGATGTACACCAAAACCAGCCAGGTGCAGAAGGAAGTGCAACTAAAGATATTTGATGACAACTCCATGCACACAAAACGATATAGCAAGTCAGTGACGTCACAATATGTTATGAACATATTATTTGTATTTGAAGATCGACGATACAATTTGTTGACGGAAATACTATGAATGAGTTGCTGTACAGTAAGTGAGAGATGAAACATGTGGGGTGTTATGACCACTACTGTTATTGTTGGATTAATATGCACTAAAAATTCCAAGTCACTAAAATCTGTACAAACATATTTCTTTAATTTACAATGCTATAACATTAACTACAAGATCCAACGTTTTATTTCTCATTGATCAAACCTATCACCAACTAAGGTTTATTTACACATATTTAACATTTTACCGACAAAACTAACCTTGAAGTTTCTAAGGAACATTTCCACAGGCACGCGATCACTAAACAAACATCGATTCGAGATTCACTTTACCGCATTTACGCAGTACCAATCATCACTATAGCAACGACACAAATCCACTTACCTTCGGAATCTTCGGTTATGTCTATAAAAAGCACTGATTTGGGTCAAACAGTAATGTAAACTCAATTTGTGATGCGGCGGGCATCCGATTTGAAGCAATTTAAAAAGTTAAGTGTGGGCGAACTCTCCAAACCATGCCCTAACTAGAAATGAAACGGAGCAGATGGCCAGGAATAATAACTCCCATATGCGCGTGCACATAAATAAACCAGCGCGGGGGAAGTCGGGTTTAGTTGGCTTTAAGTTTAAATTTGGAAGTTATTTGACGTTTTCCGTTTGTGCGTGCAGTACGTCGCGTCTTTATGAAAGATTTCTTTTAAACGAAAATCGGAAACTGTCGGCTGTACCAAACGAAAAAGTTTTTCAATCAGAAATCTGACACCTGGCTTTTTACACACAACGAACTACTGTTAAAAGTTTTTTTCCTAAAAACTTTAGCGCCAAATATAACAAAATCAATATAAGCATGTTTATTTTAAGGTATCACGCGATTCGTAAAAGTAAAAAAAATCCGAATTCCGGTTTGTTATCATATTTTCTCATTTGCATCATATTAATGACGACATTCATTCTAAAGACGTCGCATGAGGGAGGTCACAGTGTCCGTTAAAGTCAAAATAATATTATAGATTAAAAGAACCAATCAAATTCTCGAATTTTAAATAACGACTCTTTGTAAGAGATGTTAAAATCTAGAAGCGACATGCTTCTGTGTTCATATTCTTAGAGTATAGAAAAAACTGAAATGTATTCGTTTACATGTGGGTGGGTGGGTGTCTGGCGACGACGATGCGATGGCGTACTCTACAATTACTTTATTGATATTTATGTATGATACGATTACAGTAATTTAATTAAGAAAAGATAGGGCAGAGGACACGACGATAGTTTAAATTAAATACAATGTTCTGTCTAATACGGTTTAGTTAGTTTCTTAAACTTGAAGAAGCATTGACCCGAAGAAAATATCTTTATAATTTTTTGTCGTATTTGATAGTACAGATCAAGTAAAACGTGAAATGTCTCGGCTCTCTGTCTCTGTCTATGCTCTGATGACTATTCAATGTACTTCAGCAGTGTTTTTCAACCTGTGGGTCGCGAAGCCTTTCTCAAGGGTAAAAGAAAAAGTATGTGTTTGTAGGTCCAACACTGCAATGAAATACGTATACGGTTTCAGTGAGAAGACTGGCCTGTTTATTTTTTAACAATTTGTCAAAACGTTGTTCTATTTTGGAGAGGTTAATAACTAAATCATTTTCTAATTGTAGAATATTATAAACATAGCCTTTCAAATCACTAAAATTTTGTATGTTTATGGCCTAGGTTGAAAAACAATGTACTACAGTATAACTATATTATGTGATTTGTCGTTCTACCAAAAAATAATAAGAACCACTGCCTAAATTTTAAGACCCATGGACCGAACCTAGCTGAGTTCCTCCTTTGACTACACGCTTTCTTTCAGAAAAAGTTTTACTGCGATCCCTCCAGTAATTTTCGAGTAAATCGCGGACATACAAACATACACTTATACACACTTAACTGCCACTTAGGATAAAATGTATATCGACGCTTGATGGCGCTTAGTCGACTTTTCCTTTCAAGCGTCGATATTATACAGGGTTACAGGAAAAGTCGTACTGAATATTAAAGGACGTTATTATTCAGGTCATTTCTGATGGATTTGATTCTATTAAATGGTGTCCGATACTTAACCGTTATGGAGATATTGAACTTTAAAGATTTTTTTAAAAAATCCTTAATTTTTTTGGCTTTTTTGTCGATTTTTTGGGATTAGTGCTTCTGGGGTAGGTTTTTTTGATGTAACTAGTTAGAAAGCATGTCAATTAATAAAAATGATTAATCAAAACTGAACCTACTACTAACAACTTAAAAATACTGCTTGACAACGGTTAGAATTAAATAATTTTCAATAAGAGTTTTTAAATTTGAAGCTCTCTGTTTTTAAAAAAATGTATGGAACTTATTCTGCAAATATATTTAAAAACTTCTACGTCTCTTTAGCTATTCAAAAAGGTATAACACTTACTATTAAATAAGCAAAATATTGACCAAATAACAGTTAAGTTAGCAGAGGGTACATTTTTTTGACAACTCTTTAGTCCTTTTCAGCTCCAAACGAAGAGCAGTTTTCTTCTCAAAACTTTGTTTAAGGCCTTAATTCTTGTTAATCGACTCTTTAATTTACAGATCTCATCGATTAATTAGACTTAAGGCCTTAGGGTGCATTTCCACTGACGCGGAGCTAGGCTGAGCAGGACGGAGAAGATCAGATAACAGTAGCAAGTGTTTCCACTGAAGCTGGGCGGAGCAGAGTAGAGCAGAGTGGAGCGAATTAGGGTGGAATGGAGTAGAGCGGAGCAGAGCAGACCTAGAAAATGGTCACATGCAGCTCCAGACCACTCAGCTTCGCTTCGCTCCGTTCCGCTCAGCTCTGCCCCGCTCCGCTCCGCCCTACTTCGCTCCACTCTGCCCTACTTCGCTCCACTCTGCTCTACTCTTCTCCACCCCGCTTCAGTGGAAACACTTGATACTATTCTCTGATCTTCTCCTCCCTGCTCTGCCCCGCTCCGCATCAGTGGAAATGCAACCCCAAGGCCTTTAGTCTTATTAATCGATGATAATCTGTAAATTAAAGAATCGAATAACAAGAATTAAGGCCTTAAACAAAGTTTTGAGAAGAAAACTGCTCTTCGTTTGGAGCTGAAAAGGACTAAAGAGTTGTCAAAAAAATGTACCCTCTGCTAACTTAACTGTTATTTGGTCAATATTTTGCCTGTTTAATAGTAAATGTTATACCTTTTTGAATATCTAAAGAGACGTAGAAGTTTTTAAAACTATTTGCTGAATAAGTTTCATACATTTTTTAAAAAACAGAGAGCTTCAAATTTAAAAACACTTATTGAATATTATTTAATTCTAACCGTTATTATTAATTAACATGCCTTCTAACTAGTTACATCAAAAAAATGGACCCTAGAAGCACTAATCCCAAAAAATCGATAAAAAAGCCAAAAAATTAAGGATTTTTTAAAAAATCTTTAAAGTTCAATATCTCTATAACGGTTAAGTTTCGGACACCATATCATAGCATCAAATCCATCAGAAATGACCTGAATAATAACGTCCTTTAATATTCAGTACGACTTTTCCTGTAACCCTGTATAGGTACTTAAGTTAGCTGATCAGGGTCTGACCCTATTTTACTTTAATAGCATACAAGCAATAAAACAGCAATCGAATCTCCTTCCAATGCGATATTACAGAAACTGCATTACGATACGTACCTATGCTCGCGTAGATAAGTTGTATATTTCTATAAAGAGAACTCAGAATCCAAAACTTATCTTACACTGTTAGAACATTATGTATTTTTCTTATAAAACAAGCAAACATGCGTAATTAATTTACTAGCAACATATGTATGTATCTAAATTCAAGTTCATTGGTGTAGGTCGAACAACGTGAGTAGGTGTTTCGCAAAACAAACAAAAGTTAACCCATTCCATGATATAATCGATCACAGTTATATTCATCCAAACTGCGTAACTCATAACTTTATCAGACTGCGTCACAAGAAGGGGCTTGTTTTCCCGAAAGCTATGGTTGTGCCTTAAACGGTAATTATGGTATTGCAAAACTTGCAAGAATACATAAAAAATCATTCACATCAGAAAATATCAGCCTCGTAATTTTCATTGACAATAGCAGAGTAGTAAAGTAGTTTTATTCGTAAATGCGTAATGCACTGATGCCTCAGGGTCACCTTTGTGGAAGCCATGATATTGCCTAATCAATGTTTACCTTGGTTACGCCATTCTATTCACTGCGTGATGGAATTAGATCGAAATTAGTGGAAAATGAGTATTATTACTAGATGTCTAAAATTCTGTAACGTGGCCGCTCTAGAACTGAAAACTTTTTGATCAGAATTTGAAGACACACAATTGACTTTATTAAAAGTCCTATTGACGATGGTGTTTTTATCATTCCTACATACATCGATGTTCTCACGAATGCGATAAAAACAAACTCTCTAGACTGAGAGCTATTATAGATACATATATGCGCTTCATACACATTACACACTACATGCTGTGCCTATCTATAGGTACTTTGTAAATATGTTTTGTTACTTTCTCGCTTCAAAGACGCATTTTATTGTCGTTGTACATTAACTAGGAAAACCTCGAAACTTCCTTTAAATTCGAAATCTCTTGAAGAGTTAACGGAATTTCTTAACTTGCTTATCAGACCGTGTTGGCTGGCAGGTTCCGTGCTGCAGTATAGACTTACTATAGGGTGTCACATGTCTTTAAAATTCAAATATACATAATTGCCTAAGATTTTTTATTACGATTTTTTGGCCGGAACCTACCTTAGAAGCGTAGTTGAATGTAAAATTCTCCATTCGACTATTTGTACTATTCGGACTCCATTGTACTATATTATATCTCAGCTCCTCGAGTCACGTGACATCTCATCATATCATTCGTGATTTAACCCGGCTTTAGCGCTCGATACTTCGAGCGGCAGTTACGGCAATCCTATTGCATTTCAGACACTTGGCTAAACCACGGTTCGTCGTCTTCGTATTCGCCGCCTACGACTCCCCTTGGAGTACCAAAGTTAAACCAAAACATTATGACACTCACCTGGAACATTAAGGACCGAGGACACTCCCGGAAGTAGTTGGCAACCTGCGGGGGCAACCTAAAGTCGGTTACTGGACATCCTGGAGGAGCGTGGCTGGTAATGATGGCAGCCAATTCACGCAAAATGGGCGCATTCGTCGCCTGGTTGCGAAAACCAGTCCTTATTATTATTATTATTATTTTTAACTCACCTGGAAAATCTCTTTCCGATTGCCTCTGAGCCGATCCAGGCTTTCCTCCGACGAATAGTCGGAAGTCTTGACTAGCTTCTCTGCTTTCGTCGACAGGCGAGTCCGGTGCGCAGGCGGCGACACGTGCTCATCTTCCTCGCTGATCGTCTCTGTCGTAGTTCTACGCGTTGTCTCCTTCAATTGTCTGTGGAAAGATGTATTGTATGAAATTATGGTTAATAAGTACTGAAGGAAAAACGAGTCAAGTGGGGCAACATGGGGGCATAGTCATTAACTCCTCTTATAACTCTTTCACACCAAATATGTCTGGAATAGTTTTAATAAAGGATTTTCTCCATGCCACCAAGTTTTGAAAGGATAAATATTGTTTAAATAAAAAATAAAAACACAATTAAGTATAAAAAGTTGCAGAAATTTGCAGATTTTTGTGCCTATATAAGTAATTACTTAATTAATTAATTAAAATACAAAAATAAACTTAACTAATTAATTTATCTTTTGCAGACTTAATGTAAGGTCATCACACTAGTTCTGTCAAGGTTCTTAGTGAATGACTTGTTTGGCAATAAATAGAAGAGGTTATGATAAGAATATTTGTGGTGTTCAATTTACTAAATTACATTTGAAAACTTTTTGGAACAACTTTAAATTCAATTACATAGTATGAAAACTATTCTATTATTAAATCAAATAAAATCATTAAAAAACAGTTTTTTCTTTTCAAATTAATTCATCAGGCACACTCGGCCTGAGGGACATGCAATGTTTCAATAATATAGTGCAATACATGTTTAATTAATTTGACATTAAGTTAAGGTATGCAGAAAACATCTGGCTGGAGTTTCACGGACACAAGGTCACATATTATTGATGAAATTGTATTACCTACCTATGTTTTTTAAACCTCAGTAAACTTATTATATGTATATTTCAGAATAAAATCTCTTTCAGGAAAATATAAGGTTGGGATTTATGAGTCAAACTGGTAAAATTATTTTACTGTAAAATTATGATATTCTAATTAAGCCATGATTTAAGTACATATTAAGTGGGTACTTAACTACATATTAAATGAGTAGATGTTTGGGGTACAAGCAATGACCTCAGATTTCATGGTGTTTGGGCTCTTTGCTGTGCATGATGTCATAACAGATAAAACTGCTGGATACAGGTAGAGTTCAACCTTGTAACAGTTAACTAGTTTTTGTTTAGTACATATTTGTACTAACAGGCAGGTGATATCATGTCAAATCTGTTATGTGTCAGGCATTTGATAAAAGATAACTTCCCGAAAAGTTGAGTGTGGAAGTTCCGTGTGGTAGGAACTTTGTACTAGGTAGAAAAAAAAAGATTTAAAAGTATGTACAAAACATCTACTTTATTAAAAATTTTTTTGATTTTGATAATTTTACTAAAATTCACAAACTTTTTATTATAGAAATATCATAAACTTAATTAAATGACACGAAGTACATTATCCCTAACTTACTTTATGTCAGTTTTTGTAACTTCGGCCATATTTGGGTCAGTTTGAAATGTACAGACACAAATATGTTTAAAAGATTGTTATTTGTTTGCATTTGAGCTATGAGATCTTACTAAAGATTTGTCACAGTTTTGTTTGTTTTTGTTTGCAAGGCCTGCTTTGATCTATGTCATCATCTTCTCTTACCATTATGTGAGACAATGACATTTTACCAATAGAACATAGTCTAGTTTTAATGGTATGAATATGAAACAGAAAATAAAGACAGAAAGGAGGATATGTGAAGACTCTATATCTATCCCCCTTCCACCTAATATTTAAAAATCTTAAATTTATGTAAAAAATATGTAGACTGATGAATCAACAATGACATGATTTGATGTTTCTTATCTAAGATAAAGAGGTAGTAAAAATATTATAGTAAAACAACATAAAACCAGCTTATCTAAAACAGTAACAATACATCAGATTGCTATAGAATAGAACTAAGTAAAAATAATCAACAACGCTGAACTTGTTAAAAAACCGACTTCAATCGTAACAACTACAAATTTGCTATATTTTTTGTATTTGTTGATTTTTTCAAAAAGCGAAGAATCAATTTTAATAAAATTTATATGGGACCACCTTGAAGTATTACATACCACACAAAAAAGAATTATTAAAATCGATACATCGGCTGAGTAATTGTGTAACATATAAAAAAAAAACAACATACAGCCAAATTGAGAACCTCCTCCTTTTTTGAAGTTGGTTAAAAATGGTCTAGTGAAAGATCAAGTTGCACACTGAGGGTTCCATATCCATACCACTATACAATATGAAAGTTTTCTTACATTCAGTTTACAATTTTATTGTTAGCAAGGCTTCAACTCATACTCTATCACTTTCTTTTTAAATCTATGCAGGATAGATAGACCAACAGCATCAGTTTATGGTCCAGCCTTTTCTCACCGAATGGATTTTAAAACCTAACAATTAGGACACACAATTTTAGGTAAGTACCTTTATTATGTATATGGTATGATGCTTAAAAACT
Source organism: Coleophora deauratella (assembly GCA_958295455.1). Taxonomy (NCBI): domain Eukaryota; kingdom Metazoa; phylum Arthropoda; class Insecta; order Lepidoptera; family Coleophoridae; genus Coleophora; species Coleophora deauratella. Next base: position 13,702,736 of record OY282397.1, on the reverse strand, counting down.
CTGCTCAGACCAAATTTAAGTAATTTAAGATATTTAAATGAAAACATTTGGTGCTTATCAGTTAGCACTACATTCTAACCTCATTTCAACTTCATTTAGTGAAGAATATATAAGAATTTCAAAGGTGGCATTTTCCAACAGAACCTATCTGAATGAGCACAATGTATAAGTTTGTAGGTAGTGTGGTATCAAACTCACTTGACTGGGGTACTCCTCTTGATCGGCGTTTTCCTTCCAGACTTATGGTGGACATGGTCCTCACCCCCGCAGCTCTCCCGGTCGCAGCTCGACCGCAGGAACGGCGTCTTGGAGCGCGACCTTGACCGCAATCCAGCAACCGTTGAGTTTTCCATCGTCTTACCGAACGACCAACAGACCACACTACGCCGAGCACATCCTCAACTGAAACCACGTTAGCGGCCGTGACCCATTTCCACGAGCCGGTCCAAATGCAAATCACAAAAGTTTACACCTCACAAAGTATATTGCACAAGGATATCTATTTCTGGGGCTTCATGCGTGCCGCCAAAACGAAATGTCTTGCTTGACCTCGAGTTGGATCTCCGTACACGGATTTTTGTTAATCTTCTTTTACAAACACTATGAATGCGTGCTTAATATGCTCTAATTGTCAATAGATAAATGTTTTGTACTGTTAAGTACTAAAAACGAGCGCGTTTACGTGAAATTCGTAAATTTCGTAACAGCACAGCACTCAACATAAACTGATGACGTCATAACTCAAAAGTCGTTATAAATAGAGATGAGCGTAAAGTAACTGTTATTTTGTAACTACTTTTTGATACACCAACTAGCCAGTATTATTTTCTGCCCTCATAAGAAAGAAGGCCGCAAAGTGCAGTCCGACTATGATCTTTTGGCGTGTGATCAAAAGCCGGAACTAACGCCGCCATCTTGAAAAATGACAATATTTGTATGAAATAAATGTCAGAGTTGCGACAACAGCGCCCCTCTGTCAATGTCATCCACACGCTAAAAGATGGTAGTCAGACTGTAGATGGAGATTCCGTACAGTTTGTTTATGATCTTCTGGCAGATGGATGACATTGACAGGGCGGCGCGGCGTTTACAATGTTGTTTTGTATGGGAGGTACCTTATCCTGGTATGGCAATGAATAATTAATTACTTAGTATTGTAGGCCGTATCAAGTTATTTCCAAGATTTTTCCCAAAGTAACCAATGAAGAATACCACCAATTTTTGTTTTTTATCTTAAAATATACTCTATTAAAAATAAAAAAATATGGTCAAATTTTTTTTTTGATACGTTTGATAGTTTCCGAGATTCTGAATTATTTAGGTAGGCAAGTGACGCGGGGTCGCCGCACGCTGCTGTGACGTCACTCTGCAACGGTCGCTCAGTGCGCGCACCGCTCCCTACCTCTATGTATGAAGTTTGCGTTGAAAATTTTAAAAATGACGAATCCAAAAACTAGAAAATCGTGCTCGTGTCAAAGTGCTTAAATACAACTACCAATATACCCGAAAAGTTATTTTTTACTGTTATATTTTTGAACCTTAAAGTCAAAAGAAATACATGAAAAGTATGATCCACCCAGACCCAAAGCCAAAAGTTGTGTCTATCACCTTCTCTTTATCTGATAACTTTTGCATAAACAGTAACGTCGTCGCCGTAGCTATTTCTAGCCAATCTAAAATAAAATAAATATGAGTTAACCGATACACATAAAAAATAAAAACCGGACAAGTGCGAGTCTGACTCTCGCGCAGAGGGCTTTGTCCACACCTACAAACAAACAATATTTTAAATTTTATCAACTTATTTTAAGATTTATAGATAACTTCTTAGAGATTTTCAAGTAATTTATAAGCGAAGATCTATTTTCTGTATATATATTTGTTTAAGTTTTATGCCCAGTTTTCGGAAATAAGGAGTGAGGAGCATGGTAAAGGTGATGGTGTCAAAATCACTTATGTCATCAACTGTAATATAATGACACAATAACGGCACTTAAGCGGTCATGGCACAGCGCTGCTTATGTGGTCGCATCGATCACGCAAGTTAACTGACTACAGACACGGTCACAACTTGGATGGGCTTAAATATCAGTAACTATCACTAGATGGATCACTAGAAGCTATGTCGGAGGCGTTATAGGCAGCTTGGATGGACTGCTAGTCAAGTCCATCCAAGCTGTGACCGTGTTTGTAGTCAGTTAACCTGCGTGATCGACGCGACCACGTAAGCAGCGCTGAGCCATGACCGCTTCAGTGTCGTTATTGTGTCATTATATTACAGTTGATGACATAAGTGATTTTGACACCATCACTTTTACCTTGCCCCTCACTCCTTATTTCCGAAATATCAAGTTCATAAATATCATTATTACCTAAATTTTTCAATACTAGTAATGAAAAATAGGTATGTAGGTATATATGTATAGGTATCTTATAAGGATCAACAGATTTGTGATAAGAAAGAAAAAAATAAGTTGTAAGTACTTTTGCATTTTTAATCATTGTCTCGGCGGCCGCGGTAAAGAAATCGGAGTTATTTGAGAAATAGTAGCTTAACTCGTCTATTTAAGGAATCATTCGATTTTTTAATCAATTTTTAAAACTGTCATCGATTATACTTGTAACACTACTGTAACACCGATTCACATAAAAAAAACTACAGTTAGAAATGTTATTGTGGGCGAACGTAGGGACCATCCGATAGCAATGTATAAAGAACACAGTACGATGAGAGCGGCGAGTTGCGGTATGACGTCACGCGCGCTTGGCGCGCCCGAGCGAAGTATTTGAAAAAGGCGGAAACTAAAATTATCGTAACTTCAAAACTACTCGCTTGATTTAAATGAAACAAAAACAAGTATATTTCTAGACATTTAGGCTACAAGGCCATAAAGTTTCAAGTGATTTAACGGACCCATTAACATTCTTCATTATCTCATGTACTACTTGTAGAGGTGAAAAAAAATATATTTGTTTATATACAAAGTTTCATCAAAATCGTTAGAGCCATTTCTGAGCAAAAAAAAAGTGTCGTTATTATTATTAGGTATTTACAATATAGGTAGACATAGACATAGACATATATTTATTAATATAGGTATTTATAATATTTAATTATATTATGCATCTATTTAGGTGGTTTTATTATTCTATTTATTATATCCTAGTTTATTCCATATATCTATTCCATATCCTTCAGCGTCTTATGGTGTGAGCATGTTCTTTTTTTCCCCCTTTTCTAATCTAATTGCAATCGCAGAGGATTTGCAACGTATGTACACTTGTTAACTCAATGTTCGTTCTCATGTTGTATAATGTATGTAAGTACCTAGACGTTATCCGTTCGCTCCTTTAACGACACATGTATTTAAATTTAATTTGTAATTTTGATATCAAGTGGATAGCTATTATTGGCCTTACCGTCATTTGTCTCAATGCAATATGTTTAATTTTAATAGGTGGCTGTTGTTATCCTGAATAAAATAAAATAAAAAATAAATAGTGCAAGACAATCGATCCTCGTCAAAATCTCAAGTTCGATTTTTTTTGCCATGACAATATACTTCCTTACTCCTTAGTCGATCGCTAACGCTCGCTTCTCAGCAAGGAATTTATATGTAGTACCTATATAAGTTCTTTGCTTCATAGTCACTCGAAAGTAAAAAGGGGTTCTGGCACAGATTAGATAATAGGTTCTGGTTTATCTCTGTTCTGTTTTTAACTTTAACTTCAAATGATATTCATAATAACGGCAAATTTAACTTTTTTGAGTAAACCGATCTTTTTTTAGATGCAGAAATTAATGAAGTAACAAAAGAGCATTTTTTAATAACATTTTAGAATAAATTAGTATTCAGGATAAACGTTTAGAACCGCGTATAATAGTCGGGGAAAAAAATAATAATATGTCATTTAACTGTTATTATTGAATGCATCTCTAGATCATTTGCGTTCCATTACTATTTTTCGTTTTTGAGAAGAACAAGTTTGACATTCATTTATCATATCTAATGTTATTATAGAAGCTATAGGAAGCGGGAACTTCTTTATTTGTTAAAAGATGAAGTCACGATGAAGTAAATCAACAAAAAATAGATCATGTTTCTGTGTACAAATAGATAGTTTCCGAACATTTCGTACTCCTTTTTTTTGCTGTTTTTTTCTCTGTATGATTTCAGTGCACGTAAACAAAAAAGAGATAAAGCTATACAATTTGCTCAATAAATTGAATTTTGTATCTCTCTTTTATGTACTCGTTGTTCTAAAGAAAGTTTCCAAATAATCTCAAATGTCTTAGGATTAGGAAGTCGTTCCAAAACCAAGGTAGGGTGAGGTAGAATTTATCTCGGAGAAATGAAAGAGACGTAGCTATTTTGAGAAAGAGAAAAAAATATGATTTTGGAACGCTTGCGAGTGATTCCAGAGTGACAGGGTAATAAACGTCATCGAAAATACCTAATTCAGAAAGGTTTCTAGCTTTTTTGGGTAGTATTCTGTCTTATTTATGGCTTTAACACCTTCGCAGATACAAGCAATCGTATTTCAAAACAATTCCGAACATAAAATGTTTGTATGTCTTAGTGTGTTTGACATTGACTACGAACTTCCCGCCGAATAAACTGTCAGGCGAATTTTAACGGTAATCGAACAGCGTTAAAAATCGCACTTGTCAGAGTGAAAATCGCATTCACGAAGGCGTTCCAAAATCCCGACGGAGAACTGTCAGGCGATCATTCGGTTACCCTCGGTTTCACTCGGCTCGGTTTTGGAACGATTTAGGGTAAAATTCGCATCACCCCGAGTGAAATCTTTGGTATTGGAACGCAACCTTGGTATTGGAACGCAACCTTGGTATTGGAACGCAACCTTGGTATTGGAACGCAACCTAGGAAGCGGGAACATTTGACATTTGCGTTGCGGTTCACGATTTTTGTTTTGTTTACATTTTCAAAAAAATTGGATCTAAAATGCAAAAAATGGACGCAGAAAATATATTTAATAAAATAAAAGAGTTGGGTCACGCTAACAGCAAGCGTGATGATTTACGAGAATATTGTAAATTAAAATTCGACTTTGTAAGTGAAGAGACGACCAAAAAATAGATTCTTGAATAGATGGTTAATTTGTTAAATTAAAAATTATATTTTTCAGGCAACAAAATTTTTATCGAGGCGTATATTAAACAGCGATGGAGCTGATTTGTTAGACTGTTTACTGAATGGTTTGCCAGATAACTCTACATCAAGAAGCAAACCGAAGGTAAGGGTGTAATCTCAGTAGCAAATAAGTTTTATATCGCCGCTCCGCTTAGTGCAAGTCTGTGCTCAGTAGGTATACTCCAACCAAATAAACGGAGCGAAGAGGAAATGAAATTTCTTTGGTACAGACAGTACATAAAATATTTTACTATCTTTTTGATTAAATCACTCCTATTCTCTGAGTGAGGAGTGCTCACTTTCACTTTTATCATGCCTTCAGTTTATGTACCTCAGAGATTTGTAAATATTCTTTACATTGGCCCTTGTATAAAGATAGTGTTAAGAGTTCATGCAATGATGCAGTATTATTCTGTGAACATGTTCAGTGTCCACAACCACCTCACCTTTCAAATGCCAATGAAGGATTGGTACACTTATCACTACTTAGTCCTCTATTTATAATTTTTGATTAATAAGCAAATTACATTTATTTAAAATTACACATTCAGTAAACTGGATTTTTTTTACTATAGTAAATATTCTGGCATGTGCTCCACAAAGCATTTACAAATTAAGCCTGTCTTATAACTTGTAGGTAATAGATATAGTTCTTCAGTCAATGCGAAGAGAATCCACTTCCTTGACCCACTGTAGTGATGTGATCAGTCGACTCTGTCTGGAGCTGCCCCGTATGCCCGCCGATGACCTAGTGCGGTGGTGCAATGACAGCATACAATCGGTGGTCAAGGATGATGATGTTAACATGATGTAAGTAAAAAAAAAAGTTCATAACAATAATTCATATAATATGTGCATGTTGAGAACTTGAAACCAGAGAGTTTATAGAAACAATTCAAGAGCAATATTAAAAGTAAGGCGATTATCACACGGGAGGCGGTTGTACTAGAAATGTATGTAGCCGCGGCGGCTACCGCCTGGTACGCGGTTGCCCGCCAACCGCGCTAGCCTTGCACACGGGCTAGCTCAGTTTTCATACATTTCTAGTACATTTTCCAACCGGTTGGAAACCGCCTCCCGTGTGATAATCGCCTAAAAGTCAGTGTAAAAGAAGAATACATATTACAGCTGCAATACTGCAAGTTATGCAAGCAAATAATTTATTTTAAATCTATGACTTGACTAAGTAGACCTCTCTATAGTTCATACCAATCAAAAAAAACTAAACGTAAATAAACTTACTATGGAACTGACACGTGTCAATGTCATCTGCATACTATGTTTGTTTACCTTTTGCTTTTTTTGATTGGAATGAACTATATAGTCGCATTAATGGAGGTGTCCATTATGGTATACTTACAGATCTTTTGTATGATATTTTGAATAATTTTCATTTCCTAGCTGGAGAGATGTTCTACCAGAATGCCTCCATGCCTTATCCTCCTACGAAACCATCAAACACTGTGGCACACAGCTTACCACAGTCGAGTATAAGGAACAGTGTGTCCATGCTCTGTGCCAATGTCGCTGGCAGGAGAAACAGTTGGTCCAACTGGTTGCCATGTTCAAGTAAGTGCATAAGCGTCAGGGCATATTCACATTGTATTGAGATCAAAATCAGCCGAAGTATCATGGCGACATATGGGCTGAAACACATAAGGGGCCGTCCATTAATCACGTGATGTTTTTTAGCAACTTTTTAGGCCCCCCCTCCCCCCTGGTGATATGTGGTGAGGTTTTAGACTACCCCCCCACCCCTACCCAAAATCACGTGTATTTTTTTGGTACAAAATATTATCTTTAAACACAGGTATAATGTAATTTAATCTGTAAAATTAAGCACCGTGATAAAAAATTCCAGGCAGACATAAGATAGCAGGTTGTTTCTGACTGCCTGAAGCCATTTCGAACGTTGAGAAGAGGTAAAAATACCATAACAACGAAATCATCAAAAAATATATACTCGTGATATCTCAGTACACCCTCCCTCCCCCCTTGTGATATTTCGTGATTTTTTCTGAACCCCCCTCCCTTTTGAGCCTCACGTGATTAATAGACGACCCCTAACATGTATTCATTAATTTTATGACTTAAAATTGGAACTTTATTCTAAAATCTCAAAACTTTTGTTAGCATTAATTTTACTGAGCTAATGAAGGAGGCAAATAATAAATACAGTGTTGTCTCAAGTTGGGTGCATTAAATGGTCTTGTCTACGCTACCCATGTTAATTATTCTGTTCAGTGAACTAGTTAAAATAGAAAAGCTTGATGAATGTGAATGGCAACTTAAGGGAGACTCCTAAGCAATGGATCTAAATAATTTATTAAATGCTGTTTATTTGTAGCCATGAAGTGCTGCAGAGTGCAATAATGCTATCGATTAATCAATAACATACTCTTATTTTATCTTGTAGAGACATGCAGCTATCAAAGAACGATCACAGGCAGGTTGTGAACAAGATCTGTTCGTATATGGTTGATGTTCCACCTGATACTCTACCACCACTGGTCCACCAGTTGCTCAAGTAAGTAGAGGAATATCTTAAAAAAAAAATCCTCATATGAGGCATTTTGTACACACGGCGACAGATCTACTGCTTTTTGTGGCAGGTGCTGTGGCTGGAATACAGCACAGCAAGTGCTGTATGATGACAAGTATAAATCGAGCAGTCGGACCTTGCAATAAACTTGCAGTCCTACCACTATTTTCGTCTGCGCGTTTCTAGCCATTATACAATTTAATATGTTATAGAAGACTAGCTTCCGTCCGCGACTTCGTCTGCGTGGACTTCAGAATTGGGTCCAGAGAGAAAGAACATGTCAAGGTGGCGCCATCTAGTGACGAAGTGGAAATTTCGATTTTTTAAGCATTCCTCCAGGAACCTTTAAGTTTTCCGGAATAACAAGTATCCTATGTGTTAGCCGAGTGCTTTATCTACCTACCTACCAAATTTCATCCAAATCCATTCAGTAGTTTCGGCGTGAAAGCGGAACAAAAAAACAAATAAACAAACAAATAAACATCCATATTTTCGTATTTATAATATCACTAATATTATAAATACGAAAATAGAAGAAGAAGAAATAAGTCTTAATAGAATGTAACCCTTTATTAAAAAAATGTGTTGGTGGGAGTTATTTGGGTCCGACTTTCTTCTCTCTCCGCGAACACTTCCCGAAATGTTGGGTATACTAGTTCCAAGTGGTAGGTGCTTCGTATTAGGTATAAAAAATATGACCTACAAAAAGTGTAAAGTGATACCTACTTCGAATAAATAATATATTATTCATTTTGATTTTATTTTAATACCCTTATGGTTGAATCGAACAACTTGTATGTAAGTATCTGTGTTAACTTGTTAGGGACCGTCAAAAAATTACGTAATGCTATTAGTTATCCAGTCGTTTCGGTCCCTATACCTGGGAGGATAGAAGTATCGATGATTGCATTACATGGGGAAAAGTTAGCAAATTTTGCATTTGGTATTTTATCAACCGCCCCTTATTGGCCTTATACACAGATACCTTTACATTCATTTTTGGCTATAACAGCTCAGATTCCATGTTATTCAAGTTTAAAAGATAAAAAAGAACTAAAAGTTTTCAAAAGACTTACCAATCCACAGACTGTGCAAGACCTACCACGTAGAGATAGTACTGTCCCACCTGAGCCACTACTTCAGCTTGCGCCTGTACAGTAAACTGGAGCCGCCGCCTCAGGACTCGGAGTCCACCACCATGGATATTGATGATATCGGTGAGCTCGTGTTATTGAGATTTTCCCGTCTATAAGCGTGTACCGTATGTGCCCCTGGGTCATTGATTACATTTGTATTTGTAACACAATAGCTGTCAGAGGATTACAGATCAAGGTTTTTTTTAACCCACAATTGGTAAGCCCTGGGCATCATCTCACCTGGTGGTAAGTGATGGTGATGCCGAAGACCAATGTGGGCTTACCTTACTTGCTTATATCAATAAGACCTCCTATCTGTACATCCTATAATAGTTACAATATAATATAGTGCGAGAAAAGGTACCCTATTAAAAAAGAAAGTATTTCAAAGTCAAAGTGAAGGTCAAAGCCTTTATTCGCTAGAACACTGTTTGTACAGATGTTAATAATTATTTTGTCCAGGTATTCAACCTGCATGCACTTGCACAAATATTAGATTAAAAACTACCAAAAGAAAATCACAAACCAAAAATCTCATAAATTACAGTAAAATTATTATTTCATAAAATTACAAAATGCATCTATGAATAAAAACAATTTTTAAAGAGCCATTTAGTGAACTAAGTTATATCGACGCTAGTTATAAAAGCTGCACAAATAGAATACCACTTAAATAAACTATTTTCTCACAGTCCAACACAGCCCAGCCGAGCTCAGCCGCTGTCTATCTACATGCATCTACCACGTATCGCAGGGCGCCGCCGACCCGTCCCTGCTTCGGCGGCAGCTCAAAGCATGGCCAAAAACACAGCTGTTACGGGCGCCCTTCCTAGTAGACTTAGCGCTTGCTATGTCGGATAAAGGCGCCGATTTTAGGACTGTTTGTTTGGACGTAAGTAGTGTTTCGTAGATAAAGATATAGACGTCGTTAAACCGAACTGGCGTGTGTGTAACTACCTATTGTTACTAATTACATACATATTATATGACATTTGTACACACGTTTTTATATATTTTTATTATTTTACTGTGTTCGCCTACATCACACTTGATGGAAAGCATCGATATGGGAAACATTAGATAAGGTTACTCGCTCTGTTTGTTTCTGAACCAGCGTGTTCGTCTTGGGGGGCTGAAGCGGGGTGAAGAGGGAGGCATGTATTTAAACAAATATCGCCGTTGTGTGATAAGCTTAAGGTTTATGTATTTAATGTTATCTACTAGCGACATCTAGCGACGAGTAGGGAGGCATGTATTTAATTAATGTTATCTACAAGCGACATCTAGCGACGAGTAGCGTAGCATCACTATAAAATGACAAAATATTCATAAAATAACAAGAAAAAGTGATAAGAAATGTTGCTGTTAGTTTTGTTCTTTATTTTTTTTATTGTTTTAGCACATTTCACTGCACTGTAAGACATATTTTCATTTAAATACGGGATGTTTACTCGTTGCTTGTCAGATTGCGAATGGTGCGCAAAAAGGCGGCGCTACTCAACATAGGGGAGCAAACCACTATTAGCGACTACGCAGTCGGGCAGAATTAACCTCATCTAATGTCTCTCATATCGATGATGGAAAGTGATGACCCGTTCCTTCGCAGGCTATCAGACTGACTATAGAGCAGCGCGTGTGCGAGCGGCTTTCTACGAGCGTTACTACACTGGTGGACTAAAAAATCGCCTCAAGATTTGTTGCTCGACTTTTGAAAAAATAACTCAGTCTACAAAACTGCGAAACACTAAAAGCAAAAAACTAGAAAACCATCAAACTAAAATCATAAACAGTAAACACAGTTTTTGAACTTTTGGTTTAGTTTTATTTTGCTAGATTGAGTTAATTTTCCAAAAGTCGTGCATGAAACTTTCGAGTCGATTTTTTTGTCCATGAGTATAGATGGTAATCTGGTCACTAGTTAATGGGTTATCCAAACATTAAGCTTTTCATCAAGACTAAATCGTAAGGGGTGTATTTCCTCGCAGGCGATCAGACTGGCCATAGAGCAGCGCGTGTGCGACGAGCAGCTCGGCGAGCAGTCTGCGTGGGCGCGCGCCGCCGTCCCGCCCGGCGTGGACGTCACGCCGCTGCTCAAAGTGCTCACCACCGAGAGGTGACTCCATCGTAGATACATTCCCTCGCAGGCTATCAGACTGGCCATAGAGCAGCGCGTGTGCAACGAGCGGCTCGGCGAGCAGTCTGCGTGGACGTGCGCCGCTGTTCACAGTGCTCACCACCGAAAGGTGACTAGCAAACATCCACATAAAATCTATGAACAATAGTCTTTCGTCGTTAACGATCTACAGTGGTGGTCATATAATGCAACGTCTACGATGACGACGTTGACCTCGATCCCATACCTCGGGAAAGTTAGGCCATACTTTACACACGGGAGCAAAGTTCGGATTAGTGGAGGTTGTGGGGCTAGTGGTCAACCCCAGTGTCAGATATTTTTCAAGCCGCCTATGAGGCCTCCGACATGGCTTAACGACTGTCATCTATTGATAGCAACCGGCACCAGCTACATAACATACTTGCTAAGCACGGAAACGGTCGAGATAAATGCCACTAACAGTCAAACCCATCCAGGTTATGACCGTGTCTGTATTCAGTTAGCGTGTGTAATCGACGCGTGACCACGCAAGCCACACAACCATGCAAACCACACAACCATGCAAACCACACAAACCATGCAAGCCACACATCCACGACCGTTTATGAACCAAAAACTGTTTGGAAAAAATAGTTTCAAATCCGCCACATACAGTTGTTTAGGTTTTTGTTTTGATAGGTTGCTAGGCCACCAGATCTGCCCTGATAAGAAGAAGACGGCTAAGTATATGAAGTTTCCGTATACTTAGCCGTCTTCTTTTTTATCAGGGCATAGATGCATTCATTACATCCCATTAACCATAAATAGTTTTCCTCTTTGAATGTGAATTTGGTTTCCTATCTAAGTATTATTTATTTATTCAAACAGTTTTTTTCATGTACATTGTTTATATTTTCCTGTTTATATTGTGTAATAAAGTGTTTCTAAATATCCGGGATAAATCACACACGATCATCTGGCCTCAAACTAGGATTTCCTGTATTATAGGAACCAGAGACTGATAAGAACATTCATTTCATTCATCCATCTGTTGCAGCGCCAACCACCGCCAGCTCACAGTGATGGGGCTCATCAACCTCGCTTTCTCCCTGTTATCTGTGTCCAAGCTGAAGGCCACCCACGCGGCCTGCCGGTCCGCGGGCAAACTGATACTGGCGCGGCTGTGCAAGGCTCAGCCCGAGACCGCGCCGCGAGTGCTATCGGCATTAGCTGATAGCTTAGCTAGCAGTAACAACAACTATGGTGAGTTTCTTTTGAAAATATGATGGTTTAAACTTAGGGCGACTGTCTCCAAGCTGAAGATGGCTTACGCGGTGTTTGTGTTTTTTGTTTTCTCCCCTTTACCGAGAAAGTAATGCTACTAGTGCTATGTGTTAGACCTCACGTTGTATGGCTTAAGAAATTGCTCAAAGCGATAATGCCGCCTTTCCATTGTTTGTAATTTTAAGATATTTCTGTTTGTCTGGTATGCAATTAAGATTATTTACTTACTTGCTACTTACCTTTTTGTAGTTAATATTATTCTATTCGCCTTATCTTTCCCAGACTGCCTCCACGTCCTATGCGCGCTAAGTCCGGTCTCTCTAGAGCGATGTACGGAACTGTCGGCCATATTGGAGAACTGTCAGCCTTCCCCCACAGATTATAAAGCGGCGGCGGCGGTGCTGAACGCCGTCCATCCACTCCTCAACTTCAGCACTAGGATCAGGGATACGCTTGTTATGGTGTGCAGGAAGGGACTGTATTCCAGGTAAATACAGACTTAAAACTCAATCTCGGAAAAATAAGTAAACCTTTACAAAAAGCGAACTAAAAAGTTAAAAACACACCTAGCCTGTCTCACAAGGATTCTCTAAATAGGTTCAGCCATTTAAAGAAAGGTATAAAGAAAATCAGCCACATATATAAGGTGCTACTTTATTAGTGCCCGATATTTTAGTCAGTGCTTCTACTCCTGATTCTGATCAACTTTCCCCAAGAAACCCATAGTCAAATCGAAAAAAATTTTTTGGGTTCTTCATACAAATCGATCAGCCGAGCGGCCAAATTAGTATGAAGAGCCCAAAAATTATTTTTCGATTTGACTATGGGTTTCTTGGGGAAAGTTGATCAGAATCAGGCACTGACTAAAATATCGGGCACTAATAAAGTAGCACCTTATATTCATAATACCCTGAAACATTACACTCCTGTTTTGGGGTAGTCGTGTAAATAGTTTATTTGACAAATATAGGTTGTTTAAAGTGTCAAAAAAACAATGCGTTTTGCGATAGCGCTGGAAAATAATAATTTTATTTGACTTTTAGAATTATTTTTGCAATTTTTGCTTTGTGAGTTTTTAAATTTTTAGGTAGATTTTGTTTTATTTTTTAGGGATTCAATGCATCGATGTCTGGCACTATCTGGCTTTCTGACGGTCCTCCGTTATGTCAAGGTAAATAATTGAATACAATAAAAACTTTATTGTAATAACTCATTTCATTGATCCGAGGGTCGTAATTCGATCAACTGACTCAGTGGCTCAATGGTTAGTGCTCCTGACTACTGATTCGAGAGTCGTGGGATCGTTGATCGTCGTCGATCCCCACCCAGAGTAAACATTTCTGTGATGAGCAGATTTGTGTCAGGGTGTATATTATATCTACATATGTATGTATTCAAAAACTTTATATGTGTATTAATTTATCAGTCTCTGGTTCCCATAATACAGGGAATCCTAGTTTGGGGCCAGATGACCGTGTATGATTTGTTCCGGATATTAATTTATGTTGGTTCCTGTTGTGTAGCCGTTGACATTTTTAGGCTGGTTAGGAAGTAATACACAATAAAATTAATTAATTCACTTTGCTTTATTGCTTAATGCCTAACTGTTAGAATGTCCACTCATAGAGAGAGGGCGAAGTTGCGTTCTGTTACAACAAATTACTGATGTCCCCGCAGGTGTCGCGCTCGCTCCCCAGCGGCGGCGGCGGCGGCGGCGAGGCGTGCAGCGAGCAGTACAGCGCGCACTCCTACCTCACGCAGCTCACTGTAGACCTGCACGCCACCACCAACGGCACGCAGTAGGCACCTCTGGTTTATAGTGGCTTTTAGTGATGTAATGAGATAGTGATTAACTGGGGCAGTGACGTCATCCTACCTCACGCAGCTCACTGTAGACCTGCACGCCACCACCAACGGCACGCAGTAGGCACCTCTGGTTTATAGTGGCTTTTAGTGATGTAATGAGATAGTGATTAACTGGGGCAGTGACGTCATCCTACCTCACGCAGCTCACTGTAGACCTGCACGCCACCACCAACGGCACGCAGTAGGCACCTCTGGTTTATAGTGGCTTTTAGTGATGTAATGAGATAGTGATTAACTGGGGCAGTGACGTCATCCTACCTCACGCAGCTCACTGTAGACCTGCACGCCACCACCAACGGCACGCAGTAGGCACCTCTGGTTTATAGTGGCTTTTAGTGATGTAATGAGATAGTGATTAACTGGGGCAGTGACGTCATCCTACCTCACGCAGCTCACTGTAGACCTGCACGCCACCACCAACGGCACGCAGTAGGCACCTCTGGTTTATAGTGGCTTTTAGTGATGTAATGAGATAGTGATTAACTGGGGCAGTGACGTCATCCTACCTCACGCAGCTCACTGTAGACCTGCACGCCACCACCAACGGCACGCAGTAGGCACCTCTGGTTTATAGTGGCTTTTAGTGATGTAATGAGATAGTGATTAACTGGGGCAGTGACGTCATCCTACCTCACGCAGCTCACTGTAGACCTGCACGCCACCACCAACGGCACGCAGTAGGCACCTCTGGTTTATAGTGGCTTTTAGTGATGTAATGAGATAGTGATTAACTGGGGCAGTGACGTCATCCTACCTCACGCAGCTCACTGTAGACCTGCACGCCACCACCAACGGCACGCAGTAGGCACCTCTGGTTTATAGTGGCTTTTAGTGATGTAATGAGATAGTGATTAACTGGGGCAGTGACGTCATCCTACCTCACGCAGCTCACTGTAGACCTGCACGCCACCACCAACGGCACGCAGTAGGCACCTCTGGTTTATAGTGGCTTTTAGTGATGTAATGAGATAGTGATTAACTGGGGCAGTGACGTCATCCTACCTCACGCAGCTCACTGTAGACCTGCACGCCACCACCAACGGCACGCAGTAGGCACCTCTGGTTTATAGTGGCTTTTAGTGATGTAATGAGATAGTGATTAACTGGGGCAGTGACGTCATCCTACCTCACGCAGCTCACTGTAGACCTGCACGCCACCACCAACGGCACGCAGTAGGCACCTCTGGTTTATAGTGGCTTTTAGTGATGTAATGAGATAGTGATTAACTGGGGCAGTGACGTCATCCTACCTCACGCAGCTCACTGTAGACCTGCACGCCACCACCAACGGCACGCAGTAGGCACCTCTGGTTTATAGTGGCTTTTAGTGATGTAATGAGATAGTGATTAACTGGGGCAGTGACGTCATCCTACCTCACGCAGCTCACTGTAGACCTGCACGCCACCACCAACGGCACGCAGTAGGCACCTCTGGTTTATAGTGGCTTTTAGTGATGTAATGAGATAGTGATTAACTGGGGCAGTGACGTCATCCTACCTCACGCAGCTCACTGTAGACCTGCACGCCACCACCAACGGCACGCAGTAGGCACCTCTGGTTTATAGTGGCTTTTAGTGATGTAATGAGATAGTGATTAACTGTGGCAGTGACGTCATCCTACCTCACGCAGCTCACTGTAGACCTGCACGCCACCACCAACGGCACGCTGTAGGCACCTCTGGTTTATAGTGGCTTTTAGTGATGTAATGAGATAGTGATTAACTGGGGCAGTGACGTCATCCTACCTCACGCAGCTCACTGTAGACCTGCACGCCACCACCAACGGCACGCAGTATGCACCTCTGGTTTATAGTGGCTTTTAGTGATGTAATGAGATAGTGATTAACTGGGGCAGTGACGTCATCCTACCTCACGCAGCTCACTGTAGACCTGCACGCCACCACCAACGGCACGCAGTATGACCTCTGGTTTATAGTGGCTTTTAGTGATGTAATGAGATAGTGATTAACTGGGGCAGTGACGTCATCCTACCTCACGCAGCTCACTGTAGACCTGCACGCCACCACCAACGGCACGCTGTAGGCACCTCTGGTTTATAGTGGCTTTTAGTGATGTAATGAGATAGTGATTAACTGGGGCAGTGACGTCATCCTACCTCACGCAGCTCACTGTAGACCTGCACGCCACCACCAACGGCACGCAGTAGGCACCTCTGGTTTATAGTGGCTTTTAGTGATGTAATGAGATAGTGATTAACTGGGGCAGTGACGTCATCCTACCTCACGCAGCTCACTGTAGACCTGCACGCCACCACCAACGGCACGCAGTAGGCACCTCTGGTTTATAGTGGCTTTTAGTGATGTAATGAGATAGTGATTAACTGGGACAGTGACGTCATCCTACCTCACGCAGCTCACTGTAGACCTGCACGCCACCACCAACGGCACGCAGTAGGCACCTCTGGTTTATAGTGGCTTTTAGTGATGTAATGAGATAGTGATTAACTGGGGCAGTGAAGTCATCCTACCTCACGCAGCTCACTGTAGACCTGCACGCCACCACCAACGGCACGCAGTAGGCACCTCTGGTTTATAGTGGCTTTTAGTGATGTAATGAGATAGTGATTAACTGGGGCAGTGACGTCATCCTACCTCACGCAGCTCACTGTAGACCTGCACGCCACCACCAACGGCACGCAGTAGGCACCTCTGGTTTATAGTGGCTTTTAGTGATGTAATGAGATAGTGATTAACTGGGGCAGTGACGTCATCCTACCTCACGCAGCTCACTGTAGACCTGCACGCCACCACCAACGGCACGCAGTAGGCACCTCTGGTTTATAGTGGCTTTTAGTGATGTAATGAGATAGTGATTAACTGGGGCAGTGACGTCATCCTACCTCACGCAGCTCACTGTAGACCTGCACGCCACCACCAACGGCACGCAGTAGGCACCTCTGGTTTATAGTGGCTTTTAGTGATGTAATGAGATAGTGATTAACTGGGGCAGTGACGTCATCCTACCTCACGCAGCTCACTGTAGACCTGCACGCCACCACCAACGGCACGCAGTAGGCACCTCTGGTTTATAGTGGCTTTTAGTGATGTAATGAGATAGTGATTAACTGGGGCAGTGACGTCATCCTACCTCACGCAGCTCACTGTAGACCTGCACGCCACCACCAACGGCACGCAGTAGGCTGTGGTTTAATGTGGCTAATGGGACCGTGATTTACTGGGACAGTGAAGTAATGGGATAGTGACTAGCGGGACAGTGACGGACTTAACTGCATAGTGAGTGCCGAAACGGAACAGTAACGTAGCGAGACATTGACGTAATCCTACCTCACGCAGTTCACGGTTGACCTGCACGCCACCACCAACGGCACGCAGTACGGACTCCGGTTTATAGTGGCTTTTTAGTGATGTCATAGGACTATAGGACGGTGCAGTGACGTATGGAATAGTTACGGGACAACAGTGATGTATGTAACGGAACAAGTATAAAATTAGCCTTTAAAAAGTAGAATTCGATTATGAGTAGTTTTTTTTTAAATATGCTGGGACTCTGTGTTAATTGGCCAATATTCTTTCCAATTTCTTGAATTTCTATACATACAACTACAATCGTCAATTCCAGCCTAAATGCACACGAATCGGATCTTAATTAATTAGATGCCCAAACGCAACCATCTTTAATTCCAGTACAAATTTGACAGATATAGCGTTTTAGTCAAGGAGTTGGTGAGGAGTAGGAAAGAACGGTGGCTGCTCTACCGACAAGAGCCTAACTCTTAAGATAAAGAAGAAGCGTTTTAGTGAAAATACGTTTAACCAAGACGGACTAAACTGAAGGTTACTTTCAACGCTACTCCCTACTCTTTTAACCTATGACATGACATAATCCATCTCGTTCTGGCAATGTTGCAGTCATCTTTAGCTGACCTTATCATTTTCCAGAGTAACATCTCGCGTCCGAAACGAAGCGATGTGTATGGAAGTAGTTTCTATTCTTCGCCGCTGCTTGCTGCAAGATGCGGCCGTTAAACAGCTGTTGTATACCAGTGAGTCTCTTCTTTAATAAGTTGGTCGTAACAGGGTGTAGGTTCGAACCGCCAATGTGGTATAGTGACTAGTCCGGTTGCTTCACATCAGGCGGTTGCGGGTTCGATTCCCGGCGAGTTTCTAGCTTGGTAGGACTCGGTTTGTTTGGCGTCAGGCCATTTTGAGAGCCCGCGTGGCTAGCAACCACCACCTTTCTAAGTGTTCATAGCACTGATGTGGAGATGACATAGCCATGACGTTCCCTATTACTCCATCTTTCGGCATGATCATCACTTACCGCCAGGTGAGACAATGTCAAGGGTTTACCATTTTTGGATAAAAAATAAGCTATTTCCAATTCACCTCTACAAAAAGATTTGGTTAGATTATCAAGAGTGTTTAATTCTTTTCTTAATATTCTTCTTCTTATTTTTTTTTTTTGCTTTGGTCACCATATTATCCTGTGATATTTATATCGAAGCGGTCGTGGCTCAATGCGGCTTGCGTGGTCGCGTCGATCACGCAGGTTAACTGACTACAGACATGGTCATAACCTCGATGGGTTTGACTGTTAGTGGCTTTTATCTCGACCGTTTCCGTGCTTCGCAAGGCACATTAAGCCGTTGGTGCCGGCTGTTATCGCTAGATGGCAGTCGTTAAGCCATGTCAGAGGCCTTATAGGCGGCTTGAAAACTTCTGACACTGGGGTTGGTCACTAGCCCCACAACCTCCACCAATCTGGACTTGGCCCCCGTATGTGGAGTATGGCCTAACCTTCCCGAGTTATGGGAAGAGACCCGTGCCCCTGCAGTGGGGACGTAATGGGTTGTTAACATTTATGTAATATTAATTGTAAACTTGACATTGATAATGGTGTCGATTCGGCGTTTACGATTAAACTTATTTGACAGAACTAAACTAAATTTAAGCGTCCTGTCCTTTTCTTTTCGATATAAAAAGAAAAAGACAGAGCACTTAAATTAAGATTAATCCTGTCAAATAAGTTTAATTGTGAAAACCGAATCGACACCATTATGTATTAAAATAAATAAATCTAAAACTCGGCAGAAATATACGATTGCGCGAAAGAAAAGCCAGTGCTACACGAATCTATTCTGGAGTTGCTTTACGAGCATCTCGCCAAGTACTTGCCGGAAGAGAGCGACGGCCCTTTGCAGTTCGACAAATGTGTGCAGATGACTGCCACTAGCGCCATACTTGTGGTAACCAATTTATATGTTTTATGTTTTATAATATATTGTAAATAGTGGTTGGAAAATAATTATCGCCTTTATTCGATCTGATACATTACTTTGTAATATTATAATTTGATACATTTGATACATTACATTAAATTCGGAGAATTCGAAAGAAAACCAACCACGTCTTGAAAAAAATGAATGTTCTGTATTTGAGATGCAGTTCGATCCGATGATAAATTATTACAAAATTTTATAAGTAAGTACTTAAATACAGTGTCATCTATATGAATGTTAAGGAATTAAAACATCACGTTATCTAATAACAAAAATCGTTTTACAGAGTATGTTAGTCTGACAAGACGAGTAACTTTTACAAACGCTAGGTGGCGCTTTACTTCGAGGAGCCCAAAGAAGTTTTATATCGCTCCGCTGAGCGGGGTGCATGTCTGTGGAGGAGCCAATAGCCTATCTCCTGAATAACTTATATCTGTACAACGCTAGGTGGCGCTAAAGACAACACTTTGTTTACAGGAACCAATAGCCCATCTCCTGTACGTTATAGCGCAGTTCCTCCAACCAACGGAAGAGGAGGAGGAGGAGGAAGATATCCTCTCCAGTCAGGTAGAGAATGGCGCTACCTACCTCAAGACGAAACTGAAGAGTGTCATGGACCAACTGAGTGGGAATGAAAGCTTTGGCAGAATTGATCTAGTGAGTATTGTCTAAAGACATCTATAGATATCGCATAAGAGGTAACCTATGGTTACGAAGCTTAGCGAATCCGTTAAATAAATTGCTATTATATTATAATACATAACTTGAAGAAGAGAAGATCATACTCTAGATACTGGGGTCAGTTCCGTATCGGTGAAGACCCTGGAGTAATTGCCAACCCTACTTTCAAAAGTTTTCGAGCGAGCCGTAGGCCACCGATATGGTTTACCGATTTTTATAGTGATAGTAACCGGCACCTAACGGCTTTACGTGCCTTGCAAAGAACGGATGCGGTCCAATATACGTTCACGCCACTAACAGTCAACCCATCCAGGTTATGACCGTGTCTGTTGCTAGTTTTGTGCGATCTATGCTACCAGGATTGTTACTACCGATCGAGCTACCGATGTTAGGATTATTTCCCAAATCCACAGATTTTTAAAATTCAAAACTTACAGGAAGACCCTGGCTTTACGGACCTTACACCAGAATCCAAGGCTAAAAGCCTGAAAGTGCAACAGATACTGCAGAGCTACGAGGCGCTTGTGGCCTACCAGGTCATGCAGTGGACTTCCAACAGCGGGGATAGTGCCGCCACAGTCTATAGACTGTTTAAGGCCTATGACCAGCTGCTTGAAAAGGCCAAGGTAAGGTGTTCCCGGATAATGGTTATGCAATAAGACCTTTGTTGTCTAGATAACAGAGATTGTCCGCTAAACTGTAATCGTTTCCGGGGAGTACAAATATATTGTATTTTTTGTGCGTGTACAATAAAGAGTATTTCCATCTATTTATCTATCCAATGAAATTACAATGGGAAGTCGTACTTTCGATTCTCATTCAGGCGAAAAGGCTCAGTTTGTAAGGAAACGCAATGCCAGTTTTTACGAAAATCAGTGTTTAAATTGTTCGCAAGGATAAAATACCCAGTGGTCTACAACAAGTCGTATTTCTACTCGACTTCCCCACAATAGCGACAGTGCTATTGAGTTGTATCGAGTTGAATACAACTCGATACATTCGAAACTTCAGTGTCCCTAAATGCGCCAAAATTTTTAATGCTATTCTTCAAACTGAACATATTGATGACGGAAACTTCAATTGGCTTAAGAGACAAAGTACCACTTTTGGATATAACAAAAAAAATACATAAATTTTACTATAATTTCTGTCACATGTTCTTAATTTACAACTATCACAAACTTAAATTGTAAATTAAAAACTTTGTCCCTTAAGCCAATTGAAATTTCCGCCATCGACGTTGTCCCTTAGAAGTTATGCGCAATTTATCTATGCATACAAGCATTTCCCCTTTAATCTACTGCTATACACTTTTCCCCTTTTCAGTCACCCTCAAAGTTAGGCAAAAAGGCTAGCAAATCAACGCTAAATGAGACCCGCGAGACAGTGAAATCGCAGAAGAGTCAGAAGTCTCAGAAGGATAAAGGGAAGGGACCCATCAAAGTGTCCAATCTAGTCAAAGATAAGGCGGGGCCGTTCAAAGCGTTGCCTTGCGTTTGGGACCTGAGGCTGTGTCTGAGAGTTATGGAACTGCTGTACAAGTGAGTTTGATAGATGTGTCGTTTTCTGATAAGTTGATTGCTTTAGTTTCGTTCTTTGTTTCCATTTCGTTTCACGTAAGACCAGGCAGACGCCGTCTATCCATTGGGACAAATCGCGACTGCATTAACAATTAATTATGTAATATTTTTCACTAAATAGCTATATTGATTCAACAGTAGAAAAATATAAATATCGTAATGAGTATAAAAAATGGTAAACTATGACGTCATAAATTGCTGAAAAAAAGAAAGAAAGAAAAAAACATTTATTCGGTAATTAAATACAAGAAAGTTGACAAGCAATAATAATATCGAAGAAGTTTTATATCGTCGCTCCGGGGGTGCATGTCTGTGAATAATATATTAATAATGGGTAACAATCACCGAAAAGGGCTACAACTCAGCATGTGCTATTCTCCTAAGATGATAGCGCTGATTTTCAGTTGCCACCCTTTAGGGAAGGGGATAAGGACCTACTGACGAATCAAACATGCTGCTATTTCATTTTTAGAACGGTACCGGTAACGGTATGGTTGACATACCGTTACTTTTGACTGTTACTTGTACACTCAACTATTTGGCAAATACAACAGAACACTAGATTGTTTTGATTGGAAGTGTTTGCGAAATAACAAGATTTATTACTTTTTTATCTCACAGTGAAAACATCAGCTGGTCTTCCCTAGATCAGCGGAACCATCTTCGCTCCCGTCGCGACTTCCACCACTGGGCCCTCAAATGCGTACTGAGTGCCCTGTCCACTCTAGACGAATATACGGATAAGACTGTTGTGAGGGTGGTGGCTGACATAGCCTCTGTAATGTACCGCAGATGTGTTTGTAGGTGAGAACAAGAAAACAGATAATCTAGTCAGAGTATATTGCTTTAAAAACTGACTCGGGTCGGTTGCTCCGAGGGTCGTGGGTTCGACTCCCACCCAAAGCAAACATTTATGTGGTGAACAGATTTGTTTGCTTATGTCCGAGTGTATTTTATCTACATATGTAATAGTACATTATGGTACTAGTGTGTAACATTGGTGATTACCGTCGAGGCGCCATTGAGACCCGAGCCGTAGGCAAGGGTCTTAAGAGAGCCAAGGACGGTAATCATCAATACACACGAGTATCATACGACGTTTTTCAACACACTTGTGAATAAAATAACAATAAAAACTCATTTTATTTCAACAGTGAAAACGAGTTGTGAAAATGTTTCGCTATGGCGGGAAAAATTAATCAGTTTTCCTATGCGCGCGCATTGCGATCGGCCACAGACTAAAGGGATGAGGTTTTTTATTTATTTTCGGCGCATAGGATTTGCGCCTATTCTGCCACGTACAAAATGGGGAATTTAAAGTTTTCTTTTATTACAGAGAAAACAAAAGTTATATTTGAGTGAAAGTTTTATTTATTAAACACGTACGAGTTAAAATTATCTATTTAAATAAGAAGTTGCATGAAATGAGCAAGCAATAGGAACATTAATTTATTTGTTCTATTGAACACGATCTTTTTTTTTGAATAAAAACTTTTTTAAGAACAAAGCAACTCAACCAATAAATTTAAAAAAAAATCTATAACTCACTAGTGAGTTATAGCAATGAAAAAGTCACAGTTTGATTATGGGTGTCATTCTGTGCCTAATTGCGGTGACCATAGAGCCACTTTATGAGCAAGTGTGTTGAAAATGTATTTAAACGTGTATGTGTATTAGTCCATAATACAGGAAAGCTTAGTTTGGGGCCAGATGGTGATTTGTCCCTGGAATATGTTATACTATTAAACGAGTATTCTCTTAAAAGTGGATGGCGTTATATTTTTAAAATGTAAATTAGGTATTTTGAATTTAAAATTGCGTAATAGATTATTTTTATCATAAACAATATGTTAGAATCCAGCACTTACCCAAATAAAAGTTAAATGTGGATTTTCAATTATCTTCTCTAGATGTCGCTTATAAATTGATTGTTACAAATATAACTCTTGACTCTTTTCATCGTTCTTGCGGTTCTACCCCTAGGGTCCTACTTATAATTGTTATAACATGTTCACATTTAACATCTAGGTACCAAGATATGTGCGACTTCGATGACCAAACATCGCTGCTGTGTCTAGAAGTATTCAAGGAGTGCCTGACGCTGCTGTTTTCGCCTTGCTATTCGCTCAAGATGGAAAGCTTTCTATCTGTTATAAGTAAGTTTATAAACATTGTTGACATTTATATTTTATTTAAAAAAAGTTGTAGCATAAAATTGCCGTCGAAAAGCATTAAAATCTATGAAAACGTTGATTGTAGTGTCATTTATTCAACTTACCACTATCGTAAACAGAATGAGGTTTGAACATGCGGTTTCTGTTCTACAGATAGAAAGTAGCGTAGTTTTCTACTATTTTATCATAATATCTTAAAGTACCATATTAAAAGCGACGCATTAAAATCTGCTTTCACATTACGTCTTTCATTATTTCGTCTGTTTTTTTTTTTTAATTTTGTCTGGAAGAAATAGCTTTTAGCGATAAGACCGCCCACATTCTACCACTGTTATTTTAATATTGTGTCTTGTTGTATATATTATTTTTTGTGTGTGTACAATAAACAGTATATCAATCAATCAATCATTCAATTTCTTATTCTAATTCCACAATTTTTTTCAGTCACTACTCCAGAAACTCCAGCCCCCGTTGCCATAGCAACCATATTAGGGCACATCCATACCGCCCTAGTGCAAGAAGCGAGCGTAGACGACGGCGAGACTCGGGAATCGCGGGTGTCCAAAGCCACCTCCAGTCTTACCAACATAGCCAGCGTATTGCTCCATGCGCATGCGCAGTCCGCTGAAACGGGGGCGGTCAGTCTTCTATGCACATATATATGCACTTACTAACCTTTGGACTACTTACAATTAGTACAGCTGATCATCATCATCATCAGCCGAAAGACGTCCACTGCTGGACAAAGGCCTCCCCCAAGGATTTCCACACCGACCGGTCTTGCGCTGTCCGCATCCAGCGGCTTCCCGCAACCTTCACCAGGCCATCGATCCACCGAGTGGGAGGCCTGCCTACTTTGCGTTTTCCGGTGCGCGGTCACCACTCGAGAACTTTAATGGCCCAACGGCCATCTGTTCTACGAGCTATGTGCCCCGCCCACTGCCACAGTTTAGCGATGCTGTGAGCTACAGCTCAGCGCTAGTACAGCTCAGCCTCACGCATTCTCGGATTACCTAGTGTAAGTGTGCGTTTCCATTTGAACGGAGGGGAGCGGAGACGTGAAAAACCAATTAGATTACTAAAAATCTTCGCTTCACTTCAATTCGAGCAATAAATGATTGGTCAAATCGGCACGTCTCCACTCCACTCCGGCTGTGTGGAAACGCACCCTTAGAATAGAATAGAAAGGAATGGAATGGAGTAGACTAGAGTGGAGTGGAATGGCGTGGAATGGAATGGCGTAGAATGGATCGGAACGGAATGGAATGATTGGAATTGCCATTTTACAGTTTTAGTTTTTTTTATAGAAATACTTTATTAATGGATAGATAGATGGATGGATGGATGGATAGATAGATAGATAGATAGCTACATAGGCATGATGTACATTTGAAACCAAAATTATTATTAAACCACATTAAAATCACAACAAAATGAAACAAATCTTTTTTTAACAGATTATAATAAAGCTACAAGACCACGTGCGTGCAAGTAAGCTAGATTGTCTGTCTCTCATACCGGCGCTACTCGCCGCCGAGTGCAGGGAGCAGCACGAAGCCCAGTTCTTGGATGATATACTGGCTAAGCTCACTACTGCACTGGGCCGGATCGATGTAAGTACTATGCTCGTGTTAGGACCTCATTTTTTACAGATTATAATAAAGCTGCAAGAACACGTGCGTGCGAGTAAACTGGACTGTCTGTCTCTCATACCGGCGTTACTCGCCGTCGAGTGCAGGGAGCAGCACGAGGCACAGTTCTTGGATGATATACTGGCTAAGCTCACTACTGCACTGGGCCGGATTGATGTAAGTACTATACACGTGTTAGGACCTCATTTTTTACAGATTATAATAAAGCTGCAAGACCACGTGCGTGCGAGTAAACTGGACTGTCTGTTTCTCATACCGGCGTTACTAACCGCCGCGCCGAGTGCAAGGAAACACGAGGCACAGTTCTTGGATGATATACTGGCTAAGCTCACTACTGCGCTAGGCCGGATCGATGTAAGTGTTATGCCAATCAGTGGTAGGCCCTTATTTTTTAAATCACAGATTATAATAAAGCTCCAAGACCACGTGCGTGCAAGCAAGCTGGACTGTCTGTCTCTCATACCGGCGCTACTCGCCACCGAGTGCAGGGCGCAGCATGAGGAACAGTTGTTGGATGATATACTGGCTAAGCTCACTACTGCGCTGGGCCGGATTGATATTAGTACCGTAAGCGACATAGCTCACAGAATCGCTAAACTACAGTGGCAGTGAGAGGGGCACATAGCTCGTAGAACGGATGGCTGTTGGGGCATTAAAGTTCTCGAGTGGCGACCGCGCACCGGAAACGCAATCACACACGCAGTGTAGGCAGGCCTCCCACTGGTGGACCGATAACCTGGTGAAGGTCGCGGGAAGCCGTTGGATGCAGGCAGAGCAGGACCGGTCGGCGTGGAAATCTGTGGGGAAGCCTTTGTTCAGTAGTGGGTGTCTTTTGGCTGATGATGTAAGTACCTCTAGCGTTATAATGGCCTCTATGTTTGACGAATGCTGGAAATCAAATGCCGGAGCGACTCCATTTTTTCGCGATTGCAACAGTCTTTTATAAACGTTATTTAATTCTACTCATCAGTTAATAAGTCCTACCACAGACTTGTACCCTTTTGGGCACTTCTTTGGGTCCTACGTTATACCCCGGCAATACCATATCAAGGGTAGTGTCGAGTCGGCCAAATAATGGCCCTATTCCCCTTGCCATAAAAAAAAGTGATAGTATTTCATTTCTATTTTATAGTTTTTCTAGTCTCTGTCTCTGTCACTCACAAAAAGCTACTGAATACATGGAGTATAAATGAATCGCTGGCTCCGCGACCCAAAGAGGATCTTGGCCTCCGACACCAAATTCCGCCGCTCTTTCTTGTCCTGTACCGCATCACGCCAATCGGCTCTTTGTAGGGTAATCTAATGTCCAAAAAGAACTGACAAATATATTCCTATAATAATTATTTATTATTATTTTTATACATAGGAAGAAGACACATCAGCAGGCGGCGAGGACTCTCCAAATTTCAGTACTATCGACTCCAAGACCGGCCACGCGGTACTCAACCACATCTGTGCGCACCTGAACACAAGGTTCAAAGTCGTCGAGCATCTGTTGCAGAGGGCGAAGGATCTCACTGTTGCGCTAAATGTGTCTGTGGAGGGGAATCAGCAGAGGATAGATAGAGGTATTTTCAACAAAGATACTGTTTTGTATAGAATACAGTCTCTTGTTCCAATAGATACTAAAATTGGTGTGAGACCAATTAACTGGGGCTCTTCTACTCATAATTCTAAGCAACTTTTGGTTTACGACTTTGCTCATATTGCAAAAATTTTGGCCTCTCCCTACAAAAATAGCCAAACTGGTGATCAATTTGTATGAAAAGTCCAATTTTTTTTGCGATGAGCAGCCGTATTTTTTTTTTTTTTAAAAAGGTCTCATATCGCTGAAGCTGACGGGGATAAATTCATATCATATTAAATTTCATAATGAGTATAGAAACGACTATACGAAGTTACGACGCCATAGTTCGCTATTTCAAAATTTTTTTAATATCATAAAACACATTTTCGTTTTGGTATTTGATAAAGAGTAACCCAGATTACTAGCAGTCAACGTCCCCATTCAGTTATCAATCAATTCTTTACAGAGCTAACAGAACTCCACAAGTCCATCGTGATCCAACTCTGCCAACTATCCACGTGGACATCCAAGGTGTGCAAGCTGCGGTGCTGCGTGGGCGGCGGCAGCGAGCGAGTGCTGTCCGTGTGCGTGCGACTGTACGCCGCGCTGTGCGGCCTGGTGCGACACTTCTACTGCGGCGGGAGGGTGGTCAGTGGCCTGTGAGTACATGTCATCATCACAAGTGTGCAGGATCACTTGGTCCGCGATTTCAATTTCACGTGTATACGTGGTGGCCAGATCGTAAAATCCAAGCGAGTAAGTTTTTCTTCAATTTCAATGAAAGAGCTATTTAGTTGGTAACTGTTTTATAATTTATTTTTGATGCAGTCAACTTCCGGCTTATATTATTTAGTAAATAGAAATACTATTCATCATTCATCAGCCGAAAGACGTCCATTACTGGACGAAGGCCTCCCCCAAAGATTTCCACACCGACCGATCCTGCGCTGCCCGTATCCAGCGGCTTCCCGTAACCAGGTCACGGTCCACCAAGTGGAACGGGAGGCTACTATTATTGAATACTATTATAATATTTAAGATCCTTATTTAGGACATTATTGTTTATTACTTTCAAAGTTTAATAATTATGCAGAATTACTTATAGGAAGATTAATATTCCAAGATTTTTATGCCTAACTTGTTATGCTTTTGTCAAATATTTACTATAATATTTCTCATCACCTGCCGCAGCTTCGAGCGGCTCCTCAAGCTGAGCGGCAAGAAGCTGTCCTCTGTGACGGACAACCTGATCACTTACCTGGAGGCCTCACAGAACCAGCAGAGCGCTCAACGCGTGCTCCGCGACACGAAGCTGATCCCGCGCGTCGTGCTGCACGCCGAGCAGTTCGGCAAGCACGTCACGCTGCTCGCCGGGAAGACCAAGGTGGGTTCGACCATAGCTTTGACCTGTTTTTTTAGTTTTAGTACTGTGTGTTTTAGGTTGTCTTTAGGTAAGCTATAGAAATTTCATTTCCAAAAAAAGAAATATTTTTTTGACTATTATTTCTACGATCGTATGCCATTCGAAACACGATTCATCAATTTCGGCTCGATAGAAAGAAATTCCAAAGATGGGTCTACCGTTACTTAAAACAGTTCCCAGTGTCTAGTATATCAAAAGAAATAAATTGGAAATTGTATAAAAATATTGGTTTCGACGATATGAAGGAGACTTTTGTATATGTGTGTAGCCTCGCTCTGCATTCTCTATCGCATGTACAATGGGGAGTGCTCCGAGGAATTGTTCGGATTGATACCTGCCGCCTCTTTCCGCCATCGTTCTACGCGACAACATATTCATCCCCATCACATAGATGGTTGGCAGTCCACAACTGTGCGTTTCACTAGAAACTTTCTGCCTCGCACAACCAAACTGTGGAATGAATTGTCGCCTGCGGTATTTCCGGACCGATACGACATTCAAACCTTCAAGAAAAGAGCGTACTCCCAAATCAAAGGCCGGCAACGCACTTGTGACTCCTCTGGTGTTGCGGGTGTCTATGGGCGGCGGTAATCGCTTACCATCAGGTGATCCGTCTGCTCGTTTGCCACCTCTGCCAT
The DNA here is from genome assembly GCA_958295455.1 of Coleophora deauratella. Taxonomy (NCBI): domain Eukaryota; kingdom Metazoa; phylum Arthropoda; class Insecta; order Lepidoptera; family Coleophoridae; genus Coleophora; species Coleophora deauratella. The sequence goes on along the minus strand of OY282397.1, from coordinate 13,673,684 downwards.
AAAAAAAAAAAAAAAAAAAAAAAAATATTTATTTATTTTCCATAACAAAAATGCTGTAAAAACATGTATAAGTTTTTAAGCGATAAGACTTGTATAACTTTTTTTCATGTATATTATTTATATTTTACTCATATTATGCAATAAAGTGTTTTCATAAACAATAATTCAGTCAATAATATGTTAACAGATGAACTATCAGCAATACCTATCGCTGGGCACGGCGCGAGACTTCAGGATCAAGGGCCCCGTGCTGCAAGAGGTGCTCAACGCGCGACACCAGGATGTCAGGATCGAAGGTAACGAAGCATACCGCCACTATATTATATAGGGTCAATCTAAAATACCTGAAAAAATTCAACAGTGGCTTCTCATCATGAAATACAGGATGTCCACTGAAAATTCCAAAAATATTTCTCTGACTTTTGTCAATGAACAACTTTCCCCAAGGAACCAATACTCAATTCGCCAAAAAAAAGTTTACTTCCAATACCAAATTGGCGGATCAGTTAATCAATTAATGAGATGTCCAAAAATTTTTGCGAATTCATTATTAGTTTCTTGGGGAAAGTTGTCCAACTTCATAAGTAGAAGCAGTGGATAATTTTATAAGGTCCCGCTTAGCGACCAGCTGAGTTGTCTCTTTCATTAGTTTAGCGTTAGAACTGTTTTTAACAAACTGTTTTTAAACTCGCTTAGTATCACTTAGTATCCGAGATACGTCACCATGCTAACTATAAGGTTGGATATCGATGTTAACACAAAAACGTTTGTCCTTAGATGAGGAATCGAACTTGAACGACGCGGACACAGAGGTGCCGTCGCCAGCCCACAGCGAGCGTGAGGAGGAAGAAGACGATGATGATGACGAAGAAGCTTCCCGAAGAAAGCGGAGAAGAGTTTCGTAGACCATAAACGAATTAATTTGTATGTAGAAAGCGTAAAGTATCAAAAATATTCATTTTTTAAAGATGTAAGTATACAAACTAGTGCCTTCTTTAATAAGAAACAAAATTAAAAATCTCACCATACTCCCGACAATAATAAAAAAATATTCTTTTTGCATCGGGAGTTAAAAATAAGCCAGTAGATTAATTTCGGAGAATTGATATCAATTCTGGTATGGCCCAATATGATCGATAAACTGTTCATTAAACTAATGTATAGTGCCAATAGGGGCCTATGTCGTCAACTCATTTGATGGGATAACCTGTCCCGGCACAAATTCAATCTGAAATGTCTTCTTTGTATTTTAATATAATTTAAAAGATGATTAAAAGTTGATTGAGAATCATACAGTGTTATTTATTTTCTTGTCTCATAGTAGGTAGGATACATTTTATAAGCAAAGTTAGTGCAGTATGGTAGGAATTAAACTAATTTTAAGAGCCAATTGAACGTTGATTGTTGAAAAAAGATTACCGTAAGAAATAAATTAATTCAGTCGAAATGTAATTAAGTAATATACCTATCCGGCAACTAATAACCACAACTAAAATTATCAACTTCTAGTAATGTCCATTATCTGTTAATGACTATTTCTAGAAAAAAGATAAAAACCATGTTTTCTACGAATCTATAATATCGTGTTAAGCCTTATCTAGTATTGGATTGATTCATAGAAATAGTTAAGTAGGTTACAGGAATATTCTAGCCCTTCAGGGTCCTTAGCTTACTTTTTAAAAGAAAATGAGTGTGCAGAGTAAAATTTTACACAAATTATTCCACTTTTTATTTATTTTTAGGAATGGTAGTCAAATAAAGACTTTTTAGTCTGAGTCAGGTTCCCTACAATATCCTACAACAAGTCCTCTTTGTTGATAAAACATTTTATTTTAAAGATGAATAATGTAATCTCCTTCTGTAATTTTTCATATTATTCTTCTCTTATTCGATTTTCAAGTGCAATCCGATATTTCTTTACACATGATGACATTTAGGCGAGTCAGTCTAAAATCAATACCCTATGCTCCAACACGCAGACAAGATTTAAAAACGCATAAAAAAAGGAAAAAAAAAATACCTTTCAAACCCAACGATCAAGTAAACCTGTAGCTGTATTCAAGATGCCTTGCGGACCTTGCTGTTCCCCGTGCTGCGGGCCGTGCTGTGGCCCGTGCTGCACGCCGTGCTGTGCGCCGTGCTGCTCTCCGTGCTACGGCTGCTGCTACAGATGCTGCTGAGATGGCTGCCCCGGGGCCTCGCCCTGGCGCTGGGGTACGCCCGTTACCGCCGTGTCGTGCCGCTGGGTCAGCGAAGCCCCGGGCAGAAGTCTGAAATAACCTGTGTCTAGATGTTAAATAGCATGGAATTTTTTGGTTAAATAAAAGTGCTGGGTCAGAGTGCTGTTACGTCACTTTGTATTTGGTGGTTTTCTTTTATGGGTTTGTCATTTGCATATTTTAGAGAATGACGGATCCAAGGGTTCAAAGTGGACAGAGGGGGAATTTTTGGGTAGATTCTGGCTTTAAATGATCTCGCGCACTAGCCAGCCACGAGCTCCGACAAAACAATGATCTGGCTATTACCGATTAGGAGTAGCCAGGAACATTACTGTCCGTAACCTAATTTCGGTGGAAATGAGTCCGATTCCAGACGGTAATTTTTTTTCGCAATATGTCTCCCGTGTGCTCGAAAGCCTTAAAACATTCGTGTCCCCGCTGCTATGCTCCACTAGTGGCATCAGGGACTTTCAAGTGCTCGTCTCCTTTAAAATAGTGGATGAAATAAATATATTTTTTTAAATTAATTTTAAATGTTGGGTTGGCTCCCGCAAAAATCTGTAACTAGGATAGGAAGGAATTGAAAGGAAAAAAAACTATTCTCTGAATCCGGTGTCACGGGCGTTTCGTCGTCTAGTGATCACTTCTGCTTTTCTTTTTCTAGATATGACCTGTTCTGGATTCGACCACTTCTTGTTAAGACCAGTTCTTACGAGGTCCATTTCTGCTTTTGACCACTTCTGTATTTGACTACCTCAAGTACGGTGTGCAATACTAAAATAATAACATATACGAATATCGGGAATTACTTTACTACCCATAAGCACACACTACCGGTAGTACCACTGCACTGGTGAGAAAAATTTCCTTTGGCACAACTAAGCAGTTTCTCCCAATCCGGTGTGAATTCCCTGAAAATTTGGCGAATTCAACATTACAAAGTCCCTAAACCCAAGAGTAAGAGTAAAAGTAGCCTGTTGCTGGTGTACATATGTTAAATAGTGGATAAGTGTTACTTTGATCCTATAATCCGAATTCAGATATCACCGAAGCAAAGATTGCAAATAATACCATCGAAACGCTTAACAGCGATCTTATCTGAATTAAGATATCGAAACGCTCAACAGATACTGCAGAAAAACAAACTGATTTCACAGCATTCTTTATTCCACGGTACAAGTTACAAAATACAACACAGCACGATTATCCAGTGCCCATACAGCACAGCACGTCCCCAGTACGGGGATAGGGGCTACTGGCAGGCCGGGCCGCAGCAGCACCCGCAGACGCCGCCGATGCAGCCGCCGATGCATCCGTGCCCGCAACTGAAATACGAGCCCGCCGTTCCGCCTCGCGCCCTGATGACAATTGAAGAGAGAATAGTGTAGTACTGTATATTGATGATGAAACAGACGATAGTTCACAAGTACCTATTAAACTTCGTATAGATAATGTATTGTAGAACTACCAAGTGGCTGTGGTAGCATAGGATACGGGGGTACTTCTTTTTGATAGTCAGTCTAGCGTTAGCTTCACTATCTTTATCTTGACCAATGGATGCATTGCAATCGTATGACGAAGTTCTGTATGGTAAACAATGGAACAACAGATCATCTATCTATAGATACCACCTCACTTAGCTACAATTTAGCTCCAATTGATCCTCTTTATTCTGATGCATTCTCCCGAGTATGATGCAGTGCTAGCTGATGACGCGAGTTGTGGCTACACGAAGAGATAGTCCATCTAAGTGTACCAAACCAGTTCGAACACGGTCAAGAAGCAACATCCTGCACCGTACGGGTCTAGAGCCTTGACTTGAACAAACAGGGCCGCGTTTCAAGGGTGCACTCTGACAGCAACCGTTTTGTACCTATTTTTCAACGCGATTTATATATTATGCTATCCTGTCGTCAGAGTGAACGGTTGCTGTCAGAGCTTACCCTCTGAACGCACTACAGGTCCTATCCTCACCCGTGTATGACGCCGCGGTCGCCGCACGGGGAACAGCAGGCCACGCCGCGCGTGTGCACGCAGCACGGCCCGGTGCCGCAGTCGCACCGGGCGCCGCACGGCCCGCACGGACAGCACATCTGCCCCTGGCAGCCGAGACAGCAATTTCGCACAGGCATTTCGTATAGATCTGCTGGGAAGTGTTATGAATTTGTAATGCCGAGGAATTTACTTAGATTTTATGATTTTGCCTGAATTAAAAATATTTATTTTTTTCAAAGATTTTTGGAGTATTTTTTTAGAAAAGTGAATATGTGAATGGATAGTTTGACGGAAAAAAGACAGATTTTTTAATAAGTATAACTGGCAGGCAGGTAGATGGCAAAAGGAAGGAGATGATATTTCATAGGCCTGGTTATCGGGACTCTTTAGGTTTCCCAAAATATTATAGCGCTACGAGTAGTTCCTATTAATTTATTCCTTAGTTACTGTTTGCACGCAATATTTTGATAAAATTTACTTGCAGTTAAGTTATCCATAATCGGCTGTTGGACATTCTATTTCGACTGACTCGGTGGCTTAGTGGTTAGTGCTCCTGACTACTGATCCGAAAGTCGTGGGTTCGACCCCACCCAGGACAAACATTTCTGTGATGAGCAGATTTGTTTGCTCTGTGTCTGGGTGTGTATTATATCTATATATGTATGTATTTAAACATATATGTGTATGTATATCAGTCTCCGGTTCCCAAGATACAGGGAATCCTAGTTTGGGGCCAGACGACCGTGTGTAAATTATCCCGGATATATATAGAGAGAGAGAAAGGGCACTGTATATTGGCTATTGCCAGCTATTGCATACATTTCCTAGTTGTGTAGGTGAGCTACAACCTCCATGGGATAGTTTGTCCTACCCGAGCAGTGACGTATGAAAAAAATATATTCTAGAAAACAAAATTATCATGGCTGTTCATGTCAAATTTCTTGACACTTTTCTACGAAAATAATCAAATGCGCCACGCATCAAAAAATAATAATAAATAAAATTAATAAAACTTAAAAATATCTCATTAGAACCATTTTCGCATATTGCATTGCATCTTCTTCGCGAAATACAGTAGATATTAGCTGAAGATGTGCTGTCCCTCGTGCGGAGTCCCGTGCTGCGGCCAGTGCGCCGGGTGCCACTTTCCCGCGCCCTTCTGCGGGCCCTGTTGCGGGGTCTGTTGCGGGCCCTGTGGCCGGCCCTTCGGCACCTACAGGTACGGCTGACCAGCATATCCTCATCTTGTCCTATACACAATTGCTACTATATAGCGAATTGAAAGAGATTGCACATGAGATACCAACAGAGATATGCTATCGCTGGCTTCCAATATCTCATCAAATAAGGCATACTAATTTTATGTGAATCCTATGATACTGGAATTTATGATACTTATGTACCCATGCAAGAGGATAAATTAAGGTCAGGATTAAAGATTTCAGTAACCCGTGTTGATTGGCCGAAGAACGAAAGCAAACAATATGAAAAATAGTACTCTGTGGTGTCTTTAGTAATGAGAGTGTCGTTATCTTACAGCTATCGGTTCCGGGGCTGCTGCTGACGCCAGCATCCAGAGTCTGGAGCTGGTTCCATGGTTGCGAGGGTTCCAGTGCTGATCCGGACGTCATCGATCTGCGGGCCATTTGTGTTGACCTATGCATTTGGCAATTGGCTTGGGATGATGTACGCGACTTTGAGCCCCTTAGCACTTACATGACGTTATAATTTTGTCGCGTCTAATAAAAAATGTGTGGTGTTACTCTGTAATTTCATTTTTTCTTCCGATGTTGTCCGCGTATGCGAACCTACATAAAAACAAAACAAACTGGACAATCAGAAAATGAAAATAATATAGCTGGGGAAATGACTGATATCGCTGGTTAACTTTACCCAAACTAACCCAGCCTCCATCCCTCGATCCACTTGGATACCTTGGATGGCTCCATTGTTGGACAAGTAGGCAGAAACTGTATTACGGCACAGACTACCCAATAGCTGTTAAAAGTGCAATGTCTGTTTGTGGCCCGTGGCATTAACGCTTGGCATGACTGACTCGGTAGTGCTTGACTACTGGTCCGAGAGCCGTGGGTTCGATGCCCACCCATGGCTAACATTTCTGTGATGATCAAATTTGTTTGCTCTGTGTCTGAGTGTGTATTATAAACCTTATTAACCAGTTGAGCCTAGGGTAACGTATCTATAATATGTATGTATTTAGATGTATGTGTATGTGTATATCAGTCTCTGGTTCCCATAATACAGGGAATCCTAGTTTGGGGCCAGATGCCGTGTTTTCACCGTTTTCTCATGGTCCTGGATATTTTTGAGCACATGGGACATTTTGCGAGTGGGACCTTACCGTCCGAATCGATTTATTTAGTAGCAATAGTGCTACATGATTTTCTATCCCTGACACGGTGTAGTGCGATAGGAAAATAATATCCTTGTGCGGTGGGATCGGGGGTTTAGGTCTTTCTGTGTCGTAATCGATGTAGAGGTAGGATCTTAGGATTTCCTAATAGCAAAGACCTATCTTATTATCTAATAGGTAGTAAGGGTAACACTAATATCCAACCCAAAGCTCTGTAATTATTCCGAACCTAACCCGCGAAAGGAAAAGCAAAAAGTTATCAGTTTTTATTACGAACGTACTTAACTCTTGTCTTGACCAGAAACGTAGTTCCTACCTAACTTAACCCGAATTTTAAAGTGCCAAGAAGACTAAGTAGTAATAGACCAAGATAATTCGACAAAAAATAATTTACCTAAAAACAATAAAAATGCTTATCCTCATAAGGCCCAAGACTTTTTTGGAAAGGTCCTATCAATAGGACTTTTAGTTAATAGTGGATAATAAGACCACCTACTAGAAGGACCCTGGGCCGTACATGCCACAAAAAAAAAACAATAATTGCAAAGACGACCTTGGATCTGAATGACTATTGACATTTGGTCCTTCGTGCAGGCCTTGGGGCATTAGGAGGACATATTTTTTTTATTAAAAAAGCGACCTTGGGTCTGAATCACTATTGCCATTTGGTTCTACGAGTAGGCCTACCTTGGGTCTGAATCACTATTTCCATTTGGTCCTACGAGTAGGTCTTGGGGCCTTAGGAGGTTATGGTATCGAAATAATATCTAGTTTTATTTTTGCCAACAACGAACCTTGTTTGTCAAGTAAATACCCTGCTTATGGTCATTTTACTGTTCAATCTTTACTTTCCCAGAGACCCAAGTAGCGATTTCACCCGAATTCTCAAAACAAACGATGGACGTGAGAAACAATCTGATCTAATTGAAATAATAACATTTCCCCTAATCACGTATACGCATAGGGGAGTCTGAAATGACACGTAGCGACTAAACACAAAAATAAATAGAAGTGACATTGTTCTCTAGTTCGGGGAAGCCGCACCCCACCGGCCCTGTGGCGTTGATTCTCTGAAATCCTCACCCTATAATCTTTATACAGGGTGTACAGAATAGGTAAGTATATGTCCCGTTAACTGGCTCCTCAAGTTTTGTTATACGACTTTAGGATTTTTTCTCTCACTGCAAAACGTACTAACAGTTGATCGATTTTTATTGAAATACAAAGCCTAAGTTAAGGGTCCTTCACTGATTTTGGTAGAAGTACGAAAGTACCGATTGATTAATAAAAATACGCAAGATTTGAATTCGAGAGGTATTCCGGTTGAGGTTAGCGCTTTGTGGACTAACTTCTACCGGCCATGATACTATCAGCTGATCGATTAAAAAAAAAAGTTTTTTGCTAGTTCATCTAAGTTGTAGAACAGATTTTATTGCATTTGGCACTACTGCTTAGCACTAGTGGAAACTATTTTCTACTACCGGTAGTGTGGATAGGTAAAAGGTTTTCTTCAGTGCAGTAGCTTGTTACAAGATTTTTTTACATTACATCCTGTATAATACTAACTAGTTCTAAAATAGAAACCATATTTCGACGAATCGAGGTCACAGCAATTGTGGGTAGTTACTCATACAACTTGGGGTACCTACACCAACGTTATCGAACCGTGATCAATTCAACAGGGTACTTACATGTAAAATCGGGAAACTATGTACTAACGGAATGCCCTTTTTATCTCTATTTTTCATCATAAAGTTGACAAACTTTAGGGTACCCAATTGAAATTGGAATTGATGTCAAACGGATGATAGATCTACCTCACACTTTTTACTTTGGTCTTAGTACTGAATATGTTTCGGTAGAGCCACTGTGGTAGAGTAGAGCTCACTGCTCTCATCTAAGGATAAATATGCAACCTGTGTTCACGACTTTTTCCTGATCTCATGAATATCCTTCGAAACTTCGAAGATTAAAGAAGGTACCTAAATATCAAATCTTGTGATCTTAAAACTAAGTATAAATGTGACAAAGTGATGGAAGGAAGGAAGTAAAATAATATACGACTTTTTCACTCAGCACGCATTTATTAGGATAGGTTCAACATGACGTCACAAGTAGCTTCACACAACTAGCAACTATCGCTGAGCACAGTGGAAGTTGTAGCAAGGTCCCGTGGGGCAGCAACAGCAGCCCTGCACGCAGGGCGTGGCGCAGCGGCACACGGGCGGGTCGCAGCCGCCGGGGCACCGCGCGAACGTGCCGATGTTGAAGTCACGGTAGCACCCGAACTGGTAAGGCATTTTGAAAGGTAAGTAAGGTTTCTTGGCTTTGGAGATTTAAAAATTCGTAGGATACGTTTTTAGTTTTTTATGTTACTTTCTAAAGTTTAAGATTTTTTTTCGGCCGAGATGATTTGGAAAATCTATGTGAAAACTGAAAACGAAACTTGTTTTGATTACCGAATGACAAGATAATTTTATTTTTCAGTAGTTTGCAGCTGATTGTCAGGGCCAGTACTTTATTTTCAACGTGTTTCAAATTACAGTTGGAATGGCGGTAAACGAAAGCGAGATCGACCGAAAAAATCCTGGACGGCCTGTGTCCTGGAAAAACGTGAAGTCACAGCTGTGAATAGTTTCGAGTGAAAGTCCCTATGCAAGCCGAAGAATAATCTTTTTTATAACTACCTAGATTCAAAACTTTTTTTTTATTCTGAGCTTTGATCTCCTTAGCACACTCGACAGTATCTGTCATTTTTTTTGCCTGTACTCCGATTCATTTGATCCATTTATTGCCAAGCGTTCAGTCTGTTTAGGTAGCATTGGGGTAAATTATTGTGGTCAAGATGCCTGTATATTACGGGGGGTTCTGCGGGGGTCCGCACAGCGGGGGCTACTGCCTATACTCCTGTGGATGCTGCCCGTCGAAGGGGGGCTGTGGAACGTGTTGTCCGCAGTATGCCTGCTGCGGGCTCTCTTGCTAACTTCGTAGGTAAGTCTTCACTATAATTTATCTCTGAAGGTGGTCCCAAAGTTTCATAATCGCTCAGTACTTAAACTACCCTGCTTAATATCGTTGGAAAGGCAGTGGCTGAAAATCAGCGCTCAAGAGAGACAATGTTGCAGAAGCTAACAGAAGTTAGCAGAAACTGCGCTACTACCATTTGCCTTTTTTCTTTTTGACAAAATTATATTATGATGGCGTTATATATGGTAGATGATAAGGTTACAGTTTTTTTTACTTTCTTATTTACTCCATGTTTACAAATAGAGGTGATAAATATTTATAAAAAGTATCAACATGGACCCTGACTTACTCAAATCCTTGCTGTTTGGTTCCGCCAGTGGGTCCAGAAAGATTTGAGTAGGTACAATAGTACTTCATTTTTGAGCATTTTCGTAGACCAGCCCGTACGTCTTGTTTCAGGTATTCAAGGGCGCTAAGAACATCTATACGTGTGTCGGACAGCGAATTTAGAGTTTTGATGTGCAGATAATCGTCCTCAAGAACAATGTACTTCTGTTAATGTTGTTACCCAGTAAATGTATTGAAAAGATTGTTTTATTTAATTTCAAACTAAGTACAAATGCACATCTGTTCATTTATTGCCTTCACTCTGCGAAAGTTTCTGTAGGACACAGTTAAGTCAGTCTCGATCAGTGTTGCACAGAAACTTTGCAACAATTCAATGAACTCAACTCCGACACGTGCATGTTCCCGTGAACTATGTAGTTGGGAACAGTTTGTGCTAATTAGAAAATTCAATAAAACGTAATCACTTTTTTCCCCTTGTTTTCCGCCGTAGTTCCATTGGACGTCCCATTGATGGGACGACGGAAAATATATAGTATAAATCATTTTTAAAATTCAAAATGGTAGATATTGCTTCCTGCCTGCTATGCTCCACTAGTGGGCCCAGCAGGACTTGCATAGCAGTGGGGACACGAATCCTAAAGGCTGATGATGATAGGTATACTGGAAGTACCCTATGTGTTTTGATTCCCATGCGAGTATACAAATATGTGGCATAAACGACCGTATCTCTTATTGCGTCGGCATAGAAGTTTGATTTTTTCACAGCTGCAAGTGATTGCAGGCCTCAGTATTTTGATATGAATTTCACGGAACAGAGTAGTGTGACCACGAGATACAAGTCTCCATACACTCCCGACTCGTGGTCCCACAGTCAATTACTCGTCTACCCACCAGTGGGTCAACGCGGTGGGACCACGAGTCGGTAGCGGTTCCACCGCGTTGACCCACTGGTGTCCACTAGAAAACAGCGTACGTCTACGCGTTCCTGAGAAAAAGGGTCTTGACAGACAGACGGACGGACAACGAAGTGATCTTATTTGGGTTCCTTTTTTCCTTTTGAGGTAAGTACTGGTAGTACGGAACCTTAAAAATGGATTGGACCAAGACCCCAAGTAAAGGCCCGTAGTCCAACTAGTTGGGACAGAGCAGTTAGACCACTGCCCCGCACCGAAACGATTTTGGCGTCTTTATAATAGACCAGGTACTAGTATTTTGCAACTGGTTTTTTACCCATTTCAAAGTTAACAACTCACATGCCCTAGTCCAGAAGTGGCCCTATCGAAGAGGTTAATAATAAACAGTAGCTTTATTCAACATTTTATTCTTATCTAAGCTAACGGAATCACAATGGGACGACACCGTCACGCGGCAGACGAGCACTCGGGACAACCTGTAGACCACATCCACACGAGGTGGCGGCACGTCCTTTAGAAGGACCAGAGGAAGCCAACGGTTCCTCACTGAAGCCCTTTCAGCAGCAGGGGCCGCAACAGCCCCCACAACAGCCACCACACGGGCTGCAGCATGACCCGCATCCCCCACAAGGGCCGCAGCCTCCGCACGGGCTGCAGCCACCGCAACCGCCGCATGGGCCGCAACCTCCGCACGGACCGCATCCACCACATGAACCGCAGCCTCCACACGGCCCGCAGCCACCGCACCCGCCGCATGGGCCGCAACCTCCACAGAATCGGCCGCAGCCTCCGCACCCGCCGCATGGGCCGCAACCGCCGCAACCGCCGCACGGACCGCAACCTCCGCATGGGCCGCAACCTCCGCAAGGGCCGCAGCCGCCACACGGGCCGCAGCCGCCACAAGGACCGCAAGCTCCACAGCAGCCAGGCATGATGATTTAGTTTTTCCTATAGGTACCTAGTAAAATTTTCAAAAGCCGCGTAACGGAGATATAGTAGGAGTGTATAATTTTTAAGCAGAAAATTTAAATTTTATATTTTTTTTGACGATTTTTGTATGTTGTCTTTCTAAAGTTATGTAAAAAACTGAGCTGTTTTGGTTGCTGTCATGTAAACGGGTTCTAAAATTTAAATTTGACAACACACCTAAATGATTTTTATCGCTATATCGTAGACTCGTAGAGCAAGAAGATACTACTGCAGCCATCAATCAAACGCGGTTTACCTTCTACTAAAAAAAAAAAAAAAAAAACGGCCTAGTGCGAGTCGGACTCGCGCACCGAGGGTTCCGTATAAATTCATTATCACACATGTCTTGATCTTTATATTTTTTTTATTTGAGTTGATTGAATGAAAGTATGTATTAAAACAAAACTACTTACTAGATCTCGTTCGAACCAATTTTCGATGGAAGTTTGCATGGTAATGTACCTACATCATATATTTTTTCTAGTTTTATCATTCTCTTATTTTAGAACATCGACGTAGAATCAAATGGACCAGTGGCGTAGCGTGGGTTTTCGCCGCCCGGGGCCGATCGAAAATTTGCCGCCCCTTTCTATTTTGATCATTAGTAAAAAAAAGTCAATATACTATAATGCATGCTACGATTACTGGCCAAGAGTGAATCGGTGGGACTACGAGTAATCGGTCAATTACTCGTCGACCCACCAGTGGGACAATGCGGTAGGACCACGTTTCGGGAGCGAAATAAAACAGCCAAATTCTGTAAACAATTAAAAATTATGTACTTTTCGTGTTTTTAGGGTTCCGTAGCCAAATGGCAAAAAACGGAACCCTTATGGATTCGTCATGTCTGTCTGTCTGTCTGTCTGTCTGTCCGTATGTCACAGCCCCTTTTTTTCCGAAACTATAAGAACTATACTGTTGAAACTTGGTAAGTAGATGTATTTTGTGAACCGCATTAAGATTTTCACACAAAAATAGAAAAAAAACAATAAATTTTGGGGGCTCCCCATACTTAGAACTGAAACTCAAAAAAAATTTTTTCATCAAACCCATACGTGTGGGGTATCTATGGATAGGTCTTCAAAAATGATATTGAGGTTTCTAATATCATTTTCTTCTAAACTGAATAGTTTGCGCGAGAGACACTTCCAAAGTTGTAAAATGTGTGACCCCCCATAGCTGTATATAGGTACTATTACTGCACTGACTGGTCACTTACCTACCCTTGAATACGCAGCAATATTTATAATATAATGAATGTCTAAGAGGCTATCTTGAGACAGAGGAAATTTTCAGTCACGTCATCTTGGAATACACTTGGGTGACCGTATATTATATAGTATACCGAATCAAAATCAGCAATTTCACGAGATCACTCTGCGAATCCTGTAAATGTCCCAGGGAGTCTTTTGTTGCTTTGAAAGGGTGCTGAATTGACTGGAGAAGTTAGCTACATCAGCACCTATAATGGACCGAAAACGAATCATTTCGAAAACAAGACTTTTAAACCGTAACTAACATAGTTTGTATGCGTTTCGAGTTCAGGTTTCGACAGTTGTTCGTTCGTTTCCGTTTCCCACGGCCCCAAATTTGGGGAAGCAACTTCCTATATACTTAATCATATTGAAACTGTCTGTCTATCGACAGCCGTTGAATTTTTTATAATAGACTTCTTCGAATTTCTGGACAGGTGACTTACGAAGCGTTACGGAGGGGGCTTTTATACAATACGGACTAAAAATGGTGACAGTTGGTGAGTAACGTTTAAGTAAGTAAAATTATTTAGGTAGGAAACCTTAATTTAATGTGTTTTACTATGCTTAGCTGATAGATAATACCTTATATTATTGAAAACCAAACATTTCATTTGTAGTAATCCATGATAAACAAGAGAAACTTTGAAAGAAACACTTTGTTAAACTGCACTATTTTCCGGCTTCCTTATTACGTTCAATTCCTGCCGTTTATATGTATATATTTTTTACCTCTCACATTACGGTTATGTATGCCTATCAATGTTTTTTTAACTTATTTTGACGATGACTGAGGTCGGCACTGGCCAGCAATAATAATTATAGAATTTGTATACCTATTTCCTTAGTTTCCCTTAAATAGAAGAAAAGAAAAAAGTATGATGGGGGCATCAGAAGACATTTTTCGTAAATTGATTGACTTGTACTAAATTTCCGTATTCCACCGCTTTCTAATTCAGAATCTGCTTCGCTCATGGCCAGCCGGCATGCTGCGCTACATAACGACACTTAGCAGTGAGCAATAGTCATTATGTCGTGTCGCCATTCTGTAGCTTTTATTTAAATCCACATGATTCAGTTCTTAATTTAGACAAATGTTTACAACGTTACACAAATAACTAACGGTACACAAATACCTGCTACTTTCGTGAAACTGTGACTTGTGAGCGTCACCACATCGGCATCACTCAGACTTTGGAACTTCCGTCTAGTTATTTTTGACTTCTGTTGACAAAATATATATTTGCGTAGTATATCTATCTATGTAAACGTTATTATGTGTTTTCCTAGGTACTTACTTACTGAAATATGATTACCAATAAGCGAGCTTCTCGCGAAATCTATTTTTGTTTGAATTGCCTTTGAAGTGTGATCTCGACTGTTCACGAGAAAATTGTTGATTACGCCCTTGGAGCTCTCGCAGTAATGAAATGAAGTCCACTTTACACAAAAGTTACAATGAAGATGTAAAACATATACCTATTGCATCTACTTAATAAAATAATTTTTGATTTTATTTTCCACAACACTACCAAAATACTAATATTAATAGTTAACCTTACTCTTCCAAAGTAACTCTACAAATAAAGAGGGTGATTGGCTGATTACACTAGCTTGATTTGATTTAATTTAATTAGAACATATTATTTTGAAAATAGAAATTAACAACGATTTCAGTCACTAATTTATAGTACTGACTATACTGGCACTATAGTACCTATCTTCTAAGGTGGGTACGACTTGTTAAAAGATTATTCAATAATTTTTCATGGAGGTGATGTTATTTTTATTTTTTATAGTCTAACATAAGCATAACATGCGCTAAAGTACAGAAATGCTAAGAATATCGACGATGTCATTTTCTCAACCGCAATAAGATTACATGATTGTCAGCCTAGTCGTCGCAATTTCTTTTAAGAGAAATTGGAATTATACGTCGTTCGCATCGCTTCGGCTCGGACGCCTGAACCGAAGTGAATGAAGTCTTTTCCGCTCTAAGTACAAGGAAATAAAGAATTTTCCGATCGAGTAAATGCAATTCTACTTTGATTACTGTGGTAACTCCCTTACTTAATCCACATTCCCGTTAACAGCTCCACGCATTAATAAAATATACTTAACCTCTTCATCGTACTGGGCGTAAAAACAGCGGCGCGGGCGGCGCGGGCATCCTGCCGCGCTCGCTGTACCGGGAAGGCCTCGGCGCAGCTGCGCCATTGTGGCTTTCGTTCCGCGAACGACGCCTGCGCAGCCGCTTTCCATACTCCGCTCACTGTGTATTGCGTTAATGTGGGTTGTCTTGTCAGTCAATATCCTCCAAATCAAAATCCCCTTAAACTATTACAGTTGTTCTTGATTATTATTTACGAGTACAACGAAGTATAATCTACAGGATTTACGGGCCTTGCGACCTAACGAATCACTCAGCAGTGGATGTAATAGTTACTACCGGTGTCACTGTAACTGCGGACCCACAGTATAAGGACATTATACAGTATGGACACTCCCTGCCGCTCTCTGAATGCTGAACGAAGCCAGACAAACTAGCCAGCGCAGGGTCACATAAAACACTCTAGGGCCTCTCAATACATGTATACTCCCTCTGCTGGCTGCTTCTGCTGAGTAGAAGAAGAGAGGGAGCATACGCTATTAAAGAGGTACCACCGAATACTCGGCACAGCGAGCATCTCTAGCCATGTCATGTATAGAAAAGTATTAAATGCTTCATATTACTTACCACCCACACCATAATCGTCTGGCAGCCTGACTGTTTTTATCGTAGAGCCAATTCACAGTGCGCACACTATTTGCCGAGAGCGAGCAGAGAGACTGAGTACCGAGTATTTCGCATATGAACCAACTCGCGAATTTTACCACGAAGGTAAATAAATAATAAAAAACTGATGAATACCTAAAATTTTTGAATCATCATAAGATGAATAATAGATATACATATGTATGTAATTAGATTTTTCTCGGGTTTTTGTAACTCAAAACTTATGTTAAAACTGCAGAGTATACTTTTTAAATATTTTTTTGGTGTTCGCTTTGTCGTGTCGAGTTAAAGCTGAATAGGATTTGTTTGTATTGTATAAAGACATTGCATTGCATCTGCATTGCATCTGCTCGTTTTCTAAAAAATAAAAACTTTTGTTCCAAATGTTGTTAAACGATGGACCTAAGGACATTTTTCTCTTCATACACTTGAAAAAAACCTGCGCTTGAAAAAAAACTGTCTTTTACCTCAGAAGAAAAACCGTTTTTTAACATCTCTAGGCTAGGCCAACAACAACAATCAATTTAGACTACAAATAAAAATGTCAACTTCTAGAAACGACCACTTCTGGAAATGACCACTTCTAGTAATGACCACTTCTTCAAATGACCATTTCAATATCAATGTTTGGACCGCTTCGGCGGATTTGGACAACAAATAGGCGATTGTATTGGGCACTAAGGGCCAGGGACTTAAAAAAATTCGACGAAGAGTTTTTTTTGTTTGCGATACCCCCTTTTTATTGTTGTATCGAGTAGGGCCACTTAGGGGAACACTTTTGGTCATGTGAAGTTTTTCGTAGGATCAAACGTTTTCGAGAAAAACGGGTCATTACTAGAAGTGGTCATTTACGTAGTGGTCATTTCCAGAAGTGATCGTTTCTAGAAGTTGTCCTTTTTATTTGTAGTCCAAATCCGCCGAAGCGAACCAAACAACCAGACCTACTTTCGCATCACATACTTTTCACGAAGGACAAAGGGCCTCGCAAAGACCTGCCGTGCCGCCCGGAGCCTCGCAATGGGTAAGGCCGCCGCTGGTTACTACGAAGAAAGGGATCTAGGTATTTACCTTGAGAATAAGGGTCACAATGTCATAAACATAAATCTTGGTGAATCAACTTCCTTAGGCCAGGTATCACTAATTTTGTTTTTCAAGCATTTGATTCATTTTCCTGTGGCGTTTATAAAAGGAAATTTTGTACCTATATGTGGGTATATTTCTATACCTCGTGTTGGGATTACCTAATAAAACGCTGTGAAGAAGTTTGATTGAATGAAGAGGGGTTTCCCATATCGTAGGGATAATACACTTATTCACACAGAATTTTCCCAATGTGTTTTATCCTTCTTTTAGACGATTCATACAAATAGGTACCTATAAATAGCTAGCTAGCAAACTAAGGTAATGTAAATAGAAGCACAGTTTTCAGTAGATACTAGGACGTAAGTAGTTTATAATTATAGGTAGGTATTAAACGAATGTCTTGCCTAAGCATCTTATTTTCTGAATTTAATATCAACTACGAGCTACGATTCTTATTATTTGGTGCCATTTTCGAATCAAATCAATCAACATTATGTTATCCACACCCACACTTTCATGGCTTCATGACGTCACGCACACGCGCGATCATTATAATTTTTACCTAGGGTTGTGAGAGAAATATAAAAAGGAAATACTCAAAGGTCAAAAACAGGACAATTAAAATCCAGAGCAGCCTTCCAAAGACGTAGTCGCAGCTCGGACCTAAATATTGTAGAGTCATTTTGGCTTAAAAAACGACTATTATGAAAGTAAGTAAAAGCGAAATACCTACCAAAAAATAATTAGAAAACCAAAGGTTGCGATTTTAAAAATCCCCCATTGGTAAACCCTTGGCATCATTCTCATTCTAAGTGATGAATGATGGCCGAAAGATGCGGGCTTACCAAGATTCCCCAATGTAATTGGGAAGTGGCTATTTTATGGTGGTAGCTAACCAGGCTAGTTCAGAAAATGCCCTACCATCAATGAAACCGAGTCCTACATCGGCATCGCCGGGATTCGCACCCACGACCTTCTGATGTGAAGCGAGTGGACCTAGCTACTAGCCCACGGACGCGGTATAAACATTCCCATATATGTATATACCTACGTACTCACCCAGAAAACGTTACCCTGTCTTTGCTGTTGCGCTGTCGTGTAAGTAAATAGATGATAATTATCTTCTATCTGGCAGTGGCAACCCTACCTATGGTTAGGCTGTTTCTAGAAATAAGTGCCCGAAATAGGTTACACGTTAAGCACCTATCGCTATTTGTAGCAACTAGAGTGACGAGTCACAAGATAATTATAGGTATACGTTATGAAGGCCAATTTACTATTATCCATTAGTTTAGATATGTATATACATAAAACATCAAAAGTAATTAGGTGTACTTATACTACGTTTGTTGCATTTAACATCAAATTATACTACGGTCATGTTGCATAGACAAACTGATGGGAAAAGCAGTATAGAAAAGTTGTCATTTTTTATTTAGCAATAACTAGTTACATAATTTGCATCTACACCATTACCTATTCCTAACGTATCGATCACCCCAATTCTGAGAAGATAAAAGGGTGTCACTTACGCAAGCGCTCCCATTTCCTCTTACTACCAGCTGTGACATGCTATGTGGGTAATTTGTTAGTTTCCTCAAATCGTTTGTAATTTTTAGCCTGTTTCGCTTGTGTAACACTAAGTGCCGCCGCCCGCGCCGCGCCGCGTTGCTATTCCCCGAACGATGGTGCATTGAAAGTTCAGTCCATCGTTTGATAATTACGATAATACAGGCGCGTACTCAGGCATTTACGTATGTCGGGGCCTTTGCATGTGAAAACCTGTAAACGTATATTTTTGCGAATAAAGATTTGCATTTGTATTCGCCCCTCGCTCTACCAAGAAAATAATCAAGTTAAATAACTAGAACTTCGTTTGCCTCCTTTAAATTATTAGCACAGACTGCATAACTTCTTGGGAGTAATGATTATTTTTTAAACAAATTCGTGTATTTTAGATGTGAAGTCTTCCTTTTTAACTTTTCGGTAAATAGATTTTTCGATTTTCGTTTTTTTTTTGTATTCGCTACCATTGGTAAACGACAGAATGTAAAATAGTTTGTATACAATGTTGGTACGAATGTTTTTTTTTTTAAATTACAATCATTCATACCTGTAGGACTGCAATAAACATTCACTACCTACTGCAAGTTTGGGCCCATTATGTGACCATAGAATGAAACGAGGTGTTCCTTTATGTTTTACGTTGTGCAATAAAGTGTTTTCATTCATTGTTTCCATTTGGGGAGGGTGGGATGGCCCGCTTACACGAGTCCGTGCCTGGAGGAACCACAGTACAGGCAGTGGCAGTACAGTGGGCCCGCTACTACGAACTAGAGTAATGAGACCCGTGATTGCCACTACAAGGAATTGCGATGACATGTCGCATGTTACATAGAAAAATTTGCCATTCAAACTGTTTAATTTTCGCTGAGTGCTATTAAAGTATCCTGTTGTAACGGAGTCTTTGATTATTACTTTTAGTACCTACGTATTGGTTGATTTAAAATAGATTTATACGTGTAATCAAATTAGGTATATCTACGTCGATAAAGTATTATTTAAAAAAACTTATTATGTACATATTAACGAGGGACTTGTGGATAACCCGACACCTGGGACAGTTGCTCGCCCTTCCGGAAGTAGAGCAGATTTCCGGATTTAAGGATTATGGTGTCCTTTTCCTCTCTTCAGACTTATAAAAATAGTAATCAAAACAAAATACAACTTACGGGATCTCTTCCAGACAACCTTACGTGTTTTCTACTCATGAAACTTCACAACTTTTCCAAAAGAACCCATCCATACAATCGGAGCTACATTTATTTTAGGAGTTCTCATACAAATAAACTACGCTGATTAACAAACCTAACACCAGTATAGTAGTAGGTGTTGAGCAACCTCGACTGCGCTTATCTTTTTTTGGTATTTTAGAAGGACTTATAGATGGGTACCTACCTACCTTTGTCTCTGCATGCATTATTTTTACAGAACGTTGCGTTGCGTGCGCACAGGACGTCCGTATAATGCATTTTTAATCGCCGCGCACAGTGCCGAGTAATTTTGTATCATTTGGGACGCACGCGCAGTCAAACGAGACGCAACTAAATACACCTATCGTTTACCAATTCCTAGAAGTTTTGTAATGATATTTAAGTATTTATTTAGAATTTTGTGTACCTCGCTCTGTAAAAAACAGTGGGGACAAAGAGAATATTTATTTAAATACGTACTCGTAGATAGACTGTATTTCTTTGTCCTGTGTATCATTATTATACAATATACATATTATAATTTTTAATAAGTAGATAAAGAGTCTGGTATATTGTAAACAGCCGAAGTTCTGGGGATGAATATAATTCGCTCATTTGGTGCAACATCGACGTAATTACACTTTTGTGAAAAGTGACTTTAGTATGCCAAACAATTTACATATTGTGGTATTTTACGTTCGGAGAAAAATCGATGCAATTGTATGACGGTGACGCCATCTAGCTCTAATTTATGGAAATACAATTGCGTCGATTTTTCTCCGAACGAAAAAATACAATAAATCCTTTAGCGGACTAGATAATCAGTAATAATGACAGTATTTTCAAGTAATGACAATATACTGACATTATACTGACAGTGTAGTGGTTGGAATGATGGTCTGACGCATACTAAACGATGGAATGTCGTTATACTGATGTAAAAATACTGTAATTATTAATGATAGTGTCTGGTCCGCTTTAGACATACTCAAGTCACTTTTCACTAGGGTTCGCATAATATACATATATCAATTGATATTTATGCTTGATATATGATATTTATATTTTCCTAGCTTCTCAGAGTTTATTCTTTAAGACTGATGTGTCAAATCCAAAGAATAAAGATATGATTATAACAATAATAAATGAATGAGTTTAATTTAATTAATTATCTTCAAATTAGTAAAAATCAAATATATACATTTTAGACTCAGTTAAGTATTTCTTTAAACCATCAGAGTAAAAAAATTAAATGTTATTTTGATAAACATTTTCAAATTATCAAACATATACATTTTAACTATTTCGAAAAAAACGTATTGAAAGTATGTAATTTTGATAAATATCAAAAATATCTGATATTTAGATATTTATTATAAATATCGGATATTTACGAACCCTGCCTTTCACAAAAATGTTATTACGTCGATGTTGCACCAAATGAGTGTATCCATCATTGAGCGTATCTCACTATAGTTCATTCCAATCAAAAAAAAGCAAAAGGTAGTATAGTAGTAACATAGTATGCACATGACATTGACATGTGTCAGTTCCATAGTAAGTTTGTTTACGTTTTGTTTTTTTTTGATTGGAATGAAGTATAGATACAACGGTCTTGTCTGGTCTATACTAGACTATAGTTCATTCCAATCAAAAACAGCAAAACGTAAACAAACTTACTATGGAACTGACACATGTCAATGTCATCTGCATACTACGTTTGTTTACCTTTTGCTTTTTTTTGAACTATAGGACAGATGAAGTGACGTACATATACTATCTACACTACAGATTCGATAATAATTAGTACCTATATCAAGCAGCTGGTACTGAACCCTAAAAACGCAAAGGTTCCGGCCATCACCGCCTGCCGACTCTCATGCATGAGTTACGAAACTATTCCGAGAAACAAAATCCCAAATCGCATTTTATAATTTTAGACTGGCTCGTATACGTTTGGTCTAACAACAAAATGTTTTTCACATGTTTTTCAGTGTTTGCGCATTGCTACACTGTGGCTTTCCCAATTTACCGTTTAGATTTATTGTATTATTTCTTTACCTTAATTAAGATAAGATTAAACTTCAATAACGGGGCTGTATCTTGACCATCTGTTACAAAATCAAATCCGTATCAATTCTCATTTTCAAGTCAAGGTGAGGAATTGAAGTATGGAAGGGACCAGGACAACGTCAGCGCTACATTTAATTTTCTGAGAATTGGTATTATACCTTCATACAGCTGTAAGAAAACGTGGCGTAACCACATACCTACTTTCTTTTAAGCCTGTGTAGCCGTAGTTAGCATGCCTACTGTCTGTGACTGACAAACAAGTGTTGATTGTGAGTGGTTGTTAAAGATTTACATGGGAAATTGAAATACCAACTTCCACAGGTTTTTATGTGCCACTTCTACAGACGACGACTACTGCTACTGTTACGAGAATTTATTATTATTATTATGTATTGTGGTCCTTGTTAAGAATAAACAAATATTCTTAATATGGCTCGCTCAGATGGCTCAGCTGACGTCCCGCGCACCCGCACACGTGCGTGCCATCTGCTCTAAGTCGTTTGTACAGTTCGCAAGAAAAGTTTTTATTATATTATTTATTTTACTGGGTCGAATGAGAACTGGCCCGCCCCGCCGCCGCGCCGCCGCCGCGCCGCCCGCCGTGACTGAAGTGACTCTTGCCAAAGAATACAAAAAAAAAATACTAGCCCAAGTTCCAACAGTAGAGGCTATAGTTTGGTAATGTTAGGTGTATACTATTACTAACTAAGTATGGTTATATGTACCACATCATACTTAATAGAAAAAAATGTAAAGTGGATGTAATTGTAAGGTTTAGCTAATGTCGAGGAAAACTTAATTTTTCAAAAATTGAGAGGTTTCTTTATTCTCGATAATTACGTAATATTTAAATGGTAAATTCGTATTTTTATATTGGGATCACTCACTACACCATACTAAAATTCTCATCCATTTTCGAGCACATGTGTACTTATCAAGAAGAAAAACAGTTTCGAAGAAGTGCGCGGGCGTGCGTATCGCAACGCATGTCAGTCCCTTCGGAGAACATGTCAGTCTGTCTCCGTCACTTTTATTATGTGATTTGATTTGCTGCTCGACTGTACCTAGTACCTACTTTAGCCAGCAACAGTCGGATAAAATAACCATTGTTGTTTGTTTGTCATATTAATAAAAGAAATTACAGTCATCATTTGTTTTACGGCGATACGGAGAAAGCTGTTACCAGCCAGAAATTGTT
Organism: Coleophora deauratella; assembly: GCA_958295455.1. Taxonomy (NCBI): domain Eukaryota; kingdom Metazoa; phylum Arthropoda; class Insecta; order Lepidoptera; family Coleophoridae; genus Coleophora; species Coleophora deauratella. The sequence goes on along the minus strand of OY282397.1, from coordinate 13,650,762 downwards.
TTGATAAACCATCGAATTCGTATAAATTGACTTATCGCTTCGTCGAAACATTTGATAAATGTCGTAGTGGTAATTAAATATGGAACTTTGGGCCTATATTTAAATGAGATTAAATTGAATTTTGTTCTAAATAATAATCATTAAGATCAAACTAATATAATAATTAATTAAGTAATTAAGAAAAAATAAAAATAACTCTTTAGTTTGTTTTAAAAAGGCAGCATGTTACAAAAATGTTACATGTTAGATACCAGATAAGTTACAAATCTAATAGGTATCAGTGAGTGTAGTTACTGTTTGTTAGGGACACGCATAAAGGCATTATAAAGATCGTAAGATGACCTTTTTACCTTATTAAATATGCAGTAAGGTAACTTTAGGATAATTTGTATTACGTTTATTATAACATGAACTTTAAAGATTTCTATGGAATGAAATGTTTACATCTAATTGTTCAGGTTATTTTTAAGGTTGTGTGTGTGTTGTTGACCCAATTGACGATTGACCCAATTAATATCCTTACTAATTGGGTCAAATATGACAACTTAAGTTTTATTAATTATAAATAAAAAAGACAAAATGTTTAGGTCTTTTCATACAAAAATGGTTAATTCGATGTATTTATTGTCTAGAGAATTCAAGTTCAAACATTTTTGATGTTTATTTTATTGTAAAAAGTGGTACCTAGAACAAAAATTTTACACATTTTGACCTTTTCCAGGCAATCAAATATACATAATATAATATTTAAGTATGTATTTGAATACAAACTAAACGTGAGATGTAAACGAACTTTAATATATTTTCCCTGGATAGAGCAGTGAGGTTGACTCCGCTTTGATTAATGGAGAGAAACACATACAAATACTTTTAGAGCCAACCAACACCATATGAGGTCAACCAAACCATCGTTACAGTCCATAAAAACAACAATGTGAACACCTTATCAGTGGAGTCACGAGCCATTCGCCAGCCTTGGACGGAAGAAATAAGTTTTATAAATTAGTGACAATGCGTCGAGTTATTTCGTAGAAGTGCCAGTTCTTGGAAGTGTGGGTTCGTCGTCGGCCGCGACGACGCGGCGCGCTTGCGGGCGCTCGCGGGGCGCGGTGTGGAGCGTTGGAGTATCTGGTGGTGCTCCCCGCGCCTCTTGCCCCAGGAGCCGTCCTACGTGCTCCTACTGACTGAATGTTTACTTCGCGTGGCGTGGCGCGATCGCGTCGCTCGCTCGCTCGCTCTCGCTCTTCCGTCAGTCAGTTCAGTTCCGTGCTCCAAGGAGGGTTATCGCTACGGTGATCCGATTCACCGAACTTTCACCTCCGCGTTCGCTTTACCTTTATCTGTGATAAAACCAACACAGTTCAGTGAAATTGAATGTGTGTGTCCACTGATCGTAGCCTTTTCTAGTGACGGTGTACGGTACGGGCCGACTGTTTCTTGTGCGGCCTATTCCAGCAAATTAATTTCTTCAGTGCGCTTCAAATTCTGCGAAACTGTTTATAAAGTTTACCAAGAAACGAAACGGCCGTAAAGTGGATTTGAGGAAATACATGTAATTATAAGTGGGCCTCTGTGTTTCCGTGCTTGATTGTTCGTAAAGTTTGTTACATTGGATCCCAACCGGCCCAAAACTCCCCAAATGGTGGTCAAACTACCAGGTAAGGATGATACATATAATAGTTTTATTTCTTATTTAATCCCTAAGGACACCCTCTGACCATTTTTTCTCATATATAGGTATAATGGCAGCATTAACATCAGCACTTACATCTATGATGATGATGGAAATTTTAAGTTTTTGGAAATAATTAATAATGTGCGACCTTCCTACAGATTAAAATGAGGAATGTGAAAAACTTATTTGACAGGACTAAACTTAATTTAATCGTCCTGTCCTTGTTTTTTCGTTATAGAAAGAAAATGACAGAACACTTAAATTAAGTTTAATCCTGTCAAATAAGTTTAATCGTGAAAACCGAATCGACACCATTCTGTGTTTTTGATATGTAAGTGGGTCACGTGGAGAGTAACCTTGTTGTGACAAAGAACACTAACACGTGAGTCCCACCTATCTGGTGGGGAAAAAGTGGAACAACTCTCACTGCCTTTTCTTTATGACTGTACCGTAAAAGTAATATATGTATGTACCGTGGTATGTACTTTCTATTTATTTATATGTTTATCACACGTATGTATAGCATTTACTTTGTATACTCACGTTATATTTTACTTGTTTACACTTTCATAGATTGTTACCATAAATGAGTCATTAACTTAGCTTTGCATATTTTTCTTCAAAGTAATAAATCATTAATTAATTTATCGGTACCTACATCAAAAGTGAACACGACAGAGAAAAGCCTTTATTTCCCAAACTTATTTGCTAAAACTAAAAAAGTACCTAACATGTTTCATTATATGAACATTTTAAATATAATTTAATTCTTTTTCTAATTTAAATATTATTAATGTAGCTCAATTTAGTTTAGAAACCCATAACGGCGCGTGTGCACCGGGCGATATAATAAGAGCCGACAGCCAAGCCACGCCCACCTGTCGGTGCTCTTAAAAACTATAGGATGTACGCGAGTGCACTGGTCCGATAAAATAAGAGCCGAAATAATCATTCCACTACTTGAGCCATATAGTAAACGTCGTCGTCGCGTCATTGTTGCTGAATAGTGTTGTGCGCAGTACTATAGAAAATGTGCCCGGCTTTTAGCCAACGCCAATTATTGGCGTTATTGTTATAAATACAGCGTAAAGTAAAAGATAGGTAGGTAACCAAGAGTTTTAATACATCTAAAATGGCGGTTACTTCATAAAACCTACCATATTAAAAATACCATACCATGATATGAAGTTGCATATTCTAAAAGTGTTTGTAAATTTCTGTAGATACAACAAATAAAAACGAACGTTGTATTTTTATTAAAAACGCATTACATTAATTAAAGCACTTGGGTGGTTACAGTACACAACCTAAATATGTAAATATTATTGAAAATCAAAGTATTTTTTATCTACGTAGATACTTTACTTACACATTTTCTTAAATCATATTTTTTCCAATTAATAAAGGCATTTGCGATTCTTCTATCAATTTCTTTATTAATAGCGCATTCAAATGATACAGTGTGGCCGAGATATAAGTACGTAGTCTTTCACGTGCGTTTTTTTATCCTAATAGGGATTTCTTCTCCATTTGTCACAATTTTGGTTTTCGTAAAGTTCATGCGAAGACCCGCGTTGCTGCTCTCTGTATCTAGCGTTTTTAGGATTATCCGCATATTTTTATGGTTTTCTGACAATGACAATATCGTCTGCGAATCGTAAATGAGACAGTGATTTTCCGTTAATATTTATCCCATATCTTTGCCAGTCGAGTTTTCTAAATATGGACCCTAGGAGTGCTGTGAAAAGTTTTGGGGAGAGGGGGTCTCCTTGTTTAAATCCTCTTTTTATTTGTATTGATCTTCCAACTCTTTCCAATTTTATTTTCGTATTACCGTTCTTGTACCTATATTGTTTTAATTATGTTGATATACATATTTCCTATTTATGCCTTGCTCTTCCAAACTTGTCCACAAGTATGAATGAGAGATAGAGTCAAACGCTTTTGTGTAGTCTATAAACGCTATATAGAGCGTTTTCCTGTATTCATTGTATTTTTCCAATACTTTACAAAACTCTACTAAAGATTAAATAACAGTTTCTTAGGTTAGTTAATAATAGGTAGTTACGTGCTACTTAACCTCTATGTAAGAATTTATTTAAATAATAATGTTCGGTCATGATCCGGTAAACAAACATAAACTAAAAAAAAAACTGGTATAACATGGGTATAATTTCAAAATTTTATTCAAAATTTAGAGATTAAATTCACATTTTTTAAAGGATTTTTTTTTTCTCCGAAGCAGGACGCAAATTTATTTTTATAACTTAAATATAACAATTTGTTTTGCTGTTTTATCACTGTATAAATACAATATGTTCCTATTGTATAAGAAAAATTATGGAACTATAGGTCTATAAGTACTGAATAGTTTTAGCAACATATGTAAAAGACTGTTTGTTTCCTAAATAAAAAAAAAAAATAAAAAAAAAAAAAAAAAATAAAAAAAAAAAAAAAAAATTTAAATAGGTATCCAACACCTAAGTGGCGCCAGATTTGCTTTAGCTACAGTTCAAGATCTGGGTCAACAAAATATGTATTGCAATATTAATATCGCTATACATATGAGCTAGAAATCCTATTAGATAGTACCTATACAATTAATTATAATAGAAACGATCACTATTCACTATCACAAAGACGTAGTCAAGTCACACAAGTTATAAACAAAAAGCAAATTAATGAATATGTATTAAGCTGTCCTAGAGCTAGGAGGTAGGTCAATAGCAGTGCAAACTATGTACTCGACTGACCAAGCTGAAAATACATTTTTGACTTACTTTGACGGTAGTCAATACGTCGCATTTCCGCCCCGTGCCAATGAAAGAGCTGCTAGTATTTTTTATCAATATAGGTACCTATGTATTTAATTCCTGACATGACGCGATAGAACTCCATATTGATAAATATGACGTATACTTAATGCACTCTTCATTATCATGGCTTTACATGCACCTCATTTTAAGCAATGCTTACTCTAAAAAATAAGTTTGTAAGTTAAATTATTGTTCTTTAATTTAAGAGCTGCGTTTTGGTCGGTCGATGTAGCTGGATATTATTCATTCTTCTTTAAAAACTTCTCTTTGAGTTCCTTATAAGATGTATTTTGTTTTGTGCAATAAAGTAAGTATATTTGATTGATTAATTGACGTTACATCAGCCATCTTCTTAACTTGCTTGGTCCATATTATACATTATTTAACCTCGATCTTCCGCTTCCACACTTTCCTTGAGATTTTCCTTTCCTTCCCTTTCTTGGTGAACTCGTCATGTCTTATGAAGTGGTAAATCATTTTCCTTTTCTGTTCTCAATCTAAATCGTCATTAAAATAACGTTATATTCTCATATCTGCGAAGATCGAGGCTATTGCAGCTATGTCATCGGCAAACCTAATGAAATCTAAATACTTTTCCCAATTCAGTTTAACTCATCTCTGTGATGATTCTTATGTCTTGATAGCTTCTTCAATAAAAACATTGATATGTCATAAAAAGTTGTGGCGAACGTGGATATCCTTGTTTGATTCCTTGATGAATTTTGTTTCTCTCTTTTCTTCTACAGCTTAAATGACGGTGTTCTGATTTCTATACTTTTACACATACCTGTTACTCTTATCTATAGGCTAATCCTCTATCTCTCAGTCAGTGCCATAATCATGAGTTTTTTCTAATCTGACTTATTAAGTGCTATTATGAAATTTACGATACAATATTATGTTTAATCAACCAAAACAAAAAACAGAAAACAGCAAAAACAACAAAACAGAAAGCAACAAAACAGCAAAACAGAAAACTCTCCTCAAATAGAATTTATCCGATAAACTGAAAACTCAGAATTTATCTCTTATCTTAGGTAAGTGAAGTCATGTTAATATTTATGCGCAAGAGTGGCTGATTGTGTTAACGACACCTTGGCCAGCTGCTCGAGTTCATTCGAAAACCATTAGCGTGCCATCACGCGATGACGCGAACGTTTCCTAAGAACATTACGTTTAAATCGTTTACGGCGAATCTCCAGTGCTGTGCTATTTGCAACGCCGATGTCAATTTGTATCTTTTAATTACAGTAATCCGTAGTTGAAGATAGTCATTGTGGAATAGCGGTCTGTCTTTAGTTGTATCATGTTGTCCTGCAAGGGTAACGCAATATTTGATTATACACTTTAGGACAGAATGTTATATCAATACATTATTATTATTGTCGTTCTTTATTATTGCGTCTTTATAAAATGACGCTTTCTAGGCTTTAACAGTTTACTAATAAAATGACTTCGTGAGATATACGTACTACTACCTAATCAATGGTTTTATGATAATTCTTGTGACAGCGACTTTCCGATTCTTGCTACTGTATACTTGCTTACTGCCACAACAATGTACAATTGTTAAACAATTGCACATTGTATTGTTTACCGGGAACATCAGAGGTAAATCGCGTACGGGGAACTGGCATGGCAATGCTTTGTTTATCTACAAAGGGAGACAAAGACAATGATAGTTTTTGTTGTTGGTTTCCAACGAGAAAGGTTCGTAACTTCGTAGCGAGCGCCTTCAGCCTATTGTCAACAACGACGATTCGTTTCAGGCATTCACGGAATCCGTTCTACTTCATAATTTCTTGGCATTCCGCGTAAACCATTCCGACTATAATGTACCCACCCTTATCTATTTACGAATTAGTGCGTTGAATCAGTTTCTTCGAATTTTCACCGGTTCACCATGTTTCACAGTCTGCAACAAAAGAACGCGTTCTTACTTCCGTTACATTTCACAGCCCAATGCATATAAGGGTAAGTAAGTACCTATATTTTTAACGAAATGTGCTTGCTACTTATAGTCGGTATATTCGGTCCCTAGAATTTGATGATATCTACTCAAACATCTTATGAAGTACTTAGCTCATTTCACTATACCGACAATTACCTACCTAACTAATAGAAAAAATATGACGATTTGAAAGTATGTGTAAAACATCTACTTAAACAAAAAAGATTTTTGATTTTGAAACTAAGGTATACTACAAAGAATCGTTATTAGGTAATATCAACACTTTTCTCCCAGTTTTCTCCACTATTAATTTATCATTTTTCAGATAGGCACCACCTGATTCCTGTAAAATAAAGTTAAGCTAATATTCAATTCAAATAGGAGTTGAATGTACTTAACATGCTCCCTACGTCATGACCAGTACAGGGCGGAGGGCCATTCGTGACTTCACCACCGTGCGGCGCCCGAAATCGAAGTTCTCATCGTGGTGCAGGGCAGTTTTCTATAAGTATTTCTACGAGTAAAAAAGCAAAAATTGTATATTTGGGAATGTCTTTTAATATAGGACTTCATTTAAGAAAAAACCGACATGGCAAAATAATGTTCATGACGCACAGAGGTGAAAAAAATAATTTAAATATCTTTAAATTTCGTGGAAATATTAACCTCCAAAGTCGATAGACTGTGGGGGCAAATAATTCTTATGACGCACCACGGTGAACTACTGCATGAGAAACATGAAGGTCATGTCGCATGCTGGGAAAGTTCTGTAAATCGGGTGCCGCAATGAAGGTGTTAATGGAGTTTTTGAGATTGCAACAAAATAATTCAACTTCTCAAGTGCAAAATTACCCTTGTTCAGTTGTCTGTTAATTCCAACGTTTTTTTGCCATTTTATTTTGCGTAAGTTTTCAGTTTTTAATAGTTTTTATAGTAATGGGTCGACTAGGTATTGATTTTGTCGACAGTCTGTTCTAAAGTTGCTGATTGCTACTCATATTATTCGGTAATGCCGATCATTATTTTTAATTCCGTGAATATTTTTTCCGTAAAATGTCGTAATGAATTTTGGTGTCATGAAAATTTTTATGATTTTCTAAAATTTCATCAAAAAGCCCTATTTATACTAGTGCAACCACACTAAAGCTAAAAACCAAGGTACAGCATTGTTAACTTAAATATGAAATGACTTGAAGAGATAACTCCTGTTAATATTTTTCTTTGGACGTTTTTCTATATAAAAGAGAATACTGAATAATCGGTAAATCTTATCGACTATAAAACTGCATCTCTAGTTTTTGATAATTTCAGTGTTTCAGTTTTCAGAAATCAGAAATTCACACCGTGAATCAGTGCGTTATCGGGCTAATTGCACAATGAAATGATATTTCTCAACAAATCTACAACGCCACATAAAGCGACGATCGATGATGAGATGACACGTTACATCTAATTGTGTTGTGGCATTCAGCTGAATTGAACGACTTCCGATAGCGAAAATAGGACGCACAACACCAACACAATAACTTCCTATACTTGTTTCGACTAGGTTAGGTAATTAATTATAAAACCTGATCATATAATAATAAATAAATAAAATATTAAGCATCTACTAGGGTTCAGCTTTTCAACGTACGTAGTAGGTATACGTACTAAACCAACATTACATATTCTTTTTTAGTCATGAAGGAAAGATTTCGAGCCGGATCTGATATTCGTTGGAGCTGTGCGCTTAGAGCTCAAGCGCGCGAGCGCAGGTATGTACTTATTTTCTCAGAAAGAACCGCGCCCGTTTTTGCTCCTTTTTCGATTCCACTATACCGAGAATTGTATGGCCCCGGTGGCGTCACTACTCGGAACTCATAATTAATCCTTGGAAGCCTCCGACCCAAGGGTTGCTATAAGAATCGCCAACATCATAATTTTTTACTTATTTTTTGCATTGTCTCATTTTGAAAATTGTATGGAGGTTATTGTTCGCAGAAGGACTACAATGGCCGTCGTCGGCATTATGCGCGGTCCTCGGCATTAAACGCAATCGCCTTTGACCCGAGGCTCTTAGGAATCGCTTACTTGTAAATATGTTTCAAAGAAACGAGTTGCTTCTTTATGTGGGTTCGCTGTATTACAGCTATAAAAATATGCTAAGTTCGTCAAAAGATATTATAGGGTGAAATATTATATTAAACTGTTACTTACTGACTGAGTTGTATTTTTTTGTTTTGTTTTTCTTGCTTCTCATCTTCCGTCTTCCCTCTCAAAATATCCACTTCCTACTTAAATATGTAACAAAATTCAAGAATCATGCTAACAAAATGACTTTGAATTCTGATAATATGATACCTAACATTTGATAACAGATTTCTTAAAAACCTGATTGCGAACGAACATCTGTTGCAAAAAATAAACATTAACTAAGTATACAAATACAAACCTAATAGGTATGTATGTACAACTCATCGACTTAATGGTACAACTACATAATCAAGTTCAACGATTTCACGTTAGACTAATTGTGAGTCTTCGAGCATTCTGAATGCCTACTCTACACGAATTACCCATCATCTTACGTCTAAAGTCTCTGATACATTTTCTTGGCAGCGGCCATGTCTTTCCGTGTTGGGCTAGGCCAGCAGCAGTCAGCAGTTCAGCACACGAGGCAACGCTCAATGCTGCGTCCGCCCAAGACGATGACGGTTTCCAAGAAAACCTAGTTTAAATTTCAATGGCCGACTACCGCGAACCGAACCGCGCTGCCTTGCTGGCAGCAGCGGTTTCGTTTAACAAACTGATTGGAATAAAACTTTGATGTGTTCCCGTCTCCGTGAATGTAGGTATGTTATAGAATGTTAACTGTAGAATGTTAACCTTGTCCTGTTTGGGTTCCCTACATGATTTCGAAACACTTTTTATCGAGTGCTGTTACACCGATGACGGTTAGTCGATCGTTCGTTCAATTATGCGAAGCTTCAGTTAAGCTAATGGTTTGTAAAGTCTTAGTACCCCTATTATATTTTTTTACAAAGTTACCAGCTCATTTGGAAGTGTTGTTGGGGTTGTAACTAAAATAGCTTCATGTATTTTAAAAAACGAGTTACGACAACTCGTATAGTAGATCGCGATACTGACAATTTATATGATTTATGTATATTTTCCAATAATTGTTTTTAATATTAATTAAAAAAACACGAATCTCCTTTCGAAATGCGGTGGCAAATAACGAAATAATTTGGAAATTGAGACATCTTGTTAGCTATAGGTATACTGTGTATGAGTATAAATAATTGTCTTGGGAAATAATTGTTAGGTACTGTGAATAACATTGTGTCCGACATAACAATCGTCTTACTTTTCGATAAGTGGAAAGATTAGGTCACTACACTACTGACTTATCTCGCAGCAGTAGGCGTGGTAGAGTTATGTCACATGATGGGCGTAACATTGCTTCATGATTGAAATTATGCAAATATTCAAGAATGCAGTCGTTTAAGGCTGCATATACACAAGCGGCACGTTTACGACGGCAGAGTCAACGGCAGTCGTCGCCACCTGTCGACGGCTGCCGTCGCCGCGTCGGCGGCAGCCGTCACCGCATCGGTGACTGCAGTCGCTACGTCGGCGGCAGCCGTCGCCTCGTCGGCGTTTCGCTGACACGGTGACGGCTGCTGCCGACAGGTAGCGACGGCTGCCGTTGACTCTGTCGTCGGCTGCGTGCCGCTCGTGTATATGCAGCCTAACTCGAGGAGTTCTCTACTCCAATAGACTGATGCAACATTTTGATGAAGATTTATCTATTGAGAAGGATGACAAAAGCATTGGGATTAACCAAACGTAGCTTTGGCTGCATATACACAAGCGGCACGTTCACCTGTCGACGGCTGCCCGCCACCTAACGCTGCATATACACGAGACTCTGCCATCGGCTGGGTGCCGCTCGTGTATATGCAGCGTTAGGTGGCGGGCGCGATGTTTAGTTGATGGAATTAGGTAGAAAATGTGTATATATGTAACTAGCTAACTTACTCTGATGCAACTTTCTATGAAATTTGTGCTGATGCAACGTCTACACTGTGTGAGTAATTTCATAAATAATTAGGTAAATTTGCTTGTTTGGCCCATTCCCAAAAATTATAAGCTCCGGACTGCAGAAGAGAAAACCGTAGAAAATCAAATAATGATCTTCAACAAATCGGTCGTGCTTCTACAGTCGTTCTCCAAGTATGGTCCTCTTCGGTTAAAAATAGTAGATCTCTCATTTAAGATTACACAACTGCCTAATTGACTGGCCATAAATTGCTGCTTCTATCCTCCCGCTCTCCCGCCCGTTTAACTGGATGTCTATTTTAAAAACTGCGATGTGAGGGAGAACCTTTGTGTTCGTGTAGAGTTGATGAATGAATAACGAACCCCCTCAACTAAAATTTATCAAGTAGGTCCATACTTGATAAATTGATCAAGCTATAATTAACGTTTTATTAAACGTATTCCCTATAGAATAAGGAGGCAGGCATGCGTTCTACTGAATATCAACGAAAAAACTATTAACAATTGATTGACGTGTATCAAAAAGACAATATTAAAATTGGATACATACAGTCAATCATTTTCAAATGTTCACTTTTTGTTAAATTCGGATGTGAATTCATCAATTCAATATCTCCGATCCGGGCCAGAAGATTACGTTGAAGAAGTGAACGAGGCCCGTTCCGGGAACTGCGCGCGCGCACCTCGACGACGACGACGCAGCGACCGACCGGTCGCCAGGTTCTCGGAACGCGTGAAGGCTGAACACTGTTCCAACAATCCAAGCAACAACAATTACAACCGTATTACCATGATATAAAGTTGATAACACAATCGCCATATCCACAATTCTCAACCGTCGATCACAAAGCAAAAACAACCTTGTCCAATGTTATTAATGTTTGCAATAGCAAAACGAGCTTTTTATTAGTTTCTCTTGAAATTCACTTTTACATTGAATCGGAATGATTATTGCCAAAGCAGCCAAGTCTTTTATGTTGAGTACGAGCGCTCGGTATTATAGCGCGCCATCAAACAACAGTCGTAACTTCGTTAGTATTATTGAGGCCGATTACATTTAACTGTACTTACATCCCGGATTCAAGTGCAAATGTAAATAAAGAGTAAACGGAACCAGCAGCGGTAAAGAGCCAGGTTGTGATCAAATCTTGAGTAGGTACCTATGCCACAGCGCGGTTGCATTGGTCAAAGGCCACGGTAACTAAGCCATACCTTAACTGAGATACCTACTTACCACATTACTGCGCCGACCGCAGAGCAGGGTGTGGGCCCGGGAACCAGATCCAGTGACATGAGAGCTGATACGGCTCATTCGAGGCTACTAACTCTACACACATTCCTCATTCATATCAATTCATAAAGTAGGTATAAATACAAATTGGTCCAACCGAAAGGTCTCGGACTTTCACGCATTTTCAATATCTACATTATGCAGGCAAGCGAAAGAAGACCGTTCTTCGCAGAAAGCTGAGATACTATTTATTTATTTCTCGGCTACACAAAGCGGTGGAAGGAAACTCTTTAACGGACTGCATTAAGTAGCAGGAAATAGAACACTTCGTGCAGCAGAATGCATGTAAATGCAATTGTGTCATAGTACACCGACGATTTATGGCTCGCAACAGAAAGGTGAATCAGTATGAGTGACCTTAAACGTGTTATAAGATAAAAGTTATGTAGGTATGTAAGGTACATACTTATTACTTACTTACAATGCAAACAGCTTGCATAGATCCTTATTTGTCAGATGTACTGTACCTGTGATTATTTATGACATTTATGACTATTATATACCTATGCGTAATGAATGCTAGCGTAATGCAATACCTCGCAAATAAAGTTAAGCAGAATGAGGTCAGTGCAGTGAAATGCAACTCTGTCGCTGCACGCACGTAACACGTAGGTACGAGTATAAACTTATGGTACACCTACCTGGAAATCAATGTAAATAAAGATGCATGATTAGATAAACCTAGGTACGGCTCTCCTTATCTTATATGTATAAGAAGTCACTGTTGATCTGACATTTTTATTAGGGTTCCGTAGCCAAATGGCAAAAAACGGAACCCTTATAGATTCGTCATGTCTGTCTGTCTGTCCGTCCGTATGTCACAGCCACTTTTTCCGAAACTATAAGAACTATACTGTTGAAACTTCATGGGCGAGTCCGACTCGCACTTGGCCGCCTTTTTTATAGGTATGTTGATTTTATCAGAGATAATGTACACTAGGTATATTTTAGTATTTTAGGATAAATGATGCAGTATAATATAACGGATTTTATGTTTCCATCCGTAATCTTATTACCTCCCGAGAGTGTCATAAGTGGCGACTAAGGGATCCAGAAATCGGAGGGCCCTTTTATTGTCATGCGGATTTGCTTCCGCACGCGGGCCAAGCCCGCTTGCGTGCCGCCCGCATCCTATCGTTTCATTACATATTTTTAGGCCCTTTTTATTGTCATGCGTGGCACACGCACGCGGGACTCTTTGAAAACGCAGAACGCACGCGGGCTTGGCAAATCCGCATATCAATAAAAGGGGCCCGAAGGTTGGGCAGCAGCGTCCTTTCTGCGTAGGTACACGTTACATTGCGATTGCCAACCCGACTGCCAAGCGTGGCAGTTACGGCAGAACCCCCAAAGATGGCCCGTATCCCTGAGTATGGTTCACGGCACGGTAGCCCCGCTATTCCTGATTATGGTAGCTATTCCTGACTGTGGTTACCACGGTAAAATTATTAGATAACTTCAGTGACTTCTATACTCGTAGGTATAAAGTAGGACTAGGCGTAGGCGAGTTAGGGGGGTGCGAAGAATCCTTGAAGAATCCCAGGCAGACGCCAGGCTACCAAAATCGAAGACCCTGGCAACTTATGTACAACATGCATACACTCTTGGGGGAGGCCGTTGTTCAGCAGTAGACGTCGATGATGAAGGGATTTAAGTACGTCAAAACTCAAAATTAATGATACAAGAATATAGGTAACTTCTTACAACATAAATGTGATTTTAAAAATTAATAAGTACGTACATAATACGAACCAACCCTAATAAGAAAAAATATATATCCGGGACAAATCACACACGGTCATCTGGCCCCAAACTATAGGATTCCCTGTATCTTGGGAATAGCGTTGCCAGATGTCCCGTATTTCCCGGGATGTCCCGTATTTTAGGCATAGTTTAAAATGTCCCGGCAGGACTGACTCTGTCCCGTATTTGAACCGCACGATTTCAGAGTCAGTTCCGCGTCAGTACGATATGGATTGCTTGTACTCGTATGAAGAATTCCAAATAATCAAAAAACCTGGATATTGTTAGCACAACTTCTGATGGCAGGGTGCGATTGAAAAGTGGAAGAAAGTTATCGAAGGGTTTTCGAATACCGAAACATTTTCCCAATTTTATCCTTCGTTTTTAGTATTACTAGCTCAATCTGTTTCGTGGAAAAGGTTTTTTCACAGATGGTACTTAAGTGGACTGATGTAAGAAATAAATGTATTCCGAATTTAATAAAAAGCGAGTTGATGACCGTTTTAATTACGATTATAATTGTATTGATTTTTACAGATATGTTAAAAAGAATAAAAATATGTTAAAACTGACTATATCCTCGGAAAAATATATAAAAAAATTACACTAAATAATTTTGTTTTTTATTTGTTCCAGGTAAAAAACTGAAATCCCGTATGTTTTTGCCCATTTAACCATCTGTCCCTAATAGGTTGAAAAAAATCTGGCAACCCTACTTGGGAACCAGAGACTAATATACAATTATACATACACATATACGGTAAGCGGTACGTAACTAATGTAGGTAGACATCTATAGTAGACATTTTATATTACTCGTGTGGGTAGGGCACAAACGTATTGTATGTATTATGTACCTATATGTACTTATGTCAGAAGAAAACCCTTTCAAATCGGAGATATACCATTGTTCGGTGCTACAAGTACTTAGTATTGTTCAACATTCAACACTGCATTGTTATCGCGATATTGATATTATTCTATTTCAGTGAAAAGCTTATTACGAGTATAAAGCTAAACTACGTGAACTGGTAGAAACATCGGTTACACGTGTAGATAAGACCCACTCACTTTATTTTATTTTATTTATTCAGGGAACATACAGTCATATAAGTAGTGTTACATACACATAATTATAATATTACAACAGACCTGGAGTCCCATAGGATATTTTTATTACATCAGATAAATGAGCTCTCAGAAAGAACTTGTGCACTAAGTTTGCTAATAGCACTTTTGTAAGCACCCAAGGATAAATTAAATACATCAACAGTTGAGAAGTCATTGTTGTAGTAGCGCGTCGAACGTCTGAAAAAACTATATTTTGTAGAATTGGTCGAAAAGGGGGAAATAGAGAATGTTGTTTTAGTGCGAGAGGATATACGTGGAGGAATCCTAAAGTTGATTTCTGCCAAAAGTGCAGGCGAATCAATAATATTATGAATTATTTTAAATAAGCAGATAGAATCGTGATAAATTCGCCTGTGCTTTAAGGGTAATATGATTAATTTATTTAATTAGATAGAGCGGGGTGGAAACAACATGAACAATTAAACGTATTTTTACTGACAAAGCCCTCATAAGAAAGAAAACCGCAAAGTATACGAAAACTCCGTATACTTTATCTTTATTTTGCTATCAGGGCAGAAATGAAAATCCTTATAACATAGACTTGGAAAAATCTTTAAAAACGCTTTCAGCGTATCTGTTCAGTCAAATTAATACCTACATGTTTTTCAGAAACAGTCTATATCGTGTATGTATCAAGTCACAGGATACATAGTGTCCAGCTAGTTTCAATATAAATAGGTCGATCGATGGCAGGCAGCACAATTAGCAATAAATAACTTGTCTATATGTTAAATGCACGCTAAAGAACCGCCATATAATTATCACAATTTTTAATGCATCGCATAACTTAACATGAGTTAGCAACTTTCCGTTCAGGTTTCGTTATAGGTAGTATTAGATATTTAGATTAATATGCGATAGATCGGTTGTTTCTCCGTAGTTCCGTACTAACTCTAACTACATATAGATAGGTACAATATAATACACACTAATATCATATCATTGAGAAGCTCCGAATAAAACTGTAGGTTACATTAGTGGTGTTACCGTAGAAAGGCGGGGCGGGGCTCCGTTAAATGTTGACTCTGTTCGTCGGAGCTCCTCGAGTCCTCGACGATGTGTTTATATTTTTAATTCTTTGTTCGTTAATTTTTTGAACAATGTGACAATGGTTAGCTGAATTTGTATAAAAACACGTAAGAACCCTGGGTCAACACAATTCTTGTGATAATGTACGTGTGATTCACAAATATGTACTAATAAATATAACAAGATGAGAGCAGAGTGGTAACAAATTATTATTTCACACATCACATTTAAAATAGGTAGGTTACCTACAAGAAATAATATATTAAGTACCCAAGCTGCTTGGGAAAATAGAAATTTACATTTACTTACGTAAGTAAATGTAAGTAAATGTAAATTTCTATTCTAACCCAAATATCTGATATTATTATTATAGGTATTATATTGCTACCAGCTGTAATAAACAGACAGATTACAGATATCGCAGCGCAGGTATAATATAATATTCCGGAAATGTTAATGAATCACGCACGAATAAGAAAAAATATGAAATTCCTTGATTTTTTAACTCCACCGTAGAGATAAACTAGTTTTTTGTACTAGTACATACATACTGGCATAAATTAGAAGATTTTGTTCTGGGCCAAGACATTGTAAAAGGAGAGTTGTAAGAAAATTTAACAAAAAACGATTAATAGTTTCATCGTACCAGTTCAGGGTTTTTACGAACGTTTTTTCAAGTTCGTGATGGCATGGCAACTCGTGCCATGCGCCAGCCAACTAAGTTTTCTCAGAACTGTATCGAAAAAGTCGTCTTACATAATACCATCCTCGTTAGCGATAACCTATTTACAACCCTGTATCACAGTGTATCATGTGAGTGAGACCAAACAAATCCGATAATGCTTTATTTTGGAAATAACTTCGCCCGATTCAATGAGACTGATATTATTATCTGTCGAATTCGTTCAACTGAACCGCAAGCAACAACGAATCAAAATAAATCGAGTTACCGTTTTCAATTCCTTGGCTGGGGACTGAAAGATCTATTAAGTACTTTCAAATGTAACGTAATCAGACGTTAAGGGTAGAGAAGAAAATGATTGATGAAGATACAGGATTGTGTAAGTAACGAAATATATATTTTTAATAAAAACAAAAACATATTTTGGGCAGTAAGAAAACAGTACTTAATAATTTTATAAATAAAACTAAGGTATTACCTATTTATTGGTCGGACATCACGATGATGGCTCCGATGAGTCAGTTGGTGTAAAAGTGTTGCGCCTATTTCTGGTGAACGCTAGTTTTACAACATGACGCCTCGATTCTTGGTACTGTTGCCATTATCTTATTATAACACTAGCTAAGTACTTCTTCTAGCCGTTAGAACACCTACCTAAGTACCTACTGTCATATTTCACGAAAAATACTTATTGTTTATTTATTTTTTCTAAGTAGCCGCCACAATCCGGGTACATAACATATTAGTATTGTGATAACTTTAACGTAAATTTAGGAAAATAGTTAACTTTTGTCTGTATTCGTACACGTTCTGTAAACGTTCCTGCCATCCAGCCATAGAGCATACCTACTAAAACAATGAACCTCTTTCAAAATGTTAATATTTTATAGTAAGATACTACGGAGTACGGACGAAAGTACGAGTACCTATTTGAGATATCGTCTTATCTTACGACTAATACTGTCTCTGGACCATTGCTTAGATCGATTAATTTTCACCACAACCACTTTCAGAAGTACATATTCCACTAAAAGCAAGCAATCCCTAAGATGTCACTCTAAGCTTCTAGTAAATATTTCTACCTTATCGGTCGTTGGTTTTGGAATATATACCTACGTAACATTTTCCACGTAATAACCGTAGGTAATTCAAAGTTGAGTAGTCGTGCTATACGTGGAATGGTGATTATGATTTATCTTTTCTGCGTAGGGTACGGTAAGGACCAACATTTATCGGTTATTCGAAATCCCATGAATTTGATAATTTATGATAATGATAAGTGATACCTGAAATTAAATAAAAGTACGTTAATACCACGAAAGATACAGGGTGTATTAATTGGCTGGCAAATAACATTGCTCATCAAGGGGAGAAAGTGACCGATTACCAACGAGAGATGTAGTTTGGCCTTAATACACCCGAGTTGGGAATCGCACTTTCTTCCGAATGGTACATATGTAGTGGTTTATAGTTTATACTACACCTACGAGGAAAATAAAAAATATTTTCACTTTCACTACTTGACGACAACATTTCGACTAAACAAACTGAATTCACAACACACAATAGGTATTACACAAATTGAAAAATCGCGCTAAAATCACATGTTCTTTATTTCAAAATAATGTTTGGAAAACGCTAGTGGCTTAAAAACTTTTTGGCATTTTACATTTAGTTTACCGACATACTTAGTCTTACCACTTATAACTTACCCAAAATTATAAAAAAACGTAGTAATGGATTTTCATACACTTTTCCTTCCCGCTCAGCGCGTTTTCTTCCCACATACCTATTTGTACGATAGTATAACGTACGTTCTGCCTCAAATTCGATAAGTATTAAGGTACTTTCTAAGTAGGTGTAGTATAAAAAATATTGCCGAAGGAACCTACCTATGCAGTTGAAGCAAAATGTTTGACTTTCCACACGTAGGTGCATAGTTTACAAATCGACTGGTTTTATGAAAATTGACGCTCATTTTGAATATAGGGAAGTTAATTGTACATTTATTTATGTAGGTACATGATTGTATATACAGGGTGTAACAGAAAGGTGTGACAATACTTCAAGGTTGATTTTTACCCTAATAATAATTGTATTTAATTGTATTTCTGTTACACCTGTATATATATACGGTTAACAGATTCATGAACAATATTTCTACCATTTGCCCTTTTTCACTCAAAAAGTTCATGAATGGGAAACATCAACACGAGCTCGGCACGCCCGCGCTCTTATGGGGCAAACGGCAAGCCTAGAAAAGTAAAAAAAAAAAGATTACTACGTAGGTATCTAACCGTCGTATGCTTATACATATAGATAGCTATTATAAGAAGGTACCCCATCTCGCAGCCTACAGGGAAAATAAGCCAGCGACATTGAAAGGAAACCTTTGAGGCTGCATATACCTATAAGCTGATTACAAACAATTCGAAAAGACTTTACAAAAGGAAAATAAAGATGAGTAGGAGAGCAAGCTTGTTCATTTAATATCTAAAGTGCTTCACTTTATAATGATTAAATTGTATAGCCTTTGAATACCTGTACGTGCCTGTACTGTAAAGGAGTAGGTAGGTACTTACCTAATTACATAAGTAAAAGAAACGAAGTGATCCTATAAGGGTTCCTTTTTCCTTTTGAGGTGCGGAACCCTTAAACCAAAGTATTCTCCAGTGCTATGCAGACAGGCGATTTCGCAGGTATGTTTTAATAAGACCTGCTGTGGAAAATAGTCTCTCAGATGCGGCAGAACTTATTTGAAAAGTTAAGTACTTGAGCGCCATTTTTTCCAAGTTTGGGTAAAAGACGTCATCATTGCAACAGAAAATACAAGCGGATTTGCGTCTTTCGGTATATTAGGAGACCTTAGGTACCTCTCGATTTCTTCTTTGAGAAAATTACAGCTCAGAGTGGAACGGGGCTCATCTTCCTCGGACTCTTAAAAATATCGTTGTATCGGGAATAAAAATATCGCCGATACCGATATATCGGCAACCCCGAAGTATCGCCGATATATCGGTATCAAATGTATCCCTGGTTATTTCCTCGCTAAGATACTCTTCACTCTTCTCCTGGATCTCAAAAACATTTGAGACTTGTGCCCCTGCAGTGGGGACGTAATGGGTTGTTTACAACAATTAAAATAAACACGAATAAGATTTTTGTTTTATAGTAAGTATTGTGGAGACAGATGATTTCGAAGGTCTGTTTAATTAAAGCCTGCGATAAAAATAATCGCTGACAGAACCCATTTATATACTAAAGTATCTACTTCTGCGCCATTTTTTTCAAGTTTGTATTAAAGGAGTCAAGTCATTGCGCCAGAAAACAAGCGGATCTGTGTCTCTCGATATATTAGGAGGCCTTAGGTACCTTTCGACTTCTTTTTTGAGAGAATTACAGCTCAAAGTGAACAGGGGCTCATCTTACTCGCATTCTTTAAAAGTATAGTTGTATCGGGAATAAAAATATCGCCGATGCCGATATATCGGCAACTCCGAAGTATCGCCGATATATCGGTATCGGTATCGGATGCATCCCTAAATATGTATTATTAAGTTCAGTAACTGATAATCTAATTCTAAATCTGTTTTTTACATTAATTAAAACAAATACAACCCACTTGTGTTTTTACATCCATTTAAATTCACTATGCGTATCGGTATTGGTATCGTCGATATTTTTATAAGAGTATCGGTATCGTATCGGCAAAAAGGCGTATCGATGCATCCCTAGAAATAACACCTCGCTACGAAACCGTATACAGGCAAATAATACTAAATAATCTAAATATATGTAACAAGTGGCTACCGAATTCTATAGGGATAATAAACAACGACAGAAACTATGAAGTCACTCCAACATGCACACGTCACACTATCACTCGGTGGACCTCGTAGTTGCACGCACAATATCGTCAGTCGGTCGTCACGACATGTCACTCGGTCGTCACGTCACTCGAACGAATGTTCAGTCAGATTTTTATACAAACATATCTCCATTATATGTATGTATTTATCCACATTTTTTATTTCGTGATTTTATGAATGTTACTATGTACATTATACATATGTGAATTCGCAACGTGCCTTCACATTACATACATAAATAACTTAAGTACATGTAGGTAAATAAGTTGTTTATATAAAACTGTATATTATTATATTTAGCTACTTACCAAGGTCTTAATTAGATATCCAATTTCCAAGAATTTCACGATACTACGCAGTGAGTGTTTATTAATGCTGTTTATTTGAATGGAGATGATATCATCGAACCATATAAGTACATAACAGATAAGATGGTTTATATTTCATATAATCATATTAATAATTGGAAGCGATAAAGCTCTTCATTTCACAATTTTTACCTACCAGTCCGTGTGGGTGCAGTGACTCTTTTTATCTTATTTTTCATTCAACGTACCTATACTTAGGTATTGTAGATATGTAATTATAATTAAATATATTATGTATTATTAATTTATTACTGTTATTACCAAATTATATTTATAATATAACTAGACTTTGGATATTTTAAGAAACGGATGTTATGGGATTTGGATATCAAAGGACTCAAATTACTCTTTCAAATTTATGTTTTTGTATAAGTACCTAGATTTTGAGACAAACTATTGTAGTAAAATAAGTACCTACTTTAGGTATTATTATGATATATTAATATTTAAAACAAAGTAGTTAAATTCCAAATAAAGACTTATCTCCAAGAAGTGCAGTACCTCAAAACTGATTATCTTTCGAGAAGCACATTTATCGGTATTTATTCCGCGAACTGTTCCGTACGTTCCGTCCGTCCCCTTGTTCAAATAAAGAAGTACCGAGAAGAACGGTACAGTCGCTTTGTGAAATTGAAATCGAAGTGTGTCGACTTCCGAGAATCACCGAGAGAGACGTTCGAAATTTCGAAATACCTATAACCTCGGTAAAACATGCGCATTCGAATTTTTCGATGGATCAAATCAAAAATTCAAAATTCAAAATCATTTATTTCTTTACGTAGGTACATTAAGCACTCTTATAAACGTCATATCATTTTTCTGGAGGAATATTCCAAATGTCATTATCATTAAAATAATCTACAGTCTTATAGTATCCTCTTGAACAAATACAGCGTTTTATATGTTTCTTAAATTTACATTCCGGTAGTTCACACACGTCATTCGGAATTTTTTTATAAAAGCATACACACTGCCCCACAAATGATTTTTTCACCTTACTAAGTCTCGAGAAAGCTATGTCAAGATTATTTTTACTTCTCAAATTACGGTTATGTCTGTCACTATTTTTGAAGAACAAGTTTAGATTTTTACGAACGTACATGATATTTTCGTAAATAAACTGACCGGCAACTGTTAGAATATTTATTTCCTTAAATCTATCTCGAAGTGATTCTCGGGATCGTAGTTGGTATATAGCTCGGAATGCTCTTTTTTGTAGAATGAAAATGGTTTCAATGTCTGCTGCGTGTCCCCACAGTAAAATGCCATAAGACATTATACTGTGAAAGTAACTGAAATATACTAATCTGGCAGTTGTTACATCCGTCAATTGCCTTATTTTCTTGACGGCGTAGGCAGCCGAGCTAAGCCTCCCCGCTAGAGTTGCAATATGTGGGCCCCACTGTAACGTGCTATCTATAGTTATGCCGAGAAAAACTGTACTAGGAACAAAATCTAATTCGTTACCATTTAATATTACTTTATTATGAGTCTGTTTAACATTTGGCAAAGAAAACTTGATGCATTTTGTTTTTTTCGCATTCAGTAACAAATTATTAGCAGTAAACCAGTCTAGTAACTTAGAGAGAGTGTTGTTCACTTCGTCAATTTCGATTGTCTTTCTACTTACCTTAAAAAGAAGGGAAGTATCATCAGCAAACAACACACTATTTGAAAGGTTTTGCACCATGAATGGCAAGTCATTGATGTACGTCAGAAAAAGGAAAGGGCCTAAAATAGATCCTCGTGGCACGCCCATTTTCACAGTGGACCCAGAAAAATTAACGTCCTTGACTTGTACCATTTGCATTCTGTTATCAAGATAAGATTTAAGGAGACCGAGTACCCTATCCCTCACGCCGTAATGCTCCAATTTTATGAGTAAGGTTTGATGTTCTACGCAGTCAAAAGCCTTAGATAGATCACAAAATACCCCTATTGCATTTTGTGATTCCTCAAATGCCTCATAAATATTGCGTACTAAAGCAACTCCTGCATCTGTTGTTGAACGCCCTTTGACAAAACCAAATTGTTGATTATGCAGGAGATTGTTCATGCTGAAATGCTGAACCATTTGATTTAACATATTTTTTTCAAAAACTTTACTAAGTACAGGAAGCACTGAGACAGGCCTGTAGTTTCCCGGTTCAGATTTTTTGCCAGATTTATATAAAGGTAGTACTTTACTGTATTTCATAAGATCGGGGAATACACCACTATTAACGCTGGTATTATAAAGGCAATCTCGATTAAATCATAACATAATATTGTGGTAGGTATCTTTGTAAAATATTTATTATTCTATTCTAGATAGGTACCTACCTACTACCTACCTAAGTACCGTAGGAGTTCATAGAAATCTGTGAAGTGTGCAATCTCTAGCTCCGAGCATACCTCCTCCCTCTCCAGAAACTCTTGATCAGAGATTTAACTTAACACGTTCGGTTAACCAATCATTAATTAATTAAGTTTACAGACACATGAATAATTTTAACTGTTCCAAAAATAACCTAATATTTTCAGCTTTATAACAGAGATAGGTGTAACAGATCGCCAATCAATGGAGGTTTTACTAAATAAAATTCATCTATATTAGATATGCATGTACTTAATAATAATAAAACTGTAAAACAAACAAAGTTTGTATCTTCTACGTAGATAACCCATAAAGTATCTGAAATGATGAAATATTGATTTTCAAGTCGATCAAGAGACACAACACAACTGCTCTTTCGTTTTTTGAATTCCTAACATGTGAATTGTAATCTACCTTTCGTAGACTTTATTATCATTGTCTCGCTCAAAACGTATTCACTATAAAGCTCGAGTGAATGACGCGCGGCAGATGGTCGTGAAAGCTGCGCGGGAGCAGGTACGGAATTCCGAGAACGCCGAATATAATGTGGCACGGGGTACGGGGAACTGTCTCTCTATGGAGCAAACGTGAAGCTGGCAGACTGTGTGTGTGTGTATGTGTGGTGTATAATGATAGTGAGGGTTCGATCGAATCTCAAATGCGAAACGCACACCCACCGCACCTGCTCTGCTCTCCGTGCACGCATGTCGCATACGTGTCAGAACGGCGACGAATGGAGAATAAGAGCATATGCATGGCACACAACCAAATAGGAATCTGTTTGAAAAAAAGCTGCTATCCAGTATTAATGTATTTATATAGTTAAGTAAAAGGAGATAGCTTAGAGCTTTTGATATAAGCTTAGAGATATTAATTGATCACGATCATTTAACCTTTCTAAGCGAGCAAATACGAAAAGTTATACAATTATACATAATAGGAAATATGACGCACGGACAACAAAATTACGCAAGTAAGTTGGTATAGGTACGCGTACTTTCTTTTTGAAAAGAGAAAGTTGAAACAAGAAGTTTTTACAGCCGTTAAAGTAGAGGCAACTATAGGTATCATGTGAATGTGATGGATGATGAATTGATGAATTATGGATGAATATTATTAGTGTCGAGTTGGAAATCATACAGTTGTTAGATACCTTGAGGTATCTATCATATACCTACTTATTTAGAATAAGTAATGTTGGATGTTGTTTGGTACTACTCGGTCGGTAGTTCGGTACGCTCTTATAATGGCATAGATAACACCAATTTAAGTGCGTCGTTATTATTGTATTATTGTCTTGCGTCAGTCGCGACTATCGTCGCAATATTCTGAAGATTCTAAGAAAATAATTCTAAAATATTATGACCTAAACCAGTTTTCTGATAACCCAATTATACTATACCTAATTTTATAAACCTGGATCAAACTATTCAGCACAAAATGATGTCCCTCGGAATAATAGTTATGACTCTCTCGGATGTCTTAGAACGATTTTTAGATACCGAAACAATACCCAAACGACTGACGTTCTTGGCGGTTAAGTGAAAGATTCTAGGAAGTCAGTAAAGTTTTGTATCGCTGTTGAGTGCGGCGCGGCGGCGCGGCGCCACCCACTAGTGCCACGGTGTCAGTTGCCCCCGCGCGCTTCACTCGAGTCAGTCTGTCTGCGTGCGCTCCTCGTGCGACACTCACGCACAAGTTATTTACAGCAGTCAGTCAGAGAGTTCACTCTACTCTAATCGCATTTCTGTGCGCCATTGCACCTGTTGTGTTATGCGCAAATATTTGTCTGAACAAAATATAAAAAATAATAGCTATTTTTAACGTCACATGTATATTTGGGACTTAGTGCATCACTATATACGTCATCTGTCTATCGTATAATCTGTCAAGTGTGTGATGTTTCATGAATGGAATTATTTTTCGTGTTTTTGTGATTTTTTTTTTGTGAACTGCGATTATAAAGAAAAAAAGTTTAAGTTGTAAAATTATTTAGTTAATAAATTGAGTTAGAAAGAAACTCACCGTTGTGACAACTGTCATGCTCTACCTATACGTATAATTGCGTAGTGTATATCGGTGTTACCCATTCGAAAACGGTGGCCTCAGGGCCGGAGGGCTCGTACGGGCGTCATTGCGATCAGCGGCCCATGTGCCTGCTCGAGAGACAGGACGCGCCCACCAGCTTAGACATGACTCTAGCAGCGAGATTATATCCACAAAGTGAGTAGACAACTTGTTCAGTTAGGGTGTTCATAATAAGAGGCCTGCTTTTGTGACTTTTCCAGTGGCGATTGCTGGGTGTAACTGCATATATTTAATATGCCTACAGGCATGGCCTACAGGCAGGCATTATGAATTTAGTCTGAAAACGCTCCATGCAGAGCCTTACTGTATAAGAACCTCCAGACCATATTATAATTTTACATGCTGTCACATAGAGTTAGTTATTATTATAGGTTAGCAGTTATAGGTTAGCAGGCATGCAGTTGGTACAACTGATAATGATAATGCCTGTATCCAGTTATTGTTTTTGGTCTTCACATGTTGCTATGTATTTATCTAATTTATTTTTGAACATGTTGATGTTAGGTGCTGAAGCGATTTCATCTGATAACTTATTCCATGCTCGTACTACTTTGTTGCTTAAGAACTGTCTGTGTGGGTTGTTGTGTGAGACGGAGAATTGCAGTTTCAGGTGATGTCCTCTTAAGTGAGGGTTTGACTAACATTTAACTACTGATGTGGTTCGACTAACCTTTAAATACTAGTTAAGTCAATTCAAACATCCAGTACAATTATGGAATTTTTTTTTTTTATTTACTAATGTTGGAATAATGTTCATTGAAGTAATGTTAGTATGTATTTCTTTGTGAACCTTAATTCTCAAAATTACTTATTTCTTTATTATATTTGACATCTAAGAAAGCATTCTAGAATACTTTTGTGAGAGTATGTTTTACCCTAACAGCAGGATAGCCTATTGTAAATCTTCTAAGTGTAAAAGGGATAGACTCTTGTCACTCCTGACTTGTAGACTCCTGAACAGCATGTGAAACTTTGATTCTTTCTTAGCAACTTAACTTAAGATGAACCTGTAAATGTGTGAGTGGAATGGGAAATTCTGATTCAGACAATACTAAGCAAACTTGATGAAATCAATATAAAAATATAGTTCATGCAAACATATAAATTCAAATTTTTTGACAGTCGGCTGTAATAAAATTTTATATGTAAGTAAAAATCGAAGCAAAGTTACTATGAAAAAAATAAGTGTAAAACTATTTTTTTAACAAGTAAATCATGTTTACCAGAATTTTGCTTACATGCATTTTCCCTAAAGGGTGGCCACTGAAAATCAGCACTTTCTTCTTATGAGAATAGCACATGCTGAGTTGTAGCCTTTTTCAGTGATTGTTACCCATAATTATTAATATTATTATGTATTTTGTCTACTTTTAAGAATTTAATCACTGAATAAATTTATTTTCTTTTTATGCATAATGTTAATAACTTTTACTACATTTTAAGCTATTGTTTTTGTTTCCGAAATAGCGATAAACAAAAAATACTTATTTAAATTTAAATTTAAAATTATGTAACGATTGGAGATCTCTCAATGGTGGTGGGATATTGTTCCAACATTTCGTGGCCTTATATCGAAAACTGCCACGAAACGCAGTTGTCCGGTGTTTATATGGTACTAAAATATCTGTGGTAGTATGTACCGATCGAGAACTGCACTCTGAACGCCATTTCAATTTGTCACCTTTGAGACTGACTTATTGATGATCCTACCATAACATAAATTCACAACTTCTGAACAAAAACCTAATTTAACGATTTCCACAAGCGGTTTTGCCCTGCCTGCATCCAGTGTCTTCCCACTAAATAACAAAATTAAATAGAAATAAAATACATTACGAAAACATAAATGTAATATTAAACTTTCTTTGTTACAGACTCATGCTTCGAAGTAGGAGTACCAATGGGTGGATGGTCGGAGCTGAAGTGCCCCAACTGCAGACACGAGGTGCGGGTGTCGCTAGCGAGCTGCGGCAAACATGCCTCGAATGGCCCGCCCTCTCCAACACACCCCATGTGCACACCGTTACCACTCTGCTCCACACCGTCATCACCTCTGTTAGCCTCACCATACAGCGATGAGCTGAGAAGGCTAGCGGACACAGTGAGAGCCTTGCGGTTGTCGGGGTGGTATTATGGGAATCTAGACTGGCAGGTTGGTACATTTGATTTTTTAAGTTCTTTTGGGTAATAATGGTATAATAGTAATTTCATTTTAATATTGATTGAGTTTTTGGGCTAGTACCTAATTAGTAAACAGATTAAAGGAGCACGGGTCTCTTCCCATAGCTTAGAAAGGTTAGGCTATACTTAAGGCCCAGTAGGTTCAATGAACAGAGTTTTTGAATCGTTTTAATGCGTTTATTTATTACAATATTCACATAGGTGGAGACTTGTAATTAGCATAGACCTATTAATTTGATAAGATATCGTAAATTATTTTGCTGTAAGACTCCCGAATAATAATAAAATAAAATATGTTTTCCAAAAAATATGAATAGTAATCTTGAGACCTTTCTGCAGGGACTACATTGATTCGAAAAAACACGATTTAGCATTTTTCAACCGGCACCAATGGCTTAACGTGCCTTGCTAAGCACGGAAACGGTCATGATAAATGCCACTAACAGTCAAATCCATCCAGGTGATGACCGTATCTGTACTCAGTTAACTTGCGTGATCGAAGCGACCACGCAAGCCGCACTAAGCCACGACCGCATCATCATTATGTGAAGTGCTTTAAAAGAAATCTCACCTTTAACTATGTATTTTAAATCTCATTTAGGTACAAGCTCTTTTCAGTAAGTCTAACATTTGCATTATTTCATTTCCAGGGCGCCCGAAATATCCTAAAAGACGCGAGTGTCGGCGCATTCCTCATACGAGACTCAGGGGACAGGAATTTCATCTTCTCACTCTCACTACAGACAGAAAAAGGCCCCACTTCAGTACGGTTACACTTCGAACAGGGATTCTTTAGGTAAATATTATATTAAGATTGCTTTTTCTTTCTGATACTTTGTGTCATTTATACGTATTATTCATATAATAATAACAAATAAAATCTAAATATAGCTTTGCCATAAAACACCATAATTTAAGAGTTGCTCAAATGACCATGAATTATACACATAATACTATTAGGTACTTGCAAAGTAAATTACACCATTCTCGGAAACTGCAGTTCTGACGAACAACTGAAATGAACAATCGTAAAACTGGCACGAGTCATAATATTGATGAATTATTATGAAAATTGTGTATAGGTATTGTAGTGAAGCAATTATCCACACTCTATTGTTTTCCCAGTAAGGATACCTACACAATAGGTACCTAAATGATGAAGGCAATGCCATAGGAAACATGCAATTATTTACTTTATGATCCTTTTAAAAGTATTGTTAGGTAGGTAAAAAATAATTTTGTGAAGGTTTCAATATCGACGCTTGAAAGGAAAAGTTGACTAAGCGACATATCGTCCCTCGCACGACTAACTCGCCTATCTCAGATTTTTGATGATTTGAGGGGCGATATGGCGCTTAGTCAACTTTTCCTTTCGAGCATCGATATGCTCTGATATCCTTCCTATTTGCCTAGTACACAAAAAGTTCTGTTAGACATGTCTTAATGACTCCAACCCAGTAATAGGCCATTATCATTTGGGGGTAAAAGGGGTATAGGACTAAAGGTGGGCCCTATTGGATCTCTTCGACCTGGGTAGATCTAGTGATCCAGTAATAGGCCATACTCCACATACAAGAGCCAAGTTCGGATTGGTGGACTTAAGTACTTCGGGCGTTTGCGCCAAAATTGATGATACATAATAGTTTTTGAAATTTTAAACTTTCTAGTTAAATATGCTGTCTTGGTATATCCCGCTTATTCACTATTGCTAAGCCGTTAGCATCATCTTACCTGATAAGAAGTAGTTAGTCAGCTGATGGGAAGTAGGTATTTAAAATGTTGTCAATGGCAGTGGGAAATAGCGAATGAATCATACCACGAATAGTGAATGCAATGAGGAACTGATATCTTATTATCTCCTTGATCACATAAATTATTAAGTAACCCATGGACTAACTAAAGAACCAAGGGATGGAGCGCTTAGAAGGATAAATCGGTCGAAGTTCACGCACACCAGTGGTGGTTTCGTCCCTTCTATCCAATTATCTTTACATAAGTAAAAAAGGAACACAGTCCTATAAGCAGTTCTTATTTCAAATAAATTAGGATCGGATTCGATCTTCTTAACGCTCACTCTCCCCCTTCTATCTTACAAACTCCTCGTAGTAAGCAAATGTGTTTGCGTTGGCGCAGGTTAGACTGCGACAAGCCGCTGGCGCGCTACATGCCGCGCTTCCGCGGCGTGATGGAGCTGGTGGCGCACTACGCGCGGGGGGCGCCGGGCGCGGGCGCGGGGGGCGCCGGGGCGGGGGCGGGGGCGGGGGCGAGGGCGCTGCCCGGCACCATGTGGGTGGACCGCGAGGGCTGCCCGCACTCGCCCGTGCTGCTGCGGGCGCCCCTGCGGCGGGCGCCCCCCTCGCTGCTGCACGCGGCGCGCCTCGCCATCCACCGCGCGCTCGACTCTAACCCCCTCACTCCGAAGCTGTGGTGCGCCCCCAAGCACCGACTGTTGGCCTTGCCCCCGCCGCTAATAGACTATCTCGGCGAGTACCCCTACTCGATCTAATCTTAAGATCTGTTATAGTATTTATTTAGTTCAATCGCGTCGACGATGCCTAGCGAAGATAGTAGGGTTTAATTTTGTAGTTAAATTGTTTTCTTACTTTACGTGATTCCTATTACATGTTTAGATTGGTGATGTACAACAGATATAATATTTATGTTTGCGTGCATTAAGGATGAAGAAGTTGCCAAGTTCTAAATGTGCTGTTGTTTAAATGCAGTTATGTTTTACGTAAAGTTCATTGTATTGTATGTATATCGAATGTAACGTCTAGTACAGGTTGCTAGAAGAAAGGGGCCGGTTCCTTTTCGTGTACCAATTTGAACTGAAAACACAGGTATCATACAAAGCTAGTTGAGGCCTTATAGGCTCCACATACACCGAGGTTCGCCAAACATTTTTTGAACAAATCTGACAGGAATTGGCCGTAGTTATGCCATAACGATCCAACTGACTTTAAAGTAAGTAAGGAATAATGTACTTTATGACAGTGACATAAAGTACATTATCCCTTACTTACTTTAAAGTTAGTTGGATCGTTATGGCATAACTACGGCCAATTGATCCATTGCTTACAGACAGTTCAAAGATGCCTAGCGATAACCAGTTCAGATTTTCGGAAGTCAATTACCAGTTTCATTTATTTATTTTTCTTTAACATTCTGTATTAAATTGCCAGTGTTTTGAAGTAAATCTTTATTTCGAGGAACTTTGTTAAAGATATCTGTGTTTTTCAGTTGCAAACACATAATACATAGTTAAATTATAATTGTGCTACTATTAAGTATTTAATAAGGGACTCAACTATGGTATTTAGTGAAATGTTTAAGCAGATTATTTTTTGTTATAATATCATTCTGTCTGTATATAAAGACATACCTATTTGGAAATACAATGCAAGACTGATCCCTTTGTGTGTCTATTTGTGTCAATGCCGCGCTTAAACGAATGATGAAAATGTCACATGGAAATATATGAGAGAACCTTCGCTGTTCTGTATAAACTAATTTAGCAAATTGTTCACTAATGCCTGATCTTGTCCATTTGAGCGTAAGAATATCATCACATTATAAGAATAGAGCTCTATTTTATTTATTTATTCATTGGTTAAGTAACTAGAATAATTATGCATCGAAACTTGTATTTTAATTTCTGTTTTGTTCCTAAAAGTATTTCTTTTGTATCTCCTACCGAATGCCGTTAGTTATAAACAATGTGCCATGAAGACATTACGTAACCGTATCGTACGTAGAGAATACAACCATTTGTAATTTTACTGTACTTCATAGAATGTTAGCGAACCGAGGCTAAACATGTAAATATTTCTTGTTTTGTTTTTCTATTTATTATTAATTATAGCTAGCGTAGAGGAAAATTATCACCGAGTTAGCATTTAGCGCCATAAAATGGTCGGTATGTACGGCAGACAGGCTCGGCTAGTGATGCTACTAATATTTATAGTAGACTTGTGTACCTTGAATAATCTCAATTAGAGTAATATAAGATTCACAACATGAATGGGAAGTGAAGTGAAGAAAATTCGGACTTCTTATTTCATACTTTTCAATAATTTTCAAAAATTGTTAAACAAGCTGAATTTGGTTCCAAACGTTTTTTTTATACAGTTTTATACAAGAAAGCACCAACTACCTAAATAAGTGTGTCATAATATACATTACTTGTGTTTACATGTTTGTAAAATAAATGTATCAAATGAAATGCAAATAATTTATATTTAAAAAAATATACATCAATGCCTATATTTTTCGTGTTTTACTTTTGAGTGTGAAAGGTTGTGTGATCGTCTGGGCTTCGACCAAAGATATAAAGATGTTATAAAACCCTTAATACAGTAGATAATTAGTAATTGCATACGCAAGTTCTGGGAATTCTACTCATGAAATTCAACAACAATTTTTACAATTTGGCTGAAATTAAAATAAAGACTTGAATTTTTCTTAGGAACCTGGCTCACAAACTGCTCGTATTGTATAGTCTTCATATAATTACAAGCCTCCTATACCTCTGCTTCCTCGTCAGTTACTGGAATGCAAAGGATGATTAAAAACTTAACTAAAACTGCCTAAAAGTGTTGGGAAACTGCAGTGTTTAATTTAATTAAGTTATATTATCGCGCTCGTTACGCTCGCGGCTTTTTAGACAAGCAGAGCTGTGGCTTCTTAAACCTTGTTAATTAGAGTACTCGAGGAACATACAGAGGTGACCTATTCCGTGCGCACTTCTTATATGAGGCCTATTTATACGGCGTGAAACGCTCGTTTGTTTCCATGCAATCGCAATAAAGTTACGTACGGACTAAAAATGCGCGTTAAAAACTTTGTATCGCGTTTGCCGGGCACTTAAATTATTGTGAAACTTAATTATGATAAATGACCCCCCACCCCCAAATTTTTGGCTGCGACTGCGCCTGGTCCTACAAAGCTGGACCCCGCCGGGATCGAACCCACGACCTCCCGATGTGAAGCCAGCGGACATGCCACTAGACCACGGAGGCTTAGGAGTTAATTAATTTTGCCTTTACAGTTTGTAGAATAACAACCCATATCGTCCCCACTGCAGGGGCACGGGTCTCTTCCCATACCTCGAGGTTAGGCCGTACTCCACACATGGGGGCAAAGTCCGGATTGTGGGGCTAGTAGCCAACCTGTGTCAGAGGTTTTCAAGCCTATAAGGCCTCCGACATGGCTTAGTGACTGCTGTCTAATAATACCAGCCGGCACCAACAGCTTAACGTGCCTTGGGAAGCAGGGAAACGGTCGAGATAATTGCCACTAACAGATGCTAACAGTCATCCATTCACAGGTTAACCGACTACAGACCAACTTACTTCCTTTTGGTATGAGAAGTAATTAAATGGTTTGCCGTTATTTAATTTGACTGGCAACAAAAATCTGCTATTTAATCATTTGGACAGCAAACAAATATTTTGTCTGCAAAAAAAAAAAACTGGCTGCAACCCTTGTTCTACAGAAAAAATATTGTCAGCAATGTAACCAGTATGTAGTCGGCTTGTTAACTATTGTGTCTGCTCAATAAACACTCGCGCTGCAAAATAATTACTTGGTCGGCAAGATTAAATAATTGGTCGGCAGAGAAAACATTTCTGTAGGCAGTTTATCTAATAGGTATGCATATAAAAAAATGGTTAGCTATTGTATATAAATAATTGAGTTGCGTTTGTAATTTTGTATTAAAAAAACGGCAGTTTTTGTTAAAGTGGGCGCAGCGAAAGGCAGTCGCGTGACTCGATTAGCTACAGACTACAGAGCGTGCCAAAAAAATATACATACATACGTACATACATACATACACTCGAAAAATATAACTGGCGCAGTCAGGTAAAAACATAACCCTCCTTCTGGCACTTGGATAAAATAAAAACATAACCCTCCTTCTGTTGCAGTCGTGTAATGAAATAAATAGTTGTAACCATTTTGTGCTTAACAAGTAAAATTTTCTGAAAAAAAATTAAATTTCTGCTAACCATCTGAGTACTTACTAAAGCTGGTTTAATTGTGGCTCACTCAATGCAGCCGATATATTAAATTGACTAACCAAAAAAATTTTGAGTAGTTCAGTATGACATTAACTGCTGATTGAATCTGAAATGTTTGCTGGCCATAAGTTGCCGACCAACTAGTCATTTTTGCCGACCAAATACATTTTTTTGCTCACCAAACTACGAATATTTTGCAAACCGTTTAAATGATACCCTTTTTCTATTTAGCATTCCACATCTCATTAAAGGAGTGATTTTGGCAATGTCCAGTGAAAAATGGGAGAATCTTCAATAACGAAAAAATGGCGAAATGCTAATGTCAAGTGAAAGGTAGGGTGAGATGGGCACTTAAAGACGCTCCACGCAGTGGCGTAGCAAGGTGTAATCTAGGCGTGGGCGAAATCGCACAGCGAGGCCCCTACCTTTCAGAAATTTTTACATAGGTATGATAAGATGGTCAGTCATTTCACGGTTTTATTTCCAGTGCTAAAAAACTGAAATGTGTGTCGAATAATTTTATGGGTATCATTTAAACGGTTAGCAAAATATTCGTAATTTTGTAAGCAAAAAAATATATTCGGTCAGACAAAATAACTAGTTGTAGTCGGGGATTTAGTGCGATGAACCGTTTTATTTTGGATCCGGCGCTCAAACTTAGCATAGTTGTTTTCTGGGCCGTTCTGAGTGGATTAAGCCCGGGAGCCATCGGGAGCCATCCCCCGTTTGGCAGGGGGAGGGGGGGAAAGTTTGTTTCTGCCACGCTCCATTTGTGGGCTTATATCTCCAAAACTATTGGTACTAGGGCAAGTGAGATATCATTTTCGTATGATTCAAGGATAACTAATTTATTTCTGTAACAAAAAAAATGACTTTCCATATATAAAAAAAGAAATATTTGATAAAACGTATAAAACATGACTACCTTTTTTCCGCATATGTGTCGATTAATTTTTGATGGTCTAAGATATAAGCATGAAAAAAATATATTCTGAAAGCCACACTTCCTAGGATTATAAAAATATAAATTTCATTAGAATAGCATAATAAATACTAAGTGAAAAAAATAAAAATCAATGCGTGGCAGCATGGCATACAACGCGCGGTCCGCGCGGTTCTGAATTTCAGCAGTTCTATTTCTTTTTTTTTCTACGAAAAGTATTTTTTTTTGTTGCAGAAATGAATTTGTCATCCTTGGAATATCTGAAAATGATATCGGACTTGCCCTAGTACCTAAAGTTATAGATATGTAAGCCCCAAAGAAGCGCCACCCAATAAGTAAATAATGAAGAGTGGGTGTTTTTTTTCCACATATGTGTCGATTAATTTTTGATGGTCTAGGATATTAGCATGAAAAAAATAAATTCTGAAAGCCACATTTTCTAGGATTATAAAAATATAAATTTCATTAGAATAGCATAATAAATACTGAGTGAAAAAATATATTATTTGATGCTCGGCAGAGTAGCTTAAAACGCGCGGTTTTAGTATCTGTTGCTCGTAAGTAAATAAAATGAATCATCTAGCGTCAAAAAGTTACTGTTAAGTAACATAATATAAATAGGTACATAATATTATTATTTAAATATTTCTCGCAATCACAAAATATTTGTCACGTAGAACAAAAAATAATTTCCTTAAAAAACATATAAGTATGAGAAAATCCCAAAAATGAGACTATTTCTCATACGAATTATGGTGGTTTACTATCTATCAGTCGAAAGACGTCCACTGCTGGACAAAGGCCTCCCCCAAGGATTTCCACACCGACCGGTCCTGTGCCGCTCGCATCCAGCGGCTTCCCGCAACCTTCACCAGGTCGTCGGTCCACGGAGTTAGAGGCCTGCCCCAATGGCCATCTGTTCTATGAGCTATGTGCCCTGCGCACTGCCACTTAAGTCTAGCGATTCTGAGAGTTGTGTCGGCAATTTTAATTCTCTTACTACTTTAGTAGGTATCTCCTCATTTCTGATTCGATTACGTAGGGCAACACCAAGTATAGCACGCTCCATCGCACATTGGGTGACCTTGAGCCTTATGAGGCTTATAGTAAGGGGCCATGTCTCGGATCCATATGTTGTCTCATCACTGGCAACACAATGGTCAAAAACTTTAGTCTTAACTTGAGACACTGCGGTATTTTGGTCGTGAAGATATTGCGGAGCTTCCCGAACGCTTCTCAGCCGAGCTGGATTCGACGATTGATCTCTTTCTCGAAAATGGAGCTACCTTACCGGACTGTTTGTCCCTGGTATACATTATTCGTCAACAACTTCGAGTGTAGTCTCCAACCTTCAGAAGAGTGGGTGTAACACGGACGTTTGACATGATTTTCATCTTATCCATGATCATTTTAAGACCCAATTGTTGGGAGACTCTACTGAGTCCATCGAGCATTGCGCCTAGTTCCTACAAGGTCTCAGCCATGATCACGATATCATCGGCAAATCGAAGGTGAGTGATGTACTCGCCATTGATGTTGATACCGAGTCCTCTCCAGTCCAGAAGCTTGAAAACGTCTTCCAGTGCAGCGGTGAACAGTTTCGGAGATATAATGTCTCCCTGTCTCAACCCACGCTACAGCCGGATAGATTGTATATTCTGATCCTGATGGTGGACCGTCATGGTGGCTTTTTCATACAAACACTTCAACACTTCGATGTGCATCGATAGTCAATTTGGCACCGTTGGAGAGACTGTAACACAGCCCAGGTCTCGATCGAATCAAAAGCTTTCTCATAGTCCACAAACGCCATTATACTCTTCGGTCTTCTGTATAATCTGCCGCAGCGCAGGTATGTGGTCTATGGTACAGAAACCTTTTCGGAAATCAGCTTGTTCTGGAGGCTGGAAGTCATCAAACCTGCGTGCGAGACGATTCGTAATGACTACATGTCTTGTAGACATGGCTCAGGAGTGAGATGGGTCTATAATTCTTCAGCAGAGTCTTATCACCCTTCTTGAAGAAGAGCATCACTACACTTCTGTGCTGTGCTGTAGGCGTTTGTGCCACGAGAATGACGGAAATGAATAGCTTCTGAAGAGCTATAAGTAACGGTTCTCCACCTGCTTTCAGAATCTCAGCCGTAATTCTGTCATCCTAATTGATCCATTCTAATCTCGCACAGGCTGACGTCTGGGATATCTTCAGTATAGTGTCTGGTCAATCCGGCAGCCAGATTGCTGACAGGTAAGCATGTAGTCATGTATAATTGTCCGTAGAACTTCTCAACCTCTTCCAACAGCTCGGGCTTAGACGACACGACTCTGCCATCCTCGGTCTTCAGCTTTGTCAGTTTGGCTTTGACCAGCAGACAGATCCCTTGCCAATACCTTTGACCTTTAATTGCGCTCGATAGCCTCTTTAATACGATTGGTATTAAATTGGCGTATATGGCGTATATCGTATAGTCCTTGAGATCTGTCTGTTTAGTCGCCGATATTGATAAGCATCTTCAGAGGATTTCAGAATCAGGCTCCGTTTTTCCTCCATGAGCTTGCTGGTGAGCTCCGAGATCCGATATGTTTTTTTTGAACGTCTTGTTTTGAAGGCCTTATTCCCAGCCGTTTGGTCAATTTCCACAAACCTGTCGTCGTTATATTCGTCCACATTTTCACATTCTCCTAAGTATTCGAAGCGGTTGTGCAACTCGAGCTGAAAGCTTTCGGGGTTTTGAAGTTATATAGGCGCTGGTCGAAGCTTCATCAGTTGTAATGAAAATAATTTGATGTGGCTTGCGTTGCGAAGCACGGAAATGGTTACGAGATTAATGCGTCAATAAGAATCAAACTCATTATGGTTATGTATGACCTTTTCTGAAGTCAGTTAACTTGGGTGATCAACGTGACCACGCTAAATACATAGTAGACCACCATAATACTACGCAAGTTAGATAGTAAACCACCATAATTCGTATGAGAAATTGTCACGTTTTGCAGATTTTCTCAAATACGTTTTTACTTATGAGGAAAAATATTTTTTGTTCTACGTGACAAATATTTTGTGCGTGCGAGATATATTTAAATAATAATAATTTGTACCTGTTTATATTACGTTACTTATCAGTTATCAGTCATTTGGGCGCTAGATGATTCATTTTATTTACTTTCGAACAACAGATACTAAAACCGCGCGTTTTAAGCTACTCTGCCGAGCATCAAATTATATTTTTTTTCACTAAGTATTTATTATGCTATTCTAATGAAATTTATATTTTTATAATCCTAAGAAGTGTGGCTTTCAGAATATATTTTTTTCATGCTAATATCAAAGACGATTAAAAAGTAATCGACCCATATGTGGAAAAAAGGTAGCCATGTTTTACACGTTTTATCAAATATTTCTTTTTTTATATATGGAAAATCATTTTTTTTGTTACAGAAATGAATTTCTTATCCTTTAATCATACGAAAATGATATCTCACTTGCCCTAGTACTAATAGTTTTGGAGATATAAGCCCACAAATGGAGCGCGGCAGAAACAAACTTTGCCCCCCTCCCCCTGCCGAACGGGGGATGGCTCCCGGTGGCTCCCGGGCTTAATCTACTCAGACCGGCCTAGGGAACAACTATGCCAAATTTGAGCGCCGGATCCAAAATAAAACGGTTCCCATACTAGGCGTTGCACTAAATTCCCCACTATTGGTCAGCAACTTATGACCAGCAAACATTTCAGATTCGATCAGCAGTTAATGTCATACTGGACTACTCGAAATCTTTTTGGAACACCAATTACATATTTTGGCTGCATTGGGTGAACCACATTTAATCAAATGGTAAGCACTCAGACTGTTAGCAGAAATTCATTAAATAAATAAACTTTACTCGTCAAGCACAAAATGGGCGCCACTAAATTTTTTTTTTTTCAGTACGTACGTACCGCTCGTGTCACGCGTCAGCATTTTGCTTCGCCCACTTTAACGAAAAATCCTGCTTTTTTTTTTCAATACAAACGCAACCTAATTATTCATATAAGTAACCGTTTGTAAAATATGCGTACCTATCAGATAAACTGCCTATATACGATATATTTTTATTTTATGTACATGTTTTATCTACTGACCAATTATAAAATCTTGCTAACCGAGTAATTATTTAATATCGCGAATGTTTATTGAGCAGACACATAATATTACAAGCTGTCTGCATACTAGTTAAATTGCTGACAATATTAAGATTTTTTGCAGCAAGATTTTTATTTGTTGCAGACAAAATATTTGTTTGCTGTCTCAATGATTAATTAGCAGATTTTTGTTGCTAACCAAATTAAATAACGGCAAACCATTTAATTACTTCTCTAATTTATTACGCAAAAAAATATTTTTTCACTTCGTACTTAATTCTTCAAGCTTGATACTGAGTATTACACAAAACAAACTGAATAAAAAACGCACAACAAATTAACTGAGAATAAAGAGCAGCTCGGGAAGGAATCTGTGGGAATGCATTGGAAAATATTAATCATTTTACAAAAATAATTGCTCATTCCACAAATTTCTATTCTAATTCTTTCACTATTCGTTCTATCCGACTGTGGAACTCTCTTCCTGAATTTATTCGCCGTTCTCCTTCTCTCAATATCTTCAAGTTGCAAGTGAAAGAGCACTTTTTAACTCTCTAAGTTATTTACGCTGTCACTTATTGTCTTTGGTTGTACATAGGTATTTGGTTATTAAGTATCACATTGTAGATTATGTATATGTTAGTATAGTACATGTTATATATAATGTATGTATGTATTTATGTAGTAATAAGTATATATTAGGAGTTTCTTAAGTTCAGTATTTAGTTTTAATTGTTATTTTATGGTTTTTTTTTGTTGCGCACCACCCCTCAAATATGTTATTACGCAATTTCCTCCACCCAAAGGTTGTCTGGAAGAGATCACAGCGACAAGACCGCCTTCATGTATAACTGTCTTATCATGTAATATTTTCCTCTTAATGTTGTGCAATAAAGTGTTTTCATTCATTCATTCAATGGCTTTCGGGTCTTCGTTTTGCTTAAGTCCTGTATTATATCCTTATAGACATGTAGTAGATTTTTGAAGCCAACTCTGCTGCGATTGACAATACAGTAAAAAAAAGATGAGCGGATTTTTTCAATATTTTTCCTGTATTCTATAATTGATTCTGAGTAACCTCTTAAAATTTAAAACAGACTTTTGTTAACATCCTGTATTGCTAAACATCCTGTATTGCTAAAGCAAATAGATGCTATTCCTCAAATAGTTTTTAATGTTTTTTAATACTCAGGTCAGCACTAAGAGGGGCCTCGCGCGGAGCCAATTTTACTTTAAAAACATTCCCACTTATTAGCTCGCAGTCTAAAAAACAACTGGATTTCCACTGTTTATCGGTAGTTTGGTTGAATATATTTCATGTTGTTACAGTATTTTTTTAGCTATGTTTATTTAACTATATTTACACTCAAGGGGGCCTTGCGCGTGATCTTATTTAATATAAAAATATTACAACTTAAGGTTAAACGTCTATCACCCTATTTCATACAAAAACTGGCTAAAAACTACACAAATACACACAATTAAAGTTATAGTCAAATTAACGTCATCTAACAGAGCACTGACGTTTAACTTTAAGGTAAGTCAGCAGTCAGCATCCTAGTAGGGGGCCTCGAGCGAGACCCCACTATGATAGCCATCGCGGTTTTATTCATAGAGTATAGGTTATCACAGTTACTTTTTAGCTATACTTAATAGTCACAGGGGCCTCGCGCGACGCTATTTGTAATGTAAAAATATTATTCCTTTATAAATAAAATGGAACAATTGGATTTCAAATGTTTTTATGGTTATTACTTGATTGTATACAGTTTTGCTATTTTTATTTTTAGCCATACCCACATAAAGCACTGAAGGGGGCCTCGCGCGCGGCCTCCTTAATTACAAGATTTTATGAAATAATGTGACCCCCTTACGTTAGCATTTTAGGTAGGGCCTCGCGCGAGGCCCCCTTGAGCGCGAGGCCGTGGGCGAGGGCCCACTTCGCCCACGCCTTGCTACGCTACTGGCTCCACGTGGTGGTTTACTGCTGGAACTCGGAAAACAGAGCTGTCTCCCGAGTTAATCCACTTCTTATGACTGTTAATCTCTGAATCTGAATCACAGCCATTTCCCCATAACAAAAATAACGTTGAAACTACTCTAAAACTGAAATACAGTGTAAACTCTTTATAACGTCTTTCGATATAACGCAAACTTCCTGTAACGTATAAATTAGTTCATGCTTTTAACCGCCTCCGTGGTCTAGTGGCTAGTTTGCTCGCTTCACATCAGGAGGTCGGGGGTTCTATTCCCGGCGGGGTCCAATTTTGTAGGACTCTGTTTGGTTGGTGGTAGGATATTTTCTGAGCCCACATGTGGCTAGCTAACACCGTCTTATTCTAAGTTTTACCTCCAAAAATCAATGTTAAGAACATTAATGTGTTCCGGCATGAAGATAAGATAGTCAGTTCCCTCACTGCGTTGGGGAATCTTGGTAAGCCCGCTTCCATCTTCGGCATCATCATCACTTACCATCAGGTGAGATGATGCCCAGGGCTTACCAATTGAGAGTAAAAAAAAAAACCGAATATGGAAGCGAACTTACCGAGATTTCTCAACGCAGTGAGGAAACTGACTATCTTATCTTACACCGTAACACATTAATGCTGTTAACATTGATGTTTAGCGGTAAAACTTAGAATAAGAAGGTGGTAGCTAGCCAGATGTGGGCTCAGAAAATTTCCTGCCACCAACCAAACCGAGTCCTACAAATTTGGACCCCGCTGAGAGTCGAACCCACGACCTACATACGTGAGCGAGCGGACTAACCACTACAGCAAGGAGGCGGTCAAAACTCATTACCATATTACAAAAGTGTAGTTAAAAAAGGAAACCTAAAAAAATATCTTGTTCTCGCAAATGCTCCTTTTACTTTCTCGTGCCTGAAAATTTTCTGCACTGTCAAATTGTTTTAGTTCAGATTAGCGGCATTTTTAAGAAATTTTATGTTAACAACAACAGTATGGGTCAGTAAAAAAGGCGCGAGCGCAGCGAGCGCATAAATTTTAAAATTTTTGTAATGAACTACATCTACACGAAACAGAAAAACATGCAAACTGCTCATTTATGCCAAAGTAGGGCTAGCTATTCAACCTAGGGGCCGTCCATTAATCACGTGATGTTTTTTACCAACTTTTTAGACCCCCCCCCCTCCATCCTCGTGATACGTGGTGAGGTTTTAGACTACCCCCACGTGTATTTTTTGGTACAAAATATTATCTTTAAATACAGGTATAATGTAATTTAATTCTGGAAAATTAAGCACCGTGATAAAAAATTCCAGACTGACATTAAGGTTGCAAGTTGTTTCGTCAGAAATGCCTGAAGCCGTTTCAAACCTTGAGAAGAGTTAAAAACAACATGACAACAACAGTCCGACGTTTGAAAATTACTCTAGAAATCGCGCGTTCGACGAAAAAATTTATACACGTGATATCTCAGTACACCCTCCCCTCCCCCTTATGATATTTCGTGATTTTTCTGAACCCCCTCCCCCCCTTTTTGAATTGTCATGCGTTGAATATTCCGCGATATTTTTGTCCTATGCTCAGGACTCCTCGTCCGAACCCCCTAAACCCCCCCTTATATACGCCCATGATTACGTACGAGCATGTTCTATGAGGTTTTCATCAATCTATGAATTTTCAATGTTTACTTCTAAGTTCGTTAATTTGGTAAGAAATAAATACATATCTGGCAACATCGAAATAATATGTCGCTGTCTTGCAACTCTGTAGATAAGGGAGCTGGGGGCTGTTTCGTTCTAAAACCCTTTCAGCACCTTTCCAGCAGGATAGCCTATCGTAAACGCTTAAAGTGTGAATGAGACAGACTCTTGTCAAGTAAATATTGTCTGATTTCGAAACGGGACTTTAGTTGGTGCAAAGTGCAAAGCAAAGGTGCACGCACGCATGCACGCGCGCGCAATGCAAGTGAAAAAAAAGCATAGTGTTGCATTTCTCGCTAATCAATACGTGTTGAAAAATAAAAATATACTTCAATGAAGCCTAAACATTAACTCATTAGCCATGTCAGGCAACGGGAATAACGGTACAATATATGCGCCGTTAAAGCAGGCGCTTTCCGACTCGGATTCCGACGATGAGAAGCTTGAGGACGCGGTGGCGACGCGCACGCGGGGCGCCGCCGACTTCAGCGGCAACGTCGACTACAACAGCGGGCTGCACTCCGCGAAGAACTACAGTCCCAGCGACATGGACGAGTTCAACACAAACGCCAACACCCTAGAAAGCACCATGGACAACGTAAGTTTCTTACAGTCCGACATTTCCTACAAAATGTCTCTACCCCGCCGCTGTGCGTTTATAACTTCTATATTAGTCTGTATTCTAACAGTTGTCATCTTCCTCTGGGGCATACCATGCTCAGATGTCGGAGGGTGCGCAAATAGAGATTTTCAGGATAAAACTACTAGCTGGGAGTTGCCCTATGATGATATAGAACTCTCTGGTGCTGTCCAAGTTGTGGATGGAGCAATACCAAATACCAAAAACTTAATTTTCATTTATCGGGGTAATCACATGGAGCACACACAGAAAAACGATGTAAGTGTCAATGGTGTGCTGCTTATAGTTGGGAATTCAGGGAAGGTTGGGTGGTATACTCGGGAAAAGAGAATTCCTACAGAAATCAATTGTCATCTCATAGACATCAATAAGGATAAACGGAAAGACTGCCTAGTGTCAGGCACGAACTGCTTCCTTGCCGCAATGAATCCAATATCTGGAACTTATTTATGGTACACTCATGAAGATGACAAAGGGTTCAGCAATATTGCTACAATAGACTTTCCTGTTGTTATAAAAGATGTAAATCAGGATAAAGTTAAAGATCTTCTAACAGTGGCTACTGTGCTTCCGAGCACAAATCACAACACATTGTTGATGATCTCTGGTGCTACGGGGGAAATAATTGGAGATCCAATCACTATAGAATACTGTTTAACAGTAAAGTTGCTTAAAGATTCTGAAGCACGAAATTACATTTGCAAAAATGGCACAAGTGAGGCTGTTCGATCAATTTCATACGATTTTTTACTAAGAAAGAAAGGTAGAACAGATCAGTCTGCTAATCATATACCTCCGTCAGGTGTCTCAAAGAGAATAAATCTAAGTTTAAAAAAGAATATAGGTAATACAAGGGCAGAATTCCCTAATGGCTCAGGAAAGTTAGTAGTGGAAAATTCTGGAGAATGTCCCAATGAATGCAGGGTGAGTCTCAAACTTATGTTGACGAGAAACGGTACAGAGAGTGTTAGCTGGGATTATACAGCTGCCCATGTTTACGCAATGAGACCTAGTTCATTTAAATTTTCAAACTCAATACAAGGATTTGTATTAAAGTTATGACAGTGGAACAGTGCACACCTGGCAAAGGGTGCACTAAAAATAAATGAAGTGCGATATAATGCACAAAATCAGAGTCCAAAGGACACTTATTACTACAGGCCATCTATAAATGTTGCATCTATATCATCATCAATAAAATATGCAAATTTCACAGCTCATGATATATCAGAGAGAATAGTTTTGATATCTTTTGATAAACTACAAACTCATAATGTGAATGTTAGTCAGACTGATATAGTACAGATCTGTGTGAGAGGGACCATTGACTCGCAGTCACCTCTTCCAACATGCCAGCCGGACTTGGAGTACCAGGAGAATTCACTCATGATTGCAGACTTAGATGGTGATCGATCACATGAGTTAATATCATACTACAGTACTTTCATTGCTCCTGAAAGGTACAGCCCTAAGAATTCGAATCCTTATGAGAATTGGCGCTTGACATCAATGGTAAAAGTAATTCGGTTAGAAACTGAATTACCAAAATTGTTTGTCACTGAAAACTAAATTGATAGTACTGACTCACAGACACTTATTGATTGGTTAGTAAGTGACATGCCTACTTACTGTAGGTATGAGTATTGTACCCAGATAAATGAATCCATTAAATTAAAATTTATTTAGAGCCAAAAAGAAATGTGTATTTCATTGCCAAACTAAAAATACTGAGCTTGCTGTAGTATCTCAAGGTAGTGATATTTGTAATCTAGTCAATATTTACCAGGTATTTCTAGGAAGATTGACGATAAGGCATAATTACTTATAGCATTTGACCTCCTCTATGTACAAGGTACTCCCTTGTGTAGTTTATGGAGGAGGTCAAATGACCTTGTTGGCAATATTTCAGGTTTTTACCCTCCGTAATTATGAGTGGTTTATGTAAATAGGCAATTTTTCAAATTTTTAAATAATTGCATATTTCCCGTGATATGTTTCTTGCTCTTCATATGGCTGTATTCATATGGTTGTATGAAGGTGACATACCTGTGCCAGTTGGGCCATAAGTAATATAATAGAAACAGATCTTAACTAGATCTGAGACTAAAGCTCTGTACCTTACAGTCTAAAACGAAATATTTAATTAGTAAAGAAAATATTAATGCATGTTTTTGATTAAATATAGATAATAAATTATTAGTCCCTGTTAAAGCATGTATGAAAAAGGGGTTAAATGAAATTAT
Source organism: Coleophora deauratella (assembly GCA_958295455.1). Classification (NCBI taxonomy): domain Eukaryota; kingdom Metazoa; phylum Arthropoda; class Insecta; order Lepidoptera; family Coleophoridae; genus Coleophora; species Coleophora deauratella. The sequence continues at coordinate 13,605,906 of OY282397.1, read as the reverse complement.
CTTCTCTATCAATTAATTACAGTTTACTGATCTTCCAGGAAGCACCATGTAATGTATTGGATATTATGTACCTATAAGGATTTGTCACACTGGATGCGGTCTACGGTCAGGTCAAAGTGATCGCAGCCCTCATTAGATATGAAAAACATTGTCCATCAAGGCACCAGTGAACAGTCCGGTTAGGCTAACTGATCAGCGGTCCGGTTAGGGCAACCAATCCGCCTGCCCGCGCCCGCCACCCACTGCCCGCGCCCCCTTGCCCGGTGCATTCTCTGCGTTTTTTTTACGTGACTGTCTGGTCAGATCGCATGTATACAGAAAATATAGAGACCGACAATGTTGTTTATATCTAATGCGGGCTGCGATCTCTTTAACCTTACCGCAGACCGCATCCAGTGTGACAAATCCTATTATGATGAAAATTATAAAAATACTTATTAATTGCCTATATGTAATCTCACGTTAATTTATTACATTAATTATAATTGATATTGTGGTAATTTAACGAATGTTAGCTAGGTGGAATTAAGACTTATTAAAACATCTGTAAAAAAAATGTGTACATAGGTAGTTGATTTTACTTATTTATTCCCCATTTGGTCAAGTTGTAAATAATAATATTATGTATATCTGATGGGCACTGGAAGTCCCATACTAATTTATTTCTAGACATTTTTGTATTTTAGTTATGTCTAGGTGCATTGTGGCATTACTCATAGTTAAGTGTATCACAATGCATCCAATAACCATGCATCCCCATGCAGTTATTTTAACTATGTTAATTACTATAATAATAAGTCTAAGCCATTAGTATTATTAATTAATATTCTGTTTTTAGAGCTTGCTCTGTTTTAATAGGAACATGTATTTATTTTTGTTTGTTAAGATAACTTTAATAATATTGTTGCTGTAAAACAAATTTATGCATATATTTGTTTGTCCATTTTATCATAATACTACTACTTAGGATGTGCAATCAAAAGACGTTTGTTTGTATGTAGTCTATAATTGTATATTTGGTTAGTTTAATTTATATATTCTTCTATTACTTGATAGATAGATGCCCTTTTAATAATTTTGCTTGCACTATCAAAACACAGGTTTCCAAAATTATGTGTTATTATCTTGCATCAGTCATTATTTCCTGTTTCTCTTCAACTGGAGTCCGATCTTTTTAAATGCGCCATTACACCTGATTTTTCTCTTTCCATATATATTTTTGTATCTACAGTATATGTTCGGACCCACCAATCCACCATTTTTCTAATGTACCAACCACAAACCAAAGCACCTGAACTATCTATCTTTATCAAGTAGTTATTCCATATTTAGATACCATCTCAATAGTTTCAATTTCGCGTACCTACATGTCACATGCAATTCATAGATAATTTGGGTTATACTTCTGGCCAAATTGAGCCCTAATATATGCTGAATTTAAACCCATACTTCTATGTAACACACAACCTTTATATCCCGACAATAGTTCTGATAGTCTTCATAGTTCAGGTGTCCCTACTCCCGATTATTTTGTTAAAACTATCAAAACACAAGGTTTCCCAATTCCATATTACCTCTACATCTTTCAACTAAGCTGTTTGATTGTGACATTGTCGTACCGCGACAGTAATCCTGTCGATATCAAGACGCGGTAGTCACATTTCAAACAGTCCATATCCAATTTTGCGGGCACAAAACGGTCTTCGTCACCTTTTGAACAGCTGCTCTGAAAGAGATCCGTTTTATATCGCTACAAATACGCAGTGGACCCCATAGAAATGTTCAAATGCGCAATGCGATCACATGCTGTCAATAAAGGATCTTAACTGGGATGGATTTGTTTTCCAAAATCTAAGAATTTTGGATATCGGCACAAGCTCATAATGGACACTAATAAGGCTTTAAAAGGTTAATACTTAGCTAACTTTGGCCTTACTTACATGTTCTGAATAAGCAGACGGCTCATAGATACCAAGGCGAAGACCGTATCAATAGGCCAGACCGGCGTGGCTGCTCACCTTTATGCCCAATATTTCCTGCTATAATAGTTGCAATAGCTGTACAGCCCAGATATGTAGGTAGCCCGCTATTATTGCTAGAACTATCAAAACACAAAATTTTACAATATATCCATTCAGCCATCCATTTCTGGTCGATTATGTACTCAAATCGTGCCCTTCAAAGTGTTCTCACTCTAAAAAAGCATCTTCACGTGGATTTAGTAGATAGAAATTAGAATCAGAACCACTTATCCTCCCTGGATACCGTGCCACACATTTGCAATAGTATTTCATAACATTACCGCATTTAAATCGCAATTAACATTTGAAAACGATAGAATTTTAATAATGGGTGGCTGATGGAGCATTAGGTAAGTAGTTCTAAGATAATACAGTAGAACTCCAATTATCCGAACTCCGACTATCCGAATCGCCGATTATCCGAAGCATTTGCCGGCCTCGAGACTGCTTTGAAGTGGATGGAGCGTCAGCCCGAGTGTGACCACTTGCAACTGCTCACCGTCAAGCGAATGCGTGACCTGGCTGCCCGAAAACGGTTGAAGACCGCAAAACAGCTTACATTAACGGAGATGTTTAAAAAACAATGATTTTTATTTCTAAACTTGTACATAAGTACATTTTATTTATATTTAAAACATGTGAAAATTTCATGTTTCTTTCATTTAATTCAATAAAAAATAGTGCAATATCAAAACGTAGCTTTTATTCTCTCCAATGGCAATTTTTTTTAAAAATCCGATTATCCGAATATTTGATTATCCGAATGGGTCCCGGTCCCCATTAGTTCGGATAATTGGAGTTCTACTGTAGATATAATTAGATTAGTGATGTGATAAGATTTTTTTTGATCAAATTTTATTTTATTATAGCCTGTGATACGTAATCATATAAAGTGTTAAAAAAGTGCGTTTGAAATTTCAAACTCACTATTTTTAACACCCTGTATGATTAGGTATACACCCTGTAAAACTCAGGATGTAGTGTTATGTTAAATTGTCTTGCATCATGCCATTATTTCCTGTTTCTCTTCAACTGGAGTCCGATCTTTTTAACGCCATTACACCCGTTTTTCTCCCGTTTCAATATATATTTTTGTATCTACAGTATATGTTCGGACCCACCAATCCACTATTTTTCTAATGTACCAACCACAAACCAAAGCACCTGAACTATGTATCTTTAACAAATAGTTTTTCCATATTTAGATACCATCAGACCCTCATCTCAATAGTTTGAATTTTGCGTACCTGCATGACTAGTTACAAACCATAACACGTTAACCAAACAGTGTCACATGTAATTCATAGATAGTTTGCGTCATACTTCTAGCCAAAGTGGAACTTAAATATGTGCTAAATTTAAACCCATATTTCTATGTAACACACAGCCTTTATATCCCGACAATAGTTCTGACAGTCTTCATAGTTCAGGTGTCCCTACTCCCGATATATTTTGCGAAAACTATCAAAACACAAGGTTTCCCAATTCCATATTACCTCTACACCTTTCAACTAAGCTGTTTGATTGTGACATTGTCGTACCGCGACAGTAATCCTGTCGATATCAAGACGCGGTAGTCACATTTCAAACAGTCCATATCCAATTTTGCGGGCACCAAAACGGTCTTCGTCTCATTTTGAACAGCTGCTTTGAAAAAGATCTGATTTATATCGCTTAAAATATGCAATGGACCCCATAAAAATGTTTAAATGCGCATTGCGATGACACGCTGTTAATAAGGGATCTTAACTGCGACTGATTTATTTTCCAAAGTCTAATGAGAATTTTGGACATCTGCACAAGCTTACAATGGACACTAATAAGGTTTTAAAAGGTTTATACTTACTTCGAAGTTTAGCCTTACATGTTCTGAATAAGCAAACAGCCCATAGATCCCAAGGCGAAGACCGTATCAATAGACCAGGCCGGCGTGGCTACTCACCTTTATGCCCAATATTTCCTGCTATAATAGTAACAATAGCTGTACAGCCCAGATATGTAAGTAGCCCGCCATAATTTGCTAGAACTATCAAAACACAAAATTTAACAATATATCCATTCAGCCATCCATTTCTGGTCGATTATGTACTCAAATCATGCCTTTCAAAGTGTTCTCACTCTAAAAAGCGTATTTACGTGGATTTAGTGGATAGAAATTAGAATCGGACAGAACCACTTATCTTCCCTGGAGACTGTGCCACACATTTGCAATAGTATTTCATACTTAACATTCCCGTCTTTAATTTAATAATACAATCCCAAATTAACATTGAAACCGCCAATAGAATTTTAATGGATGGCTGATGGAGAATTAGGTAAGTAGTTCTAAGATAATAGATATAATTAGATTAGTGATATGATTAGACTTTTTTGCTCATATTTTGTTTGCATGTGATACCTAATTATCTTTATACATAATATATGGATACTTATAAATTAATTGTACACAAATAGTTTGAATAAGAATGTGCCTTAACATGTATGAAGGATTCTGTGAAGTGATGGCTTTTAAATCTGTAATAAACGTGTGTGATGTAAAAACAATGTTTTAGTAGTTGGAACCCAAAAGAAACAAATGTAGTAGAAAAATAGAAAAACTTTATTTCAAATTACTTTTGTTAACTTCAAATTCCTGTCTCACCTGTTTTTCTTTTTAATTAATACTGTTCTAAATGATTTTAGAAACCACTTGTATCACACAATGTTACGATAAACACACCCACTCACTTCATCACATGTGTCGATTGTCTCAGTTTATCACATCAGATTATCAGACATACTTATAATCTATCTATACCTCATTTCTTTAGTTATTACCAAAACGTAAACGATCTTGACATTTCTTTTTATTGAAATATACATGTTAAAATCCTGATATTTTTTGCAAACGTAGGTACAGTTTCTATTGTGTTTCTGTTAAACACGCAATACATTCCACTTATTTGAGAATTTTAACATATATCAATAAAAATACATCAAGATTATTTTTTTAAATACCTTAAGAACTGGAGTATAGTGCCATATTTTTCACATAGAAGTGGCATTATACTCTCAGATCACATCTTGTCATTCTGCCTTTGCATTTTTAAATGACATTTCTTATTTGTAAACAAGCGAAGTAACAACTATTATCTACTCAATGTAGGAACTTTAACTTATTAAATATTTACTCTTTTATCGAAGTAGGTAAGCACCTACATTATTTTGTCAGTTAATATGCATTTTTATAACAAAGTCATTGTACGCTTATAAACATTGTAAACTTAACAAATCGTATCAGAACACTTAAATACTATTAGAATTGGATTTATCTGCACCTAAACACCAAAAAAGCAAAGTAAAACCCTTGAATTAGATTTTTCAAAAATTCTAACCAGTTTTTATGGATTTTTCAAATCATATGAAATTTTGATCAAAAATTAGACTTCACTAAAATTTTTTATAAAAATACTTAACCGTTTACCACAGACATGCACCCCGCTCCCCCCTATAGACTAGCAATACAGGGCATCGGCCGCTCGCCGCAAGGTGGGCAGATGGCCAAGTTAAATTGAAATGTCATTTTTGTTCAATTTTCGTCGTTCAGTCTATTTCTGTCAATGGTCGAGGTAACATCGGACAAAATGTGTGTAAATTTATCGTAAAAATGACAAGTTGCATCGTTGTTTGATGCGGAAACCGCACTGGGCATCTCAATAAATCAAATGTGCGGGGTTTCATACCAGAAGTAAGCCATATATTGACAAATTTTTATTTAAATAACTTCTTTGCAAAACATATGGTAGTGATGTAACACTTTATCGACTTTTCGATAGATATAGCAAAAATTTTAGCAACATAAAATATCCGACTGCATATTTACATAGTTTTATCCAAAGTAGACATGAAATGTATTTGACTTATTTTTTCTTCTGATTATTTTCAGTTTCCAAAGGAACCCAAATAAAAATTAAACGAGAATTAAGACTATGAGCAGACACGACAGCTGGAAAATTTTCTCCTTACATTTCCGCCCAGCTTAGCTATAGATATGTTTTGGAAACTATGATTCGGTTTGATTTTTATTTTTAAAATATATATTTTATGTTTTAATATGTAGTTTTTACTGTATTATATTTATGAATTTGTATTAGTATTGTTTATGTACAATATTAAGATTTAACAAGGAATAATATTTTTTATTTATTTTGTTATGCTCATTTTAAAAATTGTCGTAAGAATGTTCGATATTTGTGGTCCTTTCTATTACCTCCATCACTAGATCTTTCAGTTGTATTTTGAGTTTTGTCATTTTCAAATACTCTATTGCTATACGACGATTTAAATTCTTAGACAGTTGACATCTTGCGGTGATTGGTCGTAATTCAAACATATGACATTCTTAGATTCAAAAATTCGAACAGTTATGAAGCTTCCCCCTCCCGCACCTCAGATTTTCCCCTCAACTTGGTCCACGCGGTTTCATATTGAAACTGACGTATTAGCGTTCTATAGAGGAGCGGAGCGACGATATAAAACTTCTTTGCCGTTTACTATGTCATCACAAAATACAGAAAAGTTTTCAAATAAAATAATTTCAATCTTCTGACAAATTCTTATCTAAGGTCTCTCTGATCTAGTCACGAAACGTTACGAGCGACGTAATGTCCATTTGTGTGTGTGTTGCAATTATCATGACTAAACTTTGTGATTTCATGAAATTTAGAGTCACAAAAAGGCATTTTTTTACTAACCTTAGTTTCCACTAGGTGGTTCTACTTATTTGTAGAGCTAGCAAACTATCCTAAACTTCGCTAAATTACCATTTAAATTAAATCCATTAAGAGACCTGAGACTTTATGTAGAAAACGGTGGTTCGAAATATAGCTTACCCTGTATGAAATTAGATCACAAAATGAGGCTTAATTAAAAACGCAAGTTTATCCCCGTATAGTAGTAGAAGTATACACAAAGTTATGGTATCCCGTCAAATAAGGTTCGTCTCACGCTAGGGCACGGTGATCTTCTGCTTGACGTCACTGTCATCTATGACGGAGTATTCCTTCAGCGTGATGAGGTCCTGCGCTGCGAGCTGCTCCGCTATGCTGTAGCCATCCTCGTCGAATAGCTCGATTGTCACCTCGTCGTAATCGCGAGCACTGTCCGCGAAATGATCAAATATTAATAATGTAAGGTCAAGTTTGACAGAAAGTTATAAGCGTATTAGATGCAAGGGAATAAGTGGTGGACTAAAAATAGATCAGTAGAAGTAAGTCGCAACTGTCACGTTTATTATAAAATTCTACATGAAAATATGACGTTTTTAGACGCGTAAATGTGGGAGTTGCTAAGCAACTGGCAACACATATTTTCAGCAGGGGAGGCGATACTGCTTTTAGATGTGAGCTTCTCAACTCAAAAGACAATACGTACGGCACGCCGACGTCGAACAGTTTGCCAGCAAGAAACCTTTGCTTGCAAGAAGTTCTAAAGCAAAAATTTAGTCAATGTAAAACCTATATGGGTCATTTTCAAATAAAATGTACAATTCGGAAAAAAACAAATGTCGCAAATTTCATGTTTCAAAATTTTATATTTTTTTAAGATTCTAAATAATTTTAAATATACTTTTGCATAGTTAATATATTGACGCTGTAGGTTCTAGTTTGAAAATAACCAAATTCTTTTTACAAATTCCACAAATTTAAAAGTTCCTTATATTGATTTTTCTTCCGCTAAGAAAAAACATGCTGTCACTGCGTGCCTTTAGATATTCAACCGCGTTTTATAAAAAAATTAAACTGTGTAGACATTCACCTGATGCTCTAAGTCCTTCAAATAAGTTTTGTGTTTATGATTACAGTTGATTTGGGTTAAATTTCTTAAAATAAAAATAAAAAAAAGGTGGCAGGAGGGGCATTTACCAAAGTTGCCTCTCCTGCCCCCTTGCCCCTCATATTATACTCGTGTTTTATTGTTCATTTCTTTTAATTTATTATTTTTTATTTTATTTTATTTTATTTGGGAAATCAACAGCTTCTATAGTGTTACATATAGTTGATGAAGACATAATTTAGCAAAAAAAGCCTTTACAGATTTCCACAAATAGATTTATTTACTAACCTGACAGAAAAAAAAATGTTATAAGTAAATGTGAACGTTGCTTTAGAATTACATTTCGTTACTACAGTTTCGTAATTGTACATTTTATTTGAAAATGACCCATATCCGTCAGTGCCATGCTAAGATGCTAAGCAGCGATGCTAAGAGGAAGTACTAGAAATAATAAATAATAGAAAAAATAGAAGCCATCGCCCACAGGCGGGAGTGGCGCCACCTAGCGACGCTGCGGGGAACTAGTGTAACAAGTGTGGTGCTCACACGACGTGCGCGTGCAGGGTGCGGTCGAGCGCGGCGGCGGCGAGCGCGCGCTTGGCCCGCGCCCACAGGCGGGAGTCGTGGCCGCGCGCCGCCGCGCCCGCCAGCGCGCACCGCGCCGCCTGCGCCGGCAGCGTCGCGTAGCGCGGGGACAGCTCGCACACCGCGTCCTCCTTCACCCACACCACGTTGCCGTAGTCTATGTACATCACCTGTAGGAAGACGAAGCTGTTACGATACTTTTTTTTTTATTTAATTTTATTAGAGACAAACAGTCTTTTACAAATTGCTTAAAATTCAAGAATTACTTGTAGACCTATAGCCTCCTTACTTTTTACACAGTTTTTTTTTAAAGAACAATAATGGGACACCAATAAACAAACGTATGAACACAAAGAACAAAGCGAATTAAGTGTGACTTTTTTCAGACAATGCAGTCATGACCATTTTCTTAACATCATTATGGCTACAGTTGAAGATGTCTATGTTACTAAGATGATTGTTATACAGTATTTCATATTTTCATATTTCATATTTATTTATTTCATAGCAAAATAGTTTGCGTCGAAAATTATAAAAGTCTTATCGCTATTGTTAAGTCTATAATTATATTAATCTTATTAAACATTCATAATGTAAGTATATTAAGTATTATTATCATTAAAAAATTCATTAAAATTATAAAAGCATTTACTAATCAAATATTTTTTCAATTTAATTTTAAAAGCAATGTGATTGTCAATAGATTTAAATTCAGTGGGAAAATGGTTGAAAAATTTTACGGCTTGGTATCGCGCGCTGTGCTTCACAACGTTTAATCTTGGTACAGTACGTCAAGTGATGGGAATATCTTTCCTACGTGTACCCATCCTAATCATTTTCTCAGAAGGAGTCTCAATTTTGTCAATATGTTTCACAAAACTACTCAGCAAAAATCAAATATACAACTGTGAGACTGTAAGGATTTCCAGCTTTCAGCTTTACAAAGTGACTTCTGCAAGATTCTTCCTGAGGGAGGCGAAGTATTGTTCTGATTGCTCTTTTCTGTATAACAAACGATTTCCTCAAGTTGTAATCATAACTGTTTCCCCATAATTTGATACTATAACGCAGCCGAGATTCAACAAGTGCATAGTATACCATTTTCAGTTGTGTTAAACCTACTTCATCCCTCAGGTTGCGCAATGCATAGCAAGCACTGCTTACTTTGTCAACAATAAAATCTAATTCTATTTTCCAATTAAGGTCAATAATCAATATGAACATTGACTGACTCGGTGGCTAAGTGGTTAGCGATCCTGACCTCTGATCCGAGAGTCGTGGGTTCGATCGCCACACAGGGCAAACTTTTCTGTGATGAGCAGAATTGTTTGCTCTGAGTCTGGGTGTATTATATCTATATACATATGTATGTATTTAAAAGTATATGTGTATGTATATCAGTCTCTGGCTCCCAAGATACAGGGAATCCTAGATGACCGTGTGTGATTTGTCCCAGATATTATTATTATTATTATAACACCTAAGAACTTTGCACTCTCAACTTAGTCTGCATGCACGTCTCAAGAAACTATTACTGGCGTAACATGTTCTACAATGAGGGATTGAGAATAAAGCCTTGGGACGGCACTTTCTCTCTTGTCTGCGAGGAGCACGAAATGATATGCTTTCCAAAAGTGAGGGGGCGTCTACAATATTGTTTATTATTTTATAAAGAACAACAGCGTCAACACAGTCGCGACGATGTTCGAGCAGAGGAATATTATGTCTTTTAGCGGACGTCTCATAATCATTGTAATAAAAACCTGTTCTATAGTCTAGTGACTTAACGAATTTGTGTTGAATACTTCATGCGGGGTCAAATCTAAACCGATCACGGATACTGCTTTCAATAACGGTGAAATTGTACCATAATTATAAGAGTCTATATCTGACGAATGTGGAACTTGACGGTCATGAACTAAATCCAATATTAACGTTGTAACTACTAGAATTTCAGTGGTCGATAGTACTTAGTATTGTTCGAGTTTATTTAGTATTATCGAGCCGAATTTTATTGGTAAATGCGTGCACTCCTATCTTTACATGGATGAGTAGATATGTAAAGTAACAGCCGGTTGAAAGTTTGTACGCTCAGGGCCTTGAACACAAATACCCTCTTGTTACTCTCAATCTGAACCCATCCATACGGATAAGTACTTCTGACATATAGGTTGGGTATACGAGTTCCGAGTGGTAGGAACTTCGTATTAGGTAGACAAAATATGACGTTCGAAAAGTGTACAGAGATACCTACTTCGAATAAATATTATTTCATTTCATAGCTACCTCGACGTTCTGGTCCGCTCGCGTGGCCGTCAGAACTCGGGCGCGGTACCACTGGTCATCCAGTGGATACAGCGCCGCCACCATTTCGCCGGGCGCTGGCGTCATCTGAAATGTACACGAAATTACTTGCAATACTACAGTGTCGACGTTTCTCGCAATCCGACGTTTCGTTCTAATGTTAAGCTCCTGAAAGAGAAAGCAGTACTTTCTCTTAGAATCTTTTGTTGAATAAGAAGATGGCTTGAAATTTCATTACATGTGTATTTTTATTTATGAACATTTCGTAATGAGTATGCCAACGACTACATTACATTATGACGCCATAGTCGTAGGTTGCTGATTTAAGCATTTTTAGAAAATAAAACGCGTTTGTCATTTGATAAAAAAAAACACAGAAAACAAGCAGTCAACTATCCCATTTTGCTGAATGACCACCAGCGGTGGCGGTAACGTGATGACGAGAAATGGTGAAGAAGAAAGAAAGAAAGAAAAAAGCGAATTTTGGTGGTGATGGTGATGACGCAAACAGTGGTGATGGTGACGATGGCGTACCGTGAGTGGCTTGTATGTGATCCTGGTGGCGGGGCTGTTCATGTCGCGCACCAACGCGTCAAGGGTCGTCGGCGGCAGCACCACGCCGAAGCTCGGCAGCTCCTCCTCTGTGATACGATCAATTATGTATTTTTTTTTGTATAAGCTTTATAATCTGATCAAGCACCGCACTGCCATATGCAGCCCTAGACACTTTAAAACACACTTGACGCGTGTACAAACGTAAATTTTTGTTTTTAAACGGAAGCGCGAAAGATTTTTGCATATGACTATAAATAAGTAAATAACTTTGTAAAGTGACGTTTTAGGACGTAGTGACCAGTGTATTTTTTTTGAATGAGTGTCTCTGATCGATATAAATAATATAAGGTTTTATCGTACGCTGCCATTTTGGGAAAAAATCAAAATGGCGGCTGTGTGTGGCTGAAACAAAATGGCGGCTGTGTTATGGCAAAAGGTTGACGGTCCAACTGATGGAAACTGGCATCCGCCGTCTATGAGCATCTTTAACCCTAGAAGGGTTATCAGTGTCTTGCCGATCATGAGGGCTAAGATGGAATGCCTCTTATGCCGGTAATTACGCTGGCTATCTCGGGTCATCCGGTCATCACACAACGCGGTGGTCGGCGGCAGGTATAGAGCGAGCAGTGGTACCCACCCACTCGGACCCATAATAAGGTCCTATCACTGGATTGTGTGTAGCTAATTATACTTGACTGTAGCGTGCACTCACTTCGAGTATCGTCGTCGTTAAGGAAGTGCACGTAGAGGCGGTCGAAGTGCGCGACGCAGGTGACTCGCGCGCGCAGCCAGGCGCCCGGCGCGGGCAGCGCGGCCGCGGGCGGCACCACCACCGGCACCTGGTCCAGCGTCCACCCATCTGGCGGGATGGGGAAGTGAAATTAATGTCAGATGTGAGGTGAGAATGAAATGGAGATGAAAACGAAAGGGAAATTAAACGAAACGAAAAGGAAATGAATTTGAAGTGAAAGTGAAATTATAAAGGTACGAATGCACTACGCTGCAGCGGAACTGCGCGACGCGACGCGACCAAATATTTTGTATGAAACTGCAGTGTCACAGCGCAATTTCGTTGTCGCGCAGTGCGACATAGCTCTTACGATTTCATAGAAAGAATACTTGGCCGCGCAGCGTAGTGCGGTCCTTTAGTGTTGTCAGTGTCTGTTAACTGCATCAGTAATTAATATGGTATTTGACACTAGTCAAAAAAAGACACTAGTAAAATGACTACTAAGTCATTTTAGTGACTTTTTATCAGCTGTCAAAAATGACACTGGTTACAAGCATGTGACGTCACAGTCTTTGACGAACTTATTTCATATTCCTTATAAATATGTATAAAATTCTAAATGGACGAAAACATCAATTGAATAAGTTATTTTTGCAACTGTAGGTGAAATGCTATTTAGTAAATCATATTTTACAATTTATTATTGATAAGTACTGTCAATTTATTATTTATTATAAAATATTTTTCCCTAAATAAAAGATTGATTGAAAAACGATTGAAACAGTATAAAAATTACTGGCTCGGAATTTCGATGCATGTGCAATTTATAACAAACTGGCATCTTTGACATTTGCTTAAAAGTAACTTAGATGACTAGCAGTCGACATTCGTATCAGAAGTGATGCCAGTGTCTATAGCCACGGGGTCTCATTGCATACAACGAAAACCTTAGTTCATTAAAATGTCAATAGATGGTACGACAAGTATCGATTTGTAATCGAAGTTCATGCAAAACGAAGAAAAACCCCATTAAGTTGCTAAAAATAAGTGTTTTGATAATTGTAAGAACCAAAAAGTATGACAAAGGCCGATAATGCACTTTATTATCAATTACTACAAATTATCTGATGACGGCGATGCATATCAAAACTACTTTCGTCTTAACTTGTCAGAGTTGAGTAATGACACGTACTAGTTGAGTACCAGTTTATATCGTGAATTGATAGATGGCGCTGATACAATACGATTGAAAAACGTAATAGGTGGTTTACGTTTTGTTTTTCATATTTCAAATTATGTATTTTTATTTAGTAACATCACAGATAATATAATACTAGTAGGTTATGTGCAGAAAAAATCAACAAAAGCAAATGAAGGTACAGGTAAGCAACCAGAATGTCTGCATTTATAGCCCGCGCCCTAGATGTCGCTAGTAGCGGTAGTTCTCAATGAGTGAAAAAAATAGCCCGAAGAATAGCCCGAGTTACGGCAGTCGCATTTCGTTGTATGACATGAGGTATCTGTACGTTAGTATTATAAAATCTGTGCTATAGCCATACGGGGCACGTTTGGGCACGTGTCGCTCGGCCCGCCCTTGTAGTGCCTGCAGATGTCTATCTCGTCGTGGTATTTATGGTATTTATTTTATAATGCCCCCTGTTAATGCCACCCACACGCCATATAATCGCGGTCGGACTGTAGAAGTGTTAGTGTCTATGGCCTGGACTTTTTGGCGGGAACTTGTAGCAAGAGTTTGTCAGTTTTCTTTTATTATCCGAAAAAATAGATATCGTGGTTTTAATGCATAATATTGAAAGTATATTGTTCAATAAAGTGTCACTTAAGTGTCTTTTATGTAGGATAATGAAATAAAAGTGTATAGACTGTGTTTCGAGTGCTCTCAAGAAGTCCATGAAATCTTCATCAAAAGTGCTATCATTTTGCTGAAGAATAGGTTTAAAGACGGAAGAAATGGCTTTGGCCTTAATCTAATTTTTCTGTGGTGACGAAGAAATACGGAAGAAATGGCTTTTGGCCTCTAAATTCGATAAAAGATTTTCAACAGACTAGGCTGTATGGCTCTGATCCTTTGCCTTCCCCATCTCGGGGTAAAATAAAACAAAAAAAAATGTCTATGGCCTTACCGGGGTGTTTGGGCACGTGCCGCTTGGTGCATCGCGAGCCCTTGAAGCAGGTGCGCTCCGGACCGCCCTTGTAGTGCTTGCAGATGTCTATCTCGTCGCGGTATTTGTGGCCCTGCATACAATACAACATTATGATCCTTTTTTCAAACTTTAATTAAGTATAATTAGTACTAAAATGTTGGATGGCAGTTGCCCCTGGATTCAAGACTGAATTAGCTTAACACGTTACGTGCCACCTAAAACATTACTTAATGCCATACCATCTTCCTTATGAAGTATGCCGTACGACGCATATTTGCGGGCAAGTTATGCTCCTGTCTGTATGCCGTTCGACGCACCTGCGCGTTTCCGCGTCTATGCAGCGCGCCGCGCGACGCACCTGCGCGTTTGTAATACAAATCACATACACGCACATACGCGTCGGGCGGCATACTACCTAGTAGCCATACAAATGTATGAAACGCATATTTGCGTTGGAGGCATACACTTAAGGAGTTGTAAACGCACAGGTGCGCCCAATGGCAGTTAACGTGTTAATCGTCTAAATAGTCGAACGGATCAGACTATTCGAAAATGTTGCCTGTTCGTGTAACAAAAAGATTAAAAAATACCACAATATTGTGAAACTCTACATTAGTCCTGGCATATAGTATGGACACTCCCTGCCCCTCCCTAAAGCCGACTTCACCCCCTCTGCGGGTAATATCCGGTGACAGTTGAAGCACTACGCAACATACACACTTACGCATGTAAAAACGTCATAAATACATAGGTAGAGTAGTGTGGTAGGTAATTATAATAGTTAGTTGGAATGTCCGTAGTGTGGCAATATTTTAATGTGTGCTTCTATACATGAGAGTGACCTACTTTTGTTCCTCAACTTTGCTGAAATTTAGATTTGCCACACAAAGTTCACTTTTATGGAATGTTAATTAAATTAAGGTGAATGGTATTGTATGGACATCATCATCATTATCAGCCGAAAGACGTCCACTGCTGGACAAAGGCCTCCCTCAAGGATTTCCACACCGACCGGTCCTGCGCTGCCCGCACCAAGCTGCTGTATGGAGATCTGTCATCCAAATTCACCTAACGTAAGTTAGTTGAAGTATTTACAGTGTGTCTACTGCCTAGTTATCAGAGACCTACCATATAAAAAGTCCAACATTTTTTTAAGTGGACGGTATTGTACCAACATGTATCATTCAAATTGTCCTTAACATCAGTTAGTTGAAGTATTTACAGTGTGGTTAGTTGTCAGAGACCTACCGTGACCGCTTCAACGGGGTCGTCGTACTCGGGACAGTTGAGGTCTAGCTCCTCGCTTCGTATCAGCTCGGACGGGCCAGTCGTCGGAGTGAGATTAGACTCTGTGTTGCGTATCGCTGTAAATGAATAGGCTATCAATATAAAAACATTGTTCCTCAAAACTATAAATCATCTCCCATTCTTATAGCAGTGCAAAATAGACCCGTAGGAATGTATTAATTAGAAAACCAGCAGCTTACACCCTTAAGTAAAATTAGTATTAATAGTAGTACAAGCCAATTCACAGGGTATTAAAAAAGTGTGTTTGAAACTTTAAGGGTTTACTTAGAATCCAGTATATAAAGAACACAGGAAAAATATTTTAAAAATCCGAAAGCGGTCGTGGCTCATTGCGGATTGCGTGGTCGGGTCGATCACGCAGGTTAACTGACTACAGACACGGTCATAAACTGGATGGGTTTGACTGTTAGTGTCAATTATCTCGAACGTTTCCGTGCTTCGCAAGGCACGTTAAGCCGTTGGTGCCGGCTGGTATCGCTAGATTGCAGTCGTTAAGCCATGTCGGAGGTCTTATAGGCGGCTTGAAACTTCTGACACTGGGGTTGGCCACTAGCCCCACAACCTCCACCAATCAGGACTTGGCCCCCGTGTGTGGAGTATGGCCTAACCTTCCCGAGTTATGGGAAGAGACCCGTGCCCCTGCAGTAGGGTCGTAATGGGTTGATAACATAACAGTAATTTTGCACAGTGAATCAAGAACACCTTGTATACTCAACTCATAGGCAAGGAATCTGCTTATCACACCTAGAATCCCTTTAATTACACTACAGTAACAAAATCAGTAATAATCTTTACACTTATCGGTCTGTTTCTTTCAGATTTCAGACCACTTTTTAATCAGCGATCTTTGCTCCTTCAGCTGCTAAATCTAGGAAAGCTGATTTCCACGCTAGCAATCCGTTTGCGAGCCACCATCACACCCTTAAACATAAAAAAACGATATCCAGTCGCGAGAAATCGGATAAATCTTAAATATGATACTCACACCGCGCGGGAGGCGTAACCTTGTCCTCGAGGGGCCGCGCGAGTTTCAGGGAAACCAGCGCTTCGTGCAACCACTCGGAGCCCACCAGAACGTATACGCCGAGCGATTCCGAAGTGCTGGATATTAATGAACTGGTAAATAAGGGACATATTCACAGTCGTCTTATCTTAACTATGTAACTCTAGAAGATATACATACACACTGCAAAAAAGATTATCAATAAAGCTTTGCCTAATTGCTTTATTCGTGAATCTTGGAAAATTTTTCGGTTTCCAACTGCTTGCCATGTCAAAAGCTGTAAAACAAAAACTGATCGGCAGACCACTAAGACGTAGACGTTGAATGCGGGCAGCGCATGACCGGTCGTCGTGGAAATCCTCAAGTGAACCCTTTGTTCAGTAGTAAATATCTTTCGGCTGATGATGAAAGATGCGTATGTGATTACACTGATTAAATATTTACAGTTATATTAATGCTGTGCACTCCTGTGATCCCAAGTTGTTGTTTGAGATCCCATAATATCTCGCATTTCAGCGGTTCCGACGTTTGAACTTCTTTGTTCGATGTTTCGAACTATACACACATAACAAGTCTACATCTAGACTCACTTGTCGTCTACTTCAATGGAGCACGGCGCTCCGACGTATTGCTTGAGGAACTCCTCGTACTGCGCCACCGCTTGCTCGCTGTCCGCGATCAGCTCCACCTGTTGGAGAATACTGGTATTAGCTCGTTAAGTAGGTAATACGTTACGCTCTCGA
This sequence comes from Coleophora deauratella, assembly GCA_958295455.1. Taxonomy (NCBI): domain Eukaryota; kingdom Metazoa; phylum Arthropoda; class Insecta; order Lepidoptera; family Coleophoridae; genus Coleophora; species Coleophora deauratella. Next base: position 13,588,678 of record OY282397.1, on the reverse strand, counting down.
TTATAGGTTGTCTGTTTTACTGAATTATTTATTATGGGAAAGGTTCTCGAGTGGCGATGGACGTTTTCGTAAGACGTTGTCACACTATATACTTCAGTACTGTCATATAGTATGTTCGCTCCATTCCCATTACTGATCACTGAACGGGAGTTTTCCGAATGGCGGCCCCTAGTGCTGGGATTTTCTTGCCCCTATATAGACTGATGGATAGCCTTAGGATTTCAGGAAAGCCTTTGGATGTCTTTTAGGAATTCAGGAAGTTATTATAATTTTAGACAGCTACTAAACTTCCCGACCCGGGCTGGCGATAACGCCGCCCTGTCACGCAAAATGAGCGCAATAGTCGCCCGGTTGAACCTATACTTATGTTGATTAGAATCGAGATCGGTTGAAGTCATGGGCGTAGCTATGGGGGGGCCAGGGGGGGCCTGCCCCCCCCCTAGATTTCTCCTGGCCCCCCCTAGAAACCCTAGAAAAATTAACAGTACACATGAAATAATATTGTTTATTTTTATTATATTTTAATCACAAAACTACGATACAGTTTCTAAGAACGGTAGATACCTACACCTACATACTATCACCTCTGCTAAGACTGGATTGCTGTGATATTGCATGTGTGCGGCTGCTGGCCCCCCCTAGAAAAAATCCCTAGCTACGCCAATGGTTGAAGTCTATGTTCAACAATGGACATCCGGATTATTCCGGATGATATGATTATGTTACTCCATGGAGTGCAAGCTGCCTTCTTATGGCAGTGTTAGGGAGTGTGTGGTGCGCACTGACCCCCGCGAGGTGCGCACAGCGCGCATGCGGCGGGCGCGCGCAGAAGGCGGCCGGCAGCGGCTGCAGGCACGCCAGCGAGCCGCAGCGCACCTCGCCAGTGTCCACCAGAAACACCTCCGCCACGCCGATCTGGTCCTGTCACCACATATACAACATTTATTTTCGACATCGTCAGGAGAAAGAGTCGTGAAATGAAATGAAATAATATTTATTCGAAGTAGGTATCTCTGTACACTTTTCGAACGTCATATTTTTTCTACCTAATACGAAGTTCCTACCACTCGGAACTCGTATACCCAACGTTTCGGGAAGTGTTTGCGGAGAGAGAAGAAACGTCGGGCCCTAAAGAAACTCCCTCCAACACATTTTTTTAAATAAAATTCTTATATGCTATTACATAATTCAGGTAAACAACAAAGATATAGTTAGCTTAGTTGCATACTATTACTGTCGTGTTACTGTAACCAATAAACGTGTTCTATTTATTTCTTTCTGCACAAAAGCCTCCCCCCCAAGGATTTTGATTTTGGCTGTCTTGCGGGTTGGCGATCGCAGTTTATGTTATATAAAGCGTTGGAGAGCTGTGGTGCCAGAAAAATGGACCGCGACTCAGTATGTGTTATGACTAATGCCACGGCGCTGATTTTCAGCGGTGTCCAATCGTATCAAGGGTATGTAGTTGACTACCTGAGACTAAAGAGTCTTTATTTCATTAAGCTGAATGAATCAACAATACGGTATTTGACTAGTAGTCGTTTGAGTGACTTTTTATCCTTTGTCAAAAACGACATTTTGTTCTAAAATTTTTCAAATACCTAGACGTGACGTCATAGTTATTCAGCGACATTATAGGACTTATTTTATGAATAAAAAATTAAAGATAAGATCGAAAATAAAACAAATATGGCTTTTCGAAATATCAGTAGGAGAGCAATTTTGTGAACTTCATAATTTATTTTTGATGCAGTCATCTAGACTGTTAAGAAATATTTTTCACTAAATTTTACTTTTACTGAAACAATGGAGGATCTTACTAGCTTGTAATTTGTGAAATTATTTATTTAAAAAAAATCGTAATGAGTGTGGAAACGAAAAAACACAAAATTATGACGTCATTTTACTTAATTTCAAACATTTTCAGAATAAATTGTCGTTTTTGACATTTGATAAAAGTAACTCAGGTGACTAGGAATCAACTACACTATTAAACACGATGGAATGTTACAACTTACAAGTACAGTCAGATGTCATATTCCATACAAGGCTAATATCGGTCGCATGTAGTTTCGTGAACCACGCCCACACTAAACAAGAAATGATAAGTCAACCTAGTAACAATATTAGGGTCAAAATATCAGTACCTATTTCGTTTATTGATGATCGACTACTTTATCGCAGAGTGAATGAGAAAAGGACACTATTAATGTCAATTTAGAACAGAAGAGAAAAAGTGATCAGCTATCTCATACGGCATAATGAATTCATTAGAAACATCACTGAAGGAAAGATTAAATGGGAACCTTGAAATGCGAAGTTCGAGGATAAGTTTTACGGACAAAATTAAGAAGGTTGACGTTGAATGGAACCTTAGTCTTTGGATATTTTTAACTAATACAGCGGAGCCACCGCGTATCGCATTCTTTCGATTGAATGCACTGCCCATATTATATTTTTTAAAATTAAAAAGCATTTCATGTTCCTTAAGGCATGGTTCTGTAATACATAAAAGATCTATAAAACATTTTTCCAAAAATAGTTCTATTTCGAAAGCCTTGTGTATTTTGGTGTACTAATGTCCAAAAGTTAGGCTTCCTTGTTGTCTCCGAACCTAGAGAGAGATGTTATGATCGGCCTGGATTCCAGGTTACCTCCACAAGCCGTATGAACAGCGCCCGATAGTAATAGTCGCCATCCTCGTCGTAGAACGCGCAGTAAGTCAGCGACTTCATGTCTTCCGGTGACAGCTTAACGCGGTTCTCCTTGCAGTAGCTCGTCATTTCTGCTATGAGGCTGGAAGGAGGAATACAATTAATGTCATTAAAGAAATGTCGCCTCTTTATCGGTTTTTTATCGGATTCATTTCGGAGAGTGTGCTCAAGAATTACATGACCTCATTCCCCCAGCTCCATTCCACCTTCGGTCAACTAGGCGCAGGGAGGCTTTTCATTTATTCGTGGTTGATATTCCACCCATTTGCTCGAAGCGCTATGCTTCTTCATTTATTATGCGGACTGCGAAAGAGTTGAACTCCTTACTGCGTCTGTGTTTCCCGACTCCTACAATCTGGGGATCTTCAAGGCGAGAGTGAATAGGCATTATTTGAGTTTACGTATACCATCCTCGACTACATCATCACTTTCCATCAGGTGAGATGTGGACAAACGCTTTCAAATAATAACAAAAAATACAACTAATGTAATAACTTCTAATCGTGTGCCACATTTAACCGTGCTTTCACAAGGGATAGACGGCAGTTACCTAGTGTTGCATTTATAGTGGGGAATTTAGTGCAACGCCTAGTATGGGAACCGTTTTATTTTGGATCCGGCGCTCAAACTTGGCATAGTTTTTCCCTAGGCTGTTCTGAGTAGATTAAGCCTGGGAGCCACCGAGAGCCATCCCCCGTTTGGTAGGGGGAGGGGGGGAAAGTTTGTTTCTGCCGCGCTCCATTTGAGGGCTTATATCTCCAAAACTATTGGTACTAGGGCAAGTGAGATATCATTTTCGTATGATTCAAGGATAAGAAATTCATTTCTGTAACAAAAAAAAAGAACTTTCCATATATAAAAAATTAAATATTTGATAAAACGTATAAAACATGACTACCTTTTTTCAGCATATGTGTCGATTAATTTTTATTCGTCTTTGATATTAGCATGAAAAAAATATATTCTGAAAGCCACACTTCTTAGGATTATAAAAATATAAATTTTATTAGAATAGCATAATAAATACTCAGTGAAAAAAAATATTATTTGATGCTCGGCAGAGTAGCATAAAACGCGCGGTTTTAGTATATGTTGTTCGTAAGTAAATAAAATGAATCATCTAACGCCCAAATGACTGTTAAGTAACATAGTATAAACAGGTACATTATATTATTATTTTAATATTTCTCGCACGCACAAAATATTTGTCACGTAAAACAAAAAATATTTTTTCCTTATAAAAACGTATTTAAGAAAATCCGCAAAACGTGACTAACTATTTCTCATACGAATTATGGTGGTTTACTATCTAACTTCCGTTGTATTATGGTGGTTTACTATGTAACTTGTGTGGTCACTTTGATCACCCAGGTTAACTGACTTCAGAAATGGTCATACGTAACCATAATGAGTTTGACTCTTATTGGCGCATTAATCTCGTAACCGTTTCCGTGCTTCGCAAGCCACGTCAAATTATTTTCATGACAACAGATGAAGCTTCGACCAGCGCCTATACAACTCCAAAACCCCGAAAGCATTCAGATCGCGCTTCGAATGCCTAGAAGAATGTGAAAATGTGGACGAATACAACGATAGGTTTGTGGAAATTGTCCAAACGGCTGGGAATAAGGCCTTCAAAACAAGACGTTAAAAAAACATCGGATCTCGGACCTCACCAGCAAGCTCATGGAGGAAAAACGGAGCCTGATTCTGAAATTCTCTGAAGATGCTAGTCAATATCGACGACTAAACAGACAGATCTCCAAGTCCTTGACGCCAATTTAATACCAATCGTATTAAAGTGGCTATCGAGCGCAATAAAAGGTCAAAAGTATTGGCAAGGGATCTGTCTGCTGGTCAAAGTCAACTGACAAAGCTGAAGACCGAGGATGGCAGAGTCGTGTCGTCCAAGCCCAAGCTGTTGGAAGAGGTTGAGAGGTCTACGGACAATTATACACGACTACATGCTTACCTGTCAGTAATCTGGCTGTAGATCCGAGAGCCGGATTGACCTGACACTATTCCGAAGATATCCCAGACGACAGACTATGCGAGATTAGAATGGCTCTCAAGCAGCTTAAGAACAACAAGGCATCCGGTGATGACGGAATTGCGGCTGAGCGGAATTGTGGTGGTGCTCTTCTTCAAGAAGGGTGATAAGACTCTTCTGAAGAATTACAGACCCACCTCACTCCTGAGCCATGTCTACAAGCCATGTCGAGAATCATTACGAATCGTCTCAAACGCAAGATTGACGACTTCCAACCTCCCGAACAAGCTGGTTTCCGAAAAGGCTTCTGTACCATAGATCACATACATACGCTGCGGCAGATTATACAGAAGACCGAAGAGTATAATGGCGTTTGTGGACTATGAGAAAGCTTTTGTTTCGATCGAGACCTGGGCTGTGTTACAGTCTCTCCAACTGTGGCAAATTAACTATCGATACACATCGAATTGTTGAAGTGTTTGTATGAAAACGCCACCATGTCGGTCCACCTCCAGGATCAGAATTTGAAACCTATCCGGCTGTAGCGTGGGGTGAGACAGGGAGACGTTATATCTCCGAAACTGTTCACCGCTGCGCTGGAAGACGTTTTGAAGCTTCGGGACTGGAGAGGACTCAGCATCAACATCAATGGCGAATACATCACTCACCTTCGATTTGCTGACGAAATCGTGATCATGTCTGAGACCTTGGAGGACCTAGGCACAATGCTCGATGGACTCAGTAGAGTCTCCCAACAAGTGGGTCTTAAAATGAACATGGATAAGACGAAAATCATGTCAAACGTCCGTGTTACACCCACTCCTCTGAAGGCTGGAGACTCTACTGTCGAAGTTGTTGAAGAATATGTATACCTGGGACAAGCAGTCCGGTTAGGTAGGTCCAACTTCGAGAAAGAGATCAATCGTCGAATCCAACTTAGCTGGGCAGCGTTCGGAAAGCTCCGCAATATCTTTACGTCCAAAATACAGCAGTGTCTCAAGACTAGTCTTTGACCAGTGTGTGTTGCCAGTGATGAGACGATATATGGATCCGACACATGGTCGCTTACTATAGAACTTATAAGAAGGCTCAAGGTCACCCAAAGGGCGATGGAGCGTGCTATGCTTGGTATTTCCCTACGTGATCGAATCAGAAATGAGGAGATACGCAGGAGAACTAAAGTTACCTACATAGCTCTCAGAATCGCTAGACTTAAGTGGCAGTGGGCAGGGCAAATAGCTCGTAGAACAGATGGCCGTTGGGGCAGTAAAGTTTTCGAGTGGCGACCGCGCACCGAGAGACGCAGTGTGGGCAGGCCTCCGACTCCGTGGACCGACGACCTGGTGCAGTTGCGGGTAGCTGCTGGATGCGAACCGCACAGGACCGGTCGGCGTGGAAATTCTTGGGGGAGGCCGTTTTCCAGCAGTGGACGTCTTTCGGCTGATAGATAGTACCACCATAATTCGTATGAAAAATACAATAGTCACATTTTTCGAATTTTCTCATATATGATTTTTTAAGGAAAATATTTTTTGTTCTACGTGATAAATATTTTGTGCGTGCGAGAAATATTTAAATAATAATAGTATGTACCTATTTTTATTATGTTACTTAACAGTCATTTTTGAGCGCTAGATGATTCATTTTATTTACTTACTTACAAACGAACAACAGATACTAAAACCGAGCGTTTTATGCTACTCTGCCGAGCATCAAATTATTTTTTTTCACTAAGTATTCATTATGCTATTCTAATGAAAATTATATTTTTATAATTCTAGGAAATGTGACTTTGAGAATATATTTTTTTCATGCTAATATCCTAGACCATTAAAAAATAATCGACACGTATGTGGAAAAAACCACCCACACTTCATTATCTACTTGTTGGATCGCGCTTCTTTTGGGGCTTATATCTCCATAATTTTATGTTCTAGGGCAAGTCCGATATCATTTTCGGATATCTCAAGGATGACAAATTCATTTATGCAACAAAAAAAATACATTTCATAGAAAAAAAAAAAGAAATTACACTCCTGTAATTTAGAACCGTGCGTTTATGCCACGCTGCCACGCATTGAATTTTATTTTTTTCACGAAGTATTTATCATGCTATTCTAATAAAATTTATATTTTTATAATCCTTGGTAATGTGGCTTTCAGAATATATTTTTTTCATGCTAATATCTTAGACAATTAAAAATTAATCGACACATATGCGGAAAAAAGGTAGTCATGTTTTATACGTTTTATCAAATATTTCTTTTTTTATATATGGAAAGTTATTTTTATGTTACAGAAATAAATTCCTTATCCTTGAATCATACGAAAATGATATCTCACTTGCCCTAGTACCAATAATTTTGGAGTTATAAGCCCTCAAATGGAGCGCGGTAGAAACAAACTTTCCCCCCTTCCCCCTACCAAACGGGGGATGGCTCCCGATGGCTCCCGGGCTTAATCCACTCAGAATGACCTAGGAAACAACTATGCCAAGTTTGAGCGCCGGATCCAAAATAAAACGGTTCATCGCACTAAATCCCCGACTATTTAGCATCACCCGCGGTCACGTGTAAGGCATTTAGATTTACACATACGGACGTGTGCAACGCGACCATCATACACATCTAGTAATCAGATGTGATAGTAATAAATGAAAACGCTAAATACGTTAAAACAATCTTAAAAAATTAAAAACCACAACGTTTCGTTGGTTGTAAGGCATTTTCAGAGCAGGCATTTTACACAATTCCTGGCTAGCTAATAATAATAGCTAATAAAGACGTTTATTTATCTGTTTACAACACAAATTCGGTATATATGGGAACAAAATATAATTTTATACAGATAAAATGACCAAAGCCTCAGGTAATGCTGATTTTCAGGCTTAGCCAGCGCAAAATGGACAAATGCGTAGATTGATTAAAATTAAACGTAATAAACTAAATATCTTCATGACAATGCTATACAATAAAATACAGAAATGATACGTAACGTGATAGAAAGCTAGTTGTACTACGTGATAGAAAACTATGTAGTTGCAGCAAACGCCTTAAACGAAATTTTATATTTTCCCCCTTAATGGTATAAGACTATAACACCAACTGGATACACTGTCAGTTTATTTATGCCCAATAGTGGAGATGAAAGATACCAGAAACGTTACGAATAGAATAAAATAACAATAATATAATAAAAGACTTAAGATTAAAGATTGATATTCCGTGACATTTGTCCAGCAGCAAGCGTACTTCTGCTGGAAAAGAAGCCATTCTTTGGACTTTGATTAAAAAAAAAAGATTGGAGGGGAGAGGTCGTTCCAGCATTGCATGCAGCGTACCGAAAACTGCCCTTAAACAATTGTAGCCGAGGAACCTTAGAGACACTAGCAATAACGGGAAACGCGTAAATCTGGACCGACCTTCGGTTCGATCGTTGCAATTTAATTTTTTGTTAAGTAGGGAGGAGTGCCACTACATCTGGTGTTAAATACAAAATGACCCATTTTTAGGGTACACCTATTAATTTTTAAAAGAATAAATAAATATGTACATATATATTATAAAGCTTTACATAATAATAATAATAGCCTTTATTCAGATTTTTTTTTCACTTAACCTAATACATCTCCATTATGTTCTGTTTGCCCTTTGGCAAAGCTTTACATAATACCTGACTCGGTGGCTAAGTGGTTAGCGATCCTGACCTCTGATCCGAGAGTCGTGGGTTCGATTCCCACACAGGGCAAACTTTTCTATAATCAGCAGATTTTTTTGCTCTGAGTCTGGGTGTATTATATCTATATCTATCTATCAGCCGAAAGACGTCCACTGCTGGACAAAGGCCTCCCCCAAGGATTTCCACACCGACCGGTCCTGTGCGGCTGGCATCCAGCGGCTTCCTGCAACCTTTACCAGGTCGTCGGTCCACCGAGTCGGGGGCCTGCCCACACTGCGCCTTCCGGTGCGCGGTCGCCATTCGAGAACTTTACTGCCCCAACGGCCATCTGTTCTACGAGCTATGTGCCCTGCCCACTGCCACTTAAGTCTAGCGATTCTGAGAGCTATGTCGGTAACTTTAGTTCTCCTACGTATCTCCTCATTTCTGATTCGATCACTTAGGGAAACGCCAAGCATAGCACGCTCCATCGTCCTTTGGGTGACTTTGAGCCTTCTTATAAGGCCCATAGTAAGCGACCATGTCTCGGATCCATATGTCATCACTGGCAACACACACTGGTCAAAGACTTTAGTCTTGAGGGACTGCGGTATTTTGGACGTAAAGATATTGCGAAGCTTCCCGAACGCTGCCCAGCCGAGTTGGATTCGACGATTGATCTCTTTCTCGAAGTTGGACCTACCTAACTGGACTGTTTGTCCCAGGTATACATATTCGTCAACAACTTCGAGTGAAGAGTCTCCAACCTTCAGAGGAGTGGGTGTAACACGGACGTTTGACATGATTTTCGTCTTATCCATGTTCATTTTAAGACCCACTTGTTGGGAGACTCTACTAAGTCCTTCGAGCATTGCGCCTAGGTCTTCCAATATATATATTATATAATATAATATATCTATATATGTACCTATATTTTTAAAAGTATATGTGTATGTATATCAGTATCTGGTTCCCAAGATACAGGGAATCCTAGTTTGGGCCAGATGACCGTGTGTGATTTGTCCCAGATGTTAGATTATATATATTAGATATATACAGTTTATATGGCTCACTCAACGGGGGAGAGAAAGGAAATGATCTAAATGAGTACAGATTCTGACTATCGCGAATGTCATGCGGAAGCGAGTTCCACAGCCTGACGGCAAGCACGGAAAAGAAATAGGAGCAGAAGTAACTGGAATGGTGAGGATAGGAAAGAAGGGGTTTAAGGAGAACACGAAATTGATGGTCAGGAAGTTCAAATGCTCCCTCAGATAAGATGGGGAGAAAGGATTGTAGAGTATTTTGAAAAAATCGATTCACAATCGGCGAATATATCGCGTAACAAGAACACATTAAAACATACACAGTCGAATTGCTAACCTCGTCCTTTTTAGGGTTCCATAGCCAAATGGCAAAAAACGGTTTTTTTTTAATACGTCATAAATCGTAAACCGCAAATTACCTTTCATTCAATCATCTCAAATATAAAAAATATAGAGTTCAAGACATGTGTGATTATAAATTTATACTGAACCCTCGGTGCGCGAGTCCGACTCGCACTTGGCCGGTTTTTTTAGAAATCGTTTAAAATATAAAGACATCTATAAAAATGTTTAACTACATATTTGACTGACGACAATCAATTTATGCATCAGTTATAATATATATCAATAGATAGTTTTATGAACTTACTTGTAAACTTCATTGGCTTCTTCCGTAATGACCCATATGGAAGCACCATCCACATTCATGATGAGGGCTTGATACACTTGTTCAGTCTGCAGCACGGTCTGAGCAGGCAGGTTGACGTCAGCACAGCAAGCGACATCAAATGACGTTGGGCCATCTGGTGACGAAGTTGGGCCATTTGATGAAGAGGTTGGGCCGTTTGATGAAGAAGTTGGACCATTTGATGATAATTGAGGGCCATTTGTTGTAGTTGGTTTAGGTGTCGAGTCCTCTGAAGACTTTGGGTTCTGCATGCATTCACCTGAAGCTGACGGGCGTTGGTTATATTTTTGCGCTTTGTCTGTAGGGCCAAGTCTGTTAGCTGATGGAGATGGTCCAAGTGGTGTTGAGGATGTGGTGGGGCCATCTGATGATTGATTTTTTATTAGATTATTTAGTAAAGAAGGCTTAACGTTACGGTTACCTCTCAGGTGTTCCATCTAATGCTTATTTCTATTCAAGCTTGACTTTTACAGTAATTACAAGAAAAACAAAAAATATTTATAGAAAAAAGGTTATTCGAGCTTTAAATAAATGCCATATACAATAAAATCATACATAACAGTTAGAATATGGCACGGATTGTCACGGGCGGTTACTGCCTACTCCAATAAGAAAAAGTCGTAAAGTATGTAATTGTTTTATAGCTTCCCTGGCGCTAGTTACTCCTGGAGTTGTTCCAAAACCGAGGTAGGGTGAGGTAGTATTTAACTCGGAGAAATGAAAGACGTAGCTATTTTGAGAAAGAGAAAGAAATATGATTTTGGAACGCTTGCGAGTGATTCCAGAGTGAAAGCGTAACAAACATTATCGAAAAGGTAGTGGTCTGTCTTAATTATGACATTAATACCTTAGTAGATACAAGCAATATTATTTTAAAACAATTCCGAAGATGAAATGTTTGTTTGTCTTAGTCTGTTTGACATTGACTACGAATTTCCCGCCGAATAAACTGTCAGGTGAATTTTAACGGTAATCAAACAGTTAGAAATCGCAATTGTCAGAGTGAAAATTGCATTCAAGAAAGCATTCCAAAATCCAAACGGAGAACTGTCAGGCGATCATTCGGTTACCCTTGGTTTCACTCGGCTCGGTTTTGGAACGATTTAGGGTAAAATTCGCATCACCCCGAGTGAAATCTTTGGTATTGGAACGCAACCCTAAGTTTAACCCATTGACCGCCACACTAGTCTATGACAAATCGTGCCCTCACCGCCAAAAGCATTAAAATCGTAAATCCTGGCGGCTGTGGCACAAAACCCGGTTATCAGTTCTAGCTGACTGTGGCACTCAGGTTAAAATAAACAAAAAAGCCTCTAAAAAGCAGAATTGAAGTTTACCTTTACTCGCACTTATGAAGGTTACAATCTCGTAAGGCCCAACCTAAAGGGTCTAGCCGAACTTCCATAGCAAAACTGCCCCCGATAGGAACCTATATCGTAACCTATGCTATATTGTAGAGGATACTAATAGAAGGTGATGGAGTAGAAACTAGCTCCATATCTCATTTAATTGAGGAGCTATTTGGAAAAAAGTGTCTGGAGATTACTTTATTTCAAAATGATATAACTTTCTTATTTTTAAAGCTAGGAAAATAAAACCAATTCCAGTGTTTATGGTACACTTTATAGTTTATTATATAGCAATTTTCTATGAGCCAAGCCTAAATAAAAATATCAAAAAAATGCAAAAAAAGATTTAAAAATTGATTTCTATCAGATCTAATTAAATTACCACTTTGAAAAAAATATATAATAATTGTCTACACCTTGCTTAACTGCATGCCAAGTTTCATTAAAATCCCAAAGGTGCAAACAGTAAAAAAAAAGTTCAATTAAGTGGACCACCTTACGACCACTACGTTTAAATTGTAATACATTTATAATTTTTCAATATTGGACATGAACAGTTTATAAAAAAATGAGATAATAGGTTCTAAAATCAAATTCATAAAAGATAATTAGTCATCATCACTATTTTCATAAATTATAACGTGAACACTATTTCTCGAAATAAATTGTAGAAAAAGTTCAATAAGAGCCAAACCACTGGACGGATTTGGATATTCAACGTAGTGGTCGTAAGGTGATCCACTTAATTTATCAATTTTTTTTAACAGTTTGCACCTCTTGGATTTTAATGAAACCTGGCATGCAGTTACGCAAGGTATAGCCAATTATTATATATTTTTTTCAAAGTGGTAATTTAACTAGACCCGATAGAAATAAATTTTTAAATATATTTTTTGCATTTTTTTGATATTTTTATTTAGACTTGGCTCATAGGAAATTGCTACAAAATTGACTATAAAGTGTACCATAAACACTGGAATTGGTTTTATTTTCCTAGCTTTAAAAATAACAAAGTTATATCATTTTAAAAAAAGTCGTCTCCAAACACTTTTTTTCAAATAGCTCTTCAATTAAGTGAGATATGGAGCCAGTATCTACTCCATCAACTTATATTAGTATCCTCTAGAATATAGCATAGGTTACGATATAAGTTCCTATTGGGGGCAGTTTTGCTAAGGAAGTTCGGCTAGACCCTTTAGGCAGGTAGTCATTGCGGCCCAACAACCTAAACATAGGTCCAAGTGGTTGCGGCTCAGGCTTTCATTATGGAAAAAAGTTACCTAAACGCTTCAATTCAAATGTGACATTTCTATACAATGTGGATCTATGGTTCATTCGGAAATGGCGCCAATATTCAAATCGTAACAGAGTTCGAAAATTATTATAGGTTCAAATTTTAGGTAGGTAGTTGGGTCTTTCTAAAATGGTTTGAAAAACTTTACTAAATCTATGTCTTAAAAATATGTCGCTAGGCGGGTCTTTCTAAAATGGTTTGAAAAACTTTACTAAATCTATGTCTTAAAAATATGTCGCTAGGCCTTACGAGGATAAAATAAAAGTCATGTACCGGTGAGGGTCATCTTGTCGACGGCGGCTGCGAGCTTGTCCTGGTCTGACGTCAGCTCGCACTGCACGTGCTTCTCGGCGCGGTCCGAGCGCGCGGGCACGCTCTCTGAGGAGCACGACGCGCTCGAGAACACGATCAGAGATTGCTCCTCTTTGGGCACCTGCGGATACAGGCAAAATAACTTGAACGTTACATTTCTACAATAACTAATTGGGGTCTCTCACATGATTCAGAAGCATTCAACGCATGGTACAAAAAAATGTAATGGTTTCTTTAATAAATGAAAATAATCAATATCCGAGAACATTCACGACAAATATCCAGGGCTATGTATCGATGGTAGCACAAGTTCTGACACCTTTTTAAAAAAATTGTCATGTCTTCACTTTTTTAAATTTAACAATTAAATTTCATGCTTTGTGTAGAGTAGACGATTAGATGTCTTTTGATAAATTCAGCGTGTTCATAAAATCATTTTTGAGAACGGAAAGTTTGAAAAAGGCGTTACGAGTGCAAGAGCAAAGATATATATTTTTTTAATTTAACGTTCTTTTGGATTACTCGGCGGGACTTTCGCATGTCTTATTAGTTAAATATGTAGGGCATAATACCATCAGTAAAAGTACGATGATAAAATGGCTGTAGCGTCACAAAGATGAAAAAGTGCAGGAAGAAGACTTGCCGTGGGAAAGTCGACAGACATTAGCTTCTAGATTGGAAACCATCGATAAAATTAAGGAAGCATTAAGTCTTACACGTAACTGGTTCATCGAGGATATTAGTGTTCCTCATACTTCTGCGCAGCGTTATATCAGAAGATTTGTGGTTAGTGAGTAAGTTAGCCCCATGGGATCCATACAGACTGAATGATAATTAAACTGAATTACGACTTGAGTTGCCTGTAATTTTTTTTTTGATATAAGCAATCACCCGAAAACCAGGTACCTGTTATGTATAGATGAGACTTGGGTGCAGTTTTATACTACTCTTCTGAGAGACATCGATTCATTCAAGTTAAATGAAATAATCGGAAGGTTAAACCAAAATGGTACTTTACTGTTTATCTAAAATACCAGTAGTTTGGAGACGAATCATTGATAGTGCAAGAGACTACTGATTAATTTTATATGTGTTATACAGGATGTTAAAAAAAGTGCGTTTGAAATTTTAAGGGGTTACTCAGAATCAAGTATAGAATCCAAGAAAAATATTGAAAAAATCCGCTCTTCAATTTTTTTTTTCAGATTCTCATACTAAATCTGATAGTGAATCAAGAGTTTGTATGAAAAACTGTAAAAAAAATTTGAAGAGCGGATTTTTTCAATATTTTTCCTGGTATCTATATTTGATTCTGAGTAACTCCTTAAAATTTCAAACGCACTTTTTTTAACACCCTGTATAATTAATTCATTTACATAAATTAAAAAAACTTAAAAACAAAATATATCATGACTTGTGATACAACCGATATACATATAAACATATGTAAGTGTTAGATATATGTTAAATTTATTATCAATTTATTACTTATTAACAGATACAAAAGCTTAACAGATTTAATCATGCACTAGTCTTTCGTCGTATATTAATCTAGATTACTTGTCGAAAACTTAATGAAAACAGTCGTCTAAAGATCGTACATTTCTTTAAAAACTTAACTATTTGAAGAAGTGGGCAATAACAGTACGAAAGGTTTCCCTCTTCAATATTATCTGTGGCATAAGTAAGTACGTACACAAAACATGAATAGGCATAGCTGAGCGAGCGCCCTGCAGCCGGCGGCGCGGGCGCTCGTCCGCCGCGCCGCGCCCCGCTCCCCACTCGCCTCCGTAAAACTTATCTATTAAGCGTAAATTTTGCTACTTATGCGGTAATGCTGGCCATTCGGAATTTTGCAGTTACAATTTTATGTGGTTTGGCTTTAGTAATAAATAAATAAATAAATATAATATGTGTGATTTAGACACGATCATCTGGCTCCTGAGCTAACGAGTCAGTCATAGAGTAATAACTGATGTGTCATCAAATAAAGAATAAATGTTATAAATGTCTCTCATGGAAATCTATACATATATCGTACATATCCATGCTATACATATTTTTTCCGAAAAACTGTCATTCTTATACTACTATAATTCATGAGTAGATCTAATAGTTATAAGTTATACATTAGTTATAAGTTATTTTTTTTATTAAATCAAAATTATTATTTTGTACAGAAGTCAACTTAAATAAAATGTTACATATTATTAAAATCCACCAAAAGGCTTTGTTAATCGTTAGTTATAAGTTTCACATTAGTAATAAGTTGGGAAGCAATTATTTTTTAATAAATTGAACTATGAGACTGTGAAACTTGCTGTTAATCCAACTAAATAAGCAGTTGCACCCCAAACCTTAGTAAAGACTAACTAGTGAGACAGAGCTCGACAGACTACTGCCCATATGAACACAAAACCCAGTGCCCAGTGTTTTTATTTATTCATTCACAAAAACTGACCATTTTCTGGGCAGTCAGGTTATGACTTAAAGGGGGTTGGCCACTAGCCCCACAACCTCCACCAATCCGGCCCCCGTGTGTGGAGTATGGCCTTACTTTCCCGAGTTAAAGGAAGAGACCAGTGCCCCTGTAGTGGGGACAATTTGGGTTGTTAATGTTTAACGGGCAGTTAGGTAAGATGGAGAAAGTATAAATTACCTTCTTGCGACGAGGTTTCTCCACAGGACAAAGATTCGAACATGCCGTGGATGTCGATGGTGTGGGTTCGCTAAGTGTATCAATAATGTTGAAGTTAAATGCCGGCAGCGGCACTTGGACTGGCTTGAGCAGTGTGTCGTGGACCGGTGCTACTTCCATATTGCCTATCATACCTGCCGGATTAGATGATACAAGAAATGTTACATTATAAAAACAAAAATATATTGGTGATAGAGTAGAATAGTATTAGATTTCATTGTAAACAATGGGGAAGAAAACTGACATAACTCGCCGATAGAGGCGCTAATTTCGCTTGACTCATAACAATCATCACATGATAGAATAGAAATCTGTTTACATGAACTAAACACAAGATTTATTAAAACAAAGGCCGTGTTGTGTGGCGATTGGTTGCAATAATAATGGAAATCATTAATTTTCTAAAGATTCTTGGATGAAGAAGACCTGGGAAAACTTACGTTTTCAATCATGTATTTTTGAGCTTTCATTAAGGAACAGTGCAAGTCGCATAAATTTTCCATTTAAAAATTTTACAGAAAAAACAACTATTTTATTACACCTCGATAATAAAAAACGCGAAACAAATTGAAAGTTGTTATTAGTCAAGCGTCCGAAGCGCCATCTGCATATAGCTTTGCGTTTTCTTCCCCATTGGCAGAGGTATTTGCTAAGGAAAGTAAACATATAAAGTGATTTTAAGCATGCAGAAAATAAAACTTCTCACTAATATTATAAATGCGAAAGTATGTATGTTTCTTCCACTTTCACGCCGAAACTACTGAATGGATGGATGTTTTGTAAGTAGATAGATAAAGCACTCGGTTAACAAATAGAATACATTTTATCCGAAAAACTCGAGGGTTCCCAAAGGAATGGCTAAAAAATGAAATTTTGACATCAATGGTATTAGACCGTAAATATTTTTTATATTAATGGTTGCGAGAGGAACAAGCGTGAAATTTTTGAATAGTTAAGAAAGGCCTCTATTTATTTGCATTATATAGAAGTTTTAGTACTTCGGTCAGGCTTCAGAGGGGGCAATTGCACCCATTGCCCCCATGCCCCTGGATCCGCACCTGGAGAAATATCTTGCCCTCAGAAGGTAGTTGTCAAAAACAAGATGTTCCTATTTAAGAATAGTCTGAACTCTTATCTAATCATTATTCATGCAGTCATTATTATTAATCAAAAATCTCAATTTATCACAAAGCTGTAACACTTATATCATAGAAAAGTTTTGGAGTGATTTTTGCAACCAGCAGAGTTCAGGCAAAATCCAACATTTATGCCAACTCCTTTCCTACTATGCTTATGAAAACCTGTGAATTTGGCAAGAAGCTGCTTGATGCTGGTAGTACAAGACATTGCAAGAAACCGTTGGGGAGAAGCTTTTGTCCAGCAGTGGACGTCTTTTAGCTGTTGACGATGACGATGAGTAGGCCTATACTCTACACTTACCTAAATTCTCAATAGACAAGTTGAAATCAGTTAGGAGGTAGATGTACTCGTCCAACTGTTTCATACAGTGCAGAAACCTCTCCTTCAGCTCCGATGGCTCACAGTTCAGCTGCTGTACAAAGTTCTTAGCCTGGAAAAGGTAAAGATATTTAAGAATCAAAGAGCTTAAAAGTAAATGAACATTTCCATTACAAATGTCTGGGTCGTAGTGTAGATTGTTGAGCAGCTCCAAAATAGCTCTAGGTAAGGTTACTGGTGTTACTGTATAAAAGATATACCAGGGAAGAAGCGTTCAAGGGCAAGACTCCATTGACTTTGTTTGGAGCTCCTTGAGGACATTGCCAGTCATGTCATGATCTGACCAATTCCTATGATCTGTCTATGACATATGTAAGTCAGTATAAATTTTTTTTTTTTATTTATCCACGTAAGCCCTTGGCATCATCTTTTAAACATAGCTGTAGTTTCTTGATGCTCCGTTGATTTTCATAAATAAAATGTAGCCCCACCTTTACATTTAACCTTTGGAGTACCGAAGTCGCGATATCGCGTCCTCCAATATTTCTCCTCTGCATACCGACGGCGCGATATCGAGTCATAAGATAGTGTTCCAGTTTTTTCAATATTGTGGTTGATGTATGGTATATTTTTATTGGAGTGAAGTTCGAATGAGTGGAGGATAAAACAGGCTTTCTATTGGTGCTTAGCAATGTCCACGGATTGGTCCAGATTTGCAAAAAAATAACACTGAAGTCAGCGGCGAAAATCTTTCGAGCGCGTTGGGTTGTGACTGTTTACAGTGACATTTTGTGTAAAATATCAAATAAACTGTAAATAAAATTACTTTTACTAATAAAATATTACATGACAGGCATAATTTTGATGAAATACACGTAAAATAACACTGGAATTCCTAGAAAACGAGCTTCAAAATAAGCATCTAAATGTATGAAGCAACAGTGGCCGCCATTTTGGCACCGTAACTCACATAGAGCATGTTTATATTTTGTCTTTCTTTTTTTGTATTTTGTACGGGAAAATGTTCCAAATAGTATTTATGAAACCAAATTACGTTTACGTTATAGATAATGAAGACCTTGAAATATTTTATTGTAATTTCAATGGAATTTGAATTTTCGTGGTAAAAAAATCAAACTTGAGATTTTAATGGGAATTGATTGTCTTACACTAATAGAGCCCAAAAAAACTAGAAAAGTAGTTTTTTATTCCATATTTTTTTATCGAAGCATTACCTACATACTGATGGGTCATTGTGCAACAAGGAAATAATGATCAGCCTGTATGAGGACATAAGTAGGCACAATTCGTACCTCTAGCTCCCGCCGACGCGATATCGGGTCAGAGCGATTTCGAGCTGCGAATACCCCCGGGTTTCAACGGTGTTTGACAGTTCGGAACTACGGTATGGGAAAGGTTAATTGTGGGTACTTATAAAATAAAAATTCTGATTACAAAAATGATTTTATGTCCTTAAAATTTTCTCATAGTTATAAAACAACTATGTAAAAGTTGTGTTTAAAGCAACATGATTATAAAATGACTTTGATTATGAAAAATGAAAGG
Source organism: Coleophora deauratella (assembly GCA_958295455.1). Classification (NCBI taxonomy): domain Eukaryota; kingdom Metazoa; phylum Arthropoda; class Insecta; order Lepidoptera; family Coleophoridae; genus Coleophora; species Coleophora deauratella. The sequence continues at coordinate 13,569,906 of OY282397.1, read as the reverse complement.
ACAAGTACTTATAACTTACATGCAATTTGAGCCTGGCTATGTCATTTGAGGCTTGGTCACATTTTGTAGCTAAAACCTGTATGCGAGCTTCCATTTCATGCCGCCGATGCAAAGCCAGCGTCGCCAAGTCTACAAAACTCCTGACAACAAACAAAAAACTTCAATAAAACAGAAAAATACTGCAGATATTAGGTACATATGTAACTTAGTTTGTAACTTACATTCTGAAAGTGAACGTAAAAACGTTTCGCTGGTTTATTGTTTGTGTGGTTTCAGCAGTTCCTATTCGATTTCTTTCACTTTTCTGCCAGATTTGCTATTTATTTTGTTGTCGTGCGCGTTCAAATAAAATAAAATGATGAGGTGAAGAAGTTTTCTGTTTTCTCAAGGAAATTAAAGACCCCGTTCCAGATTAAAGTAAGATTTTCATATCAAAGATCTGTCTCTTTCACACTTCCAAGATATTACAATAGACTATCCTGCTATCTAGGTAAAATTTACTGTCACGAAAGTATTTTGGAACGCTTCTTTCTTACATGCAATGCTTGGATACAAGCTCAGAAAAGAAAAGTGACGACTTGTTATAAACATTTGTGTATCCGAATTTACTGTACGACCTTGCTAGTATGCTTTGATAAAAGTTCTGCTACTCGACAACAGATGGTGTATACATCATCTCACGCCTATTCGAAGGTAGATGGCGCTGTCAGCCACGATCTTTTTATACCCGCATAAATTTAATGTTTTCCGTAATCCCACTTATTATCCATTGTAAATAATAAAATCATCCATATTAAATTCTAAAATTTTGATTACCTAAATTTTGGTTAGGCACGTACGTACTTGTAGCCTAAAATTTTATGAGAAAAAAACACAAAAGAATCCTAAATAATAATTTAATTGATTTTGCTGTTTTTTAATTTTTTTATTATTTTTCATTCATAACGTAAACGGGTCAAGTGAAATGCTCTCAGAGCAGCGATGCTCATTAAAGAGTTTCGTGGTTTTAAAACGCGGTACACGGCCAAAAACCAACCAAATATGAGTCACAGTGATAAATTCAGATTTTTCAGATCGGACAACGCATAATAGAATAAGAACTTAGCTATCATAGGTATAATACCATTTAGTTAACAAAACATATCGGCTGCCACTGCAGAGGCACGGGTTTCTTCCCATAACTCAGGAAGGTTAGGCCATACTCCACACACGAGGGCCAAGTCCGGATTGGTGGAGGTTGTGGGGCTAGTACCTAGTGGCCAGCCTCAGTGTCAGAAGTTTTTAAGTCGATAAGGGCTCCGTGATGGCTTGACGATAGCCATATAATACCAACAACATATCGCCTAATCCTTTTTGTCCCAAATTAACAACAGTATAATCTGAAATCCTAATATGTTGTCGTTATTTCTTTAATTGACATTTTGTTAGAGTTACTTTTATTTCTATAATTAATTTAATTTTGCTGTAAATAATTTGAAGACAAAATTAATAAATAAATAAATAGACAGTGAACTTTCAACTGGTAAGTCTCGGTATAACAATATAATAGATGGCATCCAGGATTGACAACCCTAAGGTGATCTAATTGGATTGCGAAGCCTGAAGCCCAGTAGCCAATTAGAGTGAGAGAGACAGCGCTATACACCGGCGTGCCTGTCTACAGAGGGTTGGCGAAATTTCATAGCTGCTCTTAAATAGAGACGGTTTTTGAGGTATCCTGGGATGTCGTGGATAGTTTTTTAGTAGTGTCGTGGGTTTTTTAAGTGTTCTGGTATAAATATAAATAGCCAGAAATAACCCGGTCATCCGACCTCACACTAGAGTTTTTGTATAATGGGAACGAAAGACTTTAATTACTTTCTTACAAATTGCGTTCTGTGTTTAATTAGGTAAAGCACAATATCCTTTCAATTCAAATTTCAATCCTGGTTTTCAAATTTGGGGATGGCCTACTCTGATAATGAGTCTGGTATTTGCTTGTTATGTATTATTTGAATATTTTTCAATTTTCTTACTTATATTTTTTATGGTTCATACAGAGATTGTAAAGTTGCTAAACACTATCTTCTATTTTCAGTCGAATTAGACCAGACCAAGCTTTACTATTGTTTAGTTTTAAATGCTTCAGTCTTGCTTCAAAAGTTTACCCAGTTCCTGACTATGCCTGGAAAATGTATGTTATTTTTCATTGTTAATGTATCTTGGATACGTCAAAAACAGAATGAAGATTATCTACCTGAAGTTTTTAAACTGTCTTAACATTTTACAAAACCCAATACAGGGTTTTATCGAACGAAGCCTTCAGTTAAGTCCAGTAAGCTAGGTAATCTACTCACAACTAGTCTTACAAAACGCGTTAAAAAAGGGCAGGACTCATAGCACTTTTTGATTTATTTCCCAGCCTCCAGCGTCCAGGACCTTACCATTCGGGTACTGTCTTATTACGGTGAACCATTTAAATGCCTAGTTTCGAAAGGCGGGTATTATCATATAACTCAGCGGCAGAGGGCAGCAATTTGCGAGCGCGCGGCGTCAAACGGCTGTATTAGCGCAATTTACGGCGCCTAACTACCGCGGGACGACTGGCTGCGCTAGCGCACTGCTCCTCAAACTTCTTTTTGTCTCGTTGACGCCCATATCAGTCGTAGGGACTACCAGGTAAAAGATCAACTTATCCATAGAATTTATTTAACGCATACGCACTACGTACGCCGACACAACAGCCAGGAATACCAAATAATGACGGGAAAGATTAAGGGCCAGAGAGCTTAAAACAGACCTCCTGCTAAGTGGTGCAGCCAAGTCACTAGTGCCACCAATCTGCAGCTGCAGCAGGCAGTGCACGCTCCGAGAGACAGAGCTGGATGGAGAGCACTCTGTGCCCTCTCTAGGCCATGATGTTCACAATCTTCAACATTGACGGAAAGAGGAATTTGATTGGATGCGTGCTATCGATTTTCAGTTATAAGTCTACCTAGTTCATCACATAGTTTTTTTTTATATCGGTGGCTTTTATGGAGTTAAACGTTTGTGATAGAAACCTTGAATCTGGAGGAAAAGCTAAGCTAGGTTTGGTCTATGGTTTCCAATGTATAGACAGTGAATTTCATAGGTTATCGACATAAAGAGTAATGCAGATCTCGTTGATGTCTTTTGTGTGGCCAAGAGATTTTTTTTGATCTGTGCTGATAAATAAGACGAAAAAAGTGTAATGTAAAAAAATATATAAAAAAGCGATTCCAAACGGGGTCCGAATTAACATCTCCGCTACTAAATTCTTTAACCTATTTTATCCACAGTTGATAATATTCCATTTTTTTACCCGTACTTTTTTTATAGATATGTATTTCTCGAGATAATTACTTTTTCTTTTTTAGGGTGTATGGATTATAAAGCCTTTACGTCAAGTCGAATTCACACCTGTTTTGAATTAGTTGCTAGCCAGATATCTTAAATATGCATAAAAGCCTATAAAATCCTAACGGAGAAAATTACAATTTTCTCCAATAATATGTATTAGTATGTAATCATTTTAGAAAAGGAAAAATGTAGGTGTTTAATCATTACATTTCCTTCGTAAAAACACATAAAAGTGGGGTTGAAAATATTTTTTATTTTGGCAATTCTGCGTTGACATAAAGAAGAATAAAAAGCGGCCCAGTGCGAGTCGGACTCGCCCATGAAGGGTTCCATAGCAGCAAGTAACATAACATAAAAGTTCTTGTAGATCGTTGTAGGTAAATTGCGGTTTACGATTTATGACGTATTAAAAAAAACTACTTACTAGATCTCGTTCAAACCAATTTTCGGTGGAAGTTTGCATGGTAATGTACATCATATATTTATTTTAGTTTTATCATTCTCTTATTTTAGAAGTTACAGGGGGTGATATTAGAAACCTCAATATCATTTTTGAAGACCTATCCATAAACACCCCACACGTATGGGTTTGACGAAAAAATTTTTTTTGAGTTTCAGTTCTAAGTATGGGGAACCCCCAATATGTATTGTTTTTTTTTCTATTTTTGTGTGAAAATCTTAATGCGGTTCACAGAATAAATTTACTTACCAAGTTTCAACAGTATAGTTCTTATAGTTTCGGAAAAAAGGGCTGTGACATACGGACGGACAAACAGACAGACAGACAGACAGACAGACATGACGAATCCATAAGGGTTCCTTTTTTTGGCATTTGGCTACAGAACCCTAAAAAGTGTCCAGTGCTCTATCACTGTCACAACTGGGTCCTCGACCTACTACCATTTAAGGTTTGAGTACCACTGGTTTGCTTATATCAATAAAAGCTATTAGCTTCGATCTGTGGGCTGTACCGGCGTATTAGTCCAAATTAAGCTAAGCGCCTCGCCTGGCTTTGCCCGCATCCTAATCACGCAAGAAGAACTCGGTGGACCAAGAGACGATATATTATAATGATCAGAAATTATCTTCCAAAGTATTTGAGGTTAAAATACTTTTCTCACTTCTCGCTTCGCAAACACTATCCGAAACGTTGGAGTGTACAAGGTCCACGCGGTAAGGACTTTCTAATAGTAAGAAAAAACGATACGACAATACGATTTAAAAGAATGTGTAAAGCATCTACTTACTTGAATAAAAAAAACATTATGAGTTTTTAAATACCAAAATTTTATGATTATATGAAATGAAAAATAATTATTCTAAGTACGTAGAGCTGTACACTTTTCAAAGTTTATTTTTAGTCTCGTATAGTCGCGGAAGATTTTGCGGAGAGAAAAGAAACGCCGGGCCCAAAAGAAACTTTTTCTCCAACGTACCTATATTTTTGATACAAATAAACATAGGTCCCCCTAATAAATTTCCACTCCGCAGGATCACAAGCTGATCGATTTGTTTTTGTATGAAAAGGATAAAAAATCCCTTTGCATTTTCAGCAACAATGTGTAATGCAGAGTCACATTTTAAAAGGTTTTTTTTAAATAGGTTTTTATGTACCCTGTACAATTAGAATTAAAAGTTACAACTTTGACCATATGTATTTATTATTTATTTTCGATTTGTATTGTTGTTTTTTTTATATTTATCTTTTATCTTGCTTATAGTGTTGCCCTGAGGATACGGTTTCATTTAAAAACAGCGAATAAAAATCTCAAAACTTACCAACCGTATAGGTATGTAAGCGAAACTTTATAGCATGCGATTAGGATAAATAAATGCAACATGCTATTAGACTAATCACCTTTAAATGAATACATTTAATAATACTCTTTATTTGCCATTAAGAAACGTTACTGCCCTGTTATTATTGATGTTTTTAGTCAGTCAAAGAAGAGTTATGTAAGTACTTATATTTGGTGCTCAGACTAAAAAAGTATTTATTTAACTGTAGGGTACCTAACTAACCCGTGGTATCTACTCTAGGAAGAAAACGAAAATGACTACAGATGAGACGGAAAAAATGAAGGCTTATTCTGTCTGTAACCTTCTCAACAGGGAGTCAGTAACTGACTCGTAGTATAGCAGGTTATTGATAACTACAGGGGATAACAAAATAGGCATAGGACCTGATAATAGGGGCTTCTACTCATTATAACTAATATATTTGCTAAACAAGTTTGAACAGACTACAGATCAAGCAGAGTAGAATTCTCATTTATAGGGGTCCTATAGGCCTGTTTTGTTACAACCTGTTAAAAGCAATTTTAAGGTTTCTTTGTTTTACTGAAGAAATTATAAGTAACAAAATGATGCCAGTAACGCAAGTGTACATTTGAGCTTTATCGAATAAAACGAAGTGGTTTAACATGACTTGTAATGTGTTTAGCGTAAAATGGCACTGAAAATGTCTTTCCACTAGCTGTTAATCAATTTCAGTTGAGGTTTTATAAAAAATACAATACTGACAGTCGACATGAATATATCTAATCCGATTACATTTATACAAATATTTTAAAATCAGCCGGCTTGATTATAAAAAATTCTAAGTTAAGTTCGTTTTTACTTTACGAACTTCAGAACGTTTTTAAGTAGGCTGGAGACTGTAATGCTTGGCTTTGTACCTATATACCTACTTTTACGAAGCTAGTCCATCAAGCAGAAATGGCGTGATAATAAACCTAATTATCCTCCACATAAAAGTGATAAGAAGAGTAATAACTCAATCAGTCACCCGTCGACATCAATCATCGGCGAGTGTACACGCGCGCCAACACATAGCTTCATTAATGTAATCACGTGGTACATTTCTATTAAGCCGTTAAGCCGAGGCGAGTCGGTTGGCCGGCTTAACTATGTTTTAATTACTTGCGATGAGCGAACGAGCACCACGGGCGAAACAACTCAATGTTAATAATAATTACAGAGTCGGTGCCGACACTAGGATTATGCTGCGTTTGCATCCTTCGAGCCACTAGTCGAGTATGTAGTAGAGTTAGATTGCTTTTCAAAAAAAAAATTCAAATTTGTGTGAAAAAAGTTTTAAAAATACCTATTGTTTTAAAAATTCTTATAAATTCTAATGAAATAGTACTTTATCAATTTTCTAGTTCTAGTTTTTTTTAAGTATGCAGGTTAAGTATTTGAACTGCATGGAGGTGACTAAATGCCGAGATATAATTTTACTGAGATGCCTCAAGTTTACTAAGTTTATACTTTATTTTAAGGGAGCATAGAGAGTAGAAGATAAATTAAAACATAACACACTTATATTTATCGCCCATCTTAGTGAAAAATAACTATAGCAGAAGGGGTCATCGTACTAACTTGGCAAGTACGAGTAACTCGCTTTAAACAGTGTAAAATTGACTAAAGTCTCAACAAGGCACCGTTTGGGCGTATTGACGCCTCCGCGCGATCCTAGCGGAGTTGTAACAGTAATTACACCAAGGTCCGACAATTAGCCCTCGAGTGGTGTCCGACAGTCCGACCTGACTCCGCCGCTGATTGCGTATCGCAGAGCCAACACTTTGACTGAGCTGCCATTAGAATAATCAAAAGCAACCAATAACCTAGTTTGTTCTCGTGGACGTGTAAACGGAACTTCTGTATAGGAGGTATATTGGTTTTGCAGAAGATATTTCTTTTGATCTGGTGTACAGTTAGTAAGGTATATTTGAGTATATTACCTACACATATCTCATGAAAACAAAAATACCTATAATGTCTCAGATTTTTATTAATTCCGCCAGTAAGTAAGGTAGGTTATATTTGAGTATTTACACATAATTATCTCATGAAAATAAAAATAATTTCATAAGCGGACCAGACACTATCAGTAATAATGACAGTATTTTCGAGTAATGACAATATACTGACAGTGTAGTGGTTGGAATGATGGTCTGACGCATACTAAACGTTGGATGTCAGTATACTGATGTAAAAATACTGTCATTATTACTGATAGTGTCTGGTCCGCTAGATTTTCATTAATTCTCTCTGTTCATTATTTCTATTTTACAAAGTTTTTATATTGTTTGTGACGTAGGTAAAAGTTAATAATAAAAAATGGACTTTTCATACAAATCAATTAGTTTGAGACCGAAGTTTGTAATGGTAAAATATACTTTTTTTGCAATTTTAATAAAGTTGTAGAACAAAATTTGCTCAGTTTCATAAGTAGAGTCACAAGTTAAGAGGTTTGCAGGAATGTCCTACTCACCCTGTATATGTTTATTTTTCAAATTAAGAAATAAGACAAAACAGAAACCAAAGAATCTAAGAATATATTGAGAAGCTAATATTGAACGTACTTGTTTTACTTTGTCTCAATTCTAAACGCCTTTATAGGTAGGTATTATATGTAATTTATCGCTATTATTCGAGTATGTGAGTATTTTAGTATGGAGAGTCCATGATTTTATTTAAAAAGTTGAAAAAAAATTACTCGAATAATATATCAGATCCGCTATTAAAATGTCATCTTGTATATGTTGCGTCCTTTCAACACCATTAATGAAAAGTAATAAAACAATAAACGTAGCACCTGATAAATCTACCACAAAATGATTCACATAACATAACCTAATTACTAAATAATCCCTAATAAAAGAGCACAGCAAAGGGGTGGAGTCGATTCTACACAGCCTGTCATTGAGACAGAGATGTACGTATACCGCGTCCACGGGTGCGAAAGAGACGGCATGTGAGTGGTAGCGCGGCGCACGCGTTAAACTAGATACTACGGCGCGGGCGGCCACAGTTAAAATAATTTATTTAACCAAAATATATGTTTCCTTCATAAGGGTTTGTATAATATACAGGGTGTAACAGAAAGGTGTGATAATACTTCAAGGTGGGCTTTTACGCATCAAACCGAACAACTTTTCCGTCCGTTCTTAAGTCCGAAAATTTCTTTGCGATTTCAACAAAATTGTAAAACAAAAGTTGTTCGGTTTGATGGGTAAAAGCCCACCTTGAAGTATTATCACACCTTTCTGTTACACCCTGTATAGGGTCCTTCTAAACTACCCGAAAAAAATATTAAAAGTATCATAAAAAATAATTAACCACGGCTTCGTCTCATGAAACTGAACAATTTTCCACAAGGAACGTATACCTACTCAATTCGCAAAAACATTTTTAGACTTCTCCTACTAATTGATCAACTGATCCGCCACTTTTGTATGGGAAGTCCAAAAATTTTTTGCGAATTGAGTCTATAAAGAGTGTTAAAAAAATGCGTTTGAGATTTAAAGGGGACTCAGGATGTCAGAATCAAGTGTGAATACAGGAAAAATATTGAAAAAATCCGTTCTACAACTTTTTTCAGTTTTCCATACAAATTCTTAATCCACTGTTCAAATTTAGTATGGTAATCTGAAAAAAATGAAGAGCGGATTTTTTAAATATTTTTCTTGTATTCTATACCTATTGTACTTACCTGATTTTGAGTAACCCCTTAAAAATTCAAACGCACATTTTTAACACTCTGTATGCTCAACTCTTAAACATGGAATCTGCTTATCACACAAACGATTGAGCTTGTGTAGGTGTGAATCGAAGCCACGACACTCGGCCTAGCAGTCAGGACTAGCCCTCAAGACATAACATAACATAAAAAAAAATCTCACTGAGAATATAGGTACATAGAAATAGTTAGGGAATACGATACACAACTTTTTATTCAAGAATGTCAATCATTATTAACTACAATTTTGATAAAGCATCTGATTCATCAACCCATACAATAGCAGATTGACACTAAACATGTACTGTTATAAAGAAAAGTGTCGATTTCAACTCCCATTGATGTCGCATTGTCGTACTTTACGGCGAGAAATCGGTGTACAGTCGCGCGGACAAATTGTATGTCATTACGGCTGTCACCGTTTTGACGGCGACCCCAAATTAATATGGGAACTGAACCGATTGAGACTTGTAATACGTAAGGTTGTGATATAGTTGTGACAGGACTTTACCAGAGATTGTCCAACGACGAAAATTTCACTTGAATCCAAAACGTCAATTCATAAGCAACATTTATTTAAAGCAAAAAAAGAATTTGATGCTTAAAAATAGTTTATTTATTACTAACAACCCATATTGTTTCCACTGTCCGAAATTGAATTAATACTGAACTGTAAATATACGAAGGTTCTCAAATTTTATTAATTTGATGATACATACATATAATTAAATGATCTATGCTAAAAACAATGAAAAAACTCCTTTGTAAGAAGAAGTTGATGAATTTTGTTTTTTATTTACAAATTGTTATTAATTAATTTCATCCTAAATAGTCAGCAGAAATGTTGTCTTCAAGTAGTAGTGTAGTTGTAATAAAATTTTCCAAAAGTGGTTGGCAACCCTACACGCAGATCGTGAGCGGCGAACAACGAGCGAAAGAGGCGCGTTCTCACGGCGAACAACTTACACAAATAGCTTAATTCGACTTTAATGATCCGCTCGCGTGAATGGACCAAATTGATTTGTCGGCGTCCTGTTGTGACGCGGTGCTGCTTTTGTGCGCGGCTGTACTGCATGCTGCACCGAGGCCTGCGGCTCGCATATTGACGAGTTCTAATGCAGGCAAAGACAAAATGCCACAGTTATTGACAGAAAGCCGGTACTGTCAGTTATCGGATGGAAATAGCGCATAACTAGCATCATCGGTGTCACTAAACGGAAGCGGTCTGGTGCGCAGGACATTTTAAGGTGCGCAAACGTTTGCGCTGATAACTGATACATAACTATATTTTATTATATTTAATTACATTACATTATATTTAATTACATTACATAAAACTACTTATAAGAAATAGGATGATGATGATGATGATGATATACTCTTTATTGTACACACACAAAAATAATAACATATAAAACAACAAAAGACACAATATTAAAATAACAATGGTACAATTTGGGCGGTCTTATCGCTAAAAGCGATTTCTTCCAGACAACCCGGTGTCCGGAAAAGAAAACAGGAAAAATAGGTAGAGCAAAAGTTACATACTAAAAGAAAGAAACTTATCAATATAAATTAAACTTAAATTAAATTAAAGGACCTTACGGAAAACAGTTTAGTGTTACAGATATATATATGTATTTTTATTCCATTTAAGGTAGCATTTCAAAAGCAAAACTAAAAACTATCTTTGCACTTATCTTTATTTTCTTTCTTTCTTATCTATTTTATCTTTCTATCCATTTGGATGGCCCATTTCAAGATGTCCCTTGTCCATATTTACTTTTGAGAAAGTGCAAAGATAGTTTTTAATTTTGCTTTTGAATGGGCCATCCAATGTTACGGAGATTCTAAAAATACATTTTATTTTAGCATTTTGCAGCATTTTAGACATTTTACACTTTCGATTCGAACCCTAATAAAAATAGCAAAAATAAATATAGCGTGCTAAATTTCTTACAGTCTTTTTGTTTCGACATCTACTAAATATAATATTTCTTTCATCATCATCATCTTCAGTCGAAAGACGTCCACTGCTGGACAAAGGCCTCCCCCCTACCCTCCCCCAAGGATTTCCACATATTTCTTTACGTTTATTGAAATCTAAAATTAATCAATTTTTCCAAGTGCCATGACTAGAAGCCACCGTTAAAATGTAGTCCGCAATTTGAATTTCACCTGTATAGGTATATTGATTCTGGAGCACCTAAGTGGGAACTTGATCTCGCGCTTTGCAAGTTAAAAAGGAATAATTCATTTAACTACAGTTAAACTTTTTCATTTGTGTCTCAAAATTAATGTTAAGTATTTCTTAAGGCGGTTGACATCTGCCACTCCCATGAAATACTGCTGTTAAAGATTTAAATAACGTGTATGGGCATAATTAACCTAAATGGAGGGTGTTTTCATGTTTAGTGAAATTGAGAAAAAACTCATTACATTGGACTGGCTGACATGAGTCGGAGGAGGCCAGAGGCGGAATACTTTAACACTAAATTATGTTTTAACATATAGTACATACATAGATCTATGTATGTACGAATTTAAAGGTTTAGATAAATGTATACAGCGTGATTTTTCGATCCCGTGCAAAATTTAATAACATTTTTCTTTTTTAGAAAGCTTATGAAACAAGGAACTTATGTCATTAATTTGTACGCCAAGTTCTTTACATTTTTTTCTAGTAATACTCAATTACTTATGGAAAATTTATGAAAAATAATAATTTTATGCAACTTAAGACCATTTATTTTTGAGACTATGTGAATTTTGGGTAAGGATTTTTTTTGAAAGTGAGCGCTCATTTCTCAGCTTTTAAAAAGTATCAATTTAATGTTAACAGTGTAATGGTTTTTTGATTAAATTATTGTTTTTGGTAACAAGGCAGAAAATTTCAAAAAATCTAAAAACCGTAATATCTTAGTAACCATACATTGTTGACCCCTGGGACCCCTGGGACCCATAATTTGTTGCAAATGACCTCTAGTACAACCCCTTTGAAGGATCACGTCGAATTATCAATCACCCTGTATACATCAGTCTGTTTCCCATATTAAAGGGAACCCAGTTTGGGCCCAGATGACCGCGTGTGATTTGTCCCTGAGTATTTGTTTATTATTATTTCTAATTGAGATGGGATTTAAACACGAAGATAACGTTCCAGGGCTAAAAGGTAACCTGTCGGTAAAAGGTAAATGTGAAGAACGAACAAACAAGTAAGCTTATCATTTAAACTGGGATAATTTGGAAAAGAGTCTACCTCTCTACGTTAATTCGGGGCAAACTTAGGGGGATATGGGGATATTTTTTTAATCTCAATCTTTATGACAATATGACGTACTTATTAACAGAACTCCAATTTATTTTTTAAATAATTATATAGATATTTTTTTTACGTTATTCAGATTGATTACAGTTTGTTCAATTGTCGAAGTATGGGAAGTTTAAATTGTTTGCGATTTTAGAAAAGTCAGTGGATAGGGTAGAAAGCTTTAGGTAAATAAATAATTTAGTTAGAGTTATCTATTATCATACCGATGTTACCCACTTATAAAGCTTTTTTACCTAACGCACAGATAAAAAATCTTGGTAAAATAGTTTTCCCATAAATGATTAGATTCTTCTCGAGGTTGTCTAGAGGAGGACGCTTTTTAACGATAACAGCTTAACTAGTTTATTTTATTTATTTTATTCAATTATTAACTTATTACAAAAAAATAAAATAAAAAAATCTAAGGGTATTGTTAAACCTTCATAGGTTTGTCTCAATACCGATTTACCATGTATACTGATTTATATTTTCCTGTTCTGCGTTGCGCATAAAGCATTTTCTCCGTTTTTCGGTCTGCCCGCGCCTGCGCACCAGGCCACATGCGTCCCATCGTGCAAATGACTCAATCAGCGGCAGGTGGCTACCGGCCCATGCGCAGCGTTGCCCGATGGCCGTCTAATTAATTTTAAAAGCTCTCAATTTTCGGAACTCTGCAGTGTCGGTCGGATAAAGGAAACCACATGAACGACGCCATCTTTTTTGCGGCAAGTAAGTAAGTACATGAAATGCATTGTATACTCGGATCGTATACAGTGTTAAAATTGTCCCTTACAGTAGGTATTTTACGTTTCCTTTTGTGGATTGTGGGTTAGTTTTAAGTAGAGTTAAAGTTAGCTTGAACAATTTTAATGGTGTAATCAAGCCAGGGATGTTTAAAAAATATGTTTTTATAGAACAATTTTTCAAAGAAACAGATTCAAACGATTTCGGCTGCATTACGCATGTCAAAGTAAGCCCTGTAAACTTAATAACAAAAATGTTAAGCACCATTTTTGTGCTATTTTGAGGATAGTTTGAGTTTTTAAATAAAAATACGACAGAAAATTTAACCTAAATTATGAGGTGACTAAAGAAGCACCTGAAAAAAAAACATGTCGTTCACGCAAGTGATCTGAAATGTCAATTATTCGACGATGGTTTAGTTGGGGATTGTACTTGTGCTAATGTTATTACATTAAGTTAACGCAGTAATTTTCTTTCTTCGAGTACTTAAGTAGTATGTAAGTGTTGTTTTTTCCACCAATGGCTGCCTTGTACGCGCGCTATAAGGGCTTGCGTCGATTAAAAACGCATCAGCATAGACGAATGCCGAGATTTCTTAAAGATATCACACCCTTTTAAAATTACGTCGGCACCAGGAGTCACACAATTTCATATTTACAACAAAAAATGCGGAGTCAATTAGTCTTGAGCTATACAGGGCGAAATTATATTCGATTCGTTCTCGTTAAACGTGGCTTTAAGACATGAAATTAAATAACTTCCTCCGAGGAACCCGTACAGTCGAAAAACAAATGTTTCGCTTTTCTTGCAAAATTTGCAAATGGACTGATTTATGGACACCAATTTTTTTTGTCCGTTTGTTTATTCATGGGTAGCATCTATGTACGAGTACCATTTTTAGGGTTCCGTAGCCAAATGGCAAAAAACCCTTATGGATTCGTCATGTCTGTCTGTCTGTGTGTCTATCTGTCTGTCCGTCCGTATGTCACAGCCACTTTTTTCCGAAACTATAAGAACTATACTGTTGAAACTTGGTAAGTAGATGTATTCTGTGAACCGCATTAAGATTTTCACACAAAAATAGAAAAAAAACAATAAATTTTGGGGGTTCCCCATACTTAGAACTGAAACTCCAAAATTTTTTTTTCATCAATCCTATACGTGTGGGGTATCTATGGATAGGTCTTCACAAATGATATTGAGGTTTCTAATATCATTTTTTTCTAAACCGAATAGTTTGCGCGAGAGACACTTCCAAAGTGGTAAAATGTGTGTCCCCCCCCCTGTAACTTCTAAAATAAGAGAATGATAAAAATAGAAAAATATATGATGTACATTACTATGCAAACTTCCACCGAAAATTGGTTTGAACGAGATCTAGTAGGTAGTTTTTTTTAATACGTCATAAATCGTAAACCGCAAATTACCTTTCATTCAATCAACTTAAATATAAAAAATATAGAGTTCAAGACATGTGTGATTATGAATTTATACGGAACCCTCGGTCGAGTCCGACTCGCACTTGGCCGGTTTTTTCTTGTTGTTGTTGTTAGCGAATAGAAAGCTACCCTGTACATAGGGTGCTTACGAAATATCTGAAAATATTTTAGCTGTGGCGTTTACTTATTTATGCATCTGAAAATCTTCCCATGAAGAACATAATAATATTTTTTTATATACCTGCTGAATTCCCACAAACATATTTGGACCTTACTAAGTTCACCAGTCATCTGAAAAATTAGTATCAGAAGCCAAATTTTTTTGTTTCTTTCAGGAAAGTTTAGCTTCATAAAAGTAGAAGCCCTGGTTTATTTTTTCATGTATTTGAGGAGGACTCAATAACTAAACGACTTTAATTTTAAAGTACCTAATAACTTTGAAATTGACAAAAAAAAGAAACATCGCTTTTACATAAAATATTTAAAAAAGTGGATTTCATGGTCAATAAACATCTGACAGACAGACAATAAAATACTAATTTTGACTCATCCAATCAACAATCTTTTTTTGAAATTTAAAATTCCGAACTAGTGGAAGCCATCTTACAAATAACCGTTATAAACGGGATAATTGGTTCACTTCATTGGTCGGTAGCTAATCGGAACTAATTTTTATAACTTACATTATTTAGATGGACTTTTATTGCTAATCGAGTAATCTTTTTTTTTGTATAACTGGCAAAGTTACCTATGATCAAATTATAATGATTGTGAGTGCTGTAAATTTCTAAATAAAAATGAAATCAATAAACACCAGGCGAGTTGGGTGTGAATGTTTCTACATTACTTCTGTAAGATACTTAATAATGTGATGACTTACAATTTGATTTATTTTTGTCACAAGAAGTCCTTAAACGATATCGCTGAATGTAACTTAAAATGTGAAAGACTGTGTTAACGATTTTAACGAAGCAATGATGTTGGAAAATATGTTAATACCTACTTGCAGTACAATAAATTATGTAGATAGGTATTTCAGTTATTTCGATTATGTTTTGAATTGACCATTTACTTTAGGGAAAATTGTGCAGTTTTGGTTTCTTATTAATCTCTCTAAATCTATCTGTCTATATAGTAAGCGTTCATATAAGTAATAATTTCATTTAAAAAAAATGTCAAGGTAAACCGAAATAATAAACAATCAAAACCAATTTATTCTATTTGAGGTTATAAATTACAGCTCGCTTCATTCCAGCCAGTGTGTATTAAAGTCTTCGAAGATTTGTAAAAAATGAAGCGTTCGAAATTTAATTTATTCAAAATTGGAACGTCACGGCGCACAAAGGCGCTCGCCACAAAGGCAGCGGTCCGTGAGTGCTAACACGAAAATTAAATGCTGATATCACAATTAATCAAGTGGCCATATTAATAATTGGTTATTCACCTCGCCGTGAGGTGTCAAGCTATATTGCTCAATTAACCGGGCGAGAATAGAATAGGGCGTGTTTGGGCTGTTTACAAATAAACTCGTTTTCCTTTGTGAACGTGTTATTGATTTATTGGTAGGTTTGGAGGTAAAGAATGGATCTTTCACCTTCCTATTATTAACTTTGAATTTCATTTCCGTTAAGAACACCTAAGGATCTAAAGCATAAAGGAATTTGTAGACTTAACGCTAGAGTAAAATTATACAGAGTGATAAAAATGTCTGGCAATATTTTCACTGTGGCTTCTAGTCATCAAATTCAACAACTTTCCCCAGGAAAGTCATACTCAAAAAGCAAAAAAGAAATTTGGACTCTTCGTACAAATCCGTTAGCTGGTTGATGAACCTTGTATGGGAAGGGCAAATTTTTTTTTGCTTTATTTGATTTTGACCATGACTTTCGTGCGGAAAGTTGTCCAGTTTGATGAGTAGTAGCCACAATTAAAATATTGCCAGACATTTTATAATATTTTTCTTCTCACTAATATTATAAATGCGAAAGTATGGATGTTTGTTTGTTTGTTTGTTCCACTTTCTTTTCATGCTGAAACTATTGAACGGATTTGGATAAAATTTGGTAGGTAAATAGAGAAAGCAATCGGCTAACACATACGATACTTTTTATACCGGAAAAGATAAGTTTCCGGTGGAATGCTTAAAAACTCAATAATTCCACTTCATCACTAGATGGCGCCACCTTAATATATTATTTCTCTCTGAACCCAATACCGCTAAAACAACTCCACATATTATACCGATTACACTTAATGGCCATACACTAGAACAAGTAAAGTATTTCAAGTATTTAGGTAGCATCATTAACCAAGACTCTAGATGTACTCAAGACATAATCACAAGAATCGCAATAGCTAAAACATCATTTAATAGTAAAAAGTCCATACTGAAATCAAAGAAAATATCTATAAAATTAAGGAAACGTTTAATAAAATGTTATATTTGGAGCGTAGCATTATATGGCAGTGAAAGCTGGACAATGACAAAAAGAGATAAGGAAAGATTGCAAGCATTTGAAATGTGGTGCTGGAGGCGAATGGAAGGTATAAGCTGGACAGAAAAAGTCACAAACGAAGAAGTGTTGGATAAAGTGAGAGATAAAAGAAACATCATAGACACTATTGAGAACAGAAGAGGAAATATGATTGGACATTTGTTACGACACGATGACTTCATAACGAACATCATGGAAGGAAAGATAGAAGGAAAGAGAGGTAGAGGGAGGCCAAGAATAAGTTACATCGATCAAGTGAAGGCCAAAGTCAATGTCGTGTCGTACCAGGAAGTCAAGGAGTTGGCAAGGAATAGAAAAGAATGGCGGTTACTCCACCGACAAGAGCCTAGCTCTTAAGATAAAGAAGAAGAAGAACCCAATTCTGAAGTCCACGCAGACGAAGTCGCGGGCGGAAGCTCGTTTAACATAAATAGACTTAACACTGGAGTACCTAAAATTATATTTTCAAAACAATCCTTTGGCTCCCTGTTTGGAGCCTGGCCTAAACTTCCCAAGATACGAGAACCAGTGATGGACCAGTAATTGGGATGTAACTGATTGTTAAATGTGAAAGCTTATAATACCTTTAGTAAGACTTTATAATGTTGTCGACATATACGTAGTTGGTAAAATATGGAACTATGTATATATTTGACGCTTGAAAGGAAAAGTTGACTAAGCGACATATGGCGCTTAGTTAACTTTACTTTTCAAGCGTCGAATTATTTTTTACAGATTTAATACAGGGTGTAAGGGACAGGTTTCCGAAAACTTTAAGGGCTTGCTCAGTAGACGAAATTGAACAACTTTCCACAAGTATTTTTTTTAGGAATCGAAAAAAAAAACAGCTTCTCCATATAAAATTATAAACTTGATTGGACAGTTTGTATGGAGAAGCCAATTTTTTTTTCGTTTCCTGAAAAAAAAACTTGTGGAAAGTTGTTCAGTTTCATCTACTGAGCAAGTCCTTAAAGTTTTCAAAAACCTGTCTCTTACACCCTGTATACTGTTGTAACACAGAGAAATAATATCATCGTGTAAATTCATCCATCCTTGAAATCATCCTGAACAATTATCATAAACCATAAGCTGTAGAAAGTGCCCTTGCGCTGGCAATAAAACTAATATTTTAATAATACATTTTTAATACTCCACAAACAGATTTAGTGTTATATTTTAATCTACACAAATGGCTCGTAATCGGTCGGCTGTTTTCATTTCAATCCTTCGCTCCGTTCTTAGTAGGGATGTGACTAAAGTTGAAAGAAATATTGATATCGATAGAAATAATAATATGGTCCCGATTGTACCCTTTCAGTACGGAATCCTAAAAAACAACATACAGGATTTTGTTTCATGAGGATTATGTATTTTTTAAGATTACCTATGTATTTATTTATTCACGATTTTTTTGCTTAATTATAAACATACGATAAAAAACTGCATTTAAACAATATTATAAGAACAAATGAATTGCTTTGATGGAATGAAGCTCTACACAGATTTATTTATATGTTATTATATTCTTCTATTATCAGAAAATGATTGGCCCTTATAATGTTGTTGTTCAGCAAAACTATTTTTATCGACTTTTCTTTTAATGGCACATCACTATAAAATGGTTTAGACGGGCGGCAATACGTGTGATTATTTATGGTCGATATATTTTCGGGATTAGTGAGAAAATTATTTCATTTCGAGATAGCTTTAAACCGGGTATGGTTCGGATGATAACTTGACATTGACAGCGCTATTAATTTTTATTAAATTCCTGTCAAATAAGTAAAGCTACCGACGACGAGGGCCCGCCATAAAAACTACCTACACTCATAACATTAAGTTGTATTATTTTGAATTTAAAATTTTGTTGGACCTTTTTTTTGAATCGAAAGTACTTTTATGGTAAATGAAAGGACTAAAGAAATCCCAAATGTCATATTTTGAGCAAGAGAAAACGTAATTCAGATTTAATAATGTTGTAAATTATTTCGCTTTCGAATAAAATTAGTAATTTAATGAATAAAGAATATGTCGATTTCGATTAATTAAAAAGAACATTGATTTCAAAACGGTAACATGTCACGCACGCTATAAGATTAACATATTCTTCGTGTCTTTTCGGAAGCGAGGACGACGATTCGTGTTCCTTTTTCAAATAATCTTTTTTTTAACTGAATATTTGGTACAAAATAGATAAGATTAGAATTCACTTTATGGCCTGTTCGCGTGTCTAATTAACGTTAGATATAAATTTAACGCATTTCTAACGTATTGTGATATAAAGGTATCTTCACACTGACTATGAGCTATTTGAGAAATGCAGATTTTAAATAATTGATATAAGGTATTGGAGAAAGTTCGTAAGAAATTACAGAAAAGGTTAATGGTGAAAGCTATATAGATATTTTTAAATGTAAGAGATGCAACGCAATATTTCTGTCATCACCATCAGTCAAAAGACGTCCACTGCTGGACAAAGCCCCCCCACAAAGGATTTTCCCACCGTTCCAATTTTGCAAAATAATTAACACCCCACTGGTAAAATTGCATCACGATCGCAAAATGTAAGGACACTACTGACTCTATAATCTATTTAGCCATTTTGTATATACGTGGAGAAAAAAAGGTGATGTTACATATTATATAACATACAAATACTTACCTAAAAACCTTACCCTCGCTTGGGCTGTTTGGTAAAAAATACAAATTCTATAAATAAAAATCCGAGCTTATTTAATATTCGTCATTAGTATAGTGGAAACTTGTCTTTACTTTTTTTAAATCTTTCAATTAATTCAACACAATAATTTAATTGGTTAAAGACTGATTGTTTATTAGCAGCCAATATTTAAATGAAATGGAGATTTTAGTAAATTTATAACTTAATTAAATCTAATTTAGAGTTATTAATATACGGGTAAAAAATTCAGACGGGTTATCGGCAGTTGGTTTTGGTAATATTCTTCTTCTTATCGTGTGGCGTGGCACAATTTAACCGAAGTTGCATTAAGAATAACCCGCGATTGCATTAATGTGTTCCGGCAAGGAGATAGGATAGCCAGTTTCCCTTGATAGGAATCTTGGTAAGCACGCTTCCATCTTCGGCATCATCGTCACTTACCACCAGGTGAGATGATGCCAAGAGTTTACTTGTGGATAAAAATCGTAACGTGATGCTGTACAGGGGTAAAGTGTCATAATCTTACGATAAGTTAACATTTTTTTTTATTAGTTGTTACCCTAAAACATTTAGTTCATTTCAAATATTATATTTGTTAAAAACTACAACAACTTTTTAACTATATAACCAGTAACTTTTATGGGATTTCAAGATCAAAAACTCCAGAGCTTAACATACAACCTTCAAAATTTCTTCGTGTTGCTTATATAAGTATAATTGTGTTGTTTTAGCAGTAGGGCTTCCAAATACACATGTGAAAAAATCTTTGATAAGGTGAACAGCTTTAAAAGCAAGTTTTTTTTCTAACTCCAATCAAGTATCAGTCTAATCTATTACAGAATGATCGAATAAAGCCATATTAATCAGCCAGTAATTTAATACCAAAATCCCAATTTACATATTATATTAATCAGTAGGAGTGTGACCAGCCGCCATGAAAATTTATGGAAAATATAACGGAGCACGATAGTGTTAATAATTAACGTTATTGAATAACGTTCCCAGCTCATTATGAATTTAAAGCGTCAACCTAATGATAATGAGCTTATATATTATATACCCATTATAACATGTGCACGAATTGGGCAGTTGACTGCATCAAATATAAATTATATTGTAAATTATTGTTCACAAAATAAAAAAGTTACTCTTTTATTGAAATTGCACGAAAATGTACTCTGTTTTAGTCATCTGATTGTGAGCTACTCAAATGTCAAAAACGTCATTTAAAAAAGAAGTTTTAAATAGCGAAGTATGTATGTACTTACATATGTTTAAAAACGTCATTACTTCGTATAGTCGTTTCCATGCTTAATATGTATTTTTTATTCATAAAAAATTGCACATGTAATGAACTCCAAGCCAGTAAGTTTTACTACTGTTCTAATAGAAGAGCTATTTAGCGAAGAATATTTCAATATTAATTGTTTATAAAGTCTAAGATATTAGTCTATAAGATTTTGAGATTTTATAAAAAGAAATAACTCAAATGACTAGCAGTCAACTATCGGATTTGGCGTATTTAGTAGCGATTACACTATCCTGAATTCAGGAAGCCTAACTAGGTGTTCGTAAGGATGGCAGGTGTAACTCTGCGATTCGAACGATTTTTTTCTAGAATATATAGTTTTGTTCAGGATGGCGAGTGTACCTATTTTTTAAAATTTCTGCGAGTACAGAGAGATACACAAAATATAATAAAAGGTACAGTAAGTACACTGTAGGTATAGGTATTCTAGAAAAAAAATCGCAGAGATACACCCGCAATCCTGACGCACACCCAGTTAGGCTTCCTGGATTCAGGAAAGATTAATCGCTACCACTTGTCGTGAGTTACAAACGAGTGTAGGTAATAATAATATTAATGATATAATAATAATATCTGGGACAAACTACCTATAGCGCGAATTTTTTTCGAAGTGATCGGTGTGCGGTAACTTTAGAATCATTTTGGCTGCGATTATGAGTGTCATGGATTTAAATACAATTTGAATGCGAACAGGTATTTCATACAAAGTACTAAATCTGTTCTTGTTTTGTAAAATACATTACGATATATTGTATTAAAAGTTGTTTGTTATCGGCTGAATAGATTCGTGTATCAATATTAATTCTGGCTGACGTAACGATCGCGCCCACAACACCAATAAATCTTGAGTTGTGTTGTTGTGTCCCGGAGCTATTTGGAGCATTTTGTTTGGGCAGGCCTTTTTTCACTTATGATCATAAATAGAGAAGGAAATGTGACATGTACGTACCTACATTCTTTTACCAGCCTGTGACTGTGTTAATCTAATATACCTAAGTACTTATTGTTATCTAAAGTGAGTTGCTATTTCATTGTTTAGAGAAATCTTTATAAAATAGAAATTAAAACATCTATGGATATGTCAATGACATAATTATTATGTCATCAATAATTTTGCCGTGATCCATGAGTGATAAACATACACATACATACATAATTCGTTTTATATACAGACATTAAACATTTTCACACAGAGAACGTTTCATTTGTTTTTTGGTCACATATGTAAATGTTTGCCCTGGGTGAGAATCGAACTCATGACCATTGTATTATTAGCGCTAATCACTGTCAATTAACATTATAATTTGCATAAAAAGGAAATGTATTATATTAAGAAATACTCAAAATCCATTATCCAAATAAATTATTTTCATTTCATTTTAATTTATTTGCAAAAAAAAAAATCTGCGTCAGTCATGACCATGAGTATTTAGTTGTTGTACAGACAGCCACAAATATGATATATCTCAACCACGCGTAACACCATGTATCACGACAGATTGAACTATAGCTTTAACAAAACGAGAACCATCGGGTTATTAGGAAATCATATAGGTATTTAACAATGGATGGAATACAGAAAAGACATCTACCAGTTGAAAATTGCGATAGATGTTGCAAAGCAAAGTGCGAATTACGTTTTACCTTATTAATTACCTTTTTAAAAATAGGGGATCAGATATCTCTGTGGCTAGTGTAAATACCTTTATGTTGCGTAATAATTTAGTTCTTAAATACTTTCTAAATATATGTATGTCGTCTTTTTCTGGGATGAACCTAAATGCGTCCTGCGCAAGAGACAGGTCGTCGCTGCATGCTCCGCACGGCCATCAAACCTTTGTTCGTTAACCCTCCACATATAATTAAGGATGGCTCAGAGCCTAAACACATAAATCATAATAATTTAATGCGGTACCTTTCCCTGGTCCCTGGCTGCAGCGCGTTAAGGCCATTTTTTCCTGAGTTACGGCGCATCTGCCCCTTTCCAGCTTTAGTCAGAAACACCTCGGAATTGACAGCTTTATAAATGTAAAGCTTTGTGCACAATGTGGAAGCAAACTATGTAGAACTGAATGAAGGAACAATATTTTGATTTGTTAAAAAACTTCCCACTCATTTGTCGGATTCGCGACTGCTGTAAACAATTTTTGTCTTTAGTCTGACGAATATTGTTGCGGATATTTTTTCTGTAGCTCTAATTTCTGCAGCAAACCTCATAGTTTAATTTAAAAAATAAACATAATATTAAAAAAATATATATTTAATATATCAGTAGGTGAGCAATTTTGGAACATTTGCTTATAATTTATTTTTGATGCAGTCATCTACCCAGTCGTAAAAAAGTTTTTGCAATGACGCACCACTGTTAGCCGCGTCTCTACCTTCAGTAACATGTGCACTTTGACACAAACCATACCAAATGACATGTCACTTCATGAACACAGCCTTACAACACGAGAGGGCCGTGCGAGCCTCGCAACCGATTTGTATGGAAACAGGCTGTAAATAACAACCGTCTCGAGAGGCGGCGGGCATTCACGCTCTTTCAATCTCTGAGCGCCTAGTACTCGCTCAAAGACCTCTTTATTATCCAATGGGTAATCGAAGCGGACTTAATTATTTTCACTCGTATACTGGACACGACGTCTCACTTGCTTTTATTGGTTTGACTTAAAGAGCGCAATTTTCTTTAATGTAACTTTGAGTAAGTTAATGGTAAAGTTTATATTTTCATTTAAGTTTAGTGCTTTAATTTGAAAATTTTCTGGTGCAGTTTGGTATGCGAAACCAAAAGAGTGGTTTGTTTGTTTTAAAATCTTTCTTAAATTATTCTACTTCTGCATTATTCCGACATGAATGGTTTCCGATTCCCATTGAAAATTCCCTGTTTTTCTCGTACTTCTGTGTATATCTTATGACTTCTTTGACATCGTATTTCTGTTCTTATCAAGTCCAGTTAGTGATTCTTGGGCTTGCCTAGGAACTTATACCGTGATAATACCTCTTTGTTAATGTTTGTTTACTATTTTAAATAACATATATCTTAAGGATCGACGTCTATTTACGAAAAAAAACGAACATTGAGAAAAAAATGATTTTTTTTCAGCAAGAAACGTCCTCTATTCGATTGACCTAAATTTAATTTTTTTATAACAAAAGTTGTTTAGTGTCATGAGTAAAACTTCCATAAAATGTCTGTTGCTATTTACAAGAGCGAATTTATAATTTAGCTATCATCAAGCCGACTAACTACATAACGGCATCTCAACACTTCAAGTAACAGAATATAGTAGGCGATTTGTCCGTTGTCAAATCAACGCAATGTCAGGGTGTCTGGCAGATTGATTGATTAGCTCAATTGTAGCACCACCGTCTGCGCCACTTATGATGTGAATAGATACTAGAGGAATTCGCCTATAACAGTCCTACCTAGCAGTGAAAGTTTCTACATAACAGAGAAATACGAGTAAGCGAAAAAAAAATGGGTGAAGACGGTACGTTTAAGATGTAGTTCTTCCCATGTGGATATACACTGGTGGACAAAAAAATCGACTCAAGATTTGTTGCTCGACTTTTGAAAAAAAATTAAGTCTACAAAACTGCTAAACACTTAAAGCAAAAAACTAGAAAACCATCAAACTAAAATCATAAATAGTAAACACACAGTTTTTGAACTTTTGGTTTAGTTTTATTTTGCTAGATTGAGCTAATTTTCCAAAAGTCGTGCATGAAACTTTGAGTCGATTTTTTTTGTCCATGAGTATAGTTTTTTGAATGTTGGTTGATGGTGTGCACGCGCAGTGTGCGAGTCATAAGCGGCTCGCGAGCTCGGAATTGAGTTTTTTAGGTTAAACTATATCCTGTCTTGTTCCCCGCCATCTATCTAAACCAAATTCCAATGAAAACGGGTGAATGTAATAAAAAACGTCGGTTTGTTATTTTGTATTATTTTTGAATCTCCCGGTGTTTTGATTCCGGTGAATCCAGAGAGAATTCGATATTTTTGTCATTCACACAAACAAACCCATAAACTCACTTTTGAATTTATAATATTAGTAAGAAAGTAAGAATAATCTTGATAAGACGGCGTCTTGGTAAGTAAGATGTCGAATTTGTCAAATACGATGCTGAAATTTAATGTCAGCAGCAATTATATTATCAGCAGCGGGCAGTCCTCGAAAGTCCAAAGCAAACTTTAAGGGACTCTACAAATACTCGTCTTCTATACAAACTTAACATGCATTTTCTTGAACACTAACTGGTCAATGTGAATAAAACTTTAGAAATACAATACATACATATATTCATCAATCCGCGATTCCCTTATAAAATTAGTATAATCCAGTATTCCTTCTGTTTAGGTTTCTTGATAAACAGTCCATAAACAAACACGAGAACAGAAAGAAAAGCGTTGTCCCAATATAACATACACATGTTACTTAGCATTAAACGACAAAAGGCCATCATTTTACATTTTTATGGTTCCGTGCGCAGAACTATTTAGGGCCAGGAAATTCGGCAGGCTGCAGGCTTCGCTGTTCGGTAGCTAATTTGGAAAAGTGATAAAAAAAAACTACGATCGATTTCGATGAAAAAGAAAATGGGGTAGCGAAATAGCGTCGCGTCGCGTTTAAATTGATCGACGAGGTGACACGGTTTACGTACAGGATGTTAAATGTTACCTTTGAATTGGGATCAACTCTATCCTTTTCAGTTTTTAGGGTTCCGTAGCCAAATGGCAAAAAACGGAACCCTTATGGATTCGTCATGTCTGTCTGTCTGTCCGTCCGTATGTCACAGCCACTTTTTTCCGAAACTATAAGAACTATACTGTTGAAACTTGGTAAGTAGATGTATTCTGTGAACCGCATCAAGATTTTCACACAAAAATAGAAAAAAAAAAGAATACATTTTGGGGTTCCCCATACTTAGAACTGAAACTCAAAAATTTTTTTTCATCAAACCCATACGTGTGGGGTATCTATGGATAGGTATTCAAAAATGATATTGAGGTTTCTAATATCATTTTTTCTAAACTGAATAGTTTGCGCGAGAGACACTTCCAAAGTGGTAAAATGTGTGTCCCCCTGTAACTTCTAAAATAAGAGAATAATAAAACAAAAAAAAAATGTGATGTACATTGCCATGCAAACTTCCATCGAAAATTGGTTTGAACGAGATCTAGTAAGTAGTTTTTTTTAATACGTCATAAATCGTAAACCGCAATTTACCTTTCATTCAAGTTACAACGAACTACAAGAACTTTTATATTATGTTACTTGCTGCTACGGAACCCTTTATGGGCGAGTCCGACTCGCACTTGGCCGCTTTTTTTTATGCATGCATTTGCCATTACAGAATCATGTTGCTGTTGTAATATACCTCTGTCAACTTTTCGTGGTACTCTAGTATTGCGTTCTCGAATAACCGAAGTCTGGTTACTTTAAAATTGATTACGTCATTTAAGTTTTCATTTAAATCGGCCCCTGTCTCCGACAAACAGACAATTGGAGCAAAAAAAAATTTCTATCGTTTAGCTTATTTTCCGTGGAGAGAACGTAATACTAGAGTATTACGTTCGTTAAACAACCGAAGTCGGGTTACTTTAAAACTGAGTACGTCATCATCATTATCGGTTATAGGCCAGTAGGGAATCCTATTAGCTGATGAAATCGGCCCCTGTCTCCGACAAACAGACAATTGGAGCAAAAAAAAATTCTATCGTTTAGCTTATTTTCCGCGGAGACTTTTTAAAATCTTTATAGAAAGTAGGTTAGTTCAATAAGAAAAAAGACCATACCATACCATGCCTTTCATTAAAAAAACCCTTCTTTATATAGGTAATATAATGTCAAGGGTATTATTATCTTGACTCCAGCCTCCAACTCCCTGCATAACGCTCGCGTTGATGTCTTTTATATGAGTCAGTTTTTAGCCGCAAGTGTTAGGTGTTGTTTATACATACAGGGTGCAAAAAAGTGTAGAACCCGTAACATGGCCTGCTACTCATGACACTGAACAAGGTTTGCTCTAACGTTTTGCTCAGACAAAAAAAGCACTCTTCACACAAATTGATCACATGTTTGGTCCCTTTTTTTTGCATTTTGATTCTATTTGGTTATTATCATTCCATTTGTAAGTCGTGTTTAATCCCTATAAAAAATTCTAAGGCCTTGGAGTTACCAGTTGCGGTAAAGTGTAGTTTGGACTATTCCTAAGTGCATGTAATGCGAAAATCTACTTTATTATAGTACAAACATTACAAACAAATTTTAGTCACCGCAGTGAATCAACTAGGTAACAAATAAGGCCTAATACTCAAGATTTCTCCCAAAACGATTCAAATATTAAAATTCCGGAGTTAACAACCTAATTTAAACCACAAACCGATATGTAACTACGCGCACGTACAAATTATACCGCGTTACTTTATGTAAATCCACGCACCGCGAGTAAAATGCGATAATAACATTTTTTTTACCTTTTTTGAGTTGTCGGCTTGATTCGCCGCACCGCCTGAAGAGAAGAAGACTTTTAAGATACGGTTACATCACTACAATTGAAACTAAACTTTCAAATTGGTTGTTTTAAAACTTACTTTACAACGAGAGTTTTGTGAGCTTTGCTAAGAAAAATTGTATTTTATACAGATAATAATAATAATATCTGGGACAAATCACACACGGTCATCTGGCCCCAAACTAGGATTCCCTGTATCTTGGGAACCAGAGACTGATATACATACACATATACTTTTAAATACATACATATATAGATATAATACACCCAGACTCAGAGCAAACAATTCTGCTCATCACAGAAAAGTTTGCCCTGTGTGGGGATCGAACCCACGACTCTCGGATCAGAGGTCAGGATTGCTAACCACTTAGCCACCGAGTCAGTCAACGTAGTTCAAGATATACGTAGTTTGAAATAGATTGGTGTAGAATATGTACACAGACCTACCATAAGGAAGGCATAACGAAGCCGATATGCCAAGGGCTCGTTCTCATGAAACTAGTTTTATTACAAATAATTTGATAGATTCACAAAAAAATAATATCGAAAGGAATAAAAAATAATCTCTGGTATCGAACATGAGACGAATTTGATAGAGATTAATTATATTTTTTCCATTAGTACATCGTATTACTAACACCCAAATTTTATTTATTTTTATTTATTTCTTTAACAAGTTACAAGAAAAATCAACATGCTTGTATCTTAAAAATATAAACAAAAGCATAGGTTGACTTATTACTTCCTAAGTTAAGGAAAAACCCTGTATTTTAAAATAAGTAAAACGCTCTTCCCACCATTTATTTGACACAATTTAGATACATTGAGTGATCGAAATATTTTAAACAAACGATATGTCTTAATTTCTATATATATATTATATATTATACATATACGAAAGAAAATATTTCAAAAATGTAAGAGAAATTAAATTTACGTTATTACATTTATGAGATCCTCCGTTTCCGAATACCTAGGACTTTTTTTGCAGCGATATTTATTTATTTCATATGTACTGTATAAGTTAACAACCCACAGCATTTTATGAGAACACAGTGTAATTGATACAACTATGAAGTATGAGTTCAAAGGGAAATAGAAATGCCAGGTCTATAGTTAAATGTCTATAACTTCGCCGCCACGCCGCAGTGAGTTTAGATAGTCATCTACAGCCTGTAATGACGCCGGGCCGAAGAAGTCATTACTCATTTTTTTAATACAGTGTTTTGTTGAAACGACATTTTCACTAGCGTAATCACGAAAGTACAGGCAATATATCAACGTAATAAAAGCCAAGTTATAACGTATCTTAATTGTGCTGTGATTTTCAATTTTGATGTCTTCATTCCGTCCGTCCATTGCATCGTTCTGTTCTGTTTCAATTTATTGTTACCTGTGTTGGCGTTTTATTGTTTGTCGATGAAATAAAGCCAATAAAGGGCGTTATCGATAAAGCTAAACTAATGGTTTTATAGATAGTGTAAAATAATGGACATAGTAAATTGTCATTTTAGTTTTGTTTGTTGACGAATTTCCTGATAACTGTTTGATTGTCTGTGTATTCAGTGGTACTATTATATGTGTGTGACTCTATACAAAACAGAAAAAAGTACCTAATAGTACCTGGTTTCTTGAAAAGGTAGCTTTTTAAGTCGCTGCCTATGAAACTGAAGTTTTCCGTGGAAGCCTATGTATATTTAATTTGGACAGTGCATTTTCATACCGACTACTTTAACGGTGAAGGAATACATCGTGAGAAAACCTGCACATCTGATTTCTAATAGATGAGTATGTTGGTCGCGTTGCACACGTCCGTAGGTGTAAATCTAAATGCCCTACACGTGACCGCGGGTGATACTAAGTGCAACACTAGGCAACCGTTGTCTATACCTTGTGGATAGAACGGTTAAATGTGCCACACGATAAGAGAAGAGATTTGCATTTTTTTATTTTATTTATAAGACGATCAGTAAATTTTGTACTTTTCTTAACTTTTTTTACCATTACAAACTAATTAAAATACTTTCTTATTGACAGACAGATCCCCTTCTCTGGAGACCATTGTCTCTGGTAATACTTTACTTGCGTAGAGGTCCCCGAACCTTTCTCATTTGCTGAACAAAAACTGAAAGGCTTTATTCACAACAACACAATGTATGGACGGAAACCACAACAAATAATAGTTTCCGTCAGTATGTATTGAGTTATAGCCAGTTACTTTGGTAAGAGTTCAGACCTTTTTATGATTACGGCGAGACATGCGAATCTCATCTCAAATGTCGGCGTGAGAGGGTAGTGAGAGTGTTTGTTGGTGTCTACAGGGCCATATTCAGGACCCAATTGACCCTTCAATTAAATATATTTAAATCAAGTTTAGTAAAATATGTGTTACAGAGGAAACTTTCCATGGAAAAACATCAACGCGAGCTTCAGCACAGCAACCTACCGAATTAAAAAACTTAAATAAATATTTTTTTTGGGAACCAAAGAAAACAAAGAAAGAAGAGAAACATATTATTACCAAAACACAACACATATATAAATTATTACAAAAAGTGGACTAAAGGAGACGTTTCACGGGACTATGGAGCTTGGACCTGATCTGTGTACTAAACATCATAAATAAGTCATTAGAAACATAGTATTTTCTAATTGTACATTTCCTTCGATTTACCTTTGTTACGAGGTTCATCTAGTTTCTCAGATTTAACAATCGCAACACATAAATCACCCACCATGGCGAAGCGAGCGCAATTTTGAGCATTTTACGTTCAGAAACTAGATTTTGTACATACCATTGAAATTAATAATTTAGTTGTCCAACAAGTAACTCGAAAACCAGCTGTTATGCCTGTAAAAGAGGCAAGGCATATCCGCAGATTTAAAAAATCGTACACCAATGTCAGAAATTAGAACAGAAGGGTGTTCAGTCAGTCAGAGTCAGAGAAAGCATCTGAGGAATATGTGGACGAAGCCGTAATTTCTGAACGTGACCTACTATTGCAAGCTTCAGTGTTACCATTTATATTGTAAAAAGTGCTGACAAAACATTATGCTTGAACCACGCAACCCGGCTTCTTATAATTTTTTTCATTATTTTTCCTAGAAAGCCTATATTTTTCTATATTTATCGTACTACGTACATGTCCAGGCACAAAATGAAACGTGTCCTTTATATTTATATTTACAATTACATTTACATTTACATTTAAATTTACATTTACATTTACGTTTACGTTTACATTTACATTTACATTTATATATATATATATATATTTATATTATATTTATATTTATAGTGGATAAAATTAATTCATGCGGTGCCGTGCTCAGGAACACTGAAATTAAATCATTGAAATTCCCGTATATGCACACATAAACATTATTTAATAGTAAGGTAGTTTTGTATGTTCGGATTTGGAGACAAGCGCGTAGGGGCAAATGGGAAAAACCCGGATCCTTCACATAGTAATTGTTTTTTTAAACTGATTGTGAGAGCTCGTGCTTTTTCTGCAAGCAAAAATTTCCCCAAGACGACTATTGCACATGATCCTGGTGATAATGTCATGCCAGCCTTGTAGAAATAAGAAGTTTTGAACATAGTAGTATCTCTAACAAAGAGAAGTCCAATGGCCCCTCCTGCCGCCGGCCCTGTGGTGTGTAAAGTTGCTGAAATGGCGTCGGTGATGGCTCAATCAACGCAAGCGCAGCGGCGGCGGCGCGGCGTGGTGACGTGTCGTCAGCAAACAATTTGCTATACAATGTTCGAGGAATCCTCATCTTGGGTTGCGAGCGAGATGATGTTACTCCATTGCGGTCTATGTACTTATCCAATATAGATTTTATTTTATACTTTGTGAAGTTGAATCAAACAGAACGGCTTATTTAAACATTCATGAATGTTTTTCAGTCCGTTCTTCCTCTTTCATTCCGTCATTGCTGAGGATTGTGACTACATGTCATCATTCACTAGACGCGATCTTGGGTCAAGTAGGCCGCTCAGCGCAGACTGCCTACCACTTTCCTCTTTTCGGTATCGGACCATCTCGTTGGTGTTCTTCCTCTTGCATGTTTTCCCTCCATCTGCGCCAGAGTAATCGTTCTTTCCAGATCATATCGTATCTCGTATCCCGATCAAAACCCGTTTTCGCATATTGTAGATTATAATATAAATGTGCCTTATAACATAATGTGTCGTGTTTTTTTATTTATTTTACAAATCTGTTAAATAGCAGCTAACTATTCAATTTTCGTTATACTTTCCCTAGGTATTTCAGACAGAACGATATCACCAAGCGTAGTGAAACAGATTGAGTGCGAAGTATTCTTTTAGCTGCAAACTTTTTGTGCCCTCCATTCTTTTCTTGTATGCAAAGTAAAATATATTTTATCCTGAGAAGTATAGGACTAAACATATTAAATACTACAACGACACAACGTGACATTATCATTACAATAATAATGTTTATTAAAATTATGTAAATAAAATTAATTGAATTTATTTATGAATAGCCTAGCGCCAACTGAGCACAGCTTTTTTTAAATAAACGAATTTTGCAAGTATGTATAATTATTACGAGTACAGCTAATAATTACTTCACAAATTTTATTTTAGTTGCTGTAACTGTTTCTTATTGGCACACATTATCTTTGCTGCACCTGTCTAAGTGTCTACGAATGGGGTTTTCAAGGATTTTAGGGAAGTTTATTCAGTTTCATGAGTTTAGTTCATACACTTTAAAAATAGCAGCTCGACTGTATAAAAATTTCAAAATTCTCTTTATTAATTCGGTATGGTTTCCTTGTACGTATTTGTATAGTTTCACTAGTATTGTTTACTTTTGTTTTGTATTGCATGATTGATATAAAATTATGTTAACACTTATCTATTGACGAAAACGTCTTCATTACGCTGTAGCTCAGTGAAATGATCCATTTCTCCCTGTGCCGAGCGCCCGCGCCGCGCCGCGCATTCCGTGCTCAGCGGGGTGCGTCCGCGCTCTCGCCGGGGCGCCTCGTTATTAGCACCTCCAGCCTCAAAGAGCAGCGCGCCGCCGCCGCCTCGCACACCACCTGATCTTGATCCTGTATCATCTGTACGTGTATACATGGTGTTAAAAAAGTGCGTTTGAAATTTTAAGGGGTTACTCAGATTCAAGTAAGTACAGGAAAAATATTTAAAAAATTCC
Organism: Coleophora deauratella; assembly: GCA_958295455.1. Lineage (NCBI taxonomy): Eukaryota > Metazoa > Arthropoda > Insecta > Lepidoptera > Coleophoridae > Coleophora > Coleophora deauratella. The sequence goes on along the minus strand of OY282397.1, from coordinate 13,537,337 downwards.
GATCTATAACTTTTTTTCAATGTCCCATACAAACTCTTGATTCACTATTCAGATTTAGTATGGGAAACTAAGCGTATTGTAAATCGTTTTTTTTTTATTATTTTTCCTGTATTCTATACTTAATTCTGTAATCCCTTAAAGTTTCAAACGCACTTTTTTAACATTCTGTATATACTTATAGTTAAATTTTCATAATTTTAAATCCAAAAGTGTATCTATCTGTGACACGCTCGCGCTAAAGCTGCAGTACTGATTTCTTTCATAAGTACTTAAAAAAATCTTGGAGGTTTTTTTTTTTTTTTTTATGGCAGAGGTGGCAAACGAGCAGACGGATCACCTGATGGTAAGCGATTACCGCCGCCCATAGACACCCGCAACACCAGAGAAGTCACAAGTGCGTTGCCGGCCTTTGATTTGGGAGTACGCTCTTTTCTTGAAGGTTTGAATGTCGTATCGGTCCGGAAATACCGCAGGCGACAATTCATTCCACAGTTTGGTTGGTAAACTTTATTATATACAGGGCTTTTTTTCTTAAAAAGGCGAATAGTAACAGTTATTAATTATCGTTTAAGGGAAACCTGCTTTACTACGAACTCATGAACCTGAAAATTAGTTCTATGACTTTTCCAAAGTAACAAAAAAAAGACATCTCATAAAAATTTTGTAGACTTCAGCTTATTAACTTTAGAGAAAAGTTCAAAGTGGTTTATTTACACCTTGAGTATTAGTAAACCTTTTTAATAAACAAACGTGTCACTAATAGAGTTGCCGCGAATAGTAAGTAGTAATGGCGAATAAGCGAATATTTGTCATTGCCTGTTGCGAATAGTCGAATTATTCGCCAAAATTATTCGACATCTAAAACGATCCTTTCATGTAAATTATTAATATTAAAGAATAATATCTAATGATATGAGGTTGTAAAATATAAAATGCTTTACATTGATTTTTCGTAACACATGAATTAATTAATTATTTCCTATTTTACATGAATCTAACAATTATATATTCTATGATTTTTGAGAAGACAATAAATGTTATACGTATCATTTTTTAAACCAGTTTTAATGAGTACGAAATAAAAATTATTGTTCAATTTTTCAAAAAAATCTTTAGTTTTTGTATACATAATATTAATGAGCTTTTAATTATTCGTCGAATAGCGAATAATAGACACAATTATTCGCTATTCGACGAATAATAAAAAAAATTCGAACAATGACGAATAGCGAATAATAGCGAATATTCGCGGCAACTCTAATCACTAATTAAATTGAATAATTTTCCTAAATTTATTGGTCCTTTTTATAGTGGAGGTTTTCATGGTAAACATGTTTTATTTCATGAGAAGCATCTGCTTAGGCTTTTTTTACAAATAAGATCTCACAATACTTATCGTTAGAACTAGAATTTTACACATTTCCTGATCACAAAAAATACTGCATTGCTTCTACCGTTACCCTTCCCAAAACGTCAATAATATAAAATAGAACAATAAAACTAAAACAACGACCCAACAGTTGCGCAGACTCATCTTCAGAACGCACCCTGCGCGCGCGGCTCTCGTTGATTGGCTGGTCTCCCCAACTGAGGGCTGGGCAAAACAATGATAGGACGGTTTTATACGGTCTGTTAATTATAATTAGCTAAGTATGAGTATGGATAATTAACAAGCGATAGAGAAAGAAACCGTTAGTTGGAGGAGATGGGGACAGTGAATGATATTTGGATGAGTGTGGAAACCTACCTTTAAAGTAACAAACAATGTATAAGACAATTTAAAATTTTGATTTAGAATTTGTACAGTATCTTAATTTTGATTTTCAGATATAATTAATTACACTAGAATCTGTTGCCGGGAAAATTGTTGCTGTTTCTGACTATATACGGTATGCTAAATTCAAATAGATTATAATTAGAAAATTTTGATCAGGTCTAGTTTTTGAGTTTTAGATTATTGAATTTTTGACAAATGTATGAAAATCACTTTCTGTTTACATCGATAGTTTTAACGAACTATTTCATAATTCTCTGTTTTATATGTAATGGCAGCAGGACAATTTTTTTACGAGCTACAAGTGGCTCTTTGACAAAATTTTGGTTTTTTTTTAAGTTATTTATTCAAAATAATCATAAATTACATATTACAATACATCTATCATTACACTAAAAACCTATAAAGATTTATCTGTGTAATGGAGTCAATACATAGATATGAGTAGTGAGTGCTGGATATTTAAATTACACAATTATTCCATAACAATGAGGTGCGGATTTTTTAAATAGTACTTTTTGTAAGCGCTTTTGTATTTCGTGGATTCTGCGTACATTTATTGTAATTCTGTTGGTAGCTCATTCACATAATATGGTATCAGATAATTTGATATTCGAGTTCCATATAAGTTTGTCACTTTAGGTAAGTGGTATCTATTAACAGGAGTAAGCTGTCTCAAATGCACTGGTCTATTGCGAGCAGATAAGTATGTTGGTTCATTTTCCTCTGTCAGCAGGGCAAATTTAATTTTATCGAATACATTTATTACCTCACAATGTTGAAACAGCATTAAATCATTATTTTTACAGTTTTTCTTATATGTTTCGGAACAATTGTTTTGAGAATTTTTCTTTGTAACACATATATGTCCTGTAGGTACGTTTTGAACGTTCTACCATAACTAGTCAGCCCGTAACCAATAACAGAATCAGCTAGAGAGAGATATAGCAGTCTGAGTGTGCTATAAGGCATTTTGTACTTTAATACCGCCAATTTACTTAGTACTGATCTTACTTTAGTACAGACGTGGTCTTTATGGGGTCCCCAGTTGAATCTGTTATCAATACCAAGGTGTAGTTTTTTCTCAAGAGACAGTGTTTAATTACTCCGTGTTCGTATTTTGCTCTACCGACCGTCCACATATTCTCTGAATATATAGCAAAAATAGCTTATATTATTTAACCAACATCTCCTTTTAGTGCTCTTAACAAAGTAAAACACGAAAATTGTCACTGTACTGGACAAATACGCCTAAATAATCAAAATCAAGAAATCAAAAATAAAGTTATTTGACTTGCACAAAAATTTCTGAGGGTAGATTTTAGAATAACATATCTTAAGCAAACAATATCAACCATAAAGTGCGCAGCAACAGACAAAAATTTAAATTTTGTTAACTAACTAGTGTTATATGTAGTAACTTTCGGGAGAATTCACATTCGGTAATTTGGTCCCAAACTTTCCTATACTATGGTAACCAGTAGAATGAGAGATATTGTATACATTTATATGATTAAAAATATAATTATCTATATACATTAATAAACAAATACATAGCAAATAAATATGCTCATCACATAAAATGTAATGTTTGCTCTGAGTTGGAATCAAATCCACTACATTCGGCGTAGAAGTCAGCACTAAACATACGTTACTATATAGGCCAATTTCTAGACAATACTTACTGTATCATTTTTATTCTCTTCGGTATACTAAAGATTTTCTCAAAATTCATTGATATATCTAGTTCTGTATAAAAGTAGTGGCAGTTTTGCGAATTAAGTGACAACAAAAATATTGCATTAAATAATAAAATGACTACAATTATCGCTAAAGTTTATTCATAATTCTTGACACGTAACACTTACACAACACATAACGCTTATTTGTAAGCTGTAATTCTATCAAAACTACAAAGCACATGTTCCTACAACAAAAATAACTCGGCCAAGTTACAACTTATTAACACATCAACTGGCAACGGGTCTGCGGAGATGGACGCGTTCGTTATATCGAATATCGTTACATCTAAAACTTTTCATATTATAAACGCCTTGTCGAATTGGTACACTGCAACGGACAATCTCAATGTATAAGAGAAATATATTTTTATGTGTCGTATATATTTGTTAGTTCATATTGTCATACGATTCTATAAGTGTGATTTTTGTAATTCAAAAAGGAGGTTCTGTTAAGGAAAATCTTCCATCAACTTCTACTTATTACAGATGGCATAGACTGTTCCAGAATAGAAAGCACAGTGGTAAAATATATTTGAATGAATACGTACGCTTTCGTTCTGCGGCAAGACAATCTCTACAATTTTATTTAAATTATATTTATGAGTATAACCAATTCCATTGCACATTATTCTATAATAATTTGACGTATTTGTTGTACATGATCGTATATTATACCTATACTTTGCAGAGTACTATCGACGAAGTAATCATTCGGAGTAGCGTCATTCGACACTGTAATTGGAACTCCGGGAGATTATTATTTAGCCGGTTAATAATGGAGTCATCATTTCGCCCGTGACAGCTTCACACCTTGAGAAGACGGGGCGAATTGACTCTCTTTATTATGCTCCGGCATATACCTTTTTATTTAAGAAAAAAGTTTTCATTCTTTTTTTAGTCGGCTTTGTGCTTCGGGCCGCCTGCCGTGGCGGGTCGTGAGAGGTGCTAAACAGACCACGATGTAAGTAGATAATCTAAATTGTTTATAAGGTTTTAATAAATCGAACTCGAAAATAATTAAGATAATAGTGTGCGAGTTTATAAATTGTATTGTGTATCCATTGGGCATCGATATTTTTATTTGGTTCGTTCATTTTAATATTTTTTTAAGAACTCGTATTTAATACTCGTTTGCCATGATAGGAAGGTTTGGTATTTCATTCTGGAAATTAAATTACATATTTAAATTTAGATCTACATACTATCCCAAGACTTTGAAAGATACCTGTGTGCAATGAACTTATTGATTAAAATGTTAAAATTTTTTGTATCGTGCTTACGACGTGGAATGTACTTATTATACCTAAAAACCTGAGCTGTGGTTGTAATAAAATAGGTGTAGCTTCCGTTAAATGGAGTTTCTATGCATCGTACTGAATATAAATTGTAAAAAATGGGCTTGCAGTACAAATTGGTCAGTTAATTGGCCTATTTTGTATAGAGAGTCGCACATTTATTTCATTAGGTATAGCAAAATAGTAGAAAAAATCTGTTGTTCAGAATGATGAGTAAACGGGCCCTAAAAGTATTTTATCGCATCTTCTATTGTCTGGTTTAGGTTTCAAAAGCTATACTTTTAGAATGTTAATGAATGCGATTAATTTGCCAGTTGTGAAAAACCGAACACAATTACAAATATCATAAGTCTTTCGCAAAAAAAACAGCTTCCCTTCCATAAGAATAAACAATGTAAAGTGAAACAACAAAACGCAAATTAAATCACTTATTACAAAACGAAATGAGCGAAACAAAGAAATAAATGAATAAATTCACATCGCATCGCATTTACTGTTTTATTCTTGATGAGTATAAGTGGTATCGATTGATCTTAGTTGCGTTTGGTCGCAAATAATGTATAGCACTTTTGTGATGTTAGAACTATAGTAGGATTTTTGAAAACTGTTGTCCTAGAACAAAAAAAATATAGGTATTCACAGAGCAGACATTTATTTAATTTTGGGCTGTTGAAGCGATTCTTTACTATCATTGTCATTATGAAATTATGTCAGTTTAATAACTGATATAGTTTTGTATGAATTGCTTATTTACAAAAATTCATTGAATGAATGAAAACACTTTATTGCACAAAAAAACAGGAAAATAAAAACAAACATTAAAAAAAAAGTTATACAGGTAGGCGGTCTTTATTATACAGGGTGTTAAAAAAAGCGCGTTTGAAATTTTAAGGGGTTACTCAGAATCAAGTACAGAACCCAGGAAAAATATTGAAAAAATCCGCTCTTCAATTATTTTTTTCAGATTCTCATACTAAATCTAAATAGTGAATCGAGAATTTGTATGAAAAACTGCAAAAAAAAATTGAAGAGCGAATTTTTTCAATATTTTTCCTGGATTCTATACTTGATTCTGAGTAACCCCTTAAAATTTCAAACGCGCTTTTTTTAACACCTGTATACATATTTTTAAATTCTTACAAAATCATTTAAATAATCAATGTTACATAGAATAAACTCCATATAAAACTTATCCTATGTAACATTGATTATGACTTTTTAATTAAATTTAAATGATTATTTAAATCCGATTGATTATGTCAATTGGTTTTCTTTGTCCAAGATGTATTAACCTGTACTGACTTTTTTGTGACATAATGTGTTGGAGGGAGTCACTCCGAAAATTCTTAATTTTTAATTCCTATTACTTTATATTATAATAATAATAATAGTAATAGTATAATTGACCACGCTGAATACGTTAAAAACAAACGACTTCAATCGCAACAACTCCAATTTTGCTAAGTTTTTGTTGATTTTCTCAAAAACCGCTAAATCGATTTCGATAGAATTTATATAGGACCACCTGTGAAGTATACCCTTTTAAACAAAAAAGAATTTTCCAAATCGGTTCAGGCGTGTTCGAGTGATCGGTGAACATACATAAAAAAAAAAGATTCCGACGAATTGAGAACCTCCTCCTTTTTTTTGATGTCGTTTAAAAACAGATGTATTGCTTTGAGATCGAACTGAATAAATAAATAAAATAAATAAATGTGCGACTTTTGCTCTATTCATAGTAACAAACGGTCGGTGTGGAAATCCTTGGGGGAGGCCTTTGTCCAGCAGTGGACGTCTTTCGGCTGATAGATAGATAGATAGATTTACTATCATCTTACTATCGACTCGACTGTCTAAGATAGTTTCCGCAATGATGTTTAATGCTCACTGAGTTTCCGGGGTATTGTAATGTATTTTTGTATGAATTGAATTGAATTGGTAATTTTATTACAGGTCCTTAGTAACAAAATCTAGGACCAAATCACACTGCGACCAAAATGCACAGGCCCGCTGCGTTCACGCAAGAACGAAACACGAATTGACGTAGACCAAGTAATTAGCAGTAAATTAACTATTCAATTACTAGCGCGCCTGCGCAGTGAATTGAGCCGTTCGTTGCAGGCGAAAGGTAATTTAATTACAGTGTGTTCATCTGTATGTCTTTCCTGAGCCCGACAGACAGACAACGGAATGTTTATGTTTAAGTTACACCTTTCTTAATATTACAAGTAGAAAAGTTTCGAACAATAAAGCGGTCGTGGCTTAGTGCAGCTTGCGTGGTCGCGTCGATCACGCAAGTTAAATGACTACAGACACGATCATAACCTGGATGGGTTTTGACTTAGAGGCATTTTCCTGCTTCGCAAAGCACGCTAATCCATTTGTGCCGGCTATCACTAGATGGCAGTCGTTAAGCCGTATTGGAGGCCTTATAGATTAAAAACTTTAGACACTGGGATTGGCTACTAGCCCCCACAACCTCTGCCATTTCGGACTTGGCCGCCGGCCGTGTGTGCGGAGTGACGATATTGGTTTTTAACGAAAAGTTTCCGTTATGAAAATGAAAATGAAAATATTTTATTCGAAGTAGGTAGCAGTGTACACTTTTCGAACGTCATTCTTTTATCTACCTAATACGAGGTTCCTACCACTCGGAACTCGTATACCCACCGTTTCGGGAAGTGTTTGCGGAGTGAGAAGAAACGGCGGGCCCTAAAGAAACTCCCTCCAACACATTTTTTTTTAAGTCTTATATTCTATTACATCTTAATGCTAGATCAATAAATGAATTATACAATGTCATGTCTGTAAATAAAATATACAAAAATAAGAATAAAGAAAGGATTCAAAAGAGATAAAAGTAAAAATTGTTTGTAGCTAATGACTAACAAATTCCAAAAAACCAATGACAAGAGCAGGCCAGTTCACACGGACAGCACCCGATCACGAGTATAACGCGAGAGTCAGCCATCGCTCCCCTCAACCATATTTGAGGGAAGGGAACGACCCGGCTCCCGATACGCCACCATCCGCACGAACATTTAAGCGAGCATGCACCACTCCGATCAATGGACAAAGAAAAAGGAGAAGAAAATGTCTTACCGAATCCCTTCAGTTCTTTCACAATAGAGTTTTTATCTTTATTGTCTCACAATATGTCATGAAAGTGTTGCTGTGTTGGTTGGAGAAACACTTACCGTCCAAGCATTTCTATCATCTAAGTACTCACATGTCTTATAGTAAGCTTTATTACATAGTATCTTTTTTACATAACTTTTGAATTTATTCTCTGTTAGGTTTACAATATCTTCTGGTATTTTATTATACATTCGTATGCATTGTCCCACAAACGACTTACTAACCTTACTGAGCCTAGTAGATACAAGCTGAAGCTTACTGTTATTCCTGAGATTACGAGTATGTCTGTCAGAATTCAGTGTAAAGTGATTTAAGTTTTTTCGCACATACATTATATTTTCATAAATATATTGACAGGGAAGCGTTAGAATATTGATTTCTTTAAATTTTTCTCTAAGTGAATCTCGAGATCGCATTCCGTAAATCGCGCGAACAGCCCTTTTTTGTAGTACAAAAATAGTATTTATATCAGCTGCATGCCCCCATAAAAGTATACCGTAAGACATAATACTGTGGAAATAGCTGAAATATACTAGTCTCGCCGTTTCTATATCTGTCAGGAGCCTAATTTTTTTAACAGCATAGGCAGCTGAACTAAGCCTGCCTGCTAAAGTTTCTATGTGAGGACCCCATTGAAGTTTTGAATCTACGGTTATACCTAAGAAAACTGTTTTTGGTACGAATTCTAAAACACTGCTAGCTAATGACACGTTTTGAGTTATATTTTTAACATTCGGTAAGGTGAAATTTATGCATTTAGTTTTTTTTTGCATTAAGGACTAGGTTGTTCACGGTGAACCAATTGTGTACTTTACAAAGAGTGTCGTTTACTTCGTCAATCATATCAGTTTGTCTGTCAATTTTAAAAACTAGAGATGTATCATCCGCAAACAACACAATTTTAGACAGCGATTCAACCATAAAAGGTAGGTCGTTGATATAAACCAAAAACAGGAATGGTCCCAAAATAGACCCTTGAGGCACACCCATTTTAACGCGTGAGCCTGACGAATTTGTACCATTTATATGCACCTTTTGAGTTCTATTAACTAAGTATGACTCTAACAAATTCAAAGCCTTATTATTGACCCCGTAATGTTCTAGCTTTAAAAGTAAGGTTTTATGTTCGACGCAATCAAATGCTTTGGACAAATCGCAGAAGACTCCTATAGCATTTTGCGATTTTTCGAACGCATCATATATGTTTCTTATCAGTTCGACTCCTGCGTCGGTTGTCGAACGCCCTTTAGTGAAGCCAAACTGTAGATTATGAAGCACTTTATTAATATTGAAGTGGCTTAACATTTGAGTAAGAATTATTTTTTCAAAGATCTTACTAAGTACTGGCAGTACCGAGACAGGTCTGTAATTACTAGGGTTAGTTTTTTCTCCGGATTTGAATAAGGGAACAACTTTACTAAATTTCATAAGATCCGGGAATACACCACTATCTATGCATATATTAAAAAGAGAAGCAAGATAAGGGGCTATAGTATCAATAACCGACTTTAACAAATTAACAGACATGCCCCATAAATCTTCAGTGTTTTTAAGTTTAAGTGACTTAAAGGTTTTTACAACTGTATAAGGGTAAATTTTTCTAAATTGAAAACATTCTTTACACTGATCTACATTTTCAGTCAGTAAACGTTGGGCGAGTACCGGCGACGAGTCAAGGCTTTCCGTTGTTTTGATGGGAATATCAGTAAAAAAAGTTTCAAATTCTTCTGTTACATCCGGTATTTTTGATATTAAGCCGCGATCTGTTTGAAGAATGTAGTCTTCCTTACGCGGTTTTGTTTTTCCCGTTTCTTTATTGATAACGTTCCACACAGCTTTAATTTTATTTTCAGAGTTTTTAATTTTTCTTGATAGAAAGTTAGATTTTGCTGATAAACAAACTTTTTTAAATATCTTCGAATATTTTTTAACATATTCTATGAACCCGCTGTCAAAATTTATAATCTTTTGTTCATAAAGAGAAAACAATTTTTCTCTACTTTTATAAATACCAACTGTTGCCCAATCACTAAACTTAAATTTTTCATTAACGTTGACAGTTTTACTCTTAAATATTTCGTCAAATTCTTTACTAATAATTCCAAAAAAGTTGTTATAGAATTTATTAGCTTTCTCTGTGTCGAAAACTGTAAGCGGCAGTTTTTGACTTAAGACATTTTTATATTTGTTTACTCTCTGGACTGTGACGGGTCTTGTTTGAATTGTAATTTTTACTCTAGTTTTTCCAAAGGGAAAATGCACAAGCTGACCGCTGTGATCTGATTTTAAGCAATTAATAATACTGTGTTCACTATATTCACAATTTAAGAAAACGTTATCAATACATGACGCTGATGTTGCCGTGACTCTAGTGGGCTCATGAAATATGAAATCTAAATTAAATGATTTAAACAAACTAAGAAATCTCGTAGATAAATTTTTCTTTTCAAGAATATCTATATTAAAATCTCCGCATACAATAACTGACTTATTACTTTTAGTCAAAATGCTCAAGACATCCTCCAAAACATTTTCAAAAACGGAAAAGTTCTCATCGCATGGAGGTCTGTACACACATAGTACAATATGTTTCTCCAACTCAACACAGGATAGTTCGGCATTTCTTTCAATCGAAAGCCCGACTACGTCTTTACGTTCTTTGGCTTTTAAGTTACTACGAACAAGTATAAGTGAGCCACCACACCGAGCGGTCTTTCGGTTGAAAGAACTGGCTAAATGGTAATTATCATAGCTGAACATCATTTGATTTTCTTTGAGCCAGTGTTCAGTGATACAAAATATGTCAACGAAATATTTATCCAAAAACATCTCTATTTCTAGTTCTTTGCCGGAAATTATTTGATTAACACCTAGTCTACTATACTATATTGCCCAGTATAATAGGTGTTGGTTTGTTACTCATTCTAGTGAAAACAATAGAATGTGTTCGTTTGTTACTCATTCTCGTGAAAACAGTAGAATGTATTGGTTTCTTACGCATTCTGGTGAAAACAGTAGAATAAGTTGGTTTGTAACTCATTCTCGTGAAAACAGTAGAATTCATTGCGATCAAAGACATATTTTTGCTTAGGGTTCTAGTACATGCCTATTTTTTTCTGCTGTACCCTCAATAAATAAAATTGAACATAAACAACTGTCAACGAGGAACAATACTCAAATCGTAATTTTTTGGAGTTCTCAAACTAATTTGATCAGCTGGTTCGCAAACTTTGTATGGGAGGGAAGATCAAAATTTTTTGTTTATGATACTACATTTAATTAACTTAAATTAAATTCCATGCTTTACGACCTACTAATGACTACTCCCGGAACTGTAACAGGGTGTTCCACTCAAGACACTGTTTTTTTTTCTATAGAACTAATGTTGAATTCCCAAAAAAAACTTTTCGCACAAATTGATAGGCTACTCAGTCAATTTTGTACTGAGAGTAAAAAAAAAATTTTTGATAAAGAATGGGTACTTTGAAAAAAAATGGTCAGTTTCATGAATAGAAACCATTAAGTTTCCAGGAGTATTTTTTTACACTCTTCATATCTTTCTTTAGTTCTAGAAGCAATTATGTACTCTACAGTAAACACAAATAACTTGAAAATCAGAGTCGATTTTCATTAAACATTTTTTTTTGTGTAGCAGCGCCTCATTTGATGGTAAGTGTTAATGCTAACGAGAATTTATCACATAGTTACAGCTAGAGTTTTTCGAAACTTACGTGCATTTTCATACCGACTGCTTTAACGGTGAAGGAAAACATCGTAAGGGAATCTTCACAGCTGATTTCTAGATGTGTAAGATGGTCGCGTTGCACACTTCCGTAGGTGTAATGTAAATTTAAATGCCCTACACGTGTCTATACCTTGTGGATAGAACGGTTAAATGTGCCAGACGATAAGAAGAAGAAGCTAATATTTAATTCGAACTCAGATTTATTCGCAACAAAAACGAACGAACGAACGAACGAACGAACGAGTTACACTGTTGTCGATTCGGTTTTTACGATTAAACTTATTTGACAGAATTTAATTAAATTTAAGTGTTCTGTCCTTTTCTTTTTATATCGAAAAGACAAGGACAGGACGCTTAAATTAACACCGAATCCACACCATTGTCCTACTTATTTTTAGATTGGATTAATAAAGTGGAATTCAGAAGTTATGTTAATTAAAATAACCCAAGATTAAAGCAAAAGTTATAAAATTAATAATAACGTTAATGACGTTACGAACCCGTGCAATGCAATGCAGTGACTGTCACAGCGAACCTCTTTAATCGAAATGAGCTCTCCTAATTGAATCCTTTTCATTACATCGCGGTGGGTTTTGTAATTAAAAATCGCGGAATTCTATATGGCGTCTTATTTTTAGTAGTAAAACTCGGTCGGTGCGGGTTTAATTAATAAGAAAAATACTAATTATTGTGAAGGATGACGTATAGTAATTGCGCGGGCAGGAACGCCGCTCGGCTCGATGCCAAACGTAAAAAACTGCGCCCCGCCTCATTTGGGTGCACAGTGGTGCGGAATACCTGAAATCTGGGCAAAATATTACAATTTAAATGTGTTAATTATATTACGTAGTCAATTCATAATCTTTATATCAGTCGGAAGGTCTCCCATATAGAACATAGGGCTCCCCCCAAAGACTTTCATCAATTTTAAATTAAAGTATTTTTTTTGGTATCAGCACTTGTAGTTATTTTACATGAAGACCATGCATATAATTCAAATAATTATTTTTTCAAATAACATTATCAAGATCCTAAGCAGTAACTTATCATGATAAATATTATACGATTTTATTATATTTTATAGTTATACTCTGGTTTAAAATCGTTTTAACTCATAGCAGAACTGATTGTACCTGAACCTCAAACAAAACATCGTACAAAATTAAATACATCGTACAAACGAGCTATAATTTTTTGACCACAACATCGCATCTCTGTGTCGGCAATCGGCCAATTACATAAAAGCATTTTCATTTGTGGCAGCAAAGTGTTATTGTGTGACCCCGGCCGATACCATCGCCATACAGCGAGCTAGCCGCGCGGGCGGCGGAGAACGGTACCGCACAGTGCTTTAAAACCCGAGTGGCTGGGAGACACGCCAGCCAGTCATTCTGAAATAAATACACCTGAAATATATATATTTTTAAACATTAAAACTTTTTTAAACATTTTAACTAAGATGATGATCTGATAGGTACCTACATGTTGGGTAACTTTGGCTGGTTATCAGCTGTTCGATATTTAATTAGGTTTTTTAGCTACTTCAGAAGGAACGCTTAGAACAGAGTAGTTAAACAGGAAGATAGGAAAGAAAAATTAAAACCTTCTAAAAAGTTTATTAAGGCCAAAAATTCATTATGAATTTGTGTAATAATAAGCAAAAAAAAAAAAACAATTACATTTTTTGATACAATTAAAAATCATCCATCGAGCAAGTTCCCAATATGGCACAATATTCATAGGCACCAAAGAGAGCAAACTTTCCACTTGTAGGTGCTTTATCAACAATGATACCAAGATGGGAAAGCAGCGGTTATGGCGTTTTAATTAATGGACATCATTATTCTTTTCTCAATCGAGAGGAATTCAGCATGTTTTACTTGAGTTGTTGTTGTAATACAGTCAGTCACAGTTGCTGCTAGAAATAGTGTAATTTTTTGGATGTTTCATACAACCGCACCATGTACAATTTAGTCAATTTGTATGAAAATTGAATCCTAGAGCACTACGACTTCTTAGGCCTGGACTTAGGATTCTAGTCAGAAGTCTAACTGGCCACTGCAAGCTTAACAAACATCTCTATCAAATGAAGCTTGCAGATACGGACGAGTGCCGATTCTGCCTCGAGGAAGAGGAAACTCCTCTTCATATACCCTGCGAGTGCGAGGCACTGGTCCAAGCCAGAAGCCGATCTCTAGGTGGACCGATGGTAACTCCAGAGGTCATTAGGGAACTCGATCCCAAGTGCATCCTACAGTTCATTAGAACTATTGGCCTTGAGGATATAATTTAACAGGGGCAGTGATCACAATAGATCTACCCAGGTCGCAGTGATCCATTAGGGCCCTCCTTTGGTCCTATACTCCTTTACCCCCAAATAATAATTAAATAATAATGAAAATTGAAACCATCGAAAATACTAGGTCTATAATAGTTGAAACAGTTCTTTCGGGAGATGGGTGTTGAGAGTGGTGACTCTTCTAGCACAATAAAAACAATTCTAAAACGAAAACAGTGAAGAAAGAAGGTGATAAAAATGCCTTGCTTTTTGTCGTCGATCTCCAAAGAGAGATTAGAGTTAATAATGTCATATACGTTACGACTGATCATTGTGTAATCTGTCATTTCGTTTAGAGAGAGATCATTTCAGGTGTGGAGACAGTAACCATTTCAGTTTGTAGTTAACGGATCTAGAGTGATCGTACCTAATTACAATCTAACTATTATAAAATAATTAAAAATAAAAACTACAACATCTATTATAATAAGTTTAAACACCGTTCTGGCTACAAACACCTTAATAATGTATTTTCTTCCCGTTTCCAACTCGTATTTTCCTTAGGTGTATAGGTATGTATAGACAAAGGGCATCCATTACTTAAAGTAATAAAAAAAAATGAAAGTAAATAGGTAAAATTATTAAATGTTTTACAAATCGACACATTGATTGAGAAACTTTGTGTAGGTATGAGATATCCAAATATATTTTTTGATATCAAAAAACGAGTTTGAAATTTTCAATATCGTAAGCAGAAGGCTAACATAAAGTTCACCTTGATGTATCTACATTTTTTCCACACCATGTAGATCTTAAGTCTTAACTTATAAAAAAGTGTTTATAACCATTTGCAACCTCAACCTGTAATACAAGAAACCACTTAAATACTTATCAAAAGATCGGGAGGTGGCATTGTCTTACGGTCTTGTAGAAAAAGAAAACAGAAAGCCGACGCAGAGGTGTTCTCGGACAATCGCAGGGATTTATCAGAATAATAAGGCGTTAAGGAGATGCGCTTAATAGTTTGTTAACCGGTGTAATGTCGGCTTAATACGCGGCCCAGTAATAACAATAACAATGAAAAATAATAACCGCGATCCTCTGACTCAAAATGTCTGTTGGACAAAATGTCAACAAAGAGGCTGCGATATGGCGTATTAACACGTAGGACAGTTGAAACAATAAAATACTCATATTAATATCATTATTAATATCACCTCAAAGACTTTTACTTAGCATGGTTTTGAGCTATACGCATCGTGCGGTTTCCTACAAGCTTGACCAGGTCATCACTATTCCTTATGGGGGGCAGTTGATCAGTCTTCATGCCAGAAATCACCACTCGACAACTTTCTTCCCTATCGGTTTTCAGTTCTTAAAGCTACTTGGCCTGCCTGTTGGCACTTGAAGTTGGTTATTCTATTAGCTCTGTCGGTGACTCTACTTCTTTTACGGATTTTCTCGTATAGGACTGCTTACCTCTCACTTTAATCCAGACTCCATCAAGAATTAATATAAAGGCTCGCCCAAATAAACATCGTACACCCGGAAAACGTGACCCTCCTTCTGGGATAAGCAAGTCAAATGTATTTAAACAAAAAGTACCTATTCCGACTTTTACATTACCTCCATGGTGCTCAACTTAACCATAAACTTGAATCTTCTCTTATCGTGTGGCACAATTTAACCGTCCTATTAGGTATAGGTGGCGGTTGCCTGGTGTGCACTTATCATCACCCTCGGTCACGTATAGGGCATTTTAGATTTACACCTACGGACGTGTGCAACGCGACCATCATACACAACTGGAAATCAGATGTGCAGGTTTCCTCACGATGTTTTCCTTCACCGTTACAGCAGTCGGTACGAAAATGCACATAAGTTTCGAAAAACTCATTGGTGCATTGGCCAGGATTCGAACCCGAGACCTCTGGTTAGGAGGACGGAGTCACTAACCGCAGAGCCACCGACGCTCCATAGAGCCACCGACGCTCCATAGAGCCACCGACGCTCCATCTTATCATAACCTTGAATAATATTCATCCATTTCTTCTAATTAATCTCAATGACATTTTGCATCTTCATGACATCATGCAAAACAGACAATGTGCGACTGATTCGACTGCGCAACTTCAATAGAGGTAAAGGTTCTTCAAACTTTTAATGGGAGAACCTTTGAGTATATGAATTTAGTGAGACCTTAATCTTCAGGATGAGGTCGTAATATAAAATTTTAACACCTTTCCAGTCGAAAACATTTATCATCATCAGGTTTCTCTTGTTTTATAAGTTGAGTATACAAAAGTGCGTGGTAGGAACGTTGTGTTAGATAGAAACCAAAAAATGTGCAAATCTTATTATATTTTGAGATTCTTTCAATACAGCATTATGTTAATTCTTGCCGAACTGACCCAAGCTCAGGGATATTAAAAAGAGAACATTCACTGAAAGTATTGCACAGCTAGGAATATTTTGCGGACGGTATAACATTGAAGTTTTAAAGGAATCCCGGTGAAGTCTGAGGGTTTTTAAGGAATGTCTACGGTTTTCCTGTTAGGCCCTCATGATCACACGGAGAAGCCATTATCTCCGGTCTTTTTCACATGTACACGGTTAACAAACGGTTCCCGTTTACCCAACTGTCTCACATGAACCACCATTCATGTGAGACAGTTCTCGAATTTGCTTAGATCACTTCTACTTTGGACGGCACGGCAGTGACAGTATCGTGTCTGTATGCTTATGACAAGAGCCATAATAAAAACATGGGTGCCCGACTATTTAAATGTGTCCTACGTCAATATGAGGATGAAGACAAATCGAACTTAAATTCATCAAGAACCTCATAGGTACCTGAAAAACATTAGCTGCCTCAAGGGGCAATCGGTATTTGAAAGTAATGGATTGACCAACATGAAACAAACGAGATTAATCGCATTGTAGTCTAGAATTCATCCGACATGCTTGCCTGGAAGCGGTCCACAGTGTACCACTCTTGCGCCGGTTGAGATGAGAAATAAAATCATTTAGCGCGTGTGTAGCGGGCGGGGTGCGCTCGCGCAGGCTGACGCGTACAAATGGCGGGGCTGGCCGTACAAATGCTCAGGAGATAGGAGCGAGATGCCATACTATATGTTGTACAATAAGTAGCGGTGTATTTGCAGTCCTTAAAAATCTATTTTTTACCCAACCGAACATAAGGTAGGTTAAGTTTTCGGGTGTATGTTTACATGTTTTTTTCATGTTGAGCGTGGTCGTTTTAATTTTACAAAAAACTTTCGAGTTTCTTAAGTAGAATGTAGGATATAATTATATCATTAAGTCTGGTTTTAATTTTTATATAACATATTTATTGTTTACAGCTGTTTTAAGTGTACTTCCTTTGATGTTATTATACTTCAACTCAATAACCGTTTACCAGTTTTGTCGAAACAAGTTGTATAAAATTTTAACTACCTATAAAGATTCTCATAATGAAATCTTTGTCATTTGAGTCTGATTTTTGCCTATTGGCAAAATGATTTTTTTTCAAGCCCTTGTACTCGTACATACGTAGTAAGTATGGGTATGTAAAGTTGGTTGGTTTATATTTTATAACAAGCAGTAACACAAGCTAATCAGAAGGGCAATTTCTCAAACATACACCTCGCCTGCAGTGTAAAGCTATCGCACCTCTCCGTCTGTTGGTCCGCCCTTTCGCAAGAAGATGTAACCAGTGCTGCAAGCTTTTTTCCGACTTCTAAAAGAGGAGATGTTTCAATTCGACTGTTTTTTTGTGGATTTTACACGATATCTATGCTATCCTAATTCTATGTATATTTTCTGAAATAATAATAAGAAATAAGAATAGTATTATTTATGAAAAGGTGTGACTTTTGAGGGATCTCGATCTGGAAAAAGTGAAAACGGGAGATTAACTTAAGTTAAAATTCAAGTTCGGTAATCACAAAGACAGTCATAAAAAGTTTAAAAATAAGGTAACCCTAATAAGTTATAAGCAGTTAATTCATATACTTAAAACACTGAATAACTTATTCAATAAAATTTGAATATTAAGGAAAAATATTTTTTTTTTAGAAACAAAGGTTCTAACTTAATCCGCTCCTGCGAATCCTATTTGAAACCGGTGCGGCATAGTGTCGGCCGTTTCCGCACTTATTAAATGATAGGTGTTGCTCGTTACATTAAAATTAACATCAACTAGGAAGCGTTTAATCATTAATCCGTCAGCAATTGTTTTGACGGGCCTTTTGTAATAACTTGTAGGCAGGCAGGCTTGATGGATCTCTTCGTAATTTTCTTGAGCTTTAAATTAGTGTTTCTATGTTATGTTGCTGGTTAAAATAATTTATTAAATAGGTTTACAGCAAAAAGGAAGAAGAAGGAAGGTTTATGAATCAGAAGGAATATAACAATATATGACACATGAGTGAAGGAAGAGGCGTTGTGGAAATTTGAAAGGTGATTATGGCATCCGTTTTAAAAAAACGGTAATTAGATTTAAAAAGTGAGAGAATACTGATAATAAATTGTAAATGGATACAGTGAACTGTTCTCAAAAATAAAAAAATAGGATCGATATGAAATATGTTATGAAAATATAATATAAATATTGCAATGGCTGGATACCCTTGATGAAGTGTTGCGCGAATTTCTATACGTATTTCTCTAAAGGTTTATATAAATATATTTAATTTACGTCATCAAAATAATAACTTAATTATCTTTTGCATCATAATTCTCAGAACAGTTACAGCAAAAACATCAACATGTTCCTCTCTTCCGGAAACAATTACAAACTTAATTAAATCCTGACAAAAATCAATTATTGACCGTTAAAAGATCAGAAATTTAATTAGCGAACAAGAAAACAAATGACAAGAACGCATTAAGAGGAGGAAAATAAAAAAATAATAATCACGGTCTCAATAAGCGAGTTATACCTGCGAAGGAACGCACCTTCTGGCAAATTGAAAAGGACGCGCTTGTATCCAAGCTAATAATAAATTCTCAAAATATAATAATTCATAAATAATAATCGTGGTAGAAACAAAATAAAAATGTTATCCACGTCGAAATAATAAAGGATTCACCGGAGGAACGGTTAACACGGGCGGTTTCTGGGAAGCTTTAACCTGGGATTAATGTCGACGCCAAAGTATAATCCTTTATTTATGTAAGTGCTTCAACTGAGGTAGTTTTAATGCTTCTGAGGAATTTGCATAAGCAGAAGACTTCATTACGTCTTGAGGATTATTAAATTCGTAATTTTTTTAAACACCGCGCCGTTTTAATATTATAATTTGTTTTGGAGTTTACTAGTATCGTAAATGACTTATGCCATTATGCACTATCTGTGTTGCAGACATTACCTAAATGTTACTTAAAGGAGTGGATGAAACTTCTGAATGATTTCCGTGCATTAAATGAACTTCTAAGAAATTGTTTGTAGCTTTCATTGAAACTTATACATTTTTCCATTATATGTTCCTAAACACATTGAGTCATGTTTCTCTCGTCCCTTCTCCAGTAACAGTTTCGTCCAGTGTGTGGTGCGCCGGCGCACATAAAATTGTTTTTTCGGCCAACAGCTATAATTAGGCGATACGTTACGTTTTTGTTTGGCCCACATTTCCCGATCCTCTAATTTTTGTGTTTTTTGCCGCTCCTTTTGTAGTCGTTAATATGATTACACCGTTGGGATGATGGCTTCATACGTGTTTTAGGTTATAACTTAATTTGCTCGGGTTACTTGTTTGTTTTTTTATTGTTGTGAGACTTCCTGAGAGCGTCTGTCGTTGGTTTTTTGCTGTCGGTCGTTAGGTGGAGGTGATTGAATGTGATGGTAAGCAAATTGTTGGTTTGGTTTCTACGCTCTAAGCGAGATGGGATCACGTAGCTACATTGATTTCTCTGTTGATACAGCGTTGAGCCTCCAAATGGTTGAGTAATCTTCCATCTGTTGGGTTAAGTACGCCTGCTTTTTATGTGAAAGTGGTATGTCTTCTTGCGTACTTGAACGAACGTTTATAGTGGTGTGAATTAATTTGTCGGAGCGTGTTCCCGTGGTGTGGCGAGCTCGGCTGAGCCGTCATAAGCGAGATCACGACTGCAACCTCCAATTTAGTGCGGTGCAAGCGGATATTTCGAGGGCTTACTTTATAGCTGTCGTGTAATGCGTTAGTGTTGCCATGTCTTGGTAAATTAAATAAATTATTACAGTTACATCTGCTTGAAATTAGTGGCAATAAAAGATGAGTTTCAATAACAAACGCAAAAGGCTGTAAGACAGGTAATCACACACAGAAACGATGACTTACAATCTTCATTTATATTCGTTGACACCAAAAGGCGGATGCGGGGACCGGGGAGCGTAGCCATGGGTCTGAGATACCTAGAGATTGATTGTTTGATTGAGGGTGGGCTAACATGAATCCATATTCAATTTAATGTATATATTATTAGTAGAGAACCAAGAACCTTTTAACTGAGGTAAATTGGGAACGGGAAGAAGTGATGAATAAATATAAGAATGTGTAAAAAGCAAATTGTATAGGCACGAATGGTCAACTGTGTTTACCTCCGACTCTAATGAAGAAAAGGCGCAAGGATACGTGAGTAAGTTGTAAAAGGTCCTAATGTACGTGAAAAAGAGAAAATCTAGACTTGTCCTATTAAAATAACACAAAATGATAGCGTCTGAAAGTGAACGCTAATGAAAAATTATGATGAAAATTACATTGCCTTTCCCGTTTGAGCTGGCAACACCGGTGGCAGTGGAACGTGTTAATAATGCTGGCGAGGTGCGAGGCGGGCGCGAGCGGGGGCTGCGCGGGCGCCGGGGCTGACATGCAAATTGAGCGATTCCCGGGCGACGGACAAATTGCAGTCAGCTAGCACGCAAGCGACCAGGGATCAAAAGTTACCAGCTTTGGACAAGTTCAGTGTCTTGGGAGCATCGTTGGTAGGTATGAGTTATGAGGATGACATTAAATAATTTAAACGTATTATGACTGTTCGTATTAGTTGCCGTGGACATCGGCCTGTCTTGACTTCTTTTTCTTATCGTGTGGCACATTAAACCGTTCTATCCACAAGGTATAGATGGTGCCTAGTGTTGCACTTAGTATCAACCGCGGTCACGTGTAAGGCATTTAGATTTACACCTACCGACGTGTGCAATACGACTATGATACACATCTAGAAATGAGATGTGCAGGTTTCGTCATGATGTTTTCCTTCACGGTTAAAACAGTCGGTATAAAAATGCACGTAAGTTTTGATAAACTCATTGGTGCACTGGCCAGGTTTGAACCCACGAGCTCTGGTTAGGAGGACGGAGTCATTACCCGCTGCGCCACCGACGCTTTTTGACGCCCGTCTTGTGTATAAGAAACTTAACTTTTGATCTGTCGTAGATATGTCACAGAAGCTTTTGTTGTGGCAGAATACGACACGAAAAATGGAGTTAACATGAAGAACTTAAGGCAATCTTAAAATACACAAAACGTTTTTATCTCAGCAATTATGTTCTTCATAGTTGTTACTGTGTCGGAGCTGTATGCTTGCCTAGTACAGAAATTGAGATTTCTCCTGGTTATTTATAAAGATGGATTATATTACGTATAACATATGGAAAACCAATACCCTAATCGAAACCAATATTGCTCATAACGATTACACAGATTGCTCTCCACGTATCTAAATCAATTTTATTGATCCTCGATCCTACACGCAGCACCGCACTCCTGTCCAACAATTACACCATGACCAGATAATCTGGACCTCTGCCCAGTCTATCGTTAACATACAAATTTTAAGCTACAAAAAACAGAGAAGCGAACTCTGGGATCAAATAACGATGGCCGCTTAAGATTCAACTCTGTTTGATAATTTTTAAGTCGAGCAACGTCGATGAAAAATTGATTTTGGCTGATACCTTTTTGATTACACGTTTGGAAGTCGTTAGATACAATTATTTGGCTACAGACTGTGGATTGGAATTGTTTGAAACGATCCAATTGGTGGTTAGGAGCTTTTATTGCTGAGCTAGGTGTAATGAAGCAATTTATTATAGATAGTAGTACCCACTAAAGATGGGTTGAGGAAATTACGTCTATGAGTATAATATTTGCATTGAATTGTTGGTTCTGAACATGTTATCAATTCAATGAAACAAATTAATTTTTCATTGGTTCATAAAGGAAGGTTTTGTATTTAGAATAGGGAAGAGAGTTTATTACCTAATTTCCTTTCGAGAAAATATTTTATGAGTAATGCACTCTAGGGCAGGGTACGCCCCCCGTGGAAGTTCTATTACTATACATACTACCATTACAACTTGACGGTGAAACTCATGTGAAGATGATTTTTCTGAAATTCCTAAAGGGAGTAAAAGATAAACTTTATATTATACTTGCTTATTTTATACTCGAAGTTTTCATCTAATTTGTATGAAGAATTCTGTATTTACCATGGGAGAGCCATGCTTCGGCACGAATGGGCCGGCTCGACCGGAGTGATACCACGGCCTCACAGAAAACCGGCGTGAAGCAACGCTTGCGTTGTGTTTCGCCGAGTGAGTGAGGGTACCGGAGATATTTTCCACTTCTATAACAAAACCTCAATTTAGTTACCGTACTAACGTCTTTATTCTCTGAAATATGTTCAATTTCCCACTTAGTAAGTGCACCGTGTACCGACACCCGTCGTGTTAGCCCATGATTTGTTCTCTAATAATAACAATTCGTATTGAGCGCATTTATCTTAACGAAACGCCGACCCGGTGTTGCTAGTTGAGGGGAAAAATGTACCAGAGTGAGGGATTTTTCATGGCATGCATATGAATGTAGTTGTTTTATAAAATAGCGTGGCCTATGCTAATTGCAAAATTGACAACTGGGACCTATATACTTGTAGGTGTTTTAAAAGGTGTAAACTATTAATAATAAAAATTGAATTACTTTGGATTTACCAGATTTTTGTTTTTAAATCCATTTTTCTAGAATCCATTACGACTGAATAAAAATCCTCTAAAACCAATTGAGTAATTTAAAACAATTGGCAGTCAAAATAAGTTTTCTGAATCCTATCAATGGATCCAGTTGTTCGAAAGATTCTTATGGACGGAATCGTCCGAAAATTGTAATGATGAACTTATTTAATTTGAAGCTAGCAACCCTCTACTCTCAGCCGTTTTGTTGCGAAGGCGCGAAATAAATAATAATAAATATTAACAGCCATCGTTTTGGCGCCGCGGCACTAACATTAACAATAAAGGTATGCATTTTCAGCCATTTTCATCTACCTAGTTCTCGTCTTGCCACGTTAGCGTCTATTCCGAACAAAATTTATATCTACTTTGCTGTTATTGAGAGAGTTATTGAGAACTGTTTATCTTCAATAACGTTTTGTTTAACGATTTCACAGCTCATTCATACAGGGTGAGTTTTTATTCACAAATAGTAGATGCTATTTATGAAACTGAATACCTTAAGGGTATTTGGTACGGGTAAGGGTACAGTCAAAGAAAAAAAAACGGAATCTCCATTCTATTTGTGGGTAATTTTTCTTACCTAGTCGATTTACGAACTTTAATACGTAAACGCAAATCGACTAGTAAAAATTTCGTGTCAGCACGAAAGGTAGACATAATTTGAAATTATTGTTTAAATTTAATTGAACATTCATGCCTTGTTGTTGTTGTTTTTTACAGAAATCGGTGGTAAATGAGTTGTTTGTGCGCTTTTAAATAAGTTTTTACTTTGTATGTATTTGGTACTAACGTAGAGCCCTTTGGAAAAAAATCTGGAAGAATCAAAATATGTATGTTCCGATGTTTCTAATTGTTTGCACATATATATTTGGATCCTATAGAGTTTCATAGATAAAACTGTTTAAAACATGACTTACATAAACTGTGTATTGCTTACTGACAGTTGCTCAAAATTTGCTACTTTTTAATTTAGTCCATTATTTTTTAACTACGCATGCATTTGATTATTAATATTTGCATTTAATAATTTAATTTCGGCTTTTCCAACAAATATCAAAGCCAAATGTGACAAATATAAATGAACCTAAATATTTCAGTACTGTAATTTGTTAAAAAATACATTTTAAATGGGAAGAGTCTGCTACACCCATAACACAAGCAAGTAAATTGCTTAGTATGAGTGTGGGAGATGGATCTGTCTGACTCACATAATGTATGCCCAAGCAGATGACTGTATGTATTACCATCAGAAATAGAGTCTGTAAACCTTTTTTAATGAAATAAATTTATTATTATTATTTTCAAATATAAATTTGGGCTACTCTGACCACTTCGCGCTAGGTGAAGTGGTAGGAGCTACTCCAGCAGAAGCACAGTCGGCTGGAGGTCAGTGCGACGAGGAGAGAAAGCTTCGGACAATCCGGGCATTGTGAGGAGAACCGCCTTTTGCATAGCCGCTATTATCGGTCTGCCTCGAAGTCCCAGCTGCCTAAGGTTACGATCCAGGTCAGCTGGAATCAAACCATTTCCGGACAGGACTACAGGAATGATTTCAGTGGATTGCACTTGCCACACATCCGTAACCTCGTGCGCCAGGTTAAGCTACCGCAACCTCTTGTCGGCATCAGCTTGCACGAGATTTTCGTCATTTGGAATAGTGATATCCACCAAAAACACACTTGACTGCGCCCGATTCATCAACACGATGTCAGGTCTATTATGATCAATAGACCTGTCCGTGATGATGTCTCGGTTTATTATTATTATTGCAACCTTTTATTTCACTGAGAACATGCGCACGTGTGCACATTTTTTCATTTTAATTCATAAGACACTTTTAATTGAGGCTGTCGTGAGACTTAACGCCTTGAAGTAAGTTACAGTGCTACTATGGACTGGCGTGCGGATAATTTCAGTCACCTAATTTCACAAGGCGTCGCTGGATCACGCGACAATGAAAATTGTTTTAGCCAAGATTTGGCCGTCATTGAAAAGTATACAAATTGGAAAATTATTCAGATTTTATGGGTTCATTAAACTCATAAATGAGATGCCCAGTAATGGGTCAAAATTAGGACTAAACATCTAACATAAGAAAAGAAAGGAGAAATAACATTAGTCACCAGTACCACTATAACAAAAAAATATATAATGACTTCATTGTTTCAAATGTTGAATAAATAAATTGACTCCCTAAAACGCCCGATAAATTAAAATGCATTAGTATATTAAACTATAAATAGAACATCACATTCAAAAAGCATTATTTGGAATATACAAGTTTTCTAATGAACGCCTAATGTACCGAATGCGGGACCAAGGGCCGTATCTGGATCAGATAAGACCGGCCAGTTGAGGTACGGTGAACCTCGTGGTCGATCCTGCAATTATAAAGGTATTAGTCCAAAAATTGCGCCTTCAATGGGCACAAATTGATATAATAAAAAGTTGCCGCAGTTAACTCTGGCGCCCGCACCTAGGGTTGTCGACGTAGTGCCGATTACTTGGATTTGGTATATACCTATTTTAATCTTTATATTTCCTCGTAATATGGTTGATCCTATGGTCACTTTTGATTACACGGTGAAACAAGTGATGTGACATAAGGCTTTCACGTGTTTTTGATTCTGGTTTTAATAATTTGAGGCTTCTAATTCTTAGAACGAGCGATACGTACACGAAGCGACACTAAAACCTACACTGTTACTACTTTTTACATAAGCCGACATTAAGTTTCACACACTATTACATTTCTATTCAAGGTTGTCATTTAATCTCCATTAAAAAGACAAAAGGAAATATTCCCGATAAGATAGTGCACCTATGAACTATGTGGATACTGGATAGTGTTGCGGTGTGGGAAGAGAAAAGAGGTATGTGTAGCGAGTAATAACTTTACGTTTTATTAATTTTCATTCTAGTTCTCGTTCCAGAACCTAGGTGGAATTTTCTTGAAAAGAGGAAGTATTTCACGCTTAAAATATTTATATCATTTTATCCTGCTGTATAGGAGTAAAAATCCATGTTACGTAAGTGTTCTGGAATGCTTTCTTAATGTTTTCCTGCCGTGTACCACCCCTGCCTGGCAGCAATACGGTGTCGCCTGGTGATTAAGTGATTACTGATTAATAATCAACGATTACGCTACCGCGCGTGTCGGCGCGATTTGTATCAAATCAATGTGTTTGCCATGTAATGTTGCCAAGAAATTGCTTTATTTAGGTATGGTTAAGACCTTTTAAAGCATGCTTATGCTCACTTAACATATTATCCATAGGTACGTTCTCTCTTTATCTTTTCGAGTGGCACATTAAACCAAGCTTTTCGCTACTGATAGACTTGACGAGCTAGGTGAAGATCAGAAGAAAGGCGCAGTGTAGAAGCAGGATTAAAATTGGTAGACGATATTTGGTATTTGGACAGTATATGAAGACCACACGGGAAGAACAAGGAGTGTCAGTTGGAAGAGTTTACGAGAAAATCGATTTTCAAAGTTTGCAATTAATGTATAAATTTTCGTACAAATACCCGGAAAATATTTTATTTCGGTATATTATTACCTAAAATTATTTTGTTTTGCATTTTCATTAATAAAATTGATTGTTTTCATGTTGTTTGACATTTTATTTTTCATTTTGTTTAATCGGAAATTCCTTGTTTTTAACCAGCCTATTCAAAAAAATACGAACAATCATAGACTAAACATGTTCTTGAAATATTTATCAGCTTAAAAAGTGTCGCC
This sequence comes from Coleophora deauratella, assembly GCA_958295455.1. NCBI lineage: Eukaryota > Metazoa > Arthropoda > Insecta > Lepidoptera > Coleophoridae > Coleophora > Coleophora deauratella. Next base: position 13,510,628 of record OY282397.1, on the reverse strand, counting down.
GAGCTAGCACTAGGTGTCATAATTAGTTCAATTCTTGAAAATACTGACATTTTCCCGCGTGGTTTTCATATATTACAGGACAAATGTAGAGTTCAAATTACAATATATGTGCAAATAGTACGCGCCATGCTCGTTCGGACTCTAGGCCAAGAAAGTGCCAATCTGCCACACACCGAAGCTCGCATAGCCATCGAGCTCGGCAGGCAACTCCTTGGAGCGTGCTGCGTCCAAGGAACACCTATGCTACAGTTTGATAGACGATCTCGGGAACCTTACGATGCTGAATTAAGAACCTATTTATCAACCGACTTCAAAAAAAGGAGGAGGTTCTCAATTCGTCGGTTTTTTTTTTTATGTATGTTCACCGATTACTCGAAGACGCCTGAACCGATTTCGAAAATTCTTTTTTTGTTTGAAAGGGTATACTTCACAGGTGGTCCCATATAAATTTAATCGAAATCGATTCAGCGGTTTTTGAGAAAATCAACAAAACATAGCAAAATTGGAGTTGTTGCGATTGAAGTCGGTTGTTTTTAACGTATTCAGCGTGGTCAATTATCTTCACCGATACCTAGCACACTATTTCATAAACAGTAGTCCCATAATCACATGTAGAGTGTATTTATTTTAATTTTATTTATTTATTTAGTCTGGAACAAAGTGAGACAGTACGTAGAAGAGGAAGCTGTTAAGACAATTATTTTTCGTCGGTCTTTTAATGCTGAGTATCGCAGTCACAATGAGGTTTCTGTGTTGGCTGTGACTGCCCTTTGGATGCCTCCTTCGTAGTTTCTTTTGCACCGTGTCTGTATGTCAGGAAGGTGGTTTGTCCCTGACTCGTTCGCTTTGCATAATTGGCCAAGGAGAATGCATGTGTTTATCAAGTATTACCAGTTTTATCCAGTTCTTTTTTTTTACATTTTTACAAAGAAATGAGGCCGAAAGAGGCATAACATATTGTCTCGTTCAGTGTTCTTCAAAGTGTTAAAGATATGACAAATAAAATTTACTGTGCGAAAAAATTAAATTAAAAAACTTATCGTATTCCCTAAGGTACCTATAGATGGCGGTTGCCTGGTGTCGCACTTATTGTGTGTGTTACGGGGTATGTTAATTGAACTCTCAAAAAAATTTATATATGTTTTACCAAACAGAACTCACATACATTATTTATTACGATAGAATGTCAAAAACACATTTACCTGAAATTTATGCTTAAAAAAATGGATACCTTTAGTAAGTCTAGTTTTTCTATTTATGGCTGCGTGCCTGGGAAAGATAAAATTAAAGATAAACCGACCAATTAATGTGAACTAAATGAAGAGTGCGCGCCGAATTGAATCATTTGGACATGAATAGCTTCATTAAAATAGACTACTGTTTTATTCATGGCTTTATAATTACATTAATTTGTTATCAAACGTAACAATGTATATCTTAAATTTGTATTGTATTCCGACGCTTCAGGGAGGCGAAACTGAAGAAAACTATCCCTACTTAACTTAGTTGTAATATAAATTTTATATTGTTATGTATTTATAGTATTTGTATATTTTTAAATGTATTGTATTTTATATATTTCTATGGGCCCTGTGCCTGAAATAAACGGATAAATAAAAAAAATAAACATTAGCTTCAATCTAGAAAAGCTAAGTACTTAGATTTCCATCGAAAATAATAAGTACATGTAATACTTTTTATTTTCTTTATTAAAGAAATGCAAAAGATTTTTTACTTTATATTTCATCGCCAAACTGTGTAACAGTTTGTTGGTAAAAAAATGCATTTCAATAATAAAATTAGTTATGAGCATGTATAACATATAAAAGAAAAACTAAGGCAAAGTACGTAGCATGTAATATAATATGTCTTAAACTATGGAGATACTATCACAAATCCCTAATAATATCAGGAAAAATTTTCAACTCAGCAGTGTACCCTATATACGTAAAAAAACTTCTGTTCCTAATACTTCAACATCAGGGCACCTTGGAAGACACTGTTTTGAATTTTCTTTTTTCGACCTAGTACAAAGTTCGTACTTGGATCTTATACACGCAGCGCTTCGGGAAGTGTTAGCGAAGCGAGAATGGTAATTAGCACCTATCAGTCGTTTTTTTTATTGAGCTTTTTTCAAGCTCCAAGATACCTATGTTCATTAATTCTTATTTACAGATACACGATCACGTTTTTATTAATATTTTCGCTCTGGTGATCAGTGTAAGCAACAGTAATAAGCAGCAGTTAATAAGTATGGAGTTACTTAGCTCTATAATTAATGGCATAATGGTCGCTTCTCATTGTTCCTAAGTACATATTATTAAGATAAAATAATAATTGGATAAAAAGAGATCTAGATATGAAATAATTTTAATGTACCTACAAAAAATAGTCAAAACTTGGAAGCTGCCATAATTATCGGGTGATCAGGAGTCGTCTGGAGTTCTGAAAACTATTTGTATCAGAGAATATTACATCGCTGTGATTTTAAAATATTTTATTTGTGATGATTTTATGATAATTTTATTTATGATTTTAATGTGTCATCGGATGAAATCTTATAATATAATAGTCACACTGTATTTATTTGCAAAATGTATCATAAGAAAGAACATATAATATTATGTAATACAATAGAGCAGTGTTTTTTAATCTGTGATAATAGAAAAGGTAAGTGTTTGTCGGTTCTATACTGCAATGAAAAAATACGATTTCAGTGAGAAGGCTGAGTCTTTCATTATGGCCCTAGCCTAGGGGGTTGCAAAATTTATTTTTTAAATTGTAAAGGGGTCGGGTATTAAAGAAGGTTGAAAAACACTGCAATAGAGATTGACATGTATCATCTATAAGTTCGCAGGTATATGTTCATGCGTGGAAATATTTGATAGGGCAAAGAGCAGTAATTACTGTATTAGTTATTTATTTATCTGTGAGGAAACGTTTACCTTCTGTAGCAATTATCATGTACCGTCGAGATGTCAAGTGTTTAGCAACAGCGGGCAAATTGCTAACCATGATTGAGGGCAATATTGACATTTTGGCCAGGGGAGGACTAAATATGTATATTTTGTAAATACTGACATAGAAATGATTAAATAAGTTTCACTTTATTGTTTTAAAGCATCTCGCTGTGTTCCGGTGGGTGGCGCGAGATAGCCAGTGTAATTACCGGCATAAGAGGCATTCCATCTAAGCCCTCAAGATTGGCAAGGCAATGATAACCCTTCTGAGTTTATAGATGCTCATAGGCGGCGGATGCCATCCATCAGGTGGGCCGTCAGCCTTTTGCCACCTTACACAATAAAATAAAATGTTGACTGCAATTTACACTAAAATAAAAGGTATTAACTCTGATGTGAAAAGTTCATTTGTATTTCCCCGTCCATCAGCGCGGCCGCTGTACCGGCGGCGGCGGCGCAGGCGCACATATCTTCGTCTTGCCTCGCCGTCGTCGTCGCGTCGCCATTACACGGGTATCGCGTATCAAAGGTTGCGCGCGATTCTCTCCGGCCGCTCGCATTTGCCGAATAATTTGACCACATCTAAAATTATTAACGTCAAATATTTAAGACCTCATTCGATGCGGTATTGTATGGTAAGTATGTCGTGCCGTACGTGAGATCCAGAGAGTTTTGATTTTAAACGTAAAATTTACACAAAAAAAAACTTTTTTAAATGCAAGTGTTAGTAGAGTTTGTCCGGGTGGACTTTTGCAACACGTCAAACCTTTTTAGAATTCAATTATCCACTAAACTTTATCCATTAAACTATTACCCCATTTTATCCACTTAGACAGCGATATTTGAAAAATCCTTTTTTAGCGGTCCAGTAGTGCTCTACACTATAGGGACCATCCCACTAGAAACGTATGATCCAATTTTCAAAGTTTCTGTCTTTCATAAATGGTTTGAGTTGTGCGTTTTTTGTGACGCTATTGTTTTATTGCTATCGATTTGGAGTGTGGCGTTGTCTACGCTGGTTTTATGCAACCTTTTAAGATTGATAAGTAACTTTTAAATGTTGCAACTCACTCCAAAGCCTGCTCTTTGAATACAATACATCTACTTTGATATAACACAAAGGTTGCCTAGTAGAAATTGGTACCTAGCAATAAGGCCGCCGATTGTATTATACCTACTCATGATTGTATTGTATACTCATTTCTTCCTTTTCCTATTTTTATTTCTCCAACTTGTGTTTTGTAATAAAGAATATTGAAGTAATTTGAACTGAAAATAAGCTGATGATGTAGTTTGCTTGCGTCAGTCGAGAAGAGATTCATGTACTTTTAAAATCGTATGAAGATTGTATGAAGACGAGCATCTTCATGATAAAAGGGAAAAATAAATAAAATATCAACTTTTAGATTGTGTTATTATTTTGATTCAACATCAGTGATATCAATTTACAAAGTCATTCATTATCACTCTGTTACTCTAAATATAAATAATCTTAATTACTTTGTACCTAAGATATTGTTTTCAGCTACAAATGTACATTTTATTGAACGCTTATTGTTTATATAAGTTATATAAATTGGGTTGTCTGATGTTTTTTTTTATAAAATATAACAGGTTTTGAGATAAAGAAATAGTATTTCAAGTAAAAACAAAATGTGTTTAAAGTTTATCTGTAAATACTAGACACTGCTGTAGAAAATAAATAATTTGAATAATCGTCTATGCGATGTAATTGTACAAAATTCAGGACAAGGGTAAATGAACTTAAAATCCTTATTTCATAAAAAATCCTGAGAACTGTAACATACAGGGTGCTTAATTATTGTACGTATTACCTCCATGACCAATCCTTTTGTGTGTGAAATTGTGGACCTCAAATTAAACACAGGTTGATATTTTTCGCGTGACTTACAGAATTTGTAACAGTGGATAAAATTTTGTTGATTAGTATTATACGAATGGTAGAATATTTGAAATTGCTTGAAAACACTATAAGTATTTTGAATATATTTCAGCAAAGAATCGCAAGGGAAGATGACGAAGAATCGGAAGACGATCAAAAGTTTTAATCTTGTTTAGATTGAATCGTAGGAAAATCACAATTTTCTTACCAATCAGGCCAGAAATTCAGTTAATTACTTCAAGTATATATGTCAAAGGGGCTTAAAATTCAATACTGCACTTATAATTTATAAATACTTGAAAAATGCGTCTTTTATACTTATGTTGCGAGTGCACACTGTATCGCGTCGGCCATATTGTTTCGCTAATTGCCCTCTATAGGTCCGCAATAAGTTCATTAATTATTGTTTAGCTTTACGGTCGCCGGTCGGGTTTCTCGCTTATTAGTTAATTGTATTCCGCCGCCATCTTACTGGAGAATTTTCTTGCTATTTAAAAATATATATTTTTAGAATGTTGTATTATTTTGAAAGAAATTATATGTAATTTCTTTTTACCTATCCAGTCCCATTAAAAGCTTTACCGAAAAAGCGAAGTTCCTCATTAAAACGTTTGTAAAATGAAGTGACATCAGAGTTACAATATTTTCTCCTACCAATGAAACGATACTCAGTTTTTCATAAAAGGCAGAACTTCTCCCGCTAGGAGAAAATAACAATACCGTCAGTATTGAAAATAATGAATGAATGGCATTCCATATAAATAGATGACTCTCTCGCTATACAAATCTCATTTAGTACCTTGCTCTTTCATATTTTATTAACCACAATACAATCAAAATCGATATCATCACAATTTGCTATGTGAAATATTTTTAAAAACAATTTGTTTTTTTACTTTGATAAAAAAGTATCTCAAATGACAGCTGATATGAAATTGATATATTAGTCAACTGCCTTATTACTTTGTCATTATCAGTTTAACCCGTCGCGGGCGCCCGCGACACGGATAACGCAGCGGCGCTCACTGATTTTCTTGAAACAGCTCCGCTCGTGTGCCCTAAGGGCGTCCGCTGCGTTAAACAAAATACACTTTATCGCAACTTACTGCAATTTCAAACTATTAGAAGGTTAAACTTGCAACTTGTAACATAGCATCTATCTCTGATAAATTAATGCTTTTATAATTACTGCAATTATGTGGTTGCATTTCGTAACGCTCGCGCAAACAGTGTAGGGTATCTTGTTACTGTCTAAGTTCATTTGATGATTGTCTCGTTTATATTATTACATCAAGCCCTAATAATGTAGAAGCTACGTTTTCAAAGCTTTGAAACAGTCATATAAGTAGTTAATAATGGAAATGTCCGTTTTGCAGTAAAATGAAAAAAAAAAGACATTACCATTTTAATCATTAAGTTTAAGATATGCTTAGTCATGGAGATATTATACTGACACGTGAAACCATTAGTAATTTTGGTGAATGCCAATTTACGAGGTACTTCGGGTGCTATTGCGTACTCCAAAAAGAAAAAAGAAAATATGTTATTTTTTATACTACTGGTACTGGTGTCTTAACATTATAACCATGTCAGTTAAGTGGGTAGGTAGTACAAAAAAGTGTTTTTCTTCTAATTTATTTCAGTCCCTTTTATAATTAAGTCGACTTAACAAATATTTAAATAATCATAAAATAAAATACCTATACAAACAAGCTACAAGTTATTGCCCCGATCGAATTTATAGTAAATAATAATATATTATAATATTGTAAACACTATAAAATAATATGAGAAAATAAATATTTGGACAATCTATATACACTACGACCTATATAATACAAGTCTCCTACATCTAATATTCACACAGGATATGTTAACGGTATAAGTATACTAACCGATCAAGTCTTTACTGAAGCTGTTAAAACTAATGATAGTTAATAACAATTCATTTAATATTAAAACAAAGGAACATTTCACGAAATGCCTGTAACATTCACAGTAAGACACGGATCCGAGAGCCTCTATTCTATAGTCATGGGTGCAACAGTCACTTTCACGTGTTAAGTAGCGATTCTATGCTGAAGGGATTGTGTTTTCTCGGTCCGCCGTTTTCTGCCTTCAGGTCATGATCTGTGACGGTGCCGGTCCCGCTTAGGTCTAAGGACACAGCGCGGCCCGGGTCGAAGTTAAACTTCTCGAAGTTTCCGCTGTGACCGCCGAATTTTGCGAAAAACGACGACTGAGGTTCCGGGGTTGGACTGAAATTGCGTCCAGAATTAGCGTCTGAAGTGGAGCTGTCGGAGTTGTTGATACCGTCCGCGCCAGAAGGAGCTCGCAACCGACCGGACAGTGAGAAGTCTTCAGGCCCAGAATCGTGGCAGGAGTCACCGCCCACGACGTCAATGTCGTCCCCGTCACCTTCACCATCGGAGTCAGAGTAGAGGCCGCTGTTTCTGTGCTGCGCCAAGTATTCCGCCTTCAAAGCCTCCAAATCCACCGCGATGCCCTTAGCTCGCAGTTTCCGCGCCTGCCTGTCTAGTGCTTTTGCCAGCTTCTTTCTTCTTCGCGCCCTGTTGGGAAAAATAGGGCTAAATTAGTATAGAACCTTATAATGGAAAACATGAGTGCTTCCAAAAGGAGCATGTTTAGCATACGTAATGAAAGGCATATGTTGGGCTGGTTAGTTGTTATTCAATTTAGTCTCAACGGTTCAATGGATCTGCATATAATTTGGTTCAATGTCAAACCATGACCGAGGGCAACACATGTTACGTTGAAATGAACGGCATCGGGTGGCTCAAGTACTTACATTCTCTGATACTTGTACATGCATACTTGAAAATGAGATCAGCCGTGGTTAGTTTTGGTAGTATTCTATTATGTACTTAAATATGTATGGCATGGATATATTCACATTTTTAAAATGTTTACTGATCGGATTGGAGTTTTTTACCATCATCATCATCATCACTGGATTTATATGTATGTCTGTTATGTATTTTTTTTTATGTGATAGGTGGCAAACGAGCAGACGGATCACCTGATGGTAAGCGATTACCGCCGCCCATGGACATCCGCAACACCGGAGGAGTCACAAGTGCGTTGCTGACCTTTGAAATGGGATAGGGGGTAGGGGAATGGGGAGGGGGAGGGGGGTTGGGCCTCCGGTACCCTCACTCACTCGGCGAAACACAACAAACGTTGCTTCACGCCGGTTTCAGAGAGTTCGATTTATAGAAAGCTTTTAATCAGAGGAAGAACCTAATTATATAGTTAGCTAGAGTTTGGTCACTAATATTTAAAGTTTGAATTGAGATTTTCAATATTTCGGGTATTACCTATATAGAAAAGGAACCATGCAGACTCGTTGATGTCTTTAGAATGACTGAGACGTTTCGCTAGTGTAAAATACCACCAGGCAACCGCCGTATTGTGGAAAGCATGGTTAAATTGTACCACACGTTAAGAGAATGTAAAATAAAAACAATTCAATAAAAATGTACAATAAAAGACATTTCTAAGAAATTCGCAGCCACTACAATCTAACTCTATTCAAGCCATTAGAAACCTAGGGAAGCGATTTACTTTCGAGTCGTTATATTCTTTTTTATCGTTTAACAATTTTATTTTAACAATTTTCTGGTTAACCAAACTACTCTTGGCCCTACTGCTACTGCCTTGTGCTGTTAGTGTGGTGGAAAAAAGAGTGAGTATACTGTGAGTAGTTTGCGCAGTTTTACCGCTTGCCTTCCGTGGTAATAAAAGTTCTAGCTATGGTTCTAGTAGCAACCTCCGTTACCGGATTTGGCTTTCTTGTGCAGACTATGACCTAGCCTTCCCAAGAAATAGAGCCTCGTGACCTAGCAGCGGGCATTATGGGTTGGTATGATAACTCTAGTGGGAGCTAGTCTATGACAGCCTCACCTCTCCCGGGCGCGCAGCTCATGGGGTGGGATAGGCTCTCCCGAGCATGACTGGGGGTGGGCGTTGTGCGCCGGCCGCCCCGGCCCTTTTTTCGTATGCTCCTTTTTGCGCCACTTTGCTCGTCGGTTTTGGAACCAAACCTGTGGAAAAATGATTGGATTAGTGTAATGGTAATATAACTATAAATTCTGGGCGCCCCTGGTACTGCTAGAGTAACAAAGTGCGTAAGGATCTGAATACCGTTCAAAGAGTGTTGGCGTGATGCGGTATAGGACAGAAAAAAATGGCGGCATTTGGGGTCAGAGGCCAAGTTAATCTTTGGGTTGCTGAGCCAGCGAACTATGTTATATCTAGGGACAAATCATACATGGTCATGTGGCCCTTAACTAAATAGGATTTCCTGTATTATGGGAACCAGAAATTGAAATATACGTTTAAATATATACAATTACAAAACTAAATAATAAATAAATCTGCTATTCATGAGCTTCGGAAAGGACCGGATAAGTGTTTAAAACCAAGGTAGTTAACACCATATTGATGGTAATAAAACATTGTTGAATCATGTGCATTTCTATCACATGTTTTATATGAAGCAATAAAAACTATGAAAGCCTAGTACCTCAGAATTGCTGAAGCGTGGTTGTTTTTGTACTTATAATTTTTCTTTTGTCCGTCTTTTCTCTTTAACATTTTCATCTCAGACATACTAGTAGGTGGGCTTATCTCGTCTTTATTTTACCATATTCAGTTTACCCTAGAACCTTCATTTAAATAGTTGAGTAACAATTCACTTGATTAAACTTATGTAGACATTTAATCTCCATTCAGCAGGATAACATTTTACTTGTTAAAAAACAGTCCATAAAACCAGTACCGCTATCCGTTGAAATAAAGATCGCGCGTTTCACCCCACCGCTAATTGAGACGTAAAATTTCAGCGCGCGGCGACGACGTTTGCATGCAAATGCGGTGCCTGCGCGCGCGCAGCACCGTGTGCGCGCATCCAGCTCTTTACTTTAGCGCGATTATAGTTTGTCCGCGCATGCGGCTCGTTTTGAAGTCGTCACTTCAATTTGAGATAATGACGGTCGAGAGTTTCGTATTTTAGGTTCCGTAGTTTAATGACAAAATGCCACGGATCAGTAGTACAGGTTTTGATGAGAATCAAAGTGATTTGAAGCGTTAAATTAATATACCTAATAAAAAATATACTTGACTTCTGGCAAAATGAACGTGACAGTAAATCTAATGAATGCATCGTAGAGTTATTTTAGTGAAAACGTTTACATTACTGTTTACAAAATAAATAATCACAGGATATAGGTATTCAATTGTAGCCGTTATTATATTTCATCACAGCAATAATTAGTATGTTGTGTTTGTTTTATTGTACGCCTCTTGAGGTAAACTATGGAGTCCGCTTATTACTTATGAGATCTTTTATATACCTATGGTTTTCTTGGATGGAATACGGATGGATACTTTGACTTTGACTTTGTAAAAAAAAATGAAAATACACAACCATTTTGAAAAACAACTACAGTTGAAAACTGTAAAAATAACGAAACTTTGTATCCACTGTAATTTACCACAAAGTAAGCGAAATGGCCAGGGAGCTGGTCATGGTCGCAGCAGGTGTTAAGATATTGTTTGCTTTTCGTGTCTCGACGAGTTGCCAATCGATTCAATTGCTCTATTATCCAGGGCTGTGTGAGTTAACTGAATATTAATTTAAAATTAACTGAATGAAAAATAATATTTTGTGGCACGGAGATAAAGAAGACGAATCTCCAAAACCCATCACCTATCAATCCATTTAGGCTATACAGGGTGTAAGGGACAGGTTTCCGAAAACTTTAAGGGCTTCAGTAGACGAAACTGAACAACTTTCCACAACAATTTTTTTCAGGAAACGAAAAAAATCGGCTTTTGCATACAAAATTATAAACTTGATTGGACAGTTTGTATGGAGAAGCCGATTTTTTTTTCGTTTCTTGAAAAATTTGTTGTAAAAAGTTGTTCAGTTTTGTCTACTGAGCAAGCCCTTTAAGTTTTCGGAAACCTGTCCCTTACACCCTGTATATGCTCAGCCTAAACATAGACATTTCTTATAACACTAGAAGTAATTTTTGACTAGAGCGATAGGGTAAAAAAACATTGAAACGTATTTACTTACAAGACTGCCTAAAAGCAATTGAATAGCCCAGTAGTAAAAATAAGTCATTCCATAAATTGACTTTCGAGAAGAAATAGTTTTCTAGTAATCGACTGGAGGTAATCTAAAGTTTCCAGACCCTTTTTATAGAGGTTTTAGGATTCATATAAAAGGATTCAGGATAAAAATCCAATATTTTCCGCCACCCCCGACACATAACATTTGGAACTGAAATAAAAAATAAAAAAGAGTTAAATAACATTCGAGTCGAGACACATGCCAGCGAACGCGTCCAGGGGAGGGTGGGGAGAAGGGGGACGCGGCTAATTTTACGAGCGACCCATTGCGTTACGAAGGCTGTGTTTACTGCCGACTCCCAGATTAATTTGGATTAACTTCATTTAATTAAATATAACGTCTTTTTTGCTGGGACGATTCAGGTAAACGTAATGATGTAGCATTTGAAAGTTAATCTTATAAACGCTGTTAATATACCATTGTCATTTAATAATTTATTATTGAATTTGACATGGAATCTTACAGATGGCTGAACGTGTGGTCCCTGGGTAGTTAGGTTTTTTAACAACACAAAAGAGGAAACTAAAATTTCATTAAATCAAAGTCATATTTGAAAATCCATAACTATTGTGTCCTTCAACGGGGAAATACCTATCTTACTTCCATGCCAAAATATATCAATGTTGTTAACACTAGACAGCTATATTGAGACAGACAGGTTCAGAAAGTAGCCTACCATCAACCATACCGAGTCTCACAAAATTTTAACCCGCCGGGAGTCAAACTCTAATACTAAGCAAGTGGTCTTGACACTACAGCTTGGAGGCGGTTTATAATTGATGACTTATTATTTCAAATGCCTCACAACTTTGATATGCACGTTGCCCCGTGAAGGCACGCTTGAGCTGAAACCATTTTATAACAATACTAATTAACTACTGGCATATTCATTATCAAACAATACAATTACTAATCGTCAATAAAGCCTCGATAATTCTGAATCTATTTTAATAATGCCAAGCGATAAGTATTTTCTTCAAACAATACGTATTAAGTCGGTGAGGCGGAACGCTACGGGAGCGCTGATAAGTCGTGTTTAATTGGATATGCAATATTGTGCGTGTATAATCACATACATTTATTTATTTAATGATTAAATATTTCTAATCGATAAATTTTTAGCTTTCTAGAAAAAAAATCTTTCCTCCTTATATTTTTATGCAGTAAGAAGTGCTTATGCGATATAATTTTCTAGTAAAAGGATACTTGCTTGTGTAAAAATATTTTTATAAACTTAAATTGGTACACCTAGGTAATAAAAAGTTACTCAAACTAATATTAAATAGTTAATTAATATAATGTTATAATAGATGTATTTTAAATGTAACAAGTTCAATTTGAAAGTAAATACTTCATCACACTCATTTGACTGAATAATCACAGGAAATAGTCAGGTGAACCGATGTTTTAATTACCCCTCTCTCCTCTCGCCTAATCGAAATACATTGATTACGGAATAGGACCGCAGCCAGTAATGGCCCCCGTCCCGCCCTAATGAGCTTTACCCGAACATCCCCCACCCCTGTCTCACCGAAGATCGTTAATTCTGAACTCCTATGGGATAGAACCTTTGTTTTCCTTCAATTATTCTGAAATTGAAGAAAAAGATTTATTACGGTATCAATGTATGATACCCGCTATGACATTTTGGGTTAAATGAATATATTTTTTAATATCTAAGAATACCATTAGTAGAATAATTAATATTTAGGTTTTCAAAATTCAATATTTGAAAAATAAAAGCAGGTTTAACAACATGACTTATCTAAATAAACGTGCCAGAGCGTTCCTATGTGTAACGACACGTAAAAAAATCAGTGTCCCAATAAGTCCTTATAAGTCCTAGCAAACAAAACAACAAATAAAAGTTCAAACAGATTACCATTTCACTGTCAACAAATTACTTAACAAACGCCATCACACCCGACGCTCCCCTCGACGGCAAACATTCTACTTAAACAAACCCGAAATCGTTACCGAATTCATACGAAAGCCATTTGTGAAAATAACATTGTGTCCACAATCTCCCCACGCTACCCTGGTGTAAATAAGACGCATCCCCTCATCGGTGGTGATGTAGCGATACATTGACTTCTTTAGCCGACGCTCCCCTAGTTTGGAAAGAAAAGCGATTTCCTTTTCCCGCCTTTTGATGGAGTCGGGTCGTAAGCGGATGCTTTATGCCACATTTGTTGGGGATTGCGATAAACATGGTGATAGTTAAAATAGGTCATATATTTACTTACGAAACGGTAAAAGTTTTGATCTGTTAACAACTTTGTTGTAATCGCAAAAAAAAAGCTCTAATTTCGCGTACATTTCGTAACTGATTTAAGCTTGTAAAGTGTAGTAAATGAAAACGCAACGGTTAAGTTAATTTTTAACTTAAGCGACTTAGGAGGAAGAAGTTTCTATCAAACGCTTTTGATGAAAAAAAGGTATTAAACAAGTAATTACCTAATTTAAGGAAAGAAGACTCGAAAACTGTGTTCTATTCAGTGACTTTGTTATATGGTCTAAAGAGCTAGATGCTAGTGCGTCATTCAGTATAAATAACTAATTTAATCAAATTATCTCTATACGTAAATTTTCGCTATGTTTCTTCAGTATTTTTAGTTGTTAGGAACTTTCGCCTAATTTTACATTTTCGATACTTAGTTAATGATGAGATGCACTAAAAATATTCAAAATAAAACATACCTAATTATCAAAATATAGACAGTTTAGAACACATTTCAGTGTCTGGCACCCATAGTACTTACATATAATCCTAGTAAGGCCCAGATTACCGTGTGATTTGTCCCTGAACGTATTTCTTCAGTTATATTTTATCAAGTTGAATTTCTAGTTTATGTCTCGCTCGCCTACTGTATAATTGATATTCTACTGGATCGTGCGATAGAGACGGGTATAAATTCCGCGTGCACTCCTGCGAACGTGCTGGCTTAGCAGTTTTGTAGGGTTGGCACAAAGCATTTGTTTGTTTTTCTTTTTACCTGACTGCCCAAGTGGAAGGTTATATTTTTGGGGTGTATGTAATGTATGAAGGTCCGTGTCATTGTTACTGCCCAGCTAAGACAGTTTGATAGAATTTTAGTGTAAGGTATGTTAGATATGCCTTGTTCCCTGGATTGACATAGGATATATTTCATGAAATTAAATTTTTATATTTTTGATAAATTAAGAAGGTTATTATTCATCTGATTATTTTTTATCTTAAGGTTTAGAATAATTTTCATTTTCAAATGTAATATGTCGAAAAGACGAGGGAATATTCAACCCATAGCGCAAAAGCTCTTTTATTCTACAATATTTCAACAGATTTATTTTAAAGAAAACATATAAAGAAAAAAAATTACCATTCTTGACAGAAAATTAGAATTACCTACTCGAAAACTACTTACTCAACTAATTTTCATCAAATGATACTAAGAACAAAGGAGCTGAAATTATCTATCAAGTAAAAAGCACATTAAAACTAGCTCACCAGTTTAAGAGCTAGGATGCTACAGACATGTATTATTAACCTTACTATTATTAATTTAACCAGCTGATTCATTTGTATTGTATTAAATTGTATAAAGTGTTTGCATTAAAATTACGCCTTTTTTAAATTCGTCATTATTTTGTAGTGACGGTCCGTCTTATCTTTGACTTCGGCCTTTTACATTTCAATTTTAAATTTCTTACAACTAACAATTTAATAATGTAACTTGTTCTTTTTCATTCAATTTTCTTAATATCGTAAAGGTTTTAAATTATTGACGTGTAGTTAATATTAAAATGAACTAATCGCACATAATCACCGCTTTATTAAACATAGCTCATATGAAAACACGTTGAACATTGCAAAACGCGCAATGAGCGCGAGCGGCGAGTTGTTTAGCAATTAAAATAGACTGGTATGAAGCGCCGAATCTCATTAGGGCTTGTAATTACACTAAATCACTTTATAAGGGCGGCCTGTCTCGTTTGTAAAGGGAAAATTGTTCAGACGCGGCTGTTTGACGCCTCGGGCCTAGACCGGATTAAATAAAATAAAAGTTTTGTCTATAGTTTGGTTTAAATATTCAAATTTGGAATAAGCTTGCCTAAGAGGGTTACCAACGTGGATGTCAAAACAATCTTGGATTCCTAAACATTTTTTGCACCAACCCTGCTTGGTCCAGAGAGGCAGTTTTCCGATAGAAAAAAGAGACAACACAACACAAAAATATAGAAGAGTAAAAAGGATAGAACAAGATCCTTAAATTTTATATTCTATACGCATTTTGTCGCCTAAGCGTTCCATTTAGTGTTCCATATTTAAATATTGCGCCGTTCTTTTTTCTTCAGCCAGGCGAAAAATGTTAAGGTGCTTTTTTCTTTTTTTAGCGTCGTCGTCGCGTGGTAGGGTTGCGGATGTGTGCGGGATGCAAATGTGTGGGTGAGACCGCCGACGCCCTGTTAGGGAATGAAATTGGCATATAAATGTAAATTTTATGCCATGAATTTTAAAATGAAGTCGATACTTCCGAGCTGTGGGAGACGTTTCCGTAAGTTTCCCTCCAAGAAGGGATGAAATTAGATTAGAGTAGCTACTTTTGGTAAAGTACCTATGCTACTTTAATACTCCTACCTTACTTACCTTAGGGGAACTCTATCTACAATATGTATTGTATTAAGTATGATTTTGCACCTATGCTAAAACTAAACTTTTGTAATAAGTAATAATTATAATATAATAAAATCTACAACAGTAGTACTCATTATTTATACAATTAATTTATGTGACTCAAATGAAAAAAACTATATCCACGTCTCAACATAAACATTCAAACCACAAGAAATACAAAACGAAACGAAAAAAGCACAAAAATCAAAGAAGAGGAAAAAGGCCTCCACTTTATAGACGCAAACAACTCACTTTAACTTTATTGAGCCGTAATCGAATTGTGACGTCCCTACGACCGAGGTCGGTGGCGGCAAATCTCTAGCCGTCCTTATCTGACCCGCCCATTTAAATCTATGCTATTCAATCGTGCTGTCTCGCTCGTGTCCCAGGGGTGCCGGAGATCGCAATCTTTTGATTTATACCAACTATTAGGAGTAGGGATAGTCTGTCTCTCGGAACAGATCCTGTGATAAGCGTAGCAACCTCGGACTTATTGTGGAGTCAAATTTTCTTTGAAGAGGGGAAGTATTTTGGAAGCTTACGATTTTCATAAGCGTACGTATTTTATGACTTCCTAGGGTTACCGTGGAAAGTTTTATTGATTTAAATTTTATTTATTTACTTTGGATTTTTAGATTAGAGAAATAATAATAATAATAAATTATTACAACTTCAGTTAGGTGTGGTGTGAACATTTAAAGAAGGCTGTTCCAATTTATCTCAAGATATTTACAGTAAAAATATAAAGTTTTATTGATTTAAATTTTATTTATTTATTTTGGATTTTTAGATTAGAGAAATAATAATAATTAGAAATTAATACGATTTCAGTTAGGTGTGAACATTTAAAGAAGGCTGTCCCAATTTATCTCAATATATTTTACAGTAAAATTATAAAGTTTTATCAATGTAAAAGAGTAACATATATCTCCCTGTTTTTTTTAATGAAAATACATCTAATAACTAGATGTATTAATATTTATTACTTAAGGAAGAGGGTTTACTTTCAACAAAAGAGTCATCGATGTTCACTAACCTCATGATATAAGTTTTCAGCCAAAAAATATTAAATTACATCGCATCTTGAACGTGACAAATAACCTTATCAATTCATATCGTATTTGAAAAAAGTAACTGCTTGAAACTCAATGCTAAAATCTCAAGCTGTTTCAGAAATTACGTAGTAGGTTAGACACTTTGCTTCATTGTATACATATCCTCAAGTTCAGTTATACGTATTTATACTGTTTTGTTATTGTGGCATTACATAAACACGTGCATATCTACTTCCAAAAATCTACCTATTGGGCAATCGTGTAAAAAGATAGAAACAATAAGGTTACATTCGAATCCTCCCTATAAGGACAAGGCACTGTTCCAAAAAAGTTGCGGATTTGGACCGCTCCCCAATGGCCGCTTAGCCCAAAAGGTCCGGAAAAATAAGGGAAAATCGCCCCTCATTCATATTGAACGAAACCTCAAACTTCTAGCAAAACCTTACGCTTATGTTATGTGAATCGCATACACATCTCGGATCTTTATTGTTAGCAATGCGTATGTATTATCTACTTTTATGGGAACTTTTTCTACTATTCGTGGGACAGTTAGAATAGTCATTCAAGCGAAACCTTATGTTTATTTGATTTTTCTAATGTCCTACAACATTTAAGAAACTTTAACACTCTGAGCCTAATAAAAGGCTTCTGGAAGTTAAACAACTTCCCTCCGTTCACAGATTCATCGAAAAGATTGTCCATTGATTATACAGGATATAACAGAAGTGTGTGACAATATTTCAAGGTTGGCTTTTACCCATCAAACTGAACAACTTTTGTTCTACAACTTTGGTGAAATCGCAAAAAATTTTTTGGACTTTTTTATACAAATTTGGTTCGCCAGCTGATCGATTTGTATGAAAAGTCCAAAAAAATTTTTGCGATTTCAACAAAGTTGTAGAACAAAAGTTGTTCAGTTTGATGGGTAAAAGCCAACCTTGAAGTATTGTCACACACTTCTGTTACACCCTGTATAAGGTGCTAATTTATTAGTGCCCAATATTTTAGTCAGTGCTTCTACTACTGATTCTGATCAACTTTCCCTAAGGAACCCAGTCAAATGGCAAAAAAAAAATTGGACTTTTCATACTAATTTGGCCGCTCACCTGATCGATCGATTGATTTGTATTTCAATAATGGATCTACCAAAACCATTTTTCGTTGACTGTGGTTCGAAGCTACGTATAGTCGAAATAGTGTGATGAAACTCAGTAGTAGGCAAAAGTCATCCTGAATACTTAAGGTCAGAAAAAAGTGCTCTTTGGTGTAGAAGAAGGAGGTCAAAGAGATAAGATAATAATTAATGTGTTGTTTTAAATAAAAGTGTTGTAAGTGTTGTCTTGTCATTGCAGTCATTGCACTAATAGTTATTTTCTTACCCTCGGATAATACTTTATTAGTGCGAACACCTCCTTGGATAATTGCGCAGAAAGATAAGAAAAATAAACTGTATTGGATGGATTTGTATATAGGATGTATAAAGGTAAGTAAGTAAGGTAAGATAAGTATAAAGGTACGCCTCTACTCTTGAAACTACAACTTTTGTTCTACGATTATACTCGCGTTATACTCGTGATCGGGTGCTGTCTGTGTGAACTGGCTTGCTATTGTCATTGTTTTTTTTGGTGTGTAACTCTTAGTTATTAGATTCTAATTTGAATCCTTTTTATTTATTTTTTATTTACAGACGTGATATTGTATAATTCATTTATTGACCTAGCATTAAGATGTAATAGAATATAAGACTTTTTTTCAAAAAATATGTTGGAGGGAGTTTCTTTAGGGCCCTTCTTTTCACTCCGCAAACTCTTCCCGAAACGGCGGGTATACGAGTTCCGAGTGGTGGGAACCTCGTATTAGGTAGACAAAAGAATGACGTTCGAAAAGTGTACACTGCTACCTACTTCGAATAAAATATTTTAATTTTCCTTTTTATTTTCATTTTACGATTTTACTGCTTAAAATCAGCTGATTGTTTGACTTTTTTGTTACCTTATAAAATACAAATATGAAATGTAAACTTACAAATAAAATTCTAAGTTTAACGACCTTTATGAGAGAGAAAAACAGAAATATAATATAGTCTACAAAGATTAAATCTGATTCTAGACATGGATAAATGATTTCGCCAAGAATTATAATCTTCTTGGCGAAACCAGCTCTAACTGGCCAGTTTAATTACGGTTGCTAATTTAAACAATTTATCATGGACTTTAAAATTAGGCCATTAATCTATCTCAGTATCGAATAGTTAAGTCATAGATCAAATTTAAAAAGAAAAACATGACTCATGTTGGTCGTAAAGTATAATAAAAAGGATTTTGGCAAGATTTCAGATTTAATTAAACAAATAATTCTATTGTATTTAAATGTAATTACCTAGTTTAGTTTTTATAGAGTCAAATGTTTTTTTTTTAAAGAAATATCTTAGTATGAGAGACCTATTCCATCCATTTATGTATTTGAGTACAAGGTATTAATACATTTATGTGGTAAACGCTTACTCAGGCTCACAACTATTAATTTGACACAGTGTTTATGGGTACTTCTATATTTAGCTGCTTTACTTCATTAACACCTGCAGCAGTTAACGGTGATCCAAGCTTAAAGTGCCATTGTAAAATAACATCTATTTCTTATGGCTGACTATCGGTCTATACTGGGATGTTTTGAATGACAAAAGGTCTGTACTAGACCCTCCGACAATATAAAATCGTCATCCGATTTTAATACAAATATTTTTTGTTTTCTTTCTGGTGTTCTTCTTTCGTTAGGTAATTGAAGTTATACACAAAAATATTCAGAATGTTTATTATTTAAATATTCTATTCTACATTAAAATCATATACTGTTTATTTAATTTCGTGCAGATGATTTTAAACACAATTTTGATTCGTCCTTTTATTTTGAAAAATTCAGACGTATCATGACGTATGATATGACGTATCGGTGGCATTATCTTATTTTTTAGGGTTCCGTACCTCAAATGGAAAAAAGGAACCCTTATAGGATCACTTCGTTGTCCGTCCGTCTGTCTGTCTATCAGTCTGTCTGTCTGTCTGTCTGTCACAACCCTTTTTCTCATGAACGCGTAGATGTATCAAGTTGAAATTTATATTTAATACTCAGACCTGCAATCCCTAGAAGCTGTGAAAAAATAAAACTTCTATGTTAACGCAATCAAGAGATACGGCCGTTTATGCAGCATATTTGGACACTCGCATGAAATTTGGCAGGAAGCTATGTCTTATAGCACAAGTAAAGGAAAAAGTCCGAAAACCAAAAATTTTTTGTAACATCACAATTTTTTTGTGATGTAACTTAAATATTTTGGTTTTCGGACTTCTTCCTTTACTTGTGCTATAAGCATTGTTTGTTGACAAATTTCATGATTCTAGGTATACGGGAAGTACCCTATAGGTAGGTTTTGATTCCCATGCGAGTATCCAAATATGCGGTATAAACGGCCCGTATCTCTTGATTGCGTTGGCATAGAAGTTTTATATTTTCACAGTTTCAAGGGACTACAGGCCTGAGTATTTGATATAAAGTTCAAGACATGTGTAAGTATGAATTTATACGGAACCCTCGGTGCGCGAGTACGATTCACACTTGGCCGGTTTTTTTAAGATTCTATTAATTCTTTCACAGATTTCATACACATGGTAAACATTTTTCAAGTTATTATGGGTGATGTCGGCTGGTGTAAAGCGGCCAAACTCTTCCATGTCAATCGTAAACCGGTGTTTTGACATTCGACAACGGAATTAAGACGTTTATCCGTGAAGCATTACCACCTTTCGTCACATGCTAAATATATTTAATAACTCACAATGGTGTTGCCAGCACAAAGATTTTAGCGTCTGTTTAAAAGCTGTAACTAATTTCTCTCCGTGCAGCTTTTGTCACACCTCTAATGCTTCGTTTTTGACACTAACTATAGTGTCAGAGTAAAATTATCATTATGCATTACACTGACTCATGAATGAGACATATGTAGCCCACCAGTACCAGTTACTGAATGCACTCCAGAATTCTCGTAGTAATTTCGTATACGTGTAATTACACGTACATTCTAGAGAGCGAAATTTTATTACATATTTCCTTCCCGTTATTGTGGCTTCTTCTTACGCATAATATCGAAGCTTTATGGGTAATGCAATCAAAGTTGGTATTATAGATAAAATCAATATGTATTGTGTTAGTCTGAAAATATTTTAGTTGAAATGCTTGTATGTACGTAAGTACATTAGATTCAGATTTATATTCACAGCGACTCTACTCTGAAGCGTTAGGTGCTCAGTGCGTTTGCATGGTCCCGTTGATCACGCAAGTTAACTAACTACAGACACAGCCATAGCCTGGATTGGTTTGGCAGTTAGTTGTATTTATCTCGACCTTTTCGGCACGTCGTAAGGCACACTAAGTCATTGGTACCGGTTCTTATCATCATTTTGCAGTAATTAAGCCATGTCATAAGCCTTATAGGAGGCTTGAATACTCTGAAAATGACCTGGCCACTAGCCTCACAACCTCCATCCATCCACCAATCTGGACTTGGTCCCGTGGTGGAGTATGGCGTAATCTTCGCAAGCTATGGGAATTGGGAAAAGAGATGTTGAGACCTTGTGTTGCGTAAGAGACCTATCTACTGTCGGGACGCTATGGGTTGTTAACGATATCTAATGTACTTACAGCAACTCTGCTCTCTTTCAAATCCAGTCTCATGGCCAGGGCCTCTCTCATGAACACATCAGGGTAGTGGGACGCCAGGAAGGCTCGCTCTAGCTCCTCCAGCTGCCAGGAGTTGAAGTTGGTGCGGGAGCGGCGTCTCTTGCCGCTGTCGCCGTCGTCGTCGCCAACTCCACCTGGTGGCAAGACATATCCAATTGATCGATATGATAAAAATTGGCTAGAATGGTATTACCACTGTCCCTCCTGTCCCCCTGGGAGTAAGATCTGGTGATAGTTCCTTAGCGCAAGCCAACCAACACACAAAGCGCGTGTATACAAACGTCGCATTTTTCTGTAAGCCTGTATGTTTTTATTTCCAATCATCATCATCATCATCAGCCGAAACATGTCCACTGCTGGACAAAGGGCTCCCTCAAGGATTTCCACACCGACCGGTCTTGATTATTTCTAATTACACCTGTTTACATAATTTTTTCGAGAGAAAATCATGAACATTTTACAAAAAAAAAAATTCAGCTTCCTAAGTATTTTGTATTTATTATACAGGGTGTAACAGAAAGGTGTGATAATACTTCAAGGTTGGCTTTTACCCATCAAACGTAACAACTTTTGTTCTACAACTTTGTTGAAATCGCAAAGAAATTTTCGAACTTTTCATACAAACTTGGTTCGCCAGCTGATCGATTTGTATGAAAAGTCCAAAAAAAAAATTGCGATTTTGGGTAAAAGCCAACCTTGAAGTATTATCACACCTTTCTGTTACACCCTGTATAATAAATACAAAATACTTAGGAAGCAGAATTTTTTTTTGTAAAATGTTCATGACTTTCTCTCGAGAAAATTATGTAAACAGGTGTAATTTATGTTCTTGTAGGTAAATATGGTAGATAGAAGATAGATGACTCATTTCTTCCATGATAAAACACAGTTCATGTACTTAGAATTTGCAAAAAAATGTGCAAGCATTTTATTTACTCGTACCTGTTTTGAAACTCTATTTGAATGACTCAGCAACTCCATGGTTAGCACTGCTGACTTCTGATCCGAGGGTCATGGCTCATTACTCAAGTGTGATGAGAAGGTTTTTATGGTTTATGACTATTTACTTTGTGTAGTTGAAATGGTAAGGGGAGGGTGATACTAAACATGGTCGTAGACCACCCGGCCTGGCAATTAAATACACTGTATTGTAAACATTTAACAGCGAAGGTTAATTAAACTTGAGGATCGATATTTGCAGTGAAAGCTTAGTAAATTAAATTTAACTACAAAAAAGTCTGGAAATGGACAATTAAATAAAAAGCTAACTTTTACTGGAATCTAGGCATTATAAGTACCTTCATAGATTGCCTCACTAAATAGGTATAATGATCATTAGTTTATGCACATCAGCCAGAAGATAAACTTTAATATGTTTTTAAAATAAATAAATAAAAATAAATACCCATACACAAACACGCTCCGGTCTTAACTAGAATTTCTTGTATTATGGAAACTACAGCCTGTAAAATATATACATACCTATGCCTAAAATGAAATATGAAGATATATTTCACCGTTCATCAATTTTTGCCTTAGATGAGAATCGAATCCACGACCCTCGGATACAACCAACTACTGAGTCATAATAGAGTGCTCAACGTGTTGACTTAGTTCTAAAATACCTAAAATTAACAAAACGCCAAAAGAATGCAGAGGATACAAACATTTTCCGGCTGAGTAATACATATTTACGATTATGACGGATCGTTTCCAATCACGGCGCTGCGGGATTGAAATGAATAAGACATAACGATAAAAGAGCGGCAGCCAACAAAGTCAATTTGGACAATTCGGCGGCCGTTAAAACAAAGGCTTGGCCAGGGGCTCATAAAAAAGAGATAATCTCCACAAAGTGGCCGAGCAAGTTTTTGAAAATAGAATATAATTTCTAATTTTCTCCGTGATTTTAATTAAAAAAGGTCCCGAGGGAAAGAGACGGAGCTCGTGTCGAGACCGGGACTGGAAAGGGACAGCTATAAATTACGCAGTCTACCCTCGCAGGGGCTAAATAAATTAGTAGTGATTAAGATGGGCGCGCTTCTGTTCGACAAGTGTAGCGGTATTCTGTTGTAAAGACTGGTTTATTGCTTCTCATTCGGGTTAATTATTTAGTTTGCATTCTAAAGAGACCAAAAAAAAAGCTTCGTCGTAAGTAACAAATCAAAACCAATAAATATTTTGGATGTATAATTCTTCGGTAACATTGCTTACAGAAGCTTTATCATCTAACGCTACGTTTGCTACATACGACTGGCAAAAATTATAGCTCCAATTAAAGAATCAACGCATTTCGATGTCACTTTAAGAGGGCAGTAAATTACTGAGGTGTGAGCGAGAGAGTAGACCGAGTCTAATGAGAGGGGTGAAAGAGATGACTAGGGTTATTGTATTAAAACAAACGACCGCCTTGGGCCCACAGCACACCAGTTTTGGCGCACTTTAATTTAGTCTGGTGGATGTTCCAATGCCGCAGGGAGGGGACTGACTTACTAAGTATCTATTTGGGTCGCGTTCCAAAACAAGTAAATAATTTAATAAGAGAAGTGAAACAGAAGATTTTCTATTGATTTCAACAATGTTGACAAACTCTTGTTCTGTGCATTGTCAAAGAGGTTGGATGTTGTTATTTTGACGAGCTGCTGCTAGGTTGAATGAAGTGGATTATAAAGAAAATTATCGGAGGTTGTAGCAGTACGTTAGCAATACTCATGAACCTGAACAATTTTGTTATGAGAGTTATGAGACTAACAGAATAAAAAAACTCTTCATAAGAATTGTCTGATTGGCCATTTTACCATTTTTAGTTTGATGGGTAGAGTTCAACTTTAAGAGATATTGCTAAAAAAATGTATTACAGTCTGTATGTCATCTCTATAATATAAGTTTATCATTCTAGAAAACAGGATGTAGCGACCAAAAAAAACATTCTGTATAAACTAAATCGTATAAGATCTGTCCAACTTTATCATCCCAGATTCCCAGAAAGAGGGGTGTTGCGACCAAATAAAAAACATTCTGTATAAATAACTAAATCGTGTAAGATCTGTCTAACTATCAGTATTTTGTTTAATACACTAATGTGCTTCTAGTTCACTCAGTACAAACCCTAATTTCATATAAAAAAATAGTATAACACAACCTCTCTATATGATTGTTGCCGAGTATTCTACTCTGTGGCAGTACTCTGTAGGCAGTTAATAAATTCGCACAGTTCATAATCGTGCCAGTTTCAGAACGGCAGCAGTTAAGATAACATTCATATTTCATTTTCGTTTGGACAAAATGAGAAAGGAACAACAACGTAGCTTTGATTGTTGGTTTGTCATTTGCATTGTTATATTTTTGTAATAAATCTCCTTTAATAAACAAAAAATATATATATTACAAGGATTTTTACGATACTCTACCTACTATACTACACCATCCTCATTAGTGGTTAATATTCCTATGTGATCGAATCTGCTGAAAAGATGTTAAAAAATGAAGTACCTAATCTATGTCATAATAATACACAAAAATAAAAATTGAATAACTTTTTTATATCGTTATTCATACCCTGAAACTTCTCAGCGTCTGCAGAATTATTGCTCTCTTTATGTTGTGCGTATACTCTATCGAAAAGTTTGACGTGAGTCCACAGTAGAATAAGCTTTCCTTCGAGGTATTTTAGAGGAAAGGATTAAAAATGATTTTGAAGAACTGCGCATTGCAAAGCTGATAAAGCCCTTGGTGATGCAAAATGCATTTAACAAGTTGACTATTTACCTGATACTTTCCATGATTTACATTTAAAAAAATGTTTTATTATTAATTTCTTATATTTTGCTTCCTCGACAGAGTCATTGACTACCTTGAATTACATTTATTTTATTCATGGACGGACACACTATCTCAACGACATCAAATCTTGAATGGGTCTATTCAATGAATGCTATCGTATTGCTAGCTTTATATTTCTATTATACTGCGCGAGACGGGGATGCGTTCTGGCAAATAGCGCGCATAACTGAATTTATTGCTTATTTATTATACTTTGGCGAGATTCAATCTTAATGCGTGCCTGTATCGGGCTGGTAGCTTAACTGTCTAGGGTTGGGTTCAACATTCTCGGCTTATGATCAATTTAAACGACGATACTTCAGAAAATTGATTCCTTTACCAGCAGCAGAAATAACACTCAACTTATATTTAAATCAATTACCAATTTTATATTTTTTCATAAAAAAGAATTAAACGACGTAACATGTATGTTACACATACAATTTTAGAACAGAATGTAACTTTTGATGTAACAGTTGACACAAATAAAAAGTACCGTATTTTGAAACTTCAAATAAAAAATACTTATACAAACTGACTAGTTAATGGCCAATATTAATTTAATATTGGAGGAATCAGAATCATTAAAATTTTCAAACCTAGTTGCAATTAATAATTGAATATTTAACATTAATTAGCCCATTAATAGGTTGTAAAATTATTTTTTTTTGGGTTTTCGAGTATATAAAGTTTAAATTTATAGAGATACTTTAAATAAAAAACTGAATTCTGTTACTGCTCATGTTCTTTTTACTCGAATAAGTAATTAAGTAACGGGTTAGGTATTTAACTGCTGATTAAAGTATTTTTCAAATCGGTGCCACCAGTCCTTTTGGACTGCTCGATTTAACCGATGAAGACATCAAAATAAATCATTTAAGACGTTATTATATTAATAGCTTTGTGCTGAGATTGAGATGTTACGTTCTACTCAAACGTATAAGACAGACTATAAAATTTTATAACAAATTATGAAATCCATATAAAAGCGTGGTTTTGTGACGCAAAAAAAATGATTTTTTTGTAAGGTACTAACGCTGGCATATAATACTCAAAAAGCTTTTGTTGATAATTAATAATGAAGTTAACTTATATAATTATGTATTTCATTTAACGAATAAAACATATTCAGTGAGGTAGGAAGAAGACTCAAGAAATCAGTTTGGTAATCTCTAAACGATCGCTCTAGATCGAACTGAGTTTCGCTTAAAAACGCATGGGCAATAAGTAAGAATGCCGCACGGTATATGAGTTTGCATACAATTTGCGGCCTTATTTCTTATGAGGGCAGAATACTTAAAAATTGCACTCAATAAGCCCCTAATTGGCACCCACGACCCACATATTCCTCAATGTTTTATGCCAAAAAACGAATTCATTTTTACACTTACACCTACTATTTATGTAAGAAGGTATCAGAGTTTCGTATAAGTGTTATGTTGAACCTATAATTGCCTAATTGGACTTAAATAAACGGTTTGCCAACTTTAATTCACTACAACGGTGTTTGCTTTTGATGTCAAAATTGTTTACTATAATTTTGTGCGCTGGATCACGTTAAGTTGACAGATCATTCGAGATTTTGAGTTTGTTTCTCACTTATTACAACAAGTTTATGTCAGTCAAGTATTATTTGGGCAACTTTGTAAAATTCTATAATCGATAACAATCACTAGACTCGTTTTTAACGTTATGAACGTATGAGTATTTTTGTGCCCCTAAACCGAGATATTGACGAAAGCATAGTCTTTGGTTTATTGGTAAAACTGAAAACTTTTGGATATTGTTTAGACAGTTTTATACAGGGTTATTTTTGGACCCCTAACAAAACTTCACACTGGCTTCTACTCATGAAACTGAGCAACTTTCCCCAAGTAACCAATGGTCAATTCGCAAAAAAATTTTTGGACCTTTCATACTAATTTGATCACGTGATCGGCCTATTTTGTATGAGGGCGCCCAAATTATTTTTGCGAATTGACCATTTAACCCTGTAATATTGATTTTTTAACGTATTAAAAATAATTTTATAGGAATTAAAAAGATGGCACTGTTAAGACACGTCTTACATGAAGTTTGTTAAGTAGGAAATCTGTCCAAGAAAATTAAGCTTTAATAGCCTTCATCTTTTAATATATTTAAAATAAATAGTTGAAGCGCCTTCAGATGTTTTTAGTCCAAGACGCCTTCATAGAAACTAAGTAGAACTAAATAAATGATTTTTGTTTCTGTCAATAACTTTTAAAAAAAATATTCCGAATGCATTGCCATTAATAATAATAATTAATCGGGTGCTCCGTCTGCTCGTTTGACACCTATCACATAAAAAAAAACTTTCTCAGAAATAGGCAAATTTCTTTGTTATTTTACGTGGAAGTAATATTCGTTATTTAGTGCAGAGTTAACTTTTTAATCTTAATCGATTACAATAATCGTAATGTGTAAAGTATCACTCGAAATCCAATAAAACCATTTTATACTATCGGATACTTATTATATGTATTCGATTCGACATTATGTTTACGCTTCAACTTTCGAACAGTTAGATCTGAATGTTTTTGACGGGTCTCTATAATATAGCATAACTTTTTTATGACTATTTGGCCTTTGCATAACATTATTTGGCATAAAATATTTTGGCATAAAAAATTTTGCGCATATTTACGTTTTCCTAAAATTTATGAGCATAATATTACTTGGAATAATTAGTAATGTCCCTAACTATAAAGTTGCATAATGTTAAATTTCCTAATAATATTATAGCATATCAAACTTAAGCATAATATTCATTCGAATAATAGAAAATTTGCCTAAATAATAAGTTGCATAACATTATATATACTAATAGTATTTTTGCATATCTTTCGTTTCTAAGAAGAAAAATATGAGTTAGGTTGCGTTTTCCTCTCTATTGATTATAATTATTCCACACAACGTTGTAATTGCCATTATTTATTTACTCAAAAAGCAAAAAATCTTTTGATGAACTTTGTATGGGAAGTCCACAATTTTTTTTGCTTTTTGCAAGCACGCAAGCAAGCAAGCATGCAAGCAAGCAAGCATGCAAGCAAGCAAGCATGTTCAATCAAGTATGCAAGCACGCAAACAGGCAAACAAGCAAGGAAGCATGCAAGCATGCAAGCAAGCAAGCGTGCAAGCATGCAAGCATGCAAGCAAACAAGCATGCAAGCAAGCAGTCGATCTGTGGATGTTTTATCAATCAAACCTAACACTGCGAACCGAATTAACCGTGTCGGGGTGCTCCGAATTCCCGAGCTCGCTTCGCTCGCTCCAGCATTAGTTTAGGACTTCCGTGTTCCTTGTAATTAGGGCTTTTAATATTTAGGCCTAATTAAAATTATGAACTTTACAGTTATGTCAATTACTATTTAGGTCATTTATTATTTAGTCAAAAGTATATTTATGCAGTTTTCAATTAGGACAATTATTGTTTAGTCATTCCTAATTTAGGACATTATTGTTTATTACTTTCAAAGTTTAGGGGGAATAATAATTATGCAGAATTACGATTAGGCAGATTTATATTTCTGCGCAAGATTTTTATGCCTTACTTGTTATGCCATAGGCAATTATGACATAAAATTTTATGCGATACAAAGGGCACCCGTTTTTGACACCCTGTATAATTTCATCAGTGGAAGAGAGGAATGGAAGAAGACAGTGGCGCCGATCCTAAATGATTGGCAATAGGGCAAAAAGACAATGATGATGATAAATATAATAATTTTATCAGTGGTAGCTTCTATCCACTTGTCTTATTTCATATGCAGGGTGCTAAAAAAGTGCGTTTGTGATTTTAAGGGGTTACTCAGAATCAAGTATAGAGTACAGGAAAAATATTGGAAAAATCCGATCTACAAACTTTTTTCAGTTTCCCATACAAAATTTTTATTCGCTATTCAGATTAAGTATGATATTAGAGTAACCCCTTCAAATCTCAAGCGCACTTTTATTAGCAAAATCTTCTGTCACATTATTGTGTCAAATATTTGAATTTCAACAACATGGGATATCTCAAAATGCTCGTGAGTTAAAGTAAGATGAAGGCTGCGTCCGCGCTTATAATTTGATGTCGATCCCGGGAAATTAATTTCCGAAATCTCCAACAGTAACAAAGTTGTAATTTTCAAAACGCGTACCTGGATAGACGGGTACGAGAAGCAGGGATGCACTTAGAGAAATTATTAAATGAAACAATTTAGATTCTGTTGATTCTATAACATAAGTATTATTTCACCTAGCCATGTGAACCTAAATTAGAATTATGTAGTTACTTGTTACTAACACACTAACGTTCTAATGGATTCCTTTAGTCCGAAATAAAGATTTATTTATCGCATCGTAGAAGGGTAAACTTATGATGACTTGCTCGGATTAATTTCGCACCGCTAGAAAAATCTTTAAAAGACTTAAAGTGGGCACGTTTTTTGTTATTGTTGTAAAAACTGAATTGAAAGCTTGATCTCTGAGCTGTGAAAAGAAATGCCGTTTGCCTGCAAAATCCGGCCCGCGGCCCGGTCGATGAAGACATCTCGTCGTCGGGAGTGGCATCATTACGGGCCGCATTCCGCGAACCGCCCCTGGGGCCGTCGACCATCTTAATTGAATTTGTGTTTTTAATGTCACTTCGTGCGCACAGACGCGCAATTTTGTCATTATTGGCCAGTATTATTAAGGTAATTAAATAAGTGTGCTGTGTAAGGTAGTTAAGGGGAAATGTGGTGGTGAAAGTGGTGGTGCAGAGATCTGGGCCCGAAATTTCCTTCAGAAGCCACAAGATTCACACATTACATATATTATTTTTTTGTTAGTTTGCCCATATGTGAATAATATATTTAGACCAACCAACGTAAAAAAAAAACTGTTAAAATATTTCAAAATAAGTATAAGTATCTCTTAGAATTAATGTTTAGCCTAAAGCCGAATGTGATAAGTGCAACATTATAAGTGCAGCCACATTGAATAATTACATGCTACTGTCTTATGATACGTGCACCTATTTTACATGTTTTTTATTTTATTAAATAATTTACAAGTATGCTGATACAATATGGGAGAGATTTTTCAAAAAATAAAACACATTTATAAACTTAGATTTAATTTCTGTGATACTTTAATGTCAAAGTGTAATCGTTATTTCAGCACTTTAATTGTTACTGTAGCGCTTTAATTGTAACTTAGCACTTTAGTTTATTGAGAGGACCACACGTTATACGTTCCAAAATTATAAATAACTTAATAGTTATGCCATAATACATATTTGTCAACAAAGTTTAGCTTACATAATGTAGTACGGTTCAATAAATAATGAGTTTTGGCGTTGAGTACTGTAATTGAGAAGAAAGTCAATTACTACTTGACAATTACCGCCAATGAAAAACCCAAGTTGAATAAAACAACACTCTTTAGATAAACCGCAAGCTAAACTTGTAAAAAAAGGAGTAAAGGTAGCTTATAGGACGGAATAGAAATTTACTATTTTTCATATGAATCCTTGACGTGTAATATCGGTCCGTGCGCGCGCCATCTCCGTCCAACATCGCGTCGCTCCAGGCACCGGCGCGCCGCGCTATTCAGATATTGAAACATGATAAATCGATACCACTCTACCCACATAATAAGCCTGTTTTAACGGCAATTTTATGCCCGTGAAAATAAGGTGTAATAAAATTTTAATATTTTACGAAAACAATATTGACTGGTCGTACTTTGGCCTTCGACAGATGCAAGCGTAAGTGGTAGTTTTAAACTTTAAAGTTTTATCGAGAATCGATTCTTGTTGATTATAATGAATTGATTATTTGATGTGTTACATATTGGTATATAAATTAGCATATAACATAATTTTGCTGAAAATGAATGTAGCACAAGTAGTCCTGAAGTATTATTATATTTATCTATGCCAGTGCCAGTGGATAATTATTTATGTTATTTAATTAAATAAAAACAACGATTTAGTATATAAATAATAATTTATTATTAATTTATTTATTCCTCTTAATTAAGATAAACGAAAAGATGGAACAATATGTAAAGGTGGGATTAGTATCTTTGATAAAATAGCAAAAACATTTTTGAACATTTCATAACTTTGGAAGTCTTAACAACAAAAATCGAGTCACAAGCTTGGAGTAACCGGCAATTTTTCCAAAGGCATAATACTATGTTTCCGCTTTAGTGGCCAGTATGACTACTACATTGTTAGATAGGTATGTAATTGGATATACTAGTGCTAGCTTTAGACGAACCGTCCCATTGAAAGGCTGCAATTACCGATTTACCAAAACCGATTGTCAACAGAATTGCCTATTATTACGTTAGTTTGCACATAGAGCGTGGAAAGTACAGACGTCAAGAAAAGTCTTTTGAAAACAGGCTTTGTACATCTACGCTACTTCATATTTATTTGTACTAATTAAAATGTAGATAAAAAATATTTTCTAAAAAAATATTAGCCCGGGTTTTCCTTCCGTCTGCTTATAAAATATTGAGTGCGTTCATCACCAATTTATGGTTAATTATGCATTCGTTACTACTACTGATGTGGCATTCCCGGGAATATTCCTTTATATGTAATATAGAGCGCTGTCTCTGTCTTGCGGGAATATTTCCGGGAACGGCACATCAGTAGTTACAACCAATAATCTCCCCACTACTGTGGCACGGATGTCTTTCAATACCTCGGATTATTAGGTTATATGTATTCATCATAGCCCGGGCCACTAGACTGGTGGAGGTTAGGGGCTAGTACGAACGTCAGTGACAGAAATGTGTTTAAATTTTGTGACCTTGGCATACGATATAACCATACAGTCATTGGAGTATACTTCTTAAGTACTGCACTCAAGTAATAGTAAATAGTCTAGAAAGGCCGAGCTCTTGAAAAATCTAATATCGCAAGCAGATCGTAGCATTTCACCGGCTTGACTGCTCTTTTTTTTATTAGAATATTTTAGGAAAGCAACAGTTTCAAAGAATGCACTTTTTAATGACATTCTCATTTTGATTTTGCCAACAAAACTCGATAAATATTAAGATATATAATGTACTAAACATTACGTTTCCGAACGTATACGACGAGAACACTTTGGTTCGCGACTGTAATTTCGTTACTTACGTCAGGTTCGCTAACTGATGACATTTTCAACGCTATTTATTTTACACTTACGACTCTATTTCAGTGACAAATAAATTACCATACTAGGAAACAGGTGCAGTTTAATATTACTAAGCTATGTTTTGTCATAATTTGACATAAACATAAGATATCGATTTTTTACAAGTTAAGTATTTTCAGTAAGATTATTGTTTTCGTGAGGTTCTTCTACTCAGTATTATTTTGTAATAAATTTAGAAAACTTGGGTATTCTAAATGTTAATGCTTCTTTACGTTTTCGTAATTTTATACTAGATATGAGATATGAGTGTAATTAAAATCTACAATATACTTCTATTACTGACTCGGTGGCTAAGTGGTTAGCGATCCTGACCTCTTATCCCAGAGTCGTGGGTTCGATCCCCACACAGGGCAAACTTTTCTGTGATGAGCAGAATTGTTTGCTCTGAGTCTGCGTGTATAATATCTATATATGTATGTATTTAAATGTATATGTGTATGTATATCAGTCTCTGGTTCCCAAGATACAGGGAATCCTAGTTTGGGGCCAGATGACCGTGTGTGATTTGTCCCGAATATTATTATTATTATTAAAATTAATTTTTAAGGCCCCTCTGTGTCTACACACATGGCCTAACCTTCCCGAGGTATGGGAAGAGACCCGTGCCCCTGCAGTGGGGATGATGAGGGTAGTTAACAAACTTCTTTTAAACCTAAATAAGTCTTTTGTGCTTAAACCAGTATAAAGTTAGGTAGAAATCTATCATGGTCTAATAAATAATAATCGACATTTGTCAAGATCTAGCATCATATTATTATTTAATGGCAAGAAGCGCTAATGCTGAAGTAGAAGCAGTTTTACTGAAATTTTCACCACTAGGTATAGTGAAAACAGTATACAGTATATTTTACCATAATGATACGATTATAAAACTAAACCATTATCATATTACATATTAAACACACAATACATAAGCACAAAACTTCTTTCTGAATATAATATTACATCATAATACTTCGAAGAAATATTGGTATCTGTAACTAGCAGCACGGCATCGAACCCACAGCCCTGCGGTCCCAGTAGGCCAATAACTCAGCCGGTCCGACTCGTGATCCGCGTTACAACTGTTTAGTGAACAGATTTATTGTGGCTCCGATTGCGAATCTATTTATTGTGCGAATAGTTCTGCTTGAAGCCGTAAGTCAGGAATAGTTCTGCTTGAAGCTGTAAGACAGGGATAGTTCAGCTTGAAGCAGAAAATCAGGATTTTAGTTTGTTCATGGAGGGAATATAGGAAACGATAACGATATTGTCTACCCTTTTCTTCAAGTACATTACTACTTGGCCGTATATAGGGTTAAAAAAACTTCGTTTGAGATTTTAAGGGGTTACTCAGAATCAAGTGATACAGAGTACTGGGAAAAATATTGAAAAATTCAATCTCAAACTTTTTTTTCAGTTTCCTATAAAGATTCTAGATTCACTATTCAGAAGACAAATGATCAGATTTATTCAGTTCTATCTTGTTTATAATGTAAAAGGTTTTTACTCATGTACGTAGTGCTCGAACGTATGATAGTTATTTAAATGATTTAAATACAATGTTTTATGTTAAAGTAGATTTATATAAATACTCTTTTAAATGGCCATATTTTTCTACATACTTAGTACAAATTTTCTACAGCCCGGAACTTGTACACTCAACGTGTCTAACAGATTTTTAAAAGCGTTTAGAAGATAAAGAAAATGAATACGTTCTCAAATTTTATTTTCACTTATGTGCTAAAAATAATTAAATCTTTGATCATTATTTAAAAATCTTCCCCGTTGCTTTTTTCAATCAATATTTTTTTAAATTTTAAATCTCATAAAAATATATTTTATTAAAATGAAGGACATACGGAGATAATACGAGTGTTTATGTCCCTTATAACCAAGTTCCCTGCAACTTTGTTGCGACAACATTCCTTAACAAATTTCTTTATTAATTAGCCGACTGCGAGACAGGAAAACGGAAGTTAAAGTTTGAATAAATGCGACTCCAACTACCTTTTGATTTACAGGGTGTATTTTCCACTCCTTATAAGCTATATAGGGTTTACAATCTGTTTTTCTACTTATTTGCGAAATACTGTAAAATTATGTAAAGAAACACCTTATACAAATAGTTGATACTTTTGATTGTAGGTTCTTGATGGAACATTATATCACTCATTTTGGCAGGGATTTTTCACTAATTCTACATAAATTTAAAATAAAACTGATGTCCAAAACCAGTCACTAAATAAGTAAAAGTGTAGTATTATTTTAAATTTATGAGGAATTAGTGAAAAGTCCCTACCAAAATGAGTAACTTGCAAGTTGACTTGAATCATAGTTTCAGTCATCAGCTTTTTAGTGATACTTTCAACTCACCCTTTATTTTCCCACTGTGATGCGCAGCGTGCTTGTGTATATTGTTAGGTTGAGATTTAAAAAAAAACTTTACATTAATTTACTGTATTTTGCAAATCAAAGAGATCATCTTATCAAATCCAAAAATAATTATCCCGAATATACCAACTACAGCAAACATTAATGAACTCGAGTGTGTATTGTGCCAGCATGTGTACTGTGTAATCTATTGTCGTCCCCGCAGCAATAAAGTCCCTTGGGGGCGATGTATCAACCGCGGGCGGCGGGGCATTTGTTACTGCTGTAAGTACATGTACAACCAAATAAATCTATTTGACAGAGTTTTGATTGAGATTTTTTTGTTTGGTAACGAATTTAAAGCGATTTTGTTTATGAAGGTTATTGAGTTACGTAATTATTTTAATGAAATTACTTATTTTTAGGGTTCCGTAGCCAAATGGCAAAAAACGGAACCCTTATGGATTCGTCATGTCTGTCTGTCTGTCTGTCTGTCTGTCTGTCTGTCCGTATGTCACAGCCACTTTTTTCCGAAACTATAAGAACTATACTGTTGAAACTTTGTAAGTAGATGTATTTTGTGAACCGCATTAAGATTTTCACACAAAAATAGAAAAAAAAACAATAAATTTTGGGGGCTCCCCATACTTAGAACTGAAACTCAAAAAAAAAAAATTTCATCAAACCCATACGTGTGGGGTATCTATGGATAGGTCTTCAAAAATGATATTGAGGTTTCTAATATCATTTTCTTCTAAACTGAATAGTTTGCACGAGAGACACGTCCAAAGTTGTAAAATGTGTCCCCCCCCCCCGTAACTTCTAAAATAAGAGAATGATAAAACTAAAAAAAATATACGATGTACATTACCATGCAAGGTTTAGTAAGTAGTTTTTTTTTAATACGTCATAAATCGTAAACCGCAATTTACCTCTCATTCAAGTTACAACGAACTACAAGAACTTTTATATTATGTTACTTGCTACTACGGAACCCTTCATGGGCGAGTCCGACTCGCACTTGGCCGCTTTTTTTTATTAATAGGTAC
This sequence comes from Coleophora deauratella, assembly GCA_958295455.1. NCBI lineage: Eukaryota > Metazoa > Arthropoda > Insecta > Lepidoptera > Coleophoridae > Coleophora > Coleophora deauratella. Next base: position 13,474,740 of record OY282397.1, on the reverse strand, counting down.
GACAATTAGACGTTGACATCATCAAGATTTTGTCAATAACTTAATATACATTTTATTATTATTATATCCCTTATATGTACTTATAAAATCGAATAATAAAATATAATCTAATAAATATAATGATGTAAATAAAATAAATTTAATCCAGCAAACAAATCAGAAAATAATTATATTTTTGACAGTCACTAATGCGAATTATTGTTCACGCTCAACATACCTTTTAAACGTCATTAGCATTATTAAAAATCTATCTACAAGTACTTACTTACAATTGTGGGTAATCAAATCAGTATTTACAATAATAAATAAAAGCTAAAACATTGAAGGACACCTAGGACACGCCGCATGTATGGCTGACGATGACGTGGTTATGGATCCTGACTTCTACGCCGAAGGTTCTGAGTTCGACCCTCACCAAGGGCAAACATTTTTGTGATAAGCAGATATGTACGTATCGTATTTAAACGTATACATATAAATATGAATATCAAACTCTTTTGACAGTAAGGTAATCCTCCTTGAGGCCAGATGATCGTGTGTTACTTGACCCAAACTTTATTGAATGAATGAATGAAAACACTTTATTGCACAACATAAACACGAAAATTTTAACAATGTACATGAAAAGAAGGTTATACATGTAGGCGGTCTTATCCCTAAAGAGCGAGCTCTACCAGGCAACCTTTAGGTGGAGGAAAACGCGTAAAAACATATTTAAGGGGTAGTGCGCAATAAAAATCAAAATTATTATTATTACGATTAAGTAAGGAAATAATGTCAAGCTTCTTTCATAACCAATATCAAGCAGCCCTTGCGCAAATCTAGAGGGTTTCGCAGCTATCGCAAGTCCTGGGCAGCACTGCGTTTCCCTTACTCCGTTCCAGGCAGTGCAGAGTCTGGTGAGAGGTTACTCCACCCACAGCAGCTTTAAGCGCAACACAGACACAGGCGGTGCGAAAGCGTTCCGGGAGCGGTATTTTTTTTAATATTCGGATTACTATGAAATCCTTCACACCAAAACCAGGCTGGCGCTCTAAGTTCGCTTCCCGCAGGCCCGCCTTCGGAACGCTTTACTGAGTGGTTAATAACACGGAATAGCGCCAAGATACTGCAGTAAATCGTCTGTAATAGATGCAGATGCCATGGTTGCACAAATCTGACTTTGACTTCATATGGGCCTATCAAGTAGGTTTAACTAGAAAAATAATCCACTTTACAACCCACATTGTAACCCATTATTTAAGTTCTGCTGTGCTTACGATAAGAGCAGTAAGTATATATAAAGGCAATAACTGCATCCATTTCGTCATTTAATAATACAAGAACTAATAAATAAGACAATTAAATGATAACGCAGTATAGAAATACTGAATCTGAGCTACACGTTTCAAAAATCGTATTTAAAATAATCTAAGAAACAATTCCGAAAATGCAAAAATGTTTTTCAATTCATTGACGGAATGTTAGTCAATAAGAACATATACCCTAGTTATATTTGACCCTAAACAATATGACTTGTAATAAAGTGATACACAATTGTTACTCAAACACATAAATAACGCAATTAATTGTTTATCAATGACAACAAGAGCGCGGGCCGCGCCCGCGCAAAGGGCTTCCTGACTCGCAGCTAGGGACGTGACCTGCGCGTAGGTACCACTATCGCACAGAGCTGCGAACATGTTAGGGCTGTAATCTGTCTCATGAGCAACGACATCTATCACATCTATGTATTATATTTATTTATTTATTTACACTTTTTTGTACATAAAAAATAATTAGAGTACATAATTATGGCACTGTATTATTTCTAATGATTGATTCTTTTACATGTTACATTTTAGTCCTCATTAAAACGTATACAGGCTGTTAAAAAAGTGCGTTTGTAAGGGGTTACTCAGAATCAAGTATAGAATACAGAAAAAATATTGAAAACATCCGATCTACAATTTTTTTTCAGTTCCCCTTACAAGTTCTTGAATCATATTCAGATTGAGTCACGACCCCGACCCACGACCACGAGTCAGGAGACAGTCAGTCATTCAATAGGAACCAGTAAAGTATGTTAGACATTTTTATCAACTTAACATTTCTGATATTTTGGTGACAACCCTATCCTGTCCCAGTATCGATCCGCTATCATAGTGCCGCAACTCCAGATTTACGACAGTTATCGAGTTCACCCTTCCTGGTCGGAAAGATGAGATGAAACAATTAAATGTCTCTCTATTAATTTAGATAAATGTTTGTAGATAATTGGAATGAATGTAACTTATGAAATTCCCCCTATAAGCGTTCGGGAAGTTTCCAAATCTGCGCTGTAAGAGACAATACGTTCACAAACGTTTTATGTGCCGATTTAAAAAGCACAAGTGAACTTAGCTGAGGAATAAGCAAACATACCCGTTTTTTTTTCTAAATATGTATAAAAGATATAGAGTTCTTCTGAAATGCGAGTATGTACTTACTTGAAAATACAAGCTTCTACCCGTGAAACTGCAAAAACAATTTTCCCATGAATAGTCGTATGATATATCGGTTTATGCATTAGAATGAGAAGTGTTAAAATAGAGTTTTTTTGGATTCATGAAAAGAACCTTAGTATTTACATCATTACGTGCTAATTCTAAAATTAGTTTTTCTCCTGTACTAGTTGGGTTGAGAGATGACATTTTTTTTTCCGTGTAATGTTGATCTGTTTTGGTATGGAGATAAGATAACAGATACCCCAATGCATTGGAGAAGTTTGGCAAGCCCGTTTCCATCTAGCGGCATTATCATCGCTTAACACCAGATAAGATAATGACAAGGGCATACCAATTGAGAAAAAAGAAGAAAAAAAAATAACTCATCCTGATGGAAAGGCTTCATACCCTGAACAGGCTAACGGAGAAAAAAGTTATTAAAATATCTCCAGAAACAGCTTACTATGAAAAAAAAATAAAAAATACAGTTTTTTTATTTTTTCGTTTTCATTATAACAGTAATAAAACTGAGGGTCAAAAATTTGAAACATTGTCAATTGTGGATTTAAAAAAAATATATAGTTTACCGCTAACACTTCCCGAAACGTTGAGTGTACAAGTTCCGAGTGGTAGGAACTTTGTACTACGTAGAAAAAAAGACGATTTAAAAGTATGCGTACAGCATCTACTTAAATAAAAAATCTTTTGAATTTTGAATTTTATTTCCCGAGTAAATTCACTAGCTAAGAGAATTAACTCTTACTTTTACAAATATACAGGGTGTATGTATGTCTAGTAAGAAAACAATGATCTAACCCCGCAGGTATTCCGCCGCGACACACGGCTTAATTTTATGCTACATTAATATGTCGGGGGCACTTTTTAATGGGGTTAGTCACGGGGCCCCTAGCCCCCTTGCCCCTTGCTTTCTCAGGCAATATGTTATGGTGGGATTAGCTTGTTTGTATCGCTAAGCCGGCTGATTCGCTAAACGGTATCTCGTAATGCTGCAATGCTAAATTAATGGTTTGTTTGGATTTGGTTGACGATGTTTGGCTGATGGGATGATAAGTTCCAGATAAGTCTGACTTGGTGGCTTAGTGGTAGCGCTCCTGACTATTGATCAAAAGGTCGTAGGTTTGATTCCCACTGTAACAGTTAAAAAGTACACATTAATTTATCACTACAAAACAAAGTACATATAAATTAAGCGTTAATTTTTTTTGTCCTATGAATGAGAAATAACTGTCACACATAACTTCTAACAAAGTCACTGCACCGTGTAATTGACCTTTTTTTTCATAACTCGAAAACAAAACGTGGGTGACGTTTTTTGTGTAAGTCGCACACAAAAAATATAATTTATTCATAGAATTTTCATACGTAATTAATTCATCTCACTGACTTTAAAAAACGATACAAAAGTCGTGAGAAATTTGCAGAGTTAAAAAAGTTTTTTTTTGGCCAGAAACAAATATTCACAGCAACAAATATTTACGATATCATTACTTTATAAATATGATATCGTGATTAATTAAACCGTGGAAAGTAACTCGTTTAGTATTTCTGAAAAATATACAGGGTGTTAAAAAAGTGCGTTTAAAATTTTAAGAGGTTACTCAGTAATTGTAATTGTAAGGACGGGCTGGTTTCCGCAACCAGGCGACAGGCGCGCCCATTTTGCGTGATACGGCTGGCCTCACTGCCAGCCCAGCTCCTCCAGGAAGCCCAGTAGCCCCCGCAGGTTGCCGACGACTTCCGGGAGTGTCCTCGGGTCCTTGAGGTGTTTGACCCTGTATTCTGCTACCTCTTTGCATTCCAGAAGAATGTGAGCAGCTGTCTCTTCGGTCTCCATACACGCATAGGGGACTGTCGGTGATACCTAGAGTGAACAGGTGTTTGTTAAAGTAACCGTGGCCAGTGATGACCGCTGTCACCTTCCTGAGCTGGAGCCTCCCCAGGCTCAGGAGTTTTCTGGACAAGCTAGGGTTGGTCGTCGGTAGTGCTTGTCTAGCCTGTCTACAGATCTCCAGCTCTGTCCAGAGGTTACTCAGAATCAAGTATAGAATATAGGAATAATATTGAAGAAATCTGATCTTCATTTTTTCTGTCGCCTATACTAAAAATAAATAGTGAATCAAGAATTTGTATGGGAAATTGAAAAATATAACTGTAGTTCGGATTTTTCAATATTTTTCGTGTATTCTATACCTAATTGATTCCGAGTAGCCCTTTAAATTTTCAAACGCACGTTTTGAAACATCCTGATAGATAAAATTACCTACATCAATACAAACGCAGACATTCTCATCAATATAATTTTATAAAACGATCAATTCAATCATGAACTAAAATTAGCTTAACTATTTCAGAGCCATTCGAATCGAAGACGGTACACCCTCGGGTCCAATTCTGATAGGACCATCGACCAATAAACCGCTAAAGTATCGCACATATTGGCGGGAAATCACACAAGTCTCCCGTGACCAATTGGGAACGGGTGAGCAGGGGAAAAACGGTGCACTATTCAAAAGTAAACAGTAAAAAAAGCGCAGCGAATTTGATAAATGCTTGTTTTGGGCACGCGTCGCGCGATTGTGCGCGCGTGACTCGTGCGCCGCTAGGGATGATGACGCCAGCTTTCCGTATTTGATTAATTAGGATTAGTTAGGAATGAACAATAGGATTCGAGTAGTCGTTGATACACAGTGGACGTCTTTTTTTATGTGATAGGTGGCAAACGAGCAGACGGATCACCTGATGATAGGTAAGCGATTACCGCCGCCCATAGTCACCCGCAACACCAGAGGAGTCACAAGTGCGTTGCCGACCCTTGAAATGGGCTTTGAAATGTCTTCCGGCTGATAATATAAAGTATCGTGAAGAAAAAATCTTGCTGCAGAAGTCTTTCTGAAGTAAGTAATGCTCATGTAATTATGAAAAGACATGCATCCGATGAACTTATAAGTATTTGGGTCATATCCATAATTCATAAAACTCGTCACGTCGTCGTTGTTCATCACAGATAAGATAGTCTTTATATCACTACATATACTCGTCAATGAAAACTTTTTGATGGAGGAATGAAATGAAGTATTACCACTTATGTAATTTAGCTTCCTTTTCTAAACAAATATATATTCACTTTTGTTACCAAACTACTTCTAACATCGTCTGTCGCCCTTCCAAATTTTATTCAAACAACAGCTGTGCTCAAAGTCCTTGAAATGTTCTTTGGTTTTTTATTTTTGAACTCCCCTACAGGGTGTGGAAGGAAATGACCCCTGAAATTGGCTGCGTCTCCCCGCACGGGCTCGCTTACATTTGCGCACCTTGCATCTCGCGCCGCCACGACTTGACTAACTGCCCTTATTACCAACATTCCGCCTTTTGTCACTTGTTTTCACGTAATGAGTCCATTTTTTATCAAGTTTAAGTAAGCTCCATTATACCTTTCACTTCTGACAAGTCGACATTGTCAGCTTTTTGACGATGGAATTAAAACGTCGTGAGTTTCTTAATTTCAGTCATGTTTATTTCACCCTTTGTTATTTTGTCAGGTATGAGAAGGTTGAAGGTTTATAAAAACTACATTAATTAATTAAATGACAACTTATATACATGATACAAAATTTTATTACCTACTATCCTGTGACGGGACATGGTTTTTTCTTAACACACACATAGAGTAATAATTTCCTCAGATCATTTTAATAAATAAGTTTTTTGTTACTTATTTCCACGAACATAAGGTCAAACGGATTGCAGGCACCTACCTAACTACAAACATATTGTGATAATAAATCATATTTATCATATCTTTAACAAGCCGCGATGATTGTAAACGTAATCTTATTAAGAGACCCCATCGAGGGACATGGCGCGACACCGATTAATTTATTAGTGGGCGCAAATCGCTCCGCGCTACCCACCGCTAAATTACTCATGAAATATTGCTGCCTTCGTATATTTAATCCTAAATATTTGTGTCATATGGTTACCTGCGTGCAAATAAAAGGATGTAAGTCTCAGATCAAATAAACTTTTTATTAAAAGAGGGATGGTTTAAAGTTATTTATGCGTGGGAAGTTTATAAAAGGAGATGCTAATTTGAATTAAGATATGTATTTAATTATATTTCAGGCGATGCAGTGTCTCTAGTGAGGAAACTCCATCTGAAACGGCTCTGCTACATGGATACTCTTATCCAATGTTTTATCCAGTGTTTAATTTTTTTTTAATATTTAACTGGTTGGGTTATTAAAAAAAAACTGCATAAAATATATATTTTTCAATCTATGGGTTAAGACTAACCTAACGACACCGTATACTTTAAAATCCATCATAATGTTTTGACCACAGGCGGTAAGAATGAAACGGACATACACACATACACCCGGAAAATACCCTTCTCCTGGCCAGTTAGGTTAAAACAGTGTTCATTAAATCATAGTGTCTGTTATGTTCATAAGAAGTGAATATGACTGAATTGTTCAGATAATAAAAAGGCTGCTATGGACGCAAATTAATTCAAATTTTAATTAAACTTGCATTGGTGACATATAGCAACATTAATAATTGTCTTGATATTTCATTAACAGGTTATTTTTAATCAAAATCGAAATATGTTTTTCTGCTCTGTGTCTGGATGGTTTACATGTATAGATAGCAATACATTTAAATAAACACTGGTTCTCATAAAGTAAATCTAGTTTGTGGCCAGATGACAATGTCTCATTTGTCCTGAGTATTTATTAAAAATTATTATTGTATGATATATAGCAGAGCAACTTCCAAAACTGTGTATAACATTTTATTCAAATGTCTGGTTCTATTGCTCTATTTCAGCCGTGTTTCCCCTCCCCCTATTGATGTGATGTGCCTTTGACTAGTCAGTAGGGTTGTCAGAGAGGTTAGAGTTCGGATAAATAATCCTTATTCCATAGTTGCAACGATAATCACTTTTGTTAACTTAAGTTGCCTTTTCTGGGTTTATTGTCAATATTGTAATCCAGTATTTATTCTGGTAATAAACATTTTTACTTCTACTTTACATTTTTTAAATTATCTGACTGTTTAAAATACGTAATAAATACCATCCATCGGAGATTCAGACGAATCTAATAAAACGGATTCGAATCGAAGCCATGACCCATCGCATAAAAGTCGGGAACGCTAACCACTATACCATGAGTCGGTCAATAGAGATATTTGTCACTCTGGTATTCATGAAAATTAAATAGAATATCATTTAATGGTTTTATTGCTATCATCATGGTAGTATTTCGAATAAAGTCCATATCTACATCGAACGTTAACTCTTACTTATCCGAAAATTGTGTATTTTGTAGTACCTATTAAAAATAAATCATTAAACAAACAATATTTTAGAAGGAACCACCTATTTTGATAAATGAAAAAATATCTTATTTAACTAATAGTTAATACTGAATTTCGGATATAATCTACACCATAACAACCCTAGTCAGTCCCGTTTATGAGGCCATTTAGACTCGTCATTATTGGGCTGGAGGCGTTTGTTTCCACGCAAAACCATTATAAAATTGTCTGCCTCGCACTTTTATGAGTCAGTTGTTTAGGTTTGATTTCCGTGAAAAGGGTGGAGGGGTAGGTGCGTAATTTTCGGTTATTTTGTTACCGATTTTCTTCTGGCTATGATAGTTGTTATATGAGCTATTATAGGTATATTTGCTTACCTCTTAACTGGTGATTCCGGCCAGTCTGTTAACAGCATGTGTTTTGTAATAAATAAAATAAAAATAAAAATTCATATTTCATAAACAGACGCTTGCGACAAAATCCAAATAATTTTCTCCTACTAAGGCTTTGGCTAAAATTACTATTTTCAAATGAATTGATTAACTTATTTTTCTTGTAAGTATAATCTTTTTATGAATAGACGCTGCTTTCTTGTGAAAAATCATGAAATAATTATAGGATTATAGGCTTTGAAAGAAATAAAAAAAATACGATTTAAAAGCATGTGTAAAATAAATAAAAAACATTTTGAGTTTGAAACAAAAAGGAATTCAGAACATGGAACTAGTAGGTTTACTTTAGGTTTTATAATGGTCTAACGTTTAGAAATTATGCAACAGGGTGAAACTAAGTACTCCTTCAGTTTCCTCATTTTCAATACCATAGACAATTTCAATTGGTTCCAAAGAATAAATCGATTTCATCTGCCCCGGTCGAAAAATCGATTGTTTTCATTCACCCAATAAGCATTTAGAAATACAGTTAGATTTCTTTGTCACCCAAGTCACTCAGGAAGCAGATTTAGTAGACCATATAATGGGCGTTATAACATTAAACTGGTTTCTCTTCTAGAATTTAGATTTCTTTTTAAATTAAGTATAAAAAATACCTTAAAATTAGTACAGTAAAAATACAGTAAAACAGGTATACTAAACAAGGCTGCCTCCCAGCATTTCTTGTAGCTTTTCATTTCAAGCTACGCCTGTAGTCTTCCGCGGTCGCCATTCCTGAGGGATCGCTATACTACGCAAACAAACAAATCCCATTTCCAGTAACTAATAAATATAAAAAAAAAACAGTTCAACAAAAAAAAAACGACAAACAAAAAAAATTACAAAATTACACTGTTTAAAATTGGGGTTCCCTTGGATTTGTTTAGTTTCATAAATACTTTTCTCAGTACGATATGTTGAATACCTATAATAATAGAAAATAAATGTTATGTTATTATATTTTTTATTCATACAGTATAATTATGTATTTCACAATATTTTAATTGCTAATTCAATTAAATGTTAAAAACCGTTAATTATTGCTAACTTTGGAAGTTTTCCGGATTCGATAAGTAAAAGCAAAAAGTAAGTTTTCATACGTGAAACACAAAATATAAATAGCAAAATGACAAACAACAAATTCATAATTTAAATAGATGAGGCTATTTGGATTGTAGCCAATTTGTTTCCAACATAAATTCACTGAATATCTCGTTTAGTACAACACAATAAACTTTGAAATAGAAATAACTCTCTTAGCACAGACCGACTCGTTATATTATCGCCAGATATATGTTTTTCTCAAGTACACTCAGTACATTAACTGTTTCACTTAGCTGAGAATTGGTACTTTCAGTACAATGCAAATGTATTATCGCAAATTTGCCACTAAAAATGGAAAACGTTCCTAAATAAATGGTTCATTTGCATTTAAAAAAATGTACATACACTTTAATCTTAACTACCTAATTGACAAGTCGAAATCATGAAATTTTCACAGAATTTTCATTACCTGAGTACATATAAATGTATTTTTTTAAATTATGACGTCATATCAGAGCTCATGTACCTATTAATCAAATAAAAGTAAAATGACATTTCAGTCTTTGGCATTTAATATTTAATTATCTCCGGTGACATGTTTATTTTTCCTTCTGTATTAATTATATTTCCTGTGTTCCTAAGTTTTCCTAAGTTCATGTTTTATAAAGTTTTGACATTTTTATTGATTATTTCACTGTTTACTTGACATTTATTAAATTTTAGTGATGTATCATATGATATTTTGTGATATTTTGACCTTTGAATTATTTTTTTTGTAACTAACTGTATTTAAATATTTTAATTTTTAAGTTTTGCGTACCCTTTCTGGCGCATCACAAATATTATGTTATACCTTGTCATATTCGTGTACCGTGTTGCTTGCAAAAAATATATCTATATCTGTATGCAATATTTTGAACATTTGTAAATCAGAATGTTGTTTTTGACATTTGATAAAAGTAACCGAGATGACATTTACATCTATTAATTAGACCAGCGATTTGATTAAAAAGGCGTAAAGTAATACGTTTTTTTGGTCAAATGACCATATTTTTGTGCTTTTTGTGCGATGGTGTTCAAGTTTACGTAGAAACTCCAACGTAAAGGAACAGCTTTAAGAGTAAAAAGACTTAATAAGGTGAAATGATTAATACATATATACCTCATTACATATAATGGAAGAAACAGTCTGTACAATATCATTAATGAATATAAACTTGAATGATAACTACTGTAGGCTATTGTTAAATGATAAACATTAACTTGTAAACACGGGAATTAATCACAATGATTTAATTAGCACAACACTAATTATAATGCACACTTAATGTGTGCGTTAACGCCATTTTTCTTCACAATGATTGTCAGTTATTGAATTTATGACTAATTAGAAATAAAACATGGTTAAAACAAACTGTAGGAATGGCGCTTTGGGCAGCTTCATGATTTCATGTCAGTAAAGAGTTAATTAGGTATACATGCATAGATAAATGTGTAATTAAGCGCAGTTTTTTAATACAGTGGCATGCACTGCATGCTACTTTTAATAATAATTATTATTATTATAATATCAGGGACAAATCACACACGGTCATCCGGCCCCAAACTAGGATTCCCTGTATCTTGGGAACCAGAGACTGATATACATACACATATACATTTAAATATATACATATATAGATATTATACACGCAGACTCAGAGCAAACAATTCTGCTCATCACAGAAAAGTTTTCCCTGTGTGGGGATCGAACCCACGACTCTCGGATCAGAGGTCAGGATCGCTAACCACTTAGCCACCCATTCAGTCAAATTTTTTAATTTTTAATGTACTTAAAACACTGTTTTGTATTTAATTACCTTAGCTCCACTTGTGGACGGCTGAGGATTATATAATCTGTAGTTAAAGGCTTGGATATATTGCCTTTCGTAACTAATAAAATATGAATTGCGTTTAAGGGGTCAATAACAATGACGCATAACAAACTTAATAAATATTCTTTTCTGACATCCAAGTTTATCTGTGCCCGATTCATCTTACTTCATCTCAATTCCCAACAATAAAAACGCCATTGATATTTCTATTATGGCGTGATTAAAAAACTACAATAGCGCGAGGTTTGGCCGGGCTATGCGTCATCCACAAAACATTTAACATCCTAATTTCGTGGGGTAACACCTCAGCCACAGAGCCGACAAAGACTCGATAAAAATCCAGCCATCGGCGTGGTGCGCGAGCGCAGCAGGCGGCCCGCCGCGCCGCGCAGCTAATAACTTACATTCGGATTACGCTCGTTAGCCTCTTCGCACCTTGCCGGACGTTTATTTTTTATTAATATAAAATTTATTCAAACGAGACCTGGGAATATTTCCGATTTAAAAACCCAAATAATATTATAGCAATAAGTCATGAGCAAATGTATAGTTGACAATGTATTATTTAATAGATAGATATCTTTTTAAATCATCGTAATGTGATTTAAGAATTTGGAGTCATGTATGCCAGTAAGATTAGTTATTATTATTATTATTATGTATTTAATGAAGAACATATTTTTATAAAATATAGGTGGTGATTTATTGCAAGGAATTTAAATTTAATTAGTCTCAGAATATTCTAACTCACCTATACACATATGGTTTATAAGTTCCGAATAACATAGTATATTATTTACTCTTAAGTTATTAGATAGCTTCCCAAGGGTGCGAGAGCTGTCATCTAGTATTGCACTGTTATTAACTGCGGCCACGGTAGAGCATTATATACGAGTAGACTTGCACCACGGACATGTGCGAAGCGACGTGTGCATGAAACTTGCATCGGATTTTTTCCGATGCATGTATTCTCGCCATGTTTGACTTATTATACGTAAATACAAGAACAAAACCTATATAATAATTTTATCACGAGACATTTGGCTAGAAGGCGCTGATTAATGAATCAACCTTTGAAATACCTACAGCATATTTCACGCAATCGTCGTTGTTGAAATTGAAACATGGTTTAAGATTAGTATTGCGAATTTCTCAAATCTTGTAACTTAATGTAGTAGCAGTCACGCGCAGTCAGACAAAACGTACCATTATTTTATTATTAACTATAATCAGATTTGCGTCCGTGTTTTATTTGCGACGGATACTGTCACAGATATAAAATGGTATGACTTAATGAGAAAAAGGTATAGAAAAATACTAATAAAATTATATTAATTAGAACTTATAACGAGAAAAATACGAAAATAACAAAATATTCCCAAGAGAGATTAAGGTTCCAACGATGGAACAGTAAATTAAAACAAAAGATGTAATAATACGAGAACTGTGAACAAAAACTATATATAAAGATATGTTAAAAAAGTGCGTTTGAAATTTTAAGGGGTTACTCAGAATCAAGTATAGAATACAGGGAATATGTTAAAAAATCCGTTCTTAAATATTTTGTTCAGATTCAATACTAAATCTAAATACCTAGTGAATCAAAAATTTGTACAAAAAAGTAAAAAAAAAAAAGTTGTAGACCAGATTTTTCAATATTTTTCCTGTATTCTGTACTTAATACTGAGTAGCTCGTTAAAATCTCAAATGCACTTTATTGACACCTGTGTATAACTCTGATAGCATTAATTCTACAATTTTCAAACAATTTATTAGTCGATTGAGCCAGAAGAAGGGTTATGTTTTCGTTTAAGGTAAGTTTGTTTATTTCTCGGGCGGAACAAATAGTCTTGATGCTTCATGGATTTTAATATGTAAGGTTTCATTAAATTGTCTTTATCCCCTTTTATTAGGATACTTTTAATATATTTTGCCTTTAATTTTCAATGTTAATCAGGTAATCAACTTTACTTCATCGTAAAAATGAAATTGCTAGAGAAAGTTATAAGTATATTTCAAAGCTGTTAATAGCGCAAAAAAGCTTTTTACCTTAACGAGATTTCTAATTTCTCGTATTATTAACTCTTCACTGATTAACAAAAAAATAAAAACAAAACAATGAAAGCGGAAAACGACTATTTCAAATCTAAACGCAAAAGTTATAGTGCATAAATCGTAGCAAAAAACAGTGAAGTCTAAATCAATCTCCTAAATAACTGAGAATTTTTTTGCGTTGATTCTAATTGTAACGTCTTCTTACTTAAGATCTAAACTTTCACTCTAGACTAGTCTGAATCGGTCTGCTTCTTATCATTCTAGGCATAATTACAATCACAAAAGTTTTTTTTCGGCCAGCTGAGTCAGCGAATACTGAAATGGCCTTTTTTCTATCTAGTCCTTTATGCCAAATGAAAGATTCGAATTTAATCTTTATTAAAATTAAAATTTAAGATGTTCTTTTAATACTTTCAATACAATACATACTTTCAACGTTCTTTTAAATCGTATTTTTTTCTACCTTTTTAAAAAATCCTACAACTCGAAATCTGCTTATTCGGAACTCTAAGCGAAGGCAAAAGAAACTTCGATACCCAAAAATTATTATTGGTATTGGTGGCCCGAAACTTCATCCGCGTAGATTAAGAATATAAACAGCCCGGTTTCCATAAAATTTTAGCAGCTCGGTTAACAATAATTTTAATTGCTCCTGTATACCTTCTAAGGAGCACATTAATGTTACAGTTATCTACAATATTTTGCATCCTAGTTTCTAGCCGGTTTAGGCTGTAAAATGGTTTCATTTGTCTGTTCAGTAGGTATACCATTTTATACGGAGGATCATTTGGCTATTTATAAATATTTTGTTTTTCTTACGTACTTAGGCAATCTTTTTATTTTTATTAACATTTTTAATTAAGTACCTACGTTTATTAAAACCTTGATATAAATAAATTTCTGTACCTGATTTGTTTATAGGTATAAAAATAAATAATATGAATCTTAAACATTACACCCTAAAGGCACAAAACACTTTAAAGACATCAGCCCCATTAATAACTAGCAAATTAAAAAAAAAACAATAAAGATGATTACCGCTGCAAAGAAACCTGTATATGTTTCTAAGTTCACTTATATTTTCTAAAAAATATACAAAATCTTTTCAGTTAGGTATTTTTTTCGGTTTACTAACTTCAAAGAGAGTTAAAGCAGTAAGAGAGTCATAGATTTTTTTTAAAACTTCCGTCCAATATAAAATAAACTGTTTAAAAACGAAAAATATAGGTATGTCGTGTGTAAAATCAAATAATCAAAATCAAAATGTTTTTTATTTAAGTACCTAGATGTTTTGCACATACTTTTAAATCGGTTTTTTTTCTACCTAGTACAATATCTTTTAAGTTTATAATATATTAAGGTACTGTACATACCATAGTAGTAATATCATATTATATAATATTTTCGGTAAAATAATGCAGTTTCAATATTTTTTTCTTCTTACAATACAATGCCTAAACATATTAAGGTTAACAAGTGTGGGCAAGACCAGAAAGATTGAATGGTTGTATGTAGAGTTGTTACGAAATTCAAGCAAGTTAAATATTATAATTGACCACGCTGAATACGTTAAAAACAACCGACTTCAATCGCAACAACTCCAATTTTGCTATGTTTTGTTGATTTTCTCAAAAACCGCTGAATCGATTTCGATAAAATTTATATGGAACCATCTGTGAAGTATACCCTTTCAAACAAAAAAAGAATTTTCGAAATCGGTTCAGGCGTCTTCGAGTAATCGGTGAACATACATAAAAAAAAAAAAAGATTCCGACGAATTGAGAACCTCCTCCTTTTTTTGAAGTCGGTTGAAAATGCATACTATAGAACACTAAACGAAAGTATTTTTGATTAAAAAATATGCATCATTTTATAAAAACGCAAAGACCCCGTCGGGAATGAGGATCTTGAAACCCGTTTATTTTTACAAACTTTTACAATACGATATAAGTACTTATTAAATTCTTAATATAAATCAGTCAGTATTTAAAAAAAACCATTAGCAAGGTGGAAAAAAAAAGATATAAAAGTTTACACAGTGGTTTTCGATGTGTTTTATTTTGAAAATACATTACAAAAAATACAATACAACGAAAGTATTGCGTCTCTCGTTGATGTCTTTTGTATGGACGAATTATTATCTCTAACGACTAAAACTAATAGGGGATTTAATTTGAGATTAAAGTTATCGATTAAAGTGAAAGCATTGATAAGTATTTGATAGGTTATTAGTTTTTGCGGAATCTTTATTAATCGGAATGATTTGAAGTGAAATCTTTCCATTAACTGAATATTAATTTTAATAAATACTAGGTATCATTCTGTCAGTGTGGTACGGTTTTGTATGTATCTTTTATGCCGTAATTAGTAGCAAGGTGTTTTTTTTTTACAGAAATCGCGTTCCTATGGCCTCTGTCGTGGTAATAATAATGAAATAGGTGCGCGATGCGTAAGTCGCTCTGCCACGACTTACTCATCGCGTTTTGTTCTTAGTTAACTTTCAATAAGTACGTGAAATGATTTTTGGGCACCTATATATATTTGTGTAACCCCTGAATTATAGTTTCAGGAGCAAAAAAATAGAATAAGTACCTTTTATTCTTTCTACACTAATTAATATCCTCCTACCCATCATCAAAACAAGATTCCTAATCCTACCTTTGCTACTGCCGCCGTCTTCGATGGAGTCTTCACTGGGCGGTCCGTGCGGCGCGCGCGGCATGGGGTGCGGCAGGCGCGGGCGCGTCAGGAACGGCGGCGGCACCCCGAAGAAGGGCAGGAAGGGGGGCCACGAAGGCCGAGGGGCCAGCTGTGCTGCCGCCGCCGCGTACAGCTGCAGCGGCGCCGGCAGCCCGCCTTCCAGCACCATCCCGCACCGCGCGCCGCCGCCGCTGCCGCCGCCGCCGCCGCTAGCCTCGCTCGATATCGTGCCTATCGACCTCGACCACAACACTATGCTCCTTAACCCCGTGTCGCATTATTTACTGTCATTTTTTGAAACGTTTTGAAACACTTGTCTTGTTTATCAGTTTTGATCACAATTTTTTGGTTACTTAAATCGCAATCACTGTAACGAAATTGTTTTAGTTGATTTTTTATTTGTGCTTATTTTTTGGTGAAATAATTGAAATTAGAACTCCGTCGGCCGTTCGCTGGCGGTGGGTGCGCGCATGGCGGTCGCGGCAGTCGGCAGTGCGCTCGCCGGGCCGGCACTGGCGATGGCGCGCGGGGGCGGGGCCTGCCGCCCTCTACCCCCACCCGCGCACAAATTAATTCCCCGCCCCCTTCATATTATAGATTTATTTCCCCGCCAGTGCTGTGAATTCCGTTGCTAAACGATGTTATACCTTACACGGCGCTGCTATAGATCGATTTTGAATGGCGCGCCATAAATTAAGGTCGAGCATACATTGAATTAGCGAGCGTAGACGGCGAGCGTTGGGGAGTTGAAATAAACTTTATCGGTTAGTAATAACGTTTGTTATCGCGTGCCGAGTGATTGTACTTGGGATTTATAAGGTGGACTTGGGTGAAAGCGCCTCGTGGGCCGTCATAATCTTCCGGCCGCATGGCGATGGCGGAGACACATACAGGGAGAGCCCGCTTTGAGTTATATTGAAGGTAACCACAAACGTTTATGTTTGACAATTGACTTTTATGTAATAAGGAAATATGTATTGTAACGTCGATTGATGGCAGAAATTGTAAATTAGATTTCTGGTATGAAATAGTCGTGGAATGTAGAAGATACCGATAATGATGTCGGTATTATTAACGCTTCAGTTTATTATCTTCCTTTCAGCTGCAGGGTGTATTTATTTATTTGCGTACTTATTTATTACCGACTTTTTTTGTGATAAGAAAATAGGTATATTTTCGTAAACTGCATATTAGGAATAAAAGAGAAAAGAAAAATTTTATAGTAAGAAAAACTTTTCGAAATAATTTTTCGTTATTGTTTTGCTTAGGTACAAGACAGCCAGAAGTAACATTTTCTAATTTGACAGGTGAGAAGTAATCAACAAGTAATCAAGTGGATGGATATTAGACCATTACTGTCTGTTCTGTCTGTACAACAGAGTTGCGTAAAACTAGATTATCTTACACTACCTACCCAATACAATAACTACAGTGACGGACCAACTATCAATCATAAGAAATTAACACATTCCATATTACATTTTTGACATTGATGAATCATAAGCGGCAGAAAGGCAATCAATTTCACAACCAATTCCTTATTCCATTAAACAAAAAAGTAATAACCTAATTGACATAAATAATAATAAAATATGTCAAGACAGCGTAACGACCGCTCGGACGCGACGTGACAGCTCTATCAGAGATCTCGCACTGAGGCAGCGCGGGCGACGTCGCCCCGCCCCGCAGGCAGCGCGGCGCGCGCTGATTGGCCGCCGGCGGCGAGGGGGGGCAGGGGGCGGGGCCTGCCGGGGGTGTCGGGAAAGCTTAGCGTTGCATGAATTTAATTAGTGCGAGGAGCACCTCAGGCGCATTAGGAGTCGAGAAGCAATAAAAGATATAAAGGAATGAGTATAAATTAAAAGTTAAATAGAGAGTGCCGCGCGCGAGAGCAAGAGGGCGACACCTTTCTGTTGCTATCTCCCTCCCACCGGATGAACCTGCCGTAATTGTTTGACGATTTTATTAGTATCAGTTAAATGTGGCGCTCTCTTTTTCTCGCGCGAATTTAATTAGTTTTTAATTAGTGGTCGCTTAATGAGAGTTTTGCAGGTCTCGCTGCGGGCGCTTTCTGTTTCAGAGTCGGTTCGCTTCAGGCTGTCTGCTATCAAAGCGATTCATTTGAAAACTTCGTGGGTTTCTTCAGGGAATGGAGTGTCTTGTGACTTTGTCTCAGTTTTTGTATCTCACTACTTTGAAACAATACGCGAAGTCAGTAGGTACTTATTAAACATTTTTTATTAAGTGTTTTTTGTTAAAATCGTTAATCAAATAAGTAGACAGTAAATTAAAAATTAAATTAAATTAAATATTGTTTATCTCAGGCAATAAACCCATATTACATCATTGTACATCAAAATCGATATTCTAGCTACATAATGAAACAATTTGTCCATACATGATAGATTAAATAAAAAATAAAGATAATATGATAATAAAACACAAGTGTCATAAGCCTATTCTTATTTTGTGTTTAATTAACTAAAAATGCAAAAGGACAATGGGTAAGAGCGTACCCAAACACAAAGTGAATTGAGCATTATGAACTATGTCGGTGTGAGTTGCCCAATGGAGTAGTTTAATTTATCCTAAGAGCGCTTGTCTAAATTCGCTTGGAGACAAAAACCTAGTTTCTCGTACATTACTGAAACAAATATTTATTCATTTATTAGGGAAATCAGTTCACTATCAACAGTTTTTTTCTCCAAATGAATTAAGGCATTTCTTAGGATAAATTAAATTAAGTACTTCATGGGGGAACAAAGACCAAAAAGTTCATATCATAATGCTACAGTGCATTGGATACGGTGCCCAATGCCCATACAAAATTTCCCATTCTCCTTTATTTTTTTAATTTCCTACTTTATTAGGTAAGTTTTGTATTAATAAACGGGTATAAATAATAAATAAGAGTAATCTAGAAAATAGATTAAGTAAAGTAAGGAATTTGTTTTATGTTACCTAAATTACAAAATTGCCGGAATTTGGTACCAGAAGCCAGGAACTTCGGGTACCTAGATGAAAAATGCTTTCATTACTTACACATACCTACCTATTTTTTGTACACCGATTTAGGACCACAAAAAGCAAATTAAGTATTTTAGTTTCTATTAATTAATGACATAAATACTTACATGACCATATATACTTACAAACTTCCTTGGGAATTCGACTGCTACTATACAGGATGACTTTCAATACGCCGACTAGCGGCAAACGTGTAGAATCCACCCGTAAAACCTGTGCGTAAAACATAATTATTCCAAATAAAAAACTTGCGAATTTCCAAACGAAGTCAACAAATCGACAGATCAATTATGTATTGACAATTACTTAGTATAGTAAATTAAATATTTTTGCTGCAACTGTATAGTTTTTTTTGGGAAAAGTTGTTCAATTTCATAAGTTTAGTATGGTAAGTTAAACTTTTTTTGCATCATTTGTATAGCTTTTGTGGGAAAAGTTGTTCAGTTTCATGTGTGACTTCTATACATTTGCCACTTGCAGCAAATTATAAAGTTACCCTATAAAACATACTGTCCTGAAAATACATACTGAAGCTTTGTGGAAGCATTCATCCCGCTCGCTGTCTAAACATCAACATCAAAGGCGTCTGCCCTCTCGCTCTGGCGCATAAGAGACGTATACACCCGTCCCTCTCTGGACATTAGGCGTTCTATTCACGCGCCCGCCGTTTCTCCTCATTACACCGAGCTCAGAGCGTTATGTGTCTGGAATGGACCACTTTATATGTTTTATTGATGTGAATGTGAGTTAGGCTTTATTATTTTTATTGGAGCGGCGAGTCTATCATTGTTAAGCCTATGGCTTTCTATTCATATATCATTGTTCAAAACGATTGCGGTCGTAACACGTGTGATGATTCGTTTTTAATTGCCAAGAAAGTGGGCTCTGTTCCTAATTTGTTAAAGAAACCATCCGATTAATCACGTTTGGTTTGGGTAAGTAGTTCCGCCATATTTTGTATCCGATTTTAAACTAAAACTCGGTGGAAACCTGTGCAAAGAATGACTAATAAAAATAATACTAATAATAATACTTACTGTATTTGACAATGTATCAAAAGTCTTGCTATATAATAAACTTTAGAATAGAATATTTTCTATATTTAGATAATCTAGTATTGACTGCCTGTCACCTGAGTAATTTTTTATTTTATGTCACAAAGACATTTCGTTTTAATCAGTTAATCATTCATGAGGGTAAAAAAACGACTTTATTTAAAGTGGAAAAATATTGTTCTGTATTCCAAAAAGAGCCGTATCTTGAAGTAGGTGTATTGCTGCACATTCCTGCCACACCCTGTTAATGGCTACTTATTTTTTTTGAACTGTGAAGTAATTAGATTAAGTTTATTCAATATATCGAATTAAAAAAAAATGACATACATAAATTTTAGATTTTTAACCAAATATTATGTCACTGCTGCTACGAAGCGTAGCTGGCTACGTAATTAAAATGCTACAACTACCTATGTATTTGAAAATCGGAAACGTAAATAAAGGGGCTAAATACCAATAATTGAACTTCTTATGGTTACTTAAGGAATTCGATAAGATATCGGTAGCTAGCCATTACAACCAACCAAACCGCGTCTTACAAATCTAGACCCCGCCGGGAATCGAACCCGCGACCTCCTCATGGAGATGGATATTATAGGTATTTTGATACAGAATATAGACATCGATGCGAAAAGTATAAATGCTGTGACCCACAAATTGAAACAGAGCCAAAGAAACGTATGAGTTTCAGAAAAATATAATTTCTACGCTGATCAAAATTTTGTATTAGTCGTAGAGCTGCGAGACCGGAACCATTCGACAGAGTTTCTTTCTGATTAAAAATCTGTAAAAAAGTGGTTTGCGGTATACAAATATGTGGTTTCAGCGTTTATGCTTATTTGCGTCGACATATTCTTTTGGAACCAGGATGATAAATTGCATGTCTGTATGTATATCCTAGTAAGCCTTCAATATTGCTCACTGATTCAGGATTCAGCGGAAGGTGGTGCAGGGGCGGTGCAGGGGGGGGGAATGATTGATGATTCAGGTCTACTAATAGCAGAGCTATAGCCCCCACCGTCGATATTGTTTTGTTACAACATGGTCCTTTAAATAAGTCAATATAAACTAGAATTTTCGCGACCTTTTTATTTTTTACCCATTCAAAATGACTGAATACAAAATTCGAGGGTATCTTCGAACTGCTTCCTCACTTTTCTTTATATGTAATGCATTTGTAAAGCAAATTTTCTCTTTACCTCTACGAAAAATCGTCTTCTATACAAATTTATAGCGTAAAATAAATATATCTGGCTAAAATAAATATTTTGAATTTTCTGGCTGCCAAATACTGACTAGCTACTATTTTCTTTATTATACTTTGTGCCCCTAGATTTGAAATGTTGTAAACACGTTTATCTAGTTAATTATTTTTAATCTTAATTATTTTTTGCCTTAAGACAGAGACAATTAGTTCTTGAGTAATTCATTTATAGATATACCTAATCGAAAGTGTCTTACCTACTTAATTTTTTTTCCTATTATTACATCTTTACAAAAAGACATAAAAATTTATGTTGGAGTGTGAGGTATGATATCGCCTTGATCCCCAGGTCAACATAGGATACATTTTATGAAGTTGGGACTTTTTTATTCTAGGTCAAACAGATCTTGTGCTTGTTCTCGTTTTCATCCGTTAACCGTTCACCGGGTTGTAATTTCCTCCTCAACCCCTTCAGCGCTAATGTTTTATAAATATTGATAACGCAAGATGGATGGAGGGCACGCGCGATTCCAATTGATTTAAAATTAAATAGAAACGCAAAAATGATTGATGGAACGGTGTTGTACGCAAACTTAATTTTGCTGTCGCGCAAAATAGGAGCAACTGCAAAGATTTTTTAAACTCATTTTTCAAAACATACCGTAATTTTATTGATGTGGCATCTTAAATATAAAGAAAATTATTAAAAAATGTCACTAGCAACGTAATAGCTAAATAAATTTATTTGCAACATTCATTAATTACTTCAAAAATACAACTATTATGACTTTATACAAAAAAAAAATACTTATTTGTATATAAAAATATATTACACACACCTACCTGCAAAAATTTCTTAAATAGGTACATACATGTTTGTAAGAAATTTTGCATCAAATTCGAACATCATAAGTTAAAAAAAAACACGCTTCAGTATTTTTAGTAAGTATTTTTTATCTATGTTTACAATGAACTGCAAATATAAGTTTGCCCGCGAACCGGTCCGCGCGGCGTCACGCCCAGCTTCCTGGGAACGCAAGGGTTAAACGGTGTCGATGCTAAATCAGTTCTCTTCACTTTTTTAATTTATTTTTTATTTTATTAAAGAATTCAGAAAGGAGATTGGTTTCTAGTGCAATGGCCGGTCACTGCAATAAAAAGTTTATAATTAATTAGTTATTAAAAAAAACTGTTCTTACAGTTCATCTACATTCATATTTTTATTGTTCATTCTTTATTTTAATAAAAAAAAATAAAAAAAGATTCATTACAAAGGCCTCAAATTAAAAAAAGTCTTTACTGACAAAGGCGTACCTACCTCTTAGCGCTTTATGGGATCTCTTTTATTTAAGCTTTCAATTTAAAAAAAATCAAAATACAGTCGAATTGAGAACCTCCTCCTTTTTTGAAGTCGGTTAATAAAATAATTTTCTGGCCAAGTAGAAACTCAGAGTAGAGACTTTACTATCTTGGTAAATACTTTTTTGTAAGTTAACTAAGTACAAAGCGCAGGTGGTCTTAATATTAAAAGTACCTAGCTCGCATTTCGTTCCCCACTTTGAAGATACCGCCACTTAGCGACACTCCACTTAAGTGTACTCACAAAAAGCGACCAAATCATAATCTTGTTAGCACTAAAATTTGCATTAATTAACTCGAAGGCCTCACAGTTGTGTCTAAACTCTTAGGGAGGGGAAAGGTGAGGGGTTTCAGGGGGAGAGGAAAGGGGGGGTAGATAATATTCAAATGGTACATGTAACGACGCCCCAAAGCCCGAGACTCAGAGCCCGCAAGCAATATAGATTGTACATTTGCGCAGAAAAGGGTTAGTTATCTACAGATGGTCTTCAATATAAAAGGTGTAAATAATACGTTTAAATAGTAATATAATGATCGAGTAAATATAGGAAATAATATTGTATTTACATTTTAAAAATGCATGCCTATCAGTAAACACGTATATGTTTTTTTTGCGTAATATATCTAAGGAACAGGAAGGAGGACAATATATCTAAGGAAATATAGTCTATTGCTTATACTAGAAAATATGGGATGAAGAGCTAAAAAATAAATGCAGATCAGGAATATGAACACATTTTTCTAGGCATTAAACTAACTAACACTTCTAAAGGAACGGTAAACGACGAAAATCTTCGTTCTTTAAAAAAATGCAAACCAGAAATATGAAGAGATTTTTTAGGCATTCATCCAACACTTTTAAAGTAGGTAAACTAGCAACAGCAAACGACAAAAATCTTCTTTTTTCTTTTAAAATAAAACACAAAAACCATGCTACTTCTGAATCGAAAACAGAATTTAAAAATTTCTGTTTTCAGAGAAAGTACTTGTTTACCAGCACCTTTAAGCAAATAAATCATTCGTCTATAACACTTTCCGCCCCACCAGTACCACTCTCAGACCGTCGGGGGGTGCTCGACAATTTCCTCCTCTGGTAATTCACTAGGATTTAATTTAAATTAGTTTTGGCTTGGCTTAATAGCTTCCCCCTCGAGTGGGAGGTGGCGGGCCGAGAGATGTATTCTGGATGTCTGCTGTTTTCTGCGCGGAAGGCTTGGAAAGGAACTGTTTCTTGATTTACATATAAGATAGTTACTTAAAACCGTTAAGAGTAAGGATGAGTAGTTTTATCACTCCATTCTTTTATCGGTGTTTGGAAAGAAAAATAAACACTAAGGTTTCTAGTTAGTATAAAAATCACTTCAGTTTATGCTATAAAAAATATACAGTACTCGACAAGTGTACCTTCCAAACTGCAGGAACTACAATATGTTTGTATCGTATTAGTTTTTTTATTACATAGTTTCTCTTATCATCAATAGGTAGGTAAGTATTTCATTTATTTATTTGCATGTAAGTTTACAGTATCACACCAAAACACTTACACGGCTAGATATCTGAACAATAGTATTGTGCCTGTAATTTGAAATTTAGATATATAGGACAACCTATTTTTGTTGATTTATGATTTTATTGATGCGTCTCTATATTTTGAAATCTAAAATTATTTATTATTCATAAAGCAGTATAAATTTCTCCAAGGAACTTAGAAAATTAAGTTTTTCCAAGCAAGGAATTTAGAAAAATAATTTTTGCTTTTCCAATGGACATTTCTCACAAGCCGATTTACTGATTGGTTAACTTTGTATGGAAAATCAAAAATTAAATTCGCGAACTGACTATGGGTTTCTTGGTCAAACTTGTTCAGACTGATATGTAAAAACCCTAGTTTGAATCCTGGCAGATATTTAAAAAAATACTTTATATAGTATGACATTTTTTTATAAAACGCCAGTATGCATCGGAGAAAATTGTTTGCTTTCGTGGAAATCTCATAAAATCACGATGTACAATACAGTATGTAGATTTTCTTTAACACAAGACCGGAATAACACTCCACGGCAGCCTGCTTCGTTAAAGAGACATCGCGTCACTTTGTAATTATTTGTACGGAGCTTAAACACCCGACAGTTACATAGAGAAGTATAAAAGTTTTAACACACATTCGTCCCTTAATCGCTTCAGCTCGAGTTGGTCTCAGAGGATCAAGTAAATAGCAAATACGTCACAGTCCTGGAGACTGTGCGAGTATTTAACAAAGTTATTAAATATGGGATAAATGACAGTATATATATACAGGCTGTTAAAAAAGTGCGTTTGCAATTTACAGATCTAGTATGAGAAACTGAAAAATAACCATATTAAAAAAAAACAACTGCATTAAAATGTATTCTACGAGTATGTCACTCTTGGGATCAAGGCGAATCTAACGAAATCTCTCAAGGTAAAATTCATCAAGCTGTGTAGGATACAGAGCCTACCAAAGAAATATACATACATACATTCGAAAAACATAACCAAGGAGGGTTATGTTTTTCGAGTTTCTGATGCAGTCAGGTAAAAAAATGCAGATCGCGGATTTTTCAATATTTTTCCTGTATTCTGTACTTGATTCTGAGTAACCCCTTAAAATTTCAAACGCACTTTTTTAACATCCTGTATAGAGCGTAACAAAATAGGTCAGAGGCTTCTAATAATCATACGGTTGAATTGTTATTACTAAAGCCTCCTAAGGCCCAAGACTTTTTTGGTTTTCTAGTCATTACCATCCAAGCTCCTACCAATAGGACTATTTATTTTATTAATAATGACCAAAATATAAAGATACATTAAATATATATTTATATTTCATAATAATCACCTGACATGAGCCGGAGGGCTTAGAGCTTTTAGTTAATAGCGGATTATGGCCTACAAAAAGGACCCTGGGCCGTATATGCCATAAAAAAAAAACAATTAAAGAATGAGCTCGAGTCTGAATGACTACTGACATCTAGTCCTACAAGTAAGCCTTTGGGCCTTAGGAGGATAGATAAGCTGTTTGGTGGATGTATTAAAAATATGGTTTGAGCTATGTCGTGGAACAGAAGTTACGTAAAGTTCCATTATTGTAAATTCATGAAATTGAAATGAAATGAAATGAAATGAAATATATATTTATTGCAAAAAACTTATAATTGATAAAATAGATAATATTATTTTTTAATTACTTCCACAGAATTCAGTCTACTGGAGCAGAACAGATTGAACTAGATGTTATAATGATATAAAATATCTTATTTGATAAGTCGGCATCATCGCACGGACAGATGCGCTAGTTACCGTTTATGGGCCGCTTGGGATGCTCTCTCCAGTGCGGCCGATGCCCCATGGCCCCATGGAGCCCCAAGCAATAGCCCCATCATTGTCTACGCCGCGTCGTGATTACATTCCGCCGCGGATTTCAATCATGTGGAGGAAAATTTGGGTTTTATTGACGTTGACGGGTTTTATTCGAAGTTAGAAAATGGACTAGTAGAAATCTGTACTTCTAATCTGACCTCAGCTTGGGTGTAATAAAATTGTATCCAAAGTAATAAAATTTTAAAAAGGTTGATTTAATTCAAAAATACTTTTATTCTACCATACCAGATACATATAAATATATCATATCCAACTCAATATTTGTCTTGACCACATAGAAAATATTTTCCGTGTAAACTTTTAAAATAAGATAATTAACATTTTTGGTCAAGACAAACATGAAACAATATTTTTGAACTAAACCATCTATTTTCTGGTAAACATTTCAAACTAATCCAGACTTATTTTATTACAGTAACAGAGATTTCTCAACTGAAGTTGAGCGTGATGATAAAAAAATACATATATTTTATCATCAGCCAGCAGTTATTTTAAACGCTTAAATCATAAGATAAAAGCAACACAAACCGCCGAAAATGTCACAGACTGGTGTCAACTAACGGCTTCTATTTACTTTGTAGATAACTGAGCGTTAAAAGGGTCATAAAATGTAATAATAGATTGTCAGCGCGTCTGTCAGGATGACATCACAACACATGTTTCAATTACTCTTATCAGCTGCCTTATCTTCATTTCGGCAACATTTGACCTGTTAAAAACTTAATTCATTGCTCATTTCATTACCCAATTGACAGGCAACTTCTTAGTAAAGCATCATTGTACTCATAAACTAGGGTTGTGCTTACTATTGTTGTACCTATGGTGCGGTTTTAAAAGTGTTATCGGTCGGCATTCAAGTGGGATCGAAACGGGGTTTTGTTGTAATTGTCGCATCTGCCAAAATACGAGTACGCGACCCTTTTTTCGATAGGAATAATGCTCATTCAAGAGGGATGATTCGACAAGTCAACCGTTCACTATTGTAAACTTACAAAAATGTTATGGTAATTTTGCGCACTTCATTGACTGCCCAATGAACCAAGGATTTTTTGCTCCACAACTGACAGGTTGGTGATAGGTAGCGCAAATAGTAAGTCTCGCCTTATAGTAAGTCACGTGGTAGTAAATGATGACGATACCGAAGATGGAAAGGGGTTTCCGAAGATTTCGCAACGCAAAAGGGAATGCTGAAGGAAATGCTGTTGACAGTGATATTATAGGCGGCAAGATTTGAACGATATAGTTGTAAACAGCCAGGCGACCTTAGAAAATTTCCTACCTAATCCAGCCGAGTTTAACAAAATTACATCATGCGATAATCAAACTCGCAACCAGCTGATGTGAAACGGGCGGACTATAATTATCGCTACAGCACGGAGTTGGCATTGGCGTAGCTAGGGATTTTTTCTAGGGGGGGCCAGCAGCCGCACACATGCAATATCACAGCAATCCAGTCTTAGCAGAGGTGATAGTATGTAGGTGTAGGTATCTACCGTTCTTAGAAACTGTATCGTAGTTTTGTGATTAAAACATAATAAAAATAAACAATATTATTTCATGTGTACTGTTAATTTTTCTAGGGTTTCTAGGGGGGGCCAGGAGAAATCTAGGGGGGCCAGCCCCCCCCCCCTACCCCCCCCCTAGCTACGCCCATGGGAGTTGGTCATTTTACATTACAACACAAGTTGGCGATGGCGTAGCGAAACAACATCTATTATTTCAATATGCACTCTAATGCTGTATGGTTTTCTTCTTAATTTCGTTTTAAATCCACAGACAATGATATAACTTGTCTAAACATTTATACTCATCATACTTGTTGGGAATTCCATAAAAACCGTGCAAAGATACTAAACCCCATCAGTTACACATTATTTCGATTCCGTAGATAAAATATATTACACAAGTTTTCCTTGCTCCTGTCTGGATTCCATTTCTTCTGACACTCTAATCTAAATTCAGGGCGAGATGCTGGCAGGAAGCGCAGATGCAACGTACGGCCGCCGTGTCTCGTGAAAAAATAATAATATATTGCCGAGAAAGCGCGGGAAAATCATGAAATATGGCGCGCAGCCGCCAACCGATCCGCGCTCCCGCCTAACGTCATTAGCGGCTGTAAATTATGC
This sequence comes from Coleophora deauratella, assembly GCA_958295455.1. Taxonomy (NCBI): domain Eukaryota; kingdom Metazoa; phylum Arthropoda; class Insecta; order Lepidoptera; family Coleophoridae; genus Coleophora; species Coleophora deauratella. The sequence goes on along the minus strand of OY282397.1, from coordinate 13,446,658 downwards.
TTCTGAAAGATTCTTTATAGTAGACGCGAGTACTTACAAAGTTCTTGTCTTTTAAATTGAGAGAGAAATACGAAAACAGTTAAGGTGTTGCCTGAATTCGTTTTCATTGAGATTACGTTTTTCCTCAGTCCCTACAAAGCACTATTTCGAGGGAGCCTCAGCGGAATCCATGACTTTACAGACAAACTTTTGGTATAGTGATAACAAGATCACATGAGTTCGGTACATTGGCAATATGCAATTGAAAATGTATGGCACTGGAATACATGGCGCCAGAATATATGGGACCGCATTTTGAACCAGTCTGTCTGGCTGGAGTAGGAAAGCCTTAATCGCCGGTGACTAGATGTAGGCAAGAAGAGTCAACGAAGCTGCGAGCTTTCTGAGAACGATGTCAGTGTCCGGGATCTTATTCGCTAATTGCATTAGTTATACAGTTTATAGGTACCTACTTACTGAAAGGCGACAAATGATAGATGCTTTTCATAAAACTGAATACATTTTTAACCTAAACGATGGAACGAAAAATGTTTGTCTTCTCAACCTAACACTGTAAAGACCCTCTATATTCTTATTCAACAATTATTACCCACTTACAGCCACTGAATTGTCAGTATGAAATAAACTTCGTTTCGTAAATATCGTAAATATCGAGTGCGTTTGTACGAAACGAACGCACTCGATATTTATATTACAACAAATCTTTTTAAAGGACAATGAGGGAAAGTCATCGGTAACCCTCAAGGGTCGGTGTTTGCTGAATCCCTCATTCAGAGGGGCGACGGTGGGAGGGGAGGGGAGGGCGGCACTAAGTGGCTTTTCATTTTCCCGCCGCGCTTTCCCCAAGCGCGAATTTTTATTTATTTTTCATCGCTCCGGGGCCGCGCGATATTATATCGGCCATTTTGTTTATTTTTATTACCGCATACACGCCAAAATACACCTATTATTTTTTATAGAATATATTATGAAGATTTCCGGTGCTTACACTGTGCTGTATCATAAATTTGTGTTATCAGGCGACGTTATAATAAACTCTTGTTAGTTCTTGGAAAAAAGTTATTTCTTCATATTATATCATATTAAAAAAAAGAAAATAAATCACATTATTATTATGTAATAAATTAATTACATTCTTTTGATATTTATTTTTTCTTTACGACTGTATAAGTACAAAGAAAACAATTTGATAAAGGCAACAGTTTAGAATACCTATCCGAAACTTCCTTCGGTTTTGTCTATTCGACACAACGCAACGATAGAATTCCAAATTCAGATACAATACAGTATAGACTCTATACTTTAGAGTATGTATAGTAAGTTCGGCCCGCGACGTGATCTCGTAAAACAAAATTGAATTGGCCGGTTCCGCTGACCATTCGCTAACAGCACTACTGTATCCTGGTTTACTGCTGTTTGTACTCCTCTAGTCCTGTTGAGGTGTCATGTGAAAGGCTACATACACTCACTAACCATGAACAAATACGTTAAAGATATAAGCTGAAAAAAATGATGATAACAATAAGTGAGACCTGAATAAAAAAAAAAACGAAAATTAATTAGGACGAGAATTAACACGAAGGTGGTTAGCGTGAATAAAAATCAGTTAACTAGTTGTTGGAACAAAACAATTACTGCGTATTTTTTTCGAAATGGAATATGTCAATAAAGAGTATTTATCTAATTTGAATAAGTGCATAAAAAATATTTAAAAAAACTTACCTTTTCTTTGTTTTTTCAAGTCATTTGTGTCTAGTTTCACCCTCTTATCTTTAGTTATTTCAATTAAGTGATTTTTTTCAAAAGATGTCAATTTATTCTAGCGATGTTGCATAATACCATCCAGAATAGTGTCTAGTCATCGGCCATCAAATGTATCGAATCCGACTGCGTCACTCTTCCTATACTTACTAGATATCGCATAGGACACCCACAGACGTTTTTACGTTCACAACTTTAGTTATATTCTCTATCCAATTTGCCATTTCACAATCATTTTAGAATACATATTCCATCTCGATTACAATTAACTGTAATTTAGCATCGGATCTCCTTTCAGGCCATTGTGGCCAGATCTCTTTTGTCTAATTTACGAGTGGCTGGCGGTGTCGGCCGGGCCCCATCACATCATAGATCTATCACAATCAGTAATTAAAATGGAATTGCAACATCTCCGCAGGGGGCATTCAAGCGATTTCTGTTCCTGAGCGAGTGTTAGCGTTGCTATTGGAATTTTTTTTTTCTTTCTTCTATTAATTATTATTCTTTTAAATATTATTTCAATTTGATGTAAAAATAAATGCACTTACCAATATTTTAGTTTTTTTCTTCTCCCATATAAACGTATTGAAATGAACAGGACGAGTCTTATGAATTTTTATATACGTAATCAAAACGCAAAAATTATTGTAGTATTAGCAGATTATCGATTTTTATTAAATGTGAGTTTTATTTCTATACTTAAACTTAAAGGCATTTTTTATTTATTTCAAAATTTTTGAAAATTTCATTTTATCGTTTATCCACCACAAAGTTATGTAAGTTCTGTACTTACAGAATCTCGTGTACATGTATCAGATACAGTCACAACTAAAAGTGATAATCCCGGTAAGTCTCCATGGACAAACATGCGACTTAAAAGGCCCACGCGACTACGAACGACACGCGCGGGTCACGTGTCCTCCCATTACATACACATTAAGCCGATATTTGGCTATTACTAGACCTTTATCGGGTATATCGCGTTATCTGTACCATCGGTTCATCCCGGATTAAGTACCCCGTCTGTGAATACTGTTTCTGTGTGAATTTTTTTCGTGTTCTCCTTGTGTTTGCCAATTTGAAGTCAAAATGGTACATATATACTTTTTAAACGTGTTATGTGTTGTTAATTATTTGAATGGCTTTCATAAGGTAGCATTGTCAGCATGAGTTTCATAACAAATTTCCAATTTTCAATTTCTTACTGTTTATAATTCGTGACAGAAAACTGCAATGCATAATGGCGGCTGACAAAGAGGGATGTCAAGGCATCCAAAAGTGTTATTGACCAACAATATATCAGATCAGCGTTGATGATGTGTGATAAATACTTAATTACTCTGTTATGAAATTGACCATAGACATTAACAAATATTAATTTAATTATTAACAATATACTACAACAAGTAAACCATGAAACATAAGAATTTTCTTTTTTACGGTGCGAAAACTAGACAATATTGTAGGTGCTGTACAGTGGAAATCGAAAGTCATAACATCACTTTAATAAGAAACATAGCTTCCGATCCACGACAACATCAAATTATAACACCAGAGGGGAAGGACTCACTTAAATATGAATCATTTCATTATAATACCGTTTTCAATCCGAGTAAACCTCACTTCATGTTATTGCTAGGGGAGTGACAAACATAAAAATGTATTATACGCGCAGTAAGCCCCGTGGAGACGATAACTGACACTTAATACCATAGAGCGTGACCGCATTACTCTGTGATCTATGGTCCGCGAGATCCGCGCAATTTTATCTCCGTCAAATTTCGGAGCTTACACAATGCAAGGAGTTTTGTTCACGAGTGTACTTTGTGCACAATGCATTTTGCGCCCTTTTTCAACTTAGTTAGATTGAAATTGTTAGATTACAGATTGTACATTCTGCAACACAGTTCGTTTTATGTGCAGAAAAAAAGTTTGCTTGTGAAGCAGAGTTGGTTTGATTCTCGTATCGTATAAGAGGGGTGAAGTTAGCTTGAGCATTTTTGACGTAACGCCTTGTACAATCGCGTACAGTAATAGTACAGGAAAGGAAATTGAATGGATTGTTGTACATTGCGCATTTTACAGCTACCAGGCGAGGGGAGACCAGGTTTATGGGAACAGTCAGCTCGGCACGTGACATCCGATGGAATTAGCCTTAATACTTACATTAATAAAGTGTGAAATTGCCACCGTTGGCTGTGTTGATATAATTCCCTATTTGTGTTTAGCCTCCCCTGGGCTTACTTTGAGTTTTTCAACTTGTGCCGAATTAGATTGCTTTTTTTAGGAATTAGTGTTTGGTTTTATGAGTGCTTGAGGTTCTGTTGCGGTTCCTTGAGGGGAGTCCCACAGTACAGTGACCGTGTTGAAATGCGATGATATCAGAAAGGAAATTAGTAATGTATTGTAATTTCCGTCAGTCAATAACATAAAATTTGGGGGCGTAACAAAATTTAGTTTACAATAAAGAAGCGGTGGTAGTTCAGTGCAGGATACGCAGTCGAATCGATCACGTAAGTTAACTAACTACAGACACGGATTGAACCTAGACTGATTCAACAGCCTACCGTTGAATCAGTCTAGGTCCTACCTATATCAATGGCATTAATTTCGACCGTTTCCGTACAACGCAAGGCACATTGAGCCCTTTGTACTTATTGTCATCACAAGATGATGTTGTTAAGTCAAAAAATAAACTTTTGTACTTTCGTAGCACAAAAGTTGTTAAACTTCCTTGGTAAAGTCTGTCTTGATTGGTGCGCGATCTTAATTTCACCCTGGTTACTTATTCTTCATCGTTATTTGCATAGTATGTAAGGAACAAAAAATATTCGATCATGGTACAGGAATAAGCAGAAAAAATCACCGAGTGCCTCAGCATATACATTAGTAATTCAGTATGGCCTCTTCCTGGTGACCTCACTCCCTGCAAGCAAGATTAATACCCAGTAAAACTGCTACGGGTAAGATCCGGGACCAGTTGCTTAGCGCCAGCCCGTAACACACACATTTACGTGTGTACAAACGTTACACTTTTATGTACCTACTTAGAAGTAATAGGTAATAATAACGCGACAATTTCCTGGAGTGTCCGTAAAGTGCCAACACCGATTGCCGTATATTTAATTCTAGTGCGACTTTACGCTCTCAGAGTTTATTGATTGCCCCAACCATTGGGCCGCGACGCACCGGTATGGATAAACAAGGCAAAAATAAAAAAAATAAAACATTTAAAAAATAGACAAAACGAAAATGGCGTCCAAGCACCGCCCCCTGCTGCGCGGGCGGCTACCGTTTCTAAATGTCATTCTCTACAGTTCGAAATGTTTAGTAGGCAATCAGTCAGTCGATAAATCGAAATCGATAATATGTTGGTGATAATTTGTTGTATGTTGGTTGGTATGGTGCGCCTCTAGGTGCTCACGAAACATTTTTTATCCTATATAAATTCACTTAGAGTAAAAAAAACTGTTTGACTTCCTATACAAAGTAATACCAGTATACAGAAATTCATTTACGATTCCTGAAAAGTATTTTAGTTGCGTAGAATATTGCTGCAATTTTTTGTTGCTCTAGCTGCCCGCTGCTACCAGCTGGTTTATTTCATTATGTTGTTTCTTGAACAATAAGTTGATCGATTAGTTGTATGAATTGATGCAGCAATAAAATAATATTTTAATCTCTAAACTACCTTTTAAACATCAGTACAATACTTGAACACTTATCGATAAAAGTGAACACTGTCCCTCTCTATTTCAAGCTAAAGCCAACTAGACCAGTAAATCGATAGATTTTTTCAAGTCAATCGTCATTCAATTCCGATATTGGTGATATCGACGGCAGGTATGTACTTATTCAATTTCTGGAGGCACTTCGATTCGTCGTGGACCGCAATGCTAGCTGACTGCTTGCTGCGTTTCCGTTGCCTCTTGTTTTTTTATCGATAGGTACTTTTATCGATTCTATTTTAGTCGATCGATAGACACGGCTGCCGATTCGTTACGCGCATTCCGAACGTCTCTACAGAATGGAGTTGGTTATAGAATTTCTTCGACTGTAGATATTCGACAGGTGTTTATTATACTGTATAAAAAGACCCTTCTTATGGATCGAGGTAATGTGATGACATTCAGTTCTGTTAGTAGAGTTTCCATTTGTGTTGTTGTAGTATGGGTAATGTGGTTTCCTCTGGTTCTGACCTACTGTTAGTTATGTCTTCTATTGTAAAAAAAACATATGTGAATACAAACTGCATTAAAACAAACATTTTAAAAGCATTACAGTAAATTTCGTCATGAAGCTTTATTTAAAATTTGGATAGGATTTATTGTATATTTTTTTATGCTTTCGGTAACACCTTAGGATTTACAATAATTGTACAGGTGTAATGCAGTAGACGTAGGGCTTGTTGTTAAATGTAAACTAATTTGAAATTTTATACATCTGAATTAGTTATTAGGGTATTTTTTTGACAGTTTTTTTTTGTGTTTTAGTAAAGTCGTCGAAAAAAAATTCTGTTTCATTAGCAGAAGCTTCATTGGTACTTACTGCGTCAAATTTGTTACACCCCGTTTACTCTGTGTTTAAAAAAACCAAATTAGCAAAAAATATCAATCGCTGACAGGAAACTCATTATTAAACTCAACAAATTACCCCACTAACTAAACGCCCCGAGGGGTATATCAATTCTACGTATTTAGTCCAAATCACGCCGACCAGGATCACCAAGTCATCGAGCGAATTGATGTTGACTTGTGCCGAGAGGTGTTGATCCAGGTGAGCAAGAGACGGCCCGCGGTGTTTTATCGTAAGCGCGGTAGGGGGCACGCCGGTTTCGTATACAAGGTCCTTGATGCTAGGATAACCAAAATTCGCTTGGTTTCTGAGACTCGTTTAACAGCAGCTACTGTCTCGTGTTGACAGTTGGAGCCGAGCGTACAATTTTGGACCGATATCGTCAGTTCTAGAACTTCTAGGATAAATACTCTTGTTTCTAGGTTGCAGCGTAACTTTTCTAAGACTCGTGATGATGCTATGTTAGGGAAAAAGACCATGTATGTTTATATTCCACGTATATATAGGGTTCTTCTAAAGTACCTGAAAAAAAATTAACAGTGGGTTCTACTCGTAAAACGACTTCCCATACAAATTTGGCGGATCAGTTGATTGATTGGTATGAGAAGTCCAATTTTTTTTGCGAATTGAGTATAAAGTTGTTCAGTTTCATGAGTAGAAGCCGTGGTTACATTTTTGTCAGGTATTGCATTGGCCAATAAACGTTACTAGTGGATTTTATAAGTTACAAGAAGCTCCAGGAGCTTCCACACTGTTACATTATTTTTTTAAATTTAATTTTCTATTTGCTATTTGCTGACAAAGTTGTATATAAACATAGCAGGATTAGGGTCACCCTACAATCAATGATACGAAACATTTCCACAATTGTACAAATTGATTTAAAATTTATTTGTCCGTATCGAATTAGGGTGAAGTTCGGATAACCGGGTTTGTTACACATTCCATTGCCAATAGAGTTTAGGTATTTTTGTAATTTAAGTTTTGTTTATTATTCAAGCAGGATCAAAAGAAAAAATAGTAAGAATATTCATCAAAAATATATCACTAAGGGCAAACTATGAATTGAGGAGCGTCGGAACAAAAACCGACATGTCGCATTTCAGTCTTTTTTTAAACTGAATTGTGCAAATGAAAGCGAGTAGTTATGTGCTCTAGCCTTAAAATAGTTTACTCACTTTCATATAACGCTTTTTATATTCCGAGTTGCATCAGTCTGTATTGTATATATTGTTTATTATTGTAAAATCGTTACTTTCGCATTTACATTAAAATTCAAGAAACCCACTTTAATATACGAAACTTATTTCCAAAAATCATCAATGAATCAGGCGCCTGCACAGAGTGTTCAAAGTTCACCAAGTACCTTTATTTATTACTCCTAAGCTGTGTTTCATAAAGTTTACTTTAAGTTTTAGTAAATAAGTTTATTTCCCATTAATACTGAGTAGTGAGTGACTAAAATGACGTTAAAAATGTAGACTTATGCACACTAGTAATTCAACTTCAAACTAATCTTTTGAGTGTCTTCCTTTAATTTTAAGAATAAGGCCATATACCGCATTTTGATATCAGCATATGCATATGATGCAAAGTATTATTACCTGTTGATATCGGTATATAAATACATATAATATATTCTGTTTCCAAGACTGTGAATTTTAATGAGATTTTAATGTCTTCTTTGTCTAGCCGCCCTGTACATAAGTATACAATACGCCCTTTATAGTCAAATTATCACACGTAGTTTCAATATCGCGTCATTTGCACGAGGAACTTGACGGTTGACGGCTGACGGGCGGCGTTCCATTCCGCGAATTGATTGATGACCTGTTGCTGCGCGCGCGCCGAGTTTCTCTTTTGAGTCCACTACTCCACTGTTTGCGAGCTAGTGGAGCTATAAAGCATAATATGAGTAGTAGGAACTTCGTATGAGGTAGACAAAAGAACCTTCGAAAAGTGTACACTGCTACCTACTTCGAATAAAAAGAAAACATATACTAACTTTACCAGGATCATAGCACCAGAGCAATTGCTTGTCATTTCAGTTATCGTCAAGAATTCAAGAAGTCCTAAAAGCTTGGCTTGTAGGCAAGCAAAGAAGTTCAAGTCCAACAAGGACTAATCGCCGAAAAACGACAACCTTGATAATGCTCAAAGGTATTCAATTCAATTCAGTTTATTCACTTGAAATAGTGTCACATAAGATGTTAAAGTATAAGCAAAGTACAGCATATTTCGTCATTTTATGACATGAAAATATATAACATAAGTAATATTAAACACACAAAATCATTTTAAAAGGTCATTTACACAGTGTTTTTTTTTTCTCTTTTAACCAAGTGATTAACTTTAATCAAAAATATTTGGCAGGCATATTTTTAAAAATAAATTGTTCTGGCAAAGCATTAAATATTTTTACACGCATACCATGACATTAATTTGGGCAAACTATTGTAATCTGTCGGGATTCCTAGGTTCCGCGGAAAGATCTACATCGTCACTTTCCATTAGGTGAGATGTAGTGAAACGCACTCAAATTTTTAATAATAATAAAAATTTCTTTCGCAGTTTTGAAAAGTTCCGGATTTCTCTTTACAAAATTTGCTATTTCTAGGATGTACATATTTGGAAGCGTCATAATACCCAAGGATTTAAATAATGGCTAGCAAGACTCAAAAGGAGGCTTCCCACAGATACCCCTGATACATTTCTTTTGAGCTATGAGTAATCGGTTTATGTCAGTTGAATTGCACACTAGCAAACCATACCTAAGCACAGAGGCAACATATCCATGGTATGCAGCTAATGTCGTTGTCAGCGACGCTACTTTACGCAGCCTACTGAGGACATAACATAGCGATTCAGTTTATCTCTGACATTACTGATGTGTGATTTCCAACTGCAGTTTTCATCAATATTTACTTCTAGAAACTTTATTTCAGTGACTTGTTTAATGTCATTTCCATTGTAATTTATATTCAATGTCATGTTTTTATTTCTTGTTTATTATGATAAAATACGGTTAACTGAACCAATATGTGTCCTTAATAGACCGGATCCTCGCTATTAAATCCTTGTTTTAATAGCGAAGATCTGGCGACCAGCCAAAATTATCTGGCAGAGTGTGGATTTGACCGGACGGTTTCGTGAGGGCTCTATGAAGAACTATAATATTTAATCTGCACATGTTTTCATACTTATAACACCCTTCTTTTGCTTCTGCCTCTTCGTGGGTTAAGAGCAAATACAGGCATTCGTTGATCTGATTTTTGTGACAAATTAAACTTTTCTTCGACAACCTATGTAGACTATTGTAAATTCAATAAACACATTTATCACTTTAGCGCAGCTCGGAATACGAAAATTATTGTAAATATGAAAGTGTATGAAAGTGAGTAAACTGTCATGATGGACAATTTTATGTCAGAAGAATCAGTTTCAATATATGACACTCCTGAATAACATTGCTTTGTTACGCGATGTTAAGCGGTCGTGGCAAAGTACATAATGTGTACATTTACCATCAAAGGTTTATTTATCAATCTAACGCTGATATATACTAAAGCAAAGTTTTCACAGCAAATATTCCTGTGTACAAACGACCTTACATCGTGATAACTCAATTATCTTCCGTCCGACTTTATTAAACTTTAATGACCCTGTCTTTACTTAATAAATGCGTTGAGAAATCGTTCTTGTGTCAGTTCAATCGAGGAGTCACACAAAAAGCCCGCAATGTGGGCTTTTATGATTACAGGTGATGTGATTAAAGATACCGACGTTTTTCCTGTCATCTGCACTTGAAGAAATGTAGAGCATTACATGTTGCTGCTCGATATAGTTATATTTTTAAATTGAAAGCTCTTGGCTCGTTTTGTACGGAGGAATTGAGAATTTTATTTTTGTGTGAGTCTGTTACTTAAGTCGAGGTTGTACTAAGCTACTGCGCATTGATTTGCGCAGTACTTGAATCTACTGAACGCAAGTCCCACCCACATGCGCCACGCGAAATTACGTTTTAGATTATTTTGGTTTCTTTTTTCTGAATGAAAGTGTTCACACTAATGGCGTATTCTTCTGCATATCGTCGAAACCATTATTATTATACAATTTTATTTTATTTTCTTTTGATATAGGTACTAGTCACTGGAACTGTTTTATTATAAGTAACGGTACACCCATCTTTAGATTTTTTTCTATCGAGCCGAATTTGTTGAATCGTGTTTCGGATGACGTATGATCGTAAGAAATATACATAGTCAAGAATTAGTTTTTCAGACATGAAATTTCTATAGTTTTGCGTCATAGGTGTTCAAAAAATGTAATTTTGATGCAAGAGCGCCTTAATCAAAATTTATTCGAAATCATTTCGGCTTGAAACATTTCTGCGTTTTATAGCTGTAATTAGATTAGATATAGTTATATTCTTAGTACGATATAGTGTTTTTGTTTTTAACACATTCTTCTTCTTCTTACCGTGTGGCACATTTAACCGTTCTATCCACAAGGTATAGACGGCAGTTGCCTAGTGTTGCACTCAAACATCACCCGCGGTCACGTGTAGGGCATTTTTAGATTTACACCTACGGACGTGTGCAACGCGACCATCATACACATTTAGAAATCAGATGTGTAGGTTTCCTTACGATGTAACACATCCTTCCTTTAACACATTCTAGCAAATGTAAACAGAAATCGATAAAGTCAAACTCCTAAAAAACATGAATAATTCCTAAATCTATCCATATTTGGTGTTCAATATTTTCCCTGTGTAATAATTAATTTGAACTTTTCAAACTACATACGAGTATTTGGAAAGAATTTAATCTAAAGGCAATACGTTTTAGGAGTTATTACGAACATGTGATTTTTTATTTAGCCGATTTTATTCTTCAGTAGATGTTACTCTACATCTATCTGCTAAATAAAAAATCACATTCTCGTAATAACTGTTTTAGGAGTTGGAGTATTGCCTTTAGATTAAGACAATACCCTTATAAGACAAGAGAATTATTGTCTTCCATGTGGCGGAAACAATAAATATACTTGAACCAAGATAACCTTTGTCTCTGTGTACTAGATTTTTTCAAACGAAGCCGCATACAGAAACGGCTACATTAATAACCTAGAAAAACATTTGCTCAAAACTTTGTCAGATTTAAAAATTACGTTAAATAACTGATTTAAAATCTTTATTTTATTACATGAGACGTAACAAAAATATGTTTGGCTTTATTCTGGGTCATTAGGAATTACGGAGCCACCAAGTTGTAATCTAGCTAGACCCAGTGAGAGTAGGTAGTCAGTATTGTCTCTAAATTGTATAAGAATTTGTAAACAAACTAAAGCACAAAGTGAAGCACAAAACCAATTAACTGCAAAATAACGGTTCCGATTGAATCCCGATGCGGCCGCGCAATAAATTTAAACGATAAACACCTTATCGTAAACTGCATATCACATATCAATGAATTAGACGAATCTGTGAATGAAGGTTAAAGAGCGTACAATCAGACGGACAAGTCAATAGAACGGAAACTACAGGTCATAGATACAAAATAGAGAATTCGTAGTAACTAGATATACAATTATACATAGAACGTCAAACAATACAATTTGTACTAAATTTATCTATTGCACTGGAGCATAGGTCATTTTACCAATGGCAGACTGTGAATTATTGTTGTTTTGATTTCGTTTTATGTGCCGGCACAATATAACAGTCGTGAGCTAATTTTGATAATTGTTATTTTGTTCGATAACTCATTGTTTTAGTTTAGAAGTTACATTCGAATAATATTCAGCAAAATCGTAAAACTAAGTTAGTTCGGTTTCATTAGTATAGAAGTCCACATTAAAGTAGAGCTACAATTTTTTTTCTGTATATTTTGCGTTCTCTCTCTCTCTTATCGTGTGGCACAATCTAACCGTCCTATCCGCAAGGTATAGGCGGCGGTTGCCTGGTGTTGCACTTATCTTATTTTGCGTTAATTTAGCTTCTTTTAATTTTGCCTCCTATACTGGATGAGTTGTTGAAATAAATTCACATCTGCATAGGTTGGTCTCAAAAAAAAATCTTATTGACGTCACGCATATTATTAGGGCATCTCATTGTTCGGTTCACTCGTGGTGGAAGAATTGCGGTCATCATGTCGTAAAATTTGTGGCCCGTTGAATAACCCGTCGCCATTCCTCTCTCACTGCAGCTCATCTGGTGCATGTTTTTGGAAAACTCCCAGTGCAGACTTGACCTGGTCGCTTTCCCGCAGGTGGGACCTGTCACGTGCTCTAGTGCCTTCAGTTTTGGCCTAAACAATCAAGCGCTCAATAGCATCTCCACGTCCAAAGAGAGTCAGAATACGCACTGCAAAACACACGACAGATGTTCTTTAATGCCGAGTTCTTGAAGTATAGACTATTCAGTCCACGATACCTACTTCAAGCATTCCTCTCCAGTAACATTTCTCAAGACCTTCTATACGTTTTATTTCCATTTCTCTCACTTTTTACGTCTTGGTGACCTTACAGAAATATGGAGTCTTCTAGGATTCTGACGGCCCCGTTATAAGATGCTTTAGTTAGTTCTCCTAATACTTAAAAGATACACCAAGAATAAAATACATATATACCTATATTTTTTATATGCAATGTTTAAGATCTTGTTATTGCAACTGCATACATATTATGTACTTGTAAAGAGGCGTAACATCATTATACCGATCGGTATCGGACAGTAGCGACCATCATCAATCAGCCGTTAATGAACGCAAACACATTCGCGCTCCTCTCAATTAGCTACAAGATCTATACACGATAAAATGCAAATTTCCACCTTCACGGCCATCTTTCACATCTTCTGTCCCTTTCACATGTACCATTTTCCTTATAAGCTCCTTTCTGTTTAACGCGATACATGTATGACATTGCCCGAAACCATTCTTTTGATTATTTTTATATTTTGTTTATTCGTTATCTCTTTTCCTCTAACGAATGTAGGTATATTGCCATCTTCTTTGGTAATTAATGCTCGTAAATAAATAATAAAGTGTTTCTTTTAATATTTATTCGTTTCGTGGTCGTTATTTCGAAATTAATTGACTTTAGTGTTGGTTGTTAATCAAGGAGTGTTGTTAGCTTATGGAATGTTATTATTTCATTGCTTTCGCACTTCGCAAGGGATAATGTAAATGTTTCATCAAGTCATACTTAAATACTGCTTCATTATGCATTCAGTTTTTAACTCCTGATTTATTAAACAATTTGTTTTTTTATGAGAAAAATATTATAAAAAGAAGAAACGAGAATTCACAACATGAATAAAACTCTGCAATTATTATTGACGTAAGTATACACAGATCTCTTAACTTATAATTCATCAACCACGACTCCTTCTCATGAATCTGACCAACTTTCCCCAAAGAACCTATACTCAATTCGCAAATTTTTTGTCATCGTACTGATAGATCAACTGAACCGCTAATTTCGTATGGGTTGTCCACAATTTTTTTCCGAATTGAGTTCTTGGGGAAAGTTGTTCAGTTTCATGAGTAGATCTACTGTAATTTTTTTTCAGGTATTTTAGAAGGACCTTATACACGTGTGTATATGTTTGTAGAGCTCTCAAGAAAAGCATTCTGAAAATTTCTATCGAGAATTCAAAGTTTGTTAGAATTTGAGATTGTTAGAATCTCAATTAACTTTAAACAGCACAAATAACCTTGGTAACATATGTAATTATTATTATGTTTTGCTACACAAATCATGTTACATATGTGGTTATTGAATGAATTGAGACCGCAGACCACAGATAATAAAATTAGCGGCACACAGCAATTATCGAGCGGGATACAAATCATTTCGCGCGTCGGTATAATTTACACTCCAATTAAATAACGAAAGGATGGTGTTATGCAAAATCCTCAGTACTTAAACTGTAGTTCTTAACAAGCTTGTATCTAATTGTTACGATTTTGTTTTATTTGTCTGCTTCCATTTTTCGGCATCATGTTCTAATTCCTCCGAGTGTATCATCATCACTTACCTTCGAGTTAGATGATGCCAAGGGCTTACCTACTGAGAGTTAGAATCTCTGATTAAGTTAGCGAAGTGATGATGTTAATGACTAATAATTCCCTAAAATTTTCTTTCCTACTTTCACTTCATTGTTAAAATAAGAAAATCACTTTGAAAGATGTAGGCAGGATATAGGGACATTTTTTAAATATATTTTCAAAAGATATGTTCAATGTCACTTACATTAAGCAGATAAAAGTGTAGTATTTAAAATTATGTTTTAAGTGTATCGTTAGTATGATACCTACTGTAATGAGCAAGCTGAAGTAGCTAATGTTACTTCTAACTAAAGCCAGAACACCTAACTTGAATGGTTTAGTGAAGTACGTTGTTACAGCAAAAATCTGGTATGATACTCGTATCTGTTTCTTTGTGTAAACATCTATAGAGAGAGTCCTTATGAAATACCTGAAAAAAAAATTAACTACAACTTCGATTCATGAAACTGAATAACTTTCTCCAAGGAACCTATTCTCAATTCGCAAAAATAATTTTGGACTCCTCATACTTATTGATCAATCGATCCGCCAATTTTGTATGGGAAGTCCAAAAATTTTTTTGCGAACTGAGTATAGGTTTCTTGGGAAAAGCTGTTCGGTTACATGAGTAGAAGCCACTGTTAATTTTTTTCAGGATTTTTAGAAGGACCCAATTTATCTGCAGTGTAGTCAATATTTGGTAACGTACTTGACTGTCCAACGCCAATATTGCGACCCCAGCTCGATTCGATACTTAAACTTGATAAGTATTTATGTAATCGTTTCGTTGTTATAAAATCGTTTTTTATAAAATTTAATCAAACGTTTCCTTGTTACATAATGTGGTCCCTCGCAAGTCAAAGGGGCTGGTAGTTACAGAAGATATAGTAGATATTTTGGTGAGGTTATCGCTTATTTAGACGGACTGCATCCGTTGCACCGACGCGATATATCGCACTTGTGGTTGTTAGGCGATAAATTACTGAATACTTACCAGCACAAAATGATTTTAAAAGATTTCTTGTGCTATGCACCTGAAAAATATTAACCTCTTTTGAGCGACTACCTGACATATTCTCATATTATTATTCTATTCAATTTTTATATTTGAATTGAATTTCGAAGCGGGTAATCTCTTTTATAATATCTTGTCGTTACAAAAAACCTTGAAAGAACTACGCTAAGGGTAGAGGTTTTTCACTTGCCTGGCATGTTGTAAAATACTAACTACTGTTTTTCTTTAATTTATTGTAATTTTTATTATAAGTTAATCTATGTATTTAGAAGCCTCTTCATTAATCATTATACACTGTGAAAGGTTTGGTGAGATAGGTAATAATAGGTAATTAATTTATCTATCTTATCTATTATCATTGTCTCTGCTATTATAAAAAAATAAAATATCTTTTATTTCAGACCCTTAACTCCCCGAACTCCGGTCCTATTCGTCCAGCCGTTCTGTTGACTTGTGGAAATCATGGCGTCATCACCAAGCCACTGGGCGTTTTACTAAAGAATACTGGCGTAGTAGTCATGTATTTTGATGTATGTATATGCATATCAGACTCTGGTCCCTTATTTTTTTTTACCCACAATTGATAAGCCCTTGGCATCATCTCACCTGATGGTAAGTCATGATGATGCCGAAGATGGAAGCGGGCTTACCAAGATTACCCAACGCAATGGAGAACTGGCTATCTTATCTTCATGCCGGAACACATAAATGCTGTTAACATTGATGTTTGGCGAAAAGACTTAGATAAGATGGTGGTAGCTAGCCAGGCGGGCTCAGAAAATGCCCAACCAAACCGAGTCCTACAAAGTTGGTCCCCGCCGGGAATCGAACCCGCGACCTCCTGATGTGAAGCGAGCGGACAAGGCACTAGGCTACGGAGGCGGTCCCTTAGTACAGGGAATCCTAGTTTGGAATCAGATAACCGTGAATTTGTCCCAAAATGTATTGTATTTACCTATATACTGTAAACGCAGTGTCTTTTTTTATACACGACTAGCTTCCACCCGCGACTTCGTCTGCGTTGACATTTGATATAGGTCCAGAGAGAAAAAAAAACGCCATCTGACACAAAGTAAAAAATTCAGTTTTTAATCATTCCTCCGGGAACCCTCGAGTTTTTCGGGATAAAAAGTATCCTATGTGTTAGCCGAGTGCTTTATCTATCTAAGTACTTACCAAATTTTATCCGAATCCGCCCAGTAGTTTCGGCGTGAAAGTGGATCAAACAAACATCCATACTTTCGCATTTATATAATTGTATTGAAATTCAGATAACCCGTGTAAATATCTTCTTTGATTCATAAAGTGAAAGAAATTTAGAATTTGAACCCCAAACATATTGGACTATTGATAAACGACATCGTTTCTTTGTCACCTGTCCGCCCTAAGCTAGAACTCAATAGGTCTATAAAGCGAATTTATCCACCATTATTTTTCACTATACATAGGTATAAATACAATAATATTTCGTAGGTACGTCTGTGAAACAGGCCAGAAGTTTGAATGAAAATCGAAAATCATGACATCGATGTACGTTACAATTAAATTTTATTTTGAGAATAATTTTGTATCACGAAATACGGTGGAATTTGAAATACCATGTTTACTAATGGAAATGATTACATTAAGTAATAAAGAGTTAATAAAACAAAATATTGCCGTACTACTCAAAAGTATATCATGTCTTAACAGAAATTTAAAAAAAATGTTCGTAAAGTTTTGTATTAGCTAAAATTTTATAATATCTGGGACAAATCACACAGTCATCTGGCCCCAAACGAGGAAACTAACCTAGCCGAAGACAAACTTATACAACAGTATAAACTTCATTCGATTTCATTCAGTCGTTTATAAAATATTCGATGGAACGAATATTCAAGGAAGTGTAATTCGAATTTCACTCCGCGCCGTAGATCCCACATACAACAGTATCGCGCGGTCTCGCCTGTAAATCGGAGACTGTCCGTTTGCCCCGGGCGGGGGTCGAACCCGTAAGTTATGTGTCCCGGGCGGCCTCCCGTTTGGTGATACGGCCGTTTGTTTGGTGCATGTCATGAGGAATCACAGTTTATGGGGTTTGCAAGAGCAACTTGTTTCACCAATTGGACTGATATGGTTTTATATTGTTTAAATTACTGAAAAAGGCGTAGAATGGAAAAGTCCTATGGTGAATGTGAGATCAATATCTCAGCGTTACGGAACCCAACCTCTATTAGTTGAAGAGGAAATTTTTTTGGATGTCCCGTGTGTGTATTCTGAAATATCCAGTTCATTAGTTTATTGACATACAACAGTGAGTGTCATTACTGTCAGTATCATCTATAGTAAATGACAATGTTTAACTTAAGCGGGGCACATACATACGTCGTAGCACAGACGACTGTTGGGCAAGAAAGTTCTCGAGGGCGACTACGCACCGGAAGACGGAGCGTAGGCCTCCTATTCGTGGGAAATCTGGAAAACCGCGCGGAAATGAGAGAAGCGGAAGACGGTCTTTGTGGAAATCCTTTGGGGAGGCCCTTGCTCAGCAGTATACACCTTTTAGTTAGCTGATATAAAGATCGACATCGATAAAAAGGAAGGTGACATGCAAATTTATGATCATTAGACCAGATACTTCAGAGCATAGTGTTATGGTTTGAACGTCCAACCAGGTGAACTCATAATCAACTGACCAGAAAATCCCGCAAAGCTTCTAGACCATCACTCGTATTTTCAAAGTTTCATCATATTATAAATTGGAAATCAGTTTTTTTAAAATTTAAATTGCTAAATAAAGATAACAATAAGTAAAGACAATCTTATTTTAAAGGCGGAACCGGTACCATAGGAAAAGAGAGTTCATTATATTTTATTTCAGACTTAGCCGTTTCCGCTCCTAGCGGCAATAGGTAATGGCAATAATTCAGCAAATTGCCGAAATGTGGCGCCAAATCGCCCATAAAGATGATTCATTTCATAGCCAGAAACGAACCTGTAGGCTTGTTGGTCTTACTTCATCTCCACCTATGTTCGCTCCAGCTTGCTTTAATAATGTTTTTTTTTGAGTCCCGCGTTTTATTGTAAATAAATTAATATCAGATTTCGATCCTGAAAAAAATTAATCGCAAAAATAGGGTAGACGACTACTAATACAAATAACAGTATATACGTAATTAAACAGATAATATTGAAATATAAAAAAAAATCTTTAAATCTATCGACCAAAGCAAGCAGAGGTCACGGGGTATCGGATGTAAGATATAACAATGCGCTTTAATTTGTTTTAATATAAGTTTACTTTACATTTATTTTAAAAACAATTTGTGCAATTTTCTATTTTGTTACGACTAATACTCCAAAAAAAGCAATTTATTTTAAAAACAATTTGTGCAATTTTTCAATTATGTTACAACTATTGTCATACTCCAAAAAGCATTTTTTTTTAGATTTTGCTTTGTTTTTCCAAAAAAAAAAAGAAGTTGCTCGGACAACTGAGTTTGAAACTCACTTACCTAAAGGGCTTGGACTTTTTGGCTTTTTTCGGACAGGGAAATAATCGGACGAATAAAGTTAACACTTTTTGAATTTTAGTAATGTTTTTAATTAGTTAACCAAAAATACTTTTTGAAAAGGAATGAATAATTCAATAATTATTTGAATTTAGATTGAATGTGTGATAAATTTTAGCGGTCGTGGCTCAGTGCGGCTTGCGTGGTCGCGCAGGTTATCTGACTACACGGTTATAACCTGGATGGGTTTGATTATTAGTGGCATTTATCTCAACCGTTCCCGTGCTTCGCAAGGCACGTTAAGCCGTTGGTGCCGGCTGCTATCACTACATGGCAGTCTTTAAGCCATGTCGGAGGCCTTATAGGCGGATTGAAAATTTCTGACACTGGGGTTGGCCACTAGCCCACACAACCTCCACCAATCCGGACTTGGCCCCCGTGTGTGGAGTATGGCCTAACCTTCTCGCGTTAAGGAAAGAGACCCATGCCCCTGCAGTGGGGACGGTATGGGTTGTTAACGATGTGATTAAAAAAAATGGAAATAACAGAAACTAAAGCAAATGTCGGTAAATAAAAACGCCCGAATTTCTTGCGATAAGATTCGAAGGTTATCTAGAGCCATGTAATAAATTTAAGAAGTTTTTCATTTCAAGTCACCGCTGTCGATGATAATTGTGTTTATTGAATTAGATATGTCGCTTTCGACGCAATTAAAATAGAGGTTGAAATGTTTATTTGGTGAAGTGAGGTCATACATTGTTATTTCTCACGAGTCGCTGTTTTCAAAAGTATTTGTCAAGACTGTAGAACGACACTATTTAGAAAGGAAAGTGTCTACCTCCTTGTTTTCAGGAATTCCTGTAGGTAGGCTGAAAGTCCACATGGTCGCTATTACAGTATCATAGAATCGATAAAGATAAAACTTATGGCGTCATATTCAGAACAACAAAGATATGTTGACCTATGAAAAACACCATTCAAAATTGTAGAAGTGGTCTCGGAAGTCCTCCCTCGCAAATGTCGCGCGACAAATTTGTCTGTCACCATAACACCTTTATAGCTTGTAACAGCAATAAACAGATCAAAGTAACATTTCTGTGCATACATTAGTTTCCCCAGCGTTGTCAGTAGCACAATGGTGTTACAGGACAATAGAGAATAACAAAGGCTACAAATCATGAGCTGAGGCAGAGAGTGACACAGGGCTCTAAGGATAGCGCAACCCCCCCCCCCCCTTCTTTTATCGCGTACATGCCCAATTTAGGTCATGTTTTCGTGGCTCTTTAGTAGACTTAAGTATCATAAATGTGGACTGTTTATGAGTATTGTAGGGTAAGGTATGGTTAATGTAATAAAATTCGATTTCTTCAGCATAAGGTTACCACAAAATCCTTTCGCATGGGTTGTTTACTCATGTTGACGATAGTCTGATGCATTTAGTATGATATATTTTGGCATTTTTTTAATGCGTAGCACACCAACATATTTAAGGTAATCCTCTTTCCACAATATCAGTACTATGGGGCATGCGAAAATTACATCAATGGACTGTACCAAAATTACCCTTCTTCAGTGCAATGCTCAATACAAATTCATCATCATCCCATGCTGATAAAACTTATCACACCATGACTCCAATAAGTTTAATGGCAAATTGCTTACTTTCCCTTGTAAGATGTGATTATCGGCACCCGAACCCATCCCTGTTCAGAGGAGGCAAGGCGAGTCATCTTATTTAGGATTTCACGCCTCGTAACCGCGACTAGTCTAGGAAGTAGTTATGAGATGCATGAGTGAGATATGCAGTGCGCGAGAGTGGGTGCTATACGTATATTACCTACATTGTGGATGAACTCGCCTCAGCGGAGAATTAATCTTTTACGAGTAAAGCGGTTTTCACTCATTTGCTGCGGTTTTGCTTGGGAGAGATTTTGATTGGATTTCACGACGATGGTGCGAAGCAGCTAAATAAAGCACTTCTTTATAGCTAAAAGGGAATAAATACATAGAAGCTCCTTATTCTTTTTTCTTATTAATTGCCTAATATTTCCTTACTTCGAATTAGAATAAATGAATCAACATAAACATGAAAATATAATTATTTAATATGTTCTCAGCAAAAAAGTTTTTATATTTCGTTCCACTCTACAAGGTTAAAGTCTGTGTATATGGATATTAACTAATCTTGTTCTCGTAGACAGTTGTTTT
This sequence comes from Coleophora deauratella, assembly GCA_958295455.1. Classification (NCBI taxonomy): domain Eukaryota; kingdom Metazoa; phylum Arthropoda; class Insecta; order Lepidoptera; family Coleophoridae; genus Coleophora; species Coleophora deauratella. The sequence goes on along the minus strand of OY282397.1, from coordinate 13,425,554 downwards.
TTATTAAATACATCATTTTTTTTTAACCCCGAGATGGGTAAGGCAAAGGATCAGAGCCATACAGCCTGGTCTGTTGTAAATCTGCTGTTGTATTTAAAGGCCAAAAGCCATTTCTTCCGTATCTCTTCGTCTTTATAGGAAAATTCAATTGAGGCCAAAGCCATTTCTTTTGTATTTAAATTTTCCTATTCTTCAGCAAAATGATTGCACTTTTGATGAAGATTTCATGGACTTCTTGAGAGCACTCGAAACACAGTCTACACACTTTTATTTCATTATCCTACATATTAGACACTTAAATGGCACTTTATTGAACAATACACTATCAATATTATGCATTAAAAACCACGATATCTATTTTTTCGGATAATAAAACAAAAATGACAAACTTGCCGCGAGTTCCCGCCAAAAAGTCTTAAATACATCAACTTTTGCACCCAAGCAAGACCAAAAAGAATTATGGTAATCTTTGACCCTGCTTTTAAAATCTAGTTTAGTGGCTCTTAAAATGAACAAACCAAAGACAATGAATAGAGAAAGAGTTCCAAAATCAAAATTCAAATCGCATCGCTGCCGGCAGCACCCCCGGAAATTGAAGCCGGGGTGGCCGCTTAACCCTGACTGTCAGGGTGACAGCTGTCAAACCCGCCACCCGCTCAGGACACGGCCCTCACAAGGATCCTAAGAATGGTTGAATGGCCATGTTTTTATGCAAGATTTACCGGATTCGTGTTTGGGCGCACAAACTTTTGACATTTAACATTTTTTAAGCATCCAATTTCTCTAAGTTTTCAAAAACATTATTCAATATAATATCAGAAAGATTACCCATGCTTTAAGGAAGCTTCTACTAATTAAACCTGATAAATGTTTTTCTATAACTTTGCTGAGATAGGAAAAAAAATTGGTCGTATATAATAGATCGATGCACAAAAACTCCAAGCTAGTTAGCTAGCTAACTACTAATGAAACAACCAATACTAGATAATGATGACCACAGTATAAGGACATTATACAGTATGGACACTCCCTGCCGCTCTCTGAAGGCTACCTCACCCCCCTGTGTGACCGATATATGACCATTTGTCAAGGGGTTGGCAAACCAAAGCACAGTTTATTAACCAAAGTATTTTTTCTTTTTAAGGAAAGAGCTAAAGGCTTCTAAGGCTATACAGCCTTGTCTGGTGTATACAGCCTTCACTTTATTTGTAAAAGTCTAGCTAACAATAAAGAACAATGAGGGTTAATTTAACCTCGATTCAACCCTAGTACATCACGCACACATTTACATGTGTACAAACATGAAGTCTATGTAGTAAACAATGGCGCGAAATTAGTATGAAGTGTCCGGGGTGTGATGATGACATTAGCTATACACCTATGTCATCATTATCATCATCTCTGGCATTATGTACTTCTTAAACGGAGGTTTCTACTCAACGTATTGAATAACGTTCCCCAAGAAACCCATATAGAAAAAAATACTTACCATACTTTGGACGATCAGCTGTCTGATTTGTATGAAATGTCAATAAAAATGCGAATTAATTGTAGGTTCCTTTGCGAAAGTTCAGTAAGATGATAAGAAGCTGTTTAACCTTCAGGGAGAGGTCTCATATGGATATACGGATGTATGAAAATTAATTTAGGATCCTAAATATTTTACTCATAATTCTGAACAACGTTTGTTCTACGACATTGCTCAAGTCGCAGATCAATTTGAACTCTCCGTACAAAAATGGCCAAACAGGTTATACAGGGTGTAACAGAAGTGTGTGACAATACTTCAAGGTTGGCTTTTACCCATCAAACGGAACAACTTTTGTTCTACAACTTTGTTGAAATCGCAAAAAAATTTTTGGACTTTTCATACAAACTTGGTTCGCCAGCTGATCGATTTGTTTGAAAAGTCCAAAAAAAAATTTGCGGTTTCAACAAAGTTGTAGAACAAAAGTTGTTCAGTTTGATGGGTAAAAGCCAACCTTGAAGTATTGTCACACACTTCTGTTACACCCTGTATATTTGTCTAAAAAATTCAAAAAAATTACGATTTGAGCAAAGTCGTAAAAGTCTTTCAGAATGACGAGTAGAAGCCCCAGTTAACGGGTCCTACACCAATTTTGTAACACCTGTAGGTATAAATTTCTATAGACTAGAACGCAAAGCACTTAACTTTTTCATAAAAAGGCAACTACTTACAAATAGTTATTTATTTATGAAAGCACATCAGATCTCATATCTCATAGGAACGTTAAACCTCGTAAGTACACCCGAGGCAGATCGATGGGATCGAGAGACTCGGCCGATCGATAGGCCGAGAGCCGCGCGCCTGTAATGACTCAATTATCCGCTTAGGCGGGGCGGGGCAAGTATAGTATGTCTTCATTACAAAATAAGGTACGCTATATGCGGAGATGGAATCTTTAAAAGAAGACTTTAAAATATTATAGTGCCTTTAAATTAATTCACGACAGCAATTATGTTTTCAGTGTCACTGTAATTGAGAGTTTTGAGCAACTGTCCCAATTTTTTCTTGCAGTCATATTTTGAGCAATCAACTATCTTGAGGTATTTTTCTAACTTATTCTATATTAATGGTCCTTGGAACTAGGGAGCACGTTGAGCAAAGGCAGCTTTTGTTGCTGAAAAGAAATAGGAAGCTGATTACTAAATGGTTACGACTACTATGAGTTGTAAGATCGACCAAAATTATACAAATGAACACAGTTTACATAGAAATGTAATCTAGTTTCGTCGTGGTTTTGCTGTGGTTTTAAAGTTATTCGACATTTGCTAACGATGTTGGCATTTTTAAAATTTCATGAGTAGCTATAATCTCTGCAAACCCACTGTACCCTTGGCAGTACTTCCGGTGGTAAGATGGGTCTTTTAAAGTTAAACGATACCACCAGCTAAAGTGCCGTAGGTCTGTGCTGACGTAGGTACTATATAAGCGGACATAAAATTGAAAACCACAGTAATAAACAGTCGCCTCCATACTAACGTAGCTCAAGGAAGACCGGCGCAAGACCACATCATGTAGTTTATCTATTGGTACCGAGAAATATGGCGAACAATTTATTGGGTAATATCGACCGGCTCTGATGGGCGCCCATAGACTATAGATCCATCTGACCATAGCTAAACGCTATCTGATCATCTGCGACTTCGATGCTTGACCTGGGGTCACGAATTGATTCTTAAGTTTCTATTTTACGAGACTGTAGTAGGCTGGGAGAGATTTGAGTAAAAGAGGGAACATCAAATTATGATTTTATAAATAAATTGTACACCCAAGCTACTTATAGTTTTATAGCGAAAGCTTTCACTGTTTCGTGTACACAAGATACTTAGATATTGGTTAAAGCAAATTAGTAGCAAACATCGATGATGTAGAAGACAATCATTATAAGTGCAGATTTCTATTCTATTCTATTTTTCTTTTTTGTATTCCACATCTCATTTAAGAAGTGATTTTGCCAATGTCAAATGAGAAATGGGAGACTCTTCAATAAAAAAAAATGGCGAAATGCCAATGTCAAGTGAAAAACTCGGAAAACGGAGCTGTCTCCAGAGTTAATTCTCTTCTTATGACCGCTTATTACAGATTCGGAATCACAGCTAATTCCCCATCACAAAAAAAAACGTTGAGACTACTCTAAAACGGAAATAATTTAAAAAATAACTCAGCAGACATGTGCTCGGTACAGAGTCCCGGCAACCAACCAAGTGCAGATTTGTAATTTTTACAGCAGAGTAGTTTGAAAATCTCAAATCTTTGAAATGTTGGTATGAAAAAATAAATAGAAAAGGGTTTATATACCATTTGACATAAGTTACAGAAATTATATTTCTATATATTTTTTCATACCAACATTTCAAAGATTTGACATTTTTAAACTGCTTTGCTGTAAAATTTACAAATCTGCACTTTTAATGATTGTCTTCTACACCATCGACTGTCATAAAGACCGGTCAGTAGCAGACAATAATAGGTATAGTAACAACAAGAGGTCGACCAAAGTCTACTTGGCGGAGGACTGTAGCACTCTGGCACTGGAAGCCGCTTCACCAGAGAAAAGCTGGTCAGAGATTGTCGATTTCCTCCTCTTGAGGCCCTATGCTCCTCGAGGAGTAAGAGGACCTAACAAGAAGAAGTAACTACAATAAATAGTAACAGGCTTGTGAACAATGTATGTGTTACCTGCTTTTGTATGGGAGGTAACTTATTTCAATATTCTTATAAATACATAGATAGATACTTACAAAGTTGCATTTAAATCGTTAGACTTATTTTCGAAAATTATAAAAAAAATAGCACGTAAAAAAATAAGGTATATGCGGTACAAGTTTAACTACGGTGACAATACTTTAATACGTCAAAAGCTTCAACACGAGTCTCATAGTACTTTTTATTGAGTACATATAGTTGATTAGAATAGAATAGAATAGAATAAATAAAATAATAATAATAATAATATATTTTGCTTATGTTTAAAAGTCTGTAGATTTTGGAACAATGAGGTTCAAGCCACAGACATGCACCCCGCTCCCCGATCTTATTACCTGGTGCATTTTAAACGCTGACACCACAGAATTCTAAATAAGTAAGGAACTTCTTTTTGTATTTTTTTCACAGTTTTCGGCTCAATATTTTTGGAGATAAGGAAATGGCCGTTTTATCAAACTTAAAAAATGTGAACTCGTTTCTAGCTTACGAAATGTCAGTAGATTGGAGTAAAAATTTTCACAGGGGAGGCGTTGACTATGGCCGGGCTTAACAAAAAACGAAACTATTTTAAGTACTTATCGCCTGCAACCGCAGGAGGAGCGGAGCGACGATATAAAACTTATTTGGTTCAAGCCTTGGAAAATCATGGGAAATATACAAGCTCCTTGAAATGTAGGTAAGTGTTTATTAGCACTATCTTTAACATTTTCTACAGACTCACTCAGTGGCTCAGGGGTCAGCGCCCCTGACTACTGATTTTTCATATTTCCTTTTCTTAACACTTCTGTTTCATAACATCCTCAGGCTACACAAAATATTGATAATATATGTAGGTCAATGATCCTATAAGTACAAAAAAATATGCAAAAAATATATTGAAATTATTTTCTGTCGATATAGAATCTTTTTAGTAGTCTCCTTTGCTCAAGACTTTTTTTAGTCTGATGCTTCTCCGATAAATATTTTGACGTTTATCACGACACCGCCACCAGATTTCATTCTATATTATCTCCTAAATATTACTAAAGTTTCAGAACTCGTTTTAAGATAATTTATAAAGCACTACTGAAGACAAGATGAGTGAAATGATCCCTTTGTATGCTTTGACGGCTGTCTTTGGAGCGATATTTGTTATAGGGCCCTTCTGTGTATTTAGATTCAAAAATAAAGAGTAAGTTTGATTACATTAACAAATCATGTCGTCCCCACTTTAGGGACACGGACCTCTTCCCATAACTCGGTAAGGTTAGGTCATACTCCACACACGGGGGCCAAGTCCGGATGGTGAAGTGGAGCTTGTGGGGCTAGTGGCCAACCTCAATGTCAGAACTTTTCAAGCCGCCCGCGCCCTCCGTCATGGCTTAACGACTGCCATCTATTGATAGCAGCCGGAGCCGAAGTATGATTTAATAGTCAGTAAACAGTAGTAACTTACTGTGAGGTACCTTAGATACCACTAGTGTGGAAATCAAACGTATCTATCTAACCAAAATTGTAGTCTAGTCTTAATAATTTTTCAACAAAGCCAAACGTTTCTTTGACCGAAAGCACTTTGTAAATTGTTTTATATGAACATTTTACCTACAGTTGCAAAGTTTTTATAGTAGCTAAAGTGTTGAATATTGGATAACGTACATTTGGAGAGCCTTAGGTTTTGTATGTAGGTATGCAAAATGGTGATGATTTATATAGTATGTTTTACTACATCAAAAAATACAGTTATATATGTTTTACTATATCTATGCATTTATGATGTCTGATGCGATTGTGTCGAAAACTACTGTACGGTTTGGAATACAACTTTTTGTAGGGTTTGTTTTTTATCCATATTGGTAAGCCCTTGGCATAATGTCGCTTGGTGGTAAGTGACGATGTTGCCGAAAGATGTATTCGGGCTTAACAATATTCCCCAACGCAATAGGTGAGCTCTCAATTATCTTATTTATTAGTTGTGACAAACAATAATGATGTTAGTTAGTATAGATCTAATGAGATTTATTTCTCATTACGTTCTTATCTCTGTTTAGACGATATATCAGATCCGCAGGTACCTATCTCATTTTCGTTTGTGCACGCCGGTTTAATCGACTTCTTTTATTTTTCAGAATCATCAGATACTGCATCATGCTGACTGCCTTTTGTTTATGGATATTGTAAGTTCTCGCTTTATTTCTATACTTAAGGTGTCTATGGGCATATCAACATTATTCTCAAGTCCATTGTCAAGACTTACTTTTTGTTCTGCTATTTACACTATAAATAAACAAAAATAAAAAATGATGAAAATAATAAAAATGAAATGTTTTTTGGGTGTCTGTGTGTAATATATTACAGTTTCATTGTTTTTCACCTGTAGCTAATACGGCTAAAGATAAGGATTTTGGACTAATTCATCCTTTTCCCTAGATTGGCATATGTTTATCATGCAATCTTTTTTTCGAAGAATTTTTATGTTTATAGCAGTTACATTGCCGTTTACCAACTTTATGAAAAATGAATCTTATTATATCTAAAATTGATATAATCTGATTATATCAATTTTAGTATGATTAGAGATAAGAAGTAAACCGCTACCACATATTATGTTTTAGAGCGTGTTCAGTTTTCAAACTCAAGATTTTTAAGCAGAAGATATATAACTTTATTTAAAATATCTTTAAACTTTTATTTTTTCTTTTCTTTCTGATTTTTTGCAGTTGGGTTACGGTTTACATTTCCCAGTTGAACCCTCTGATAGGGCCTCGACTTGAATACGCTGCATTGGCTTGGATGGGGCATAAATGGGTGAGCGTACTTCTTTACCTGTCATTATTCGTTACTCATAACCTGGATGGGTTTGACTGTTAGTGCCATTCATTTCGACCGTTGCCCGTGCTTCGCAACTTTCGCAAGGCACGTTAAGCCGTTGGTGCCGGCTGCTATCACTATAGATGGCAGTCGTTAAGCCATGTCAGAGGCCTTATAGGCGGCTTGAAAACTTCTGACACTGGGGTTGGCCTTGTTGGCTTGTGCCCCATAACCTCCACTAATCCGGACTTAGCACCCGTGTGTGAAGTATGGAATCTTCCCGATATATGGGAAGAGACCCGTGCCTCTGCGGTGGAGACGATATGGGTTCTTAACACAACATCGACAGGAGATGAAAATTAGTAGGGTCTTTAGCGCACCTTAGACTTCAGCATTTTTGTCGATAAATGCACGCAATTCTGTGTAGCTTCATAATGATTATATGACCAAGTAAACTATCAACCGATTGATAGTCTGTAGTGTACTAAGGGCCTATAAGAAAGTCTCATTTGTATTAGTAGGTAACTGATTTCGACTGTTGGGCCGCGGTCGTGGGCTTGATATCCACCCAGGGTCAAACATTTTTATCACAAATAGATTTGTTGATGTGAGCATGTGTGGGGATCTGACTGTGACCCAATGTATTATTTGTCCCAAGACTCCTAGGACATTTTTTTAACCTTTTCAATTATATGTGACATTCGAATTTTACCATTATAAGATCTAACAAAAACAGCTGAGATTATTTAAACTGGGGCTTCTACTCATTTGATTTCGACATTATTATTTTTTACTTATCTAACTTCTTCTTATCGTGTGGCACATTTATTCGTTCTATCCACAAAGTATAGACGGCGGTTGCCTAGTGTTGCACTTACTATAGCATAACCCGCGGTCACGTGTAGGACATTTAGATTTACACCTACGGACGTGTGCAACGCGACCATCATTTACACAATTAGAAATCAGATGTGCAGATTTCCTCACGATGTTTTCCTTCACCGTTAAAACAGTCGGCATGGAAATGCACGTAAGTTTCGAAAACTCATTGGTGCACTGGCCAGGATTTGAACCCAGGATCTCTGTGGTTAGGAGGACGGAGTCACTACCCGCTGCGCCACCGATGCTTCTGACAAGTCGATCAAATCTTAGCATGGGATATCCAAAATGTTTATCGTATCTACTATGGGTTCCTTGGAGAAAATTGTTGAGATTCATAGGCAGGAGCTCCAGTTTTAAATTGTTTTATCTGATTTTGGAACGAAATTATCTAACATTTCTCCTTTAAAAAATAGGAATGACTTTAAGTGATAAAATAATTAAGTACTTTTTCCTCTTTTTTGCAGGGAGACGATCCAACGAAGATTTAGTAATATAAATATGGGTGTAACATTATCGTTAATGTATCTTAATACCTACTCACGTGGTTGGATTATTCATTGTAGTTTTAAACTATTAATATCTAATATAGGTAATAAAAATCTTACTAATTTACCATCTTTTTATATTTTCAGTTAACTTACCATAAGTAAAATATTACAGGCCTATATGTAATACATACAGAAACTACAATACAATGCATGCATTATATTTATTAGTTGTGGTATAGTGTGTATTTTTATTTTATAGACTGTAGACAGTCAGACTAGACATAGACTTTCCGAAACGCAAAAAGATTTATGGAGTTTTCGTGCAAATCGATCAGCCGATCAGCCAGTTTTTTTTGTATCGTATACCTATGTATAGATTTAAATCAAAATCAAAATCTTTTGGACTTCCCATACAAAATTGGCGGATTTTTGATCAACTGATCAATTAGTATGAAGAGACCAAAAATTTTTTTCGAACTGAGTATAGGTTCATTGGGGAAAGTTGTTCAGTTTCATGAGTAGAAGTCACTGCAATTTTTTTCAGGTATTTTAAAAGGACTCTATATATACATATATTTAGGTACTTGTATTTCTGCCTTAACACTGCAATCAAATTGTATCGTATTTCGCGCCCCCAAAACAAATCCCGCCATATCGGCGAAGATCAAAATAACATTTGTACCAAAATCATTTATCAGCGTGATTCTGTTTCCATTTGCCGACCCCATGCCCACACCACAGCTTTCGCCCCGCTTAGAGTTAGGGTGGCATCATTTCACATAAGCATAGCGGTTTACAAATAAGCGATTTTGAACGCAGAATGAACGCGATATCGGTCCTAAAATGTGCCGTGAAAATATAAGTTAGATGCATTTATGAGCCTGAATGTCTAGTATTTTTAGGAAAGATAACGCATACATCCGGTAGACTACTATATCTGGTAGTTATATACTTTTACTTATCAATCCTGACTTCGCCACGGGTGCGGAGCATTAGATAACCACTTTAGGAATAATAGCCGCTTCTGCTTCTGGAGCTGTTCACCGTGCCGTATCACAACACAGAGATAGATTTACGTTGGATTTTATGGGTTGCTTTTAAACATATCTCCTAACTTGAAGTTGTTTTACCTATTTCAATATATGGACTCAAAGCACCGAGAGTGATGGGCGAATTTTAGCTGATTTTACACGCTCCCGCTTGCTCTCAAGCAAGTTGCTCTTACCCCGTCTCCCCCGCACAACTAATGCGTTCCAGGGGAGTATCGTCTTGTGGGCGATCGTCATTAATACTTGTTGTTGGCGACATTTTGATTAAAATTTTATATTCCCATTAAATCTTTATAGTTGTTATGAATGCACAATAAGTCTGCCTGTAAGTTATGCGCTAAAGGTCTTTCTTTGCATGGTTAATAGTTGATGGTTGATTCTTATGAATCAGCTTTTTGTTTAAAAATATCGCTTTTTAAAGAAGAAGAAATTAAAGAAATTATTAATACTTTTTAATATTTCATGAAGCTTTACGGTTGAAATGTGCACCTAATATATTATAAATAAAAGGAATAATTGACCACGCTGAATACGTTAAAAACAACCGACTTCAATCGCAACAACTCCAATTTTGCTATGTTTTTGTTGATTTTCTCAAAAACCGCTGAATCGATTTAGATAAAATTTATATGGGACCACCTGTGAAGTATACCCTTTTAAACAAAAATAGAATTTTCCAAATCGGTTCAGGCGTCTTCGAGTAATCGGTGAACATACATAAAAAAAAGATTCCGACGAATTGAGAACCTCCTCCTTTTTTTTTGAAGTCGGTTAAAAACAAACTGAACTCCGCACTCCGCATCCGAGTTCTAACTTTGTATCAGCACATTCAAAGACATCGTGATAAATAACTCTTTGCTGACAATTTTCATCCGTCGCTTCGGCCAAGACCCGAGGTCCACCGAAGTTTGCCGATAAATCTCCCGCCAAAGTGAAAAAGACCGCGAAGACTCCGCGGTAACAAGTTCTAAATTGGAAAATCTACTTAGTCCAAGTTGGCGGGAAAGTTTCCTAATTCCTTCCGGCGTGTTGTTTTCCGAGTTGCTCTGTTCACACTATGATCTAAAAACATAAGTTTTATTCGTATGTTACGTTCCTTTAGTATTATACAGAGAGCTATAGAAGTTTCTTACTCAAAGGGTGCCAACGGGATGCTATTAGAGTAGCTGATTCAAATTTTCCCATAATTGTTATTATTGGAGGATATATAATACTAGATGATAATAAAAAAAAAGTTTCTTCAATTTCATTTTTGTGGAAGTAGGTTGTCGTTTTTCAGAAATTACAGGCTCTATCAATCCTTGAGATTTTTTCAGGAGTTTATTGCACCAGCTGTTCATATATTGTAAATCCTTCACCTATGGTATATGCAAATTATCTACCTCACTCTACATATGTAATGTATTCACAAGCAATTTTCGCCAACAATATATTAAAGCTAATAACCACCTCACACATTTGTCACACCACATAGTAGACATAATAACAGTCCTATGTTTATTTAACACGTTGCCTGCCGCAAGTCATCAGCCGCAAGACAAAGCTAGCCACCCCATTCTTATCTCCCTGCGAGATCGCAATCAGTGCCGCCATGTTTGATGTCATTATGAATCGAATTCCCGCCTTTTTGCTTTTTCCATTCACCGGGCGTAAGCGTCAGATCGCGCGGCCGATAAGTTCTTTATTATCCTGGATGATTTTTTAATCTATGGTACGCGGTGCAATAGGTGCTCATTTTTCACATTAACACATCGAGCTGTGCAAATGTTGTCGCATGTGAATTGGTTTTGTAATCGGAACGAAATTGTATTGCGATAATCTTTACACAGCTTGCTTATATTAAATGTAAAATGCTGTTTTGGTATTCGTCGCCTTATCGTGTTTTTCTTCTTTACGATTAAAAGCAGCAAAGAGGTTTACGATCCACCCCACTTTTGGAAAGCGTTTACCGTCGGTAGTCTTCAAGAAATTTTCACCAGGGGAGCTTTTGGGGTCCGAATTTTCTTCTTATTCAGCGAAAATTTCCAAAACGACTGGTATAGAAATTTCAAGAGTGTTGTGGGGGTAGTGGTCAGAAGTTTTTAAGCCGCCTACAAGTCTTTTGATATGACATCTAGTGATAGAAACTAATGTACTGGGATAACCGAGACAAATGTCACTAGCAGTCAAACCCATCCAGGTTATGACGTTTTCTGTAGTAAGTTAATTTGCGTGATCGAGGCGACCACGAAAGCCACAGTGAGCTACGACAGACAGAGTGTTTATGTAAATAACAAAAAATATTTTCGAAGTGTATTTTTATTTTCACAATATCAGAGGACGGAGATGGAATGTCTCGTTTATCTCAATTGACAGCATTTAATTTTAAAAAAATCGCCCAGTATTTATTACTGATGTAAAAATAAAATAACCGCATTTTCACTAGATAGTTTTTAATACTCAGATATTTTTCGAGATAATTTTTCTCTTTTAGCTTGTCGGTCCGATCGAGATCATTTTTAGGGTTCCGTACCTCAAAAGGAAAAAAAGAACCCTTATAAGATCACTTCGCTATCCGTCCGTCTGCCTGTCCGTCTGCCTGTCCGTCTGTCCGTCTGTCCGTCTGTCCGTCTGTCCGTCCGTCCGTCTGTCTGTCAAGATTCTTTTTCTCAGGAACGCGTAAACGTATCAAGTTTAAATTTATATCAAATACTCAGGCCTGCAATCCCTCGAAGCTGTGAAAAAATTAAACTTATATGCCAACACAATCAAGAGATACGGCCGATTATGCCGCATATTTGGGACACTCGCATGGGAATCAATACCTATAGGGTACTTCCCGTATACCTAGAATCATGAAATTTGGCAGGAAGCAATGTCTTATAGAACAAGTAAAGGGAAAAGTCCGAAAACCAAACATTTTTAGTTACATCACAATTTATTACTTTATCACTTGATATAGGGTTTGATTCCCATACGAGTGTCCAAATATGCGGCATAAAATGCCGTATCTCTTGATTGTGTTGGCATATAAGTTTCATTTTGTCACAGCTTCAAGGGATTGCAGGCCTGAGTATTTGATATAGAGTTCAAATGAATATAAATTTATACGGAACCCTCGGTGCGTGAGTCCGACTCGCACTTGGCTGGTTTTTTTAATAAGTTGTCACCTAATTGACCTAAACATCTTGTATACAGCCTGTAAATCCTAACAAAGAAAAATAAAATTTTCTCGAGAAATATGTAATAACTTTATGAATTTGTGTGTTCTATCATAACATTTTCTTCGTGAAACATAAAAAATTGAGCTCAAAATAAATGTTATCAATTACATACATATTGTATTTAGCTTTTGTAGTAACCGTTGTTACCTAAGCATGAAAGACATAATAGAAACCTCATTTCATCATTTTTATGTGACTCTTTTCGTAAACTGCTTGATCGCCGGTTTTCTTTTCGAGTCCTTTTTTGTCTAAATCCGATGAAAATAGAACAAACAACCTGACAATCCCTCGTAAAATGTAAATAGGCATCGAAGAGGAATCGGTCAAAGGGTAAGAGGCGTGAAATGGCAATCCTTTTCCCAAAATGCAAAAGACTATTTCTTTCAGGTGACGAGGTTTATGCATAGAGGGAAGAAAATGGACACAGTGCAGGCAAAAAAGGGAAAGAAAAAAGGGAAATGATAAGCACTATATATTTTGTCTAAGTATTAATAAACATAACAAAATAAGAATTTTATAGACAATCTACGAGTATCATTTTATAGGTCAAGTGATTGGAATATAACGAATCTATACAATAAGTATGTACTTGTGTACGATTAAACATCGACACAAGTGTCTCTTGTGTGTTTTACTAAAAAAAAACACGTTTATTGTATGAGGAGCGCCCCTTAATTTTGACTTTTCAACCGAATTCAAAAAAAGGAGGAGGTTCTCAATTCGTCGGAATCTTTTTTTTTTTCTATGTATGTGCATCGATTACTCGAAGACGCCTGAACCGATTTCGAAAATTCTTTTTTTGTTTAAAAGGGTAGTCCACAGGTAGTCCCATATAAATTTTATCGAAATCGATTCAGCGGTTTTTGAGAAAATCAACATAAACATAGCAAAATTGGAGTTGTTGCGGTTGAAGTCGGTTGTTTTTAAAGTATTCAGCGTGGTCAATTATTCTATTTTTAAGTACGTCTGCCATAATATCACACGTTCTGTGAAAACTTCAACTGGCTACGGTTTAAAAGATACAGCAATTTAAATGTAACACAGATGGATAGACAGACACACGACATCGGCATAGGCTTAGTAATAGGATTCCAATAATCCCTCACACACACACACACACACACACACGCGTTTTTCTTGAGTTCCTAAATTTTGTGTGACATAATGTGCATGTACATAATGATTTAAGAAACGGTATTCCTAAATTTAATTTGTTACATCATATTGTTCACCACCGGATACCCAATAACACAAGTATTTTTTTTACTTTTAAAAAATAAGTTAGGCCATATCACAGGAGCACCGCACACAGTCTAATGCTTATGTTTTTATTTTGTGCCGTCGCAGAAATGACTGGTAAGCTCTAAACTAGGACCTAAATTATGTCTATGCCGATAATGACTGAGTCAATTACCAAAAATCAAAAACCCTAAGCTGCCTCCTTCACTCTTCAACATTGTCCTTACTCCTCTTTTGCCTATCCCCACATTTGAGGACAATACAAACTGTAATAAAATAAACTGGCCGCAATAATTTTTATTGTAAAAAGGGGCCCTCGAATTATCATTTAGATGGGGCGGTGCGCAATATGGCGCGAATTCGCTGGCATAATAGGATACATCGGCATTTTGGCACCCGATGTGGCGTCGATTGAGTCGACGCGGTGCGGTCAGGGTTAAGATTTCGTTGGCTTAAGTGGGGATTTTTAATAATAATTGGTTTGATTCTTTGAGAGTCTGCTGTTTTGTTGATGTAGTAGGTTTTGGTATGTATTCTAGGTTAGGTAATAACATCGCTCGACGTTATCGCGTTTCAGAAAATCTAGAACTGTTATAATTTTGACGTTACATTTTAAAATAATATTTGTAAAATGTTGTTAGACTGACTTGGTGGCATAGTGGGTAGAGAGAAATTGGGCTGTTTGGTTGATAGCCACGGGTTCAATTCCCATCCAGATCAATATTTCGTGTAAACAGCAGATATCTTTGCTTAGGTGTGAATGTTCAGTTGAAAAATACAAGTATGTTTCATAGCACAGGGAATCTCAGTTTGGAGCTAGATGAAAGATTATTTGACGCCAAAATATTATAAGGTGATAATATTTATTCAAGAAATGGGAAGAAAATACGCACAATATTTTTTCTCAGCTTCGCAAATATACTCTACTCCACTTATAGCCACAGTAATCTTATCCAAAATATGATACTGTAATGTAATTATTTGAGCAACACTAACGGTGATGGCGGTGCTTCCGGTTGGCGGCCATTAGTGGCCATATCCTGCGCACTTCCGGCGACGCGGCGCGCGTTTCGTTATTGCTTTCAGGCAACCCTAAACGCCCGCCATAATTCGGCCCTTATGGCGCGGCCTAGTTAGGATTGTTACGGCTTGTAATTAATCAGTTTTAAGGGCAAGTGCCCATTTGAACATTAGCTAAGATAATGCAATAATGTCTACTCTGGTAATAAAGAAGCTTATACGTAGACGACTGTTGTCACTTGTAGGTAGGCCGTTAACATTTTGTCACCTTCTACTTCTACAAATACAAACATTACCAAGGGTTAAAGTGTTATTTAAAATATAATAAGTAATTATCAAAACACACAGGGTGACGATTTAGTCCTGTTATTAATTTATTCAAAAATTAATTAATTTTGAAAACGAAGTTAAGGTTTACTAAATGTTAACTAAAGTGGTTGCATAGTGTATTCATAGATGCGTCCGCCTCCAAAATTGGTAATAAAAATTGCCATTATAGACAAGAATACGAAGTCGTACTCAAATCAATTAACACATTGAAAACAAAGATTACAAGATTACATTCAACAGCCTTGTATGTAGGGTTTCTGCTCGAGCTTTTTCAAACTCGAGAAAACTCGGGAAATTTGGCTTTATTCGAGACGAGAAAAAAAATACCGGAATTTGAATTGCGCCAAGCGCGCCGTACGACTATTTTATGCGGTTTTGTATTTGATGAAAAATAATAATAATAGATAAATCTACTGATCTATAATAGGTTGTTTTTAAATTTTAGGAACAAAAACATGTAAGGTAAATTATATTATAACAAAATATAGCATGCTTCCATTACTTATTCCTTTTGTAACTCCAAATAAAATTCTCTGTGCTAATGTTAACTCTCAATTTAGGTAATTAATTTTCACCCTAGAAATACACTACACCTTTGTTTAACTGATGCATATTTATCATTTTCACAATAATCAATGTAGGCATAGTTTTTATACACAAGCAAGAGAACACGTTTTTCGTTTAACTCATAAAATAGTGGCGCGCCTCTACCTATTTATCTATGACTGACTGATTTAAAAGCTGTAAAATCAGACTACCTAACCAGTTACTACAAGTCAGTAGAGTATTTAATTTAATTACTTTTTCACATTATTTTCGTTTAAAAAAAATTCTTTGTTCCTAGTATTTGTAGTTGCAGATAAGTTGACGCGCGTTTATGGCTTTTGGGGATTGATTGATGGAGGTAAAATATTTCTTAAAAATATATCATTTTAATTACCTACTAGCCTACGTTGAAATACGCCGTAGTCAATATACCAATCCAAAAGTTGTTACCTAAGTCATGTGTACATAGTTATCTGTTCCTAACCTATTAGGTAGTTTAGCACTAAATTCTGATTTTAGTTAGTTTTGTTTAGAGTATATCTATCTATCTATTTCACTATGTAAGATTTTTTTTTACTTTCCTTTCCTAAGTAAGAGGTTCCAAATACAAAATAATACCTAACTAAGGTGCAAAAAAATCATTAAAATAATTAAAAAGATTTAACATTTTCCTTTTTTAAATTAGTTTCAACAAACAACGGTTTATATAAACCGGACTCGAGACCCGAGAAAACTCGAGAAATTGGCCTCAAGAATTCTCAAAACTCGAGAAATAAAAAAGGTCGAGAAATCAGAAACCCTTACATTTATGAGCAGTATGGGGAAGTGCTTCTGTTGCATGCGTAGCATTGACTACCATTTACAGCTTGTAGGTGATTAAAAAGACACCCTGTATATTGTAATGTATACATTTACCACCAAAGGGTGTAAATACATTAATTTGATATGCCGTAACAAAGCTAATGGACTAAGCCTAAGTAGAGAGGGCCGCGTCAGGCTTGCTAAGTGGCGGAAGTCGGAAGTAAAGTGATTGAGAGGTGCGCGACGCACTGTGGATGGATGACTAGATAAATACTGGTAGTCATTTACTTAGATCCTTACCTAAGAGGGGATGTAAAGGTAAGTAATCAGCCCTAGATCTACTGTCATCAAAGCAAGACAAGTTCTAATTAAAGAATAAACAGGGTCTAAATACTTTCTAATTAACAAAATAAAATGAGATTTTTGCTTCCTGACCAGTTAAAACGTTTCGAAGGCCTGACAAACTGAAACAAAATGAAGACCTGACGAGTCAGAACTAACAGCAGACCTGACAAAATGCAACTTATTGTACGCGTGACCAGTCGCTACTATTATCATATTATGTGATTTGTCGCGTGACCAATCGAAACAAAATTTTCGCCTGACCTATTGTATACTTACGAAATCAACAAAATAGGTGTTGAATTTGTTAACTTGGAGATTATATACTAATGTCATTGAACAAGTTGTGATCCATGGTTGTGAAGATAATGCAAAAAAATTATGGCCTCTTAGGGTGCCAATTAATCAGATGTTTGGTTTTATACGAAGAGTATTACGGCCAATTTTTTTCGGTTTCATCCCTTTCGTAGAACAAAAGTTCATCCTAGTTTGGGGCCAGATGACCGTGTGTGATTGTCCCAGATATTATTATTGTTATTATGATAAGCAGAAGCTCCAGTTTACGACTTCTACATTTATTTTGTAACGCCCTGTACGTTGTAACTAACTTATGTTTCAGGGGATGATATTGGCTAAGAAAAACATCAATCTCTATTTAAAAAATCGATTTATTTTATTTTAATTTTAGTTAAATGTAAAATGCAAGTCAATTTGTAATTGAGAACTAACATGAGGATTTCATTTCGCGTGCAATAAAAAACTTTTACCAGGTTCAGTAGCTATCTCAAGAAAATTTGCTACAAAATAATATATCGTAATAATCCAGCATAAAGGACATCATCGACACTTGCAACGCGTAGCTTCTACACCTGTTAGTATAAAAGACATCAACGAGATCGCAACCGTAGATTTTTATTGATGCCTATTGAATATCGAGGAAAATCAGGCATTATATTTTTGGCACTCTCTATTTTTAGGGCTGGTTAATGGACAGACCACTAAGGAGATCCTTAAAGGATTGCGTTAGTTTTATTTTTTAGTTTTATTTAGTTTTTATCATCCCTTTTTTTCTATAGAAGCATCCAAACAGTCTTTTCGTAATCATTGTTATAATAATTTCATTCAGTAACAAAGGAGTTTTTATTTTAGCGGTTGTAAACTTTTGTTAATACTCAGAAACACGCCGCCGCCGCGCCACCACCAAACTACTGAACACTGAACGCTGAAAAAAAAAGTGAAAAACAAGATGTCTGCCGCGGGCGCGACGCAATCGCCCGGTGGATCGGCCGCGTACCGCCGGAATTTTAATGCGATCGCGAGACATTTTTTATTATATCAAAAGGTACATCCCAACTCTCGTTTGAGAGTGATTTAGTATCGAGGAATCTGAAATAATTCATAATTTGTCTTCGCTGTGCAACCTTTTAGGTCAATCGTATTTGAATCCAATGAGTTTATAACTCACCTACTTACCCAAATATATCTTACACTCATATACCATCTTACGATAAATTGTTAAACTATATTTAGCCAAGTTCTACCAAGCTCAAAAATTTTCTTATAACTCCATCAAGTTCACGTAAAAGTTTAAAAGTCTCAATACAAACTCTTACCAAGACAACAAAAACTCTTAACAAGTTTAAGTCGAAAAACCGTCTGATTCCGACACAAAAACGACAATATGGAAAGTACCATTATCTGATACTTACTTGCGCAGCTCTGTTAAACAACCTCATTGACGGTAAATGAGCAAAACCACGAACGCGAAAACGCTAAACGTTGCGCTGGCCGCTTCACCATTATATTGATTTCGACGCCATTAAAACCTACCGGAAATTAAAAAGAAATAAAAACATATTACTTTCCCGCCATCCGAACTTCGTCCAATTTGTTCGTATTCTGTATCGAACATTGCTTTTTTAGCACCGAATAACCAACCTAAAGTATTGCGTAGCGTGTTCTGAATTTCTACCCAAAAGAAAACTAAGTAGAGTTGAAAATCGCATGTTTGAAATGGAATAAAAATGTCTGTGAAATAACGTCGTAGCCACGTGGTTATAGGGAGGTGGATTTTATTTGGCATGCCATTATTGACAACGTGATATGATTATTATATTATCGGGCGATAAATGGATATAAAAAAGATATATCGTATCATTTTAGCCGAGGCAATCATCTCAACAGGATTAATTGTAGTATTACACAATTTCGGCTGGATATACAAAATGTTAATGAACTAGATGTTATTTGTGTAAGCGGTCTATTACAGCAGTTACGAAACACAGGGTCATGAAAGTAGATTTTATAACGTAATGGACGTTCCTTATTAATTAATATATTTCAAGTAAGGAACTCATACGTATAGTTACATGAACAATATACAGGTTGTAACAAAATTGGTGAAGAACCCGTTAACTGGGGATTCTACTCATCTTGGTGAACTTTTGTACTACGACTTTGCTCAAATCGCAAATAAAAATTTGGACTCGCCATACAAAAATGGCAAAACAGATGATCAATTTGTATAAAATGTCCAAATGTTTTTTGTGATTTGAGCAAAGTCTTAGAACAAAAAATGTCCACTACGAGGAGAAGAATCCCCAGTTAACAGATCCTACACCAATTTTGTTACACTCTGTATAAATCCGTAAGTATGTCTGTCTGTACGATGTTTGTCATCACTTCACGCTAAAGCTACTGAATGGATTTCGCTGAAAAGGCATAGAGCTGAATAAAATAAGCTGAATAGAATAAAGTAAAAACACAGGTCTTTATTCTGGAAGAATTAAAGTTTCTGAGGAATGTCGGAAAAAATGTAAGAAATAGGTTCAGGTGGCATGGCAGGGAGCAATTGCCATTTAAGGTTAAACGTCAGTCACCCTATTTCATACAAATTTACCTCGGTCAAAACTATATAATAAGAATGTTTAAAAAAAAAATTATACCTATCTCTTTTACCGATACGTCATTAACAACGATTTATCTGTGTGATCTACCTGTAAATAATGAAAAACCGCTTTTTATATTACAATTTATATCGTTTTATTTGTAAAAAAGGCATATTATAAAAAAGCCAGTATCAAAAAAATAAACAATTAGTATGAATAACATTGGATTTAGATTTAAAAAAGTGTTTCATCACCTCTAAAAATGCATTTGAAAATCTAAACGGACAGATAAAGTATAAAATATTTTCAAAAAGTTGAACTAGTTCAATCAAGCGCGCAGTACAGCTGCGGCGCGACTTTTCTAAATAATGCTATCAATACAATTTTAACAGATTTTTCTCATTTGTGGATCTTATGTAATAAATAATAAACGAACAGGCAAAATGAAAATATGCAGTATGATGAAATAAAGTATGCTGAGTATCCATTTGTTTTTGCAACGATTTTCTTTCGTATAGTACGCGCTTACCTGAATGAATACAAAGGTACGTCAACAATGATATTCCAATTATCAAGAGAATCCAATTTCCCCATTAATCCTGACCTGAAAAGCTTTGGTTATCTATCAATTGCCGTGATATCGAACACTTGCAGATAATACAATATAAAATAAGTACGCCGTTCGTTCATAGCACCGCGACGGCCGACATGGGAAATACATTACACAGCCGATGGCCGCTAATGGCCAAATATTTGCTCAGTGACCACTTATGACCAGATAAAATGAAAGGTGCAACAGATAAATTGCGGCAATTTGCTTTTAATGAACGGCTATTATTTTAATTGGGCGTAAGTAGGTATTTTCCAGGACATATAAGAATTGGTATGCAATATGTATAATGTATAATTCTAGGGATTAGCAAGAACGAGTTTATTTATCTGACTGTCTTAAAAGTACTTAAGTTCGTACTTATGTTTGTTTAATTCAAACGGGCTTGGCAAAAATATTCTATTCTATTCTATTCTTAGGGCTATTCTATTCTTGTGTAATGCCTACTAACATAGTTTATAAGCAAAAATTGTTACTAACAAAAATATGGACTGAAGTTGTCTGAAATAAATAATTTTTATTTTTTATTTTTATTTTTTATTATTATTTTTATTTATTTAAAAAGCTAAAAGGTGTCGGGTACGTATCAGGGTTCGAAATTATTATTTTATAATAATTATTTTCTTTGATAATTATCACGTTAATTATAGGATATATTGGATAATTGTTATTATTATTATTTATTCAACAACATAGGTCCATAATATATTATTAGTAATGACTTAAGACTATGTTAGTATTACAAGAATAAAATAAATAAAATTAATTAATACAATAAATATGCCCAGCATGTGGGTGGATTAGGGCTGTGACCCAGTGCTTCTGCAGCACACTGTCGGGTCTGTCTGCCAGGACCCTTAGGATGGTGTTGTTACTGCCCAGCATTCTGCTTCGAATGGACGTAATTTGTTTGCGCATTACAGCGTGAAAGTCATCCACTCGGGCGGTGGCAAACATACCGGAAGCGCTGCAGAATCTGGGCAATCTCATATTTTATAAAGTACTATTACCTACTAATATTTTTTCCAAAAGTACTATATTTTCTCATCTTTTTTGGGTAAAACACCATATTTGTTCAAAATAAAGGTGGAAACCCTAGTTGCAAGGTTAAAATGATAGATTTAAAAAAGTATAATTTTATTTATATATATTTTTTATACTTATACAGTTAGTGCAAGGAGCACATACTTACTAAAAAGGTATTATTTAATTAAACCATACAAAAAAACGTACGAAGTAAAGAAGTACTTACCTAGCCAGTAGTGAAAACTTTTCAATTTTTATTAAGTAAACTGTTAAATTTTTCGCAGAGATTTTACACCGATTTATTATAACAATTTCCTCAAACAAGGTATAGTCTGCCATCTATTGTCGAGTAGCAACAATATTTAGTAAGATTACTCAACGCTAGATAGCGCTGTTACATTGTAGTTTCTATGAAACATACTAGATGGCACTTTATACGTCAGTTTCAACCTCAGACCAAAGAAACTAGTACGTCATTGGTTTCAACAAAAACGAACAGATGGCGTTACAAGAACAGGTTGTTGACCGCAAAAACTTTTTTCCCTCCCAGACGAAACCAACAAGTTGAACGGCTTCCACGTAGCGATCGCCGCAAAATATTGTGATCAACTAAACATATGTTTTGTTTACGTTTTGATTAGCTTAATACCTTTCAGTATCTTTCATTAAAACTACGTTATCTTGTGAAATTTTATGATTTTTTTAATGTTGTGAATTTGGACATGAACAGTTTTCGATTATAATCAATTTCGTGGTACCAGAGAGTGACCAAGTCCAGTGAAAATGATTTGAGCATACTGTAAAGATCGCTGCAAATTGTTTGGCGAAGAGAAAAAGTAGCGAAATGACTACGGACAGGTTTCACAAGTGAGTACCTAAATACCTACATAAAATAGGACTATTTCCCGGGTATACCCATTCTTTTAGTCTGTGGTGTGCCCTTAGGTTTGTAATACATAAATAAGTAATAATGTGTCATTTATTAAAATTATTTTCAAATCACTTGTAATTTGTAGATAAGATTAAATTCTATCGTGGTATGCTTACTGGATTTTCATATTTTGATAACTAAAATAGGTACCTTAATACTCTGTCTGACTGTTACTGATAGTTACCCATCCATCTATCCATCAATATTGGAAATGATACAAAAAATAAAGTCTATTAGCTTTGTGATTAGATACGCGGTGGGTTCAGCTTTCCCACATAGCTAAAGACATGGTCCTTCCAACTCGTCTCGCATCCGGCTCGAAGGACCATTTCCAGTCTCAATTCCACTCCACTAAGTACCAAAAAAATCTAATATTATTGGTTGTCGTGCGATACAAAATCACCCTTGAAGTTTTTACTATCATAATATCTGGTGGGTTAGATAGGAAGGTACTGGCCATTGGTGAGGCCTTTAACAGGATTAAACAGATTAGTTTTTTGCACAGTACCTAGACCTACCTACTTTCCTATATTTCTTTACATTTGGAAATCCTACGACCTATGACCTTCCTATAGGTACCTTTACCAACTGCCTCACGAATTTCATTTCCGGTTCTACATACCTATACATAACAGAAAAAAATTAAGCGTTTCTTTTGCAGTTCACTTTGTTAATCTTTATTCATAGTCCAAAATTCAAAATGGACATACCTATATTATATTGGGATAGGTAGATAAGTACCTTATAGAAAATTTATAATAAAACAAGCGAAACTAGTTGTATTATAACTAGCGACAAAACGTACATTGAACTGTTTTGACGATACTTCAACCGTATCTCCTGTAGTTTCCAAAAACACGACACTTCCGAAGGGCTATACTCAACCTTCGTACCTACTATTCAGTATTGCACGAACAAACAATCAGCAACTACCTATCATCTTAATCGGTAAGCAAAGCAGCGCTGTCATATGTTGATAAGCGTAAACATTCTAATTATGAATCATGATTATTTCTTTTCGAGACTTCCTTATGAGACGTTACGTCAACCCAAAGTTTCTTGCGTCAACCTTCTTAACTTATTCTTCTTCTTGGTTCCTCTAACTCCTCGAGGAGCATAGGGCCTCAGTAATAGCTTTCCACTGCTTGCGATCGGCGGCGACAGCGACAATAACTTGGTCTATAAGTATAATTTATCCTCGCTATAGCCCTACAACGCTTTCCTTAAATTTTTTCTTCATCGCGATTATTAGCAGCACTATTTCAAAGACATTTTCTCCCGATCGGTCCTTTCTCACTACTGTGTCAGCATGATCTGGTCGCCCTCATCGCCTGGTTAAAACCTTAAATACATTATTTGACTTGAAAACCGAAAAATGGTTGGTGACTTCCCTATATATGGTAAGAGATGATTTGAGTTGATAACATAATCAGTCTCTACTTCCCAAAGAGTAGGGAAACTTAGTTTAAGGCCAGAATGTGTGTATGTTGTTCGTGAATAATCATTTATTTATATTGCATCGTCATATGTCACAGCCACAACTTCACGGTCACTGCACAAGACTATAGGGGTAATAGCTCCATAGGGGTCACTCATGATTTCTGACTCTATTGAAAATAATCCGGAACTTATGCCACTTGTATACGGTCCATATTACACTGCTCTATTGTTATCAGCAAATCGATTGACAGATGTAAAGCGGTATGGTTTCCGTAGCAACCTGGCCGTACGACCCGACAAGTAAAACATCCTTTTGGTTCTTTGCAAATCATGTACTTTTTTTTTATAATACCAAATTTCAAATGCATCAACCATTTTTATGAAGATTTTGCACAGAATGCTGGAGATACCAGATGCCAGATACCAGATGCTTGTCTCTTCCACATGTTAAATGGTAGTCATCAAAATAGAATCATCAGAGCTATATTTCAAAAATTAAACATTGTGCTCAAAATACCTATTTGAAATTCATCATCGGTATAGAAAGATCAGGTTTTAATTTACGAGACAATTTTTCGTTATAAGATTTTGCTGTGCAAACAAGTAGGTATTCTATTATAAAACAATTAAGTAAGTAAGCAAATAAAACAAATACTTCAAAGGAATTGGCGACTCCAAAATTTGGATGTACAATATCTGATTGACCGACCGAGACTACCTTTTTTGCTTTCCATTTTATTTTTTTATTTTATGCTGTTTCGTTTTAGGCGTATTTATTAGCATAAGTGAAAATAACAAGAAATGCACAACCACTAATTAGTTCGTAACTAAAATTAGTAACTAAAATTATGCATCGATGTTACAGCAGCTGTATCATAGCTTGAAAAAAGTAATCGCGGTTCGCGACCGACATTGTAACAATAACCAGTTGAGAGAGAAAGTTATTGCGTTGTGTCAGGTACTCCGGCGCAAGAATAATATTACTCGCTTCCCATACCTCACACTTCCGTCCGTATCGAGATCAGTCGATGTTGTGACATAAATGAGAGGGAAATTCGGATTGTATAACGTTTGACAGGGACTCTGTCTTCCTATTTAGGACAGACGAAATGGAAAATTCGACCGCGCTTTTATGCGTGCCAAAGAAGTCGTAGAAGGCGAAGTAGCCGAATTGTAGAATGTTTTTGTATCGCATTGTATGAAATCTCCCTCACCAATTCTAATCGAAACCATAAAGACCATAAGAAACTTTGTTCGGTGCGGTGGATTCGCTTCTGTCGATGCTGACAGACCCACCGTCATCTTATAAGAGCGACATTGACACACAGTTATCATCTACAATCACACTATCACATCTCAATTCAGGGTTCAGTATAAAAGTTCAGCTACAATCTAAGCTAAGACGTGTGGAAGTGCTCCGGTGTTGTTTACAGTTTTGCGTTCTTTATTGTTGTCTTTGATTAAATTTTTAACTTTTTTACTTCTTCGTAGACGTAACTTCTTGGATTTATGTGATTCAAAATTTGGTGTTTCTGAATGTTCTGGAATTTTAGGATAGTACAAAGTCGTATTTATCCGTCGACTATTCCTTGTGATAGCACGGTTAAATTGTGCAACACAATAAGAAAGAACTCGTGGGGATATGTCAGTAATATTCCATGTTTTTTTTTAACTTATGTCTTGACTCGAACCATATAGCCTAACTGAACCAACTAATATACCCTTTCCTCGTATCCTAACTTCATTACAGAAGCTAACGTTACCTAGTTTCCCGACATCAGTTGTAACATGAGTTTCTTTGTTTAACAGAGCAGCCAAAGATGGCCTTCTGGAGGTGCTTCGGGAGGCGACGAGAAAAGAGTGCAACAATAAGGACGAATCCGGGATGACCCCAACGTTATGGGCTGCTTTTGAGGGACACACAGAAGCCTTAAGATTGCTCTGTGGCAGAGGGTGAGTAAACTTGAGAAATAATTGGGCATGCAACGCAAAGTTAATCTTAAATGATACCAAAAACAGTCGTAGCTCAGTTTGGCTTGCATAGCCGCGTTAACCTACAACAGACAAAGACATAACCTGGATGGATTTTCATCTCATAAGTGCCCACTATTTCCGTGCTTCGTAAAGTACGTTAAGCTATTGGTTCCGGTTGCTAGGTCTTTAAGCCATTTTATAGGTCATATGATGCTTTTGATACTGAACTCTACAACCTCCACCAATCTGGACATCCCCTGGGCTATGGGCTAACTTTACCAAGGCATTGGAAAAGTCCCGTGCCCTAAAATGGCAGTGAGAACACTATGGTTGTTAACCATTGATGTCACTGATGTAAAACGTCAAGAAAATATTTAACAGCGGCACTGCAATTTTAATTCTTAGCGCCAGTGATACTGGTAAGAAACTTGGCAGATGTATTCCTTGTTTTAGGGTTCGTGTCAAGCACATTTTGTATTGTTTATTGGTCATGGGTATTTTGGTATTATGTGTGCTGACTGTATGCAAGCACAGTATATTTAATAGTAGGTATTATATACGTATATGGATATTCCCTGCTGCTATCTGACCCTCCTATGGGTACGATCAGATGACGGTACAAACAGTCGTCCTCATCTCCATGTTATCTCACTCGCTCTTATGGTATTAGAAAAGGATGTCGTACTAAATAAAAAAAACTCGGAAAATTTCCCATTTGGGGGTTAAAATATTGATGCCTGCACTTTCTGAGTTGTGTACATATTGTAAAAGTTAGTCGGCTATAATTGAATTTACTTACGAAAAATATAACAAAAACAAAAAAAAAAATATATGAAATTACTGTCTGAATTATCTACGCTAAGTAGGTAATATTAGTAACGCTTGATTACAGCGTCATTTATAGGTGATAAGGATAAACTATATCTAATCAAAATACTTATGTTCAAATTAATGCTTGACTAGATGTAATACACAACTTCAATAATAATAAATCTATATAAAATTAGGAAAATACGTCTACATTTCTACAGACTGATTAATCTTCTGCCTGGGTTGCTATGGTCAGACTTTAGTTTAGGATTTATCTAGGTATTCTACTTTTCCTGATCTTCCCATATTCTACTTATAGGCAATGTAATCCCTAGCTTATCCCTACGTTTTTGTTATGAATCATGGCACATGATGTACCTGTATATGTGTGCTCTATCTCTCTTCTCTATTAGCGGGCGGTCTGCCCGCTAATAGAGAAGAGAGATAGAGCACACATATAACGTTCAGCCAGTGCTTTTAATTAAACATTCAAAATAAGGCTATTGGTAAAAAGATGTAATGTCTTCGTCTGTCTTAAGGGCGCCACAAACTAGCGCTATTTCATCTTACGATATCCGCCACACTCATGGACGAAGTGGGGTGACCGTGAAGTTTGAAGCCTCATGCTTGAATATCTGTCCATGAGTGTGGTAGATATCGTAAGATGAAATAGCGCTAGTGTGTGACGCCCTTTAGTATGATAGTATTGGTATGTGGCATACCTATAAATCTTTTATTATTAATTTTGTTTGCCGAGACTCGAGATAAGAATGAAACACAGCGGTGCAGAAAACCCCGAGTAAAACGAGTACTTATTTCACACTTTCGCCTTCAAAGTAGCACATTGAACATTAAAGTTTTATAAAGTGTAATAAAGCGTTAAATGAGCATTATTCCAATCTTTATTTGGTGCAGCTACGTAATCTTGGGCTCTCGAATTATCAAAGTAAAATTAGCACTAGGTACTTACTTATATTTATATGATTACGTAGGTACGATAATTATAAGCAATTTTTGAATAGGTACTACAGGGTGAAATTGAAATGACGGACCAAATTTCAACTGTGGCTTCCAGTCATGATTCTGAACAACTTTCTCTAAAGAATTAATTCAATCGGAGCAAAAATAATGTTGGACTTTCCATACAAAATTGGCTACCAAGGTCATCGATTTGTATGATGAGGCCAAATCTTGGTTTGCTCTGATTGAATTGGTTTCTGAAAGAAAGTTGTTCAGTTCCACAGTTATTTGTACCGCGATTTCAATTTCCGTATTGCGATTTGGAAATGGATAAAATCATCCATCGAAATTTAAATAAACTACTGATAAAATAAATTGTAATAATTTTCCGACTTCAAAAGGAAATTACTAATAAAATCTGCTTTTCATAAATTATAGATTTACCCAAGAAAGAACAACCAACTTGATCTGATCATCAATAAATAGTATTCTATTGTATATCAAATCATTTCATCATCAAATTAACACTATTACGTTGTTTATGTACGTCAGATACTTAGTACATTTACCTATATTAAGATTTAACGCAAATTCGAGCAAAATCACGTCAAGCGATGGTGCTGATAGAATAGGAAAACCCTTGACAGTGGGGTCGGTCATCCATATCTGCTACCAATGATGAATTAAATTAATTATTCATAAAAAATAATTATTTGTGTAATTTTCAGTTACTTTTTGTTTTTGTCTCGTTACGTGGTATTTATTATTATTATTATAGTTTATACACTAGCAGCTATAACAGCTATAATATAACTATAATTTTGCGTTTTGCTCATGTCCTGGTACAATAAAGTTTCATTTTAATCGGCCGGTTAATTTTCAAAAAAGAATTATGAATTTGTATTAGAGACCACTTCTTGGAGAATACCTACTCTTTAACTTTTAATCATCCGTCTGTTTAGAGGCGAGCCGGACAAAGCAGACTATTTCGGCAACACGGCCCTCCACCTGGCATCTGCGCGTGGGCACAAAGAGTGCGTCACCTTCCTCGTCAACTTCGGCGCCAACGTGTACGCGATGGACGTCGACGGGCACACTGCGCAGGAGTTGGCAGCCATCAACGGGAGAGATGACATACTGAGGTATCTGGATACAGCTACCGCGAAACTGGAGAATAATGACAAGTGAGTAGTTCTTTGTATGTTTATGTATGAGTTTCTTTAGACTATTACTCATACTTTGGTGGAATGGTAAAGTAACTGACATAGAGCACAAAATTGCTAAACTGACTGAAGTGGCAGTGGACGTTGGGGCATTAAAGTTCTCGAGTGGCGACAGCACACCGGAAGACCGAAGAAGGTTGCGGGAAGCCACTGGGTGCTGGGTGCGGTGTGGAAATTCTTGGAGGAGGCCTTAGTCCAGCAGTGGAGTTTTTTGGCTGATGATTTCTCTGGTGAAACAAGTCACTTGAAAACTGTATTTAATTCCAGGAAAAAAGCAAAATCTCTAAAAGAGAAAGCGAAAAAGGATTACGAAAAGACCCAGAAAGAGTACAACAAGAGACAGAGCAAGGCTGAGGTACTAGCACAAAAGGAACTGAAGAAACTTACCAAGGAATGGGAAGGGTACAGCGAGGATGTAACCATCATGCCCCATAGACCTAGCACGGTGCTGATGGCGCTCAAGCAAAAGATGACCAGGTCTACTAGTCAGGGTTAGTAATCGACATTATGATAAGTGCTATAGAATTCAATATAAAGGAAATGATTTAACTGACGAAGCCAAGAATGGGAAGTTGTAGAAGTTGCGACAGTGCATCAACGCGATAGAAAGAAAGATGGCATAGACCTGGGCTCATTCATACATTATTTAAGCTACAGTATGTCTACTGTTAAAAACACAGACTGATGTAGATGGTAGATGATAGTAGCTGTGTAAAGCATTTTTTAAAATTAATTTCTGGCTAGATATGGCTTGTTTACCGAACCAATCAATTTCTGTTTCTCAATTATATTATGTTTTGAGCTGTTATATTTTGTTTGTACTTTGGAGTGAATAATGTGTTTCTTCTTTTTACATAGTGATTCATCACAATTCATTATGAAATACTTTTCACTCACTGCTCACTGAATAGTATATTCAGTGTTTTCACTCAATAGTTAGCTTGGAATTTTATTACTTGTGCATTTTTTATTTTTATAAAAAATCGTAATGAGTACAAAAACGACTATAATAAATTATGACGTCATAGGTTGCTATTTCAAAATTTTTTAGAACAAATTGTTGTTTTTGACAATTGATAAAAAGTAACTCGGATGACTAGCTGTCAACTACCCTTGTACAATACCCAAGGAATTTATATGTAGTAGATATACAAGTTCTTTGACAATACCACAGTATCTTTTATATGATACCTACTTTTTTTTTTCGTGTTTAATAAAGAGTATGTATATCTTATCTATTTACCCTATTACCTCTGTATCTTCCTTGCAGGCAATCTGCTGGAAGAGCAGCCCCGTCCTACATACAGTGCGTTGGTTGGCACCGTGACTTCTGGCGCGAGGGGTCGTGGAGCTGTTTACAAGAAGGCGCTCGCCAGCAAACTTAAGAACGGCACGGTCGGCCGGAATGGGGCTACCGATGACTTCAAGGTAGTTAGTCTATGGTATAGATATCCTCCTAACCAGCATTGTTGCCGGTGCGTACTTTTTGTTCTGATTTCTGAACTTTTGAGGCTTCAGCGGAACTTTTTCGGAACTTGATGATCATCGGAACTTTACGGAACTTTTAGCGAGAATTTGTAAAATAAATAAAACACAAAATTCATCGGTTTTTTGCGTAGCTAAAACGAGATGACGGACACTATGTACTTTAAAAATTATTTTTTTGAAAAAGGATTATCAACTAATCCGGGATCATAATCTAGGATTTGTTGATAATCGTGTCAAGCCAAAAGACTTACCTCGGCACTAAAAAGACGGTTAAAATAAAATAAAATAAAATCCTATAACAATCTTTTTATGATTTTTTTTTTCTTTTCAGGTTGGTGAAACGGAGACCACAGGCCGTCGCTCGGTGACCTCGCTCAGCGGCCTGCGACGTGATTCCGAAGTTATGTACGTCGGCACATTCGGCGCGGGCCCTCAACAACGCGGCAACGTTGCCGACGTGTTTACCGAAGCGCCCTCTGACAACCGGAAGGGTACTCTTACCAGGTAAATAGTTTTAGTAGCAGGTAGCACCAAACTACACTACCTCAATATAAGTTAAAGACAGTCATTTCAACATTATCCATACGTGACTCCAGGTCAGCCAGCCAGCCGGACTTCGCGGCCCCTGCTGGTGAGGACAGCGGCATCGGGCAGGAGGTGTTGCTACAGGAGCCAGCCAGCATCTTTGACAGGCCTGGCTTTGGCAGCGTGGCCTTCAGGTATGATGAGGCCTCAGGACTTTCGAACAGATGCGCGTTGGCTAAAGATTAGGAATCATGATCAAAAAAGTTTCAGTCCATAGAACTTCAATACCAAAAATGCATTTAACACTTATGAAATAAATACTTTTGTGTGAACACAAATACAAGGAATTTATATGTATAGATATACAAGTTCTTTGCACAAATATTTATTATTAAAAAGCCTTTATACACTTCTAAAAGAAGTTTAATTCTTTATGAAATAAAAACTTTTTTAGTCTGTAGTATTAACTTGTTTTTCGAGAGCGCATATAAACTTTTGTCTATACCTACGTATAGCATCTACTTAGGTAATTGTCTATCCATAATCTTCTCGATCTCCTCAGTAGTCTGTTGCTTCTCGTAAGCTTCTTTGTTCGGTTTATTTACATTATCATTTGGCCTATTGGACTTCCTGAATGATGAAACGTATAACATTCCGCCACAGACGCTCCATCACCGCGACGTTGGGCGCTCTGCCGCCGGTGGGCGCCGCGGGTGAAGACCTGTCCATCGGCTCGGCAGGGTCTCTGGCCCGCCATGCCTACCAGCCGGCTGATTGGAACAACCTGCCGTCGGGTGAGTTTTATCTCTTCATCATCATCATCAGCCGAAAGACGTCCATTGCTGGACAAAGGGGGATGCCCAAGGAATTCCGCACCTACCGGTCCTGTGCTGCCCGCATCCATAATATCTTAATAAGACTGCATTAATCATGCATCCGCATTTATCTCTATATTTTTTTTATAATAACGCTGCCTTTCTACCAGAAATGTGCGCGACGACGTGGCTGTGTGCGAGGGAAATAACCAACCAGATAACTCCATTTTAAGATTAGTTAAAATATTGTGTATATGATGGATTTTTTTTTTTACTCACACACAGCTACATAGCACATCTCTGGGGAAAATGCAGTTTAATATAGAAGTTTGGATTCTAGTACCTTTGTTAAAAATGGCTGAATAGATCTGGATAAAATATGGCACACATGTAGTTTATAATCTGGACTTAACACAAAGCTACTTTTGCTCAACTTCCACGCGTACGAAGTAGGTAGCTTGTATTAAATAAATTTGAAATAAAATACCACATGACGTCAAAATTTTCACTAGATAACAGAACATCTGGATTTGGCAGATTTATATCTTAACTTATTAATATCATTCATCACAGAAAGCTCAACCGTGACCTCCGACGAAGAGAACGAAGCGGAAGAGTCAGGCTACGCGTCCCTTGAGCGCTTCCTAACCGCTTGGGGCCTCTCGCAATACGTCCAGAAGTTCAAAGACGAGCAGATTGACCTAGATGCTCTATTGCTGCTCACAGAGAGCGATATGAAGTCTCTAGGGCTGCCGCTGGGGCCTTATCGGAAACTGGTTACGGCGGTACAGGAACGGAAACAAGCTTTGGCGCATCCCGGGGCTATCATCGACACGGCTATTTAGGGAAGTACTTATACTTTAAACTTTAATGCTACTGTTAATCTAATTTGTCGATATAAGTCGTCACATGATACGTTGTAATACTTGTCATTTTCATATTAATTCTTCGGAATTTCTTTCGTGGCGAACGCTCTTTGTTCATTCCAGCTTTAAAAGATAGTGGATAGAAAGATAACTATATTAAAGGCTGTAGTCTACAGTACGTCTAGCAGCTCAACTGAGACGATATGTTTCTTGGAAAAAGGTGTTCAATTTCAATGAGCTTGTTTCAGTCAATAGTTTCAGTTGATTTTGAATTTTATTTTTAAGCAAAGTATTAATTTGATGCCAGTTACCATAGGCGTAGCTAGGGGGGGGGCAGGGGGGGCCTGGCCCCCCCTAGATTTCTCCTGGCCCCCCCTAGAAACCCTAGAAAAGTTAACAGTACACATGAAATAATATTGTTTATTTTTATTATATTTTAATCACAAAACTACGATACAGTTTCTAAGAACGGTAGATACCTACACCTACATACTATCACCTCTGCTAAGGCTGGATTGCTGTGATATTGCATGTGTGCGGCTGCTGGCCCCCCCTAGAAAAAATCCCTAGCTACGCCAATGCCAGTTACCCAAAAATATTCATCATTACAGCCGGTCTGTAAGTTTTGCTTATTTGCCAGTGTCTTTTATTTAAAATAATATTCATGTTTTGTAAGTATTATGGTATACGCAGCGTGAAATTTTTAGTCCGGTGCTTTTTATCGATGATATATTAGTTAGAGTGCAATGTTTGAGTTTTAAATGTGTTCATGTCGTTCTATTTCTATTGAGTTTCAGTAGCATTAGTTATGAATTAATTAGATATGTATTTAATTATATTTGTATTATTGTTCGTATTCAATATATGCCTTACATAATGTGATAGTTAAAAACAAATCATTCCATCCAGTGTTACGTCCAGTTCAGCCATATTATAATATTTTTATGTACCTAAAAACAAATATTTTTAAATAAAAGTATTTTTTTGTAACATGTAAATTACTCTTTTTATTAAAATCCTTTAGATAAATGAAAAAACTAGGAATGATAAATTTTACAATTTTTATTTTAGAAAATTTTTAAATACATTTCAAATTAAAATTATTCTACAAATCTCTTGTAATCGTTACCCGAATTATCATTAAAAATAATTATTTTACAAAAGTTCGAGAGCCTAACTAATTGTAAATGGTTCAGTACCTCAAAACAATTGACTAATATACGCTTAACATTATACAATCAAAATAATATAAAAGTTTATATTGGTGTCGATTCGGATTTGACGATTAAACTAATTTGACAGGATTAAACTTAAGTGTTCTGTCTTTTTCTTTCTATATCGAAAAGACAAGGACAGGACGCTTAAATTTAGTCCTGTCAAATAAGTTTAATCGTAACCACCGACTGACACCATTGGTGTACTTAGATATCTCGTACAAAGGACGGATTTTTTATAATCAGTCGTTTTATATTGAATTTAGATAAATTATAGGTACTTATAATTTAAAATATGAATCCTAACAGAAAATATTTAAGAGCTTTAGAAATAATTTACTCATACAAAAGTTAAATTGTTCTTTATATAATATTTAATTTCGATTTTCAATAATTATGAGCAGAGTATGTGTTACTTGATAAGTAAGGCACGTATATTATTAAATAATCTATTTCCGCAGATTTCTAATAAATACACATTAAGTTATTACATATTATAGATAATAACATAATATTTTTAAAATAATCACAAAATCACCTGAATCATTAAAAATTATTATTCGTTAATTGATAATAATGGATTCTTATTAATAAAACTAAAACTCTCTCAGTTCACACAATATGCTTACGGCGGAGCGGACAATCTACTTACACACCAATCCTTATAACATAACCTTATAAAAAAAATACGTACCTTGTTTAATTAAAATTATTAACTACTCGTAAAATTCGTAGCAGAGACATTTTGTTCGAAATAAAAACGCGCTAGTTCTAGTTACACAAGTGGTTAAGAGTTTCGTACAGCCGTGCGTCAGGGCTGCGGGTTTCGCTCAGATTTTGTACAGAATAACATACAAAAGTAGTCGAATTTAAGGTCTCAACAAAATACTGAACAAATTCAATATTACTGGAGGGGGTGACAAAAGCAACGCAGTAACAATGTCGTTGCTGTGTACTGATCGTTTGCGATAAGAAATCCCCTGAGGCAGTTAAATTGACGGAAATGCCTCACTAAATGGCATACAGTGAACTGTCAGTAGCAGTAGACCATAAAACGAGTAAGCATGACTTTGTCACTAATATCAATCCGAAACGTTCCCACAACCAAATAAATGGTGCCAATAGTAAAAATAGTTATAAAAATCAAATCAACCAGATTCGGGCCACCCATTGAACAAAGTCAGTGTATGAATGTTTTGGAAAATAGGCATAAGGATCAAAAAAACTTATGGGTTGTGGCGTCATACACTGTAACGGCTTCTATCGAAACTCGTGAACCATTGTCTATTTGATTAAGGGTTTCTTAGGCAGCCAAGAGGCTTGGCAATAAACACGCAAATTCTGTAAACAAACCGTCGTTTTTACTTTGACAGACTAAAATGCTTGATCAAGCGCTTCAAGTACGATTTTCTCGATTTGTTATAGGTTTACGTGGATGCCATTAAGCCTTCTTGCCTGTCCATGATTCCCCTTTTACCTATTGCCCCGACACCCGCGCTCAAACTAATACATGAAAGCTAAATACAAATTGCTTTTTGTAGAAAACTTCCTTTTCTTATTGTAGTCCCACCGGTACTGATTCAGTCTGCAGCTGTCGTCGTTATAGTACGAATACTCAGGGTACGGTATATACGCCCCAGTCAATGAATCAATAGGTACCATTATCGGTAGATCAGACATCGAGACTATTCTCTCTTCCTGTCTGTCGTATGACGAAGATGAATCGTAGCCCTTCGGTTCGGCGTACTGCGGACTGCTGCTGCTAACCTGGTTCTCTATATCCTGGCTCTGATTACAAACAGGCACGCTCCGACTAGTATCCGCCGATATGTTCGACCTGGATCTGAGAATCGGTCTCGTAGACGAGAAATCAGTCGAATGCTGCAGACTCTTCGATCTAGTTCTTAAAGTTTGGGGAGGAGTTTCATCTATTCGCGCTAGCGTGTGTCTCCTGACTGGTCGGTAGACTTTCCTGTCGCCCAACTTGGGTCGTCGGTATACTTTCCGGTGGGAGTTGTAGGTTTCTAGGGAGGCGGTGGAGGGGTTGTTCTGCGGGGGGGAGGGGTTGCGCGCGGGTGCCTGCGGCGCGGGCGCGTTGGCGAAGTGCGCCGCCACGAGGTCCCTCATCTGGTCGCGTGCTCAGTAGTTGTAGGGGCCGTACTGCGAGCCGTGGTAGTAGGGGCCGGGGTAGGCCTGCGGGGGCGGGTAGCCCGCGTACGCGTATTGCTGCTTTTGCGGGTACACTGGAAACGTTAAGTTAGTTTAGTAAACACGATGTTGGACCTCTGGCAAATGAACTCTGGCTTGTATTAAAAAAATAAAACAACTGATTTGCAACAAATATTGAATTTCGCTTTCTAATTTTATTATCTGGTGAACCAGTATTGTATAAGAAGTCTTAATCAACATGCTTGAAGTTAGAATGCTGCTTCATAAGAATAATAAAATGTTGGCCAGCTTAACGAATTAATAAAAAGTTGCAGAGCTTTATTTACAAGAACACGGTTTATCCCAAATTGAGATTTGACAAGACTGTGCTTAGATCTAAGTTAGTAAAGAAATAAACCCAACAATCCAAATAGTCTGAAGCCTTTGATTTCCAAACCAGTTAAGTATTAACAAAAATATATTAGTGTAACTTCCCTGTCGTCATTTGTACTGTGTAGTTTGGGTTTTTGGATCGATTACAGGGAACCGATAATTTAGCTTATGAAATTTTAATAAGTACATCTAATATTTCTTTTTTGTGAAACTCGATGGGAAAGAGTTCCACTGCATGGGCGTCGTGAGCCAACAGACTTAATATCTTACCAGTTAAGACTGATGTAATTCAGCTCAGGATTGCACTCCACTAGAAATAATACAGGAGGAGAACATCTTACCGATGAAATCATATGATTTTTTCAGTCTTCTACATTCTAATCTAAACACCATATAAACTAATTACCCGGCATCAGATACTGCATATTGAGCGCTTCTTCACGCTCCCTCTCGCCGCGCAAGCAAATGGCGGCCGATGAGAACAAGATGGCGGACAGCAGCGCGAGACCCACGCCGCACCACGCGACCATGTACGACCAGTCGTACCACACGCGCGCGTTATCTCGCAATATCTGGTTCGTCCACCGGTATGTTGTTGCGGGCATGTGCACCGGATAATGTCGTGATGAGGGCATATGTGATGTTTTAGTTGTTTTTTTATAGGATGTGTTCCAGATATAGTCGTTATGACACGGTTTAATTGTGTATTATAGTGTAACGTATAGAGATCAAGTAGAATTTTTGTTGTTTAAATTTAGAATAAAAAGTGTTGCGTGTACATGCCACGTCGATGTTGTTTTATGTGCAAACAGGACCATATTAATTAATTCGTAACAGTTTCAGAATAATATTTACATCACCAAAGTTATTGTTTTGGAAGCATGTTAGTATTGCGTTTGGCGTAAACCAGATATTAAGAAATAGCGCGTTTATTTATAATGCGTTAATTTGGTCGCGTTCCGCCGTAGCCAAGGTTCAGAGACATGGAAAGAAAGAGAAGCGTTTTGTTAGTTTCCTTAACTTAATTATTTTCACTACCGGGTTAATGAATCCTTCAAACTTTCCTTTATGAAACTTTATTTGCTGAATTATGAATTACTACTGAAAAAGTACCTCATATTGTCAAATAAGTCTCAAAAAAGAAAGCTTTTATTGGAGTAACCTCTGCTGCGTCCATCAAAAAAATATACAAAAGTACACCGCACCTACAACCGCCAACCGCCAAGCGTTACCAAAATGGCTGCCTTTCAAAATGGCATCCAACAATGGCGGTCTAACCTGGCATTATGTACTGCACGTTATTCTGCTGTTCGCGCCGTTTCTCCTTGCTGAGGCAGACGGCGGCAGAGAAGAAAAGCACTGAGCTGCCGAAGGAAACGCCCACGGCTAGCCAGGCCAGGATGTACGACCAGTCGTACCATATCGACGAGTTGTCTTTTAGCACCTATAGTGGGGACATATTGATGTAAAAATTGACTTATTAAAGAGGTAATCCGGGATAATAAGGAACATAGGTAGATAGATCTCCTAGATTACTTACTTCTTAAAGTTAATTGACTTTAGTAGAGCAGACGTCCTTTATCTTGAATTCCTTCAGTACCTACTTATACCCTAAAAGTTGAGGCCATAGATATGTATATCTATTTCTTACGGAACTCCAAGAGTTTCAAACATACATATGAGATTCAAACCCTTTCCATTTGCTTTTGCTGATATAAATAAGGATCTAATCACACACCTATTCGCAGCATTCCTTAAAGAGAGCATTCCTTTGAACATCACTAGAATCCCATTGTGTTTCGTACAGTTCGTCTCTAGTCTCTACCTTTTAAAGTTCTCTTCCGCCCTACATCTCTAAGTATCACGATGGTTGTATGACGTTATTTGACAGTCCACAACACAGATCTTGGAAGAAACGTGGAATCCGAGACCGGCACTGTCATTTGAAAGCTCGAGTCACGCAATATTTTCTCTATGGTTCTTAGTTAGAAGCAGGACTTACATTAGGCCACTGCTGATAGAACTCCTCGCCGACGACCTTCTCCTTCTCGTAGAACTCCACTCCGTGCCACAGCGCCATTGCACCAGCCGCTAGCAAGCCTGAAATTATGGAAGAAAACGATTAGTAAAGAAATTAAGTGTTTAGTTCAAGTTACTGGAACTAGGTATCTAATAATAGTCTTGTATGATAAAATAAAAAGTTTTGACACTGGTTTTGGCTAATAGCCCCACAATCTCCACCAATCCGGACTTCGCCCCGTTTGTGGAGTAAGGTCTAACCTTCACGAGGTATGGGAAGAGCCGTGACCCTGCAGAGGGTATGATATAGGTTGTTAACGATGAAATAATTCGATTTCATCGCCTTACGGGACCGATAAGTATTGATAATAGTAAATAAAGACTGTATATGAACTTAAACATTTAGTAATAACTAACTTCTGCCCGCGACTTCGTCCGCGTGGCCTTCAGAATTGTGCCCAGAAAGAAAGAAAATGTTAAGATAGCGCCATCTAGTGACGAAGTGGAAATTTTGAGTTTTTTAGCATTCCTACGGGAACCCTTAAGTTTTCCGGGATAAAAAGTATCCTGTGTGTTAGCCGGGTGCTTTGCCTATATCGATGTAATACACCCAGACTCAGAGCAAACAATTCTGCTCATCACAAAAAGTTTGCCCTGTGTGGGGATCGAACCCACGACTTTCGGATCAGAGGTCAGAATCGCTAACCACTGAGTAACCGAGTCAGTCGTATACATATATTTTTAACGATCGAAGGAAATATGATCGATATTATATTGTAGGTAGAGGTCATGCAAAAACTCTTAATCATTTAGACTATTACATATAAGATTTGACGTAATTATTTTTGAATTACAATAAAAAAATACGAACAAAACAAGCAAGACATGACGTGATAGACATTGGATACATGTTAACTATTTAAAAATCGTGTTCAATTTGCAGAGATTTGGACATTGTTTTGAAGGTTTTCATTTTTAACATTAAAAAAATGTATTATTATTACTGTATGTAAATATAAAAACATTCAATTTTCAAACGGATCCCAACTGTAAACATAATACATATATTTTATTTACTCTAATAAATTACATCAAATAGTCACTTTCAACTTCATTCATATAAAAGACATCAACGAGAGACACACATCCCAATTCATTTTTACAAAAGACATCATTGAGACACGCACACATATGCCAGTTCATTCATATAAAAGACTGCAACGAGATACGCACAGATCATTTTTTTTACCTTCAATTAGTAAGCCCTAATTCTTTCATACAAAAGACATCAACGAGACAGAGTACAAGACTATAACAGAGAGAAGGATAACCAATAACCAAATAAATAGCTTAAAGTTAACGCAAGTCGAAAATCCATTCCATGCCTGAATAGACAAGGACTGCCGGCGCTACAACATCAGAGCTGTTTAGTTATTTCGCGATACTTTTAAATAGTTTTATTCTTGAGGTTGTCATTTTTAAGGTCACAATCGTTGGAGTTTCCATACGTGATCAAATCAGAAATGAGAAGAACTAAAGTAACCGACATTAGCTGACAAAATTACTAAACTGTAGTGGCAGTGGGCGGGGCATAAAGCTTGTAGACCAGATGATTAATGGGGCAAGAAAGTTCTTGAATGCTGTAGGCAGGCCGATAGTCGGCCGATGACCTGATAAAGGCCATGGGAAGCCGCTTGATGCAGGCAGCACAAATCGGACGTTGTATAAATTATTGGGGAAGCTTTTGTTTAGCAGTGGACATCTGATATAAAATAATATAACAACATCTTGTGGACATCTGATATTTATCTGATAATGATAAGTCATCGCTGATACGATAAGACAGAGGTATCTGCAGGTGATCCAAGGAAACCCTCGTATTATATTTCTTGAGACTTGAAGAATAACAGGCGAATAACCTGCAGGTACAAGTGAACTTAAGTGCAAACAAGCAACCCCTCGTATTTCTTGAGATATCACAGGCATATAACACGATAAAATTATGTAATACATATACTTACAAGTGACAAGCATAAGTATGGCGGTGGCGGTGATGTTACCAGGGCTTCGTTTCCAGCAGCCCACGACGCCTGTCCAGAAGGCGATGAAGAGGAACAGGAACGCAACAATGAAAAGCGCGACGCACGAGCGCGCCATGTGAAGTCTGGAACGTATGAGTTTCGAATTGAGTTTTTTTAGTTTGTGCCTCTGAAGATCTTGGATTTAGGAAAGTTCTCACTGAAGTCAATATGAGCAGCTGATTTATTTGCTCTGTGTTCTAATAGTTTATGTGGTCAACTATTTTATAAGACATGTTTAATTAGTAACGGACTTCTTTTTAACGAAATGGTATGATAGGTTTATTTATCTATTAGATAATTACCCGTTACGAACATTTACACGTATAACAATGCCTAAAGAGGCCTAGCAAGAATTTATCGCCCGTATAAAATATGTAATTATTCTTTTTTTTTAATTAACATACCGATTGTAAAGTTTATACAAATAAGCAATAAATTATTAGTGTAGGAAGCGTATTTAAAAAAAAAACTTTAATTTAAAAAAGCTTTAGGTATTCACAGAATACTCTTAAAATTAAGCGACCACATGATGTGGTCCAGTCGTTTTAAATAAATTTTAAATAAACGTAGGTATGAGAGGCTTTTATAAGGCTTTATAAGGCCCCTTAAGACAATTTTACCTCCGTCCGCACCTAATCAAAAGTCATAATCAAATAACAATCCAATAACTCATTCATGATCACAAACAAATGAATCGAATGTTCAATGGTATTTTTTTGTGCCAACTGGTTTAAGGCTTGGCCCAGTTGTGATGAACTGGCACAAGGTCCAACGGTCCACTGTTTGGTTACCGATTAGGATGGTGTCAATTGGTTGGTCGCGACTCGTTTGCCGGTGTCAGTCGGGTTAAAATTTGTGGTTTGCGACTAGCAAAGCAATAAGTGGACTGAAGGTGCAGAAATGTAGTATCAAAAGTAGTTTTATCGAAAACGTTGCATCGATATGTCGCGGTGTCAAACGATCGTCTCGCTCACTGATTCGGGATGTCTTCTTCGTTAACAGCGTTTTTATTATTCATTATAAATGTTTATTGATTCGCACTAAGTATTGCAACAAATTCCTATACCCTGAATCAATTGCAATTTTCCTTCGAGACCTATCTTCTCGACGTTTGAATGATTGAAATGAATGATAATAAAACAAGCACGATTACCATGAAGAACTTTTAAATTTTTAGATATACCTTGCGTACTGTAACAACCTATGAGACAAATCAGTGAAATTACGACTTTCGATGCTGAGTTCTATCGGTGTTGCTATTTTCGAGATTATATACGAGTACCATACCTTGCTAGAGCTTAGAGCAAGAAGCGGTTAGAGCCTTGGGTTAGAACATTTAGATGGTAACTGTAGCCACCCAGATTGCAATACGCTGAAGTTACGGTCGGATATAATAAGTATTTGCTTTCTAGGAAGCGTCTTTGTATTGTAGTTTCAGGTCAGACTAAGATGACAGGCTCTTAACCGCTTTTAACAAGAAGACAATTTTATGAGTTAGTAATAAAAAGGCTGTCTCCTCGCGGTTATGGCGATTAAAGTGTTTTATTATATATTAGATTTATTAGATACAGACAGAGTTCAGCCTATTAAATATCGTTGAATGAAATGAAATGAAATGAAATGAAATTATTTATTAATAACAATGTGTTACAAGTCAAACCATATCAAAATATGTGTATATGTCTAACAGATATAAATTACAATATAAATATAAAAAATATAAAATTATTATAATATAAAATTATTATCATATTCTGATTATAAAGTAATAAAATAACATTAAAGGAAGTAATTGCAATTATAAAATATTTGTAATATTTATTACGTACATTTGTCATGACTTAGTGTTATAGGTCTTTGTAAGAACTCACTGTAGTCGTAAAAAAGCTCTTCATGTAATGCAATTCATGCAATGATTAATTATAGAAGACATTTTATAAAAAAATACGGAAGAATT
Organism: Coleophora deauratella; assembly: GCA_958295455.1. Lineage (NCBI taxonomy): Eukaryota > Metazoa > Arthropoda > Insecta > Lepidoptera > Coleophoridae > Coleophora > Coleophora deauratella. The sequence continues at coordinate 13,383,268 of OY282397.1, read as the reverse complement.
CAATCGTCATTAGAAAAAAAGTCTGTTCATACCAGCATGAAACAAAGGGACTCCTCTAATTGAGTTCGTTTCTCTCCCTTTGTCCAACAGTATAATATGTAGCTTTACAGATTTTTATTTATTTTAGGTAAAACATTGTAAAAAAGATTTCATATCATTTCTGCCAGCATTCTTTGCATTAGAATCAGAATCTTGGTACAGAGAGGGTTATAGAAAACCTCTATTAGGTACTAAACGTTTCGTGGAAGTAATTATAGAGGAATCGTTCATATGAATAACATTACCTGTTCATCGCATCGTCAGAGAGTCCTTTGGTTTCATTATTCTCGTCTGGTATGAAGTAGTCCACGTTGCTGCAGTGTGTCTCCACGGGGGAAAGGTAGATCTCCACTGGAAAGAAAGAGAAGGCGATATTAATACCAGGAATATCAACATAATAAAGATAACAATCTTCTTATCGAGTCAATTTAACAGTGCTATCATAAGGTACAGATGGCGGTTGCGAGTTGCAATCAGCATCACTTGCGGTCATGTGTTGTGAAGGGTTAAATAACTAAACAATTTTATTTTATTTTAATATAAATTTCCTTAATATTGTAGGCATTACGAAATGCAGGACGTAAGCGCTGTCGATTTATCCGGGTATGACTACATTCTGACACGAATGAGCGAATCCTTTTCATTGCAAATTCATATTCGATGATTAGCGCTTTAATTATAGAAACAACAAACCACAGCCTCTAGTCACGATTCAATAAAGCACTGTTTATAACAAATAGCCGCGATCGTCTCGTTCTGTATATTGAATTTGGAAAGAAAATCAGAAGCACCTTGTAGTAACATACAATGCTTGCCTTATACGTTTATTTCAGACGGTTCAAGCATTGTCTCGTGTAAAGCCCTTCCTTTAGTGACTGTAGGTATACTGCATACGAACAGAGCTGACGTGAGTGAAGTGATCTCTCCACAGACACTGCATGGCCTGGGACTTAATTCAGGAAGGAGGAAAAGCAGGATTACCTAAGACCTACACCACCCTCTCAGCCCTTCCGACAGCCTCAGGAGATGTAGAGCACTACATGCGGAGTCAGATCGCTGCCGGAGCCTGCCACATATTCGAGAGTAACACTACTTGTGCCTAATGGAGACCCCATTCAGAATTTGATTTTGGAGTTTACCTTCTCCTAAACAGGTTGCAGACCAATAACGAGGCCTAACCCCCAAGATATGTCAAATAAACTTCTTATTCGCAAACAAATAATTTCAAGCGCATCACTATTATTTGGAAAGAAAACTTAATTGGAACTTAGGTAGGATGCGCAATTGTGATACTATTTGCAAAACAAAAAACATTATGTCAATACGAGGACCATGGAAGATCGCGCACCATTGTTGGTAATTCGCGCCTGTGACGGCGGGTATAAGCGGAAGCGGGCATACAGATTCAAATTTAGACATTCACTTAAATATAAATACATCCATCCATTCCGTAATTAAGTATTTTACCCTGGCCGGCATGGCACCTGCCCGGCAATAGGGGAAGCAAAGAATGTATGATGTATCTGGAAGGTAGCCGAATTTTTATTTAGATCGCTCCCGCTTTGCTCTTCTCACTGTGCTTGTGGCCTTAGTATGAACAATTATTGCAACTGCATGTATCAACACAGGAGAAAACACGACAATACCCCGGAGACGCGCTGATTCAGACCCATTGTTCAGAGTTCAGATCTCATCGCAGTGAGGCAAAAATTTTGGCAATATTTGCGTCTTTATTTATTACAACTTTATTATAAATAGGTCAAACCGTACCTGAATCGGTTATTTAAGAAAGGGAACATGTCAAAATGACCTTACTTTTTAGGAGATAAAAAAAACGGATTTCTGTTTTCTAAAATGTTCTGTTTCTTCAGTGAAGGTAAGCTTGACGCTTCATATAAGATTCAGACGAATGTTTTTACGTGTTCCATTTCTTAACTATTTCGTAACTTTTGCCTTTAAGAACCAGAAGGCATTTGACTTATTCCCTTTCTTGAATAACTGATTCACCTATTATATTATATAAACAGTATACTTCTAAAATACTACTAAATATAATCATACTAAATGAATCACATTAATTATCTTTTAGAAATCAAAATCATTTTTATTTAAATAGATCCTGTACATATTCTTTTAAATCGTAATTTTTTCTAGCTAGTACCACGTTCCTACCACTTGAAACTTGTACACTCATCATTTCGGGAAGTGTTACCGGAGCGAGATGAAACATAGAGTTCAAAAGAAACTCGCCCCAGTGTGTGTGTGTGTGTGTGTGTGTGTGTGTGTTAATGTTAATAAGAGATAATTATGCATATTCGTCAATCTTGCATGCTTCTCTTTTATTATCCCACCAACTTCATATTCATAAGATTATGAAACACAATAATGAAAGGCAATGGTTAGGTTATTGAAAGTAGTCCATAAACCTATTTTTTTGCTTCCTACTAATCGCAGTCTGAAGATAATATGGCGTAAATAGTAAATTATTGCGATAGCTCTGTTCTTATTCCCACAGTCTCTTTGTGTAGCTGGTAGTTATTTCGACAGTTCTAAGTATGTCCATATTATTTTACATGCAGTGTGTCCCTCGATAAAGTGCAGAAATGAAAAGGTATGAAGGGATGAGACCCATAGAATATAAATAACATACGTTCTATACAGAACAGTATTAGTAATGGTAATCTAAAATGTATGCTAAAGATAGCCCTCATTAGCCGTACGGAATAGGTACTTAGAAGGACAAAAATATGAGTCGCCCGAGTGACCTTTCAATAAAAACTGCAGTCTATCCAATCGACCTAGACATACTCACATCCTTCATTTTCCCCAAACTTATAGTAGGTTGTAATTATAATTGGTGATGCATTTAGCACCTTGAATGTGAAATGAGTGACTGTTGTTACGATTATGGCGTTCATTGGCATTGTTCCGCCCACAGACCGCAAAACCGGCGCACAGGCATGCAATAGTGACAAACGGACGACTGGTATTAGATTATAACATACTTTGAATATACATAGGCACAACAGCACTATTGTGGTTCATAGTACGAACATTTAAATCAAGATCTTTGAAATTCCGCTCACGGAATCAACGTAGGTACCATGCACGAAATCGAGCCACGGAATTTCTGTACAATGCTTAATATGCTTGATCTATTTCCATAAATTTCCAAGATATCTTGATCCATACAAAACGAGGGACAAGTCCGAAATTGCAAAAAATTGCGACGAAACTTTTAATGATAGATAATAAACATTGTTGATTATTAATTTCAGGAAGATAATGAAACTACTAGGCAAACACGGATAGGGGTTTTCCCCTGTCTTAGTTTTCCAATCAAATCTTCTGACGGAGTTCTACAATCCCTGGTCTGACTGACACGTACCCGACGATTTTTAAGCCACTACAGAAGTATTATATCCGCTCCACACTTATCATTCAGACCGTCCATACTATGTAGTCGATGTCGAATGCAAAAGGCATGTTCGACAAATAGGTGACCCGGTCCGGACGACATTTCAGCAGGCGAGCCGAGCCGTAGGCGCATGTGCGAGGTGTCGGAGAAAGTTGCCAACGCGCAGGTATGTCCTTGCCTTCACACTTTGTAATTTGGTAAGTGTAAGACTGGAGTGTCAGGTGGTGTGTTATACGGAAATTCCATACAGGATGTAACAAAATAGGTGTAGGACCCGCTAACTGGGGATTCTACTCATAGTACTGAACAACTTTGCTCTAATCGCAAAAAATATTTGGACTCTCCATACAAAAATGGCAAAACATATGATCAATTTGTATGGAGAGTCCAAAAATTTTTTTGCGATTTGAGCTAAGTCGTAGAACAAAAATTGTTCAGTACGATGAGTAGAATCCCCAGTTAACGGGTCCTACACCAATTTTGTTACACCCTGTATAATGCTTTGCGGCCTTCTTTCATATGAGAGCAGTATCAGCGTAATAGCACCCTCTGCTATTAAAAGCTTACAATGCAAACCCACTCGTATTAAAATTAAAACAAATGTACTTCCTCACTTGTTATTGTCATGCAAGAATGTATTGTATTATATAACAAGTGCCGATGTATAAAATGCTCAAATATGACATTGCTCGAGACAATGGACCCCACATTGCTGATGGTATTTAACAACTATGCTGGTAAAGAGCAGGGTGACAAAGACTTCTATACCTCTGGATCTTACAAACATTTTGTTTGGAAAAATCTCATTTATAAGATCTAACAAAATTAACTGAAACTATTTAAACTATGATTTCTACTCATGATACGTATCTCCTTTCTACAAGGAATTCATACACAATTTGCGAAAAAAACAAACACTTTTGCAACGAGTAAATCAGCTGTTCGCCCGCCTACTTAGTATGAAAAGTTTTGTTTTTTTTTATAAATAAAATAAGGTCTCAATTTCAACGATGCACCGACAGACCTGTCTTTACGCAGTAATCAAAAGGTGTGTGACTGAGGTACAGTCAGTATTAATACCATGCATTCGGTACTAAAGTATCGAGTTATTAACAGTCTCTGCATACCGCATGCATAATTCGTTGAATAGAACAAGAACAGTTAAAACGATACATAATTGTTACCTAGAATAGAATAAAAATTAAAAATTAATTACCTATGACTTTCGAATAAAATGTATATTTTATTTTTGCCATTAAAACTAGGGGCAAAAAAGAAATGTCAATTGTTAAGGCATAAGCACAAAATTTATTGTATTACCGAGGAATTTTTCGTAGTGACTGCACCCCTGTCAGATACTGGAGAACAGACCACATATATTAAGATAGTACCTAATAATTTACTGCAACAGATCCGCTTTATAAGAATGATATGATGGAAGAGAGTAGCCATTTCTTCTCACTCCGCAAACACTTCCCGAAACGGTGGGTATACGAGTTCCGAGTGGTAGGAACCTCGTATTAGGTAGATAAAAGAATAACGTTCGAAAAGTGTACACTGCTACCTACTTCGAATAAAAAATATTTTCATTTTCATTTTCATAATATACATTTATAGATACGTAGGTTATATTTAATTTTAGTTTAAGTACCACGCTTCACCCATACATTAGAGTTTAGACCACTATAAGACAACCAATTTAAAAATATATTTTTATGTGTTTATTGTTGTTTTGACTTTCGTACAGTCTAATCTAATTGATTATTTTTCAAAAAGCACGCCGTTATACTTAAAGTATAAGTATTATATACGTTATACTTTAAGTATGCTTAATATAAGCATAAATCAAGTAAAATTTTCTTATCATACAAAAGACATCAACGAGCGATGCAGTTATTTAAGTAACACCAATATTGACAAACATTTGAGATATTTTGACAGTTTTTTTTTAGTTTGAGGTTCTCATTATTTTGTGATCTCAGCTAGATTTTTTATGGTTCTCGAAATTTAGACAGTGGCTATATATTCGGATTTTTCAAATTACTACATCACTTTAAGTCTATCAGTCATTTACGAGAAATTCACAGACACAATATGTATATAACGACCAAAAAAATAAAAGGATTTGTCATAAAGAAGCTTAAAATATAAATACAAACCTTTATCGTTGACTTATTACGAAGAAAATTATTTTAGAGAAATGAAATGTCCAATAAACAAACTTACAATGAAAAATAATATAAGTTTAAAAGTCGTCCGTCGATTCGATACATTTGCAAAGGATCAAGAAAGTTTGTTTCTAGAATTACGCCAAACCTGAAAGTTTAGTACCAAATCAGGTACCTAGTACCTACCTAGTCTTAGCAGCATGCATAGTTAGGTATCTACTTAGTGGAAAAGACCCAAGTGAAAGTGAAACTGTGTATAATTGTAGTGAAAAGTGCTAAGGCTACGTAGCAAAAATCTCTTATCAGCATTGGTAAGATAATTGTAAGTACCAGGTACAAATAGGGAGTTAAAACATACTTTCTCAATAATTATCTACAACTACATGCTTCAATACAAATTTAAAAGTCATATTTCTAAGAAAATAAGTCTCGTGTCGGTTAGAGTGATTGTTATAAAATACGTGGTCTGCACAAATTGCTAGGAACACACAAACAATGAAAAGAAATTATGGGTAGGGTTATACTTTTTTAATTATTTTTTCTGAAACCTGGTGAAAAAATAAACAAAGAACATAAAAAAAAACACTAATCCAATTTGTCAACTTACAGAAGTAATTACTTTACTTGTTTAAGTAACTACTTTAATATTATACAAAGGTTCCCTGCTGGACATACAAGGTTCACCAAAAGATCAGTGGATCTTCTATCCTGCGTTTCTAGCTCTTCCCATTACATAGGATCAACATCCGATACTTATGAAATTTAAGGTCACATCCTAGCATAACCTGCACGAAGGTTATGATGACTGAGGTGCCGTTTCTGGGAATATTCCCGAAAGACAGAGCCAACGCTCTATATTTGTAGCGTCGTCCTTTAGGAATATTTAAATTGTGCCAAACGATAAGAAGAAGCATATCCGCTATGCTACACCTACATGGGGTCAACTAAACCTGTCCAAGACTGTCCACTCTTTCATAACTTACTCTCGGGGCTGTGGCTCTGGCTCGGTCAACCAACGGGACAGACTGACTGACGGATACACCCGTGCTAGGAATACGCAATAACACGCGTGGTATGTGTGTTTTACAATGGGTGAAGTGCGCGTATAGCTTTGATCATGACAGGAGTAGATCTGATCCGATCTGAGGAATAAGATATTTTATATTCAGTTGAGTTTATGTGGGTTTTTTTCAGATATTTGGATGGCGGGAAACGAAATAACTTTTAGATATATTTCTTCAAACTAATAAAGTAGAGAATATTTCTGATTATCTAGATCGATTTCATTTCAAAGAACCAAGTTTATATGCGCTAACGGTTTGCAAGCGAATCACTGTTTATGTAAATAAAATTAACAGACATTTCAGTATTATCAAAATTGCATTACGTTATATTCATTTATTACTAATAAAACTGATAAACTTTCTGAAAAAACTAGTTTATTTTTGCCTTCTTAAGGATTCTCAAGATGTTTTTTTTTCGTATAATTAGTTAATGAAGAAATGTCGTCAGCGAAATACTAAATCTCCAGCTTGTGGTCTCACTCAACCAGCTTCTGATCATTACAGATTACATTTATTTTCGTCGACCACTTCTTCCCTCTATCACAAAATGTATAGTGTATTTCTTTCTATTGTGGTTTTCAATAACCAACCGCATCGCACGCAGTTTTGTTTCCAAAAAAAACACTTGATAACAATGATAGGTCTTATAAAGTGAATAAAAATGTGTGTGTAAGTAACATGCCTTCACGGAACGCTGGGTTGTTGCAAAACACGTAGATACGGCCAAAGATTTGCAGATTGTTAACGCCCAGTTTACGAAATTCTAGCTAGGTAAATGGGCAGTATTCGTACATATCCTCGTGTATACTCAGATATACTCCAATTCTTAATTCAACAGAGTAAATTGGCAGTATGTAAATTTACTTCATTGAGAAATCTTACTGAAACAAGTTTATTTTTTATTTTTTGTAATGAGTTTGTGTAATATAACTGCTTCGTTTACAATTTCCAGTTGAGTATATAGCTGTGATATAACTGTCATATTTATGATTATGTCGAAAACTGTTTTTTTTTATTTATTAAAACGCTGCGTTGTTGGAGCCGAAGAAAATATAAGATTTTCTCGAAAAATACTGCAGTGAAACTTTTTTTTTTTAAAGTTTGAAGTCGACGGAAGAATCTCAGCTAGATTTGTTTAGGGTTCTAAATGTTTTGAAAGTATAGATGTTTTCGATATTACTTACCTACTTGTAAAAAACGTATAAATACTGCAACGTTCGTTGATGTCTTTGGTATGGCCGATTTGAAGTAGATATTGCACAAAAGCAGTACCTACTAAAGTATTTTATGTTTATTTTTGCATCTAAAGAACTTTCAGTTTTTAACAGTCGTATCTGAGACTAACTTAGAGTCGACAGTCAACAATCTTGCGACTTGCGACATGGTCCTTGATACAACCTGAACTCTTTATCTCATGATTATCAGCAATCAAGGCAGATGATTTAGAATCATTAATCCATTGTCTGCCAGTCCACACATGTCCGCAAACACAGTTCTAGGTCCATGACATCATTATGTGGTGCTCACTCATACATAGTCTATCTGAACAACGTCATTTTTTACATTGAGTTAAAATTATACATATATATATGTATGACTACTCATTATCATTATGGTCTGATATGTACTAGCAATAAGTATGACGCAACCAATAAATAATAATAATAATACTTTATTTAAGTCAGATCAGACCAAAGATCCATGATATTTGTTAGTAAGTAGTACATAACAGAGAAACTTAAAAACTATGTTAGTAGATACATGTTGATTGTAATTAATTATAATATTATTTAGTAAAATAAAAGGACATGGTGTCCTTTCTGCGTTAAGCATAGACCATTTAATTCATAGGCTGGATAAATATAGCATAGCCAATTTTTTTCTCAACAAAACATATACTGGGTCTGGGTGACTGGTATAACAGTTTTTTCTGATACTTCGTTGAAACCACAAAAACAATTTTGGAGTTTTCAATCAAACTTGGGTCACAACACAAACTGATTTATTTTTTATCCGTTTTTTTTACAGTTCAGTGAAGTTTTAGTACTTATATAAAGATGAATTTAGTAAGTAGATATTATTTTATTTATTATTTAAGATTTTAAAATAGCCACTCAACACAAAAAACAATCCCACATTATACCATAAATGTATACCTAATTTAAAAACAAAACTACATGTTCACTTTGTAATTTTGTCTAACCAGTGCTAATTTATGACCTTTAAAAATGTAAACTCATCATCCTTGACGCAGAAAATTACAATTACATGTTTAACTGCATATTAAAAACATCTTATAGAAATAACTACATCAAGTAGAGGTCGACCGTGAAGAATCACTCAGGTTGAAGGTCAAGGCAGATCAACCGCAATAGGTAATCCCATCTGTAGGTTTCACCATACAGTTTTGATTTCATTAATCCACCCACTATCAGTGGGCCGTTGAAATGTGATTATTTTATTAAAAAGAGAGTGAGTATGAAACCTATAATGTATCCTCATCATCAGCCTGTATTAGTCCACTGTTGGAAGTAAGGCCTCCCCCAAGGCACGCCACTTATCTTCAGCCACGCGCATTTAGCTGTTACCAGCAATCCATCTCTGTTACCCTGCGCAAATCATCGCTCCACCTAGACGGGGGGACTGTAAAAGTCTCTTTGTCCATCGCTTGTAAATTGTATACAGTGTAACAAAATAGCTGTAGGTCTCACTAGGGCTTCTACTCATAGTACTGAACAACTTTTTTTATACGATTTTGTTGAAATTGCAAAAAAAATTTTGGATTATTTATAAAAATTGTTCAGCTGTAAGGCAGTTTTGTGTGGAGAGTCCAAAATTTGTTTGCGACCATATATTTTTTAACGAAGTTGTTCAATCCCCAGCTACCGGGTCCTACACCTATTTTATTACACCCTGTATATTAGACGTGAGGTATACAAAATAGCTCTTCGTTCAAAATCCAAAATTCCTCTTAGCATTATTCTCTGAGCCTTTCTGACTCCCTAACAGCCCCCGCGCACTAGGCAGCCAGGCTGCGGCAGCCAATCGAACATAGGTATGGTTCATTCCAATCAGAAAAAAGCAAAAGGTAAAAAAGATAGTATGCATCTGACATTGACATGTGTCATTTCCACAGTAAGTTTGTTTACCTTTTGCTTTTTTTTGATTGGAATGAACTACCTATATGACGGCGTATGGGAGACCGCGCACTAGGCAGCCACGAATTCCTATTGTTCGACTGGCTGCCTAGTGCGCGGGAGTCTAACTTCCATTTCGAGAAATATACCATGTGATAAGTCTACTTCTTCCAAAGAAGTTTGAATTTAATTAAGGTCACACGCAAAAACATTTGTGCCATTTCTTAATTTCGTATTTGTGTTGTCACAAATCACAATTGACAGTCTGCCTGATTGGTATAAACGCCACGATGAATAAAGATGATTGAATTGACCCACTCACAAGGCTAAAGGCGCCGAAAATTCCGCCATCTTTTACTGTCAACCACGAGTCAATAGTGAAACTACCAGTAAAAGCAGAACTATGCTAGGTATAAAGAAGAGTTCTAACTCACCGAGATCAGGTTATACTGGTTGCTATACAATTCTTGTGCCGATGACTGTACCCACCATCGTATGCGAGAGGTGTCACCGTTGAAGGTTTGCATTGAATACAATGTAATTGTTGCCAATTTATCGATAAATCGATAAACATGGTGAGAACAAAGAAACATATTGCAAATATGTATTATAATTTTACACTATTCTGTTATAGGCTTTGAGTGGACCTCATGGCTAATTGAAGATTAATTTGACAAAGTGCTAAACAGAAATTCCACTAATTAAATTAAATGAATAGGCAGACAAAAAAATGTGTTCCGTAAAGTGTACACTGCAGCTCGAATATAAATTATATGAGTAGTTCATAATTAATAATTTATGTTAGGTTAGCTGAAACTTAAGTTCATTAACAGAGGATCCGAAACCAAATTAGAATTATAGATAATAAAAGTACCTATTTTATTTAGTTGGGCTTTTCAAGAAATCTGGGCTCAACCCTAGAATTTTTTAAAAGACAGGAATTATCCTAGATTTAGTTGTTAAAGTTGTTAAACTAAATCACCTCGTCTATCCCTACGATAGCGTACCTATATAACAAGACAGCATTCCGAAGTTTCACCGGGAAGGCATCTAGCATTGTTCTCGAACGAGTTTCTGCAGAGTCACAAGACTCACAAGTCACTTAGGTAAATTCTTCGGAATGGAAGTCGCCAGATACCAATCGCATAACGAGGTATAAATGCTTTGGCAATTAGTAAAACAGTGGTATACAAGTATAGTCTGGTATTTCTATTGTTCTTTTCTATCCTTCTCCTATTCGCACGACTTTATTAAGAGTACCTATATGTTGTTGGAAGTATGAACGTTGGTTGTATCAAAATAATTTGACGTGGGATACTGACTCGGTTACAATAAAAGAACACTAGAATAATCTACTGATTGCGACGAAGAAATTCGCGCAAAATATTATTACATTTAAATAGCTAAAGATATTTTATACGTACTAAAATAATTAAATGGTAATGCCGAGTTGACGTAAAGACAAATCATCGAAATATCGAATGTAGGTAGAACTATGTTTAAGCTTGCTGAATTCAATGTTGATTTTTATCACTGTATAGCTTTTTCTCAACAAAAGTTCACATCGAAGCTCAATTAAAAAAAAAAACGTATTATATAGGTAGATGTGTGAAAAGTTATAAAATAATTCACATACAACATCGCTTTATTGTACTTTATCTATAGATATGTCTTATAAACATGACATGTAGATGATAGATAAATGACCATTTCACCATTACGATTAGTACCCCAATGCCTTAGAAGAAAGCAGAAGGGTAATGTTTTCAGGTATATGTTTGTCCGTTTTTTGTCTGAGTGTGTAACCTAAACAGCTTTATGAATTTTCGAGAACGAGGACAATTATTTTAGAAACTTAAGCCAGTATCATATGCGATATGTTTTGAACTTTTAATCACGCAGTACTTTTGGTCTACCAAAAAATGCACAAACACACGTCAACTTGAGGGCAAGTGTTTGCCTTTAGATAGTAAGCAGAAAATTGAGATAACTGACAAAAAGGTATAAACGCTTATACGTAAAATACCTGTTCAGTGTTCATGCTCAGGTCAATAGTTAAACAGACATCCTATTGGCTCAAGTTTTTTTATGTAGCATGCGCTTACGACCTTCCAAGGCCCATGTTCGATAAATTCGTGACTGCGGGGCTGTCTGTGAACTACGCAACGACCTACAGTCTATAGTATTATACTACTAGATAAATATAAAGCAAAAAAGCAAACATTGAATAATACTGAGAAGATGACTGAATGATCATAGCGTACCTATCCTCAATTATAGACATATAAAAGATTTTTTGAATGTTAATGTAATATGTTACTGTAAAAGCTCAAAGTACGGTAAATTCTAAAATTTACTAACTCTCAATGATAAAAGTCCAACCTCGGCGAATTAGCTTACCTGGACTTACTAACTTATGTTGATAAATTTTAAAATTTACTAGTAAAACCTAAGAGTTCCCAATATATGTACAGCAATATATGTATTACATAGCTACTAGACTAAGTAGTGTATAAACTACAGATGGTTGGTGTAGTGGTAAATGTCAAAAAGTAATGAATATAAAACAGTCAATTGCTGTGCATACACAACAAAAGTAAAATAAACATATAATTGGTTTATGGAAGAACCCTAAAGCGCAGACTTAAAAAAAACATAAAATGTTTAAAACTCTCTGGCGCATCTCCACTTGAAACTGAGAACGACCGCAGAACCGGTTGCTCTATTTGTGTGGACTGTGGACATGCAGATTTCACCGCCCCGATACCTAACTGGTGTCAAATTCTTTTTAATCGTGGAAAGAATCAATACTAAACACTTTTATAAAAATGCTACTGTGTCACACAAAAATGTAGCAGTTTATTACCTTTTTTTCCTTTGATTTTAAAATCTATACTCATGTTAATTTTATTTTAGTTAAATTAATTTTTCGAAAAAAAAAAACGTAAGTGCCATTTTTACACGGGAAGGTATTTTATATAAATTTTGAAGTATTTGTGGCATATTTTTATATTTTGATATATTTTATGAAATAATAATAATGTGAATAAATTATTATAAATGTAAACTTAAGACTTGTGGGTAAATAAGTCTAAAATTACCTGATATACCTGGTAAGGGTTACTTAAAAAATACATTTTGATGATGATTTTATTGGACGAATTAAGAGTGTCAGCTAAACGGATAATATAAGAATAGATGTAAAATAAAATCCTACTGAAATAATAATAATAATTTTTCAACTTGTAAATTTCAGCACCCCTGACAGTAAAACTTGAATAACACGAAAACCGCTGAATTTTCATCAAACACAGCTAAGCAAAATAAATCAGCTTTCAAACAAAAAAAACTAAATCAAAATCGATTCATCCGTTTAGGAGCTACGATGCCAAAGACAACCACACATATACACGTTAAACTTCTAACGGGGGTTAAAAAACGTAATTATTTTGGTAAATCATACAGTGAAAATCGTCTTGTCACCACTTCTTTGGATTTGACTGGATTATAAAAATAAGATTCAATTTAGTATAAATATTGTATCAAAGTCTGTGCGAGTAAAATTCTCACAACTGTTACAACTTTCTTCTCCCAGACGATTTTGCAGTCAATGGAAAAACGACACCAAATAACAAATTCTTTGCTTTAGCGAGAAAGTGAAATGCGCTGGCCACAGACTAATAACATGTGATGACGGTTCGTAAATGAGTGAGAGTTGAGTTTAGCAATAACTCATGCCACTCAGATGGCAGTAAGTTATTGCAAATCAGTTACATTTTACACATCTTCATTATCATAATATGACAAATTGCTGATTGTATTACTTGTATTGATATCATTGAGACGAAGTCCCGTCGACAACACGGTGAATTGTAAATCTAAAAGTTTGTTTGTTTATGAAGTTTTTAGAGACATTTTTCATAAAATATTCACAAAAAACTACATAACACAAAAGAAAAACTATCAAAGTGCAACCCCATAAAGGAATCTTCTTTAGCCAATCCCTGAAATCCCTGAATTTAAAATAGAGGACTTAGGAGCTAAGAAAAATTATGGTATGCAAGTAGGTATTTGATATCGTATTATCTCAATCGCAAGTAATAACATCTTCGTGACTGATTTAATCCTACATCTCACTTTCTTACTACAACTACTAATTATAATTATGTATAGCGGTCGTGGTCAGATCGTGAAATTGGCCACATCATGAAATTACTGGCCATATCGTTGAGGAGGTCTGAAAAAGCTCTAGGTTAGGTTACTCCGTCGGGGTCACGACGGTAGATATTTTTAACCGACTTCAAAAAAGGAGGAGATTCTATGTATGTTTACCGATTACTCGAAGACGCCTGAACCGATTTGGAAAATTCTTTCTTTGTTTAAAAGGGTAAACTTCACAGGTGGTCCCATATAAATTTTATCGAAATCGATTCAGCGGTTTTTGAGAAAATCAACAAAAACATAGCAAAATTGAAGTTGTTGCGATTGAAGTCAGTTATTTTTAACGTATTCAGCGTGGTCATTATGACGAACCCGTAGCTTCGGCACATGGCGGTGCGAAGGAACACCGTGGGTTTTAGCCGGCATCATTACCTAATTGCTGCCCCCTCAGTAGCTGAGTATCCATGTGGATTTCCCTACGCAACAAAAGGTGGTTATAATATAAAGGAACCCCGCGAAACGGGGCCGGGGCTACGTTGACTCTTGTTTGACGGAGCCACTCCAATGATATGACCAGTAAATTCATGGTTTTGCCAAATCCTTTGATCTGGCCACTACATATCCAAATACATTTTTAATTAACACTGTAATTAACAACATAGCGATTACAAACTCTTTGATTAGCAATAAATTTCACACTAAAATGTTGAGTATGTCAGTCTAAAAATTTTAATCGCTCACCTTCGTACGATACTTCACCGACAAATTTGATTGCATGCTACACACATATATAAAACTTGCTCAACCACCTGGCTGTTTGTCATGGAACAAAACGAATATCAGAACATTACCCAAATTTGGCAACTTGATTCACTTTTACTTCATAATTGTGTGAATTTTATCGTGTGTTGTTTGCGCCGTTCGTGACTCCCCTGGCCGTTTCGTGACTATTCAGGTGTTAAATGGTTTGGTAGTTGCAATGGATATATTGATTTAAAAGAACTATTATCAGCAAAAACAGATTTGTTTACCAAGTTTTACGAACGAGCTATTTTAGAAGCAGTATGTATTTACGCAATTCATACATGTCTGAGCATAACTATTCAAGTTGCACCTTGAAATTACAGTTTCCTCGTGCCATCAACATTCAGTCATCCCACACATTGTAACAACAGAGTGTTAAGTAAGTTAATACATTAATAATTGACCACGCTGAATACGTTAAAAACAACCGACTTCAATCACAACTCCAATTTCGATATGTTTTTGTTGATTTTCTCAAAAACCGCTGAATCGAATTCGATAAAATTTATATGGGGCCACCTGTGAAATATACCCTTTTAAACAAAAAAAGAATTTTCACAAATCGGTTCAGGCGTCTTCGAGTAATCGGTGAACATACATTTAAAAAAAGATTCCGACGAATTGAGAACCTCCTCCTTTTTTTGAAGTCGGTTAAAAATGTCCAGTCTTGGGCCATATAATAATTACTGAGGTATACTATACGGTGCTAATACATAATCTTGCCAATATCATAATCAAACATTTTCAAAAATTCATTGCAACATTTTCATATTTAGTTATTTTAACACTTCATAGCTAAATATTTGACAGACAACTCATAAAGATTTTAAAAATACAAAGGAAGGATAACACGGAGATTTGTAATAAAGATCTATTGATGAGCTATTTCACGGTCCATATATGGAAAGACTCAGGAATCCGGCGTGAGGGGTCAAGGCCCCGACCTCCGCTTCCGAAAGAGGGCCCATAGGCGGGGCGGGTTCCGCACTCCGCGTCTGTTATATTGTTTATTAGCCACACTTAACAGAAACAATGTTTTGACATTGACTTTAAAAATATTTGTTGTCTATTTTTGGCTGTAGGAGGCATCCTATAGGTGTAGTGTTTGTGTTTTTTTTGTATGTAGGTTATATTTGTGAAATACCCTACATAATTGTGTCTGAATAACTGAATTGTCTGTCTTTCTGTTCTATACTACTATTGTTCGCATCTTCAAAACATTAGTTTAATTTCAATGCTTTCAAATCAAACTTAAGAATGCATGTTTTTGTAATATCCAAACTAATCAAGAGGATATTTCTCTAAGTGCCTGTATGTGATATGAATATATGATAATATGAGAGGCAATAATTGATCAAGGTGATAAGGTTAGTTCATACCCTGACAGTTTTTGCTTACGGTAGCACGTACGTTAATTTCAAATTGCTTTCAATGTAATCACGGAATGTATTTTTAAATGTCTAAGCCATTAAGGGGAGACCCCATTCTTGAGACTGAACAATTTCGGTGTATAACTTTGATGAAATCGCAATAAGAAAAAAATGTTTTCATGGAAAGTTGGTCAGCCGAGCTGATCAATTTGTCCTTAGGTATAAGGGAAAAAAATATTTAATTAAATTGTACAACAAGTTGTTCAGTTCCATAAGTAGATCCGACTGCCCTTAACGGCTTGAACACTATTTACCAAAAAAAATGTTTATTATAAAAACGAAAACTAACGTATTTGCTATCAAGTTCAAAAACATTAAAGTTTCATAATAATTTCCTTGTCTCAAAAAATGTCAAGCTCCTAACTATACAACAATAATTGCCTGCTTCCTTTCAGAGACAACGTTTACCATTATCTCGAGAATTCTCAAGGCAGGCACAGTGTAATGGCTGCAAGCAAATACATGAAATCACTCACGAGTTAACTCATTCAATTTACACTTTGTTGTGACAAGCGTGGTTTTAACAATGTCTGTTTAAAAATGAAGAGACGTCGTTAATGCTACAAACTATATACGAATACATCGGAGTGGGTAAATAAAGGACATGTCGATTGTAAGTAGTATGTATACTACACACATCGTAGTGCAAACTATAGTACGATACACTACAATAATGAAAACGTGACACGAATACAGACTTTTGGGATCAAACAGAGTATGTGTTACAAAGGCCTAGGAATATATCGAAACTCCAATTAAATGGTATTGGTATGTCCTAAAAAGCTTAACGTAGGATATGAGCTGAATATTATATTAATGAATGACACGATATCAAGGTCTAAGTTGGAATGGCTGATTTATCGGTACAAACAATGAACAGTCAGAGCAAAAGAGAGCCTAGCTAAGTAAGTATAGTTTAAGGTATATACTCGGAGAATCCTTGGAGAACTTACAATAGTTCTGTTATATGAATAGGGGAATTAGAATTACACCCTGTATTTACTACATAGTTATGTATGTAATTTTATTTATTGATGAAAATGAACAAAATTCTATAAATAACATTGGGATACGAAAAAATATTACATTTGAAAATGAAAACGGCATAGCCTACTTAGCACCTAATTTCTCTGACATTCAATTCAAACCTGGTCTCAGCTCAGCTATTTGTGTTACCTACTCCAGTAGTTGCCATGAATATAAATTATCTGCCACCTGGTCATGGAGAAATCAATCATAATCATACATACAGTCAGACGCCCATAATTTGTCCGGTCGATCAATGAAGGCAACCCAATGTTATTTGAGTAACCACGTTTCTTCTGACCACTCCCAAACTCACGTGGATGCTGCTGTGGCTTCCTTTCCAACCGGTTTGAGAGAAATTCTGATGGTTTCGAAAATTTTATCGAGAGCTTAACCGGATTAACATTCGAAGTATTACATTGCTTAGTTATCGAAAATATTAAATGATGGAAATTAAATGAATTTTATTTGAAGTACGGCTACCTACTTGTACACTTTTCGAAGGTATTTTTTTTGTCTACCTGTTACGACGTTTCTTCATAATTCATGCATTCAGTTAGATGAGGTGATTGTCTTATTCCTTCCTTACTCAATGACTAAATATGTCTGCAAATATAAGTAGGTTTTTATACTATAGGAACATGTTTCCTTAGTATTGTTTTTTTTTTATCCTACTAAAGGTTTGTTATGAAAACTTAATACGGTGCCAAACATCTCTGCTTCTTTGAATCGCCATTCACGCTCGATGTCATCTTACCACTATCTTACAGCATACAATTACGGTAACAGTTTCTATTATTTATTTCCAAGAATAGAGGTCATTATTCATTTACTACAATACTGAGTACATTACCTATCTACTGATGGTGACGCGACGAGAGACAGCCGTACAAATATGACGAACCATAGACAAACGCACTAACGTATTTTATTGTAGTCACCCGTAACAGTACTTAGAACAGCTCGGCCACCTGTGGACTAACGTTTCCGTACATCTATGCCACTGACCACAAGGCGCCACGCGAAAACGACTCCAAACTTCTATCATTTAACACCTATTATCCCACAACAAGCATTTCTGCACCAATAGCTTTAGACTTAGATTAATAATAACCATGTATGTATGATCAATTAAACTAAGCAGTATGATCATTGTTTTGCGATGTTTCTTACAAACAGAAAACTATGGAACGCGCAATTATACATTTGATAGAAGGCGAGTGGTATTTAGCGCAATTTGAGTACAATTATTTTTATACAGTTATCTTTATGACTGTCCATATGAGATTCATGGGCAATCATCAGAGCATTTATTAGCATAATGGTTCAACCCAATGAAAACGAGGAACGAAAGTACAGCAAGACATTTGTGATTCAAATTACCGTTTCCGGATAATAACACTGTTGTTTGTATATAAGCTGATAAGATTGCTGGACAGTTTTTTTTAAAAGACAGCTAAAATTATCCTTCCTTGTCTTCTAGATTTAATTGGTTAACATGTAGTAGTCCTCGTCTACGTTTGACCCACTCGCACGTAGTTTAGCGCCATAAGAGAAAAAGAGACAGCTAGGTACTCTCCCACCTCGGCGCCATTGCACGGTCCAAGCCTCATTCGTTTTCGTGCGCGCACGGCTACCGCACGTAGTAAAAAATATTTCTTAAAAAGTTCGTTAATTATTTGAATTTAACAAGTGTGCAAAAATGTGCTTAGAAGAAAATAAATCCTTACGTTACTTTTAGATAAGGAGATTATGTGGAAAGGAAATACGAAAATATATTTTTTTTAAAAAACAAGTGCAGTGAAAGTTATTTTTATTTAAACATGATGGGAGAATATCAAATAATTTTATTTTGCTTCGAGTCAACGCGAGACGTTGACCAATAGCTATTTTTGCTTCGAGTCAATGCGGGACATTGACCAATAGCCAGTTTTGCTTCGAGTCAATGCGAGACATTGACCAATAGCCAGTTTTGCTTCGAGTCAATGCGAGACATTGACCAATAGCTACTTTTATTAGAGTTAATGCGAGACATTAACCACGCTATAATATTCCTGTTTCGTATGAACTGGAATCACCAGCTTTCTAATGCTTATGCGGCTGCTCCATCAACCCTCGCTCGCCGCCACAGGTGAAGCGTTGGCAGCATCGTGGCTCATATCACTGCACTGCCACCACAGCCACCGCCGCTTATGCAGCTGACAACGATGCTGAAAAATCGACAACGACGATGGACGGATTGCCTCCCGAAACCTCCCCAACGGCGCTGCTGTAACCGCCGTCCGCCAAAACCGCTGCCGGCGCCGCCACCAAAACTGCCGCCGCCTACAGGTGATATGTACCATAAGCACCATCACGTCTATTTAATCTTCCGGCACATATCCACCGCCATCGTGCGTTTATACTGATGCCTAGTGGATGCCTACTATCCGCAGTTGAGATTCCTTCTAGTGTTTCCAAACGCGTGTGTTATTATTTCAAAACCAACCTCGAGAAGGACGGTCTATTTAAAAAATAAAAAATAAAAATTCTCGAGTTTGTCATCCGACAATAACTCCAGAAATTGAGGCGATGCTGAACTATTAATCTAAGATGGAGCCAAAAATAGGGATATTATAGCTATTTTTCTTAACCATAACCTTACGGTTATGTCCAATACCTACCGCTAACCTGATTTATTGAAACAACAGACATCCTGTCATTTCAGTTTATATAACTGATTGAATGAATGATGAAACACCCGACCGATTTCGGTCATGAGTCATGGCGACCACTTCGACTCCTAGTAGACTTGTTGACTGTGGGGCGCCCGAAAATAGCTAATATAGCCATTCTTCGCGGCAAACCCCCGTGCACAGTGCAGTTTAATTAAGTAATATACCAGCCTTTTATTTATTTCTTCATCATATTATAAAATACTTATCTGCGAGTAATAGTGTTCTGTGATACTTATACACTGGAATCGAAAGGGAGACATTTATTCGGTGTTGTGTTCGGTGGTTTTGTGAAGATGTCAAAGGGCATATACAAAAAGTTAAAAGAATTGAGTTGCATCGGATAGCGAGCAGGGAGATACGTATGTATGTATGTGCCACTGCCGCTCAGCCAGCCCAAACGCAACCCGTCGCGTCGCCGCCGCGCCGACGACGCGCTGCCGCCGCCGCGCTGGCGCGCTGACCGATCGCTGCGAAGCGCGCCCTCCGCAGCTCAGCCGCATTTTAAGGTAGCGGGTAGATGGAAATATTTTATGGATGCATTAAAAAGGTATTGTTTGGTATAACTAGACCATTTTACACAAAATATTGAGATAAAGACTCTCATTACCCCAGATGAATTTTTTGGCCCTGGACAAGTCGTGGCCAAAATATGGTATATTTTTGATCAAAATTGTAAAAGTTAACGCAGCAACCCTATGAAAAACTCTTTGCTTCGAGTATTATTTTTATAATCCATAAAAGTGAAGACAAGTTTAATTTACACTGGATTTAAAATGTTAATCAAATTTTGAATATTGATAATTTGAAATCTATTTTATCGTACCTACATAGTTGCCCAGGGCAGTTACATGGTAAAATAAATAAATAAAATAGGCCGATATCCTCGTGCTCATGCACGATTTTATCTTACTTAAAACACTTTTTTCTATATAAGTACTTGTGTTTTACCTTTCAGCCTGTGCTCAACTTTTATAGGACTATAGTCCTATGAACACTATAGTGTTCATTAACTTTATGAACAGATTCAGGAGTTTTTTCAATCTTTTTTTACTATATTATTCTATGTTATTCTTCTTTTCGGTCGATAACAAACCTAAATAGTCTTGGCCCAAAATTCAGCCACGCGAATTGCACTGTCCGTGGCACTCATTAGATCTGCCTGCCTGCAGTTATCTGGGCATGCAGGGCACGATCAAATACTCCATTGTTTGGGGAACTACGCCACACTTAAACTCCACGCCAACACAAAACTTGGAACCATCTGAGGATGTTATCACCATTATATTATTATCTTATTGAGAGGTGTTAAACTTAACACCAAATATATTTTAAATCAACGAATTAAATTGTATGTACAATATTGTACACATTAATTCTTTAAATAACTAATTGATAGAAACCAGTTCGGTATACGATTCAAAACCCTTTCGATTTACAGTTACCATAACTGACAAGTAATCGTTAATAATTATAATAAGAAAAATAAAAGTATTTTATAAAATAAGGTTTTCTGTACCTTATACTTAAAATTGTCTGTTTTGTACCTAGCTTCTGCTACTTACACGAAACTTACAATGACAGCGTTTCGGGAAGTATTAATTATAATAAATACATATACCTACGTTATTTTTTCTTATGAAGCCATGTCTTCAGTCTAGATGACAATGATTCATAGGTGTGCCTGTTTTTAAGTTTAATGCAGGTTAAGTCTTAATAAAGCTGCCGCAATCACCAGATAAGAATAAACAATAATGTTTGATGGGTAAAATCTGTGAATTCTTAGATGGTGGACAATCAAAATTTTGACTTTGCATAATCAAAATTTTTGTTGATGCCTCCACAGCACACTGGAGATGTCCATGTGAGGATGGTGAAAATTATTTATTGGCATTGTTTAAGATCGCCTATAATCAAAATATATATTAAAAAGATTTATATATGTTGAATGAATTAAAAATGAAAAATGTAAACATCAGCGAATTTTGCAAAAACAAAATTATTATAAGTCATAGCTTACGTGAAACTTCTGGTATATTTTGAACTAAATTATTTACAATTGAAAGTTTATTAACCGCGATATACTTTCGTGGCTATATAAAATTACAGCAATTTTTTTCTCTATAAACCAAACAGGTAGTTTTTTTACGTAAACACACAACAAAAGGACGAGCAATTAAAATGTTAAAAAGTTGTGACAATAGAATACTATTGCTGGTATTGACAATAGAATACATATAAAACTTACTGAAATTACCGTTATCGATACAGTTTAGATAAATATACTAAACATGTTTTCTACTGCATTCCAAAACTTATTAAATAAGCTTATCCAGCCTAAAATAATAATTTTAACTTAAAGAATAAATACAAAATGTAATAAGTACATTTTTACATCTTTGTAATGTTTTCCGTTTATTTGTGTAACTATCTTCAACGGTTCCCACTTTTTCCAATTATTATGAACTTCATATTATTATTTCGAAATTATGTCTTATTATGTAATAAGTCTTAAAAAAATGCTGCTCAAGCTACTACCGTTTTCATACCTGACGTAGGGTCAGTTATGAAATCAGAATTTATCTATATTTTATTTCTTATAAGTGAACCTGAAACTTATATTTTCAAATATTGTCTCAAATATTTACTTATTCATTCGTATAAGGAACGAACAAATGCATATCGTCAGTGCTGGATATAAAATTCCTATCACTGGTCGATAATACCAAGTTTCAGTTCACGTCTAGCTTTAAACAGTGGGGGAATATTATCGATCAGGAGTATAGATTCGTTGGTTTGTTCACGGCTCATCCCCATTGCGGGTATACCTATAGTTATTCGGGTTTATTTTGTGATACATTTTTTGTCAAATTACCTAAAAATGAATTTCAGATGTTCAACGTGAATTATTCAAGCAGTACATGAAAGATGTACAGGTTAAAACCATATTTGTTAAAATACGATAGGTACATAGTGTAATTAAGGTACCAGAATATCGTATTAGATTACTATCTTAGCAGTTCTTTGGACTTAGAACAGATGTTCCAAATAGCTAAAAGGATGGAAATGTCAAACAGGTTCCCTATGCATCGACGTCGGTTCCCAACGACGCTGCATATACCTTTCATAAAACACTATCGTCTATCGCTGCACTTATGCTAAGTGTAACCTCATCACTCAGAACCTAACGTCAAGTTCAACTAACAATCACATTTATAAAATTGAACAAGATTTAATTTTATTTTCATATTGTTTATTTGATAACCTTCTAGGAAGTGTTATTTTTTAATAATTTATTGTGTACACAAAATGGGCATAATATAAAAGCTTACCATCAAATATACGCAAGGGGTGCAACTTGTTTCTAAAAGAAATTTCTTCCAGAAATAAATTTCTGTTAATTGAATTACAGTTATAAAATCTCTCAGATTATATTTGTTGCAATAATTCTTATACCTATTATTTATTATTACCTTATACCTATTACTACCTACAACATTGTTAGTCTCTCTAAACATCTACATGTTAACCAATTAAATCTAGAAGACAAGGAAGGATAATTAGATGATCAAACGAACTTGCCTCAAGTGAAGTTCGATCTTAATTATCCTTCCTTGTCGGAGAGATTTAAGGTCCCTCCCTGCCCTAGAGTAGACAATACTAGGATGCTAGTATTAAAACCCCTAATACCAATGTTGTAGTATGTAGGTTGCCTTTCTTATTCTCTAAAATGAATGAGGCTTGGACCGTGCAATGGCGCCGAGGTGGGAGAGTACCTAGCTGTCTCTTTTTCTCTTATGGCGCTAAACTACGTGCGAGTGGGTCAAACGTAGACGAGGACTACTACATGTTAACCAATTAAATCTCTCCGACAAGGAAGGATAATTAAGATCGAACTTCACTTGAGGCAAGTTCGTTTGATCATCTAAATAAGTGTTAGACCTTACACACTTCGCTAACAACTTATAACGACCACCGATTTAGCAATCTAGCTGATCGCATGCCGTGCCGATCGCCAAATTACTACTGACCTTTCGTTGTGAGCGAAATCTCGTATCAATTGTATTTTTTATTCTATCTCACCTTGGATTTATTCAATATGTGAGTGCTAACAAATTGACCCATTGTTTTTAAAGTTTAAAAGACAATAATTCGCTTCCTTCATGTATAACTTCACAGATATAGTACCAAACCTGCGTTAAAAAACCATTGAGTGAACCTACTGCTGGGAGACGGGCATGAGACGGGTGTCTTCAATACTCAATTATTTATTACATTCCATGAGTTTCCCACAACCTTAGGAAGGTTAGGCCATATAACACTCACGGAGAGCACGTTCGGATTGGTGGAGGTTGTGGCGCTATTGTCCAGACACAGTATCAGAAGTTTTCAATGGCCTCTGACATGGTTTAACAAGTGCTTAACCTATTTTTATCAAACTGATTTGGTCAATTTCTACCTTTTAATTTTGAAATTACCTTCATTTGTGAACATTTACTATATTTTTGTGAAGTATAAATATTGACTGACTTGGTGACTCAGTGGTAGCGCTCCTGACTACTAATCCAAGAGTCGTGGGTTCGATCCCCAGCCAAGGTAAACATTTCTGTGATAAGCAGATTTGTTTGCTCTGGGTCTGGGTGTATTATATTATATCTGTAATCTATGTATTTAAACATATATGTATGTGTATATCAGTCTCTGGTTCCCATAATTCAGGAAATCCTAGTTTGGGGCTATATGACTGTGTGTGAATTGTTGTCCCGGATATTTATTTATTTAAAAAACACTCACCATTGGGAGGGCGCTCCTTAGGGTAGCAGATCCTGAAGAGCCCTCTCGTCCTGGTGAAGAAGTAGTACTTGTTGTTCAAGCTTTCGAGTATTTGCGAACTGCCTTGCGTGTTCTGGGAAACGTACGACTGGAACAAAATAAATAAATATTTAGTCATATTGAAAACGAAATAATAAGATTCAATGCATACATAAATGAATCTGCTATGCTAGCTAATGTGTACATTAAAGTAAATAATAATAATAATTTGAATACTGAGAAACCTGTACATACGTATGTTAGTTAAATATAATTTCAAGTCTATTCGATACATTAAGCAATTAAGAAACAAGTGGTAATTAAATCCAAAATCATTCACAGAAATGACTGGAGCTTTAAGTGTAATTTGTCGGTAGAACTCAAAAGCGTAATTCGTTTGGGAATCGGGATAAGGTAAGACCGACCGGACCCTCCCTACATTCTATTTTACGACTGTATAGGTGCTTATTATTTCTAAAAGATTTTATTTCTCATCTACATTACGGTGTCGGTACTTATGAACTTATGAGTATCTATAGAGGTTATGACTCCAAATTCTTACTTCCCTTGAAATGTAGCCTTTGCTCATAAAACAAAACAGCCTTCCCTAAGAAGATTATATTCGCAAAAAAAAAACATTTCTATAATGTTGATCAACTGAGTATGGGAAGATAAAAACTTTATCGCGTTTTGGTTATGGGTTTCTTGGGGAACGTTGTGCAGTTTCGTGACTCTACTTTTGAAGGGACTTATGATTTCGCAGTTATAACCTGCATAAAAATTCTTCGGTCGGTAACATCTAAAATATTTTGTGTCACTACCGCTGTGGTCACCTTCTTAGCATAAATAAACCAACCAACGGTACCTCAATTCGCAAGTTAAACCAGTTTTGGTTTCAATACCCGTTTGT
This sequence comes from Coleophora deauratella, assembly GCA_958295455.1. Taxonomy (NCBI): domain Eukaryota; kingdom Metazoa; phylum Arthropoda; class Insecta; order Lepidoptera; family Coleophoridae; genus Coleophora; species Coleophora deauratella. Next base: position 13,357,585 of record OY282397.1, on the reverse strand, counting down.
GTTGGTGTTTTGGCATTTATAATTTAAACAGGACAAGCCTTACACCTTTTAAAACCTATCACCTGATTGACTTCGCTGACTTTCAACACTCAACACTTAAAGAAATCATTGCACAAGTGCATAATATTAGCTGTATAGCTAGATGTAAGTATAGTCGTATTTTAAAATTGCGATTTAAGGAACCGGTTTTTTAAGTTATTTGAGTAATCAATCATATTATTATATGTGCATGTATTGTATTGTATATAGGTAAAACATTAATTAGGTACATTTGTACATAATATGTATTATGCTTAACCTATATAGAAAGCCAAGAAAGTAGAGCATACGATACCGCAAAATATTCAAATGTGATATGTATGGTCAAAATTTATCTCACTTATAAATGCGAAAGTATGGGTGTTTATTTGTTTGTTCCACTTTCACGCCGAGACTACTGAACGGATTTGAATGCTTGGTAGATAGATAGATAGATAAAGCACTCTGCTAACGCATAGGATACTTTTTATCCCGGAAAACTCTAAGGTTCCTGGAGGAAGCAACGTTTGTTGTGTTTCGCCGAGTGAGTGAGGGTACCGGAGGCCCAATCCCCCCTCCCCCTCCCCATTCCCCCATCCCCCATCCCATTTCAAAGGTCGGCAACGCGCTTGTGACTCCTCCGGTGTTGCGGGTGTCCATGGGCGGCGGTAATCGCTTACCATCAGGTGATCCGTCTGCTCGTTTGCCACCTATCACATAAAAAAAAAAAGGAATGAATAAAACTGTTTTTTTTACTTTGTCTCTAGATATTATCTCTGGAACCAATTCGCAACTTCACGCAGACGAAGTCGCTGGTGGAAGCTAGTTGATTAATAAACTCTCGCTCGCTTCCAAATTAATTGTGTATTTTGTGGTTACAGACACAGGTATAAAGTATAGTAAGGTAGAATGTAAGTTAGTTTGTAGTTGGAACTTCGAATAGCAGCAAATGACCGATATTTATGTTATCAAACTATTTTCCAAATACATATTATGTACAAGACCTTTTCTCGCACTAGGATGTGCTCGGATTTTGTTCATAGACAACCTGCATTCAAAACAGTACAGAGTACTACATAGGTATACCAATATAAATATATTGACAAAGCAATATGGAGTTGCGCACATATTTTTTCATTCTTTATAAAATGGCATTGTAATACGATATACTACTGATCATTGATCAATCACTTACGTATTAATATAGTAACATTTAAAATAGGACTGTCTATTGCCTAATACAATAGGTACAATGCCGATGATGCAATAACTAGGCTAACTCGGTGGCTCAGTGACTAGTGCTCCTTACTACTTAACTGCTCCGATTATTGTTGATTCGTTCCCACCCAAGGCAAACCAAACATTTAGGTATTTGATGAAAAGATCTGTGCGGTCTGCGACTTTGTGTGTCGGTGTATTATATTTATCAGTACATGTATTATATAAATGTATATCAATCTCTGGTTCTCATAATACAGAACAGAGAGTCCTAGTTTGGAGCCATATGACCGTGTTTGATTTGTCAATATTTTCTTTTTAAATAATAAACTCGAATGGGTTGAATTGTGACTCTCGTAACTCTCATATTAAAAGAGTATGAGGACCATCATAAAAACAAGCCAGGTTTGCCTAATTTCACTTGACTGGGCTCTCGCTCTTAGTAGTAGAGGATGTATTTACTACACATGTATACTACGCACCTACTAATCCCATCAACATAACATTATTAAGAAGTGAGTGACAATCAAAGACCATAAGAACTAGATTTATCGTTGATGAGAACTAAGAAAAAATCTCAAAGCCGGTTGAGTTAACTCTTTTTCCTACATTATAAAGTTACATAATTTCATGTTTTTCAGCGCTCAACTGATTATTATACCGAGATTGACTGGAATAAAGCATTGAATACCATGGCATGTTGTTTACGTCAACATGATAACCAGTTCTTACTTCCCAGAGGCGGGCGTAGTCCGGAGTCTAAAGAACTCCAGTCAAGGTATTCTATTCACTTACCTTAAGGAAAAGTTATATCAAAGAATAAAGCTAAATATTACTCTCGTGTTGTTAAGCCGATATAGCCTGGTACCTATTGTACCGAATAGGAATAGACTTAACTGCATTAAATGTATCTCTAACTTCAGAATTCATCAAGCAATTTTGGCTACAAGTTATAGACGTAACACGGACGGAGACATGAAATTATACAGGATGTAAGGAATAGGTTTCCGAACACTTTAAGGCTTGCTCAGTAGACGAAACTGAACAACTTTCCACAAGATCTTTTTTCAGGAGACGAAAAAAATATCGACTTCTCCATACAGAATTATAAACTTGATTGGATAGTTTGTATGGAGAAGCCATTTTTTTTTCATTTACTGAAAAAATTTAGTGTGGAAAGTTGTTCAGTTTCGTCTACTGAGCAAGCCCTTAAAGTTTTCGGAAACCTGTCCCTTACATCCTGTATAACATACGTATATACACCCGAAAAATATAAACATAAATACGAGTACCTTCCTACATATTATTACATAGGTGGTACTCTCCTTTTGGGCAGACCAGTTAAAACTAGAATTGAAAGTTATTAATATCATTTAGCGTTAAATTCCTTCATAACTATCACACGTATGATGACTTTGCTGATAATAGGTAGACTTTCGAAATTGAAAACTGAAGATGAGTTGGTAGCAATAGATATGATAAAATTCCATCCGACGCCACGGCCACACCTCATAGTCGATGTGGCCACAATATTTGCAGATAGATCACGCATGCTCACTCTGTGTAGATACTAGATACTGACTATAGACTATAGTCGCTATGTTGTGTGAGAATCTTGCAATAATAACATAAGTTTATGTTTTTGGACTTTTTGGAGTTAAATCTTAACACACGCTAACAATTCCCGAAACAAAAGTGTACAAGTTCCAAATGGTAGAAAAAAGTCAAAAGTCAAATCCTTTTTTTTTCAAGAAGATGCTGTACACATATTTTTAAATATATATTTTTTTTTTGTATAAGGTAGGCTAAAGTATCGATTTAAAATAATTTATACAGCATCTAAAATAAAAATAAAAATGAATTTTGACAAAAAGCAGTACCTAAGTACTTACTAACAGAAAACGCACACATAGTCTACAATATTCTTCTTATCTATGACACCACCTGGGAGCGTGCTCGAAGTGTTGCCGAGTCGGTCCTCAAACAAATAATGCATTGGCTTTCCATTAATCTTCTTACTTTAAACCTGGATAAAACCAAGTTTATTCGATTTTCCATCTCAAAAAACCCCAAGCCTCCATTAGACTCTAGTATACTCAGAGCCCACACATGTAAAAACGGACACGAAAGCTGCTGTTCTTGTTATAGCTTGACCAGGGTTGAAAATATAAGATATTTAGGGGTTCACTTAGATGAGAAACTAGACTGGAAACCCCATATAGAAAACCTAATTCCGCGGGTCAGACGACTAATATATGTATTCAAAAATCTACGCAACTCAGCTGATTCTGAAATTCTTTTCACTGTCTACTCCGGTCTTTGTTTATCAATACTAACCTATTGTATAACTGCATGGGGTTGTGCCTCAAAGACGCTATTTCTGTCTTTGGAAAGAGCCCAGAGGGCAGTGCTTAAAACCATAACCTTTAAGCCTCGCTTTTATCCAACGGCCACCCTCTATTCTGAATGTCAAGTCCTAACTGTCCGACAAATTTACATTTCGCGTTCGATACTACGGTTACATGCACGATTGCCCTTTGACGACACTATTTCAAAAAAACGTATCACTATGCCTGTCATCCCAAGTGTAAAATGCAGAACCTCTTTTGCTAGAAATCAGTCTAGAGCCTCAAGCTCAAGACTTTATAACTGCCTGAACAGACATATCTCTATCTACAGCCTCACTAGATGGGAAATAAAATGCAAGACCCAAAAGTGGCTTATGAATCTATCTTATGAGGCCACAGAGAAACTCCTTAGTGTGACCTCCTAGCTTTAATTCTATTCTACCTCCTTTTCCTCAATCACACAAAAATTGCCGCGCATACACACACACACACACACACACACACACACACACACACACACACACACACACACACACACACACACGACACTCATACACGGACACACACATCTACTAATGATCCTAATATATAAGTATTCCTAGTATATTATTATTTTGTTAATGGGTCAAACCGTGATTATATATTATTGGGTTGTATTATTCTACCGTCTCATGCTGTAGGAGGAATGACTGTTTTCTAAAATACAGGTTTAACCTAGTTTAGAAGACAGGAGTCTACCAATGAAGGTATAGATAATAAGTAGTACAACCTATCCTTAAGTGTCTAATTAGATCACTGTATGTATTCTTATCTACTTATAAGATGTTTTAGAATAAATAAATTATTATTATTATTATTATTATTATTATTGATTATCCTTCCTTGTCTTCTAGATTTAATTGGTTAACATGTAGTAGTCCTCATCTACGTTTGACCCACTCGCACGTAGTTTAGCGCCATAAGAGAAAAAGAGACAGCTAGGTACTCTCCCACCTCGGCGCCATTGCATGGTCCAAGCCTCATTCGTTTTCGTGCGCGCACGGCTACCGCACGTGGTAAAAAATATTTCTTAAAAAGTTCGTTAATTATTTGAATTTAACAAGTGTGCAAAAATGTGCTTAGAAGAAAATAAATCCTTACGTTACTTTTAGATAAGGAGATTATGTGGAAAGGAAATACGAAAATCATTTTTTTTAAAAAACAAGTGCAGTGAAAGTTATTTTTATTTAAACATGATGGGAGAATATCAAATAATTTTATTTTGCTTCGAGTCAACGCGAGACGTTGACCAATAGCTATTTTTGCTTCGAGTCAATGCGGGACATTGACCAATAGCCAGTTTTGCTTCGAGTCAATGCGAGACATTGACCAATAGCCAGTTTTGCTTCGAGTCAATGCGAGACATTGACCAATAGCTACTTTTATTAGAGTTAATGCGAGACATTAACCACACTATAATATTCCTGTTTCGTATGAACTGGAATCACCAGCTTTCTAATGCTTATGCGGCTGCTCTATCAACCCTCGCTCGCCGCCACAGGTGAAGCGTTGGCAGCATCGTGGCTCATATCACTGCACTGCCACCAACAGCCACCGCCGCTTATGCAGCTGACAACGATGCTGAAAAATCGACAACGACGATGGACGGATTACCTCCCGAAACCTCCCCAACGGCGCTGCTGTAACCGCCGTCCGCCAAAACCGCTGCCGGCGCCGCCACCAAAACTGCCGCCGCCTACAGGTGATATGTACCATAAGCACCATCACGTCTATTTAATCTTCCGGCACATATCCACCGCCATCGTGCGTTTATACTGATGCCTACTATCCGCAGTTGAGATTCCTTCTAGTGTTTCCAAACGCGTGTGTTATTATTTCAAAACCAACCTCGAGAAGGACGGTCTATTTAAAAAATAAAAATAAAAATTCTCGAGTTTGTCATCCGACAATAACTCCAGAAATTGAGGCGATGCTGAACTATTAATCTAAGATGGAGCCAAAAATAGGGATATTATAGCTATTTTTCTTAACCATAACCTTGCGGTTATGTCCAATACCTACCGCTAACCTGATTTATTGAAACAACAGACATCCTGTCATTTCAGTTTATATAACTGATTGAATGAATGATGAAACACCCGACCGATTTCGGTCATGAGTCATGGCGACCACTTCGACTCCTAGTAGACTTGTTGACTGTGGGGCGCCCGAAAATAGCTAATATAGCCAATCTTCGCGGCAAACCCCCGTGCACAGTGCAGTTTAATTAAGTAATATACCAGCCTTTTATTTATTTCTTCATCATATTATAAAATACTTATCTGCGAGTAATAGTGTTCTGTGATACTTATACACTGCAATCGAAAGGGAGACATTTATTCGGTGTTGTGTTCGGTGGTTTTGTGAAGATGTCAAAGGGCATATACAAAAAGTTAAAAGAATTGAGTTGCATCGGATAGCGAGCAGGGAGATACGTATGTATGTATGTGCCACTGCCGCTCAGCCAGCCCAAATGCAACCCGTCGCGTCGCCGCCGCGCCGACGACGCGCTGCCGCCCCCGCGCTGGCGCGCTGACCGATCGCTGCGAAGCGCACCCTCCGCAGCTCAGCCGCATTTTAAGGTAGCGGGTAGATGGAAATATTTTATGGATGCATAAAAAGGTATTGTTTGGTATAACTAGACCATTTACACAAAATATTGAGATAAAGACTCTCATTACCCCAGATGAATTTTTTGGCCCTGGACAAGTCGTGGCCAAAATATGGTATATTTTTGATCAAAATTGTAAAAGTTAACGCAGCAACCCTATGAAAAACTCTTTGCTTCGAGTATTATTTTTATAATCCATAAAAGTGAAGACGAGTTTAATTTATACTGGATTTAAAATGTTAATCAAATTTTGAATATTGATAATTTGAAATCTATTTTATCGTACCTACATAGTTGCCCAGGGCAGTTACATGGTAAAAGCAATAAATAAAATAGGCCGATATCCTCGTGCTCATGCACGATTTTATCTTACTTAAAACACTTTTTTCTATATAAGTACTTGTGTTTTACCTTTCAGCCTGTGCTCAACTTTTATAGGACTATAGTCCTATGAACACTATAGTGTTTATTAACTTTATGAACAGATTCAGGAGTTTTTTCAATCTGTTTTTACTATATTATTCTATGTTATTCTTCTTTTCGGTCGATAACAAACCTAAATAGTCTCGGCCCAAAATTCAGCCACGCGAATTGCACTGTCCGTGGCACTCATTAGATCTGCCTGCCTGCAGTTATCTGGGCATGCAGGGCACGACGTCAAATACTCCATTGTTTGGGGAACTACGCCACACTTAAACTCCACGCCAACACAAAACTTGGAACCATCTGAGGATGTTATCACCATTATATTATTATCTTATTGAGAGGTGTTAAACTTAACACCAAATATATTTTAAATCAACGAATTAAATTGTATGTACAATATTGTACAAATTAATTCTTTTAAATAATTAATTGATAGAAACCAGTTCGGTATACGATTCAAAACCCTTTCGATTTACAGTTACCATAACTGACAAGTAATCGTTAATAATCATAATAATAAAAATAAAAGTATTTTATAAAATAAGGTTTTCTGTACCTTATACTTAAAAATTGTCTTTTTGTACCTAGCTTCTGCTACTTACACGAAACTTGCAATGACAGCGTTTCGGGAAGTATTAATTATAATAAATACATATACCTACGTTATTTTTTCTTATGAAGCCATGTCTTCAGTCTAGATGACAATGATTCATAGGTGTGCCTGTTTTTAAGTTTAATGCAGGTTAAGTCTTAATAAAGCTGCCGCAATCACCAGATAAGAAAAACAACAATGTTTGATGGGTGAAATCTGTGAATTCTTAGATGGTGGATAATCAAAATTTTGACTTTGCATAATCAAAATTTTTGTTGATGCCTCCACAGCACACTGGAGATGTCCTTGTGAGGATGGTGAAAATTATTTATTGGCATTGTTTAAGATCGCCTATAATCAAAATATACATTAAAAAAGATTTATATATGTTGAATGAATTAAAAATGAAAAATGTGAACATCAGCGAATTTTGCAAAAACAAAATTATTATAAGTCATAGCTTACGTGAAACTTCTGGTATATTTTGAACTAAATTATTTACAATTGAAAGTTTATTAACCGCGATATACTTTCGTGACTATGTAAAATTACAGCAATTTTTTTCTCTATAAACCAAACAGGTAGTTTTTTTACGTAAACACACAACAAAAGGACGAGCAATTAAAATGTTAAAAAGTTGTGACAATAGAATACTATTGCTGGTATTGACAATAGAATACATATAAAACTTACTGAAATTACCGTTATCGATACAGTTTAGATAAATATACTAAACATGTTTTCTACTGCATTCCAAAACTTATTAAATAAGCTTATCCAGCCTAAAATAATAATTTTAACTTAAAGAATAAATACAAAATGTAATAAGTACATTTCTACATCTTTGTAATGTTTTCCGTTTATTTGTGTAACTATCTTCAACGGTTCCCACTTTTTCCAATTATTATGAACTTCATATTATTATTTCGAAATTATGACTTATTATGTAATAAGTCTTAAAAAAAATGCAGCTCAAGCTACTACCGTTTTCATACCTGACGTAGGGTCAGTTATGAAATCAGAATTTATCTATATTTTATTTCTTATAAGTGAACCTGAAACTTATATTTTCAAATATTGTCTCAAATATTTACTTATTCATTCGTATAAGGAACGAACAAATGCATATCGTCAGTGCTGGATATAAAATTCCTATCACTGGTCGATAATACCAAGTTTCGGTTCACGTCTAGCTTTAAACAGTGGGGGAATATTATCGATCAGGAGTATAGATTCGTTGGTTTGTTCACGGCTCATCCCCATTGCGGGTATACCTATAGTTATTCGGGTTTATTTTGTGCTACATTTTTTGTCAAATTACCTAAAAATGAATTTCAGATGTTCAATGTGAATTATTCAAGCAGTACATGAAAGATGTATAGGTTAAAACCATATTTGTTAAAATACGATAGGTACATAGTGTAATTAAGGTACCAGAATATCGTATTAGATTACCATCTTAGCAGTTCTTTGGACTTAGAACAGATGTTCCAAATAGCTAAAAGGATGGAAATGTCAAACAGGTTCCCTATGCATCGACGTCGGTTCCCAACGACGCTGCATATACCTTTCATAAAACACTATCGTCTATCGCTGCACTTATGCTAAGTGTAACCTCATCACTCAGAACCTAACGTCAAGTTCAACTAACAATCACATTTATAAAATTGAACAAGATTTAATTTTATTTTCATATTGTTTATTTGATAACCTTCTAGGAAGTGTTATTTTTTAATAATTTATTGTGTACACAAAATGGGCATAATATAAAAGCTTACCATCAAATATACGCAAGAGGTGCAACTTGTTTCTAAAAGAAATTTTAATTGAATTACAGTTATAAAATCTCTCAGATTATATTTTATTGCAATAATTCTCATACCTATTACCTACAACATTGTTAGTCTCTCTAAACATCTACATGTTAACCAATTAAATCTAGAAGACAAGGAAGGATAATTAGATGATCAAACGAACTTACCTCAAGTGAAGTTCGATCTTAATTATCCTTCCTTGTCGGAGAGATTTAAGGTCCCTCCCTGCACAATACTAAGATGCTAGTATTAAAACCCCTAATACCAGTGTTGTAGTATGTAGGTTGCCTTTTTTATTCTCTAAAATGAATGAGGCTTGGACCATGCAATGGCGCCGAGGTGGGAGAGTACCTAGCTGTCTCTTTTTCTCTTATGGCGCTAAACTACGTGCGAGTGGGTCAAACGTAGATGAGGACTACTACATGTTAACCAATTAAATCTCTCCGACAAGGAAGGATAATTAAGATCGAACTTCACTTGAGGTAAGTTCGTTTGATCATCTAATTATAGAGACTTGAAAATTGGAACACAGGTTGATTGAGTGGGGGAGAACTGAGGAAGGATTTAAATATCTATCCTGTAAGGTGTTAAAGTTTGAATGTTTTTTTTTAATATTTTCAAATACCTATTGGAAATCCACGCACACAAAGTTAGCGAGCTCACTAGTAAGCAATTATACATAACTTGAAATACCTAGCAAAATCTTATGTATAGTCCTTTTCAATACAATACATGTAGTAATCATTACACCACCAAGCTTTTTAAATTCACTTGAAATACATTTTTTTAATGTTAAAAACCTTCAAAACAATGTCCAAATCTCTGCAAATTGAACACGATTTTTAAATAGTTAACATGTAATATATCCAATGTCTATCACGTCATGTCTTGCCTGTTTTGTTCGTATGTTTTTTTTTATTGCAATTCAAAAAAAACTCTTATAATACCTATGTAATACAATAATTTTATGATTAAGAGTTTTTGCATGACCCCTACCTACAATATAATATCGATCGTATTTCCTTCGATCGTTAAAAATATATATGTATATAATTTTTAAATATAATATATTTGAAAGACAAGAAGACTTCATATATCTTTTAATTTAGAAATATAAATTATAACTAAATACATACATCTAACGATAACAAAAAAGGCCATTTTCTAATTACTACACATTTCTATAAATTAAATACTGCATTATGTTTTAGAAGGTACAGCATACATACATACATACAAATAAGTCTTAAATAAAATAATAAAGAATATATATAAAATATTACAAAGCAAAAAATGTGTTAGAAAGTAAAAAAATATTAATTTTGCGACTACATTTTTTAAATTGTACCAAATTATGAAGAGCGTAAAACAAAGTCTAGTTAATACGGAAGTAGCAAATGTGCGCAGTATTAGTATTTGTATAGATCTCCTTGGTTAAACAAAGGGTGACCAAATGATCAATCCTCACAGCCAGCGAAGCGAAGCGAGACGTTCCTTCAACCCAGGCCAGGTTCAGCGGTCTTCGTTTTTATCAACTATTGAATATCGACTGTATTGGGTACATCGGCGGTAGCGATGGGAAAGTTCAATAAAAGTCTATAGAAAAAGCCTTATACCTTTATCAATAAAGGTCAAAGTTAGTTTTACATAGGTAAATGGATAGGGCTAGAGGCGATGTGTTTTGTACAAACAATTTAGATTAAAATATTAACTATTGTTGCCTTTTCAAATAAAAATGAAAACTCAATAAAAAATAACGTTATAAAAAGCAAAATATGGAAGTACATACATAGCTCAGATTCGCAGGTTGACTGACTGAAAGGAAGTATGCTCGAGAAGCTCTCATTTTCTGTGTCTGGAGATTGTGAAAAGAATCTATATTTTCACACTCAAGATAATTAGAATATCAGCAGGGTAATAATTATTTGTTTTGAACTGGCAAGATTTGTATCTATAGGTATTTTATTTTAGTTTTATAATAATTTATCTCGACTACGTTTATACATACATTACTAATGCAGTTACTATAAACGTAAAATTAAACTGTCTAATTTAATCGCTTTGCATTGCGTGTTGATTTTATTTCTCGACTCGATACAGCTAATTTAATTATTCATAAAAAGTATATACATTCCGCGGATTTATTGTTTTAACCTGGAAATGGTTTCCATCCTGCATTTCTTCATGAATAGCTAACTGTCCCGATAATAAATGGCTCACATTAAACTGTGTTAAAAAGTTATTATACGTTCCAATGTTTTTGTGCTATACAAGCTAAATAGTTGACAATTCTACTTCCGCGCTAAGTAAACAAAGTCATTTATTATATCATACCAAGTTAAAAATCCTCACAATACATATGAATCAGTGTCTGCTTCAAGATGTTTTGTTCCATCATCGCGTCTATAGGATTATTTACAGTTCAAGAACATTTTACGCTAATGTAGCCACATTGTATCGCTCAGTATGGACCCATCTTAGTAATAAACACATCGACGATTACCAAGTCCGTAAAAATAAACACACGTACGGACTTCCTTTCAGTTTTAGTTTTACCAAACTTTCTACGCCATCTTCGTCTGAACACACATCGCATCACTAATTGTTATAGCTGGCTGTATGGCGACTGCTGGCCTGGGTAATGTTAGCCACTCAACTTCGCAAATCCACATCACTTTCGCTTCGGCAACATTAAACATAAAACAAGTCTTCACGTCACGACCAAACATCGGCGTTAAACGTGATCGCTAATATTTTTGTAAGGTGAAATTGGTAAGCGTAGATCATTGTCTGAACGGCGAAGAGTAATAAATAATCATTCATTAATGAAAAGCGAAAAGGAAACAATAGTTCACCAGTCACGATCGATATGGCATGTTAAGCAGAACATGACGAGATTTAAAAAAAGATTTCACATCTTTCAGGAATAATGTTACTATCATAATTGAATATAAAAAATAAAACCCAATTGCTTAAATTACCTATTTAGATAAGTATCTTAAGACACCTACACTGAAAAAAATCATGGCTAAATAAGTTACAATCTTGCTTGATTGAAAAAAATGTAACGAAATCATTCAAGGAAATATCAAAAACAATAATTGACGGTTTCTTACCACAATAAAGCTGAAATGATTGAACGTTTATCAAATTAAAAGTGCTGAATTTAATAAGTTTACTTTATTCATGTCGAGGCATAGTCAGTTCTATCATCAACTTATTTAGATCCATCAAGTTGCTTTATTATTACTACACATCACACTTAGTTCATCCAATAAAATATTATAAAATAATGATTAGAATTGATTAAGCCGACAATTACATTGGAAATTGGAATGTACTATGTATGCTTGTTTCGTTTCTCAATCAAGAAGGCTTGATTCCCGGAATCACAAAACTTTGTGCGCTCGTATATAAACAAGTGACTTGATAATATTAAACATTTTTTTGATGTATATTAACAATTATTTTTTTCAGTGTAGAGAACTAACGTAACAACACCTCGTATTCGAAAAACGTAACTCTCCATTTGAGGCAATCGCGTAATAACAATAACGTTTATATTTGTCGTAAGTATAAAGTTTCTATGAATAGTAAGTCTGGGGAGAGTGCATCTTTGAACCATTACCATAATAGGTCTAATGACCTCTAGCTTATATTAAAATTAATATTTCAGGTTATACTGTCTATAACGTAGGTAGTTTACTATAATATCTGTGGTATTACTGTATATTTATGCAAATTATTTGCCTTGTAGAAATGTGCATATTTTTATCAAATGTTTAGGGAGCAACCAACTCAACGGCGGCGATTTAAATAGAAATAACTGTGCTTATGTGTATTTGCAAACAGGTGATACAAAATATGGAAATATTTAGTATAATACATTTATACTAAAGTAATTTTCATTCTATAAAGAATGAGCCCACTAATGAAAAAAATGTATATAAGGCAAGAAGCATACATTTTCTCATTTTCTTCTAATTATGCTTGCAATTTAATACATGTTTCACACAGTTTCAACAAAATTTAAAGCAATTTCATCTTACATGTTTTTTTTAAACGGTCTTATTTTCTACCCTAATACAAAGTTATTACCACTCGGACTTGTAAACTCATCGTGAGACGATTCATTACGCAATTTATCTCTTCTGTGCTACTGTACGTATAACATTAATTCTAGGATTGTATAAAAAATAGCTTAACAATGTATTTAAGTTTACTTATATAATTTAAGGTATTTGTCTTAAGAAACGAAAGTTAAATTGAACTCCAAGGCCAAAATTTCAAATTTCCTTAAAACAAGGCTTCGCAGCATACATCAGCGAAGCAATGCGCGAGCGCCGTTCGACGCGTCTCCTCGTCTCGTTCACCTTGCAATGCCGACAAGGTATTCACCCCGCCAGTTAAACCAGCTACAATGAGGGTACCTCTCTTTCTTCCAATACAGGGATACTGTAGGAAGGAAAAGGACTGACAATATTACCTTCCCTGTACTATATTAACTATAGATAGGTTGTGTGTTGGTTAGTGCGTGATAGTGCATAGATTTTGCACCAAGCTATGCGAGATCATGACCATGGGTTTTGTTCGGTCATCTAGAATAGTGTAATAAATATTCCCAACCCATAAATATTTCATAAAAAAGCTTGTACGGAACATGATCGTAACATAAGCAAGTAAGGAAGATGAAGTTTTCAATGCAGATATGCTGTTTACGAGTTATCGCTAACAAGATTGGTACTAATTCCGGAGAGCCTAATAATTTAAACATAATTTCTTAATAGAAAAGAAAATAAAAATACTAGCTGTTTTATTTGAAGCAGGTTCTTTTGAATTTAAAAAGGAGTTGCTTTAAAAGTAACCTGTTATTATTTATTTTTTGTCTGTTTTATACCAGACGCTTTTCTGAACCTGTGGCGGTACAAAAATAGCACAATGCCCGATGGGTAGCCACCTGCCCATGTCATAATACTTATAAAATGGTATCATCTGCCGAGTAATAGTATGGTTTGATCATACCACTTTTCCATAACATTTTTACGGATCGCTGTAATTAAATACTCTTTTTTGTTTTGGAAAGGGATGGGAATGTTATACAATATATTTGGTGGACGTAGACTTAACCAGAAAGGATAAAAAGACCACAGAAGCTGGACGGTATATAAATAAAGTCCTCTTGTTTTACTTAAATTCAATTTCAACCAGTAAAGGTTTTTGAAAATGAGCTGTTATTTTAAGGTGGATTTCTACGGGTTTGTATTTTGTAAATGACACAAATTGTTCCAAAATTTTACTAAAACTACAAAAAAATGGCTCTTCATACACATCGCATAATAATATTCATTTTTTTTTAAATGTTCAAATGAAACTTGTCCAGTTTAACAAATATTGGCCCCACCTTGAAGTAACCTAACTCATAGCGTCTCTACTGCTGAGGCACAGGTCTTTCCCCGTATGTAATGTTAGATTGGAAGTGGTAGGTCCTTAATATAGGACCTTAATATGCAAAGTCCGCCTGGGTAGATACTACTGCTCGCTCTATACCTGCCGCCAACCGCCAAGCAGCGCTTTCGGTAGGTGGCGCGATATAGCCAGCTCAATTACCGGCATAACAGACAACATTCATTGCATCTTAGCCCTCAAGGATAGGCAAGGTGATAACCCTTATGTCTGAGGTTACAGATGCTCATAGGCTGCGGTAGTTATTCTATCTTGTGGGCCGTCAGTCTTTTGCCACCAAACACAATAAAAAAACATCCACACACGGAAACAAACTCCGGATCGGTTGAGTACTCTACTGTTTTATAACTATCTACCAACTACTAATCTAATATATCAAACTACCATTCATTTAATATGTATCTACTACTTTAGGAACAGAAAACGCATTGCATCGTAATTTCGAGCGATTACTGGTTGCAATTGCCTTTGATAACTGTGCAGCGTGCAATATCCGACTGCAAACAAACTGCACACCAATCAATATAGGTAGGTAATTCAAAGTGCAACTTGTGCAAGTGATTCTACCAGTCTAACTGTTAATGCATGTCGTTACTACAAGTAATGAACCATGTATGGCAGGAAAATATCTAGGTATTATCGTAGTAGGCACGCATCTGGAAAATTTCCAAGAAAACATTTCTTTCCGTTTGCCCGTCCTTCAAACATTTTTGTATGGAAGCTAGCATAGTGCATAGCCGCTATCTGGATTGTAGTATTGAGAAAATGTTATAATATTTTTAGAGTACCGTAGTCCCTACAAAGAATCGTTATAAGATCGTTCTATTCTATTCATCAAAGAGCTAATACACTCTTTTGTTTCTATAACTGAAAGAAAACTTACACGCATAGATACAATAAAATGACCAATAATCACACTCTGATGATATTGCTTCTTCATATCTCTAATCTCCTCACATTTCTGTGGAATTATGAAAGTAGGATGGCAATAACAAAAAAACGGCGGAAGTCGTGAGAAGTGGGTGGGATCGTGCTAAGAAAGCAGGTTCTCGTGATATAATCACCCATTGTTAGTGACGTGACTGTGGTGACAGTTCCTGCTGAATACATTGGAATAACATTTTCATAGGCACGCACGATGCACGCACGGACCGACAAAGCATTAAAATCTTTGAGAAGGCGCTGTTGTGAGAAATTGATTGGGACCAAGTCTTATGGGTACAGAGATTTTTGTCCGAATAATGGAACTAACACTTTCGAACGAAACTGTGGCATCTTCTCAAGAAATTGAGTAATTCTTCCAAAATCCGGCATTTAACTGCTAGTCATCCGAGTTACTTTTTATCAAAAACGAAATTTGGTCCTAAAAATGTTTGGAATGGTAAAGGTAAGTGTAACAAGTTAACCTAGTAGTTTCAAAGAAATTCAAGGACTCAGCTTTAAGGTACGTAGATTTTGTATAACGAATGAACATATCCCTATTATTTATTACAAAATTCGAATATATTTGACTAACTGTTAATGCATGTCGTTACTACAAGTAATGAACCATGTATGGCAGGAAAATATCTAGGTATTATCGTAGTAGGCACGCATCTGGAAAATTTCCAAGAAAACATTTCTTTCCGTTTGCCCGTCCTTCAAACATTTTTGTATGGAAGCTAGCATAGTGCATAGCCGCTATCTGGATTGTAGTATTGAGAAAATGTTATAATATTTTTAGAGTACCGTAGTCCCTACAAAGAATCGTTATAAGATCGTTCTATTCTATTCATCAAAGAGCTAATACACTCTTTTGTTTCTATAACTGAAAGAAAACTTACACGCATAGATACAATAAAATGACCAATAATCACACTCTGATGATATTGCTTCTTCATATCTCTAATCTCCTCACATTTCTGTGGAATTATGAAAGTAGGATGGCAATAACAAAAAAACGGCGGAAGTCGTGAGAAGTGGGTGGGATCGTGCTAAGAAAGCAGGTTCTCGTGATATAATCACCCATTGTTAGTGACGTGACTGTGGTGACAGTTCCTGCTGAATACATTGGAATAACATTTTCATAGGCACGCACGATGCACGCACGGACCGACAAAGCATTAAAATCTTTGAGAAGGCGCTGTTGTGAGAAATTGATTGGGACCAAGTCTTATGGGTACAAAATTTTTTGTCCGAATAATGGAACTAACACTTTCGAACGAAACTGTGGCATCTTCTCAAGAAATTTAGTAATTCTTCCAAAATCCGGCATTTAACTGCTAGTCATCCGAGTTACTTTTTATCAAAAACGAAATTTGGTCCTAAAAATGTTTGGAATGGTAAAGGTAAGTGTAACAAGTTAACCTAGTAGTTTCAAAGAAATTCAAGGACTCAGCTTTAAGGTACGTAGATTTTGTAGAACGAATGAACATATCCCTATTATTTATTACAAAATTCTAATATATTTGAGATATGTCATTCTTTTAGTTCAATAATCCTTTCTTCTATTTTTTACCTTTCACTGTGTATGTATAATCTGCTACATCCTAGAAAAGACGAACTCTACGTTTTTTCATGTTTTACTGAGCTTTATTTAAACTAACATGACATCCGCTCCGGCTCAGGTAACATAACAAACAACAGCGTCTATTTGAAGATATTTACTTTATCTTTTTGACCGTTTATTTTAAACTTTCTTTATCCATAACTAAAAGAAGTCTACGTAAGGTGTTAGTCTTTCTAACAAATTCATCATTTCATTCAGGGGCGCCGGGTTTCAGAAAGCTCGTGGGTGCCAGAAAAACTTTTAGGCGGTGCGAGATGGTGGGGTTCATATACAGAATATACAGAAGTTATGTTCTTTCGATACATTTATTTATTTGCTCGTAATTATGCTCTAGTACAAAGGTTACATTTAGACATAACCGTGCATACCTAGATATATATTTTTTTTACTTTGAAGAAACGAATTAAGTATTGTCATGCCAAAAAATGGAACTTGAGATTTTGATTGGGATCATGCGGTGCAGGGTTTCGACTTGAGAGTATTTGATGCCCTAAGAAATCCACGTCTGTGGGCCCTTTATCCACTAGTAAAGTCCACTATAGACTGGGCGCAGAAGAAGGAGAAATGGCGGGTTAAGTTTGGTAACGAGGGGGCTCGAGTAACAGATATGTTACGAAGTTCAGTTGCGTACCCAGATTTCAAAACAAAGAGGCAGGGTCCTTAAAAATTTTTAGATATTTTTTATAGTATTTGTTTTCGGCTAATCGTGTACAGCTAGGTTATATACTTATACATATATGTATTAAAAAAAATCCAATTTATCTTACAAAGCTCCTCAAATTGATAGAACTTTTGAACAGTTTTAGCTGTACTTTGCAGATCTGGTATTTTATAACGTTTCATCCAAAACCATCAGAGCTATTTTTGAGAAAAAAACAGACCTTTACAAATTTTGTTAAGAAAAAAAAAATAACGCTCCTTTGCAATACGTATTTCCTTCTTCACGAGGCAGCATGATTGATTGTCGTGTACATACAAAATTACGCGAGCGAAAAAGCGCGAAAATTGTTGTGTACCGGGCTAATTATACATGACCCACAAGAAGTTGTTCAAACTTTTTCAGACACCTTTGATTACAGGAATGTTGAGAACTCTGGCTGTGCAGATCAAGCCTCAAATTATTTAATTAATCATGTCAGTAGAGTAGATGAGGACATGACCTGGGCTCCGGTTACTCTTACAGAATTGACAAGGTTGGTTAGGCACATGAAATCCAAAAGGTCATTTGGATATGACGAAATACCGATCAAAATCATAAAAGACAATATTGACGTTTTAGCGGGTCCTCTAACACATTTTTTTAATCACTGCGCGGATTTGAACGTTTTTCCTCAGCAACTGAAAATAGCCAAGGTCTTACCGGTTCACAAAAAGGGTTCTACTACCAATCCAAAAAATTACAGACCTATTTCGTTACTCCCAACAATGTCAAAAATTTTTGAGAGAATACTTAAACAGAGACTGGTGTTACATCTCAATAGGAATTTAGTCATTAACAAACGGCAATATGGGTATCAAGAAGGCCTAGGTACGACAAACGCTATTGAAAATTTAGTAAATGATGTAGTTCTGAGATTAAATGAAAAGCGCAGAGTAGTTGGTTTATTCTTAGACCTTAACTCAGCGTTTGATCTAGTGGATCACTGTATTCTAATAAAAAAATTACATCACTATGGCATCAGAAATAATGTTCTGGAACTTTTTGAGTCATATTTAGCAAATAGGTCACAGTTCGTAGAAATTAAAGACATAAAAGGCAAGTATCAAAAAACACATAAGTCAAAGTTAACGCGCATTGAAAGGGGTGTACCTCAAGGTTCCATCTTGGGACCAATTCTATTTATTATATTTTTAAATGATCTAGTCAACTACATTTATAATGTTGTTAGTGAAGTTGAATTAACTGTTTATGCAGATGATACTAATGCAGTTATATCGGCAAATAATCAACAAGACTTAACCTCTAAGGTAAATAAAACTCTGAATGCTTTCCATGAATGGTTCAGAAACAATAACCTTAAACTGAACACTGATAAAACTAGTATTATTCTGTTTAGGACCACAGCACGAAATGACGATACCGTTAACATTGATATAGATGGACATAAGGTAGAGGAAGCTAAAGTAGTAAAGTTTTTGGGTATATACATAGATCAGTTCTTAAATTGGAAGCATGAATTAAACTCAATTGTAAATTGCATAAGTTCTGCGTGTTACGCCTTGAGAAGTCTTAGGGATGAGCTTACGACTGCGCAGTTAAAAGATATATATTATGCTCTCGTGGAGTCAAAGCTGCGATACAGTATAAAGTTCTGGGGGAATAGTTACCTTTACAATATGAGCAAAGCTTTTGTCATCCAAAAACGCGCACTAAGGACAATTGTAAGAATTCCTCAATGGGAATCTTGTAAAACTCACTTCCTCGAGCTAGAAATTCTCACTGCACCCTGCTTGTATTTAATGGTTTTACTTTGTGATTTCAAAAAGCATTTGTTGAATACGGAATCAAAAACAGACAGAGAAATACGTGAACACACTAGACGCAAAGACGTGCAACAGCAAATATTTCCAAGGCTAGACGTAGTAAAACATTCAGCTTGTTATCAGGCGCCAAATTTATTTAATAAACTACCCGTCACTTTAAAATCAGCTGCAACTTATGGGTTCTTTAAAAGCAAACTGCGGTCATTTTTAGTTCAGAAATGTTACTACTCTGTAAATGAATATATCCTGGATAAACACAACATCGAAATAATTTAAATTTATTTATATTTAATGTTTAATTCTTCTTTTATTTGCTTTTGTTGTTTACTAGTAATGATATGTTTAATAGTGATAGCTATATTTGAGACATTTACATGAATTTAAATTATTGACATTTTATTTTGTTTTATTTTAATTTTATTATTTCGTTATACTTAATTAATTAGTAATATTGTATTAATGTATTAATGTAAAATGAATTTCTCGTGAGCGTGACGTGTAATTGGTATTTTAATGAATATTTTTTCTTGTTAATACTTTTAGGAAATTTCAAACACAATTTATGATTGTTTATGAATAAATGAACTATGAACTATGAACTATAAGATACAGTAATCACTGATCAGTTTTATGTCTCTTCTCGTGGGTGCTCCGCACCCACTGTTTGAGTCTCGTGGGCGCGCCCAGGGGCGCGTAGTCGTCGCCCCTGATTTCATTAATGTTAACGACAGGTAAGTTGACGTTACCCATATCGTCGTCGTCGTCGTCCCCCCTCCTACAGAAGCACGGGTCTCTTCCCATACCTCGGGAGGGTTGGCCATACTCAACACATACAACACACAGCTACATTTTTGATAGTTAGATATTTCTCAAGATCATTTCTGACTTAGGCTGTTTAATGCATGAAGTTCTTCGGTCAAGTCGAGTTCACTACTATATATTTTTCTAAAGCGGACCAGACACTATCAGTAATAATGACAGTATTTTTACATCAGTATACTGACATTCCATCGTTTAGTATGCGTCAGACCATCATTCCAACCACTACACTGTCAGTATAATGTCAGTATATTACTTGAAAATACTGTCATTATTACTGATAGTGTCTGGTCCGCTTCATAAGTTGTTATGGCCACCATACATTTACAGCCAGTTTTAAAACCGTAATGGAAAAAAAAAACTCGAGAAATACGCTATCATTTAAAGACAGGAAAAATATGGGTGACTTTACATAAAACTCTCATAAAACATGGGGATAAAAAAAAATTCAAATATAGTCAGTTACAATAATTTCTTAAAAAATACTATATGTTTTGTAATTTTAGAATACATGTAGGAATGGTCAGTAATTTGGCATGTGTGTGTGTGGTGTGTTCACGTTCGCAACACACTCACACTCGTAGTAATAATAAGTATGTATTAGGTATAACGATACTACGTATACGTAACACGAAGATTCTCACAGATTTCGACACTTAAGCTTCACGATCGGTTTCTCTCTTAAGCTTTCCACTGCGTCACCGCCCGCTTCTAATGTGGATTTATGTCTTGTATAGATTATAAGTTTTGCTTCCTATCTGAGCCCGTAGTTAACGTCTCATTACTGAAGAGTGTGGTCCGTTTTTACCGGACTACTCGGGCGTAGGGTTTTTTAGTGTTGTATAATATAAATGTCCGTTTTACTGTTGTCTATTACCTTGTAGCTTAAACAGTTGAATGAATTTTGGAATAAGGGATGCTGTTCAGATCCAGATTGGTAAAAATTGTTAGTTATTATCATATCATTAACAACGTAAAGTTGTTAAAAATGATCTGTTTTACAATTGTTAAAAACTTTCAAAATTGAGTGATTTTTCTCTATCGATAACGATTCGCCGATCACCGCCTAATAGAAATGTAAAAATTCTTTCTAAGATCTGATCACTCCATTGTTTTGGCGTTCCTTAATAGGCGTTAACTAATAGTCAAAGAAAAAAGTCTTATAAATATGGTCCTATAATAATTATCTTAATCATAGGCTCTAAAATGTATGGCGGTAAAAGATGCTTTGAAGGACTAAAATCCCGTAAAATCTTAGGAAGCGGTGCCTTGACTTGACGTAATGAGAGCGAATGTATCTCGAAGGAAACTTCCTGGAAAGGCAGAAAAAGTTAAGAATATTTTGAAAAGCGGACCCAGGGTCAGGCCGATATAACGCTAGCAAGAAGAAGACCTAATGAACTAGCTGTTATCACGAAGTATGCATACTAGAACAAAAATAGGCACTCTATCACTACCTAGGTTACAAAATGGTCCCCAGAACAGACCTGACTAAACATATTACAAGTAATTTAATCATATTAACATTGAAATTAATCATTAGCTTGCATAATGCATTGATGCAATATTTCATGCATTGACTGCAATATTTTGAAACACATACAACAAACGAGTTAAATAATTCAAAGAAAAGACATCAACGTGAGCATCAGTGTCGACGAGATAATGCGTAAAGTTAAAGGTCTTTTAAAATTTGGTAAGGTTTGAAAGGCTTGGATGGGATAAAGCAAAAAACGCCATTGTCTGCAGGTAGACAGATTATGTAGGCAACAGGCAGACGAGTGCGGTGCAAGCGGAGTTTTACGAAGTCGCTTAAAAGTTTGAATCTCCGCAAAAAAACAAGCTTATTTCGAAGAAGTCGGAGCAAACATTTTCAATGAGACAAAAAGTGAGGCGAGCCTAATCTACCTAAACAAATTAACCGTGAGACGTTTCACTTTTTGCAAGATAGAAAATTTCCAAGGCAAGATGCGCTTAGTCTATCCTAATTTGATTAGGATAAGAATATTCCTACTTCAAAATACGAAAGTTACATTTTGTGCGCTAAAAACAATAGGTATTACCTCAACTTTTTTCTATGCTTTTATGCCATGAATGTTTATAATGACAATGAGAGACAAAGTTTCAAGCAATTGTTGCAAAGCAGGATAGGACATTTTACACGACTAGGTAGGTACCTTGGATGATGGTTATGGTTTTCGGATGTATGTTTGATAGAGTCTGTAACATGATCGATTTTTTTTTTAATCTTAGTTAGTTTATCAGAATCATTCTTAGCACATGTTATACAGATTGGGTTATTAATTACAGTATATTGGAAGCATGGATATGGGAAGAGTCCAGTATTAGTTAGTTAGAGGACTGTTATGAACTGCTAATGTGCCTAATGGATATTTTATCAGTAAAGGTGGAATGTACCCAATGTCTGCACGATTGGATACACAGGAGCCAATACGGAATACCATGCACAGTTACAGTTACGCACATATTAGTTCGTGCCATTAATATTCCGCTTATTTATGCTCAACATGTCTGCCTGTCTGCTTCGGCGCTGTAACGGTTCTATCACAAGGCCTCGAAAAATTGGTCTAATGATTTTGATTGGCGTGTTTTATTGCCTTTAATTAAAAATAATGTTAAGTACATATCCGTTAAAGACATTCAGGAGATTTTAAAATACTGCTATACCAACTCCTTGTTCATAAGATATTATTTTAGTTAGGATAAAATATGTAGTTTTTTTTTAATAAATGGAAACAGGTAAGATATATTTAGTAACTTATTTCTTTATACCTACCTACATAGACAGTGAAAAATTCTCTGGGAAATAAATCTAATAATTTTCAAAGTACCTTTATAAATAAATAAATAAATTAATTATTATAATATATTTTCCCTGAGTACCTATATGTATTAATTACGAACTTTTAGTGTTAACTTTAACGGTATAATATATATAATTTACTTTCCTTACACTAATTATAATTACCTAAGTACGAACTTTGTTAGTTAACTTTAACGGTACAGGGTAGGTTAGTTTCCGTTTAATTCACTGTTTAAAACAGATTTTAGATTTTTTTTCTGTAGGCAAATCTCTTAAATGCACTCTAATCCCTTATTTAAAGTAGGTAGGTATGCACCCATCTACTTACAAATTATAATAAAGACAAATAATCTCACCTGTATGTTACTCCGTTTAACTTCGATGTAAAGCCAGTTATCAGTGGAGAATGCTATTGCCATCAGTGCAGCAGCCACGATTGCTGTAATGGTCGCTATAGACAAAGTTACCGCTGAGCAAGGCATTTTTACAACCTTCCGACAGACCGAGAGACAGAAGAGCTAAGAAATAAGTAAAAATCACAAACACAACACTTTGTTTACTCCGATATAGTTCACCTATACAGCATTTTCGAAGCACTCAACGGGGCGGAGAACACGACAGCACACTCACAATTTATTGAAACTCATATAAATGCGGTCATCGCCAGAGCGTACCGAGTTCGCGGGCGAGACTTGCTTTGCCTACTTCGTCACGTCGTGGACTTGCCTCGCCACTCGCCTTGCCGCTCTCTTGCGGATGTGAAACTTTCGAAAGCGAACCAACTCCGCCAAGTGGCGGGAATGTAAATTAAAAACCGGTTGCTGTGATACCAGAATATATCTCTTGGTAGCACTAGCACGATGTATGTAGTAGTTAGTAGTTTTTGATCATGGATTATGGTATCACTTAGGAATGCGCAGTGGGGCGGGGTGCGTTCAAAAGCGTTGTTTATTTCTGTTTATTTCCTCATCCTCCTTGTCATTTTGGACTTTTATTTTCTAATTTGCCTCAAAAAGTGCCCCCCGCACTTAAAATTAATTAACTTACGAAATGAAATGAAATCTATGTATGCAGTTTAAAAAATTGCGTATAATTTTTTTTTAAATATTATCATAATTTATTAGACTTTAGACGGATATCACACTGGTGCGGAAATCGGACGGGAGTCCGGACCGACGAAATTCGCATGCGGTAGCGGAAAGAATATTTACACAGATACTAGTTTTTGTTTGTAACAAGGGTCATTTCGTGAACCCCCGCCGCGCCCCGCACTCATCAGCCTCCTCGTGACTAAATTCAAAATCATTTATTTCTTTACGTAGGTACACCTCTTCGTTTGGATGTGAACACATGTGACAGAAATGGCAACATCAATCAGTTCGGATATCTCCTACGTCATTGGTTCGGATAGGCACACATGTGACAGAAACATATGTATCATACTACTAAGTTTATAAGTGTGTTCTAATAGATTATTTCATTCATGGGGAAGAAAACTGACAAAGCTCGCCGATAGAGGCGCTGATATCGCTTGACTCATACTAACTGTCAAAACGTATAGAAAAAATTGTTTACGTGAATTAAACATAAGATTATTTAAAAAATGCCGAGTTGTGTGGCGATTGGTTGCAATAATAATGGAAATCATTAATTTCCTAAACATTCTCGGATAAAGAAGACGTGGGAAAAGTTACGTTTTCAGTTATGTACTTTTCAACTTTGCCTTTAATTGAGGAACAGTCCAAGTCATTTTCCATTTACCACTTTTACAGAAAAGAAAACTAATTTATAACACTTCAATAATAAAAAACACGGAACTACTTCAAAGTTGTTATGAGTCAAGCGTCCGTAGCGCCATCTGCAAATAGCTTTGCGTTTTCTTCCCCATTCCTTATGAAGTTTTTAGTATTGTATGAAAACTCGCTAGATATCCTAAATTTTGACGTATAATACTACCCTGTTTTCATAGACAACATTTGTTAAATACAGTTTTGGAAATTGCCATTATGTTTACAATGGAGAAGAAGAAGAATGTTCGCGATTTTTAATTCGAGAATATAAAATACTTTGCTTGAAATTGTATAAAACTGTTGATTGATTTCAAATAAGTATATACATCTTAGTTTGTTTTTATAATTTCAAGCCATAAGTGAACTTAGTTTAAAAAAAACACGTTGGAGTGAGCAGAGGTAGTTTTTCCTTGTTGTTTGTTTTCATTTACAAAATAAAATAGAACAACAGATGTTTGATATTATACTTCATTCCAATCAAAAAAAAGCAAAAGGTAAACAAACATAGTATGCAGATGACATTGACATGTGTCAGTTCCATAGTAAGTTTGTTTACGTTTTGCTTTTTTTTGATTGGAATGAACCATGTCTGTGACTGTTCATATAAAACAGACTTTCAACTTTTTTTAAATTTTTATTTTGTGACTGTGGCTACAAAACTTCTGGAGTGTTTTTTTTTTAAATTAGGCAATTTCGCAAATGGCGTTGCCATGACAGTTGTATTGTCCGCGCGTCCAGAGTCATTTTGCTGGAGAAATATTCCAAATGTCATTATGATTAAAATAATCTACAGTCCTCTAGTATCCTCTTGTAAAAATACAGCGTTTTATATGTTTCTTAAAGAGCATCTAACATATTTGTATGGTAGGAGCCTGGTATACCTAAAGTCACCCATCCGGGCCCCACTATGGGAAACTAAATATACCTATGTCTTGCTCGCTCAAGCTGACTACGAGGATAGTTTTCATCACCCGTTAGCGAAAGTTCTCTTCTTTGAAGTCGTTCCAAAACCAAGGTAGGGTGAGGTAGAATTTAACTCGGAGAAATGAAAGAGACGTAGCAATTTGAGAAAGAGAAAAAAATATGATTTTGGAACGCTTGCGAGTGATTCCAGAGTGACAGGGTAACAAAAGTCATAGTATTCTGTCTTATTTATGGCTTTAACACCTTCGCAGATACAAGCAATCGTATTTCAAAATAATTCCGAAGATAAAATGTTTGTATGTCTTAGTCTGTTTGACATTGACGTGGGAGAGCCATGCTTCGGCACGAATGGGCCGGCTCGACCGGAGTGATACCACGGCCTCACAGAAAACCGGCGGCGTGAAGCAACGTTTGTTGTGTTTCGCCGAGTGAGTGAGGGTACCGGAGGCCCAATCCCCCCTCCCCCTCCCCATTCCCCCATCCCCCATCCCATTTCAAAGGTCGGCAACGCGCTTGTGACTCCTCCAGTGTTGCGGGTGTCCATGGGCGGCGCGGCGGTAATCGCTTACCATCAGGTGATCCGTCTGCTCGTTTGCCTATCACATAAAAAAAAAAAAAAAAAAAAATTGACTACGAACTTCCCGCCGAATAAACTGTCAGGCGAATTTTAACGGTAATCAAAAATCGCACTTGTCAGAGTGAAAATCGCATTCACGAAGTTCCAAAATCCCGACGGAGAGCTGTCGGGCGATCATTCGGTTACCCTCGGTTTCACTCGGCTCGGTTTTGGAACGATTTAGGGTAAAATTCGCATCACCCGAGTGAAATCTTTGGTATTGGAACGCAACCTTTGTTTTGACAGCTTTGTTTGACAGTGACATAAGTGACAGATACATGGTACAGAACAGAATAGATGTTTGTGTGACTTTTTGGCGGGAACTCGCAGCAAGAGTTTGTAATTTTTGTTTTATTATCCGAAAAAATAGATATCGTGGTTTTTAATGCATAATATTGATAGTGTATTATTCAATAAAGTGCCATTTAAGTGTCTAATATGTAGGATAATGAAATAAAAGTGTGTAGACTGTGTTTCGAGTGCTCTCAAAAAGTCCATGAAATCTTCATCAAAAGTGCTATCATTTTGTTGAAGAATAGAGAAAAAGTTAAAGACGACAGAAATTGATAAATGAGAACTCAAATGAAATAGAAAAATAGTTAGAGAAGAGCAAACTACGTAAGAATAGGCTGTATGGCCAGAGAAGCCTTTGCCTTTTCCTTGCAAAAGCAGGAAAGAACCAAACAAAAAAAAAAAAAAGATGTTTGTGTTGGATTCTTGAATTTTCTGTTTACTTTTTAATATTTTCAGTTTATAAAAGTGCAAATCGGTATATAGGATAAAATGTCTGACAAGTACGACGAGGTTTTAACATCCATTTTGGTAAATGAGAAATCCATTCTAGGGTTTTTATCTGCAATATTCAACTTTTTAGCGCGTCGGTAAGTTTTTGGTTCTACTTTCTTCACTTTTTAATCAGTCTTTTCTATTCTTTCGCATTTTTAACTAAAATTTCAGTACGGACTTCTACTATGTTCCAACGGAGCCACAGGAAAACATGGGCTTTCCGCCAGGAGTGGCCGAGGAGCTCGTCATAAAAGTACTGCGCTCTTGCGATCCGAAGAGCTGGAAGCCGCTAAATGGAGGTAGAAAACCAGTAGATGTTAACAACGAGATCATGTGCTCTACTGTTGCTCAGGAAGTCGAGGTAGTCACTGAAGATGACACCATAGACACTGGAGCCATAGATGAAGTAGAAGATAATGTTAACCAACCACCTGAAGCTGGACCTGCTACTTCTTCAGCGAGTTTAGGTTTAGCTACCAAACCTGATGACACACAAGCAGATGACAAGGAAGACTATGTGCCTCCACCTCTTCCAACACAAAGAAACAGCGAAACCTATAATGGATCTGAAACTGAACACTATCTATGGTCGCAAACTATCATGGATCTTGGTAATCATTGAATTTATACATATTATTTAGTTTGTCTATTTAGGATGTCACTGTTTTAGTGGCTCTGGTATCTGGTAAATGCCTGCCAGTGTCACGTGAAAATGGCGATGTATATCAAAACTACTTTCGTCTTAACTTGTCAGAGTTGAGGAATGACACATATTAGTTGAGTACCAGTTTATAGCGTGACTTAATAGATGGCGCTGATACAATACGATTGAAAAACATAATAGGTGGTTTACGTTTTGTTTTTCATATTTCAAATTATGTATTTTTATTTAGTAATATCACAGATAATATAATACTAGTAGGTTATGTGCAAAAAAAATCAACAAAAGCAAATGAAGGTACAGGTAAGCAACCAGAATGTCTTCATTTATAGCCCGCGCCCTAGATGTCGCTAGTAGCGGTAGTTCTCAATGAGTGAAAAAAATAGCCCGAAGAATAGCCCGAGTTACGGCAGTCGTATTTCGTTGTATGACATGAGGTATCTGTACGTTAGTATTATAAAATCTGTGGTACTGTGTAAAATAAAAATATATAGGCTGAAATTTGTTTCATATTATGTGTTAACTGTGCCTATTTACTTTGAAAGTGAATAACTTTTTTATGGAACACATGTGCCTAATAGGACTCCATAGAAATTGGTCAATGTGTGAGAAGTTCAAAAATATTTTAGCTCAATATCTGAGAAGTTCAAAAATGTTTTAGCTCCTATTGTATGATTTCTTTGAAAAAGTTGTTCAGTCACATGAATAGATGTCATAGATGTCACAGTCATGAGTCAAACAATAAACAAATTTTGCCCTGTACAAGTAGTTTTAATTTCAAGACTAGAATATGTACTTTTTCCATTTAATTCATTATTACAATTTTATTAATTCTTATAATAAAATTACAGATGTGATTGTGAAACTTCCACCTCATATACAGTCTGCAAAAGAGCTGAAAGTGACCATTAACCCCCATGACCTATGTGTGACCTGCTGCAGCGGAGAAGTGATCATCAAGGATAAGCTTCCATACAAAATTAAGACTGACGAAAGTTTTTGGAGTTTCACTGATAAAAAGTTACTGATACATTTAGGTATGTATGCCACTGCATTACTATAGTTAGCATTACTTTTAATTAGCTAAGCCAGTGTGAACACAAATAAAAAATGGTAGATGTTTCTAAATCCATGACGGTGCCAATTACCTATGAAATATTACATAATTTGTACCAATTACATATGAGGTACTGTGTCATCAAACTATTTTAATACTGTATAGAGTTGACATCAACTCACTGTTATTGTTATATTTTAATGTAGGAATCAAGTTTCACAGCATCTTAATACATTTGAGATGCTGGCCAATGATGGCCAATTAATGGCTATAGTGAAACATTTTGAAATAAATTCAAAAATCACTCTTGAACTGAATTTTTTAAACAGAAAAGGCACAAGAGCGCTGGTGGAACAAACTTCTGGAAGCCGAGGAAGCCATTGATCTTGCCAGGATAGACTGTTCCAGGCCACTGTATGAATTACCTGATGACCATGTTGATAAGGTAAAAGAAATCAATTTTAGATTTAATCTCAGGAATGAAGTCTAAGGAACTTTACATAAATAGTAGGAATCCAAGTCCATTGCACCTGAACAGATCCTCTTCTCGATTTTTATTGATTTTCACAAAAAAATTATCTCAATATAGTATATTTTAATCCTAAATTTTTTTGTTGTTACATTCTTATTCTTGCACTGTATCCTTTTTCCAACCTAAGTATTACCCTTAGCTTTTTCTGTTCTCCCTGTCTATATAGCTTCATCAATTAGGGACCATCTATAAATTACGTCACACGTTAAGGGGTGGGAGGGGGTCAACTAAGTGTGACATTATGTGACAAGGGGTAGGGGGCAGTCATAAATGTTGTGACGTCACATAATAAATAATAAAAAATACATAATTTTGAAATTTCTGTTTTCATTTATTCAATTCTGGGCGAAAAATTGCAAAATATGTGACGTCACACCAGGGAGGGGGTGGTCCCACAAATGTGAGCATCTGTGACAAGGACGGGGGGACGGGGGATGGGGGTCAAAAAATCATGAAATTCGTGTGACGTAATTTATGGATGGCCCCTTATAAACATATCAAAATTTGTCTTATTTGTCTGTAGGTCCGAGAAATTCAATGGAATCAAGAAAGAAAGATGAAGGGCTTGCCTACCAGCGACCAGATGCGTAACATTGAGATACTCAAGAAAGCTTGGGATGCAGAAGGGTCTCCCTTTAAGGGACAAAAATTTGATCCAAATGTGCTTCAGCCACAGTAAATAAAATGAAGTTTCAAATATTTACAAACTTTTATTTAGCATCTTTTTTTGTGAGATATGGGAAAACAGTGAACTTGCTTTTAAATGGATTCATACATAGGTACAAAAAAAAGGTACTCGTACAATATTCTATTCAAAAATCACTTAGTACCATTTTGCCAACCATATGTTTCTCCTCCAACTTTTTATGTGCTTTTCTTAAATTGTCTGCATTGATTGGTGACAGAGTTTCTCTTAGAGTTGTTTTTAGTCTTCCATCATCTAGCATTTTAGAAACCTCGTTTAGAATCTCATTGTGCCTGCCTTTATCTTCTGTGTTGTATTTGATTCTTGTAGCCATCATTTCTGAGACTAATGTTACACTTTTATCCTTCAATGGTCTCAAGTCTACAAGTCCACTGCTATCAACTACCAAGCAGATGCGGCCTTGTGGCTTGATAACCTTCATCAAAGTATCCCAGTACGGGAAAGGATCATAATTTACAAGTATATAATCAACTCCATTTTTGTAACCATTTGCTTCTAACTGTGGTATCAAGTCCTGAGTGTGGTTCAGAACAATGTCAGCACCAAACTGACGAGTAAATGCCTCCGATTCGGGACGTGAAGCCGTGCCAATGACTTTCAATCCCAAATCTTTTGCTAATTGCGATGCAACAGAACCCACCCCTCCAGAACTGTTTATAATCAACAATGATTTTCCTCCATCCTTCTTAGACAACATTAAACGATCGTAAATCAATTCATAAGCAGTCACTGATGTTAAAGGCATGGCAGCTGCTTCTTCAAATGACAGATTCTTTGGTTTAGGTGCTACTAGAATTTCGTCGAGAGCTACATACTGGGCGTTGGACCCATTCTTTCTGAGGTCTCCAGTGAAAAATACTTCATCACCAATTGAATGTAATTTTACAGCAGGGCCTTTATCAACGACAATACCTGCACCGTCCCAGCCTAGAATCCTTGGCGATGTCTCTACGTTTTCTTTTGGTGCTCTTATCTTCGTATCTATGGGGTTTACAGCTATTGATTTCACTTCTACCAAAACATCAGTATTTAATAATGTAGGCAAACTCACTTCTAAGTCCAAGAGACTATTGGCGTCCGATATAGGCAAATAATTGTAAAGACCGATGGCTTTCATAGTTTTCGGCAGCGATTTAGAAGACATTGCAATAGACTGACTTAGGCTTATTCTCGAAAGGGCACTTGTGATTGTCAATACAGCAAGTGTTTGAAACATTTATTATATTAATTTCAGTTTCTGTCTTTATCTGTAAAAACTATATACTTGTTTATCAGATTTTCGGAGATACGCACGGAAGATAAGAAATGTCAATGTGATATGATAACAAGTTAGGTGTGTTCCATCATCTTAAAATCTTCTTCAAAGGCCAAAAGCCAGTGTTCCATCATCTACAAAAGATCTAAAATCACAGAAACTCGAATCCGATCCGAGCCGAATAGATGTATCTTCTCTGACTGACCCATCTGAGATCTGATCTGACTGACCAGAGTTTGTCCCTTTCACACTTCAAAAAATTGTAATAGGCTATCCTGCGTCAGCTGTGAAATATTAATCCGGGGAGGAAAGATCCATTTGGGTTGCGTTCCAATACCAAAGATTTCACTCGGGGTGATGCGAATTTTACCCTAAATCGTTCCGAAACCGAGCCGAGTGAAACCGAGGGTAACCGGAATGATCGCCTGACAGTTCTCCGTCGGGATTTTGGAACGCCTTCGTGAATGCGATTTTCACTCTGACAAGTGCGATTTTTAACGCTCGCTGTTTGATTACCGTTAAAATTCGCCTGACAGTTTATTCGACGGGAAGTTCGTAGTCAATGTCAAACAGACTAAGACAAACAAACATTTTATTTTCGGAATTGTTTTGAAATACGATTGTTTCATTGTTGATTGCTAAGGTGTTAAAGCCATAAATAAGACAGAACACTACCCAAAAAAGCTAGAAACCTTTCTGAATTATTTTCGATGACGTTTGTTACCCTGTCACTCTGGAATCACTCGCAAGCGTTCCAAAATCGTATTTTTGTCTCTTTCTCAAAATAGCTACGTCTCCTTCATTTCTCCGAGTTAAATTCTACCTCACCCTACCTTGGTTTTGGAACGACTTCTTTGTATAAACCTCTTTTTTTTTTTTTTTGTTTGGTTCTTTCCTGCTTTTGCAAGGAAAAGGCAAAGGCTTCTCTGGCCATACAGCCTATTCTTACGTAGTTTGCTCTTCTCTAAATATTTTTCTATTTCATTTGAGTTCTCATTTATCAATTTCTGTCGTCTTTAACTTTTTCTCTATTCTTCAACAAAATGATAGCACTTTTGATGAAGATTTCATGGACTTCTTGAGAGCACTCGAAACACAGTCTACACACTTTTATTTCATTATCCTACATATGAGACACTTAAATGGCACTTTATTGAACAATACACTATCAATATTATGCATTAAAAACCACGATATCTATTTTTTCGGATAATAAAACAAAAATGACAAACTCTTGCCACGAGTTCCCGCCAAAAAGTCCGTATAAACCTCTTTGATTTAGAACGTTTTCTTGATCACGCACGTTCCAGAACGGAAGCAAGATTTACTAACGAGTCAGCAGTCTCTTTTACACTTATAAGATTTATAATAGGCTATCCTGCTGTCAAGATAAAAAGATCACAAAGTGGTCTGAAAGTCTGAAACGCATTCCCACTATTGTTTGGATCGGAACCAGGAACGCATTTTTGTTCGAATTTGTTTATTAATTCAATAAATGATCTAATCAAAAGAAACGAAAGCTTAAATTATAAAACTACTAGCATGGATAACTCTGCCCCAGAGAAAACATTTACAGAATTAAAAGAAGATCCTGAATTTTTATATTCGCTAATCGATAAACATGTTGAAGTTCAGCTTATAAAGAATGTATCTTTCTGTGGTTATGTTCATGCAATAGATCCCCTGACACAAAGGTAAGAACAGTAGGTAGGTAAGTTAGTAATTCTTTTAAAAAGTTTAAATACTTTGTGACCAAATGTAAGTAAAACAGGCCCGGAAGCAGGTCTGTTGTCACACAGTTTTTTTGTTTGTAAACTGTCTATTGTTTTGCAACCCCTTGATGGTAAGGAATTTTGAGAGCCTGTCTACCTGGAAAGTGCTGAAAAACTGTACACTTAATGGTCCCTTAATGAGGTTGATAATGCTCATCTTCGGCAGATTTTCTTTTGGCTAAGTCATCCAATCCAAAAGACAGAAAGGCTTCCCACAAGGATTTCTATGTTTTCTGATCAGTGGTCTACTGAGGGAGATCTGCCTACATAACGTCTTCCTGTGGCACTCAATGTATTGCTTACCAGTAATTGTGGACAAAAGTCAGCTCAATTATAAACTTTTTTTTTTCAGTATCATCCTCTCAGTACCCAAGAACCACCAGTATCAAACTGTGTTGATACCTGGACATGCTGTTAAAAATGTTCTTGAAAAGTCCTCAGAGAAACCACCACCTCCTAGAAAAACCATTAATCCAGTAGTGGAAGAAGGGATGCTTACTCGGAAAAGCAAATTGATTGGTTGGTTCAAACAAAACATGTTGCCAGTCACAGAGCAGGAAGAAAATATTGTTGTTGGTTCAGTCAGTGTGTTGCCACCTTATAAAACTTCAAATATTTATGCACAAAACACAGTCGTAGCTTTACAAATAAGAAAGATTATGGAAACAATGCCTGAAAACTTAATAGTTAAATGAATATACTGTTGAAATAGTTAATTTTGAAGTATTAATCTATGTAGAAAGTCTAATATTTTTAAACTGGCTTCCCTGTGACTTCGTCTGCATGAACTTTGTCATTTACTGAGATAGTTTCCTACGTACCGAAGGGTCTGATTTCTAAGATACAGGGCTACCCTAGTTTAGAGATCAGTGCAATATGTTGATTGATGCATGTTTACCTTAATTAACAATAAGTTGTTTCTCTTCACAAAATTCTAAAGCCATTCATTATAGACCAATAAATATATTTTTACCTAGGTTACCTATAATTTATCTGTTAGCCAAACATCCAAATCCATTCAGCCGTTTTTGCGCGATTGAGTAAAACATCAAACTCTCACATTTATAACTAGATAGGACTGGGATTCAGTGAAACCAATTGCAATAAATTAATGGTAGCTTTAGGCCATTGCCTGTTAAGTCCTTACACTGCTGATATATAGTAATTTACACGCAGCACAAGCACAACTGCAGTTCACCTACTCTACTACTTTTCCAGAACTTATTGGCTTGCTTCCTCCAAGGTAGGCTTCTGATAGATAGAATTTTATTCTCAACTACAACACAAAACAAAACCAAAATTTTACCGAAACTAATAAAATGGATGACAATATAAGATTATGTAGTGATTTTACAAAGAATAACTTGTGCCGAGGTACCTAGCTTTGTAACGGCTCCAACTCTGCATGTACGACGCACCTACGGTGCTGATAATCTTGCCGGCACCGCGACGGAAACCGGTCTGACAAAAGTTACTCCGTGAAACGAACGGTGTAATCACGAAGTTGACACAAAAAAAGATTAGATAAACATTTTATAATGCACAATTGGTTAGCCCTTGGCATCATCTCACCTGATGTAATGGTAAGTGATGATGATACCGAATAAGATGATGGTAAGGCGGGCTTAGAAAATGCCCGATTACCAACCAGACTTTGGACCCCGCCGGGAATCGAACCCACGACCTCCTGATATAAAGCGAGCGGAGTAGACTACAGGGGCGAGGCGGTTAATCTAGGCAAAAATTAACGATAATTTGTGGCGAAAAACAGACAGGTAAGGGGCCGTCCATTAATCACGCGATGTTTTTTAGTAACTTTTAGATCCCCCTCCCCCCTGGTGATACGTGGTAAGGTTTTAGACTACCCCCCACCCCCTACCCAAAATCACGTGTATTTTTTTGGTACAAAATATTTTCTTTAAATACAGGTATAATGTAATTTAATTCTGGAAAATTAAGCACCATAATAAAAATTTCCAGACATACATTAAGGTTGCAGGTTGTTTCTGACTGCCTGAAGCCGTTTCGAACCTTGGGAAGAGTAAAAAATAACATCACAACAACAGTCAGACGTTTGGAAATTACTCTAGAAATCGCGCGTTCAACGAAAAAATAAATCAATCAATCAATGAGCTGACTAGCCAACTTTGTATGGAAAGTCAATTTTTTTTCTCCGATTGAATTGGTTCCTTAGAGAAAGTTATTCAGTGTTATGCCAAAGTTACAATTTGGTCCGCGATATCCATTGCATCGCCTGTATATCTTAGCTTGGGATTCGTAGGTCTCACGGAATTTTTTGAACTAGTTTTTTTTATTTTTTTATTTTTATGGCAGAGGTGGCAAACGCAGTGGCGTAGCGTGGGTTTTCGCCGCCCGGGGCCGATCGAAAATTTGCCGCCCCTTTCTATTTTGATCATTAGTTAAAAAAAAGTCATCATACTATAATGCATGCTACGATTACTGGCCAAGAGAGAATCGGTGGGACTACGAGTAAACAGTAAATTACTCGTCGACCCACTAGTGGGACAATGCGGTGGGACCACGAGTCGGGAGCGAAGTAAAACAGCTAAATTCTGTCTTCAATTAAAAATTATGTACTTTTCGTGTTTTTTTAAACCAAAATCTTTTATACAATCGATGTTATGTCACGTTCGATTGCTAATTGCTAATATAGCTTAATTCTAAATCCGTAATACTAATTGAACCCCGTCGGACATCGAACTTGTAACCTCCTGATGTGAAGCGAACGCATTATATTCTTCTATGGGTGAACGCTCACGAATATAAATTATATTTATAAAAAGCGCGAGCGAAGCGAGCTCGAAATTTTTTAAGATATCTTAGAATGTTTATGGTAAACCAACAAAAACCCTTTTAGTTGGAGCGCTCAGCGCCATTTCAGTTAGGGTAGGTACCCCAACTACCAGGGTGCTTGGAGCTCCCATAAGCTCGACGCCCTGTCATGTGTTTGTGCACGGGTGACACGACCCAAAGGCCGGTCCTATTTAAAATGTAACTGCGCCGCCCGTTGCTGTACGGTATTCATTCTTCATACGATATCATTTGTTTGCATGACGTTTTATCTGTAACTGTAATTTTTTATCATATATTTTGACCGCTCAATTTGCCGCCCACCTGGACGTGCCTCGACCTTCGGTAATTTTTAATTACCTTCAGTTTAGAGATGCTTCTCTCACAACTGGCACTGCTAATGGCAGCTGTTTAAAATATTCTTAACATTATGATAATATTTGGTAAACACTCTTCAAGTTTACAATATATTTTAGTAAGCCCAGTGAGCCAGACATATAATAATTATGTATCTCTTTTTTAAAGTCTGGGTCTGTTGCAGCTACAAAAGTACGAAGAAGTACACGCTCAAGTTTGAACTCTTCACTGTCAGTAATATCTTGAGGAGCGTGATCTAAGTCCAGTTCATCGACGCCTAATAACACCTAATAACACTAGGTAAAAAAAATGTGGCGCTCGCCGCCCCTATCCATTGCCGCTCGCCGCCCCTATCCATGTGCCGCCCGGGGCCATGGCCCCCCCGGCCCCCCCCACGCTACGCCACTGGGCAAACGAGCAGACGGATCACCTGATGGTAAGCGATTACAGCCGCCCATAGACACCCGCAACACCAGAGGAGTCACAAGTGCGTTGCCGGCCTTTGATATGGGAGTACGCTCTTTTCTTTTGAATGTTTGAATGGGAAGGTTTGAATGTCGTATCGGTCCGAAAATACCGCAGGCGACCATTCATTCCACAGTTTGGTTGTGCGAGGCAGAAAGTTTCTAGTGAAACCAAGTTTACGTGAACCAAGTATCGTAAACTTAGATTTTTACAGGATTTAATACTAAGGGATGTCTCTCATACCATGGAGCTCTGAAAGAAAGAAAATACATTTATTTGACAGTAAAACAAAAATAAAAGAAAAAGGAGCTTCGCAATCATGTTATCAAATCAATGTGATATTGTGATGTGTAAAGTCTCAGTCAAACAACATGGTATAACGATAGCTACCTATATCAGCCTATATGTAGGAATAGTTAGACGCGAGGCCACGGCATGCTATTTGCGCTGATAATATCATTTCACAAACAAACGTCTTAGCATTTCTATCATAGTAAAGAGCTAAAATTGATAAGAGTATTTATACGTAGTCTAACTTTATAGCTGTCCGTGAATATTCTTTAGGCGAATTAGTTACCATCAGAACTTCCGACCTAATAGTAAAGTGTAAATTAACCAACAAGACGCATCAAAGACAAAACTTATCTTTGGACAATTGTTCGAACATGGATCTGTAGCGTCACAGCGTCAGTTTGAATTGATAAGTGGTAGTGCACCCGCGACGACGCGATTAAATTAACTGGAGTCGCGTGTTATGGTGACGTCATTATGACGTGGGGATCAAGAAAAGTGCAATATTTTGCGGCATTATGCGGTGAGTAGATTAAAACTTAGGTACTGTAAAATCATTATACATATCTTTGTAGTCAATTTTGTAATATGATTCATTCTTTTTTCTCGTGTGGCAGTATCTTTAGGATTCGTATTCACCGGAGCTGTGCTGTCGTGGGGTTCACCGGCGATTCCAAAGTTCAAAAGTGACGAGGCGAATCTAGAGATAACAGATGTAAGCGATGCTAGGTATCGTTATTTTTGTTCCTACATGAAAACATAATTGAGATTGTTCAAATGGACATACCTACTTGTGTGCTTATAACTATCCAAATCCATTCAGCTATTGTATTTAAAAATCTTTTCAACTTTCGAATTGCCTGTATACAGGGCGTAAGGGACAGGTTTCCGAAAACTTTAAGAGCTTGCTCAGTAGACGAAACTGAACAACTTTCCACAAGATTTTTTTTCAGGAAACGAAAAAAAAATCTACTTCTCCATACAAACTGTCCAATCAAGTTTATAATTTTGTATGGAGAAGCCGACTTTTTTTGTTTCCTGAAAGAAATTCTTGTGGAAAGTTGTTCAGTTTCGTCTACTGAGCAAGCCCTTAAAGTTTTCGGAAACCTGTCCCTTACATCCTGTATATAAGCTTACTTTTATCAGAAGCTGGCATGACGTCTCTCTGTGTTGGGTTAAATACTTGCTGCCTGACCGTACCGTGTCAGAAAGTGCCCCAGCAGTGGGAACGCTGTGGGTTGTTAATGAATGACTTCAACGTACGCAGGCACAGAGCTCGTGGGTGGTGTCTTTGCTATCAGTCGGCGCCATCCCAGGGTGCTACATGGGCCAGGTGCTGATTGACCGGCTGGGCCGGCGCCGTAGCATCCTGGTCTCCGCGGTGCCTGGGACCTTAGGTGCGGTATGTTCATTGTTGATGCAAGTTCAAGTATCAAAATCCTGGACACACGTATACTGTCTGTGGGAATAGGGACATAAATCCTCCTTTGTGCTTATCTCCTTAATTATAGAGGAAACAAAAAAAAACATTTCAGTAGACAAGTCATGGGTGTGGAGGAAGCTTATGTATGTAGCAGTGAATGTCTTCTAGGTGCTTTTAGATCATAAAGATGACGATGAAAACAATATTTAGACAGGATAGATAGCATCAGAACCCCGCACGTTTTATTGCGCGCACAATCGTGAAGTTTTTGCGAAGAAAAGTTCGATTTATTTGAAGGCAAGAGTTCGTAGGTACTTTGCTCTTGTTATTTATATTATTATTTAATAATTTAACGATTCATCCATCCCGCTCCCCTCGCCTAGCTCCCTCAACTCTCGTCCTTACAGTATTCAGAACGTTTCCCTCGCAAGATCACCATTTGATCAGATATTTTCTTTTTAGGCTATAATACTGTTTACAAAATCACCCGCATTGATGTGTTTTGCAAGAATATTGCAAGGATTGACTACGGGGATAACAGCAGTTGTAAGTATTGGAGTACATATTTAATTTTGATTTATTTTAGCACGTGTATTTTAGTTCAAACAACTTGTCACTTTTTGTGACTACATTGTTCGATATTAGTTGGACGTAGTTTAGCAGAAAGGACTCAATCCAAAAACAGGTAGTTTAGCAAAATGGACTCTATCCACAAACCTTAAAGTACTTAATCCACTAACAAAGGTTTATGGATTGAGTCCTTTCTGCTAAACTACGTCCAGTTATCCCTTATCCGTATTTATTTCTGTTTATACCGTTTTCAAATAGGATTATAGGTTTACCAAGATAACGAATGAAATAAACTTTTTATGGCCTGCAAGTTACTGTTCTATTTAGACTTTTCTGACATCTCGTTCTGTTTTATCAAATAACGAATTAGAATTGTATTTCAAACGCGACTTCTAATGAAACATGTGTTGTTTACTAAACGTATACTTATGATACAATGTAATTTATTGCAGGTTACAATGATATACATAACAGAAATAGCTGACAAGGAGATAAGAGGCTCTCTAGGTATGCTTGTCCAAGTTATGAACAATACTGGGAGCCTTATAATGTACGGTATAGGGCCATTCGTGTCCTACACAGTCCTGAATACTATAGTACTGACTATACCTATAGTTTATGTATTACTGTGTTTATGGGTACCGGAGTCACCATATTATCATCTGAAGGATGGAAGAATAGATGCTGCAAAGAAACAATTTATGGTCATAAAAGAATCTAAAGATGAAAAGGTAAATGTATGTTTTTACCCAATTATCTACGCGGAGGGTAATGTTTTTAGTGGTGTCGATTTGTCTTGAATTCTTGATCTCCAGAATGACATAAAATACATTTTATGCAATCGAGTTTTAAATTTTTATTTACATTGGTTAAGTTTTTTGTGTTGGACTTTTTATATTCTGTAGCCTATAGCACAGACAACAATACTGATCAATTTATACTGTTTTCAGTGGGCAGATGACCAGTTGGCTATTATCCGATCTCATGTAATTGAAAGTATGGAGAACAAGACTACAGCTAAAGAGCTTTTAACAAATAAAAAATATAAAAGAGCTGTTTATATAGTAACAGGTAAGAAGTTCCTAAAATTTGTTAAAAGCAGGTTCTGGAAAACAAAACATAACAGTGCCCAATTAACAGCTTGCTGCTTGCGTATCGCACACCCTCATTAACAATAATTAAATCGATATGTGGAACAGGCAGGAGTCACGGCGGCAAAATTAAGTAATTCTAAGCGTTTTTTATCGTGTCAATTCTATAAGATTAACGGTTAAGATTTTTGGACTCACATATTTCTTAAAAATTCTTCTAGGTCTAAAAATTCTGCAGTACGCGACGGGCAATTCTGCAATACAGTCATACTTGCAGATGATTTTCCGACAGAGCAGCTCGATATCGGGGCCCCACGCCAGCATCGTGTATGGGTTCGTGCAGTTGGGAGCAGGTAAAAACAATAGATTTGGCAACTTGTCGAATGGCTAAATTATAGCATAATCCAAAAATTCAACTAGTTTGGAAATTTGTTATATTATTTTTGCTTACATTTCCTAATAATTGGTATAGTCTTTCTATAGTAATTTGAGGAGGCTTATGTTCATCAAACATTTAGACGCAAGAAATTGAATCACTACATTTTCATTTATTTTGCAATGATGGTATGCGTGGGTAATGGTATATCAGGCGCATCAACTGTCTTCAACTTTTTATCAACCAAAATCTCACCAGGTTTCCTTATCGTCTTTCCAGGTTTAGCTGCGACATTCCTAGCGCGGTGGTTCGGCCGTCGCATACTCCTATTCGTATCCTGCCTAGGAGTGGCTCTCTCCCTGACCGCGGTCGGGACCTACTTCTATTTACAAGATTACGTTCGCGTCAGCCCTGAGACTTTAGCGACCATATCGGTTTTGCCTCTCATTGGCATATTGGGATTCAATATACTCTATGCTTTGGGCATAGGCAATCTACCTTACGTGATGCAAGCGGAATTATTCCCGATAAACGTTAAGACCGTTGCCTCAAGTTTAGCAACAATGTTAGCGTGTGTCATCAGTTTTGGTGTAGCGAAATGTTATCAAAGTATCAAAGATGCTTTTGGTCACTACACCGTGTTTTGGTCGTTTGCGCTAGTAGCTTATGTAGGTGTTCTATTTATTTACGTTTATGTGCCAGAGACGAAAGGGAAAACGTTGGAGGAAGTTCAAGATAGAATGGAGTATAGAGAACAGAGAGAAGTACAGCCGTTACGAGATGATTGAACTGTGGATCTAATTAATAGATAATGAACAAATAATATATAACGAATATCTGCAGCAAAGACAAAAAGTGTTAAATCTTCTGGCAAATTTAGAGGCTACTAATAGTCAAAAAGTCATAGAGGAAACTAAGGGAGAAATGGATGTAGCGTAGCTATAGCAGAAAGTTTAGTGTGACTATGTACGGATGACACGTCCCTAAAGCCGGCACTGTATTTCCTTATAACAATAATACAGGCTGTAACAAAATTGGTGTAGGACCCGTTAACTGGGGATTCACAAACTGATCATCTGTTTTGCCATTTTTGTATGGAGAGCCCAAATTTGTTGTAGAATAAAAGTTGTTCAGTACGATGAGTAGAATCCCCAGTTAACGGGTCCTACACCAATTTTGTTACACCCCTGTATAATTATATGTGAAATCAAACAAGACTGTAAAGAAAATATTTTTTTTTGCAATAAATAAAATACAAAATGTGACCATACAATTTTATTGAAATATAAATACATATCAAATGCATATATACTTATTTACCTGTTCAACTGTTTCAAAATGGACTATACTATATAATACTATTTACGTTGGTAAGTAAATATGAAAAACTTTTTTTACAGCGACGTGAAAATAAAACTGTATAATAATGATTACAATAATCGTCCGATTGAATTACCTTTAGGTGCCTCCGTGTACAGTCTCGGGCGCAAGTTCCTCCTTGTCCGTTGTCTGTACAACGGTGGCCGTATCCTAAATCCTCTTGGCGTTGCCGTAAGAGTACAGTGGTGCGAATGGCGTGTCGGCCGGCTCGTCCCCGCTTTCCTCGGAGGCGTCCGACTCGAAAGTGTTGTCAGGGATGTCGTATAGACGGATGAGCGGCTTGTTCGGATCCTTCATGATTAGGTATTTACCTGTAAAACATGTTAAGATTAATATCACAGCACTGGTAGCATGACGTTTTTCGCGCGCAGAGCAACGCGATAAGCGACCGTCTCGCTCTAACGCCGAGCCCGTGAGAAAGACAAGTAAACGTTTTCTCTTGCTGAGCGCGACAAATGGTTTTGTCTACGCCCTCCCTCATGCTACTCGTGCAGGTAAATGATCCAACACTAGTATTGTAGCTACAGGTTGATGCAGATCGATAAATATCACCCTGTTGCTCC
The DNA here is from genome assembly GCA_958295455.1 of Coleophora deauratella. Lineage (NCBI taxonomy): Eukaryota > Metazoa > Arthropoda > Insecta > Lepidoptera > Coleophoridae > Coleophora > Coleophora deauratella. The sequence goes on along the minus strand of OY282397.1, from coordinate 13,314,955 downwards.
CTAAAGGCACTTTCAGGTGAGACTGAGAGAGTAATTAATGTGTCGAAGCTCGCGCAACGATGGAAAGCGGTCCCTGCCAAAAGCTGCGATAATGTTTGAAAAGTAAAAGAAGTGGGAACAGTTAGGAAAACATAGAAATAATAAGTATGCGACCAGGCCTAGTAGCATAACAACTTATGTCGCGCGTGACACGACTTATAAAAGCATTCGGTCCATACTATCAGAGCCAATGAAAGATATGAACCTTATGATGATGAATCGAGTGACATCAAGTAAAGAAGATTTTGGACAAATCTAGATTTAGCGATGTAACTATATAAAATTCTGAAGTTTGTTATATTATTACCTTACAATCAGGTGATATGATGTCAAGCGCTTACCAATTAAGAATTAAAAAAAGGGAAAAAAACATTTTTCCTAGGATTTCCCATCCATTGGTGGTGGGTGACTTTGAACGCACAAAATGTCTAAGTAGTACACACGCACGCACGCGCGCACGCAAAGTAGGTAATGTACAATATAACAATTAAGAAAAATATTATAAAAAATATTATTATATTGTCGACATGTCCTATGTAGCTACGTATTTATATTTATTGATTGTTGTAGGTATTGACAATTTTATTGTTTTAACCTGCAAGTTTCTATAATCTAACTTATCTATCTTTGTCATCTAACGTCTGTTCTAGTGCACAATACTGTAATTTCTAGGGAAATCTGCTATTGGCCATACATATTGACTTTGTACATTTACTTATGTTATTCTAAAAACGCTTTTGATTACCTTTAAATAAATAATAAATAAAAAAATAGTTCTTACCATCCTTCTGCTTCATGCAGATATCGATGATGCACCGCAGTATGCCCCACGCGTTGTCCATAGACAAGTTGATCTGGGCCGCGAACTCGTGCGGCTTGAACTGCTGCGTGCCGAGGATCACGTGACGCGAGTTGTCGCGCACCTGCGACCGCGACACGTAGCCAAACTTGATCTGGTCTGAGCCGGCTAGCAGCGCCTGGCGGGTAAAGGGTTAAATATGTACTGTTGACGCCAAGTTCCAGGTGGACTGGTAATCTAGTATCTGGGGGCACGGGAGTGCCCCCGCCAAGACGAGCCAAGCGAAGCGCAAGGGCACTACCTACCTTTTCTCGAAACGCTTCGTCGTTTTTTTGAACTCTCATAACTTTGCTTTGGATGATGCTAAATAGTTGAAATTTTCAAGATAGAATGCCATCAGTACAATCATTAAACATACAAAGTTTGAATTTCGTAGCTATTATACTTTAGATTTTATTAATGTCTCAAAACCCTCAATTTCGTCACTGACTCACTGATCATCAAAATTGTTAGGGTACTTCCTGAAATCCTAGAAAGCTGAAATTTTGTATGTAAGTTAATATTACTACAAAGACAACAAAAAAATTAAAAAACCTAACCTAACCTATCCCCTGGAAATAGGAGGTGGAAGGACAGATTAGATAATAGTACCTACTACGGTGGAAGTTTGTATAAGATGAGACTTGCACTACAGTTTGTGCTACATAAGTGAAAATTAATTAAAATACTTCTTATAACAAATAAAAAATACGTACGTCATAATTTTTCGAAAATCATCCCCTAACTCTTAAAAAATGGGTGTGAAACCTTGAACACGGTAATAGTGACGGTAATATCAGCCGGCGTCACTAGATGGCGCTGAATGTAAAAGGCAAAGATAGAGAGTGGGCTATAAAAAAAGGTGTGGCTGACGTGCAAGAAATACACCCAAAAAAAAAGGAAGAAAAAATAAACAAAAAAAATCCATTAACCAACTTACAAAAATAAATGAAATCCCACCAAAAACATTTTCATGTAAAAATGTTGCCAAGACGAGTCTACGTAGCTTACCCTGTGGAAAAGTTATCAGATCTCGTATAAAGCCAGCTCTAAAGACTGCACGCTCTAAACCTACAAGCTCTACACTATCCCTTACTCAAAATATATGAAAAAGTGGTCGGATCTCATGTAGAGCCAAGATTTTTGCTCTATGCGCCCTAACTTTACAAATTCTACATTTTAGTCAAAATGCGTGGCTTGGCCGTTTTGCTACCGTCACGAAGATTTCATAGGCATTCGTTCATTGGGTGTGAAATGAAACGGTCAAGCCACACGTTTTGACTAAAATGTAGAATTTGTGAAGGTAGGCCTGGTAAAGTTAGGGCGCATAGAGCAAAAATCTTGGCTCTACATGAGATACCCACAAAGCTACCATCAAATACTTGGGAATGCACCTGGATAGAAGACTTACATGGAAAGACCACATTAAGAGTAAGATAGATCAAGCAAATCAAAAGGTCCGAGACATGTATTGGCTAATAGGTAGGCAATCAACACTCAGTTTAGAGAATAAACTCATCATCTACAAAATGATCATCAAGCCTATATGGACATACGGCATCCAGCTCTGGGGATCTGCTATTCATTCTAACACAGAAATATTGCAGCGATTCCAAAACATTACTCTGAAAATGATAACGAACGCCCCTTGGTTTACACGAAATCAAGAAGTGCACGAGTATCTCGAAATACCCACTGTAAAAAAGGAAATTGAAAAATTCTGTGAAAAATACAGAAATCGGTTCGAGAAACATCAAAATATACTGGCGACAAGATTGACAGACACATCTGAGTCGCTTTACAGGCTCAAAAGACCTCGACTCGCTTCACTATGAAGTCTCCCATAGGGTGACACATCAATGGATGTGAGCCCTCCAAAAGATTTTCCCCCACACAAAATCTGATAAAAGCCAAGAAGGCTGATGGCAGATGGGCAAAAAAAAAAAAAAAACATGAGATCCGACCACTTTTTCATATATTTTGAGTAAGGTGTAGTGTAGAGCTTGTAGGTTTAGAGCGTGCAGTCTTTAGAGCTGGCTTTATACGAGATCTGATAACTTTTCCACAGGGTAAGCTACGTAGACTCGTCTTGGCAACATTTTTACATGAAAATGTTTTTGGTGGGATAGAGTTGTTTCAATATAAATTTGGGCTATTCTGCCCACTTGGCGGTAGGCGAAGTGGCAGGAGCTACTCCAGAAGAAGCACCGTCGACTGGAGGTCAGTGCGACGAGGAGAGGAAGCGTCGTCGTCGGCATTATTATTATTAGTATAGACTCGCAAGAAGGCGCTGGATAAAAGTGTCTCAGAGCTAAGTGTAACTCTGTCAAACCGCGGAAACTCAAAACACACTGTCGCGGTTTAATTCTAATTTATCCCCAACTTCTATTGTAACCGGTGGCGTTCCCCTAATCCATCCTTGTCTCATAGTCTTCTTTATTCCATCGGTTCCCACTAAGGCTTTCTTTACAGAAACCATTGAAATCACCCCATAGTTTATAAGGACACTCAAATACTAACAGACTAATGTCTCCCAGAAGGAAAACAGGACCCCAAAGAGAGATGAACAATTCTCCAACGCCCCAAGTAGACCACCACGTTACCTGCACGGTCCACTTGGCCAGCTTGCAGGAGTTGTTTCTCAACTCATTCGCGAGCACGGCACCGCGCTGCGTGTCCAACTTCTGCCGCCATTCGACGCCGTTAGCCAGTTTCGAGTCCCACTCGTTCAGCGCCTTGATGCTGAGGAACTGCGTCTCGCCTTGCGGGCCTTGCATCACTGCGTCGTGCTCGCAGCGGGCTACTAGCACCTGAGGGGTTAAAAGTGTGTATTTTTATTGGACCACAAACAAAATGGATATGTACAGACATAGCTATCTTTATATGCGAAAGCTAGATCGCGTGGAAGATAAGAACGGGTATACAGATGTATACATCTAGATGGTGTGCGTATCAGGTGTGCGTGCGAAAGCTTAGACTTTTCTGTCGCTCAAAAACATAGTTCGCTAGAGCGAGAAGAGATTAGTGGCGTCCGAACTATTCCGCATCGCCGGTGCGGACGCCACTCGTATTCTCTTCTCGCTCGTTCAACCCTCAGCGTTCGAACGAGACGATTGCTATCTTATCATATCTTGTTTCATTATGTTTATCAAAGCTTAGAAGAAAATACTGAATTCCTGTCACTGTGAATGTGAATCACATTATATGGAAATCTTATGGAGGGTTGACACAAAAGATCCCTTTAAGTCGAAGTGTAGCTTTAGGAAACCCCCATCAACAACATAAGATAAACCACCAGAAGAAATTCAAGTTAACAGCTTTAATAAAGGAAACTGGCTTCGCCTACCAATTCTACATAAACTGTTAAAAATTATTTATACTCACAACTCCATTGTTGAGGTTCCACTTTCGGTAGCGGTACCCCACGGAAGCTACCTCGCCCTCCTCTTCCTCGGAAACGAACGGGTTCGGTTCCGGGAACTTGTATTTGGGTTCGTTCGGACCATTCTTCAGCACCTAAATAAAAGAAAATTGGTTATATACAAAAAAAAAAAAAAAACAAAGCAAATAGACATAGACATATTAAGACATAATACTGTAGAGTATATTCCTTCCTTCCCACCATTTAACTCTATTGCAATCATTTTACGAGAGGTTGTAGGTTCATGGGTAAATGCATCTTTGCTTTACATAGACAACATTGGAAGCTTATACGTTCCGCATACAGACTCTATTTAGATTGAACTCAACTAGTGAGATGATGCCAAGGACTTATCTATTTTGGACGAGTCAACGCACCTGTTGGCTAAAGTTGTGGTTGATGAACGTGGCTTCCAGCGCGAGATTGCGCGGCGAGTTGATGGAATTGCCGTCGTCGGCCGGCGGCTCTATGGACGTCTCGTTGACAGTCAGCAAGTCAAACTCCGTGTTGTCACGCTTGTCCAGAAATAGCTTGTCACCTGTCATAGGAGATACAAATATAAGGTTAAATCCTAATTTTTACAACGGAGATTAGTAATAAATGATATCCAGGATAAATTGCTCACTGTTATCTTAACCTTAAACTAGAATTCTCTGTATTATGGGAACCAGAGACTGATATAAATACATTAAGAACATACACTCTCCTCACAATACACTCAAACACAAAGCAAACAAATCTGCTTATCACAGAAAAGTTTGCGCTAACTAATGATGAACACATTATACTTTGACATTTTTAATAAGCTATAATATTATTGTAATTGGGTATGCATTTTTTTTTATAAGACCATTTGAGATATTTTTATTTAAAGCCATATTTTTTATTTCCCACTAGAAAAAGTAAAAGATTGAGTTTAGCATACCCTATTTAAAATTGTAAAATAAATGAATGTAATCTAATCATAATGAGATTTAAAAAAACAACTGACCAATTTTCTCAATGACAATGTCCCAAGAGTAGTTGGACCGAGTGCAGCACATGATGGTGGCGAGGATGGCGTCCGTCGCGTACACCGTGCCCGTGGTCTTGCTGAGCCGCCGGATCACCGGGTCGTCCGTGGTAGTCACCTGGTAACATACCAAATATGATATTACTTTTGAGAACCTAAAAATGTAGTAAATATTTTTTTTTTTGTAACAAATAGGCATAATATTTTTTGGTTTCACACATTTTCATCGGAAATGTGTGATATTACGATACTCAGGTCAGGATATAATTGTAATGTATTATTAATAATAATAAATTTATTTCAGTTTTTTTATACAATTATCTGATTGGGCATACATTATGTGAGTCAGACAGATTCATCTCCCACAGCCATACTAAGCTATTTACTTACTTGTATTATTATGTAAGTACAATAGGCAGTTAGTATTTATGGTAAATTACTTGTAATGTATATGTATGTAACATTTGCAACATCAGTTTCTAAGTTTGATAAAACAGATCCAAAAGTTCCCCTACATCAGTTTTTTATTATATGTATCTAACCAATAAAACAGTATTAAAAAGAAGAAAATTCATGCTGAACCAAAAACATATAAATATAATGATACTTACATGCTACTCGTAAAGAACCAATCCAGGCGTGGCCCTCGTGTGTGTAGTTTGACCTAACCCTCCCGAGGTATGGGAACAGACCCATGCCCCTGAGAGATCCACCCCAGGAGGGGATGATATGGGTTGTTAACAAAATGTTAAAGAAACACTGAATCTACATACCGTGTGGAAGATACGGTCAATACGCTGCAGTGCCTTCTCATGCTTAACGTTGACGCGATCGTATGCCTTGTCGTAGTACTCCAGTGTACCGCAGCACACAATGTCTTCACCTGATCATAGATAAAGGAAAAATTCTTAAACTTTGAGTATATAAGTAAATATCCAGGACAAATCACATACGGTCATCTGGCCCCAAACTAGGATTCCCTGTGCTATGGGAACCAGAGAGATATACATACACATATACATTTATGGTTCATTCCAATCAAAAAAAAGCAAAACGTAAACAAACTTACTATGGATCTGACACATGTCAATGTCATCTGCATACTATGTTTGTTTACCTTTTGCTTTTTTTTGATTGGAATGAAGTATAAATACATACATAAGATATAATACACCCAGACACAGAGCAAACAAATCTGCTCATCACAAAAATGATTGCCCTGGGTGGGGATTGAACCAACGACTCTCGGCTCAGTAGTCACGGTCAATGGCACTAACCACTGAGCCACCGAGTCAGTCAAGTCATGAAAATGTGACTCAGCAATGGATATTCCAAAGGTTGTGCTTAAGGCTTACACAAAAAGCTACTTAAAAGTAGATCTTCCAATCACAAAATGGTATAAGTACCTTCTTTAATTCCAGGTAAAGATAGCTTAGCAAGCCGGGGGAAGTCCATATCCTCGATAGTTGACCAAGTGGGCCGCACAGTTACAGAGGCATCTCGGATTTTCATAGGAGCTCCTCTTTGCCCCCATCGCTTGCCCATCTTGCGGTCACGTTGTTGCTGCAAGTAAAAAAAAAAGTATAATTATTTATAGTGTGAAATTTAAGATTATGATTTCCATTACATTTCATTATTTCTTCTGTAACTTGAAAGTATGAAAAGTTATGTAGTATTTTTGGGTAGATAATTCATTAGCTGTCAGAGGTTTAACTCTTTTCTTGTTGTTTTCCTATTAATTCCAGTTCATTTCAGAATTATACAAAAATAAGTCAACAATTCGATACACACCAACAGAATAAAGGAGTAAATAAAAATATCAATTTTACATGAGAGCCAAGAAACCGAAAAATGGATCACAATTTTTTTATATTTATTTTGCACTGTAATGAGATACAGAGGTGTATTAAAAATAGCTTTCAAGTCATTAGAATAGCATTATTATAAATTCAGTAAATAAGGAAATAAGAACTAAACATTACTCCTTGATTGACTTGGGGGTGTCGAAATGTACCATGTAATGTAGCTACGTGGGTTCCCAAATCCCTGAATAGGACTAGACATAAAACTGACCTAGGATTAAGTATTGCAGGTTTGCCCAGTACACAAACAGTTCTTCTGTAGAGACATTGGTATTTCGACATTTCGGTGTTCACGATTTATCTTATTTGACATAACTACATGAGATATAATAATGCCAACTGTGCAAAGGAGATACTGCAGTGTGAGCTTCATAGCACACTTGTGACAAAAAAATGAAAATCATATCACACCCACAAAATACATTTATTTTTTTATTCACAAATGGCATAATCACTTGATTCTCATAGTAAGTAATGATGATGCCTAATTTGCTGCACTTAACTTTAAATTGTTAAGTAACTCCAAAATAGGTAAGTTGATGTCGCCTTGGATGCAGGCAGCGCAGGACCGGTCGATGTGGAAATCCTTAGGGTAGGCCTTTGTTCAGCAGTGGATGTCTTTTGGCTGATGATGATGATGATGATGTCGTCTTGAGTACATCACATCTTTAACTCCACTTTATTCAATGTATACTTTGATTATGAATCTTTTACAAACCTTGCTAAGAGTAGTCATGCCACCAGGGGTACGTGCACCTCTAGCCCCACGACCCCTTTGACCACGCGCTCGACCACGTTGGTACGGTGGCTTCTGCACCCTGGTGGTGTCTACCAGGTGGAATGAAGACTCATCCTCTTCATGGTAGTACGCATACGATGACCCAGCACCAAACTGAGATGCGTACTTGTCTGTAATGCGGAATCATAAGGGGTTAGAAGAGCCTTAGGGGTGGGGAGTAAATATTGGAGTACCTTTAGGGGCGCTATAACACGCCTTGAAAAGTATTCTGCTGACTTTATAACCTCAAACATTGAAACATTTTCTTATCTCCTGTGATAATTGTAATGGAACTTTGGTAAACTACTTACTCTGGTACTTCTTGTCTTGTACGACGGTCCAGTCGCTGATTTTTCCTAAGCGATCACCTTTGCTAAACGGCTGGTAGGGCATATCCCGAAACTGATCCGGCATTTCGCACGGCCCCCATCCCGTGGGATTATCCTGAATGAGGGGCGCGACGAACCGTATCGGCTCTTCGGCCGGTAAAACGTGCTCCGACATCACTGTACAATTGATAAAGAGTGAAAAATTACCACTTTTTCAACAAAAAATTAGCATGAACACCACACTACCAACACGACACTTTCTAAAGGAAACCATAGACAAAATTTCGTTGACAGTTAACTTTTTTAACGCGCTGACAGAGCGTTCCAGAACACAAGTGTGCGAGCCTTTTCAGATTGTCCGGCCCGATAACGGTATACAGTCCGACTACGATCTTTTGGCAGGTGGTGAAAAGCCGGAACCATAGATTTTAGGATTAGTAGATTTGGCGATGGATTAATAATAATAACGAAAGAAAGAGATGATGTCATTACTCAGCTAATGTGCGTGAGCGGGATACAATCTCCATCACTTGTCCCTTTCGCGCGTATGCGATTTTGGTTGTTTGCCTGAAGTTGATTGCAGGCAAGCAAATTATCCGACAGAATTAGGTGGTCATCTTGATACATACATTGAGACGTAGCAGTTGCACCATTTGAATTAAGTCGGGTTATATTGGATATTCGGGATACCAGCGCAGGAAAAATATTTTACCCCAAAAAGTGGGTAATTATTTCAACATCTCGGATACTTAATACAAATAACTACTTCTTATTGTGTTAACGTTTTTAGAAATGGATATTTGAGAAATTAGTGGAACTTTTAACGATAGATATGAACATAAACCACAGATTTTTTATAATAGAAATTTTTAATGAATTGATTAAAGGAGTCGTTTCACGGGACTATGGAGCTTGAACCTGGTCTGTGTACTAAAACATCATAAATAAGTCATTAGAAACATAGTCTTTTCTAATTGTACATTTCCTTCGATTTACCTTCGTTACGAGGTTCATCTAGTTTCTCAGATTTACCAATCGCAACACATAAATCACCCAACATGGCGAAGCGAGCGCAATTTTGAGCATTTTACGTTCAGAAACTAGATTTTGTACATACCATTGAAATTAATAATTTAGTTGTCCGACAAGTAACTCAAAAACCAGCTGTTTTATGCCTGTAAAAGAGGCAAGGCATATCCGCAGATTTTAAAAATCGTACACCAATGTCAGAAGTCAGAACAGAAGGGTGTTCAGTCAGTCAGAGTCAGAGAAAGCATCTGAGGAATATGTGGTCGAAGCCGTAATTTCTGAACGTGACCTATTATTGCAAGCTTCAGTATTACCATTTATATTGTAAAAAGTGCTGACAAAACATTATGCTTGAACCACGCAACCCTGCTTCTAATATTTTTTTCATTATTTTTCCTAGAAAGCCTATATTTTTCTATATTTTTCGTACTACGTACATGTCCAGGCACAAAATGAAACGTGTCCTTAGTTGAGATTCTTTCTACAGTAAGTCGCATACATCGTTATAATAAACATATATAACGGTAGAAATATACGGTAAGTTTGCGTTTTGTTATTGCATTAGCAACGTCATTTTAAGCAATAACAAAATGCAAATGTATGTAGATTTTAAACTTGAGATCTTGAATAAACAAGAAGCTCTAAAGTTCTGGATTGTTTTATATGGGAAGGTACCATTTAGGCAGAGTTTTTTGACATCATTTTGGTCTCAAAATTCTAGCTGGAACCAATCTATCTTTATATTTTGTGTGTTATTGAAGCATTCATTTTGAAATTTTTCATGTGGGTAGGAGGCTCTATTTCAGCAATAATTGTTGACATATAACTCATAACAATTGGTGTAGTAGTTCCTTGGTTCCAGATTTTCCACTTTCCACTGAGGCTGCTAGCGGATCGTTCCGCTAGCAGCCTCAGTGGAAAATTTGATTTTCTGTGAAACTACGATAGCACATTTTTCCCCTTTGGGCACTATTTGTCACTATTTATTGGCATTATCAGAATATTTAAATTCAATCATAAATAAAAAATTTGCTTATTTAAAGTATTATTTTTAATGCTTTATTTACCAAGTTTCCGAAAACTTTTGTACGAATAAAAATACTGAAACGTGCGAATGAAATACTGAAAGTTGCGAAAAATTAAGTCATCATTTGCTGATGTAATACTTTTCTACCAGAGTAAATTACGTTTAACCAAAAACTATGGTTAGTCATTTTTATCGTTATTTACCTATTATTAATTTATAACCAATTTGATACATTTAATAAAATGTGGTGCTTTTTAAACTATAGCGAAATAATGCAAATACTATTCTGTATTATTCCATCATAACTTCTAATAAATATGAAATCTGCTTTTAATATATATTTTATTACTTACACAGATGCCTGTTAGTCTACTATATGATGACCTAAATTTGATTTTAAAGTAAGGAGTAAGTGAGTAAATAAAAGTAACGCAGTTTATTATGAATTATTGCAATCATGAAAAGTAATACAAAATTGTACTTATGTACTGCTTAATCAATAGTTTATAATTATGTCATTCATTATTGTATTATAAAAACCGGTCTAGACTTAGTCGGTCGGCCTGGTTTCCTTTGTACTAATGTAATTCAACTCTACCATTATTGCAATATTTTTTATTTTACTATCTTATGTCACGATTATTGAAGTATTATTGAGAGTGAGTAGAGTTTAACAAATGAAAGCGTAACCTGGCCTTTTATTTAAAGTTTTTACATGGCAACATGGCAACAAAGAAGCTGTCAGAGGCTGTCACTGTTGAATGTTAGTATGACTGCCAATTATTGATACTTGTTGGCTGAATATTCATGTTTATTATATATTGTATTGTTGAGCGTAAGAAATGATATAATGATATTATTTGTAATGGCCATTTGTAAATGATAGATTTTATGGTAATTTTAGATTTTTCAGTGCAGAAATAAACTGCAGATTATCAAAATCAGTTTATGAAGTAGACTGTTTTTATGTTTATATTTATAAACAAGATGTACAAGGAGTCAATAAAATTGTCAAAAGCGAATTGTAAATTGTAATTTCAACTAGTATAAATATATTTTAATAAAGATTTATCACACAAGTATTAAATATATATTTCCTGCTATAGGTTCGTGATACCACATAAAAATTTTTGGAATTTGCCGCGCTTTCTCAGGTTACGCTTTCATTTGTTAGTCTCTAGTAGGGTTCATTTTTAAAACAGTGTTTATAAACATTGTTTCCAAATAAAATAACACATTTGTATAAAAATAATTTTCCAATATTTATTATATTTTGATTATTTTTCAAAAATAGGTCGTACCTGTGGCCGTGTACTAGAGTATATCAAAAAATTCAATATAATTCAAAGATTAATCACTTGCAAAAGAATAATGGGGAAATGTGCGATAACGGAGATATCATTATTTTTCATGTCAGCTTCATAAATTTTTTTCGAATAAAAATCTTATTAATTGGAAACAAGACTATATAAATTTTTCAATATAAGTGTGCATAAGCATGATCTATAGTGCCCATTTCGAGCAAAATAAATATAATATATGTAAGAAAAAATGCTAAATGTCTATGAAAGACGAATCTCAGCCAACAGTGCGCCGCCGCGGGTAGTTGTTTTCATTACAATTGAGAGTAAAAAAAGTTATTCCATAACCAACAATAGAAATAAAGATCGTTTTTACAGAGCGTAGGAAAACGTTTATATTATCGGAACATGTTTTTCGCAATAATTTAGTCGCAAGTTTAGTATTTTATTTGGAAGTGCAGTTTTTCTTTCGTTGAATTGTAATTAGAACAGACTTGTGCTTGTTTGTTAAATATGAAATTAATTTTCGCTGTATTTTGTGTTAATTTTTCGATAATTTATTTTATTGCAGCTTAGTTAGTATGTATTATAATCAGCTACCGACCGATCGCTGCAAGTTCATTTGTTTTTCGGAACCTTTATTATTTCCCTCAAGGCGTTAAGTATCGCCAACAACTTTCGAACAACTTTTGTTCTACAACTTTGTTGAAATCGCAAAAAAATTTTTGGACTTTTCATACAAACTTGGTTCGCCAGCTGATCGATTTGTATGAAAAGTCCAAAAAAAATTTTGCAATTTCAACAAAGTTGTAGAACAAAAGTTTTTAAGTTTGATGGGTAAAAGCCAACCTTGAAGTATTGTCACACACTTCTGTTACACCCTGTATAACATACTTGAAACAATAAAAAACAAATTGCCTTGAACAGAATCATAAAAATCACAAAAACTTTGATGAAAAAAAATGTCGTGTAAACCCTGTATTTTGCATTAATTACAAATTCTCTTGGAAACACAATATTTGTTTATGTTGAAACCAACACACAAAAATCGGCCATTTTAATACCTTCAATTTACCTTGAACGGTTTTTTTTAACTTGTTTGAAAGCCAAGAAAAGTAATAAAAACATCGAAATCTCGAGAATTTTGCGTTCGGCCTTGACGTAACCGCCGCGGTGGTACCCACATTGATCTGAACTTAAAATGAGTGGTGTTACGGTCGATATTATATTGTCATACATCAACCTCCACAGATTGAGTGTACGTCGCGCCTAAAAAAAACGATATAAACAGATCCACATCAAAATAAGTAAAAAGGGAGTTTTTTGTGAACAGATGGTAACCCAGTCGTAAGTACCTACCTTATATGTCTTTCTCAACTGTATACGCGAATGTCCGGGGCCTGGCCGGAACAAACGCCGCCATCTTGAAGAATGACACTATTTGTATGAAATAAATGTCAGATTTGCAACAAAAGCGCCCTTCTGTCAATGTCATCCACCTGCCAAAAGATCGTAGTCGGACTGTATACCGTTAATTGGGCCGGACAATCTAGAAAGGCTCTCACACTTGTGTTCTGGAATGCTCTATCTGCACTGTAGGCGCTGACACCGATGGCCAACTAAGGTTTTCACTAAGGTTTTCACACTCACCGTACTCTCACATAAGATACTTAAGTATCTTGAAAATGATACTCATATCAATTTTTTTCCGATTTAAATCAAACATAATTTTCGTGATCAGCATCCCGAAAACCCTCGAAAATTACTTCCGTATCGACATTTTTCGAAAAGTTCATGGCCGGGAACTTCGATTAAAAATGGATGTCATTTTTATTACCAGCACCCCGAAATACCTAGAAAATGACACCCGTATCGATATTTTACAAAAAATTCATGACCGCCATATTGGTTTAAAAATGGATGTCATTTTCGTTATCATCTTTTCCATAAAATCTCGAAAATTACGCCTATATTGATGCTTTTCGACAAAAGCTTTTCAGATTTTTTCTAAATTCACATTCACTTCAATGTCAGAGAACAAAAAATACAATTGAAATGGAATAACGAATCAAAAGTGATAGTTTTCTTATAATTTTAATGAATAAAATCAATGAAATTCTTCATTTATAAAAATCGAAACCAAGACATAAACCAAATAAGGATTGAAGAAATCCTGTCTCTCAGTAAACATTAAATATTAGTGAGTGCTAACTATTCGAGCTATTTGATTACTAAAAAAAAACAGAAACATGTTCAAAATTAATAAACATAACATTGATATATCAACGAATACTTATTCAACGATAATCACCTAAAGATATTTTTATTTTCATACACTTGAAAAAAAACCTGTACCAGAAAAATATTTTTTTTTCAACGTTTTTTTTACCTCGAAAAAAAAACAGTTTTTTTATATCTCTACCTATCCATAGGTTTCGCCTTTTTAGACAATGCAAAAATCTATGGTCGCCCTCACCATGCTTTGTTATTATTATTTAGGATCTATGAATATACCTATCCTTTTACAAATAGAAGATAGAACGAAAGAAAAATGTTTATTATTATCAAACACTATAACAAAAGTATAAACACAAACATACTAACTAAATCCTACCAATAAAACGTATGACTAATAAATTATACAGCAATGGTTAATCAGATTAAGATTGACGATTACTTAGCTTAATCGATTCTTTTTTTAAATCTCGATAAATAATAGAATATATTTTTTTATCGATTAATGCCAACATTGCTTTTTATCATTACCTGTTATAATGTCCGGGACAAATCGCACATAGTCATCTGGCCTCAAATTAGGTACTATGGGAACCAGAGACTGATGATATACATATACATTTAAATATATACATATATCTATAGATATGTAACGATGCTGCCTCATTATGCACAGCTGCTCTTATCATTATTACTGTTTTTTTAATAATCGATCCTTATATTCAAATTTCGAATATCTTTTGGCAGTCGCAGGTGCATTTGACTCATTTCTATTCCGAAAAGCGTTATTTCAAGCATTGAACACCTTACCATCACCTCAGTTTTTTATCGTGTAACAGTTACCTATCTTCAGTTAATCATAAAAGGTTTTCAGTGTTAAGTTCTTAATACTATTTACAACTGGATTTATTTGCGACCCTTTAGGGTAAGTTCCCATCACTCCTTTCTCCACCTTTACATCTCCCATCTTCTTATTTTTATACCAATCCACTGTAACCGAATTTTTAATAGAATTGTAACTCCTATATCTCTAGCCCTTAATGTTCCATGTTGATGTTCCATCGTTTTTAGAATAATAGTATGATCTTTTTTATAATTGTTATAGGTCTTTATTCTCGATTAATGAAACATTATGAAGTGGCAGTAAGATTTTAATTTATAACTATTTTAATTATCCACTATCACTCCAGGCAAGCCGCCCCGTCGCAGATATAATAAATCAAATCAAAATATTTTTTATTTAAGTAGATGCTGTACGCAATACACATACTTTTAAATCGTCTGTTTTCTACCTAGTACAATACACCTAGACATCTGTGTTTGGGTGTATTATATAATATCTATACACAAATCTGCTCATCACAGAAATGTTTGCCCTGGAGGGGGATCGAACCCACGACTCTCGGATCAGTAGTCAGGGGCACTAACTAACTGAGCCATCGAGTCAGTCATACTACGATACTATTAACTCAAACTCAAAATGTTTTTTATTTAAGTAGGTAGCTGATTTACACATGCTTTTAAATCGTCAATATTTTTTCTATCTAGTACAAAGTCCCTACCACGCGGGACTTGTACACTTACTCAATACAATAATATATTCATACCTTAAGGAATATTGCATTGATATCCCTAATTCATGTTTTGTATACATACAGCACACATAAATGAAGAATGTTAATGGGTCCGTTAAATCACTTGAAACTTTATGACCTTGTAGCCTAAATGTCTAGAAATACACTTGTTTTTGTTTCATTTAAATCAAGCGAGTAGTTCTGAAGTTACGATAATTTTAGTTTCCGCCTTTTTCAAATACTTCGCTCGGGCGCGCCAAGCGCGCGTGACGTCATACCGCAACTCGCCGCTCTCACCGTACTGTGTTCTTCATACATTGCTATCGGATGGTCCCTACGTTCGCCCACAATAACATTTCTAACTGTAGTTTTTTTATGTGAATCGGTGTTACAGTAGTGTTACAAGTATAATCGATGACAGTTTTAAAAATTGATTGAAAAATCGAATGATTCCTTAAATAGACGAGTTAAGCTACTATTTCTCAAATAACTTCGATTTCTTTACCGCGGCCGCCGCGCCGAGACAATGATTAAAAATGCAAAAGTACTTACAACTTATTTTTTTTCTTTCTTATCACAAATCTGTTGATCCTCATAAGATACTTATATATATATACCTACATACCTATTTTTCATTACTAGTATTGAAAAAATTAGGTAATAATGATATTTATGAACTTGATATTTCGGAAATAAGGAGTGAGGGGCAAGGTAAAAGTGATGGTGTCAAAATCACTTATGTCATCAACTGTAATATAATGACACAATAACGACACTGAAGCGGTCATGGCTCAGCGCTGCTTACGTGGTCGCGTCGAACACGCAGGTTAACTGACTACAAACACGGTCACAGCTTGGATGGACTTGACTAGCAGTCCATCCAAGCTGCCTATAACGCCTCCGACATAGCTTGGCGACTGCCATCTAGTGATAGTTACTGATATTTAAGCCCATCCAAGTTGTGACCGTGTCTGTAGTCAGTTAACTTGCGTGATCGATGCGACCACCTAAGCAGCGCTGTGCCATGACCGCTTAAGTGCCGTTATTGTGTCATTATATTACAGTTGATGACATAAGTAATTTTGACACCATCACTTTTACCATGCTCCTCACTCCTTATTTCCGAAAACTGGGCATAAAACTTAAACAAATATATATACAGAAAATAGATCTTCGCTTATAAATTACTTGAAAATCTCTAAGAAGTTATCTATAAATCTTAAAATAAGTTGATAAAATTTAAAATATTGTTTGTTTGTAGGTGTGGACAAAGCCCTCTGCGCGAGAGTCAGACTCGCACTTGTCCGGTTTTTATTTTTATGTGTATCGGTTAACTCATATTTATTTTATTTTAGATTGGCTAGAAATAGCTACGGCGACGACGTTACTGTTTATGCAAAAGTTATCAGATAAGGAGAAGGTGATAGACACAACTTTTGGCTTTGGGTCTGGGTGGATCATACTTTTCATGTATTTCTTTTGACTTTAAGGTTCAAAAATATAACAGTAAAAAATGACTTTTCGGGTATATTGGTAGTTGTATTAAAGCACTATGACACGAGCACGATTTTCTAGTTTTTGGTTTCGTCATTTTTAAAATTTTCAACTCAAACTTCATACATAGGTAGGGTAGGGTAGGGTAGGGAGCGGTGCGCGCACGGAGCGACCGTTGCAGAGTGACGTCACAGCAGCGTGCGGCGACCCCGCGTCACTTGCCTACCTAAATAATTCAGTATCTCGGAAACTATCAAACGTATCAAAAAAATTTTTTCACCATATTTTTTTATTTTTAATAGAGTATATTTTAAGATAAAAAACAAAAATTGGTGGTATTCTTCATTGTCATCCGATAGGTCACGGGAACCCAGCACGGCCATCTTGTTATCGGCGCTGACGTTGATATCGGGCCGGGTAGTGTGTAAAGAAGATGCATATTTTTTTTCATACATTTTGCTACGAACGTTATCTCGTCGGGCCCATAGCTCAAAGAGGCTTCAGACCTGAAAAAATCCTTTGTACCTGAAAAATGATTTCTTATTTTGACACTCACAACATTTGTACCGCTGTCTGTGAGGAATGATTGACGAAAGAGTTTGGGCCATACGGCGCCATCTTGAAAATATGTTTTTCCATTTTTTTGATCATTTGGCTTTTCCCCGAGTGGATTTGAAGGGCTAACAGGCGTTACATATCATATGTAACGGGGCTGGTGTACTGAATTTGTTTCTAGATTGTCTAGTTTTTCTGTAATTAACCTCCAAAAAAAAGCCCGCCGGGCTTTTTTTTCCATGCTAATTACAGAAAAAGTAGGTACTCTACATACCAGTTGATTACATCAGCCCCATTACATATGATATGTAACGCTAGGTAGCCCTTCAAATCTGCTCGGGAAAAGGCCTATTAATAAAAAAAAGAGAATAACATTTTTCAAGCGTTACTCCGTCGGGCCCATAAACTTTCATCGATAACTCCATAACGAGTGCGGTACAAATGACAAGACTGAAGTATTACTGAAATATTTTGCCGGTACTTTGGTTCTGTAAACTCGTTTTGTCAATATCTGCAGTAATTGTGGAGAAATTCAAAGAGAAAGTTTGTATGTAGCTCATGAATGAGGGTGACAATGATTGTTATTGTTATTGGAATAGTACTGGTTAGTACTAAAATGTTAGGCAGGAAAAATAATAATGAAATAATCACAAATAAATTAATCTAGGTACCTTATTACCAAACAGATGAAATATTGTATTATAAATAAAATACATATTATCAAAAAATGTGCGTCCGTCGAAATTCTTACAAATGACAAGACTGAAGTATTACTGAAATATTTTGCCGGTACTTTAGTTCTGTAAACTCGTTTTGTCAATATCTGCAGTAATTGTGGAGAAATTCAAAGAGAAAGTTTGTATGTAGCTCACGAAATAGGGTGACAATGATTGTTATTGTTATTGGAATAGTACTGGTTAGTACTAAAATGTTAGGTAGGTAAAAATTAATCAAAATATAATAAATATTTGAAAATTATTTTTATACAAATGTGTTATTTTATTTGGAACCAATGTTTATAAACACTGTTTTAAAAATGAACCCTACTAGAGACTAACAAATGAAAGCGTAACCTGAGAAAGCGCGGCAAATTCCAAAAATCTTTATGTGGTATCACAAACCTATAGCAGGAAATATATATTTAATACTTGTGTGATAAATCTTTATTAAAATATATTTATACTAGTTGAAATTACAATTTACAATTCGCTTTTTACAGTTTTATTGACTCCTTGTTACTGATGTGCCATGCCCAGGAATATTCCCGCAAGACAGAGACAGCGCTCTATATCACATATAGCGCCGTCCCTTGGGAATATTCCCATGGTATTATACCCAATATTTCCAAAGGACGGCGCTATATGCAATATAGAGTGCTGTCTCTGTCTAAGGGAATATTCCCGGGAACGGCACATTAATACTCCTTGTACATCTTGTTTATAAATATAAACATAAAAACAGTCCACTTCATAAACTGATTTTGATAATCTGCAGTTTATTTCTGCACTGAAAAATCTGAAATTACCATAAAATCGATCATGTACGAATGGCCATTACAAATAATAAATATCATTATACCATTTCTTACGCTCAGCAATACAATAAATAATAAATATGAATATTCAGCCAACAAGTATCAATAATTGGCAGTCATACTAACATTCAACAGTGACAGCCTTTGACAGCTTCTTTTTGTTGCCATGTCAAAACTTTAAATAAACGTCCAGGTTACGCTTTCATTTGTCAAACTCTAGGGTTCAAATTACTCTCATAAAGCTGTTTTGGAACGGCCTTATTCTGACATAATTAATAAATTCAATCTGATCGATGATAGAAGATACAGGTTATTTAATAGAAACAAACCAAACTACAGTTCTGGACACGTCTGTCGGCCCACCTAGCATTTTAAGTTTTAATGATTTATATCTAAAAATAAATGTTAGGTGAAACAGAAAGCTTTTATGCAGTTTTGACGCCGGCAAATTAGCAATCTTTTTTTGTATGCCATTACTTCCAAATTCAAACTCAGGATTAGCCTACAGACTATGGTCTATAGCTAGGTTTTATCTATTGGCTAATAACATTTTAAATCCTTGGTGGGCCGATATATGTGTCCGGAAGTGTATTTTACTTCAATCAGTCTGTTCTCGGTTACTTCACGGATTTTCAGTTGTACCCTGAGGTGAAACCAGTAACTAATGGTCGTACGAGAAAACGTACAATATATTTTTTAATAATATCTTATTTATAATACCAAACTTCCTTGGCTTCAGAATAAGGTAGCCACCTAGGTAGGTAGCTAGCCTGATTTATCTGTGATTATTTCGTTATCATTTTAAACTACCTAACATTTTAGTATCGGTATTTCCAATAATATAAAATCATTGTATATTGCAACAAAAATGTGACAGAACTTATGATCTGACTAGGTATATAAATTATATAGATACATACCCAGATACATGTGAAACTTTTTTATTTTTAATTTAATTTTTATTTTTATTTTGTATTTATCCATTGAGTGATAAACATTGACATTGAATTTAATATTAATAACTATTTCTATTATGTAATTTTTAATTTTTATTATTTTGACGATCACATTATACTTTAACATTTTTAATAAGCTATTATTGTAATTTGAAATTGATAATGTGAAATAAATGAATCTAATCCAATCTAATCTATGACCACTGGGTCGTATAACCAATAATTCTTAACAAGAATTTCGATGGACGCACATTTTTTGATAATATGTATTTTATTTATAATACAATATTTCATCTGTTTGGTAATAAGGTTACTGCAGGTACCTAGATTGATTTATTTGTGATTATTTCATTATAATTTTTACCTGCCTAACATTTTAGTACTAACCAGTACTATTACAATAACAATAACAATCATTGTCACCTTATTTCGTGAGCTACATACAAACTTTCTCTTTGAATTTCTCCACAATTACTGCAGATATTGACAAAACGAGTTTACAGAACCAAAGTACCGGCAAAATATTTCAGTAATACTTCAGTCTTGTCATTTGTACCGCACTCGTTATGGAGTTATCGATGAAAGTTTATGGGCCCGACGGAGTAACGCTTGAAAAATGTTATTCTCTTTTTTTTTATTAATAGGCCTTTTCCCGAGCAGATTTGAAGGGCTAACTAGCGTTACATATCATATGTAACGGGGCTGACGTAATCAACTGGTATGTAGAGTACCTACTTTTTCTGTAATTAGCATGGAAAAAAAAGCCCGTCGGGCTTTTTTTTGGAGGTTAATTACAGAAAAAACTAGACAATCTAGGAACAAACTAAGTACACCAGCCCCGTTACATATGATATGTAACGCCTGATAGCCCTTCAAATCCGCTCGGGGAAAAGCCAAATGATCAAAAAAATTGAAAAACATATTTTCAAGATGGCGCCGTATGGCCCAAACTCTTTCGTCAATCATTCCTCACAGACAGCGGTACAAATGTTGTGAGTGTCCAAATAAGAAATCATTTTTCAGGTACAAAGGGTTTTTTCAGGTCTGAAGCCTCTTTGAGCTATGGGCCCGACGAGATAACGTTCGTCATTTTGCTCCCCATGACCTGCTCCGCTAACAGTGTCGGAGCCGACACCGATATCGGGCCGGATGATCTCGAAACACTACATACACTTATCTATGGCCCAAAGCCAAAGAGTGAACGTTCGCTCATTGTTCATTGTACTACGTGCTGTCCTATATCATGCAGTTCATTTGCTTGTTTTGTTCCTATTTGGTTACTTTCGACCAAGTGCGACACATGCCACGTAGTAAACTATAAAAATAATAAACTAAAAATAGCTAACAGAGTTTATAAGCAGTTTTTTTCACAATACTACCAGAGATTCGGTAAGTTTCCAGTTTAACTATGGGCTCGTTCTAAAACACTTCCGAAGGAAAGCAAAGGAAAGAAAGAGAAGAGAGAGAGAGAGAAGAATGTTACAATAAGTGGGAGGCCTTAACGTGCGTCAAATAATGTGCAGCTGAAAACGTGCAACAAAAAACATGCACCAAGTAATCTACAACAAATTTGTTGTTAGTTCCTTGATGCGTATTTTCTGTTGCACGTTATTTGACATGCTTTACTGAAGCGCTTGTATAATGTAAGTCAAATTTCGTGCACTCGAAAACGTGCGACAGATAACATGCAACAAGAAATGCGCAACAATAGTTGACACCAATTTTCGAGCGCTACTATAATATGCAACAAATTTTGTGCACTAGGATAATTCGCGACAAGGTTATTGACCTTTCTAGAGGGGGGACATTGTTATCGGTTTGGGAGTTGGTGAATTGTATAATATCGATTTTAAGTTGACGCCAAGTATCAACAGGTGATGAGAAACGCTAGTTCATTAAAACTTTTTAGAAGTGATCTATTAATGTCAGTTGAAAAGTAAATACCTACACCCAGTTTTTTGAAGTTCATTTCGATGTATAAGTACTTAGTTAGTACTTAGGCACACAAAATAGAATGGTTTTTTATAGGTTACGTTGAGTCATATTATTACCTATATTGTAGTCAGGCCAAGAGGGATCCTGGGATTTCGCGATAGAAGGGCTGTTTGTTTTGTTGCAAAAATAAAACGTGAAGAGGGTGAAATAGGGGATGTTAGGAATATGAATATCAACATATCTATACTGCAAATGCTGCGAATTTAAGAACGATTTCAGCTTGCGGTGGGCTTGCGTGGTCACATCGATCATGCAGGTTAACTGACTACGGACACGGTCATGACATGGATGGGTTTGACTGGTAGTGGCATTTATCTCGACCGTTTCCGTGCTTCGAAAGGTAGTTAAGCCGTTGGTCATGACTCGGTGGCCTTGCGTGGTAGCGTCAATCATGCAGGTTAACTGGCTACATACAGGGTCATGACCTGGATGAGTTTGACTGTTATCTGCATTTATCTCGACCGTTTTCGTGTTTTACAAGGTACGTTAAGCTATTGGCCGTGACTAAGTGGGCCTGCGTGGTTATGTCGATAATGTAGGTTAACTGACAATAGACACAGTAATGACCTGGATGAGTTTGATTGTAATTGCTATTTATCTTGACCGTTTGCGAGCTTCACAAGGCACGTTAAGCCATTGGGGCTGGCTGCTATCATTAGATACTACCAGTCGGTAAGGCATGTCGGAAAGCCTTGTAAGCGGCTTGAATACTTTCGATATTGGACCCCTATGTATGGCCTAACCTTGCTGAGATATGAAAAAAAACCCGTGCCACTGCATTGGGGAAGTTAATTTTTGTTAAGGTTGTTAACAGATATTGTAAATAATTTTAATTAGGATTAATGAAAATACTAACGAGTTGATAGGTATATGAGAAAAGAATTAACTATATGAAAGGTAAAATAGTATGGAGGTCGCCCTTTTCTTTAGTCGATATATTTGCGAATATTTTTAAAATACAGTAATTAGCATTTAGTCATATAAAAAAATGTTTTTATTCACGTTTACCTTACTTTATATATTATTATAATATCGATGGTTTCCGCTACAAAGGTCGTAACTCCAAAATGCATAGTTTTGGCAATAGCAAAAAAAACACAAAGAATATATTTTCTTTTTTTTTTTGTTTTTAAAGTTATAAAAATTTGGTTCTTATGGTTATTTTATTATTGAGACCTTTAAAAGCCTTTTTAGTATATTTTTTTGTATTTTTTACGTCGTTTTTTGGCTATTGCCAAAACTATGCATTTTGGAGTTATGACCTTGCGGAAACCATCGATATGATATGCATGCCCTTCTTTTAAGTTCTTTTACGATAAAACTACTGTCACTTGTACTCGCCCCTGGTACGGCAGAAAAACAGCGCCAAGCTAAATAAGCGTGGCATTATGCTGAGTCGTACCTTTTCACCACTACGGCACAATAACAATTGTGCATAGGTACCTACGTTTTAAGTTTAATTCTAAGATTTTTATTGCTTATAGAATACTAAATACTTGTATGTAAGGTACAAACTCCTTATGTTCTGTAATTGATAATATTGTATTCTAAGTGTCGTTGAGATGAATAAATGATTTAAGATACTTACTTACTTACGTTTTCTGTTGATTAAACCATGCCAACGCGGACGAAGCTGCGAGCAAAAAGCTAGTTATTATTATATTTCAGTTGGAAAATGACATGGAAAACTCATATACGGAATACAAGATAAAGTGATCAGTCCAAAAAATACAAATAAAATCTCAGGCTGAAAACTGTCCAGATATTTTATATTTTATTTTATTTATTAAAGGTAATCAACAGCTTATAATAAAATGTTGTGATACAGTACTTTTTTTAGGAAAGTTAAGCCAATAACTTAGATTGCTAGGTAGTTTAAAAAAAGGAAGTTTACGCCAAGTGAATTTATAATCATAATCATTTTATTAATAAAGAAATTTTGTATTGTATTGTATGGTATTGATTGTGTAGATGTGTAGATATAACATATAAATCGACTGTTCTAAAACGAAACATTGAATATTCTATTTCAATAACTTTACATGAGCAAACCTTAAGGTTTTAAAGAAAGTTTGTTTGTTTGTTTGTAATATCTTTATTGTACAAAACATAAATTAAGTTTGTTGCCATACAACTATCAAAATCCTTAATTAACTGCCGCGTTTCCGTAACTCATTATCTCAGTTACTTACTTATACTATAAGAAGCTATCCGAAAAAGTCTCTGTTAAGGTAGGAGTGGTACTTAAAATAAAAAAATGAGAAAGTACTTTTTTTGTAAAATTTGCATATTCTGTGTTTTATTTCAGAATTAAGTTCAATTTCGGTACCTAATTAGTCTAATGACATTAAAATAAAATAAACATTTGAGTTTGTATTTTTAACCGACTTCAAAAAAAAGGACGAGGTTCTTAATTCGTCGGTTTTTTTTATGTATGTTCACCGATTACTCGAAGACGCCTGAACCGATTTAGAAAATTCTTTTTTTGTTTAAAAGGGTATACTTCACAGGTGGTCCCATATAAATTTTATCGAAATCGATTCAGCGGTTTTTGAGAAAATCAACAAAAACATAGCAAAATTGGAGTTGTTGCGATTGAAGTCTGTTGTTTTTAACGTATTCAGCGTGGTCAATTATTTGTTACTATGTTTGTTTGTATAGTAGATTTTCCTTCCAGTTGGCTTTGTTTTAGTCGGGTTAACTTAGATTTTCGTCGAATGGTTTCAAGCCGTTTTCGAAATCGTTGAGCTTACAAGATAACTCGTTTGATAACACCTAATTTCTTGCCCGCGAGCCCTGTCACCTGCATGCAGGAAGAACTTATGCTACTAAAAATGTAAACGAGCAGATGGATCACCTGATGGTAATCGATTACCGCCGCCCATAGACACCCGCCTAACCAGAGGAGTCACAAGTGCGTTGCCGGCCTTTAATATGGGAGTACGCTCTTTTCTTGAAGGTTTGAATGACTCTAAGTACTCTGTAGTAGTAAGTACGATTTAGATTAAGATTGTTATTAACTCGATAAGAAGAATCTTATACTATTCAACGAGTTATCTTATAAGCGTAGACGATTTCGAAAACGCCTTGAAAACTTTCTACGAAAATCTAGGATTAGGGGTTAAAAATCACCAGAAATCGATCTATGAGGTAATTATCTTCAAAAACATTCATTTCAGGGGAGATTTGAGCGAAATATACATAAAATATAAACGCATATGAGGCTTAATTTTAAAGGGCCTCATATCAGGTGTCTAGAAACAAAGGCAGTTACGTTCATGGAACCAAACTTTTCAGAAAACGATAGAAACAATTTATTTTAATACTGGACTAGCTGGTGCCCGCGACTTCGTTCGCGTAAATGTTGGGGGTTTTACAAAAGTTCATATGTTTTGCTTAATTATTCTTTAGAAATAGCAAAAAAAAACCTACATGCATGCTTGATCGTTTAAAATTTTTCATTTATCAAAATAAATTACCTAATGTAATGACTGTTTAAAATGTATAACTTTCTATGCAAACTTCTGTAATAATGCTTAGAGTCATTTTTGTGAAAAAATATTTATAAGTTTTGTACTGAAGAATAAACTGAAGAAAAAGGAAAAGAAAAAAGGAAAAAGAGAACAAAGATATTTATAATAAAATATATAAACTGTGTATGGCAAATGTTTATCGCGGAAAAGTTCATGGTTCCTATAGATTAGCTATTATTGCATAGAATTTATTTATTTATTTAGCAACTTTTGTTAATTGAATTGAATTGAAATCATTTATTTTCAAGATTTTCAGCTTCATAAAACACAAAACAATAATAAGTATACAAAAAAGTCAAATTAATAAGTTAAATTAAAAATTAAAATACTTAAAAATCATGTTCTAACATCATATCTATATCTATAGTTTACTACAACCTTTCGAAATTCCCAAATTGTATTGTATTATACATACAATTTCGATGATTGAATTCGTATATCGATGATGTCATAAATATTCTATTCTATTCTATTCATCTTAGCCAGTGAAAATGAAACACTACACCGGGAACATCTTGAAACAGTTTTGAAAAGATTTCAGGAATTTGGCATTAAAATTTTGTTCTTTTGGACAAAGTAAATTACAACTTTTGGGCTATTAAATTAGTACAGCCGGCATAAAATAGCTGGAAAAAAAATCAAAGCTAATTGTTAACTACTCCAAACCAAAGACAGTGCAGGAGCTACGACGATTCGTAGGAATGGTTAAATTTTATCGCTCCCATTGTCGAACGCTGTAACTTATCTATCTAGCTAAGTTGAATAAATACTTATCCGATTCTAAGAAGAACGATAAGACACCGGTAGAGTGGACGAATAGCGCTTATGAAGCTTTTGCCAAATGTAAGGCGGGTCTTTAATCGACCGCTACGTTATCGCATCCGGAGATAAATTCGACACTCGCTAATAATGGCAGACGCCTTGGATACACGCAAGCGTGGGAGCAGTATTATTATTATTACAAAAGGTACATAACGCCTGGAAACTCAAAAATATTTCTCAAAAAAAAAAACTAATAGGTACCTACACAACAGAAGTACTCTACTTATGATATGACCGAGAGTTACTTGGTTGTAACAGAAAGGTGTGATAATATACTTCAAGGTGGGCTTTTACCCATCAAACTGAACAACTTTTGTTTTACAACTTTGTTCAAACCGCAAAATTGTTTTGGACTTTTCATACAAACTTGGTCCTCCAGCTGATCGATTTGTATGAAAAGTCTAAAAAAAATGTGCGATTTGAACAAAGTTGTCAAACAAAAGTTGTTCAGTTTGATGGGTAAAAGCTCACCTTGAAGTATTATCACACCTTTCTGTTACACCCTGTATAATTAGAATTGTTTTTATCAGGTCTAGTTTTCGAGTTTTAGATTTTTGTATATTTGACAAATGTAGGAAAAATATTTTCGGTTTACATCGATAGCTTTAAAAAACTATTTCATAATCCCCGGTTGTATATGTAATGGCAGCGGGATACATTTTTCACGTTCTACAAGAGCTACAAGACTCTTGACAGACAGACAGACATACAGATAGACAGACAGAAAGACACTTTTAATTTTTTGCTCAAAAATGGCTTTAACGATTTTGATGAAACTTTATACAATACCATATTTCTATACAACCTAGTACATAAAATAGTTGGTGATTCTGGGAAAAATCTGTTTCTGATACCATCCAAATAAAAATAAGATTTATTACTGATTTATGTTGAACGATGTCAATCTAGTTTATGCCAAATGATGCCTGCGTATAGATATAGTTTATTTCTATGTATAACATACAATACCTATATGCAGAACACACGGAGAGAGATTAACGTCGTGTGAACTGACACACCGACAGTGGAGTCTAAGCTAGAGCCCTGCGCGGGACACTGGTATTAGTAAACGAATTAATTAGAGACCTCTCGCCACTTTCCTGGAAAAGAACGCGTCACGAGAAAAAAAATCATCCAAATTATTTAAATGGATGAAATTAATAATTTCATTGTAACCCCATACTTGCAGAAGCAGGTATGGGTGTTATATCAATCACATTACCTATTATATAGTTAGGAGAAATATTAAAATGTGCTACAAAGAATTGTGGCACCACTTTTAAAGTAGAGGCTGGATTGTTAGTGCCTCCAGGACCAGTCCACCTTCACGAGCCCCAGCCATGGTTTGGCGAAAGGTATTTTTATAACTTTTGCAACTTTTATAACTTTTGCGGCGGATTGTATTATTCTCCTCGGCCTGGTCCTCAAGTATAGGGCACATTTTTATGTGGCCCTCACTGGCGTTCTTTTAAAATTACAATGCATTGGAACTAAGTACAAAAAAATTGATTCATAAACGGCAACAAATATACAGGGTGTTAAAAATGTGCGTTTGAGATTTTAAGGGGCGACTCAGAATCAAGTAAGTATAGAATACAGGAAAAATTTTAAAAAAATTCTGAACTTTTTTTTCAGTTTCCGATACTAGTGCAAATGGAAAATAAATATATAATGAATTTCCTGTATTCTATACTTGATTCTGAGTAATCCCTTAAAATCTCAAACGAACTTTTTTTAACACCTTTATATATATTTTTACTTATATAAAATCCCCTTAGTACTTCGATCAAAGTAATTTTTTCAATGTTAGAAACGCAATCATTTTTGCTCAGATATGTTTACTTGTATAAAATCCCCTTAGTACTTCGATCAAAGTAATTTTTTCAATGTTAGAAACGCAATCATTTTTGCTCAGATATTTCTGTCAGGCACTACATCGACAGCTTTATTTCCGTGATTCATCTTTAAATACTTCTATGGAAGCAAAGACTAACCAATTGGATGTTTTTCTACTGGATGGCACGTCACCTCAGCAGCGGCATAGCATAGGCACCGGTGAACAAAGACTTCTATTAATAGAAGTCTTTGCCGGTGAAGGCCATCGCTTACAGTTCGCCTTGCCGGCTAGTGGAGAAACGATCATAGGATCAACTAAGTAGGTTATAATTTCGATTTTTAAACATTTGCTGCTTTTAATTTCAGAAACGAGCTTTATCAAAGGCTGAGGGCGCGAGCTGAGGGAGAATCGACTTCACTAAATATTATATATGAAGACGAGGCGCTGCGGTACGTATATATCTACATATGTAGATTAATTCAAAAATTATGCTGAAGATATCAAGGAGTTATTATTTTTTTGTTAAGTTTTTCTTAATCTGCATGGATTTATGAAGGAGTTTAATAACTTCTTACAGTGCGACCAGAATCTTTTGGCATGTTGCCGAAGTTAGATTTAACACTAATGCCCCCTTCTTAGAATAGAATTCTCATTAGAATATTAACTATATGAATGAAATAAAAGTCAGATTTACGATAACAGCAGATAAATCTCAATACCACTTTATCAAGAAGCTCTTTGTCTAGTCTTTGTCTATCTTATAGATTCTAGACGTAAACAGCCCGTCGAACCCCTTATATTTGTTCAACCTCAACCCCGTCGCAAACACTTCGCCTCCTACTTCTGAACCAAGTACCTGTGCCAACCTACGCGCTTCAATATTTACAATGTTACCTAACACTATTTGCCTTAGGTGATTTTATTAAAACTTTACTTAGATACTAGTTCTAATCTTCCAATTCTCTCTAATCTTTCAGCTATCTACTTGGGGCTCAGCACTTGCTCTTTGAGTCGGTGCTGCCTGCGATGCGCGTGTGGCGGCGGCAGAGGCAGCCAGCGGTGCCCACATCACTACAAGAATACGCGGTTTCCATCGCCGCTACGCCGCATCACAACCTTTTATTGGGCTGCGTCTCGGCTGGCGAATCGACAGCGGTCATATTAGGCATGACCAACTTTGGGCAGTGCCTAAGAGAAGCTCAATTTGTGATAGCGGATGGGACCTTCCGTACCACACCAATAACTCCGCGTGCACGTCAATTGTTGACGATGCACGCAATCATAAGCAGACGCTATTTCCATCCAGTAAGTTTGTATTCTTTTGCCTCATAATTGATGAGAACATTTATAGGAAACCTACTGTATATAACTTTGTTAAATAATATCACTTCTTTTGTTTACTACAGATCATCGTGCTAATGGAAAATAGACAGCGCGCACTCTACGACGCCGTCTTAGAGTTAGTATGGCGTATGGCCGGACATCCGACACCAGACGTCATACTAACGGATTACGAAACAGCGCTGCGGGACGCGATGCAGGCGATATGCCCGCGGGCACGGGTTCTCGGCTGTTTTTTTCATTTTTCCCAGGTAACTAAATCAATTAGTTAGTATAGTAAGTATATACAGGCAGAGCGACATTGTTATATTTTTATAGATTTTCGTATCAAGAACAAATTATAAGCCACCCTATAATAGGTGTTAAAAAGTGCATTTGAAATGATAGGGGTTACTTAGAATTAAGTATAGATTACAGGAAAATTACTGAAAAAACCCGACCTACGATTATTTTATTAGTTTTCCATATTAAATCTGATCTGAAAATTTGATCGGATTTTTTCAGTATTTTTCCTGTATACTTGATTCTGTAACACCTTTAAATTTCAAACACACTTTTTTTAACACCTGTATACTGTCGTTGGTTAGAGCTGATGTCGGCAGTGGGGGCACCATTTGTCTTAGCGTAACGTGGTCATTACTAAATCCTGTGGAAGGCCCAGGAACAATGCACTGATTATCCATTGACCGCCACGCTTCTCTTGTTCTATACTTAGCGTTATCCCGGCTGGAGCCAGGATGCGTATTCCAACTTAATCTTCCCGATCATCAACGTCCTCCTCAGCGAGGTCATTTGCTCTCATGTCCGATCTCACTACAGGCACTTCAAAAACGAGCTCGCCGACTCGGGATCCCAACAGTGCCCAACAGCGCGGGGGGGCGCATGATGCACCTATACGCCACGCTCGCGCTGCTGCCGCCCGCTCATGTGGGCCCGGCCGTCGCTGAAATTCAGGAGACTGCCGCTGCTATAAATGCAGCATTTGTCCCTGAATTTCATGCGTACTTCTGTGCATATTGGATGGGAACCGTGAGTGATAAGTTTCAATTACCCTGTCAAATTAATCATAAGCGTCACTCTCACTTTATATTTATACTCCACAGAGAGGTTACTGCTATCGAAAAAAAATTGGCTGGTTTTATCATAAATTGACTTTTGCGACTTCGGATCGCAAAAAGATATAATAATAATATAATATAATAATATCTGGGACAAATCACACACGGTCATCTGGTAACAAACTAGGATTCCCTGTATCTTGGGAACCAGAGACTGATATACATACACATATACTTTTAAATACATACATACATATATTAATAATACACCCAGACTCAGAGCAAACAATTCTGCTCATCACAGAAAAGTTTGCCCTGTGTGGGGATCGAACCCACGACTCTCGGATCAGAGGTCAGGATCTCTAACCACTTAGCCACCGAGTCAGTCAGATGTTATTCCAAAGCCGTCTATGAAGTCGAATCAATTAAAAAAAACATAATCTGTCATCTTTTTACCATAACATGATAACATTTCTTTACAAAAATCCAGTACCGGAAAATCAAAAAGATAGGCTCTTACGTCAGAATCTATTTTTCTTTCAGATTGGTCCAGAAAGGTTCGCTGTTGGGGCGGAACTGCACCGCACAACAAATGTGGCTGAGGCGTTCCATAGAGCCCTCAACGGCGCCCTTCAGCGGCATCCAAATATATGGCAGCTGACCGGTAAGTTAATAAGAAACTGCTATATACAAAAAAATGCACAGGGTGTAAAGAGAATGATCTTCAAGCTCCAAGAATTTATTAAAAAGTTTATTAACCGCGAAATTCTGCAATCTTTTCCTTCTTGATGATAAAATGTAGCCCGATGCCGATAACATACTTTTGGAAGTTACAGAAGTTAACATACTTTTGGAAGTACTACGGAACCCTACACTGCGCGTGCCCCGACATACACTTGACCGTTTTTTTTTTGTTACAGTAACTTTGGGTTGCCGTGCTGATCTGATTTCCAAAGAATTAGATGTTTTTTGGATAAAAAGCGTACTTATATCACTTCTGGCAGCTTTTTGCCATTCAAAAGTCACCACATTATTACTCTGCTGCGATGTGCATAAGCTCTTTAGCGGACCAGACACTATCAGTAATAATGACAGTATTTTTACATCAGTATAATGACATTCCATCGTTTAGTATGCGTCAGACCATCATTCCAACCACTACACTGTCAGTATAATGTCAGTATATTGTCATTACTTGAAAATACTGTCATTATTGCTGATAGTGTCTGGTCCGCTTTTCGCATAATACATAATATATATTATCGTTATATAATATACGTAGATAAACGTACTATCAAGTATAAATTAATGAAAACCTATGTCGTTACAGCTGTCATCGACAAAAAACTGAATAATAGTTGCCAGCGATATACTGCAATGCAGGGCGGCAACTTACGTGGTGCACGAAACTTCGCGCGCCACGCCCCGTCCGGCATATGCAGTGCCGGCAACTGCACTTGGAGTTGGCGGCAGGCCACATTACCGTGCGCCAATGCCTCCTGAGCCTTAGCCGAGTCCTGTTCATTCAGGATATCGGAGAGGACATTGGCGCGCAGGAAGAGGTGGACGAAGGTGGTGCTGTCGCCAACTATGCGGTCGCCGCGCAACCTGAAGACGTGCCACAACCGCGTCCAGTGCCTGTGCCAGAAGCCGCGCAACCTGAGGAGGTGCCACTTCCGCCTCCGGTCCCTGAGCCAGAAGCCGCACAACCAGAGGAGGTGCCACTTCCGCCTCCATTGCCTGGCCCATCCGCCGTAGCCGACGCGGACGCCGCAAACATGCAACGGCCGCATATTTGTTTGATATGCGGTACTAATAATTTCGACGCGGCATTTATCCCGTGTGGGCACACGATTTGTGAGGAATGTGCAGACCACATCGTCAGGAATCGTCCACCAGGTGAACCTCACACATGCCCATTTTGTAGAGCTCACGTAACGCGGCTGCTCCACTTATATTTTTAAAATGGGCATGTGAGGGGTTGATCTAATGTACGATTCTGTGCGGTATGGTCTGCACAGTAATACATAAGTCAGCAAGATCCACTTGCGTTATTTCCTATTATTATGGTAATAATGCTAGTGTCTCTTGCTGACTTGATCTTCTTGAATTGTGACTCCCACTCGGTGTACCGATGACGTGAAGGTTCCAGGAGGCCATTGGGTGCGGGCGGGCAACCCAAACTCGGTTGGTGTCAAAATCCCTGGGGAAAGCCTTTGTCCAGCAACAGACGTCTTCTGGCTGTTGATGAATTTGCCTTGAGAGTATCGTCAGTTTTTATAGGGAATTATATTTTTTGTCAGCAAAGTTTATATTTGTTATCAACTTGTATCACCTATAACAATTAATAGATCCATTGCCACCAAATGAGGAGGTACTTTACAAAATATGATTATTCCATAATTACTATTTTTTCGTTAATTGAGAATTTGTGTGTTAAGTATGAATTTGTTTAAATACATTTTTATATTGATGGTAAACTAAGAATTATTAGTTTAAGAATTAAGAGCTATAGAAAACAATTACTTTATATTGAAAATGTATAGGTTAATACTTTTCCAGAAAATTATGATACAAAAATGGAATAAACCTGTTTTGTTTTGGCATAATGGAATAATCATGTTTTGATTAAAACTTAACAGGAATAATCATGTTCTGATATGACTGTTTATGGATTACTCATAGTCTGAAACAGAGATGAATAAAAGTAAAGAATAATATTCAATAATAGCTGAGAGCCGCGGACTTAAAAACCACGAACTTAAAGTTCGAGCGTGCGATTCAGAAGAAGCTGAAAGTTCGGACGAACAAATAAGTGGAGTTAGATCTCTCTGGAGGACCACAATTATTGTAAAAAATATAGTAATATATTTTAATAGGCGAATTTCTGACAGGTGAATTAAAAAATAGGTAGTATAGATTTACCTCGATAGATGGCGCTAATAAGAGATGATTCTCAACAAATAGACAACAGATCTACTTACTAATGACGGTGATGTCTTATTTTACCTATCTGTCATTCTCCAAATATATTAAAAATGGTTGTTTGTATATTTTGTTCCTTGGGTAGAGAAATATTTAAAGTAGCCAAACTCAGTAATTTTCCTCGGAACCTCGGAATTTGTACATTCTAGAGTTGACTGGAATAATTGAAACCCTTTACATAATTTACGCATTTTTAGGGTAAATTAGATTTAGGATGTTACTTACGGTTACCGATTAAGTTGAAATTATTCGTTTTTTACAATTTTAGCCAAGTTGTAGAACCGTTTAGAGGTTTACAAACATATATTCCGGTCACCTAATGTATGTATAGATAGTTCCTTGAGGTGACAGTGCGATTTTTAAGTTGGAATTCTATCAAATTTTCCCTGAGGATCATTTTTTATGTACCTACATTCTGTGTGTAAGCTGGTTTCCTTTGGTTGAGAAGTTTCTGAATTCTATCATTTGGCCAAAGTTTTCCCTGACAACATTTTTTTATGTTAATTTTGTATGTAAACTGGTTCTTCAGGTTGAGAACTGTTAAACTGTATTTTTCTCTAAGGAATATTGTGTAAGCTGGTTCCTTGGGTTGAGAAGTTTTTAAATTCTATAATTTGGCCAAAATTTTCCCTGAAGAACATTTTTTAAAATATAAATTCTGTATGTAAACTGGTTCTTCAGATTGAGAACTGTTAAATTGTATTTTTCCCTAAAGAATATCTTTTAATTTGTTTTGCCATTGTTATGCCAAATTACAATACACATCAATGCACTATATGCATTTTCGTCAATTTGTTAAATCCATGTTCCATAACCACATAAAAACCACATAAAAAAAACGCGCCGGGTCTTGTACCTCCATGGTGGCGTGGAAACCAGCACATATATGCTGCCCTCATAAGAAAGAAGTCCGTAAAGTAGGTATATGAAGTTTCCGTATTCTTTGCGGCCTTCTTTCCTATGAGGGCAGTATGGACAATATTTGTAATTTTTACCTCAACTATTGTGTCCGTTTTATGTAGAATAGGATAATGTAATAA
Source organism: Coleophora deauratella (assembly GCA_958295455.1). Lineage (NCBI taxonomy): Eukaryota > Metazoa > Arthropoda > Insecta > Lepidoptera > Coleophoridae > Coleophora > Coleophora deauratella. Next base: position 13,280,360 of record OY282397.1, on the reverse strand, counting down.
AGCACCCTATTTTTAAAATATTTTTAATGATTTTTTATTCATAGTAATATTTGTAATTTGTAATTTATACCCCAACAAAAAAGTAGAAAAGATATAATAAAACACCCTATATTTTAAACATTTGTCATGTTTTTTTTTACCATTAAAACGTAACAGATGATGATGCCAAAGATGTAAGTGAGCTTACCAAACATGTCAATGGCATTGATATTGGTAGCTAGCCAGGAGGACTCAGAAAATGCTTGACTTTGAATTGATTGTGGCTTTCTCCCCCACTGGTGGACATCGCAACTTTATTCCACGCTTAGTCTTCCGGTGACGCGTGTTTGCCACTCGAAAACTTTAATAGCCAATCATCAGCGGTTTTACGAGATGATTCATTTCATAATCAAGTGAAGGTTTACCTGATCAGACTTTGTCACACCTAAAATATTATACACTAATAGAAATATTATGTTGTCAGAGTAAAAAATACATTCATGAAAGGATTTTGGAATGCTTTCCAATAATCAAACAACAAAATATCACTATCTAATTTAATGAATTCTGATTTATACCATACTTACTCCTGAATACAAAGAGTATGTAATCAGTAGGTAATCACTTCGTATTTCATATTAATTATTCAACAAATCAACCGAAAAGCTAAATCGATTTTTTGAGCAAAGAAAAGTTCACAGAATCGATTTTACTGTTTAAATAGTCCATCTCTACCGAAAAAAAAAAGAAATGACGTGACCTTGTCGTGACTTAACATGCTGCACATTATCCGAGCGCTCGTATAATTTGCGACAGATTTTGTGCACCCAATAATACGCAACAGATTTTGTGCACAGGTATAAACCATGTAAAAAAAAATATATGTCATGAATTACTGGCTGCGCATTATTTGTTGCAAATTATACGAGCGCTCGGATAATGTGCATCACAAAATATGTGTCAAATAATGTTCACTCGCGTAATTCAAGACAAAAACTTGAATTACTTGGTGCACATTTTCTGTCGCACGTTTTCGTCTGCACATTTTCTGTTGCACATTGACGGCACCCCAATAAGTTACAATCTGTGTTTGGTACTGAACTGAAAGTTCAACAGTTTTGAATGTGTAGGTATTTATTTTCGCTTCGCGCCTTTTTACCAGACAAATTGGAAGGGTTATGTTTCATCAGGGTTTAGGAAATCCGATGGTCGTCAACTCGTCAGTAAGTCGAGGCTCAGAATACCCATAGTACAGTCGAGGTAGCCATCTGGAAAATAGGTACCTACTAAACGAACTTAAAAGAACGTTAGTCAACCCCTCTACTCTAGATTATTATTAGCCGTGATTATTAGGTACTGTAGGGATCTTCTTCACAGATATACCTGGCGCCTCCACCATGTAGGGTCTACTTCACATACGGGGGCGAGGTACCAACTTAAACTCCTAAAATACATTTGTTTTCTATTCTATCATTTCAAATATTTGAATCAACGTCGTAGGTACCTATTTACTTTTTATACAAGCCTATGCATGCCTAAGACCTAACTCCTCGCCTATATAGTCTCTACAGTATCTAAGTACCTAGGTATAACTACTTTTCTGTATTTACAAACATGAAAGAAGTTTTATGAAATAAATAATTCATTGCTTATATTACATTATTTTGGGAAAACAAGAAAGGACTATGCAAAAAATCGTCCCAACCCACCAACAGATTTCAAACGTATCTCTCAGCCAATAAATACATCTTGGCAGCCTGATGATATTTTACTATGACGACATCCGCCGTAGATATGGGGTTTTCATGCAAATGGAATTTAAATTATTTATTTATGTATATTTTCAGTTTCATTGATTTTTTGATAGGTACAGGTAATTATAAAAAGAACATACAGGAACACTAAACAACTAGAAATTGTTATTTGTTATACTTTTGCCGCCTTCTTTCTTTTGTGGCAAACTTTATAATTTACTTATAAAGATATATCCAGCTAGTGACTAGCATCTTTTAAACTTTTTGTATAATAAATAATATTATTATTAATATTATACAAAAAGTTTATAAGTGACTAGCTGGAGCGATGATTTTTCTAGAGCTGCTGTTGACTGCTGGAGGCTGATGTTTTAAAATGAAGTTATTAAAATTGCAATAAACACTATAAACAATAAAAAAATATCTTTATGTAGGTATACTAGGTATAATAAAATAATTACATAATATTATAATACACCTATCACATATCTCGGTAGGTACCGCCCGCCCGACCGTAGGTATTAGATTACGCTTGCTCTGCTCGCCAAGCCTGCCAAGGAAACTAAGGAACCTATTCTCCACTCGTAGTCCGTTCCCTTATGTATATGGGACTGTACTGTGTACTCTGGTGGTCCACTGGTTTGGTCATTCATGGATTGGTCGGTCAGTTCAGTTCAGTTCAAAACGAGAGCTGAACGTGCTTAGACGTTTAAGAGGCGTAGGGAAGTGGTCGAAGCTTATTTAATTTATAAACAAACGTGGTACAGTGAAGTGATGTTATAGGTGAGTACAATATGTAGTTATAAGTTACCCGTTTTGGCCGTGGGCGTAACAGTGCACAACGAAAATTAGAATGAATTTTATCGAATCGAAAAAAATCTGCAATACGATACGCAAATGTGCAAATGGGGTGACTGACGTCGAACCTTAATGTTTTTATTTTGTTGCAATATCTAATTGTTCGTAAATATGTACTTATAAAAGAAAAAAAAACGTTATCTGGTAAAGGTAACTTCATACCAGATACTAACAGGAATAGACAATCTTAGCCTTTTATTAAGTCCTTAATTTTTAACTTCTTGCCTAATTTTAATTAACAATAATGACCACGCTGAATACTTTAAAAACAACCGACTTCAATCGCAGCAACTCCAATTTTGCTGTTTTAGTTGATTTTCTCAAAAACCGCTGAATCGATTTCGATAAAATTTATATGGGGTCACCTGTGAAGTATACCCTTTTAAACAAAAAAGAATTTTCCGAATCGGTTCAGGCGTCTTCGAGTAATCGGTGAACATACATAAAAAATAATAATAAAAAAAAAGATTCCTTTCTTGAAGTCGGTTAAAAAACGCACGTAAGGCGCGACTACAGCTCCTATTCATCACAATAAACAACTTTTGTTCTACTTGTCTCTGGTTCTACGTCAACGCCTTTAGTTGTTGCTGATATAGCCATTTTTTCGTAGCTTACTCTTATCGGCTTAAGTTTCTAACGGTCAGCATTCTGATTCACTGAAAGTTAAACTACTTACGTTGTACCTACTTATTTGAATTTATCGTTTGAAACAAAACTGACTGCGGGTAAAATGATTTTTATCGATTTAAGTTATAAATTCAAAGTAAGTTTATTATAATTATTATGCTACCGAATATGTCAACTAGATACCTACATTGATTTCTAAAACTAAAAGTTTATTTTTTGGAACTAAGGTAGGACGCAATCGCGACATCTCTACATTAATAATGGACCACGCTGAATAGGTACGTTAAAAACAACCGACTTCAATCGCAACAACTCCAATTTTGCTATGTTTTTGTTATTTTCTCAAAAACCGCTGAATCGATTTCGATAAAATTTATATGGGACCAATTTTCCAAATCGGTTCAGGCGTCTTCGAGTACAGTCGACTCTCGTTAATTCGAAACTGGAGGGACTCTTAAAATATTACGAATTATCGAGTGTTTGAAATATCAAATGGTTCGAAATTTGTGAGACAAAATAAATAAAACTTCGAATTATTAAGTGTTGATCAATTATTATTTATTAACTGCTATTCTATAACAATGACAAAAGTTTAGAGGTATATTCGTGTACATACATGTATTCATAATGTGAATTAATTAATCTTTCGAAAGAACTCTGTTATACTGGTTTGCTTCAAAGCACATTGCTGCTGCTCAGACTGCTCAATAACTTTTTTTAAGAGAAAAAGTGCCTGAAATGCTTTTTCATCACTTTCGTTTTGTAGACAGAAACTTTGTAAGGTATCGAATGAGGATCTTGCTTCCTTAACTGACACCTCTGCCAAAGGTTCTGATGTATCGTCGTCATCTTCATCGTTACTTTTTTCATTCGTATCTGTCGCAGATAAAATTTCGCCATCTGTTAGTGAACCTGAGACAGCAACATCTTCATCCACTTGAACAAAGTCAGAAAAACTGACACCGCTGATGTCAACTAATGGTTCTATTGCTGGTTCTTCATCATCCATAAGTATTGGAAGATTTTTCTGATCTTCTTTTAAGAAACCGGATTTTTTTTTGAAATTTGTAAGCCACCCTTCACTTGCGTAGACGCGAACTCTTTTGCTTTTTCCTTCAACAAGTTTCCGCTAATAGACACTTTTTGTCCTCTACACTGTCTTAGCCAAATGACCAGGCTTTCTTCCAGACGAGGAAATTCACCTTTAGTAGTTCTTTTCCGTACTCCAGCAGTTTGAGCAGCATTAATTTTTCAGCAATCGTCAAACATTTATACTTTCTAGGGCTCATGACTAGCACACACTTTTAATCTGTATACCAGCGAAAGAGTAACAGTAACTTAACAAACCGATTCGTGAGAAGTGTGTGTCAAATAGTCAACCTAATCATAACAAAAACAAAGGCTCGAGTACGTTGATACAAGTTTGAACTTGTCGTAAAATGTATTTCCAATCTTTCCGCCTCTTTCTCTCTGCAACTATGAATTGTCGAGTGTTGAGTTGAATGCCGATCAGTTCGAATTAACGCGTCGTTTTGTTATATAGCAATGATTTTTTCGTTCAAATTACCAAGTGCATAAAAATGTATTGATTTAGTTCGAAATATAAAGAGATTTTGTAGGGAACTCGTGATAACTTTGCATTACCTATAGAGAGGTTTGAATTATCGCAGGTTTGAATTAACGAGAGTCGACTAATCGGTGAACATACATAAAAAAAAAAGATTCCGACGAATTGAGAACCTCCTCCTTTTTTTAAGTCGGTTAAAAATGGTTCGTACTTAGCTAGTCTTGTTTTTATCAATACCTTTAGTAAAATAAAAACAAACTTAATTTATATTCATTGAAATGGACCATATCGAGGGTTCACGGGCGACTTGTATTAAGCGACATTTTTGGAAACACAGGTAACCTCTACTTTAAAAATGTATTTCTTACAAAGTACCTTACAAAAAATAACTTCTGAATAATATTTAAAATATTAAGAATATCGAGAATCTATATAATACTAAGAAGTTAAGTTTTAATGATTATTTTTCTAAGAAATATTTTTTTAAATCAGTCTCCTGAACATTTCTAAAAATGTCGCTTAATACAAGTCGCCCGTGAACCCTCGATATTATTATAATCAATGTTAGCACCTAAAGAATAGGTATTTCATGCAACGAGCTTTAGATTAGGTACAGTTAAAATGAAAAATGAAACGAAGTTACCTAGCTGAAAATAACAAAAGCTTTAAAAACTTTATATACCTATACCTAGTACCAACCAACATAATACGTACCTAGTAGGACCTTTTGCCATTAGAATAAAGGAGCCATTGCATTTATACTTTAAGTGTTCTGGGAACTCGATGGTTTACTGTGTCACAGATTTTATAATACTAACGTACAGATACCTCATGTCATACAACGAAATGCGACTGCCGTAACTCGGGCTATTCTTCGGGCTATTTTTTTCACTCATTGAGAACTACCGCTACTAGCGACATCTAGGGCGCGGGCTATAAATGAAGACATTCTGGTTACATACCTGTTCCTTCATTTACTTTCTTTGCACATAACCTACTAGTATTATATTATCTGTGATATTACTAAATAAAAATACATAATTTGAAATATGAAAAACAAAACGTAAACCACCTATTACGTTTTTAAAACGTATTGTATCAGCGCCATCTATCAATTCACGCTATAAACTGGTACTCAACTAGAACGTGTCATTCCTCAACTCTGACAAGTTAAGACGAAAGTAGTTTTGATATGCATCGCCGTCATCAGATAATTTGTAGAAATTGATAATAAAGTGCATTATCGGCCTTCGTCATACTTTTTGGTTATTACAATAATAAAATACTTATTTTTAGCAACTTAATGGGTTTTTTCTTCGTTTTGCATGAACTTCGATTTCAAATTGATACTTGTCGTGCCACCTATTGACATTTTAATGAACTAAGGTTTTCGTTGTATGCAATGAGACCCCGTGACTGTGTGCATTAACTCAATTAAGAGGTCAAGGTCGTTACGATAAGAGAGCCGAGCAGGCTTGTTTACGATCAATGAACTTAGTTTATTTATGTTGTATATGTCACAGGGATATGATTAAAGGGATTTGATCAAATTCCGGGCGATGTTAAAATATAACACGATTTTGTCATTTCCCTAAATAAATCTAGTGATTTGATCAAGTCCCTAAACTGATTTAGTGAAATGATAGGAATATTTATTCTGCAGTATTTAAAAGGTTTATTTGGTACAACATACATTAAATTAAACTAAAATCTTAAAAAATCAACACTAGAACTTCACTAAATCAGTTTAGGGATTTATTTATTTTACTAGATTTGTTTAGGGAAATGACAAAATCATGTTATTATTTTAACATCGCCCGGGATTTGATCAAATCCCTGATTTTATCATATCCCTGCGACATATAGGATTCCGTAAAATGGGGTGAATAGAAATCGTGGGGTCAATGGAAACAAAACCATACATTTTCTTCAAGGGCTCATTGTTCGGACACAACTAAAAACTAATCTATGAAGAAAACATTTTCTTAAACTGCAACATTGTTTTTATCACGGCAATACTGAAAAAGTGTTATTATGGCAATAATTATTTAAAAAATCTAAAGTCAAAGTTGACCCTTAACGGTCGTTGTTTTTATTAAGTGCTCCAAAATCTTTGCTGTTTTGCGGAACTCAGTTGTGTTTTGAGTAAGTAGTGCTCTTAATTTCATGAATTATAGAGTTATTTATAGATAAAACACATAAAATTGCTGATTCGTGGCTTAATAACAGATATTTTTGTAAAATTATTGGATCAGGTAATTCTTGCTCTTACACGGGGTGAGAAGCCTGAGGGGTGAATCGAAACACAGTGTGAGGTGAAAGGAAACAAGATATGGGGTGAATGGAAACGTAGTTTGTGTAAATGGAAATGAAAGAGGGGTTAATGGAACGCTTGAGTGTAGGGTTGCTACAATCCATATAAGAATTTATAATTTAATTTTCCTTATTTCTTATCATGTTTTGTTTCTTTTTGTGATTTTTTTCCCAGAAGATTATGGTTATGGTTATTGTAAGTAAAAACACACGATTTTAACTTATTTTAATTTATCGTTACAATTTTTATTAATTTTATTTCTGAAGGCTGAAAATGATAACGCATAATAAATAATTGTAATGATACTGATAATATGTAATTCATTTAAAAATATCCGACTACAACTTGATTGCTTGTCATTTATAAATATTTTGACAACCCTTGCACTTTTTTATATTCACCCTGTTTCTCGTCACCGAACATCGCGGGTGAAAAGAAACGACCCATATTTTTGCAAATTGTGCCTTATTGCTATCATTTATTAAGTTTAAAACCGCTCTAATTCACACATTGTCCTTAGACATAACACACTAAAAACGTTTGTATCATAGATAAAATCTGTTCTAAATGTCAGAATCGTTTCTTTTCACCCCATTTTACTTTGTAATGTCACCTAAAATACGCGGAAGTATATTATGCGTATATCTGGCGTATATTTATGAAAACCAAAACTAAAGTCTTTAAAGGCCGGCAACGCACTTGTGACTCCTCTGGTGTTGCGGGTGTTATTGATGTTGTATTACATTACGCTATCTTAGGAAATGCATTTTCACGAAAACACTGTCTTAATAAATCTAAAAATTAATGCTCGGGAAACCTATATTTACTCGTCATATACTGGGGTTGGCCACTAGCCCCACAACCTCCATGAAACCGAATTGGATCCCGTGTGTGGAGTATAGCCTAATAATCTTCCCGGGACGAGACCTGCAGTGGGGATGATAATATTGTTAACAACAACAACACTATCTTACGAATTACGGATTTCATCACGAAAATGCAGCATGCAATTCGTAAGGACGTGTAATAGATGCCACATTTACCAGAAGGGTCATAGCACACATATTAATTCGAAACCTTTCGCCTTTCGCCTGGCCTTCAACCAGGGGTCAAGCATTCCGTAAAGACGCGTAATAGATAATAACAATATCCGGGACAAATCACACACGATCATCTGGCCCCAAACTAGGATTCCCTGTACTATGGGAACCAGAGACTGATATGGGTCTCTATAATATAGTATAACTTTTTTATGACTATTTGGACTTTGCATAACATTACTGTACATAAAATATTTTGGCATAAAACATGTTGCGCATATTTATGTTTTCCTAATATTTATGAGCATAATATTCATTGGAATTATTAGAAATGTCCCTAAGTATAAGGTCGCCTAACGTTAAATTTCCTAATAATCTTAAAGCATATCAAACTTAAGCATAACAATTAGTCGAATAATAGAAAATTTGCCTTAATAATAAGTTGCATAACATTAAATATAGGTAATAATATTATTTTTGCATTTCGTTTCGGAAAAAAAATATAAGTTACATTTCCTTTTAGTTATTTTATTTATTTATTTTTACTTCATAACTACTTATAGCGTAGGTTGTTAGAACCAGTATGTAAGTAGGGGGTAGTAGTAAGTAGTAGAAGGTAGGTTGCTGGGCAGGGGAGCACGCAATCAAGCATGCAAGCATGAAGGCAAGCAAGGAAACATGCAAGCAAGCAGTCGATCGGTTCTTATACCAATCAAACCTAACACTGCGACAGTCTCCGAACTTAAATGATCAAACTCGGGGTGCTCCGAATTCCCGAGCTCGCTTCGCTCGCTCCCGCATTAGTTTAGGACTTCCGTATGGTGTTCTTAAAAAAAGTGGCTTTTACGATATATATTTAGTCCTAAATGCAATTATCTGCTTGCAGTTATACGATTTGTTGGTATGGAAAGTAGTGTAATACTTCTGATCGCAGCCACAATATTTTGATTGCAGGAAATGGAGAAAGGAAACAGAAGATTTCAATATCTAGTCACATTATGCGGTAAGAGTCATATCACATAGATAAGAAAAATAAGGCCCTGAGCGCATTACAGCCTTCCGATCGGCTGATAGTTTACTATTTACAAAAAAATCTGCACGAAGCTATACAGGGCGTTACAAAATTTGTGTAGGACCCGTTAACGGGGGATTCTACTCATCGTACTGAACAACTTTTGTTCTACGACTTTGCTCAAAATTTTTGGATTCTCTATACATAAACGGCAAAACAGATGATCAATTTGTATGAAATGTCCAAATTTTTTTTGTGATTTGAGCACAGTCGTAGTACAAAAGTTGTTCAGTAGTCCAGTACGATGAGTAGAATCCCCAGTTAATGGGTCCTACACCAATTTTGTTACAGCCTGTAAAAGAGCGGTCGCATATCATCATCATGTGATGAGTTTTGTGCAGTCGGATTTACCGATAGAAAATAGTCTGAAAATAATTATAATATATTTCAACTGAAAACCCACTGAAAGTTTTTAGTGCACTCAGGGCATCGGGCCCATAGGTACATAACTGCAGGTACTCATCATCATCATCATCAGCCGAAAGACGTCCACTGCTGGACAAAGGCCTCTCCCAAGGATTTCCACACCGACCGGTTCTGTGCTGCTTACATCCAGCGTCCTTCACCAGGTCGTCGGTCCACCGAGTCGGAGGCCTGCCTAAACTGCGTCTTCCGGCTGGAGAGCTTTAGTGCCCCAACGGCCATCTGTTCTACGAGCTATGTGCCGCGCCCACTGCCACTTAAGTTTAGCGATTCTGTGAGCTATATTGGTTACTTTAGTTCTACTACGTATCTCCTCATTTCTGATCACGTAGGGACACACTAAGCATAGCATGCTCCATCATCCTTTGGGTGACCTTGAGCCTTCTTATGAGGCCTATAGTAAGCGACCATGTCTCGGTTCCATATGTCATCAACACATACTGGTCAAAGAGTTTAAGTCTTGAGTGAGACACTCCGGACCGCAGTCTGCGGTATTTTGGGCGTGAAGATATTGCGGAGCTTCCCGAACGCTGCCCACCCAGCCGAGTTTCGACGATTAATCTCTTTTTCGAAGTTGGACCTATCTAGCTAGACTGTTTGTCCCAGGTATAAATATTCGTCAACGACTTCGAGTGTAGAATCTTCAACCTTGTCCGGGTGTAAATGTCCTTGTACTTCTTGTTTTCAGTGTGCGTGGCTACAGTCACAATGGGCATGACGTCAGCGTGGCCCACTCCTGTGATCCCTAAGTTTCACGCCAACGAGACCAAACTGGAGGTCAACAAAGTGAGTACTTACTTGTATTAAGCTTTAAGTACCTTTTAGTTATGTATCATAAATTAAGTTGGTAGTTGGTACCTATACTTAAAATACTGTTATAAAATAATAAATATGGTTTTGGTAGAGTTTGGAAAGAAAATAATGCAATCTATCTATCTATCTATCTATCTATCTATCTATCTATCAGGTGTCTATGGGCAGTGGTGATCACTTACCATCAGGTGACCCACTTGCTCGTTTGCCTTCCTTATCACATAAAAAAAAAAAAAAAAAACTATTATTTTCTATACCATATCGAGGGTTCACGGGCGACTTGTATTAAGCGACATTTTTAGAAATGTTCAGGAGACTGATTTAAAAAAATATTTCTTAGAAAAATAATCATTAAAACTTAACTTCTTAGTATTATATAGATTCTCGATATTCTTAATATTTTAAATATTATTCAGAAGTTATTTTTTGTGAGGTATTTCGTAAGAAATAAATTTTTAAAGTAGAGGTTACCTGTGTTTCCAAAAATGTCGCTTAATACAAGTCGCCCGTGAACCCTCGATATCATCCACATTATCATCATCAGCTGAAAGACGTCCACCATACCGTACCATATACTTACTTATAGGATATTATGGAATCTATTATAGGATACCCGTCTACACTATCTATACCATATATGTAAGTTGCTAAAGTCATGTGGTTTAATGCTAACACGTTTGGATTATTTTTTTTACCAAAATAATGGGCTTCCTTTCCTTCGTTGTGCGATACTAAGCCATACTAAGTATCCAGCAGCGAACATTGAAACTCATACGTCGAACACGTGAGCGTGAGTATCGTAACGTTATCGTCTAATTCGAAGGCTGACTATCGAATTCTTCTCACCCTGAGCTGAGAGTCTAAAGTCTAGAGCTGTCGCTACTTGAGACTTTTACGCCACGCCAAGTATCACTTAATTATTTCGGCAACTTTAGTTTTTCTATTAAATATCTTTGTTTCGGATTTGATCACGCGGAGAGTCCACGAGCATATACGGTCCTCTCTATAGTTCTTGGCTTGATTGAATTAGTAAATCAGTCCAATATTAAGGCTATACAGGCTGTAACAAAACTGGCGTAGGACTCGTTAACTAAGGATTCTACTCATCGTACAAACAACTTTTGTTCTACGACTTTGCTCAAATCACAAAAAAATATTAACTTTTCATACGAATTGGTCAATCTGTTTTGCCAGTTTTGTATGGAGAGTCCAAAAATTTGTTTGCGATTTGAGCAAAGTCGTCGAACAAAAGTTGTTCAGTACGATGAGTAGAACTAACGTTAACGGGTTCTACACCAATTTTGTTACACCCTGTATAATCGTAGACTCGTCAGACATTACTTGCAAAAAAGTAATGACTCCTATTTTAGTATGAAATGAAAGTTTGTGGGTACCTATTTGAGGCATTGAGAATAGATTTGTGTCTGGACTAAATAATTTATTTTTCCAGGATGAAATAGCGTGGATGCTGGCTATGTCATCACCTGGTTTCATGGCCGGTAGTTTTATGTCTGGCCTCGTCTCTGACAGATTTGGTAGAAGAGCCACACTGCTGTGGAGTGCTCTGCCATACGGGACAGGAATGGTACGTGTTTTGAATGCAGTAGTGGATGTAAGAACGTCGATCACTTGATGCGGGGACCACCCGCACGACTAGTAAAAATGCATTAAGATCCATTTTTATATAGGAACCTCTTCTCCGGGTGCTGTATATCGACCTAGTGAAACTGAGCTCTTCTTCGTCGTTCTGAGAATTGCACCCATGCACTGTCCAAGGATTTTTTTATCTTTGAGTAAGTTTGACTACATCACACCTGATCGGAAGTGACGAAGTCGAGCGATCTTTAGAATCGACCGATTTTATTTTAATTATTTCGATATTCGTTTTTTTTAGGTAATCGTTGCTTGCGCGTTAAAGTCCTGGTTGCTATATTTGACACAATTTCTATGGAGCTGCGGTACTGGAATGTTGAGTACAGTAAGACTGAAACCTATTACATCCTTATAAATCTGGGTTTAGATATTATATTATAATACTAGAGTTACCAATTCTTCCCATCTTTTCCAGGTGATGACAATGTATCTAGCAGAGATATCGGACAAGGAAATCAGAGGGGCGTTGTCTCTCATCACCAAATTTACTTTCAACCTTGGCAATCTGCTCACTATGTGCATTGGTCCATTCCTGTCGTACGAAACGCTAAATTTTATGCTATTAGCAATGCCTATAACCTATTTCATAGCTTTTTGCTGGATACCAGAAACCCCGTACTTTTATTTGAAGGAAGGAAGAGTGGCCGCTGCTAAGAAAACGCTGAAGAAGCTCCGAGGGTATAAACATGATAAGGTATGTATCTTCTACTTTAATCATGGTATTGATTAATTAAAAGAGAAATCGGTTGTCGGGGAACCTTTTTTTCTTTATATTAAAAAAGTTGTGTAAAGTTGGGTTGTAACGTCTACCATCCACAAATCCGAATTTGGTTATGTTGAAGTATGGCCTAATACTTTTTGGATGTGGGAGAAGATATACTCTTGCCCCAGCATAAGGGACGTTTTGGGTTACGAAATGATAAGTACTTGCTTTAAAACGAGTTTAGTATAGTATGATACGAATTTTTTTGTCCTTATGGCGACAATGGCGATTACTGAAATTATTATATTTTCAGAGTGTAGAAGATGAGTTACTACAAATGCAGGCCCATGTTAGAAATGAGATGCGTCACTCAACTTCTCCTAAGGAACTCTTCACTGGAAGACAGTACAGAAAAGCCATCACCATTGCGGCTGGTAATATTTGTCACCGAATTAAACTTTATACTCCTATCCCCATTTCATCGTCGTCATCAGCCAAAAGACGTTCACTGCTGATTAATGGGCCGCCCCTAATGATTTCCACGCCGCCGCCGCCGCCGACCGGTTTTACGCTGCTCGCATTCAGCGGCTTTCCGCAACTTTCACCACTTTTCTCCTTTTAATGAGTAACAAAAAGATTACACAAAACCAAAGTTTTGTCGAGCTCAAAAGAGTGTCGCACTTTGATGTCGTCGGCCAAGATCCGTTTCTATGAGTCAGCGAAGTAAGAAAGTAAGTGAAGTTATTTGTTTTTAAAGTAAAAGTATTCTATTTTTCTATTTCATTTTCCTAGACTGTATTAAAGAATACTAATATTACTATTTAGTTGTAATTGCATAACCAATTGATAAATAGCTCCAAAGTAGTCCAAAGTACCGTTTTGTGGCGCAACTTCTTTGTACATAAATGATACCTATTATCGATTGTAATATTAGGTATAACGTTTTTATGGTCCCCTTATTATCAGGCTGTAAGAAAAGAGATTAGGACCCGTCTTGGAGAAAATTCCTCCAAGGGGGCTTTCACTAATCATACTGAATAACTTTTTGTTCTTCGACTTTGCTGGCCAACGTTGGTCAAAGAGCAGAACAGATTTTCGCGAAAATCGCAAAATAAAATTGTTCTTAGTGCTGAGTGTAATCCCCATATATCCTGTTCTACACATATTTTGTTTACACGCTGCGCAGCTCGTCTCTATCTCTGTGCGTTTCGATACTAGTAGGTACCGAGCACGCTACTGATCATTAAAATGGCTACTCTCATTTCAGTTCTCAAGATAGCTCAGATTATGACGGGCGCAGTGACGATCCAACAGTACCTAGGTCTCATAATGAAGGAGAGCGGGATCCATATGAAATTGGCCACTGTTATCATCATTTTCGGCGCAGTGAGATTTGCTGTCAGTAAGTACTACGTGGCAGTGGAGATGAATTTAGTTTGTCCAGTTAACTAACCGATAGTTGCCTCTAAGGTACTGTATTGAGTCGTCTGCTAACTAAGGACGTGAAGTAAATATTTACAAAAAAAATAAGTAAATGCTAAATGCAAAATAAGTTCTTTCTGCCTCGCACAACCAAACTGTGGAATGAATTGTCGCCTGCGGTATTTCCGGACCGATACGACATTCAAACCTTCAAGAAAAGAGCGTACTCCCAAATCAAAGGCCGGCAACGCACTTGTGACTCCTCTGGTGTTGCGGGTGTCTATGGGCGGCGGTAATCGCTTACCATCAGGTGATCCGTCTGCTCGTTTGCCACCTCTGCCATAAAAATAAAAAATAAAAAGTTTTTTGACTTGAGAAAGTGTCTTTAATGACATGGTAACAACACCCCACAGTCATGTGATTTGAAGTCATTGGATCAATTGCGCTAAGAGGAGGTGAATAGAATGGAAATAGGTAGTTCTTCCACAATGATGAATTAATCACCTTCAGTGAAACCTGAATAAGTGGAATTACCTCGGTTGTGTTAAAGATTTTTTTCTCTGCAACTTGATTTAAATTAATTCTACCTAATATTAGTAATAACTTATTGGTTATAATTGGGATTTGAGATCATGTTGATAAAAACTTTTTGTCTCAAATATTATTGGAATATCTATGTCCCTATATACTTATGTAAATGCAATATAAACCTCTAATTGGTTATCTGAGTTTTTTTTAAAGACTAAATTGTTATTGACAGCTGATTACGGTCCATATAATATGAACACGAAACTTACATCAAGATAACCACAGATTACGTTATATAATAGTTACACTACAAAGAAAATACTGTCTAATGTTAAGCACCTATCTATTCTTTAAAACTACGGATTTTCTCGCAAACGTGACTCGACATTACGTAACGTGACAAGAGTACCGTATTTAACAGAATTCACGAGAAGCAGGGTAGGGTAGGTGATGTAGTATTATTATCTAATCTGTGGTAGGTGTTTTACGGTTTGTATGTATATGTATGTAAGTTTCCTTGAAATACGATGATCATTTTAATAGTACGAGGTGACGATAGATTGTCGTGTAATATTTTAACATTCATGAAAAAAATGATTGGATCTAAAAATAATCTGCTATTTTTTCTATACATTTCTGCTATTTTATCAATGACTGTTCGCTGAGTACATGAATGCATTTCTTTCACAGGTATCATGCCATCAGTCCTGGCAGATCGTGTCGGACGAAGACCTTTGCTCATCTACTCTTTCCTAGGCACCAGCATTTGCCTTTTTGTTGTCGGCATCTACTTTTTCCTCATGGAAGTTGTTCAGATTGAACGAGACTCGCTTACTCCTTACGGGTTCATCACATTTACTGGTATTGTTTGTTCCAACATCATTTCCACTATAGGTTTTCAATCTATCATAATTGTCATACCTGGTGAAATATTTCCACTGAACGTAAAATCTGTCGCTATGACTTCCTTGAGTATTTTTGGGGGGTGTCTAAGCTTTTTTATTGCTAGAGGTTATCAGATTCTAAAGGATTTTATTGGACTGTGTGGCGTTTTCTGGGTTTTTGGTGCAGTAGCACTAAGCGGGTCTATTTTTTCATTACTTATTGTACCTGAAACCAAAGGGAAAAGTCTGTGTGAAATTCAAAAGCAACTTCAAGGTGATTTGTATGAAGTAGGTGCTGGGGGTGATGATAAGATAGCTACTGTTAAGACTGATGATAATGCAGTAGAAGATACGGAATTGGAGGTATTGAACAAAAAAGGTGATAATGTGGCGTAAGCAATGTGGATCTCTATAATAATTAATATAAGATAGGTAGTTAGGTCTTAGACGAACAAAAGTCTGTAAAGCTCAAGGTGCTCCGAAGTCTTCGAAAAATCTTTTATTCCTCTAAGTCTTAGGTATTTTACATATTCGTGTTAAATATACAGGGTGTAACATTCAAGGTGTGCAATATTTACGGAGGTGATTAAGCTTCTCAAACTGATTACGAATCACTAAAAAAGTAGGCATCTTAAAAAAAACATATTTTCGAATGATTTTCAGAATAGGTAACTTTTTTCTATCGACTTTTGATAATAATCCCCCAACGGCGCGGCTCAAGGTCGCGCGACTACGCAGCACAGCAGCACAGGCTAGGCAGCGGCCTATGCGCGCGTCACAGAGCAGACACGTTCAGTATTCTAATGCCACAGAATAGTTAAAATGATACAGAAAAAATAGATTAATTAGGTAATTTGTTTTTTTTCTTTATTTAAGGAGCTTTATTACAAAAAAAATAACGATGTCGCTCCATAGGAAGCCAAACTTAGTTTACCTTACTCTAAAGTAAAATCTAATCATTTTGTACAAAATTTTGGCCAAATCAGATGTGGGGCAAGCCAAAGCACTGTTGCACCCACCAACACTCCAGAAATCTGTGTCATTAATCTGTTGCCTCAGAGATTCATTCCGGACACACTCCATCAAAACATGGTATACATCCTCAACAATTCCACATTCATCGCAATTAGGTGAGATAACTTTTTTCATTAAAAAAGCAAATGAATTTGATGGAATGTGACCGGAGCGAAGTCTCATCGCAATCACAATTTCGGATCTGTTCAGATAACAATCACCAAACCAAGGACAATGCATTGGTTCTTGCTGTATGGTTTTGTACCAGATCCCTTTGTATCTTGACCTTTCATCAAAAAACTCCCTCCACATATTATAACACATTTTCTTTACAATATAGATACAATCAGTAAAGTAAGGTGTCACTGGTAATGGTACACCGTCTGTTATTGCTTCTCTAGCTAGACTGTCTACTACTTCATTGCCTCTGAGTCCTATATGAGAGGGGATCCATTGAAGAGTGATACTTTTGGATTGTTCTTTTAATTTTAATAAGGATTTTATTATAGTATAGGCTATCGGTACTCCTCGAAATGTCGAGGTGCAACGAGCCACATGCTGCAAAGAACTTTTGGAATCTGTAAATATTACAAAATTGTCATAGTCGACGGTCTCGATATAAGCCAAAGCCTCAGAAATAGCTACAAGTTCGCCATACATAATTGAAGTTTTACCTATTATTTTAAATTTCATGGAGTGTTCAAGTCCATGGAGTGTTCAAGTCAATCATAGAAGGCAGCGCCTATTCCTCCAGTGTCCTTAGAACCGTCTGTATAAATTTCATAAAGATGTCTATAGTTATTAACAATTAACTCAGTACACAAGCGTCTCAGAATATTCATGTTGTATGTTTTTTTAGATTTACTGATTGTATCTATATTGCTCTTTATAATATCATGTATCTCAATTTTACTCATCCAACTATTTAGAGAAAACATTTCTAGTTTATTACTTGTATACACAGGAATATCTTTTAACAATTCATGGAGTTTTAAAAGTAGAGGTTTCTTTTTTCTTCGCCAATGCCTATCGTGAGATGTAAATAATTTTTGTAACGATTCTATTACTAAGTTTTCTTTTATTGATTTACATTTAAGCCAAAATTTTCCTGCTAAGTAACTTCTTCGAATATGTAAAGGTTGTAAACTTAATTCACTTTCCATCACGTGTATGGGAGTGCTTCTAATAAAACCACCTATAACCCTCATGGCCTGACTCTGAACGATGTCTAATTTTTGTAAATGACATTGGCTACTATCGTCATATAAAAAGCTGGCGTAGTCCAATCGACTTCGTAAAATAGATATATATATATATATATATATATATATATAAACATCTTAAATATTTAGGGTGTACTCCCCATCCTGGCCCAGACAACACTTTAAAAATATTTAAAAATTTAGAAACTTTTTCTCTAATTTCATTGATGTGTTTGCCCCATCTTAAAGACCGATCTAACCATAAACCTAAGTATTTAACACAATCTACAACTTCCAGTGGTATATCATTTATTTTCAGATTCGCAATACCTCTAAAAGGACCTTTCTTAAAAACACAAACTTTGCTTTTTGTACTAGAGATATCTAAACCAAGATTAGATAAAAGTTCAATTAAACTATCTAACGATGCCTGAATTTTTGCTATCGCGCTTACAATATTTTTACTGGAGGTGTATAGTACTAAGTCGTAAGTAATACTATATTTCTGTTTCTCATGTAAATGGCGTAATGTTGTAAATTAGAAATAAAGTATCTTTAAACCTAACTTTAATCATGAATTTGATAAATTATTCGTAATAAATAAATGTTCATGCATCTTCTCAACAAATATTGCACACATTGAATGTCACACCTTGTATGCGTTTTAGACTACACATTTGACCTAATGTATCGTATTAGGTCAAAAGTGTAGTCGAAAACTTTTAATTAAAAGTGGGTTTATCTACCACTTTTAATTACACGTTTTAGACTACACTTACATTACCTACGTACAAAGATAAAAGAAACCCATAATACGTATTTCTTAATGTTTTTTTGATTTTGTATTGTAGACTAGGTATATTATATTATAGTTAATTGTGCCATTTAAAAACTAAAACTCTTGGTCTACCCATCTGTTTAGGTACCTATGTTGTGTTATGTTATGAAAATTTTAATCGTAAATTGTGACCAAGGCTTGTTTGTTTAGCACTTTTTACAAATGACTGTGAGGCTGTCAAAATATTATTAATAAAGTGAACAGAATTTTTTTAACAATAACTTTCTTTGTAGGTACGATACGCGAAATGCGCTGTGATAAGTATATCTTCTGTCAGAGTCAGAAATATATTGCCTGATACATTGACGTAGAAACAAATGGACGACGGGTCTAGTACATAATTCACGAAAAAAGCGTCCGCAGTTAACCTATACACACGTAGTTATATGCATAGAAACAACACATTTGAATTTAGATCGTGTGTCAGTGCATTACGGTTGATTTTTGTTTGCAACAATTTATCACCATACGAAGCTTCGACTGGAACGTACTTCACCTTACGAACTTCGAGTGAAGATAGAGAAGTAATTTCACTTATAATGTTTTTTTGTTGGCTATGTTTTATTAGTACTTTTTATTTTTGCAGAATCTTGTTTATCTTTTTTTATAATAAACACAGAAACACGCTTAAATATGAATTATACAGGGTGAAAATGATTCGAGCAAACGAAGTGGATTTTTTTTCGAAACAAAGTATTCCTCTCGTCTCGATTCGGCTATAATGTTTTTCCATAATGAACAACGTATAGGATCTCGGGGAAAGCTAAAATAAATAAATATGTAATAAAAACAATAGAAAAAAGTTACAAAATATTTTAATAAAAAACTATACTTAAAAGGGACTATAAAATTTTTGTTCCAAAGTTGTGATGTGCGATGGTTCGCTCATGGAAATCAAACTAAATGCGTAATTCAAATTAAAATAAACTACTGTGTTCCTGTTTTTTCACTTTACTTGAAAAGTTTTTACAACTTTTCACGACGCAGTACGCCACTTTGGACGTGCAGTCAGCCGGCCGACCAAATGAAGACTGGCGCGAAATTACAACTCTTTTTGCGTTTTACTACTCTTTTGGTTCGGACACTTTTGAGCCCGAAGTCCATTGTTTCTACGTCGATGGCCAGATACAAAGACTTATTTTACGCGCGCTTTTTGACATGCACTTTGCACAATTTAAAAAAGGCCAATAGACTATCCTAATGTCTGGGTAAACATTACTCTTACTCACACAATAAAATACTTAATTACTTGGCTTACTTAATTATAAAAACATAATAATAAAAAGCATCGGTGGCGCAGTGGTAGTGGCTACGTCCTCCTAACCAGAGGTCGTGGGTTCAAATCCTGGCCAGTGCACCAATGAGTTTTTTGAAACTTACGTTATTTTCATACCGACTGCTTTAACAGTGAAGAAAAACATCGTGAGGAAACTTGCACATCTGATTTCTAGATGTGAATGATGGTCGCGTTGCTCACGTCCGTAGGTGTTAATCTAAAATGCCCTACACGTGACCGCGGGTGATGCTAAGTGCAACACTAGGCAACCGCCGTCTATACCTTGTGGGTAGAACGGGTAAATTGTGCCACACGATAAGAAGAAGAAGAAGAAGACTTACTTAATTGTTTAAAACTTTAAGTAAGTTATTTGTCATGTATGACAGCGGCTTGTAACTGGCTACCTTTTACAGATAAATAAATGTATTCCATTTGCACACTTTATAAGTAAGACTGATTTGAACTACTCAATGCATTTATATCTGTACTCTAGTTAAACTAATTTACATATTTAAATCCATACCTAGCAATCTCTATGTAAATCTTAAAATGGATCAAATCCACTCTGGAAATGTTTTTTATGTTCAGTTTCTAAGCAGAGTGTAACAAAATATTAGTAGGACACTTTAAATAGGTTTTCTAGACATCAGACTGAACAAGTTAAGACTACGGTTTTGCTGAATCGAAAAACAATTTTAGACTCCGAAAATGGACTCCACTCTATAGGTACAGGCTGTAAATATACAGGGTGTTAAAAAAAGTGCGTTTGAAATTTTAAGGGGTTACTCAAAATCAAGTATAGAATCCAGGAAAATATTGAAAAAATTCGCTCTTCAATTTTTTTTTGCAGTTTTTCATACAAATTCTCGATTCACTATTTAGATTTAGTATGAGAATCTGAAAAAAATAATTGAAGAGCGGATTTTTTCAATATTTTTCCTGGGTTCTGTACTTGATTCTGAGTAACCCCTTAAAATTTCAAACACACTTTTTTTAACACCCTGTATAATACAAGTGAGTCAAATTTTAATCAGGGCTTCTACTACTGATTCTGATCAACTTTTCCCAAAGAAACCACAGTCGAATCGCAAAAAAAAATGTTTGGACTTTTCATACAAAGGCCGCTCGGCTGATCGATTTGTATGAAGAGTCCAATTATTGTGCTGAAATCCATGAAAAAAGTTCATCATTTTGACGAGTAAAACTCAAACGGTAGTGGGTCCTACACCAATTTTTTTTTACACTCTGTGTAAAAATCAAGTATTGATGTTTCTTAAAACTCTGACAACAATTTGTTATGAATGCTAAGCTTTTATAAATCTATAATGTATGTCATAGCCACATAAATACCATTTAATGGTTAAACCGCGTTTAATAATAAATAGTATGTAGTAGTTAAGAAATTAATAGAAAAGGTTAAGCGAGTTACACAGGTACTCATAAGTTTTAAGGTATTTTACACTTACTTACTTAATTTTTTATTTTATTATAACGACGTTTTTTATTGGTTTTCTTACTTGTTTACTAGGTACTTATCTATAATGCTGTTTAAAGTGCAATCAGGTATTTTGACCTCAACAGAACTGCAACAATAAATAATGTTTTTCGTAAATTGCCTTTTTCTCCTAATAATAAGAACAAATCCACTACACTAGTACGTAAGAGACATCCTGGAGACAAGTATAACAACAATATTTATTACGCCAGTGCCTAAATACTAGGCGACTCAGGTGTTAGCGCTCCTGACTACCGATCCGAGGGTCGTGGGTTCCCTAAGAAATCTAGAGTTACAAAGTATTGCCCGTGACTTCTTCTGCGTAGATTTCACATGTAAACGGGAACCGTTGACCCGACTAACAATATAATTTTCTACTAATAGGTACAAACGTTAACGCTACTTTCGTCCCAATCAGGGATGGATATTTAGAAATACCTTTCTAGTGTTCCTCTACGTCCTCTAAGGGACGTGTGTTCCAATTTTCCATTTTGGATCTTCGATGTTCTGTATCACCAATTCGGACTATGAGTTGTTAACGCATATTCAATGGTTAAGGCTGTGCAGTATGCATTGTTTGCTATTCACCACGTACGTAGTCGGTCCCATAATGAATTGGCCTAACTATGAAATAAAAAAGAAAATTAAATGCAATCATTTTTATTTTTCAATATAGTCTCCATCAATACTGACACACTTCTGACATCGGTGAAATAACATTTCTAATCCTTTATAAAAATAATCGCAATCTTTGTCTTCAAAATGACTGAAGACGGCCGCCTGCAACTGTTCATCGCTTGAAAATTTTCTTCCCCTTAAGTCCCGCTTTAAATTTGGGAATAAGTAATAGTCGGACGGAGCCATGTCTGGACTATAAGGTGGATGGTCCAGCTCCGTGAACCCGCATTGACGCACTGCATCCTTCGAAACACCGGCGGTGTGCACGGGGGCGTTGTCGTGAAGCAACAGGACGCCTTTACTCAGTTTGCCTCTGCGCTTCTCCTTTATAATATCTCGCAGTTTATATATTAATGAAGCATAATATTCGCCGTTTACGACTGTATTGCGCTCTTTAAAATCAACCATCAAAATACCTTGAAAATCCCAAAAGATTGTGCACATGATTTTTTTGGTAGATTGTTGCACCTTTGCCTTTCTAGGCGGCTTTTCACCCTTATAACGCCATTCCATTGACTCGCGCTTGCTTTCTGGATCATAATATAACACCATAGTTTCATCACCAGTCACTAGTCTCTCGATCACGTTCTTTGGGTTTTCTCCACAAAGATCTAAAAACTCGGCAGCACAGCGAACTCGCTCCCGTCTCTGCACAGCTGACAGAAGTTTCGGGACCCATCTTACACTGACTTTTTTCATATGAAGATGTTCATCGATTGCACGATGGACGGTACTTTTAGAGAGCCCAAGTCTAGCTGCAATTTCTCTAATCTTTAAACGGCGGTCACTCAAAACCTCTTCTTCGATTTGAGCAATAGTATCGGGAGTGAGCACTTCTACCGGTCGACCGTCATGGCCGATATCTTCGACGGTTTCTCGCCCGAGGCGAAACTCTTTCACCCAATTTTTTACTGTGCTATAAGAGGGAGAACACTCCTTATACACACCATCTAATCGTTCTTTAATTTGGGCGGGGGATAAGCCTTCTTTAAATAGAAACTTTATGACGCTTCGATACTCGGTTTTCGACATTTTGAAAAAATACGCGACACTTGTTGTTCAAACAAACTGCTAAACTGAACTACGCTCGTCAAGTCCATGCGTGTTCGTTTATAAAGTGTCTGAGAACCGTACTATTCAATGCAACATAACATGTATCGATATGTCGCGTAGAACTATATCAGGCCAATTCATTATGGGACCGGCTACGTACCTATGTCAGTATGCCCCGGCATTGTTTTATATAATTTTCATTGTCTGTAAAGATCAAAGTGTAACAAAGGGCCATGACTCTTCCTGTGTACAACATGCTCTGCACACATGCGACGTCTCGATTTGTAAAGTTTACAGTATGTATTAGTATTTTATACAAGTATTTATAAATAGCTCTCAGTTCAGTAGTCAGTGCCCCGCGATCGGTTGCTAGAATCGCACGACAGAATGAGTTTGTAAACGTCAGTAAGAGTTTAACTCTTATTTGATCTGTACGAAGTTGTGATACTAAATACGTAAAAGAAAACAAGGAGCAACATAGGAATAATTAAACTTTTAGCCAATATGACTTGGACACTGTTGCTCTGAGAAGTTCTTGAATTTTTTGGGTAAGTAGTATCTAGAAAACAGGCGCTGCCCTTGTGAATTGGTTGGCTCTTGTAGGTAATTGGTGTTTTGTAATCAATCATTATTTTTGTTTGTTTGTTTGTAAACTCTTTACTGTACGACAATACATGGTATAACAATTTGTAATAAATAAATTAAAAAAAACGAAAGGCAGGCTTATCTCTTAAAGGTTAAATGTGAAGAGATGAAGCAAGATGCAATAAGGAATAGGTAGGTATATGGTTTAAAAACAATACACCTAATCGTCTCATATAAGAAGCCACCTATATTTATGCATATTTATGTATCATCATCATACAATAGTAACGTCATTAAATATAGTTTTTACGTTGATATTTACTAGCTAGCTTTAAAAAGTAAGTATAGTCGTGAAAAGAAGCCTTTTGTAATGATATGTAAAGTAAGTAAACCATCCCGGATGTAATTTTGTTAATCTTATCTTGTTTTCTAATTACTAGTTAGGTGCCTACTCATCTATACTTTCTACAATCGCTATAAAGCGTGTTGTTTCGGTCGATACCCCCCCTTTTCATGTGTGGCTTTATAAATTATACTGATGCCAAAAAACTATCAAAAAGCCCTTTTCATACAAAGACCGATCAGGTTGTTAAAAAAAGTGCGTTAGAAATTTTAAGGTGTCTCTCAGAATCAAGTACTTATAGAATACAGAAAAAATATTGATAAAATCCGATCTACAATTTTTTTTTAGTTTCCCATACAAATTCTTAATTCACTATTCAGATTTAGTATGTTTTTTTTTTATTGAAGATCGGTATTTTTTAATATTTTTTCTGTATTGTATACTTGATTTTGAGTAGGTACTTAACCCCTTATAATTTCAAACGGACTTTTTAAACACCCTATAATAAATATGAAAAGAAGGTATTTGCTCAGAACAACTGAATATTATTAATATTAAATAAGGAAAGTGCAGTTATAAAAGTGCCAACAAAATAAAATGAATGAATTCGTATTCATTAAATCTTTTGAAAATAACCCATTGCTCTCATTTCACACAGATTTGCATTAAATTACGATTTTAAGTTGTGTGTATTACAGGTTTTACGCAATACAGGTATTTTCTTCAACTTTAAAATAAATCTATCAGCTGATTGTTCAACTCTGTATTTATTTGCGATTTCATTCAACATCAGTTTCATGATATAGGCTTCTTTCTATACAATATTTGAAAACTGAAAATATATTTGAAGTT
Organism: Coleophora deauratella; assembly: GCA_958295455.1. Taxonomy (NCBI): domain Eukaryota; kingdom Metazoa; phylum Arthropoda; class Insecta; order Lepidoptera; family Coleophoridae; genus Coleophora; species Coleophora deauratella. The sequence goes on along the minus strand of OY282397.1, from coordinate 13,255,387 downwards.
CAGATTTTTTTGTTATTTTTCCTGTACTCTATACTTGATTCTGAGTAACCCCATTGCTGTGTGTTGTTTGAAGTGAACTTCTAGGAAACTGAGCAACTTTATTTTTTTTACGACTTTTCTAAAATAGAAAAAAATACCTTCTTTTGGTGAATCCCAAAAAATCACAGGCTATGATTATTGGGAGTACCTATATGTTGAACCAAATTGAATTTGCTACGCTTCCAGCCGTTGTATACGATGGTACTGTAATTCCCTACACTGGCACCGCTAAAAATCTAGGGGTCATCTTTGACTCCAAACTTTCTTGGACCGCCCACATCAACGAGATCAGCAGGAAACTCCACTACTCCTGTCACGTTCTTAAACGTCTTCAATGGTTTCTGCCCTTAAATACTAAAATATCTCTTGCTCAAACGTTACTTCTTCCCCTTCTCGATTATGCTGACTCGTGTTATTTAGATATCACCGAGGAACTCCTAAACAAGCTAGAGCGCTTACAGAACTTGTGCATTCGTTTTATCTTTGGTTTACGTAAGTTTGACCACATCTCCCAGTTCCGTGCCCAGCTCAATTGGCTTCCCATTCGCTTGCGCCGTAACTCCCACATCCTATGTCTTCTTTTCAATATCCTTCACAAACCCTCTATTCCTAGTTATCTGCGCGAACGTTTTTCTTGGATGCGCCAGCCAGATCAACAATCCCGATATCCCACCTTAAATCCCTACTGAACTTTCCCTACCATTGCACCGATTTCTACTCTTACTCCTTTTCCGTTCATGCCGTCAGGTTGTGGAATTCTCTTCCTCATGAAATCCGTGACAGCGAAAGCATCTTCTCCTTTAAAAACAAACTTAGGAAGCACTACCTCTCTTTGTCTTCGTGAGGTTGATATTATAATGTATACATAACATATATTATTTAGTATATATTTTATATATGTATATTATTATGTATGTATGTTATATATTTATATGTGTTATATATTGATATATATATCAATGAACTATATAATAATATTTGTGTACATGCTGTACTGCCATCTCAGCTACAATTTCTCCTTAACCCGGGTCTGCTGGAAGAAATTTCTACTAGAAATAAGCTGCACCCTTTGTGTATATTTTATGTTAAGCCTGTGTATTATATCTATTATGTGTACACAATAAATTGTAAAATAAATAAATACCTTTGATCGATTTGTGTGAAAAGCCCAAATAATAATGCAATGTAAGCTTAATTCTAGAGCAAGTCTCTCTCTTATCGTGTGTAACATTTAACCGTGGATATGTGGATAGCACATCCATAAGGTATCTATAGACGGCGGGCGGTTGCCTGGTGTTGCACTTAGCATCACCCGCGGTCACGTGTAGGGTATTTAGATTTACAACTACGGATGTGTGCAACGCGAACATCATACACATCTAGAAATCAGATGTACAGGTTTCCTCACGATGTTTTCCTTTACCGTTAAAGCAGTCTGTATGAGAATGTACGTAAGTTTTGAAAAACCCAATTGATGCACTGGCCAGGATTTGAACCCGAGAGACCTCAGGTTAGGAGGACGGAGTGACTACCCGCTGTGCCACCGACATTTTAGAGTATGAGTAGACTAAAGTGCTGCCCTGTACTGTACTTCAAATAAGGAGACAAAACATAAACGAAATACAATTATGTAACAGGTATCTGTTTTTATGTTAATCAGATTTTTTATTTTGTTTATTAGATTAGGTTTCATATACAATAAATAATTACATACATTGTACAAGTTTTTTTGGCAACTTAAAACTTAATTAGTGAATAAAAAATGTTTGAAACAAACCTCCTTTTTTCCCAGAAAATAATGGAGAAACCACAAACACACAAGAAGATGCAATATTTGGTCGCGGCATGTGGTAAGTAATTAGTAAATTGAGCTTACTATATTATGTACAATATTTAAATTATAACTCAGCCAGATCGAAGCTGGCAGGGTAGTGATTAGATTGATATACTTATGTATAATTTTCTTCATAGATCCAAATTGTCAGTAGTGGCTGTCGTGGTCACTGCTAGGGAACGGGTCTCCTCCCATACATCGGAAAGGTTAGGCCATATTCCACACACGGGGGCTAAGCACGGATTAGTGAAGGATGAGGAGCTAGTGTCCAGTTCCAGTGTCAGAAGTTTCAGATGTTTTCAAGCTGCTAAGGCCTCTGACATGGCTTGACGAGTGCCATCCACTGCCACTGAGCCATGGCTGCTTCTCTTGCCCTCGTTCCACGGTGGATAATATACGTATCTTCGGTTGAATCTAAACCGGTACAGTTTCGTTGGCTCCAGCCGCTCTGTGAGGACTTGTTCCCATGCCTCAAAATTTTTGTTCCCACCGCCGCATAGCATTTATTTTACTATTTATTAAAGTTGCAATTTCATTCCCATTGCCCCGAAAAAAGTACTGTCAGAAGAACATCCGTTTTTCCACCTAAGGAGAAAAGACAGATAATATCCGCCATTGAAAACAGAAGAGCTAAATGCATAGGCCACATCCTCAGGCACGGAAAGCTAAACATAAACATCTTTGAGGGTAAGATCGAACGGACAAGAGAAAGAGAGCGTCCTAGATAATTGACCACGCTGAATACGTTAAAAACAACCGACTTCAATCGCAACAACTCCAATTTTGCTATATTTTTGTTGATTTTCTCAAAAACCGCTGAATCGATTTCGATAAAATTTATATGGGACCACCTGTGAAGTATACCCTTTTAAACAAAAAAAGAATTTTCCGAATCGGTTCTGGCGTCTTCGAGTAATCGGTGAACATAAATAAAAAAAAAAAGATTCCGACGAATTGAGAACCTCCTCCTTTTTTTTGAAGTCGGTTAAAAACAATACATGACTCAAATGAACGAATAGTATAGTATACATGTCAAGAAACGAAGACGATGGCTCAAGATAGGCTCAAATGGAGGATGCTGCAACGACAGAGGGCATCTTAATTTATAAATCACAAATGTGATTAAAATTATAAACGTTTTTTAATTACGTTATATAGGTGTGATAAATCACAAACATTTTTAAAATTATGAATTTTTATTTTATTTTAAATCAAACTACCTAATAGAAATAAGATAATTATCGCAAAAACCGTTAATTGACAATATTTTACGTTTATTTATAATAGGTACGTTATCACATTATTTATCGCGACACTATGATTCAGTGCCGTTTTATTTAATAAAATTAACGATATTTTTTCAGTATCCATAGCAACGATGTCCGTGGGTGCCTTATCTTCGTGGCCGGCGCCCGTCCTGCCAAAATTCTATGATAACGAAACTGATATTGTCATTTCACCAGTAAGTAACTAGTGAATCTTTATTAGATAGGGACATATTCGTTTCAGAAAAACTGCCAAGCATTTGTCTCTTTAATTTTACACTAAGGAGATTTACAAATCTGCTGTCAGGTTAAAAATTACACGAAAGTTTACTGTTCTGGAACGCTTTCTTAAAATTAATTTCTCCTCACGAGTTCTTTTACCGACTCTAAAATGGTGGAGTGAGTAGAAACCACCTCATAGATAATATAACGTCATAGAATGGCGGACGAACGGTTAGATTTTGCGATGTTTTCTCGAGAATGCTGAGTCTTATGCCATAATGTATGATGTCATTTGAAAGCATTAAAAATACCTACAAATAAATTTCTACATGTGTGTATTGTTCCGCAAATATTATAGTAACAGAGATAAACTGAAAAAGTTTTTTGTTAAGATGTTTTTTAACCCTGTGATACTTTTTGATATACATACTTAACTTAAAATGTGTAGAATTTTTTTTGGCTCCTACGTTTCAACCACGTTTCAACGTTTGCAAAATGGCGAGTTACATAGTTAACACTTCCAAATGGTAGGAAGGAACTACATATTAGGAAGCTTAGCGTGCGAGTGACAGTTTCAGTGTCTACTTCTACTAAAATAGTTTTAATAATAGTAACAATTAAAATTCCTCTTTTAGGACCAGATGGCGTGGATGGTTTCTCTATCGTCGCCTGGATTCATGACTGGCAGCTTGGTTACCAGATTTACTGCCGACAGAATAGGCAGACGGAATACATTGCTGGCGAGTGCGATACCTGTACTCGTTGGAACGGTTAGAACGCAATTTTCTAGTTAGGTTTGTCCTTATTTTTGATCTCTATGTAAACACTTACAGAGTCCTTATTTGATTTGGTTTAAGATGCAATGGTTTAATCCTTAGTTTAGTTTAGCTTTAATATAAAACTTTTCTCTTTTCAGACAATGGTGGCGTTTACCAAGCAGGCGTGGTGGTTGCTTCTGATGAGGTTCCTGTGGGGATGCGGCACTGGCATGATAAGCACAGTAAGGTCCAACCATTTTTACCCCGTATTTCCTAGAAGAAGAATTATGGTATATAACATAGAGTGTTAAAAAAGTGCATTTGAAATTTTAAAGGGTTACTCAGAATCAAGTACAAGAATCAGTAAAAATATTCAAAAAAATCGATCTACAATTATTTTTTTCAATTTCTCCATACAAATTCTTGATTCAGTATTCAGATTTAGGATAAGAAACAAAAAAAAAAATATATACTTAGATCGAATTTTTTCAATATTTTTCTTGTATTCTATGCGTTCTATTCTGAGTAACCCCTTCAAATTTCAAACGCACTTTTTCCGAAACTTTTACTTGACAACTTTTCCCATACTGAATTTCAATACTCAGTAGCTTTATTGCGATCCATATAATTTTTCATTTATTTTATAATTATATTTTCATATAATTCAATCAATATATCGGCCATCTTAGATTGGGATTAAAAATATATAAATAATTAAAGTAACCTTATCTCTGTTTTAAAGTGTTTTAAAGTTTTTTTCAAAGCGTGTTTTGTCATATGAAACGAAGTCAGTGAATATTACTGTATGTATGTACTTATTTGCTTGTCTGTTACCTTCTATTTTTGGACTAACGTATATTGAATAATTTTACAAACTCAATTTTGTTATGTTCATTCCAGGTCACAAACATATACCTGGCCGAAATAGCTCAGAAGGAGATACGGGGCTCCCTCGCCTTAATCGCTCGTTTCATGTTCAACTTCGGGAACCTTCTCGTCATGACAATAGGCCCGTTCGTTTCGTACACAACTCTGAATTACATGCTCTTCGCTCTACCGATTAGTTACTTTGTAACCTGCAGCTGGATACCAGAGAGTCCTTACCAGCATCTAAAGAATGGAAACGTAGAAGGCGCAAGAAAGACGTTGTCTATGTTATGGGGATACAAGGATGACAAGGTTAGTTTGCGTGCCTATGTCTATTATGTTTCGGAATAAAATGGAAGGTACTTACATTTGTACAAATGTACATTAGATTACTTACTTGAAGTAACTCGCCTCCAGTATAAAAAACGTTTTTTATAAAATGAATTACGACCTCTTCATACGTATATGCCACTCCACTCCACATACGGGGGCCTGGACCGGTTTGTTGGAGGTTGTGGGGCTAGCGGCCAATCTCAGTGTCAGAAGTTTTCAAGCCGCCTATGAGGCCTAGTGATAGCAGCCGAAACCAATGGTTTCGGCCGAAACATGCCTTGCAAAGCACGGAAACGTTCAATATAAATGCCACTAACAGTCGAACCCACCCATCCAGGTTAAGACCGTGTCTGTAATCCCCTATTCTACGTGATCAACATCGACGACCGTTGGTATTAATAAATAATGGATGGGACTATCTTATAAATCACCCCGTTTTTCACTAGCCTATTCTGTCTCACTGTTGGGCAATGGGCGTCCTCTCTGTTGCGTGCGTCATTAATTCCTATGTGTTTTTCCGTCTATTCTTCGGTTTGTCGCGACCTCTGCGACCCTTATTCGGTAACCAGTCTGTGGCGATCTTAAGTAAAAGGTCAGTTATTTTTTCGCGAATTTATGACTATTAGTTAATGATAATGATAATAGTTACTGTTGTGAGTTACTTGGGAAAGTGGTTCAGTTCCACGAAGAAAAGCGCCAGCAAATAGTTTCAATTGATTTTATTTTAGACCTTACTTAAATGTATATAATTGTTACTTCTCAGGTACTCGAAGAAGATTTCCAGGATATGAGGTCTCAGGTCACAACCGAGATGCGTCACTCCACTTCATTCAAAGAATTCATCACTGGAAAACAATACAGAAAGGCTATTATTCTAGCTGTAGGTAACTAGATACTTAGTAAAAGTATATCATCAGCTACGCGGAGCCGCAGGAAAAAGTTTGTAATAAAATATTTATTTTCCAGGTTTGAAAATAACACAGCTGTTGGGAGGGCAGCTCGTGATACAACAGTACGTGGGGCTGATCATGAAGGAGAGTCAATCAAACATTTCACTGTCGACGGTGTTCGTGATATTCGGTGCAGTCAGATTTTTAGTTGGTAAGTTTATAATTTCACAACTTTTTCGTATTCTATGCTTGTTTACAATACTTTTGTTACAATACCTAACTGTATCTAACGATGTTTTTTGCAGGTGTAATGTCATCGATAGTGGTCGACAAAGTGGGACGTCGTCCTCTATTGATATACTCATATGCCGGCACCGGCATCTCCTTATCCTTCGTGGGACTTTACTTCTTCTTCCTTGAGGTCATTCGCATCGACCACGCCTTACTAAAGCCTTATAGCTTCGTCACCTTCACTGGACTCGTATCATCCATTATCATATCGACTTTAGGCTACAACTCCGCCATTCAAGTCGTATTTGGAGAAATATTCCCTCTGAACATCAAGGCTGTTGCGATGTCTTCAGTCGCTGTTTTTGGGGGTAGTCTTAATTTCTTAGTGAACATTAGTTATCAGAGTATAAAAGACTGGTGCGGTCTTGCCGGCGTGTTTTGGATATTCGCAGTATCATCATTACTTGCAACTTTTTTCTGCTATTTCGTAGTTCCAGAAACCAGAGGAAAGAGTTTGAAAGAGATACAACAAATACTGCAGGGTGATATGTATGAGGATAAGGAAGTTCAGAAAAGGTTAAATACGGTATGATGTCAACTTTGGGCCTACATTCAGAGCTAGAGTTGCAGATGTTGTCTGAATCCATAACCAAGAATAGTTGCAGACTGAACTAAGAGACAATCCATAAGGTCGTTCGTGTCAAACGCGCAAGAGCGGATTAGATAAAAATGTCTACCTCTGTAGTTAGTAGTACTTAATTAGCTCATAATTGTATTAAAACCATATTAAAGCATGTGTATTTATTACGTTATTGTATAAATTACACTGATTATTTTTCCCGCGTTAAAACTGTCGAACATACTCTCTCTCTGTTTTACCCGTGGCGCAATTTTACCGTACTATCTACAAGGTATACCTAGACGGTTGTTGCCTGATGTTTTTGGCATCACATAATAATGCAATGTTAGCTTAATTCTAGAGCAAGTCTCTCTCTTATCGCGTGGCACATTTAACCGTCCTATCCCGTTTGTAATCCACAAGGTATCTATACGACGACGGTTGCCTGGTGTTGCATTTAGCATCACCCGCGGTCACGTGTAAGGCATTAAGATTTACACCTATGGTGGTGTGCAATACGACCATCATACACGTCTAATAATCAGATGTGCAGGTTTCCTCACGATGTTTTCCTTCACCGTTAAAGCAATCGGTATGAAATGTACGCTAGTTTCGAAAAACTCATTGTTACATTGGCCGGGATTTGAACTTGAGACCTCTGGTTAGGAGGTTCGAGTCACTACCCGTAAAGCCGCCGACGCTTTATCAAACATACTTAACCTCAGTTATGTGATAACAGCGAGTGGAAATAGTAAACTTAATTAAATACAGGGTGAAATTTTATGCGTCTTATTCCCGTTAGGTAATTTTGTATGTGTATGAATCTTGGTAACAGTGGCGTAGCTAGGTACCCAAGGGCCCTGGTGAAAAAAAAATGGGACCCTATCCAAACATATTAGATTTTTTTCAAGTAAAACTATAGGGTGACTTTAATTTAGTTCTTGATACGAAAGGCTATGCATGTGCTCATGATAACGAACAACTTTTCCTAAGGAACCCACAGTCAAATCGCTTAAAAAAATTGGACTCTCCATACAAGTCAATTAACTGACCTGAACAGATTAGTATGGAGAATGGAGAGTCCACATTTTTTTTGGGATTTGACTATGGGTTCCTTAGTTTTGCTGTTCAGGGTCCGAGAGGCCCTTGAGCTTGAGGGCCCCGGTGCACAGCACCACCTAGCCCTCCGATAGCTAAGCCCCTGCTTGGTAAGCCCGCTTCCATCTTCGGCATCATTATCACTTAACAGCAGGTGAGATAATGTCAAGGACTTGCTAATTGTGGATAAAAAATAACATATACATATATTTTTCGCCATTAACCCTGTTTCAGAAGTCGATCGTGATTTTTATTGGACAGATTCCATTAATGCATTTTGACAGATGGTGGCGATGGCGTACAAAGGAAATTGATGAGAAAAGGAAGGGAGATGACAGTTTCCTCGCTTGATCGACGGGTTACTAATTAGCATTTTGAGTGCGTAACGCAAACACAGCCACTTGTATACTGTATAGGATGGGTGTAACGAAATTGACGTAACACCCTAAAATTTGAGCTTTTTACCAACAACATTTCCTTGTTATTCAAGGTCTCGAAAAAATTTGTAGATTATAAATACGAAGAGTACCGTTTACAACCGATAGGTTCTTTTCTGGTTTCTTCCCAGTAGAGAACCAATCGATTGTAAACGGTACTCTTCGTATTTATAATTAAAAAAAAAATTATTGGGTAGGAAACTGATTATTTATTTGCATTTGATTATTGGGTACAGACTACAGATATAAGATGGAAATTTACTATATGGCTCCTTACAATATGCGCTCTGATTTCAGGCGCGCGCGGTCGCAAATTTGGGGGGGGGGGGGTCATATAAATAGTAGGGTTACATTAATAGTGAAATAATTCGAGAAAATTAGGGTTTAATACACAAAACATTTAAGGAAATTAAAATAAAACATTAGAAAACAAATAAAGGACCCGGCAAACGCCATTCAAGGCGTTTAACGCGCATTTTCAGTGCGTACGTAGCAAAGTTGTGTTTGTATGGAAACAAACAAGCCTATATTTACACGACGTTAAATAGGCCTCACATAAGAAGTGCACGGAAGTGAAGCGGTCGTGGCTCAGTGTGGCTTGCGTGGTCGCGTCGATCACGCAGGTTAACTGACTACAGACACGGTCATAACTTGGATGGGTTTGACTGTTAGTGGTATTTATCTCGACCGTTTCCGTGCTTCGCAAGGCATGTTAAGCGTTGGTGCCGGCTGCTATCGCTAGATGGCAGTCGTTAAGCCATGTCGGAGGCCTTAAGGCAGCTTGAAAACTGCTGACACTGGGGTTGGCCACTAGCCCCACAACCTCCACCAATCCGGACTTGGCCCCCATGTGTGGAATATGGCCTAACCTTCCCGAGTTATGGGAAGAGATCCGTGTCCCTGCAGTGGGGACGTAATGGGTTGTTAAAGAAGAAGTGCACATTTAATAGGTTAGAAAAATCTACATCGTCGCTGCATTTTGCGGAATTTATTTATCAGATTATCTACAGTTTAAGAAGTTTGATGTAAAATTGTACGCCGTCCTCTATAATTTCTATATTATGCCCCTTCACTGTTACGAGGTAACACAATCAACTACCCTACATGTTTAAAAAGCTGCGAGCGCAGCGAGCTTTAAATGATTTATTTATCAAATTAAATAGGTACTTCAGTTTCCCTGCAAATTTAAGTATCAAATGAAATACCTCAATTTACCTGCAATTTAGTTATATGAATTTTATGCCCTCCTTTGCACGTCCCTACAGTAAAGTAATTTAAATTATCTTAGAATCCGTGCATTTTTAGGAAATTTTATAAAAAAATTACGCTGTTTTCTGTATGTCCGTCCACTATTGTAATTAAGGGTCTGCTAAATAACCATCCGACTTATGTAAAAAACTGCAAGCGGAGCAAGCGCAAAAATTGTTAATTTATCGAAATAAATACTTGTCGGCAGACGGCCAGAGCTACGTCCCACATCATCATCAGACTCGGATATTGTGGTTACCACAAGATCCATAATAAGCGGGTCCGATTTACTGTAAAACACGAAACGTTCAACACTGATGATTCTAACCAACAGTTATAATTAGTTACAAATCAAATAGGAGCATACTGATCTAATAATCAATCACACGAGTCCGTTCTTGGTGCACGCGTCAATTCGAACTCCCGTTGTTTTTTGCGACACCCTCAAAATCCGTTATCACGCTTAGTTATCATTCGCTCGGGTGCTGATTCGATCCATTGCTCGTGACAATATCCCAGGCACGACATACTTAATTTTCCATGCATTTTTAGGAAGTTTTAGTTTAATATTACACCCTCTTTTGCACTTTAGTAATTTAAGAGAAAGCAGAGGTTACTGTTTTACTGGTTAAAAAACGCGAGCGAAGCGAGCTCGGAAATGTTTAATTTATCAAATTTAAAACCTCATTTTACCTGAGATATTAAGAACTTTTATTCATTTTATGCCCTCCTTTGCATGTCCCTACGGTAAAGTAATTTATGATGTAGTACAATTATACTTTCTTGTATATACATACAATAAGAAAGCGCGAGGTACTTCTTTCATTAAATAGAAGGCTCTGATCATTTAAAAAGGCGCGAGCGGACCGAGCGGCAAAATTTTAAGCAGTATGTTAATTATTTATTAAAAATTCGTGAATTGTCTACCTATTTTAGAAGGTATGACAGTTTGACGTTCACGATTTTGGGGGAGGGGTCATGACCCCTTTGACACCCCCCCCCCCGCGGCCCCCCTTCAGGCCGCGTCTCTCTAAGTTGAGCATGCAAATGATGTAAAATGGTAAGAAATACAAACACATATGAACATAAAAGTAGGATGGCCAAGAAATAACTTTATTGAATCTGTGACAGAGAAGGATGAGATTGTATCGTACCTATGGGGAGATAAAGTTTTTGATAATATAAAGCAGATATTTATTCATCTCACGAATGATGTAGAAATGGAGATTATCAGATTACTGTTGCTAACTAGTTAGTAGCTTATTTTAGTTCAGGGCTAACCTCAAATCTTTGCTACTCCACTACTGATCGAAAATTTTATCTTTCAAAAATAAGTCTGTATTAAGTAAACTGAAATTCACTAATTATGATGCCACGATTTAATACAATCTTTTAAATAGTCATTACGAATATCTATAAAATTACAAATTATCGTAAATATGAAATCGAAATCCAGGCTAATATATTTTTTGCTAATATAACTACCTATTTAGTTAAAATTTATTTTTGATATAGTCATCTACCCATAAATAAAACATAAGGTAAATATATATTTATTTAACAAAATGAGTAGGCGGAATTATCAACTAAACCCGGCTTCCGGAAACTTGTAGCAGCGTTTGGCAAACATTTGGGTGCCAGCGTTTGGCAAACAGGTGAACCGCTCTGACGCCAATCTTAGCATTTCTGTCACGTATCATCCGCTGCACTTACAGAACCGGCATGTGAATCGTGAATACAGTATTATAAGAAAAGGTAAGGACGTTGTTAGAGGTTAAATAAAGACTTACTTACGTGAATCTGGTGCAAAAGAAACAGCAGATTGAAAACTTTGGATTTGCCATGGAATTGATTTTGAGGCGGATAACACACTACTTCAGAATCCGCTCCGGTGTGAGGTGCAGCGGTTTTTACTATGAACAGCGTCAAGTAAAACCGTACACCAGAGCGGATTCCGGAGCAGTATGTTATCCGCGTAACTGCCTCCCCCGCCCCGTCGCAAAAACTGTAAGATTGAAATTAGTGGTTTAAATACGTTTTCACTGATTCAGTAAATTGTGGTCAACGATAACAGAAGCGAGAGGTGGCTTGCTATGGTTCTTAGCTATCATCATCATCATTAGCCAAAAGTCGTCCACTGCTGGACAAAGATTTGTGAACAACCGGTCTCGCGCTGCCCACAAACAGTACCTTCACTACATCGGTCCACCGAGTGAGAGGCCTAATCTGTGAAATCGGTGACGATTACTTCAGCGGTTTTCAAGTTATGCTACTTTTATGATCGGCAGTAGAAATAAATAATGTTAATTTTGTAAGTTATGATTTTTTTTCAATAAGAAACTATAGTATTTTTGTGTGCATCTATTGTTCTGTATTGGCTAAGCCTGAGGTTTAATGGATTTTGTAGTTTGTGGTGTCAGATTAGTCTTCATCCTCTGAGGTATAAGATAAATACATATATTTACATAATACACACCAGTTATAGATAATAATAATAATAATAAATAATAATAATAATATCCGGGACAAATCACACACGGTCATCTGGCCCCAAACTAGGATTCCCTGTATCTTGGGAACCAGAGACTGATATACATACACATATACATTTAAATACATACATATATAGATATGATACACCCAGACACAGAGCAAACAAATCTGCTCATCACAGAAATGTTTGCCCTGGGTGGGGATCGAACCCACGACTCTCGGATCAGTAGTCAGGATCGCTAACCACGAGCCACCGAGTCAGTCACTGAGCCACCGAGTCATGCAGATGGTATATGCATTTAAAATTAGTCGGGTTTTTAATTATAATTCATTCGTTTTTTACCTCTCTTACCATATCTATGTAAGCAGGGCAAGTATAGGGCACTTATAAAAAGTTGTTACAACATAGACAAGTAAACAAGCCCTACCACGATATTATGTTTGGTCAGTCAGATTGGTATTATAATAAGTACAGAGTCTCCTAGTATTTTTGGTAAGGAAAACATCCTGACTGGTGATTATACGATGCGTCCCCTGAGAGTGAAAATCTCGGCAACGAAAAATTTCAAATTTATCTCTTATAACTCTATTTGTAGCTTTAACGAATTTAAGACAACAATTTGAAATTAATTGTACAAGCATCTGAAACCTCATCAAATTTCCAAATGAACACACACTTAAGGGGACAAATTATAGGTACTTAGTAGTAACAATTTTTTACGACGAAGATTTTTCTGCCCCTGAAAGATTACCCTTTCCGCATATACGAGGTTTTCACTCTCAGGCGACGCGTTGCTATGTTTTTGAACAAACAAAGAGCTATGCAAATGTCACAAATTATTAGCACATTAATATGAAGGAGTTTGCCTCTGGAGAGCCAACATAGTTAATATCTAACAGCTAGTCAATCTTCACTCAATAATGCAAGCGGTGTTGTCTTAAGGGTATGGCTCCAATGATAAGAGAGAGATTGAAATATTATACAAAATTGGTGTAGGACCCGTTAACTGAGGATTCTACTCATCGTACCGAACAACTTTTGTTCTACGACTTTGCTCAAATCGCAAAAAAAAATTTTGGACTCTCCATACAAACTGATCATCTGTTTAACGATTTTTTGTCATTGGAGAGTCCAAAATTTTTTTTGCGATTTGAGCAAAGTTGTAGAACAAAAGTTGTTTAGTACGATGAGTAGAATCCCCAGTTAACGGGTCCTACACAAATTTTGTTACACCTGTATAGAGATTTTAAATTTGGTTTAGGAAAACTCACATGCGTAACTATAGGTGACTTTATATTCACTGGAAAGCGCAAATGATAGATGCCAGTAACAACTGACTTTCCATATTTACATTCAAATTGACTGTTGAAAAATTAAACGAAAATTATTGGCAATTACCAGGGAGAGGTTGACAAGTTTTTGGTTCGAATGTTCCTTAGAATACCTACTAGAAACAATTTCTCAACGGTTAAGTGGTTTAAGTGGGTCAAACGGGTTATTTTTGTATAGACTTAGCTCATTATTTCGATGGAGGCTCTAGGTAGATTTTTGGTGAATCATTAGGTCGTATAACTTTCTAATCACTGCTTCTACTATAGCCTCACCCCACTGCGTGTTCGTGATTATTGGGTGGCCATTGTATTGCATCTATTGAGGCGATAGTCTCTTTATTAGCAAACAGAGCACTTTGCTAAGAGCTTCCGTCTTTATAAGTCACATCATGCATTCAAATTGTTTTCTGCTTTGTTGAGGATTTCCTTTCTACTAATTGGCATTATTTATAATGAAACTATATTGTAGTGACTTAAAACAATTCCTTAATTTACTGGTTGAATTGATTTTTTCCATTAATGGCAACATCATGGTTGACATCATCTCACCTGATGATAAGTGATGTTGAAGCCGAACGACGCAAGCGGGCTTTTCAATATTTTCCACAACGGGGATCAATTATGTAATGGCCGGCGCACCACTGGCACCAGCCGCCTAGTAGGTACCTAGTTATAGGTTAGGGTTAGTACCGATCTTTTATAGTTTATACCAGAGGCGTAGCTAGGTACCCTAGGGCCCTGGTGCAAAAAAAAATGGGGCCCTATCCAGACAGGTTAGATTTTATCAAGTAAAAATATAGGGTGACTTTAAATAAGTTCTTGATACGAAAAAGGTTTGCATATGCATGTGTTCATAATAACAAACAACTTTCCCTAAGGAACCCATGGTCATATCCCAAAAAATGTTTTAGACTTTCCATACTAATTTGGCTGGTAAGTTGATCGATTTGTCGGCCATTCTTTCATTCCCTTTTATTTAACCTAACTCGCTAAATCTGAGAGCGAACCCGTCAAATTGGAAACACTGTACAAACAACAGAAACAAAATTTCGAATTTCTTTCAACTGAGTTGCCATGATTAAGGTCGTGTTACAACCTGCTATATTTATAGAAGGTGAGAAGATATTTTTTTGCAAGTTCAGATCTAGGTTTATTGGTCAGGGTCCGAGGGCCCCTTGAGCTTGAGGGCCCCGGTGCAGGGCCCCTGTGATTATATGTTACGATAACAATCCATATCGTCCCTACTGCAGGGGCACGAGTCTCTCGAGTCTTGTTAGTTTATACAAAGTGTTTTTTTAATGACGTATACGAACATAGCCGTATCTAAGTTATGTTTGTCAAATGTTTCGACTTTTGTTGTACTATTTTTTAAATAAACGACTTTTTTTAAATCTGCATACAAGATATGGTTTATCCAACGCTGAATTTGTATGTTGTCACTTCTGAGTTCTGACGCAAATAATAGCCTGATTTTGTAAGGTCGTCGTTGTCTCTACCACCAGAAACACGGCACATGAAGTTCAACTGGAAACAACTAACTGGATTACGTTGACTTTAGCAGATGGCGAGACAAAGGGAGTAGGTATAGTAGAAGGACAGGAAGGAATAGACAGTGGAAGGTTGATACCTACTATTTTATTACAATTTCCACCCTTAGTAATGTTACAGAAAATAATATACAAACAACTTTGTGTAAAAAGATGAATAATATACAATTTTAATGGGCTTAAGATGGTGCATTGCAGCTCTGAAACTTTCTGAAATTTTTAAAGTTCTCTTTAAAATTTTACAAAGCGTTCCAGTCCTTTTCTTCCCTGTTAATGGGTTGCAATTAATTTTAACGATATCTCGTGGTGACGGCTCCTTGCTTGGGTTCAGCCAGTGTCGTAACAAGGGTGGGGGCTGGGGAGCTATAGGGTAGATGGTTTACCTATCTTTATTTTAACTTAGGTATTTACAGGGTTATTGATATACAATGTGGCCAAAAGTTAGTATCAATGTATCGACATCATAGGTAAAGTGCATATAAAATGTAATATGCAAACTTGAGTAGATATTTGAAGTACCTGAATACGAACCTGTATTTGCTCAATTACGTGTAGAAGCCCTGAAAACGGTTGAGGACTTGTAGAGGTTGCGACGGTACGAGAATGTATGTTACGATTTAGTGTCCAATTATTTGTAACGTATCTTATTCTTACCTTGCCTTGCCTTACCTTTTTTCTTGAAGTTAAACAACTATCAAAATAGAATAAAACTTTAGGTTTGTGTCAGCTCAGGCTACGACAGCAAACCCAAGTAGGGTTACTTCACAGACCTTTTATGTGGTACCGACGACGTCTTATAAGTTTAGACATTTTTAGTCTGACATTGGATTTACCTATGACTGACAAAACTCATTAAATTATAATATTGTTATAAAGAGATAGATAGATTCTTACTTTACATAGAAGAAGTCAGAAAAGATACGAGACTGCCCACCATCGATATTTCACTTACAATATTTCAAAATTAAAGGTCTTAAATGAATGAGCTCTAGCGAAAAGCTATGTAGGTACAGTCGATGTGAAGAGAAATGGCACGTTTTCTCGTATTTAGATAAGTTTAAACGATAAACAAGTTGCACGGGAATGGAAACGGAAAAGTAATTATTGAGGAAGCGGCGGGCGAGCCAAATAGACCGAAATAATAGTTTCGAATCCAGGAATAAATTGCGTTTTTATGTTGTCTCCGATGCATTATCTGCTGGAAAGTTATTATTGCGTTAAGTTTTTTTTATGGCATAGCTGGCAAACGAGCACACGTATCACCTGATGGTAAGCGATTACTGCCGCCCATAGACACCCGCAACACCAGAGGAGTTACAAGTGCGTTGCCGTTCTGTAGTTGAAGTTGGTAAATTACTTACCTTCCTGCTTACCTACACTTTAATTAGCTATAGACAGCGGCATCCAACTGCCACCTATCCTTATTTTAGTAGTTGGTGGACCTTCGCAATTCTCAGTTGCCAATTATTGAGAATCAAATTAGATCTGTATTCTTAAAGCACCTCATTAGAACTTCCAATTGCTTGTTCTATAAGCTGTTTCACTGAAATAATTATTTTATGTATTTGTTCACTGTGTATTTGATGTAAAGAAACTCTAAGCACAGCTCTCTTCATTCATAGCTCATACCCTCATACTTTCCTTCCCATAATTCTTATTCTGGGTTGCCCATTGCCACTTTCATTTGTTCTACGGGTCGAAACAGTTGACACATCACTACAGTAACTATGTATTTAGAGTTCTGTGGTAGTACCTTCATAATCTGAACATTGTTTAATATTACGGTAAATTTCGGAACGACCAAATAACTAAAGTGTACGTATGTAAGCAGCTATTGTTTGAATCTGGCCGCTTAAATTCTGGCCCTTGTAACTATACCCCAGAGATATTTCGCTAAACTTCGCATTCGGTATTCATATTGCTTACAATAGACTCGATACTGTAACTAAACGATGTTGAATCCGAGTGGTTTTGTTTTTAGAGATTGGTGATTCTTAGAAAACATTCATTAAGAGGTATCAAAAATAAAAGCTTTTTAAAAATTTGTATAGAGATACCTTTTTATGCTTGGTGATTCCCTACATGATCGAATCAGAAATAAGGAGATACGTAGAAGAACTGAAGTTACCGACATAGCTCAAAGAATCGCTAAACTGAAGTGGCAGATGGGCGGGGTACATAGCTCGTAGAACAGATGGCCGTTGGGGCAGTAAAGTTCTCGAGTGGCGACTGCGCACCGGAAGACTCAGTGTAGGCAGGCCTCCGACTCGGTGAACCGATGACCTGGTGAAAGTTGCGGGAAGCCGCTGGATGCGATCAGCACAGGACCGGTCAGTGTGGAAATCCTTGGGGGAGGCCTTTGTCCAGCAGTGGACGTCTTTCGGCTGATGATGATCATCATGACTTTTTTAGGTATGGTCATATAAGCCTTTGCCTTATCCATGCTGAGAAAAACAGAAAATAATAAAATTAACTTAAGATTCACCTGGATAAATTTAAGACTGAAAACAAAGACAGCAACTGGAGTAACATTTGAATTATTCCGCAACCCGAATGGTAGGTCTATTGACCTCTCCACAGATTACATAAACAATGAGCTGTCATTTATCATGGGGAGGCTAGGCTGCTATCGACACCCCATAATATTTACATTTCATAGTTTAACCGGTAGGGGTGTTTTAGAGATAGTCACCGACTCGAAAAGATTCTTTGGCAATAGTGGTCGGCTGCTTATGTAAAAACATTGACGTAAGCCTTTTTAGTAGTTGGTGTTATATGTACCTATGCAATGTATGTTCTTAGTTGTTTGTGTGTTGTATGTAATATAGGGATGAAGCCTAGAAAATTAGGGCTGCATGAAACGGTTTTTTCAAAAGAGCCTAAAATCAATGTGCAATGAATCTGTATAATGATTGTTTGGTTACAATGATAAATAAAGGAGATTTCGCAATACAACTAACTTTTAAAGTATAAATTCTTTAGACAAACAACAATATTTCCTTTAGGTTTATAGAACCATCAAACATACATACTTATGTACTTTAACACTCAATAGCAATGTTTTTTGCAGCACTAATTTTGAACATGTTATGGATCCACCTGGATATTAATTAAACAGGTGTCTAGTTGACTTTCTATAAGAAGTCAAAAAGTTGTTTGGATTTACGAGGGATAGCTTGAAAAACAAATCGATAGACGTTTTTGTACGCATATGGATGTGCTTTTGTTGCTGCATGACTATCTTTCATCATAAATTTGTCTTTTTATTTCTCTCCCTTTTGACTTGTCTCAGTACAATAATTACCTAGTTATTTATTATTGGTATTTAAACCTATGCATACACATGAAGTTCCGTTAAATTGTTTGGTTCTATGAAAATAATGTTTAAAAATTCTTGGGTTCGCTATGAATATTCATGTTTGTCACTTTTAAGAAGTAGAACCCGAGTACCGAAGTGGAGGATAATATTTTTCATCTGTAGCCAAAACGGTTTGATGTATTTTGAAGTGCGAGATGTCATCAGATTCGTTTGATCCATTGACTGACATAATATATCATCATTGATCAACATCATTTTATGCATTCGGATTTTTGATTCAATTGGTTATCCTTTTAAATATTCTACCACGTATCTATTAGTAAGTAACTAATATTTAAAGCTCTGTTTATATTATATTTTGTATATGTATATAATATTTTTTTTTGTATCTGTAATTTATGATGTTTTTATCGAAATTATGCTATAATTTATATATTGGTAATGTAATAATAATAATGATACGATAATGATATTTCTATGCTTAAGTATATTGTGGTGCCCTCACAGGGTTCATGCGCAAATGCTCCTATTTTTTGTATTAAGACCTGTAAAACCGCATGAAACAATAAATAAATTGAAATTGAAATTAATAGGTACGCAGCGTTCCTTGTATCGAGAAATAAGGTACTGAACAGACGTATTTCATGATAGATAGCGATAGATGGAAAGCGTATCTCATCATTTTACTTGGGTCCTGCCTGGTACTCCTATAGGTATGATATTAGGGCTTAGGAAGTTACTGTTTAGTTGCTGAAGGTGAAACCTAAGTGATGACTGGGCCCTGTGAGGTTCAGACTGGGACTAAGACTTTGGGTAAGTTACGAAATGATGTCAATATAGATAGTAGCGTCTTGAATATTATAATATCGTAAATTCGAACTGTTTAAGCCCGAGTTTACCTGCGGTACGAGATTTACTCTTTGTTGTAAAGTTACTTGTTTATGAAGATAGGTAGGTACTGCATTGTATATATTGGTACCTGTAAAAAAAAGAACGAATTTAACTAAAACTACTATCACTATCTCTATTCTCTATCATCGGATTAAAAAATATTCTATACTTCCGTACATTATAAATATAAACCTTGGATAAATAATCCCCTTTTATCGTAGTTTGGATGTGTTCTCAGATGATCTACTACCTAATAAGAGTAAAATCACTTTCAAAAATTTGCGGATGACACATCATTAGTTTTATATCATTTATAGCGTTACCATGAACTTGCCGTGCTTTTAACAATGGCTCAACGACTACTTTGGTAGCTGCGTATACTTAGATTATAGTAATAACTTAATTTGGATGTTGGAGAAATTGCCATTTTGACAGAGACCATTGAAAAAAGTTGCATTTGACCATCATTCTTACTTCTTTGTAGTCTTCACCAGCCATCAATTTAAGTCCCAGAGACCTGACTCTGATGGCACAAAACATCACGTTTACTGCCTACGTTTAATAGCATTGGAGCTGGTTAATTTGTTTGCGGCAAACCGGTTAAACGGTTTATCGTCGTAACGGGATTAAACCGGGGTAAACAGTGCCTTAGGGAAGACAAGACTGATGCAATCGATTCAAGATCTTTTTAGGGTTCCGAAGTTTTACCCTCAATCGGTAAGCCCTTGGCACCATCTCACCTGATGGTAAGTGATGATGATGTCAGAAATGGAAGTGGACTTACCAAGATTCCTCAACGCAATGGGGAACGGCTATCTTATCTTCAAAGGATGGAGGTAGCTAGCCAGGCGGGCTCAGAAAATGCCCTATCACCAACCAAACTGAGTCCTACAAAGTTGGATCCTGCCAGGAATCGAACCTGCGACCTCCTGATATGAAGCGAGCGGACAAGCCACTAGTCTACGGAGGCGGCGAAATCTAACCTTAGAAGAAGCGATCGCGGCTCAGTGCGGCCTGCTATGGTCGCGTCAATCACGCAGGTTAACTACAGACAATGAATTTGTCTATTAGTGGCAATTATCACGAATTTTTTTGTGCTTCGCAAGGTACATTAAGCCGTTGATGCCGGTTGCTATCACTAGATGGAGGTCGTAAAGCCATATCCGGGCGCTTTAGACCCGTGCTCCAGGAGTGGGGACGATATGGGGTGTAAATACACCTTCACAAGATGGTTCTATCCATTCGTTTAATTTACTTATTTTTAGGATTCCGTACCTCAAAAGGAAAATAGAACTAATAATAATTCATCTCTTTGAACAGTCTTCGGGTGCGCGGTCACCACTCGAGAACTGGTTAGTTATAATATTATAATTTAAAATAAGAAATGTTCACAGAGCTGAATTGTTGTTAAAATATAAACTTAAAAATTCTCGTTTTTCCTTTATTAAGCCTTCATTTTCTAAATCCTCCGTTGAATGCTTTCGAGGTGCGTTCCGAAATTCGTACATTTTAGATTGGAGCAGCGAAGCGTAGTCTCTACCGTGGCCATGGCGTAGTGGGAAAGTCCTTTGGGAAATAATGCTTCATTACAGCAACGCGATGGAACGACTTGCTGAAATTTTAACAACAGTGTTAACGCCCTTTTTGACGGCAGTCAACGAACCTTTTAACTCAATTTTATTATTATCTAGTTTCAGTGTACTCGTAGATGAAGATACTACAAAGATGAAAATATTTGGAATTATAGTCCAAATAAAAAAGTAAGTAGTAGTAGTTATTTTAATTATAGTCCTTACTTTGTGAAATATTTTATTAAGATGACAGCTCTATCAAAATTATAATGTTACTTATAATATAAACTTTAAAAATTCAAACTATTTTATAAAAATAAACACTTTTTAAAGGAATCTGTACAAACTATCTACCTATTTCTATAAATTTAAGAGACGGTGACAGCCTCCGTGGTCGTGGGTTCCATTCCCTGCGGTTCTAAGTTTTTAGGACTCAGTTTGGTTGGGGTATTGCATTTCCTGAGCCTGCCTAGCTAGCTAAAGCCTTACCATCAAATATCAATGTTAATATCATTTATTTGTTTCGGCATAGAGATAGGATAGCCTTTTCCTCATTGCATTGGGGAATCCTTATAAGCCCGCTTTCATTTTCGGCATCATATCATCATCACTTACCAACAGGTGACATTAGACCAAGGGCTTACCAATTGTAGATTAAAAAACTGTCTTCCTAATTATAATTTAAAAATAAACAATAAAGTGCAATAAAGTATTTCATTCATTCAATAAACTCAAGTAAGTATCCAGGTATAATTTCGTTATTTGCTCTGTTTTGTCTTATGTGCACAAAGATGAAATTTAGGTAACCTAACCTGAATGTAACATAAACGAAATCAGAAACTTTATGCTGGCTTAACAAAAGGAAAAAGCTACCAGTCAATCATGAGAACACCACTGACAATTCAGTGCCACTAAATCATACTGAAAATACAATATCTTTGTTCAGGTTGCAATAAACTATGGCGGGACTCCGACCTCATATTAATCATGTCTGTTTTAGTGTTGTCTGAAATTGTATCGATGATTAAGGTGTCATTTCATGTATGGAGTATAAAATGTAGAACTCACTACACATTATAGTCTCATCTCATCTCACCTTAATAAATAAATAAAGTAAATAAATGTAAAAGTATGGCTTGTCTCGCTTGCACGTCGAAACCGCTAAACGGGTTTGGATGAAATTTAGTAGGTAGACAGATCAAGGACTGGATTAATACACAAGTAAATTTTTGTCCTGAAAAATGAATGTTTTTGGTAGCATAGCTATTTTTGCATATTAATTGTGGATAAAAAAATATATTTAAGGGCGAGAGATCGACGTATTTTTTTTCACATAGAGAGAGATGTTCCCAGGATAGCAAGTGACATAGGATACATTATATCGACAAAATCAATGGTTTCTAGAAATGGGGAAAAAATGACACAATTTCATGCGGAAACTAATAAATGGATGTTATTGTGATTTGGCATATAGCTAAACTAAAGGCTATACCTAGTAAAATGCAGTTCAAGGACAGTCATAAAAACTGTATCCACGTAGGCGGAGCCGCGGGCAAAAGCTAGTATTTGATAGATCGCCTTTATTTAGTTTACATAAGTATTGTACAGTAACTGAACTGAAACTAATTTATACTCACTTACGCAAACTTATGTAGCAAATAACAATTTAATTCATCGATATCTCTTATCGATAAACTGAAGAACTACACATCCGTCTTTACGCGTCACTGACTACCGAGAAATTTATTCTTGTTGTTGTTGTTGGGCATTACAAAATAAGAAATTTAAACAGTAGACTCTAGCATTATTGATTAATTCTAAATAAATAAAATTGATAACTTGGAAATTCAAAAATTTTTTTTTTGGAAATTCGTATGATGATTTTTTTTTCAAAGTAAAAAATGTCTTCATTGTTTTCAATTGATGGATTTCAAAGGATTCAAAGGTTTCGGAGTAAAGAAAATGAGTGGAACATGGTGGAACGTAGAAATATGTTTTTAAAACATAACTAGAAAGGTGTACACTCGATGTAAAGGTTTGTTTCAGATAAAGCAAATGGAGGAAGGGTTGATAAAGCAAATGGAGGAAGGGTTGATAAAAAATGATGCAAAATGTTTTCATCACATGGAACCATTTAAAGCACTGAAACTATAAATAGGTACATTGAAATTATTGATATCGTCGGGATTGTGTCCAAATTTTTTTTAAAGTGCACATATACATAAGTATTTCTCGTTTAATATAATAGATACCCTGAAACGAATAAAAATTAACAAAACCATGTCGTTCCTGTAACAATTTACAATATTATCTCATTAATTTTTTTTAATGCACCAGATGACATAAGTTTGGTCTTTGCTGAAAGTAAACAGTTTCTTTTTGTTTTCTTTTTTTCGGTTTTATAGCCTGCAATTTACTCAGTATCTCCTGTTATCTCATCGGTTATCTTTTATTCTATCCACCCAAGGTAAACATCAGCTATAAAAAATGACCTTGTATTGTATAGTCAACATGATTTTTCCATTTAAAAATTTTATCGAAATTTGAAACGAATCTAAAACAACACGACAACTCGCCCTTCAAAATCCTTCAAACCATTTTGGCCACAGGCGGTGACACAGATATAATATATGTATATGTTACCGGAAATGTATGAAACCTAGGAATTGTACACAATTCCTACGAAATATATGCAATTCCGATTTCTTAGGAAATGTATATATTTCCTAGGAATTGTATACAATTCTGAGATAACACTAGGAAATATATAAATGATGATGAGAAAACGCGTGGGCTCCGCCAGAAGACTCGCTACGTCGCCCCTTTCGCTTCGCTAGTACACCCGCCCATCGCTCCACTCGGGAGGCCACCGGCGGAGCTTTTGGCTCCGCGCTTTTAAAAAACACTCTAGTTGTGTGACAGAGAAGACTACGTGGAATCGGGGTGCTCCGATTCGGATCCGTTGCTCAAAGTGAACCTAAATTAACTCAAGTGGAACCCCCACTTTTCGTATTCGTTATGTCTTACTCTAAAGCTAAGCCACCCACTGAAATCCCGAATGTAATACATTTCCGATTGCCATTTAGAAAATGTATAGATTTCCTAGGAAAAGTGCATATAACATAATTGACCACGCTGAATACGTTAAAAACAACCGACTTCAGTCGCAACGACTCCAATTTTGCTATGTTTTTGTTGATTTTCTCAAAAATCGCTGAATTGATTTCGATAAAACTTATACGGGACCACCTGTGAAGTATACCCTTTTAAACAAAAAAAGAATTTTCCAAATCGGTTCAGGCGTCTTTGAGTAATCGGTGAACATACATAAAAAAAAGATTCCGACGAATTGAGAACCTCCTCCTTTTTTTGAAGTCGGTTATTAAAAATACATCATACATTTCTATCAATTTTAGGAATTCTACACATTTCCTAGGAATTATACACTATGACGAGATTACATACTTTTCCGTTCATAGATATATTCAAATATACATATTACATAGGCACTTTCATACATACGTACTCGAAAAACATTAATAGCCGCTTTGGTAATCAGGTACGAATAATCTGAATTTGTGGATATGAAAGATCCTTTTTTTATTTTTATTGAATAGTGATCATCTAGTGTATTAGTAGGCCATACAAAGTTACAGAAAATCATAAAAGTTTAAAACGTTAAGTTATATTTTTTTATCGTTAAAACTATGTTTGAGACAAAGTAAATAACAAATACTTTCGATTTCTAAAGGAGGTTTCTTATTTAGATTTTTCATGCAATAACTGTTGTAGTAGGTCATTTAAAAATAATAAAAATATAGTATGCCTACACAGAAAGACACAACCCTATTTTTTGTAGGTAGTATGTTGACGAAAATTATTTTTGTAGTTAACAGAAATCAATAATTTATGGTTTTCGAAACCTGGGACACACATTTAATTAATATTAGTTGCACTATTGAGCTTTTTGTTGTTTTTTTTTATTATTTGTAAATTTTTAAATTACAGCAATTCAGATTAATCCAAGGCGCTGTTAATTTGACTAACACACACAGTATCGGAGAGCCTACTGTGTGGCGTGATGTCGGAGTAATGTATTTCGAAGTTTTGATAAGAGTTATTCATTAGCCATTTCCATATACAAAGGCCTCATCGTTAAAGTCGGTAAATATTAGATTAAGTACCTAATTAGTTAGTAGGTGATCTTTGCAGCTAAAACCCTATAGATAACATTCTTCCGTTACTGAAGTTGTCATTTCCACGATGGCTTGGTAAGTGTGTGTTAGGAAGTTTAAATATTCTCAAATACTTGAATTAATTTTCATCGTGATTTCTGGTAGTAAATCTGTTTTTTTTTTTAAAAAGAATATTTTTTTACCATCAGGTGATCCGTCTGCTCGATTGCCACCAATCACATTAAAAAAATAGTTTATTCGGGATAAAAACACATGACATCTAGCTTTGTACCTGCACAGTCCACATCGTTATTTACAGGTTACTAAAAAAAATAGAAAGAAAGACGTTGTCGTTTTAAGAATTTTTGGTAATTCAATGGTTTATGTAATACAGTAAATACGATTAATCATCAAAAGATACGATTTACACATAAGAGAAGATCGCGCAATGGCACTCGCTCGCAAGCCAGCATTAGTGCGACACGTTCGTGTGGCAAACAAAACAATGCATGGGTAAGATATAGGGATGCGCAAAACATTACTTTGAAAAGTAATGTGATACTTATTACATCACTTCATCAAGTGATATTACTCGGGGGCATTACGCATTACTTAGCATCACGCCATTGAATTACTATCTACTTATTACTGACTGTGATGATAATGAATGAAAATATTATAAATTAAATGAAATCAAGTACATTTAATTATGTTTTTATTAAGCACTTAAAACATAATGAAATTAGTTATTATATTAATTATTAAAACCAATAAAAATAAGCTGCGACAGCTTTTTTGATCTTATGATAAAATCTACCATTCCGTAATTTTATTGCGTAATAGGAACTGAGCGAGCGGGACACAGGGCTCTAGTTTGATCCTTTCACTTGGCACGTTTTCTCTGCTTGGGCACATGACAAGTATAATGTGTTTTATTACTGTGGGTTAGGGTTTAGTTTCTATTAAAAGCATTTTCAGAGTACTCAGTCCAGTTTTTCTTGTGTGTCCATGAATGTATCACACTGTCTTTTTCTTTCATCGATCATCATATCACTCTAGCCGAGGCGTGTAGCACTGGCGTGTTCGTACGAGCTAGATAGAACATGTAGCGCTGTAGCGTAATGAGTGATGCTTGCTATCCGTGCGTGATACGTAATGTAGCATTACTTTATTGAGTGATATTACCTGCGTGATATTATAAGCATCACTTACACACCTCTAGTAAGATAGCGCTGCGCGTCTGTTAGTTTTCATGGGCACAAAGTAGGATATTTGATTAACTTAAAAGAACCTATGTCATATTATACTCAATTCACGTTAAAAGTATTATCATTATTTAACTTCTCATACCAAGTTCGCAAAACAGCTAATTAGAGTATGGTTTCTTCGGGAAAATTGACAAGACGTGACCGTTAGAATTTTTTCAGGTATTTCAGAAGCACCCTATATATTTTTATCTGTCAACAATATTTCTCATGACGATTTATAAAAACGTATTCACAACTGTGTCAACATAAGTGTTCTTCGGTTGTGTCATGGAGGCTTGTTAATTATTGTAAAATGTAACATAGAGTAATTACAGAGGATATATTTATTGCAATCGTTTTTATGCCGTGAGTGATACAATTTGATCAGGAATTACTGCTATAGGGTATAAATAAAGGAAAACATTGGATAGATGATCAATTTAACGTACAAATGTCAATAAAATGTTTGAATTAATTAACGAAAAGCAGTAGTCTAAAAGGCATAAAATATAAATTAATTATAGTTTAGTCGTAAGGTTTACAAAGGCGTCTGAAACAGAATGATAGAACTAATATTTTGTCAAAAATACCTTTTTAGGGTTTCGTAGCCAAATGGCAAAAAACGGAACCCTTATGGATTCGTCATGTCTGTCTGTCTGTCTGTCTGTCTGTCTGTCTGTCTGTCTGTCTGTCTGTCTGTCTGTCTGTCTGTCCGTCTTTATGTCACAGCCACTTTTTTCCGAAACTATAAGAACTATTCTGTTGAAATTTGGAAGTAGATGTATTCTGTGAACCGCATTAAGATTTTCACAAAAAAATAGAAAAAAAAACAATAAATTTTGGGGGTTCCCCATACTTAGAACTGAAACTCAAAAATTTTTTTTTCATCAATACGTGTGGGGTATTTATGGATAGGTCTTCAAAAATGATATTGAGGTTTCTAATATATTTTTTTTCTAAACCGAATAGTTTGCGCGAGAGACACTTCCAAAGTGGTAAAATGTGTGTCCCCCTCCCTGTAACTACTAAAATAAGAGAATGATAAAACTAGAAAAAATATATGATGTACATTACCATGCAAACTTCCACCGAAAATTGGTTTGAACGAGATCTAGTAAGTAGTTTTTTTTAATATGTCATAAATCGTAAACCGCAATTTACTTTTCATTCAATTAACTCAAATATAAAAAATATAGAGTTCAAGACATGTGTGATTATGAATTTATACGGAACCCTCGGTGCGCGAGGCCGACTCGCACTTGGCCGGTTTTTTACATTCACTCATTTAATATACTAAGGTAATATCATAAAATGAAAAGTTCACTTTTTTTGGTATTAAAATTGCTCCTTTGGTAGAATGTTTCCGAAGCACTTCAAAAATGTAAGTAGGTATGTGTTTAGTTTCAGTGAAACATGTCCATCCCCCACGACGGGTACGGCTCCAGTAACTTTCGTTACGGCGCTGCAATATTTTGCAGCTGCTCAATGCCTTGTCGGACATCAAGATTGGCCCCCGAACGCTGATGTCAAAGGTAAGTTTATTCGGCTTATAGTAGCTACGATTACATCTTGTTTGTTTTCAATTCACATGGGAGAGAGGGTATTTAGTAGCTTATGCGATACAATCTCTAGTAGGTACACTAAGTCCATTATAACAGACGAGTGCAAATGCAAAGTGCAGTGCCGAAAAAACTGAAGACTGTAAAAATTACCAGACTTGCTTAGGTTTTAATTGTATGAGTGAAGATAAAACCTTAGTTATTAAACGTATAAACGATAACCATTGTTTAAGTTACACGAAATGGCTTACTATTATCACCATCAAGTACAGATATTAGGTGTTACTTATGTAAGTCTACTTCTTCTATGTCCTCCAAAGAACGTGTAGGTTTCGAACATATTGAAACATCCAAACATAGTTTTCTTCATGATGATGCTGATGTTCACATTTTTAGATGGCGACCAGTTCGACTTCATTGTGGTGGGCGCTGGGTCGGCCGGCAGCGTGGTGGCCAGCCGGCTGAGCGAGGTCGCCGAGTGGAATGTGCTGCTCGTTGAAGCTGGTGGAGACCCTCCGGTCGAGAGTGCTGTAAGTTCAATCTTAAATGAATGGGAAAAATATTGATAATATTATTAGCTACTGTGTTCCATGTGCCACACAGTAGCATCGCCTATGTTATAGATTGCAGATATTAATGTTTCATAACGTTTCAGATACCATACCTAAGTAACGGGATTTTCGGCAGCAAATACGATTGGAATTATCAAACTGTTAACAATGAAATAACTTATCAAGCGCATATAAATGGATCCATTTACTGGCCTCGAGGCAAAATGCTCGGTGGTAGCAGCTCCATGAATGGCATGCTGTATGTGCGAGGCAATGAACAAGATTACCAAGAGTGGTATGATCAAGGAAACCTCGAGTGGCATCCTAACACTGTACGACAATATTTCAAAAAAGCAGAAAGCTTTCAAAATCTCAAGGTACTCTCAACTCATAAGAGTTTATTACTAAGATATGGACTAAACGGTCCCCAAGTTGTAAACAGATTTAATAATACAAACAGAGACATGGAACTGAAAGTATTGGATGCTTGGAATGAGATTGGGTTCCTTAATGTCCCTGACGTCAGTACCCTCAAAACAGTGGGTTCTGGTTTTGCTTCAGTAACGGCAGCAAACGGAAAAAGATGGAGCACAGCATCAGGCTACCTTGACCCAGTGAAAAACAGAAGAAATTTAAAAATTATAAAAAATGCATTTGTAACAAAAGTTCTAGTCAATGAAAGTTCAAAGGAAGCTTACGGAGTTATTGTTGAAAACAATAATACCAAAATTAAGATCTTAGCATCGAATGAAGTAATTTTAAGTACTGGTACTATAAATACACCACAATTATTAATGTTGTCGGGTATTGGACCCAAAGGACATTTGGAATATAAAAATATTTCATGTCTACTAGATTCTCCTAAAGTTGGGCAAAATTTACAGGACCACTTTATGGTACCTGTTTTCATTTATGGCAATAAACCAGGAGAAATAAATGAAAGGAAACGCATGTTTGAGGCCCTACAATATATTTATGATCAGACTGGGTACTTAGCACAGAATCCCCTGTATGACATAATCGCTTTGTTTTCAACAAAGCAGTTTGCCAAATATGCCACATACCAAAGTCACTTGATCGTATTTGAGAAAAACTCAACCAGAACTCGATCATGGGCGGAAAACACTGCAAAGTATAAACCAGAAGTAGTGAATGATATTGTCAAGAAGAATAAAAATGAAGCGCTGTATTATTTTGGATTCAATTTGCTTCACCCTTACTCAAGAGGTAATATTTCTTTAAATACTGCTGATCCTAAAGACCGTCCACTAATCTATCCAAATTACTTTGGTGACCCCAGAGACCTTCAAGACTCAGCGAAAGGAATTAAAATGCTGACTAAAATTGTGAATACAAAATATTTCAAATCGATTGGCGGTCACGTTGGACGAGTGAACTTGCCTGCATGTAATATATTTGAAATTGATACCGAAGATTACTGGAAATGTATATGCCTGAACATGGTTGTTTCAGTGTATCATCCGGCGGGGACGGCTAAAATGGGGCCAGATCCAAAAACATCTGTTGTGGATAGTCGTTTAAGAGTTCACGGCATAAAAGGACTAAGAATAATAGACGCTAGTGTAATGCCCACTATAACAAGCGGTAACACGAATGCACCTACTATTATGATCGGAGAGAGAGGATCAGACCTGATAAAAGAAGATACACTGAAGATCAAGAAATATTTACCATCCTGTAAAAAGCCTTGTCTGTTCAATTGAATATATTTTAGTAGAGTATAAATATTTTTTGTAAAGAGTCATGTTGTTAATAATTTATTACATTTTTAAAGTCTGATCCATGCAGTGATTTTATTTCTTCTTTATTATGAAAACAATTTTCTTTGTAGAGTAGAGGCGAATGATGCAAGAGATTCAGATACTGTGCTCTAGGTTTCCTGGTAATCATATCTACAAGTTTTAAAAAGAACAAGATGGCGTACATGTACGGTTGGGGCAGAATATAGCCTGTTTAAATACAACCAGTATACCTAAAAACCACGTATTGCAAATTGACAATTGCTAACTTTATTAATAATTATTTCATTAATCTGACTAATAACATAAATACAAACACTGACACTCATATAATTAATTCTAAAATAATGAACTCTATTTTTCTTACACCAATTGACCAAAGTTACATTACTAAGATAATATCCTCATTAAGAAATACTAAATCTGAAGGTTTTGACTCTATCTGTACAACTGTAATTAAAGAATGCAAGGAGGAGTTAAGCCCGATCCTAACATTTCTGGTGAATCTCTCATTTGAGACCGGGATATTTCCAAGCAAGTTCTAGCTGTGGTTAGACCATTGCTTAAAAAGGGCGATAGCACAGATATCGGTAACTACAGACCGATCACGTTACTGTCGGTATTTTCAAAAATATTTGAAAAGATAATGCACGAAAAGCTGTCAAAATTTTTTGATCGTTTTAATATAATCAAAAATGAACAATATGGGTTTCAGAAAGCCAAATCTACCACTCACGCAGCTTTTCACTTGGTCAACAACATCATGCAAAGTCATGAGATACGAAATCGAACGCTTTTGACATGTCCAGAAACAAGACAGTTGTGAATTTGTTGTCATCATTGAATTTGTGTTTCTGGACATGTCAAAAGCGTTCGATTTCGTATCTCATGAGATTTTGATACAAAAACTAGAGCAAAACGGTATCAGGTAGAGTTTGTGTCCCGGGACTTTGGCTTGTCTCGATCTCGAGACTTTTAGCTCGAGACATTCGAGACATCGAGACATGAATTGAAATACGCGAGATAGTCCAGTCAATAAAGGAGTTGTACAGTGCGTGAGCAGGGACGTAAGCTCTTTCTTCAGAAACGTGTTCAGGGTGCTTAGGAAGTGAACATATTAAAAGCCCCCGCCTCTAGGGGGTGAGCTCTCACTTCGGCTCACCCCCTAGAGGGACACAAAGGTCCCTCTTTTGGGTTTTTCGGTAATACCTCAAAAACGGTGCATTGTGTGGAAAATTGTATAGTACTGAATGAAAGTTCATAAAATTTTCTACAACTTTTATTCTATACACTTTTTTCGTATTCGCAACCGTTTTCGAGCTACACGCTCCGTAAAAGTAAACATTTTCGAAAAAAAGATTTTTACAAAAAAAAATTTCATATCGTCTAAACTATAATATTATCTACATGTATTATTATATATATGCTAATAACGTTTTCACCCTCTTAGGCCATGAGGGTACTGGCAAGTTCTCAATGGCATCTTCAGCCTCAATCTCAGTGGTGAGTGGTTCTTGCTGAAGGGGCTCAACGTCCTCTTCATCGTCGTCCTCATCAATAGACATCCGGCGACGTTGAGGCATTTTCCTTGTCAGTGGAGGCACGCCGTAGAACAGTTCAGCATTACTTTCCTGCATCCACATTTGCCACTAACACATTCCTTGGTGCAGCGGCAAAATATCGTGTTCAGTAGGACCTCTGGTACTGGTGAATCTTCTGTTTATTGTCACCAGGGTCTCCTACATGTTTCCACCCCCACTCTTAAGAAGGCAGCTTATTCTTGAGCCACTTCTGTACTTGGTGGTAGGTGAGCTGGGAATGATGTTTAACTGCACATTCAGCCGGTGGGAGGAAGCTGATGTCAAGTTTATAATTTGCCACTGACCCCTTGATTTTAATATCATATTTTAATTGTTACTTAAGTGATGAAAGATATCATTTTTATTAAAGTACCTTTAAGAAGAAGAATATTTTGTTTATGTTTTAAATTTAATTTCTACTTGCGTAGAATTACGACTGAAAGAAGTTTCTTGAGTTTAAAAAGTGTATAAATAAAAAAATATCTTGAAAAACTTCAAAATTAATTGTTTAGGTACTTTATGTCTCGAATGTCTCGAAAGTCCCGGGAAATTTAGCTCGAGACGTCTCGAGTCCCGGGACTTTCAGAACCTCGAGACTTGAAAAACCCTAGGATCAGGGGACTTGCATCGAAGTGGCTGAGTTCCTACCTTAGAAATAGAGAGCAGTGTGTAGAGGTGACACAAATTGATAAGAGGAATAACTCTGTAACTCGTAGGTCAAATTACAAAGAAAATTTATTTGGAGTACCTCAAGGAAGTGTACTGGGTCCTCTCCTATTTTTAGTGTACATAAATGACCTACCAGATGTTACACACCATAAAGTAATAATGTTTGCCGACGACGTGTCTGTGATAGTAACAACCGATAGAACATCATCATTGGAACAACACAAAACTAACATCAAAGACACACTGACATTAATAATAGAATGGCTAAATAAAAACAATCTCTAGATAAATTTAAGTAAAACCAATATAATTAATTTTAATAACTTCAAACATCAATCAATTACTATGACATTTAATGGACATATACTACAAGATGCAAATAGTGTGACGTTTTTAGGACTAATTATAGATAAGAAATTTAACTGGCACGAACAAATAGATAAGGTGTGTAACAAAATCTCTAGGTTTTCCTATGCTCTCTATAAATTGTCAAATGTAGCAAGTAGGAGCACAGCTATCACAGCCTACTTTGCCTACGTTGAATCGGTTCTCAGATACAGGCTCTTGGTCTGGGGAAACAGCTCTGACATAGAAAGAGCATTTGTAGCACAAAAACGATGCATACGGGCCATATGCAATATTGCGCCTGATGTTTCGTGTAAGCCGTATTTTGAGTCCCTGAAGGTGTTGCCGTTACCATGCTTATATACAGGGTGTAACAGAAGTGTGTGACAATACTTCAAGGTTGGCTTTTATCCATCAAACTGAACAACTTTTGTTCTACAACTTTGTTGAAATCGCAAAATTTTTTTTGGACTTTTCATACAAATCGATCAGCTGGCGAACCAAGTTTGTATGAAAAGTCCAAAAATTTTTTTGCGATTTCAACAAAGTTGTAGAACAAAAGTTATTCAGTTTGATGGGTAAAAGCCAACCTTGAAGTATTGTCACACACTTCTGTTACACCCTGTATATTTGAAGCCTGCAATTTCGTTAAACAAAACTATAATATATTCACTGAACTCAAAACAGTTACCCAAAGAAACTTGAGAAACACCAGCAAGCTAGTTCTAACAACTGTACCAAAAACGAAACGTTTCCAGAACAACTGTTTTTTTTTTTTTTTATGGGATAGATGGCAAGCGAGCAGACGGATCACCTGATGGTAAGTGATTACCGCCGCCCATGGACACCCGCAACACCGGAGGAGTCACAAGTGCGTTGCCGACCTTTGAAATGGGATGGGGGAAGGGGGAATGGGGAGGGGGGGTGGTTGGGCCTCCGGTACCCTCACTCACACGGCGAAACACAACAAACGTTGCTTCACGCCGGTTTTCTGTGAGGCCGTGGTATCACTCCGGTCGAGCCGGCCCATTCGTACCGAAGCATGGCTCTCCCACGGTAGTATTATGCTATGTGTAGAAAAAAATATTGACGATTTAAAAGCATGTGTAAAGCATCTACTTAAATAAAAAACATTTTGAGTTTGAGTTTGAGTTTTGAGTTTGTAAAACTATTTACAATAAAATACCTGAATCTATAAAATTACTACCGCTTAACAGGTTTAGAATGGTTCTGCGGAGATGGTTAATTGAAAATCAGTTTTATTCCGTCAAGGAGTTTTTGGAATGCTGAAAACTGCCTTCTGTAATTAATAATTGATCGTGTGTGAAACTCTCTTTGACATTAGATTCTTATAACTGTTATCAAATTGACATCTTAGTTTATGAATTTCATTGAATTGACATCTTAAAGCTTTAAATGTATTAATATTTCCGCTGAATGTATTATTAATTTCATTTGTGTATTTCTTAGTATATTATTTCTAATGATTCTATTTCTGTGGATCTTATTTGCATGCTACTAGTAAATAGCTGAACAGACTTGACCACTGTAATTTTGTTAATAACATCTGACATGTAAAATACTCTGTTTAATGGCAAATAAATATTATGAATGAATGAATTGCATGTACAGATTTATTTTGAAGCCTGCATACCCTTTTGGCGTCATCTAAAGAAATACCTGTGATGATAAGATGTTAACCCAGCTTCTAAAAATATAGAAAAATAAGCTGTTAAAACATATAAGGTGCTTTTTAATTTAGCGTTTATGTTAGCGCCCAAAATATCGCAGTGTTTCAGTGTTGATCAGTGAGTGTTGCCAGTGATGACATATGGAACCGAGACATAGTCGCTTACCCAAAGGGCGATGGAGTGTGCTATGCTGGGATTTCCCTACGTGATCGAATCAGAAATGAGGGGATACGTAGAAGAACCAAAGTAACCAACATAGCTCACAGAACCGCTATAGTGGCATTAGTATTAGCCGTTGGGGCATTAAAGTTCTTGAGTGGTGACCGCGCACCGGAAGACGCAGTGTAGGCAGGCCTCCCACTCGATAGACCGATGATCAGGAGACGGTTGTGGGAAGCCGCTAAATGCGGGCAGCGCAGGACCGGTCGGTGTGGAAATCCTTGGGGGAGGCTTTTGTCCAGCAGTGGACGTCTCTCGGCTGACGATGATTACGCAAAGAGACAGACACAACCCTTTTTCGAAGGGTGTTCACGCAAAATATTTTTGTAAAATATTAATATAATATGGTTTTCGAAACCCGAACCACAGATTTAATTTATATTAGTTACACAATTGAGCTGATATAATGATGTGGTTGGATTGACACACACCTTTGGAACACTTACTGTGGCGTAATTTCGGAGTAATGAATTGCAAGTTTTCGATAAGAGCCATTCATTGCTTATTTCCTTACAAAAAGGCCTCCTCGTTCGGCCTCAAGTCAGTAAATAGGTATGTACGTGATCTTGGAAGCTGAAACCATAATATAAGGTAACATTCTTCCGTTTACTGAAGTTGTAATTTCCACGATTGCGTGGTAAGTGTGTGTTAGCATGTTCAACCCTTAATCAAATATAGGATAATTACTTCCCACCAGACCGTGGCCGATAAAATAACTTAATAATAAATAAAAAATAAATATGACAGATAACTTGAAATAAACTTAATGTATCCAAACACAGAATCTTTTACCTATTTTTAATGGCAACACTTTTTTTCTATATGTCACCTGTCAAAGTCAGCTGAGCTTCAAAGTGGAAATTGTTAATTCAAGACAGATTTTTGCGCCAATTGCGACCTCCTCAATAAGCCCTTAAAATATTCGCATCGAATTACAAGTAACCCTATATAAAAAAGAAAATTGGTCGTCTGTTTGTAAGTTTTAGGTGTTAGCTTCTTATTCATGAAATTGAGCAACCCTTTCCAAAAAATATATAGTCATTTCGCAGAGAAATACAAACTGATCAGCTGAGTGTGACCAACTTTGCATAGGCGGTACAATTTTTTTTTGATTTGATCCTGGTTTCCTTGGGAAAATTTGATCAGTGTCAGGAGTAAAACTCTTGACTAAATTATCTGTATGTAAAAAAGATTCACCATCTAAGTATATTTTTAATTGTCGTTAAAACGCTGTAAGTAAAGTCGTGGGCTAGTTATGTCGTAAATTATGCCCAAACGGATGTAGGGAAAAAAAAATCCCGCTTGAACTAATCCTAAACGGATACAAGGATATAATTTCCTACTTTAAAAAACACACTTCGCATTTTTTTAACATTTTTGTTTGCTTTTATTAAGTCTAGCCATAATTCTTAATGCAATTTCAGATTTATTTCATCAAATAAACTTACAGAGCGTCATATCGGATTAAGGGTTAAATTGTGTTACTACTTCGGAAATACTTGAAATTGTTTTACCATGTGGCTCATGTGGCTCGTCCACATAAATCTGTTGTTTTTCAAAAAGCCTTTTTTTATTCTCAAATAAGTAAAAAATACTTTCCATACTCAGTTTGCAAATCAGCTAGTATGAGAAGCATCATTTTGTTTGCAAATCGAGTACTGCTATCGTCGGGAAAATTGATAAGACGTGAAGTTTTAATTTTTTCAGGTATTTCAGAAGCACCCTATTTTTTTTATTTGTCAACAATATTTTTCAAAAGGATTTATAAAATAAAAACGTATTTAAAACTTTCCAACTGTGCAAATATAAGTGTTGTTCGATCGTTTCACTGAGGCTTGTTAATAAGCTCATACATTTATTAGTTCATCAAATCATGTAAGGATTAATACAGTAATAACAGAAGGAAATACTTAGTGCAATCGTTACTATGCGGTGAGTGATACAATTTGACTAGAACTTACACTTAGAGTATAAAAAAAGGAAAACTTACAATGGATAGATTTATCAGTTAAACTCACAAATATCAAAGAAATGTAAAAATTTAATAAAGGAAAGCAGTCATTTTAAAGGTTTTATGAAAATCATATAATTTATTCCTAGTGTATATTCAAGTGGACCACACAGAGGCGTAAGAAGAAGGACAAAACAAATATTTTTTTGGATAATACTTTCAACTTTTTCGGGTTCAGTACACAAAGGCCATCAGGTCATCTTATGAACGGTAATAGGTAAACAATTGAAATTTTCATAGTGTGTTGCCGCTATAACAACAAATAAAAAAAATATAAATTAAACGGGACTCCCTACTAGGAACGTGTCTTTTTTGGCGTTTTTTGTTGCTCACAGAGTCGTGTTTTTGGAGTTTCTTGGACTATGGTACGGAACCCTTCATGCGCAAGTCCAACTTGCACTTCCCCG
Source organism: Coleophora deauratella (assembly GCA_958295455.1). Classification (NCBI taxonomy): domain Eukaryota; kingdom Metazoa; phylum Arthropoda; class Insecta; order Lepidoptera; family Coleophoridae; genus Coleophora; species Coleophora deauratella. The sequence goes on along the minus strand of OY282397.1, from coordinate 13,218,179 downwards.
GTTTTTTTATACAAAACCCTTGAAGATATTGAATCTTAGGCATTGTCGTAAAATTAAGTCACTTATTATTGTTATTCGAATTGTTCTTTATGAATGCTCGAAATCACTGCAAAAATGGTAAGTATGTGTTCAGTTTCAGTGAAACATGTTCGTCGCCTACGACGGGCACGGCTCCTGAAACATTCTTTACGGCACTGCAATATTTTGCAGCTGCTCAATGCCTTGTCGGACATCAAGATTGGCCTCCAAACGCTGATGTCAAAGGTAAGTTTTTTCTTTCATTCGGGTTGCAATAGCTAAGATTCGATCTTGGTTGCTTATTTTATCCACAGGGTGTAAAGGAGAGAGGATATTTGAATAAATAACTGAATAAATAAATAATAAATAATTATAATTGACTTAATAATTGAATATTTCAATACATATTAGGTTGTCCGAGGAAAACTGTCCGCTCTTTGAAAACAAGTTTATACATGTTTGTTAGATTTTGTGCGCATGACACTAGTGCATTATGTAGAGTAGTTCATATATTATTACGCGCTGCAGGCATCGTCCTGTTGGCTCAATGAGAAAATATTTTTTTAATTGACCTGCATGACCAACGGGTCGCCATCAAGTTTTTGTTTGTTCAGGGACATTCTGTAGCTGAGCTCGTCGACAAGTGCACAAAGTTATAGGAAAAAAAGCGCTCGATAATTCTACGGTTAACACGCGATATCAAAATTCAAAGGAAAAAAATATAAATTTAAAGATCATTGTGGTGGGACCCTTTAGTACTGACCTTCAAACGCAAAAACGAGTTGAAGCAATAAGGGAAGCATTCAACCAAATAAGATGTTGGAGCCTGAGGTCCCTGTCGACTAATCTAGGAATCACTAAAACAACTTGTCACGAAATACGTAGTTACTGAAAAACTGGAAATGTGAAAAATCTATAAAAAATGGATTCCAAATGAACTTGCTCCAGTCCACTTGGAAACACGTGTAGAGTACTCCAAATTCAATTTGCAGTACTACAAGCAGCAAACTAACCGCCTTTGACATACTGTTGCCGTGGATGAGACATGGGTCTCTCTCCAACGTCCGCCGAAAAAATAGCAGGTTAAACAATGGTTGAGAAGGGTAAGACACCAAGTTTAGCAGCACAGTCAAAAAGGTACGGACCTAAAGTGATGATGACATTAGTAATGGATATCAAAGAGATTAGCTATTACAAAATTCTGGCTGATCAGGAAACTGTGCACTACGAGAGATATCTTCGATTTCTCAAGCAGGTCATGAAATATTGGCATGGTGATTGCAAGCACACCGTTTGGCTTCTAGATGACAATGCTCAATCTCATCGTAGTACGTCTATGATGGCCTGGATCAAAGAAAACTAAACTGAACGTTGGCTTCAATATGCCTATTCTCTCGAGTTAAGCCGCTGCGTCGACAGTTGCTTCCATGCGCTGAAGAGCTATTGGTGGTGTAGCCTACAAAGATGTGAACATTCTTCGTAATGCAATAGTTATTGAGATTCGATAGGGAAACGAAAATGGAAAGTATCTTGCTGTTAGCAAATTGCTAGAGCGCTGGCAGTGCTGTATTAATAAGGAAACGCAATACCTGTTATTATGTAATATCCAATAATCAAAAGTCTCTTATAACTAAACTTTTATAAATTATTTTATAGCGGACAGTTTTCTCCGAACAAGCTAATAATTGCATCGCATAAGCGAATGCTTCAATAATAATTCAATAACAGGTAAAAGGAGCTAGGTACCTACTTATAAAAGTTTAGATGTTCCATGTCCTTCAAAAAACGTTCGAAAACGTGTTGACAAAATCGAATCATAGTTTTCTTCATGACGACGATGCTGATGTCCACATTTTCAGATGGCGACAAGTTCGACTTCATCGTGGTGGGCGCTGGGTCGGCCGGCAGCGTGGTGGCCAACAGGCTTAGCGAGGTCGCCGAGTGGAATGTGCTGCTCGTTGAAGCCGGTGGAGACCCTCCGGTCGAGAGTGCTGTAAGTTCAATTTTAAATAAATGGGAAAAATAAAAATAATGTATTATTAGCTACTATTTCATGTACCACACAGTAGCAATGCCTATGTAGTATATTAAAGATATTATGTTTTATAACGTTTCAGATACCATACCTTATTGGCGGGATTTTCGGCAGCAAATATGATTGGAATGATCAAACTGTTAGTAATGGAATAACTTATCAAGCGCATATAAATGGATCCATCTACTGGCCTCGAGGCAAAATGCTTGGTGGTTGCAGCTCCATAAATGGCATGTTTTATGTTCGAGGCAATGATCAAGATTACCAAGATTGGTATGATCAAGGAAACATAGAGTGGCATCCTAACATTTTACGTCAATATTTCAAAAAAGCAGAAAGCTTTCAAAATCTCAATGTACTTTCAACTTACAAGAATTTGTCACTAAGATATGGACTAAATGGTCCCCAAGTTGTAAATAGATTTAATAATACCAACAGAGAGTTGGAACTGAAAATATTGGATGCTTGGAATGAGATTGGGTTCCTTAATGTCCCTGATGTCAGTACCGTCAAAACAGTGGGGTCTGGTTTTGCTTCAGTAACGGCAGCGAACGGAAAAAGATGGAGTACAGCATCAGGCTACCTTAACCCAGTGAAGAACAGAAGAAATTTAAAAATTATGAAAAATGCATTTGTAACAAAAGTTCTTGTGAATGAAACTTCGAAGGAAGCTTACGGAGTTATAGTTGAAAACAATGGTATAAAAATAAAGATCCTAGCATCGTATGAAGTAATTTTAAGTACTGGCACTATAAATACACCACAATTGTTAATGTTGTCAGGCATTGGACCGAAAGGATATTTGGAATCCAAAAATATTTCATGTCTACTAGATTCACCTGAAGTCGGGCAAAATTTACAGGACCACTTAATGGTGCCTGTGTTCATTTATGGCAATAAACCAGAAGAAATAAATGAACGGAAACGAATGTTTGAGGCCCTACAATATATTTATAATCAGACTGGGTACTTAGCACAGAATGCCATGTATGACATAATCGCTTTGTTTTCTTCAAATCCATATGCTAAATATGCTACATACCAAATTCATATGAGCGTATTTGAAAAAAACTCAACCAGAACTCGATCATGGGCTGAAAATAGTTCAAATTATAAACCTGAAGTAGTGAATGATATTATTGAGAAGAACAAAAATGAAGCGCTGTATTATTTTGGATTCAATTTGCTTCACCCTTACTCAAGAGGTAATATTTCTTTGAAAACCGCTGACCCTAAAGATCGTCCGCTAATCTATCCAAATTACTTTGTTGATCCCAGAGACCTACAAGACTCTGTAAAAGGAATTAAAATGCTGACTAAGATTGTGAATACAAAATATATGAAATCCATCGGCGGTCACGTAGGACAAGTGAACTTGCCTGCATGTAATAAATTTGAACTTGATACCGAGGATTACTGGAAATGTATATGCCTGAACATGGTTGTTACGGCTTACACTGAAAAAAAAATCTCGTTGATTCAATCAAGATTTTGATTGTTTTCAACAAGCATCTTGACTGCATCTGAGCTTGCAAAGATGTTATTGGATACAACAAAGCTAGTCTTGTTTGTTTGTTATTGGTCAGTTCGAACATAGCAACTTGATTGATTTTACTATTATTTCTTACTTAATTTAACTAAGATGTTATTTGATATAAGCACCTGCTTAATTAGGGCAATTAAGCTGTTTGTTTCATAATTGAATCAACTGTATCTTTGTTAAAATAAATAATACTTTTTTTAAATTTATTAAGCAGTTCTTGTTCAACTCTACTTAAATATTTTTTGATTTAAATATGTAAGATTGTTCAATTTATGCATCGTAATATTCGTAATTACCAGTCAGCTTTATTGAAATAACAACGTAAACCTACTCAATATAAAACAGTTAATGTTTGATTTAACTTTTTTAACCTGTTAAGTGCTACTAAGATAACTAATTGTTAGTAATAGTTTCTTTGTTGAATTAACTGTAACTTTATTAGATTAATAAAGAAGCTCTCATTCAACTTAAACAAGAAGCATAATTATATTAAGTAGGTTTTCTTTGTTCTAAGAATTAAGTGATCATATTCAGTATTATAGTTCATTCCAATCAAAAAAAAGCAAAAGGTAAACAAACTTACTATGGAACTGACACATGTCAACGTCAGATGCATACTATTTTTGTTTACCTTTTGCTTTTTTTTGATTGGAATGAACTATACTTACTTGATTCTAAGTAACCCCTTAAAATCTCAAACGCACTTTTTTAACACCCGCTTAATGTGATCTTAACTGACACTAAGAATTAATAACGAATATTTTGTATGTATGTATTAATGCTTTATTGCACACATAGAATTTACATAATACACAAAGTATAACGGGTACATAAATTAGGCCTCTATACTTTCATCAGTTAACACTTTCTTTTTCAAAATGTTGTTTTTCAATTGTCACACACACACACCAGATTCCCCTGCAAACACCAAAAAGTCTACCTCTCCGGAAAAGAGAATATAACTGACGTTCTGCGGCTGCAGCGAATGAGCGACTGTGTACCGAGCGAGTGACCGACGTTGAGGCGCGTCGTGGGGGTGGGTGACGCGGGCGCAGGGCGAGGGACGTCTTGTTTGAATCAAACAAGAAAATAATAGTTACTAATAAGATAATGATTATTTTTAATATGTGAAAAATTGTTGTTCTTAACATCTAAGTCTTGTTTAATACAACTAAGTCTCTTCTTTGTAAGAACTAAGTCTTGTTCTTTGAACTGAACATAAGAAATAATTACCTCAACTAAGCTGAATTAAATTGTTTCAAATATTTCCTTAATATTAGATTTAAACAAGTATCTTATTCAAAATAATCATGGTAAATTATTGAATCAATAAGCCATAAATTGATTATTTTAAATATTTCACTCTTATTCGATGTAACTATGTACTTAATTGAATGAACCATTTCTATTTATTCAAATCATCAAACCTACATTATTGTATCAAACGATAGTTAACATAGTAGATTTAAATAAGTATATTATACAAATCAGTCAAGAAATGATAGAAGCAATGCTTGAAACTGATTGTATCAAACAATATGGATAGGGGTCGATTTAATTAAAGTTCACAATGTTGAAATGACCAAGCCGCTTTATGAAATCTTTCAATATCTTTATCGTTTTAATCACAAAAATGCCAAACAAGAGGAAATCTGTCTTGTTTGGCCTCCAGTTTTTTCAGTGTACCATCCGGTGGGGACGGCTAAAATGGGGCCAGATTCAAAAATATCTGTTGTGGATAGTCGCTTAAGAGTTCACGGTTTAAAAGGATTAAGAGTAATAGACGCTAGTGTAATGCCCACAATAACAAGCGGTAACACGAATGCACCTACCATTATGATTGGAGAGAGAGCGTCAGACCTGATAAAAGAAGATTATGAAATATTTAGTATACCTTAAAATTATTTGTCTGTTCTGTTAAATGTTAGTGTAAATACGATAGATTACGATTAAGAAAATATTAACCTGCAAGTTTCTATAATCCAACTAATCTATCTTTGTCTTCTCACGTCTGTTCTAGTGCACACTACTGTAATTTCTAGGGTAATCTGTTATTAGCCATACATTTTGACTTTGTACATTTACTTAAGTTATTCTAAGAACGCTGTTGATTACCTTTCAATAAATAAAATAAAATAAAAAAAATTGTGTTGCAAATTATAACTTTTCAATAAAGCTTCGATGTTTTTCCAGCGATTATAGCTGAATTCTCTAGCTGAATGATTTTGATTATCCCTTCTTTACTTTTAGATAATTAAGTAAGACACAAATACCAAACTAGGTGCCCCCAATGATGAGTGACGTAACTGCTTGCCAAGTTCAAGCTTTCACTATGTAATGGAATCATATGTAACTACATACAAAATGTTGTAATGTTGATAATCATGAACTTATAAGGCATTATGAAAGAGAATATGCTTTAACAGCTGCAAAGAATAATACAACTAAGTAAAATAAACTTAACTATAGTTCCTCTTCATAAAATGTATCCAGCGTCAATTTGGGGATCAAAACAAATCTAACAAGGCCTATTCAAAATCCATTAAGCTTTTTTGATACAGGAGAAAATTGATACATACCATGATAGATCCTTGATGGATTACAATATATCAAGGTTCAGACCAAATTCTGCTTGGGGATGACGGCGTTGGAGTCGCGCCACATCCTAAACTTCAAATTGTTTGTAGTGCAAGTCGCGCGCGACTGAACATCTGGAGTACTCGACAAAGGAAGAATTTTGGCCGAAGGGTGTAGTGTTTCGGAGATCGAGAAAGTTTTCTGACCACTGAAACTACCACCGAAATATTACCGACCTTGTACTAAAAAATATGTTTTTTTTTAGTTAGTTTTTATTAGGTACTTTTATGTATAGTATTTTAAGATTATTGTACATGTTCTATGGACCTCGTTGCCTGAAATAAATAATACAAAATATTCCTTTTGGTTAGTCACGAAAAAGGGAATTTACTTCCCTTTGACCTAGAATCATGAAATTTAACTACGAGCAATGCTTATAGCACAAGTAAAGGAAAAAGTCCGTAAACCCTATTTTTTATATATTTTGTAAAAAGCAAATATGCGGCATAAACGGCCGTATCTCTTGATTGCGTTGGCATAGAAGTTTGATTTTTTCACAGCTTCAAGGGATCGCAGGCCCGAGTACCTATTTGATATAAATTGAATTTCAACTTGATACGTCTACGCGTTCCTGAGAAATGGGGTCTTGACAGACTGACAGACGGACAACGAAGTGATCCTATAAAAATAATATAAGGGTTCCTTTTTTCTTTTTGAGGTACGGAACCCTAAAAATGATTTAAACTATCTTAAAAGAAGCACTTGGATACTTATTGTCATAAAGAAATAGAATAATCATTTTAATAATATTTTTATTATTCATATTATTCAAATAAGTATCTAATTAGGCTTATTTCATGTGACAATTAGTGGCATACATAAATTTAAATATTTTTTTCACCTCTCCAGTACGAAAAGAGTGCCTTTGGTACCTGAAAACACCTTTTGCGCGGCGCTGAAAAAATATGGGCGACGACGGTTCGTTCAGAAACTCATTTTGGCCTAGCGATTTAACTCATAGGCACACAACGTTGTATGTTATTTAATGAAATTTAAGTTTATAAGAAAGAGCAAACAAAGAGCCGATTGGCGTGATGCGGTACAGGACAGGAAAGAGTGGCGGAATTTGGTGTCGCCAAGATCCACTTTGGGTCGTGGAGCCAGCGAAGTATAGTAAGTTTATAAATTGTGCTATTGCATTTTTAAAGACGTAATATTTAAAATAAATATGTCATCATCATCATCAGCCAAAAGACGTCCTCTCCTGGATAAAGGCCTCCCCCAAGGATTTCCACATTGACCGGTCCTGCGCTGCCCGCATCCAGTGGTTTCCCACAACCTTAACCCGCACCGGTAGCATGACGACGTATCTCGCGCGCGACGCGAGTTTTAAAAGCATTTAGACATAGACAATCTTTATTGCTGGCATCATAAATAAATGTAAAACAACAAAAAAATTTAATTAAAAATACAAATAAGTATAACATATTTTTTTCATTCTAACGCTAAGCTAATGAAAGAGACAGCTGAGCTGTTTTCTCGCGTTTGGCGCGACAAAAAGCTTTGTCTACGCCTCATGCTACCCGTACAAGTCGTCGATTCACCGAGTGGGAGGCCTGCCTACACTGCGTTTTCCGGTGCGCGGTCGCCACTCGAGAACTTTACTGCCCTAACGGCCATCTGTTCTACGAGCTATGTGCCCCGCCCACTGCCACTTCAGTTTAGCGATTCTGTGAGCTATGCTGGTGACTTTGGTTCTCCTACGTATCTCCTCATTTCTGATTCGATCACGTAAGGAAACTCCAAGCATAGCACGTTCCATCGCCCTTTGGGTGACTTTAAATAAATATGTAATAATAAACGTTAATATCGCTTACTTAAAAATATCATGTTTGGTTTTCATCTTTGGTTTTCATAAAAATGTCAAGCAGCGCAGTTTCCGAACGCAGCCTCTAAATTAAAAACTTTATGATAAAAAACTATATTGTCTCCAAAGAGAATTTAATCAACTACGTTTTTACTTTTCTCGCTGGTCGAGGTGAAAAGTTGTATGTTTAACACGACAGCAAGTTGTTTTTATGTCTCGTGCCTTTAAATCACTCACTGTGCTCAGTTGTCTATATTAGGAATCACTCGCTATGCTCGTGATTCAATTCTACTTTCTATTCAAGGCTACTTCGCTAGTGCGTGATTTTAAATGAGCACTCGTTGAAAAAAATAACTGCCCACTAATTGAATAAATAACTATTTTATATACCTAGATTTTACAATATTATTTAAAAAAAAGGTTTTCTCTTTTTCATTTTTCATTGATTGGTTAATTAACATTATTTGTGTCAAATGTGACAACTTTTGTTCTACTACTTTTTTAATAAATGACAAGAATTTGGCACTTAATACAAAAATGGTCAATCCAACCATCGATTTGTACAGAGAGTTAATTGAGTGGGTAAAGTTTTGATTGATGAAATATTCCTTTATTTAAAAAAAAAGCAAAACTACATTCAAATATTTTTGAAAATACAATTGTAACACCCAGGAACCGTACCGGCTAAAATTAGAAAAATAACATTCTGTACTTTTATGGCTTTAATCGATAGGGTCAGTAATAAGGATCAAATCGCTCTAAGAAACATGGTAAGTTAAATGAAAGGAAAATCATGAAACTTAACTTATAAATAATAATAATCATATCTGGGACAAATCACACACAGTCATCTGGGCCCAAACTAGGATTCCCTGTATCTTGGGAACCAGAGACAGATATGCATACACATATACTTTTAAATACATACATATATAGATATGATACACCCAGACACAGAGCAAACAAATCTGCTCATCACAGAAATATTATTAAATTAAATTTAAAAATTAAATTTATTATTTATTAAAATTAAATTTAAAAATATTATTTTCACGCTACTTTTAGCTAGCTCAGTCCCTCCTTCTACCCATTTTAGATTAAGCCGATGCGAGCTATCCTGATCTTAACGAAGACCTTAAGGCGCTAAGTATCGCCAAATCGCAATATTCAATTCAAAGTCTTGAAATAATGGTTAAAGCTATCACCATGGAAAAAATATATAAAATACTTGAACTAATAAAAAACAAATTGCATTGAACAGAATCATAAAAATTACATAAACTTTGATGAAAAAATATATCCTGTAAACCCTATATTTTGTATTAATTGCAAATTCTCTCGGAAACACAATATTTGTTTATGTTGAAACCAACACACAAAAATCGGCCATTTTATAACTTCAATTTACCTTGAATGGATTTTTTTCAACTTATTTGAAAGCCAAGAAAAGTAATAAAAACATCAAAATCTCGGGAATTTTGCGTTCGGCCTTGACGTAACCGCCGCGATGATACCCACACTGATCTGAACTTAAAATTAGTGGCGTTACGGTTGATATTATAATATAATCATGCATCAACCTGCTCAGATTGAGTGTACGTCGCGCCTTAAGTCAAAGCTGGAAAGACTTCAAAATATGTGTATTCGCTTTATATTTGGACTTCGTAAATACGATCATGTATCGGAATATCGCGCGCAGCTAAAATGGTTACCGATACGCGAACGCCGAAACTTTCATCTTCTTTCTATCTACAACCCTATTTAACCTGTCTACCTGAAAGAAAAGTCCTCATACCTTGGATCTGATTACGACAGAGCACTAAGGTCTAAGGGGGACAATCGATTGAAACTTCTTTTCTGTCGCTCTTCATTATGACCAGTCCTTTACTGTAACTTCCGCCCTGCTATAAAACACTCTGCCTCCCCAAATTCGTCACACTGAGACATACGCAGCGTTTAAGCAGCGTCTTAAAGAATTTCTCCTTGCCCAGTAATTATGTGCATTGTTATTAATATATTTATACATATATACATATATATATCTTAGTATTTATATATTTATTACATACACAGTGTGTTGTTTTGGTCGACAACGGCCTTCTAAGGGTGAAAGTATAAAAAATACTTGTTCCGAAAATACCTATGATATATTTTTTTATAAATTGATTCTACTGAAGAAATTACCTACAAATTTTCCTAAAATCAAAACGCATGTTCGCGCAGTCAGTCAATGATGGCCGGTTCATTTACGAATTTTCCTACAAAAAGGTCAATGACACTTACATGAACGTGGCTGTCGGGAGAAGTATTCCAAGATAGCTTCTTCCTTGAACTCTTGTCTACTTTGGGCTCTATCTCGAGCATGGGATGTTTTTTCGGTAGAACACGATTTGCGGAGTTTGTAAATAATGTTTTTATTGCGTAACACATTATGGCGGCGCGACGTCACTTCAAATAACTCCAAATCTCACACACTCGACTTGATTTACACCACACGAAAAATATTTCAATAGTCGTGAACTGAGCGATGTAGTTGTTACTACATCGCTCAGTTCACGACTATTGAAATATTGAATAAAGCATATCGCATATTGAATAAAGACTTGTTCCTGAAATTCACGCGCAGAGGCGCTTGCTCTCGCTGACAAAAAGGAACGCAAGATTGGCGCGGAGGCATGCAGCAGACTGCCCGCGCCCGCAGCGCTGCCGCAGTCGGGGCCCCTCGCGCACCCCTGCACACCTCGCTTCGTTGCTACTCAACCATTCATTGTTAAAATACGTTACGCACAGACACAAGGATACCATAATTAATTGTTTTCTAAGATTTTCTTATGAAAATTTAAGGTGCCATTTTTTTTTGATATCAGTATCATGTATACAGAGTGACAAATGGGAAGTTGCCTTAAGTTTATGTATCTCTTTTCCCCTGTTCTGAATTATATAAGGCTGTGTCCACGTAGTTATATTCTAGAATGTTGTCAGTTTTTATTGAGACGTCGTTAACAGCAAAACGTGTACTTTAAGACGAGTAACCTTATGAAAGAAGAAAAGTTGTATCTAAGCGAGTGCTTTTATTCTATAGGTAAAAACTGTATTGAAGCGTATATAGGTTTTCGTACTAAGTATGGAAGTAAAAGAGTAGCCAGTCAAAATGCACTTAGAAAGTAAAAATGAAAAAATATATACTTTACTTTATCGTGTGACCGCACTTTATAATAAAGTTTTAATTGATAACTTCATAAAATATTATACCCTTGACGATTATCGTCATGATCTACCCAATCCATCGCACACAGTCTTTTTTTTTACCCTCAATTGGTAAGCCCTTGGCATCATCTCACCTGATCATCGATATATATCGATGCACCTGATGGTAAGTGACCATTAAGTGACGATGATGCCGAAGATGGAAGCGGGCTTACCAAGATTCCCCAACGCAATGGGGAACTGGCTATCTTATCTTCATGCCGGAACACATCAATGCTGTCGCAACAAAAGATAAGGTTGCCAAAGTCAAACTATATTCTAAAAATAAGCCAACATATTTAATAAGAAAAGCTGCAGTGGTTTTTATACTGAATCGAGAGACACTATGAATAGTAAAATAAATCATTAACTTACACACTTACAAAATCACAACTCATCTAATAGAAACGCGGTTTAGCAGAAACTTTTTTATTTTATGCAAGATGGTGCTATGCACCGCATAGAACTCTAGAACTTAGAACGTATTTGAAGTTATTTACGAAGTATATGGCGAACGCGTCGCCGGTTTAGGATATCCCAATTTTGCACTCGCAGGTATACATTGGTACCCTTATCAGACTTAAACCCGTGTGATTTCTTCTTATGGGGCTACTTGAAAGATTATTGTTAAGATTATTGTTGTTGAAAAACACAAGACCAAAAATAATTTGAGAGAAGCTATTACAAAAGGAATTTCTAGTATTTATTCATCTAAAATAGACTAGTGTTTCATAGTTTCCAAAACGGCTCGACTATTGTGCAAATTCAGACTCGGACCACTTTGAAAATATTTTCTATATATTAGTTATTCCCTAGCCAGGTTTTGTAAATTTTTAAAAAACTCAATTTTTATGTGTTGGATATTTTCGAATCAAGTGGAATCAATTTCAAATAAAAATTACGACTTTACTGATTTAATATGTATTTTTATTATTTTTTTCCCAGCATTCATCTCAAAGTTATTAACGATTACTTTAGGCAACTTTCCATTTGTCACCCTGTACTATCACCCCTGAAAAGCTCGTTTTCGACCAAAACAACACCCTGTATATACTATATTTATATACAGGATGTAACAGAAAGGTGTGATAATACTTCAAGATTGGCTTTTACTAATCAAACTGAACAACTTTTGTTCTACAACTTTGTTGAAATCGCAAAGAAATTTTCGGACTTTTCATACAAACTTGGTTCGCCAGCTGATCGATTTGTATGAAAAGTTCAAACAAAGTTATAGAACAAAAGTTGTTCAGTTTGATGGGTAAAAGCCAACCTTGAAGTATTATCACACCTTTCTGTTACACTCTGTATATTATTGCGATATGTAAGATATTTATAAATAATATCAAATATTCTGTGTAATTTGTATATAATTATATTATCTTTAATCTATTTACATACTTTGTTACATTGCTCATATAATTCATGCACTAACGCTACCAGTATTTCTTGTGATCTTTTGTCCTCTGCCAAGGGTTGTCTGGAAGAGATCGCTTCTAGCGATAAGAACGCCTTTGGACACGTAATCCAATATTTTTTATGTTATGTAAATTCCTTGTGTGCAAAAAAGCATTAATACAATACAATACTTTTGAATGCAAATTTAATACATACATACATAAATTATGAAAAAAGGTGAGAAAAATATTCTAGCAGTTACTGCATAACTAAATGTTAATGCGTAATCGTATTTTTTTTTTACCGAGTACGTTGTTGGTATCAATAGATATGTCCCCAGCCGCCACAGTTATAATACATTACAATATTATACATAGCAACAAGAACATAATATAATCAAAAATATGCTAAACAATTTAAGCGAGAAATGTACTTAGTATAAAAGAGGAAGTGTTTTACTGAAACATCACTTTAAAATATCCTGCACAAGCAGGAGGGTTTCACCAGAAATGGACTGGTAAGTCATTTATATAAATTATAGTTTTCTAATTAGGTAGAAAAAATTATATTATACAAGCTGTTAGAAACATTTTTTTCAGTTTACAATACTAAATGTGAATAGTGAATAAAAATGTGTACGGGAAACTGAATAAAAAATTGTAATTCCAATATTTTTCCTGTATTCTATACTTGTCTCTGAGTAACCCCTAAAAATTTCAAACGCACTTTTTTTTAAAAACCTTGTAATATGGATACAAAAATTTAGAATGAATTTTAATGGCGGATTTGAACATATCCACACTATTATTTGGGTCAAATGTTACAACTTTGACCTTCTGGTGCATTAACAATGGTGTCGATTCGGTGTTCACGATTTAACTTATATTTGACAAAACTAAATCTAATTTGAGCGTTCTATCCTTGTTCTTTTCGATACAGAAATAAAAAGACAGAATACATACTTTAAATTATGTTTAGTCCTGTTAAATTAATTTAAATCGTGAAAAACGAATCGACACCAATGACTTTTTTTCATCAAGGCTTTGAAAAAAACAGAGAACTTCAATCAAACTTCTCATGTATGTATCATACTACCCTTTTGTGAAATTATACGTAATTTTAATTAGTTTTTTTTTAAATAAGTACCTGTATAAGGGACCACAAAAGTCCATTAAATATTCGCTGAATTTTGTCATTAAAATCTCAAACGAGAGATAATTTAATCTCCAGAGTGGTTTTTGTCAAGAATTTAATAATTATTTTTCTTTTTGTGTTTGAGATCATTTGAAAAACTTCCAAAAAAATCCGTCGATGTAACTTTAAATAAAAAAAAAGTTTTAAACATTTTTCAAAAAATATTTTGTAGCCCTTTCTATAACGCATCTTGAATGAATGAATGAATGAATGAAAACACTTTATTGCACAACAAAACAGGAAAATAAAAACATAAACATTAAAAAAAAAAGTTATACAGGTAGGCGGTCTTATCGCTAAAGAGCGATCTCTTCCAGACAACCTTTAGGTGAAGGAAATCGCGTAAGGGCATCTTGTTATACAATTTCCAGTTGTCTACCTTTAATAGAGGACGTTAGGCCTCTGTTGCACTTTTTTTGAAAACTGATACACTACTGAAACGTTCGAATAAGCATTTTCATTGCTAAAATGGTAGACATTATACGCATTTCATTATTTTAAGCTACCAAACAGCATGCCCATCGGCGAGTACCGTGTCTGGCACCTTTGCTTCAGCATTGCAGTTCTTCGCCGCTGCTCAGTGCCTTGTCGGTCAAGAATGGCCTGCCGATGCTGATGTCAAAGGTATTTTTTCCTGTCATAAAATGTGGAAATATGTAAAGGCTTTTCTGTTAAATATGTTTTATCAACTATATGCTTTACTGTACATTGTACAAACTGTTGATTTCACAAAGAAAATAAAGTAAAATAAAGATGGTAGTAGATTTCAGCAGTTTTGAACAAATGAATTGTTGAATGAATCTTAAAGTACTTTAACATAAAATTCTTTAGTATTTTTATGTACTTTATCATAGAATACTTTAGTATATCATCTTAAAGTACTTCAGTAGCATCTTATTTTTTTATATCCTGCATCATCGTAAGTTTTCCTAGGTATATCCTCATTACCTTCAGTCTTCTTATACATGGTTACAGGAAAAGTCGTTCTGAATATTAAAGGACCTTATTATTCAAGTCATTTCTGATGGATTTTGTTCTGTAATATGGTGTCCGAAAATTAACCGTTATGGAGTTATTGAACTTTAAAGTTTTTTTAAAAACCTTTATTTTTTTGCTTTTTTATAGTTTTCTGTAGATTTTGACCTCCTGTTGTCCGTTTTTTTATGTATCGTTAGAAAACATGTCAATTAATGAAAATAATCAACAAAAACTGAATCTACTAGTAACAGCTTCAAAGACTGCTCGACAACGGTTAGAATTAAATAATTTTCACTAAGTGGTTTTAACCTGAAGCGCTTTTTTTTTTTTAAATGTATGGAACTTATTCTGCAAATAATTTCAAAAACTTCTACGTCTCTTTAGCTATTTAAAAATGTATAACACTTGCTATTGAATAGGTAAAACATTGACCAAATAACAGTTAAGGTAGCAGAAGGTATATTTTTTGACAAATCCTTTTCAGCTCCAATTTTTGTTAATCATTTTTATTAATTGACATGTCTTCTAACCAGATACATAAAAAAACGGACCATAGGAGCTCTAATCCCACAAAAAACGATAAAAATGCCAAAAAATAAAGGATTGTTAAAAAAATCTTTAAAGTTCAATAACTCCCTAACGGTTAATTTTCGGCCACCATATTTCTAAACAAAATCCATCAGAAATGACTTGAATAATAGCATCCTTTAATATTCAGTACGACTTTTCCTGTAACCCTGGGAGACGATGCTAGATGCGGACACAAAACCAGTCGTTGTAAAACTTCTTTCGCTTTTGGAGGCTTTTGTGCAGCAGTGATCATCTTTCCGCTAATGATGATGCTGGGTAGAAGACTATCCACTAAGTCGAGCCCTAGAGTATGGGGAATTTCGAAGTGCGTCGTTGCGCTATGGAAATAGTTAAATTATCCAGCTGGGAAAATCGTTTTCAGATGGCGATCAGTTTGACTTCATCGTGGTGGGCGCGGGGTCGGCGGGCAGCGTGGTGGCTAGCAGACTGAGCGAGGTCCCTGAATGGAATGTGCTGCTCGTGGAAGCCGGCGGAGACCCTCCGGCTGAGAGTGTCGTAAGTAATATTAAGATATGCTGTCTTAACCATAAGTACTTAACATTGAATTCTTGTTGTGTAAACAAATTGTAGGTACAGTACCACTGCTCATATTTTCTCCCAAAAAACAGTCTCTCTTCTCAGTCGATAAGTAAGTTTAATTGTTTTCGAAAGATACGAATGTTTTTATATGTATTTTCAATACTTAAGCTTTCATCTTAATAAAGTTAGTTTCTTGCATCTTGCTACGCGGATAGTATTTTTGGTGGCACCGCGAACAGGTGGCAGGGCAGGAAGAACAAAATATCAGATGTTCCATAGTTTAGAAAGACCGTACGACATATACAGCCCAAGCCAGCACTCCCTAAGAACCTCCACCTGAACAAATTTTCTTAACTTCGATCGACCTGTACCCGCAGCCTATTTAGAGATCTCCAGGTTGGCCATGATAACATATCTATCAGGAGTCGCCGTTGCCGCTCACGGCATGGAGGACATCATCATCATAAATCTAGGCAGGGGTCTACCTTTAATAGAGGACGTTAGGCCTCTGTTGCACTTTTTTTGAAAACTGATACACTACTGAAACGTTCGAATAAGCATTTTCATTGCTAAAATGGTAGACATTATACGCATTTCATTATTTTAAGCTACCAAACAGCATGCCCATCGGCGAGTACCGTGTCTGGCACCTTTGCTTCAGCATTGCAGTTCTTCTAAAGGTTCTCAGAGATTGGGATGAAAATGCTATCCGCGTGACAAGATTTTGGGAGGAGTCTATTTGAGTTTGTCATCGAAGAAGACGAAGAGTTTCTGAGTTTCTTGCTATTCCTCCAATTTACTTTTCCGTATTAAAAAAAATCTAAGATGTTACTCCGCGTTACAACAATATAATCGAACTAAGTTTCGTCCAAACCGGTTTTGCGTTAAGAGACAGTCCGACATAAAATTAAAAATGTTTTTTTGTTAATATATTTAAGAACCGCTGTTATTTTCCAAAGAATATTCCATATAAAGGTACGACCCGGTTATGGATTTATTACATGTAAAGACTTATAAGTACGTACTACTTGAGTAAAATAATGTTTTCTAATTCAAAAAATTCTTAATAGACTGTCGAAGCGGCGGCGGGTACTACAATATTTCAAGAAAATTTTTAATATGTGATCAAATGTTTACCAATTAACTCATAAGTAACAGAACAGTTTAACTATAAACCTGCATTCTCCGTGAATAGCAAGAAATTCTGTAAAACATTATTAGTGTTGTAAATATCAATCAACTTTACAAATCGAAGTAGGAGAAAATTTTTTGCTACCATTTCTTTCAGATACCATACTTCAGTTTTGACCTGTGCCACACCAAATATGACTGGGATTACAGAACAGTCAGTGATGGAAGAACGAATAAAGCAAATATTAATGAATCCGTCTACTGGCCCCGTGGTAAAATGCTTGGAGGCAGCAGTTCATCGAACATTATGATATACATTAAAGGAAACCACCACGATTATCAAGAATGGTATAAAGAAGGCAATAAAGAGTGGCATCCTGACACTGTACTCAAATACTTAAAAAAAGCTGAAAATCAACAAAATGTGCGATTAATGGCAAACAGGGAAGTAGACCAACGATATGGCCATGATGGACCACTAGCTCTCAACATATACAATAACACACTAAGAGACCTAACGCTTAAATTACTAAGCGCTTGGGACGAAATTGGTTTCAAAAACGTTCCAGATGTTAGTTCACTAAGCGGTGGCGTAGGATCTGGTATTTTTTTAGTAACTGCATCTAATGGACAAAGGCGTAGCACAGCTGTTAGCTATCTGACTCCAGTAAGACATAGAACAAATTTAAAAGTTATGAAAAATGCTTTGGTTACAAATATTTTGATAAATGATAGTACTAAAGAAGCATATGGAGTAGCGGTAGAAAAAAATGGAGAAAAGTTAACTATTTATGCATCTAAAGAAGTTATTTTAAGTGCTGGAGTAATAAACACTCCGCAGTTATTAATGTTGTCGGGTATTGGGCCTGAACAACATTTGTTATCAAAAAATATTTTACCCATTGTCAATTCTCCTATGGTAGGTCAAAATTTACAGGACCATATTTTGATACCAGTTACGGTATACGGCGACGAACCATCATATTTTGACGTACAGACAGACTTTGATGCTATAAGATATTTATACGACCGCACTGGGTACATGGCACACGGTAGTGTCGCTGACGTAACTGCATTTTTTTCTAATACTGAAAATGCTTCTTACCCACTTTTTCAATCTCAAGCAATGTTTTTACCTAAAAACTCAACTAAGATCCGTGCTATAATGGAAAAAGTGTTTACCTACAAACCAGAAATTGTAAATGATATGTTGGAGAAAAATATTAATCAGACATTATTTTTCTTAATATTTCATAATCTCCATCCTTATTCGAGAGGAAACATTTCATTACATACTTCAGATCCTAGAGATCAACCTCTTATATATGCAAATACCTTTAACGACTCCAGAGATATAGAAAATTCTGTTGAAGGACTGAAACTGTTGTCAAAAGTTGTCCACACAACATATTTCAAGTCTATCAATGCTACTTTAGGAAGAATAAATTGGCCAGAGTGTAATGAGTTCGAATTAGATAGCAATGAATATTGGAGATGTGTGTGTGTAAACATGGCGACGTCAGTGTTCCACCCTGTGGGAACCGCTAAAATGGGCTCTGACATAAAAAGATCTGTTGTGAATAGTCGTCTAAAAGTTCATGGGACAAAGAATATTCGAGTTGTGGACGCCAGCGTCATGCCGACCATTACAAGCGGAAATACCAATGCACCAATAATTATGATCGGAGAGAGAGCTTCAGATATGATTAAAGAGGATTACAAAGTGAATATACAATATAAAGCGAATGGTTATAGATACCCCCGATGGTAGCGGTTTTTTGTAGGGTCAAACAGTTTTTACTTAAGAATTCATTTTTTTTTTATATGAACAGATGTAATAGAGAGTTGTTGTGAATACTTGAGTATATTCACAAAACGCATGTATTTTTTTCCACAACTTTGGTGAAATCGCAAAAATATTTTGGAGTTTTTATACAAATCGATTTGCTCATTGGCTAACATTTTGTGGGAAGTCTATTTTTATTGACATTTCCGCAAACTCATTAAGACAATAATTCTTAATTTGGGTTTTTACACAAGCACAGTTTAACTATTACTACATATTTATAGACTTTAACTATTTAAATAGTATAAAATGTTACATATTTATAGACTGTATGTAAAAACCTTAGGTATATTTAACCAACACTTTACAATATTGTGTATAAAGGCTTAGTAAATATATATATAATAATTTTCATCGCTAAAAGCAATTTTAATTACGTACCTGATTTTTAATTCATTATTGCTAATAGAATTTTAATTTTGTGTATAATACAAAAAAATAATGTTAGCTTAAATTCATAAAAGGTTGAGCAGAAAGGCGAAATTGCGCGACTAATTTTCTGGAGCCCCTGTCGAGTTTACAAATGTTTAATCAAAAACATTACCCTCCGCTGGGGCAGTTGGGTACTTTTTATTAGCTGTGCACACACTTTTTAACAATGCCTGTAAAGTATTTGCGAAGTAATTTTATGAAATTGTTTTTTTTTTCGTTTATGTCGTTGATTTGATTAATTTTATGGCTTCATTGTTTGGGGATCATTCCCATAAGGAAAATAAAAAAAAAGTAAACTGGAGGGTTTACTGGTTTAGTTAAAAATTGAATGAATTCAAATATTGTTCATCTATTAAGGTATTTAACTAAACTGAAGGGAAATGAAGGGTTTTTCTCTTCAGTTTAGTGTACGGAGTGTAATAATGTTCAAATCGATTTTCCGATTCAAGGGCTTTCCTTTTTTCTTACCTTATTTTTCGTTGTTTATTTTAGGAAGTTGTCCTCTTCTCATATACAATTTGGAAAACTTCTCAAAGAATAGACGAGACGACAAGAGGATTAGGTAGTCGAATAGGTGACAAATAATGATAAAAGGAAAGGTATCCAGAAACCATGGGTTTCTGAAAGAATAGTTAAGTATAGACGAGCATTACCAAGTAACAAAATCATTAATTCCTGGTGGTAAGAGGTGATTATTACCAATAATTACACTGATTTGGGGATCAAGGTGATAACATCATATTTTTATTTTAGCTTTCATACACTTTTATACTCGAAACACAGGTAGGTGAAAATATTTAGGCGAATTAGGAGTACTTTTTTATAACCACCTGGAAGGACAAACAAATACATATTTGCTTGGCTAAATCTTAAATAATGTATATTCAGTAATAGCTATCCTATAGGAACTATGTTTTTTTACGGGTGAAGATTATTCTATGAAGATTAGTCTATTTTTTTATATTGGTACTTTTCGAATATACTGTTTTTACCAAGAGCTCTCATTTCACATGCTATAAAAACCTGCCAGCTGAAAGCCCTTGAGGATTTGTTCATAGGGATTTACTATGTAGCTGCTTGTCGCATTTCTGAGCGGTGGATTATCTTCAGATCAACCTAAAACTACAGTGACAACGGCGCATTTTTCTTAGACTTCTTATTTTAAATATTTGATTTAAAACTTCATATTTAAAATGTTATTTAAATTGTAACATAGACCGTTTCGTTAAGACGGAAGCCAGATTAACTAATGCGGATAGTTCGTATCAGCTTAACTGTTCTTACGCGGAAGATAGATAATATTATGAGAACGTGCAAGCAAGTTTTTTCAGTTTTTGTAAAATTTTAATGTTTATTTATATTGTTTAAAATAGAAAAGTAAGAAGTTAACGACCTGTAAATTGAGATCAGGTTTTCCTTAGCAAACTCTCGGTTTGTATTCTCGTGTTCGAGGTTGATAAATTGAGGGT
Organism: Coleophora deauratella; assembly: GCA_958295455.1. Classification (NCBI taxonomy): domain Eukaryota; kingdom Metazoa; phylum Arthropoda; class Insecta; order Lepidoptera; family Coleophoridae; genus Coleophora; species Coleophora deauratella. Next base: position 13,197,335 of record OY282397.1, on the reverse strand, counting down.
AGGTATGCAATCGTGCATCCTGAGCGAACGGTAACAAATCACCGGTAATTCTTTATACGCATCTGATTTAAGTTTCCGCGGAGATATGCAATGGGGATGGGACGCAAGTTATGTGGGGAAAGAAATGAGCGTTATCATCCGCACTGATGGCCAGGAATAGCTTGCGGAGTAAAGTGATTTTTCACCTGTGGTGGTGTGTGTAGCGTGTGTAGCGTAGCTTTAGGGTGATACTTTATTCAATGTAGAACGACAAATCTTAGGGCGAAAATTGTTCCTCTAACGTATACGTATGCGTATACGCAAGCATTTTTTTACTTTAATCTTCTTCATCATCACATCAATCCAGCAGACAGAGGCTTCCCTCATTGACTTCCAATTAGCACATTTTTGAGCCACGAGTACTCCGAGCGGCATTCTGCAAGCATAACTATATCATACTCCCTACTTTCCATTCATACAGGTCGCGTTGCACACGTCTGTAGGTGTAAATCTAAATGCCCAACACGTGACCGCGGATGATGCTAAGTGCAACAACAAGCAACTGCCGACTATATCTTGTGGAAAGGACGATCAAATTGTGCCACACGATAAGAGAGATCGACACAGGTTTCTACCAGTGCGGGGTATGGATGCTGTCTAGCTGATATTCATATAATTAAGTATCTGAAAATGACCTAGCAAAATGCATGTAACCTGCCTATAGTTGAGGATTTATTTTACTCGAATTGTTTAGGTCTTTAGGGAATATTGTTCAGTTTCATGAGCATTTTTTTGCTGTTTATGTTAAAGATTAAATCATGGTATGTCACAGAAAAATAGAAAATCTACACCTACGCACAACTATATGCAAAGTTAACATACTTTACCTGTATGTTATAAATTATAAATAAATAATCGTCTGTAATATTAATATACGCTGGGTCATTGAATTACGAGGAAAAAACACATCAAATTGTTTTTATGTATGTAGATGTTTTACACATTTTTTTAATACAAATACAAATACAAAATTCATTTATTTGTGAAACATACGTTATAAAAGGGTGTTAAATATAAAATAAGTTCCAGTATGTTCTGCTAAGTAGCATACAAATGTTATTTGTTAATAGTGAACAATGATAATTACTGATCAAATACAAAAACATATGTCAAGGAAGGAAATTCAAAATACAGAAAGAATATAAAATGTCAAGTTATAGATGATAAGTATCAGTCATTAATTAATTTTATCATTCAGAAAGTCATTTATATTATAATATGTCTTGTCAATTAGAAATCTGGAAAGTTTAGTTTTAAATATCATAATATTTTCAGAATTCCGAATATTTTTGGGTATTTTGTTATATATTCTTGTGGCCATGCCAAAAACACTTTTCTGAAAGAGAGTAGTTTTGCTTGGAACTAAGCACAGTTGATCGCATCGGCGAATCCTAGTAACATTTTCGAAGTATTTTGGATTACATTTTACAAAAAGTGCTGTCTCATAAATGTATATAGACGGGACCGTGAGCAAACCGAGCTCCTTGAAATGTGGTCTGCAGCTATCTGTACGCCGCAGGTTGCAAATAGCTCTTACACACCTTTTTTGTGCTTTCAGGACTAAATCAATACCTACAGCATTTCCCCAGAAAATAATTCCATACCTAAGTGTAGAAACGACGTATCCAAAGTACGCTGAAAGCACTGCCTTTCGATTTACTGTTTTGCTAAGCATATACAGGGCATACGAGAACCTAGTTACCTTCTTGCATACAGCATCTAGCTGCGTACTCCATCTCATATTATTGTCTATATGTAGACCTAAGAATTTTGTATTTGTGGTTTCTTCTATCATTTTATCATTAAATTCTACTCTTGTGTTACAATTAAAATAGTTTCTTTGTTTAAATTCCATAATTTTGGTTTTGTTAAGATTAAGTAATAGATTATTGCTAGCTAACCAGTTTGTAATAGATGTAAGACTTTTACTTATGTCACTTTCTTTTTCGTATATGGCAGTACTGTCGTCAGCAAATAAGATCATGGGCTGAGTTATGGAATTTGGGAAGTCATTTATATATATGAGGAAGAGCAATGGGCCTAAAATGCTGCCTTGGGGTACACCATAGCGTACAAGCCGTGGTTTCGATTTATATGTCTCTTCTGATTTACTCAACATACTAATTCTATTGATCTCAGTTATCTGTATCCTATTGCTTAAATATGATTTAATTAGATTGTGAACGTTTCCTCTCACTCCATACTTCTCCAATTTATGCAGTAGTATTTTATGGTCAACATAATCAAAGGCTTTAGTAAGATCCATAAATAGTGCTAACACTGGTAAGGTTTTGTCCATTCGTAAATATATTTTATGTAAGAAGTCATATACTGCAATGTTAATATTTTTATTTTTTCTGAATCCGTTTTGTTTTTCTGTAAAAAGTTCATTGATTTCAAAGTATTCATAGATATTTTGGTAAATTATTCTTTCGAAAACCTTGGCCAAAATTGGTATAAGCGCTATCGGTCTATACGATTTCACGTCTTCTTTGTCGTCCTTTTTAAATATAGGTTTGATTATAGATACTTTAAGTCTTTCCGGAAATACCCCTGATTCAATACATATATTTATTATGAAACTTAAAACTGGTGAAATTATATACGACACGAACTTATCAACATGTGTATTAACGTTATCATAACCCGTGCTGTGAGTATTTTTTAAATTGTTTATGGAGTCATATACTTCTTTAGGAGTTGTAGGTTTCATAAATAAGGAATTTAGTTGATTAAAAGTGCATGATAAATTATGATTTCCATTATGCTGTGTAGGATTTATCTGTTCTGTGAAATAATCATTGAATGAGTTTGATATTTCTGTGGGATCGGAAATACGTTCACCTCTGATCTTCACTTGCCTTATATACTCTTTTGGTAAGTTGCTTTTATTTTTGTTAATAATTTGCCAAGTTGCTTTTGATTTATTTGTAGCATTTGATATGTAATAGTTATTTTGTGTATATTGTGTTTGGTTTATAACTTTTTGGAGCCTCTTAGAATATGTCTTAAAAGTATTTTTATTGTAGGTAGTCTTTTTTAATCTATACGTCCACAACAGTTCTCTACAGCGCTTACTACACAGTTTGATGCCATTTGTTAACCATTTAGGCTTGAGCTTTGTGGTATTTTTGATTTTTATGACAGGGAAACACAAGTCATAGAACATCATGAAAATGTCGTAAAACCTATTGAATGCTTCATTAGCATCAGTAGCTTCATAAGTTTCAGAAAAACTTAGTTTCTCCAAACATTCTGCAAATTTTTGTTTATTTTCCTCAGAGTAATCTCTCTTCATTGTATACCAGAACTTAAGAGAACATGTTCTTTTTACCGGGAATGTTAACATTTGAGCTGTATGATCTGATACTGCAAACTCTAATATTTTACTTTTGCTTCCACGTACATTATGCACAATATTGTCAATACATGTCCCACTGCAGGGACGTGTAGGTTCTTTAATGGCTATTTTGAGATTGTAACTCAAAAATAAAGATTCTAATTCTTTTGTATATTTTGAATTTTCTAACAGATTTATATTGAAGTCCCCACATACTATGATTTTTTTCCTGTTATCATAACTAAAAACTCCCAATATGTCACTCAGATTGTCGAAGAATATGTCATAGTACCTAGCAGTATTTTGTGGCACTCTGTATACACAGAGAACTATAGTGTCATAGTCAATTAGGTGTACTGCACAACATTCGATAATGTTTGATATGCAGAATTTCGAAACTGAATCCACCACTTTGAACTTATGATTGTTTCTGACTAAAATACACGCCCCTCCCTTTCTTTTCTTTCTAGCATAGCAAGAGGCTAGTTTGAAATTCGGAACATTCAGGCAATCATAATCATCTTCTATCATATTATGCTCAGTAAAGCAAAGAACGTCTGTTTGCTCACCGTTTCCATCGAGATCATTTATGCATATTGTAAATAAATTTGATTTATTTATGAGTCCGCTTATATTTTGATGAATTACTGTAAGGTGGTTAGTCACGAAAAAAATCATATTTGTTATCATAAGTGCAGTTTTTGATGTTTTCTGATTTGTTGTTACTAAGATCCGATTTAGGTAAAATACATTCAGTCTGCGTACTTTGATTTACATATGTCTTAGTTGGTTCTACCTTTATAGATTCCTGTTGTTTTCGATTGTAATTTAGATACATCATATCTCTCACGATTGATTTACATGTGTTTAATTTATCAATCATGTAGTTGTGTGTCCCGAAAGTATACAATTTTAATAAACGTACGTTACTAAATTGTGAGCTGACTAATTTTAGAGTATTGTTTATCAGATTTTCGTTAAGGTATTTGTTTCTATTGATTTCACCGAGGATCACATTTGTGTTTGTCAGAAGTTGCAGGAAGTAGTAAAGAAAAGATTGAAGTTTCAAAGGATTATTGTCATTTCGACCAGCTAGAATGACTATATAGTCGGACATGGTGAAATCATTACATGTAAAGTGACAGAATTTCAAGACCTGATCTAATGACGCATGAGGTTTCAAAAAAGATGTAACCTGATAGTTTTCGCCTAAAAGCTTACTTAAAATTTGTCTAAAGTCTCTGCATGTCTCATCACCAAGTATTACAACTTTATGTTGAGTTTTGTTCTGTTCGCTGCTGCTTTTGTAGACATTAGGCATGATTGTAGGAAGTTTTGGTGTGTCACAGACACTACTTGCTGGTATAATTTCAGAAGTCTCTTCTTTCGTCCCACCGTCACTACTTTTCAGGTCTTTGTTTTGGTTTGTTTTCTTTATTAGTGATCCAGTATCAATTTCTGTAATATTATTTGTTTTCTGTTTGTTTTTCCTATTCTTATTTCTTTTCTTTGTTCGTTTCTTACTACTCTCAGAAATATTATTTGGTGATAAAATTGAGTTTTCAATATCTACTACATAATTTTGTTTATTAGTTTCTTTATCTGACACAATATGTATTTCTCTAAACTCTTTTTTACTTGTATCTCCATCATGTGAGTCATCCAAAGGATAGACACAATTTTCGTGTACAAATACAGCGTTTGACACATTGTTTTGCCCTGGTTTAGTCGCATAGGTTTTTGCGGAACTTGTTGGTGTATTATGGGATGATGTTGCTTTTATTTTCGATTTTGGACTTTTCGAAGGTGTTAAAGAAGGTTTTCCTTCTAAAAGTTTCTTGTAAATGTCATTTTTATTACGTAATTCGGATATTGTCTTTTCTAGATCGATGTTTTCAGATAACAAATTTTGAATTTCTTTATCAGCTCCTAAGAGATGGTTTTTTAGCTGCGAGATCTGTTCGGTTAGTTTGGATATTTCATTATTTTGCTTATGAAGGTCAATTTCTGGTAGGCTTGTGTCTTGAATAGTTGAACTTAATATGTTAAAACTGTTTTCATCATTATGAATCGACGAGATTTCAGTCCAAGATCTTGTTTTCCGTGGTTTGCGTTTTGTTACGTTTATAAAACGATGTCGCTCATCCCAGCATCCTAAACATATCCATTTTTCCTTATTTTCTGGTGTCATTAAATAAAACCGTTGCTCAGTAATATTAGCGCATTCAATATCATATAGCAGATTACAACATGAACAAGTTATAAATTGTCTATCCGTGATCTCATTTGCACATTTGGCACATATTATTTTCGGCATTTTGCTAGTTCACTTTGAAACAACAATTGTGTAAGATGGTCGCAAATTGCGCTATTAGTGATTTCCGGACCGCAGCTTTTATGTCTTGCACATATGACGTTTGACAGATGAGTCTATGATCAGCTGTGCATATATGCGCTTGAGCAAAAGTAATGTGTTTTCGGTGTCTCTGTGTGTGTGTTTTCATTCGAATTTTGGATTTTAACCGTTATTTAATTGTGTTCAGTGAGATTATGCCGTTTATGAGAAGAAATATTCCAAAAAATACTTGCATATTTAGATGTCCATAGGTTAGTTGCACAACAATTTTATATTTCACTTATGTAGACTGCTCAAATACTGTTTATATTTCCAAAAAAATTGACTAAGCACTCACTTTAGGTGTTTACTTGCTTAAATCGTCATTTATTTGCATACTAGCTTCCGCCCGCTTCCGTCGTCTGTTTGGACTTCAGAATCGAGTCCAGAGAGAAATAATATGTTAAAGCAGCGCCATCTAGTGACAAAGTAAACAATGCAATGTTTAGGCATTCCTCCGGGAACCTGCAAGTTTTCCAAGATAAAAAGTATCATATGTGTTAGCCGAGTGCTTTATCTATCTACCTACCAAATTTCATCCAAATCCGTTTTGTAGTCTCAGCGTGAAAGTGGAACAAACAAACAAACATCCATACTTTCGGATTTATAACATTTATTTGTATATTGAATATGTCTAGTAACAAAATTTCTACACTACAAAAATGAAAAAATAATACTCTTTCAAAGTATAAAACGACACAAGGATACAGAAAAAGTAAGATAAATTCATATTTTGGTTTACTGGTATGGTAAGTACAATTCCATTTGGAGTCTACGAAACGACTTATAGGAATACAACATACATATTTATATGAAATCCGAACCCTCGTCACTACAAGCAAATAACACAATATGTTTCAAAAATATTGTATATAATATAGCTCAGTTTATGTTTGTTTGAGTCAGTTGCTTAGTGACCGACAGTACGGTTTCCGTAAGGGCCGGTCCACTGGTGATCTTCTTGTCTACCTGACACATCGTTGGGCACAGGCAATCGAGACTAAGGAGGAAGCATTGGCGATTAGTTTGGACATAGCGAAGGCCTTCGATCGGGTCTGGCACAAAGCACTTCTTGCAAAGCTTCCTTCATATGGGCTTCCCGAGGAATTTTGCAAATGGGTCACTAGTTTTCGTGCAGACAGAAGCATAAAGGTCGTAGTCGACGGTGCATGCTCAGATTCTATGTCTGTGAATGCTGGTGTCCCTCAAGGCTGTGTGCTTTCGCCTACACTGTTCCTTCTGTATATCAACGATATGCTGCAAATCAGCAGCACTCATTGTTATGCGGATGACAGCACAGGTGATGCCTTCTATACCGGCCGTGCCAATATTTCTCGGGAAAACGTCATCGAGAGCCGAAAAAAACTTGTGTCGGAAATTGAGGAGTCTGTAAAGAAAGTCTCAGAATGGGGTCGGCTTAATTTGGTCCAATTTAACCCCACTAAGACACAGGTTTGCGCGTTCACTGCCAAGAAAATGCCATTTGTCGTATCACCTCGGTTTGAGGACACTCCCCTTAATGCCTCAGCTAGTATCGAAATCCTTGGTGTCGATATATCGAGTGAAGTCCAGTTCGGTGGTCATCTAGAGGGTAAGGCTAAATTAGCTTCAAAGAAGCTTGGTGTGCTCAATAGATCGAGACGGTATTTCACTGCGGCCTATCGCCTGCAACTTTATAAGGCACAGGTTCGGCCTCACATGGAATACTGTTCTCATCTCTGGGCAGGGGCACCCCAGTACCAGCTTCTTCCTTTGGACCGCATTCAACGGAGAGCAACTCGAATCGTCGGCTGCCAGGATATTTCAGATTGGCTTGACTCCTTGGCGCTGCGTAGAGATGTAGCCTCGCTCTGCATTCTCTATCGCTTGTACAATGGGGAGTGCTCCGTGGAATTGTTCGGATTGATCCCTGCCGCCTCTTTTCGCCATCGTTCTACGCGACAATATATTCATCCCCATCACATAGATGGTTGGCAGTCCACAACTGTGCGTTTCACTAGAAACTTTCTGCCTCGCACAACCAAACTGTGGAATGAATTGTCGCCTGCGGTATTTCCGGACCGATACGACCTTCAAACCTTCAAGAAAAGGGCGTACTCCCAAATCAAAGGCCGGCAACGCACTTGTGACTCCTCTGTTGTTGCAGGTGTCTATGGGCGGCGGTAATCGCTTACTATCAGGAGATCCGTTTGCTCGTTTGCCACTTCTTCCATAAAAAAAAAGTCATTCAAAGTGCTTTCACTTTGAACCAGGGCTCAATTGAGTAAAAGGTCCAGGTTTTAATGCCGATAGTTGGGTAGGACCCATGCTTGAAAGGGAATAGGGAATATTGTGATATAAGAGAGCAGAAAATATTCTTTGTCGTAGGTATGTATGTATTTTATCTTTATATTATCTATATCTTTATAAACGGTTGTTTACCTAGTGAAAATATTCATGAAAAGTTTGATTGACAGAGAATATTAGCGAAGTCTATAATGGGGCCAGATATGCGCGCGAATATTCGTGTCGCGTTATCGCGCTAAAACTTCGTCTTCGCGCTACGACGAAGTACAATGTCCACATCATCGGGCAACAGTAGTAGCGCGAACCCCATTCGTCTTCGCGCGACTGATTCGCGGTACAACGAAGTGCGTGGCCAGACCTATCGCGATAACGCGAATATTCGCCGAATCCCGCACATGTAGCCGTAGCATTAGCGAAGCCAAATGTTTAACTGTGCCAACCCAAACTCTATTGAGCCTTTTTTCACTGGTCAGCAACGAATTTGCCGGTCGGTCATCAGTAGAAAAATAATAGGGTAGGTATTTGACTACATTAAAAATATAGATCAAATTGTTGTTAGCTTAACAGTGAGAAAAAATTAACCAATTTATTTTATTATGTCAGATTTTTATAAAAAAACATTAATAAAATAAATAAATGTTTATGTTGGACTACGTGATTGAAAACGTACGGGAGTGGCTGAATATGGTGTGATTTTACTGCTGCTTGTAAACAAGTAAGTGTCAGTCGAAGTTTTACGTATTACGATTTCTATTCTATTCTATTTTTCAATTTGCCAATGTCGAGTGAAAAATGGGAGAATCTTCAATAAAAAAATGGTAAAAAGCCTAGTGCATTTTAACCTTAAAAGCTATTTTTGATAATTACGGCATGCCAACGTTGATTAAATTTGAATAAGACCGCACATTTGACGTGAAGCACACTGATGGCTGATGGACAGCGCAATTCGAACAGACAATACCGCCACATTACGTATAACGAATGGCTGTTTTACATGCTCTGCCTGGAATGAACAAACATGCAACTGTCCCTCTCCCTTGACTCTTTATGACGGAAAATATTAAAACTTGGTTTAACTGCACCTTAAGGTCCATTTTCAAATAGATCATAATAAATTCAGTTAAAAATTTTTGCTTTGCTGGCTCTTATAATATGAGTCTTTGTAACCGTAAATACCATGTGATGTTTTCTAGCGAATACGATTAAAAACTTAAACCAGACTATATAATTTAGTTTGAAATGCATTTTCAGATTTTACTTTATCAACTGGGGAGGTAGATAATGGAAAAAGACTTTAGTCTGAGTATTATAAATGACGCTAAAAAGTTTTAACTTCCTGATGTAAACTCCATAGAGGTTTTATACTTACCTACATCTTATAACTAGAAAATGCATGTATAAAAACTTCTTTTAGATGTTATAAAGACAGTCTGTCAAGAGTTAAAAAAATAAATGAGGGCGCTGTTCGTTTCAACATGACAACATTCAAGAAAATTTAACAAATGAGGACCCATAATGTTGCGGTTGTAATACATCAGAAATAAAAGAGTAGTTGATTACTCCTATTTTTAAAAAAAGCGACTTCTAGTCATTTGAGTACCATTTTTCAAATTTCAAAAACGACAATTTGTTCTTCTATTCTATTTTTCTATTTGGCATTCCACATCTCATTTAAGGAGTTATTTTGCCAATGTCAAGTGAAAAATGGGAGAATCTTCAATAAAAATATGGTGAAACGCCAATGTCAAGTGAAAGACACGGCTCTAAGGGTAATGGGCACTGAAGAGGATTAACTCGGGAAATAGCTCAGAAAAACAGAAAAATGAGATAGGAGAGTAAGTCGTGCGAGGGACGATATGTGTAAAGGCGCCTTTAAGGTATCTAGCAAGGCCTAACAACTGCCATCTAGTGACAGCGACTGGCACCGACGGATTAAAGTGTAACGGCGCGTTTGTGGATTGCAAAATCTGTATAATAGTATAACATTAGAAAATTTCTTATATACATTTGTGACTTACTTGACTATTTCGAGTTCTCTATACGTTGAATATAAAAACTCTGCGGAATTTTCTGAAATATATACAGGGTGTCCCAAAAAGTGTAGTCAAGCGGAAATCCAGAGATAGAACAACTCTAGAGCTACCCAAATCACCCCCATGTATGTTCAGCGATTTTTGGTAGTTTTCGAGTTATGATTTTTTTTAGGATTTTTTAATTTTTTTGGCCGGATCGGATTTCATATAATTTTTAAAAAAAATTATTACAAATTTCCGGTATTTTTTAAATGTCACATAATCATTATGAATTGTACTTTCAGGCATAAAATAATAAGCTACGTAACATTAGTGTAAGTAACAAAAGTTATGATAGAAAGTCAAGAATTTTAGATTGAGCGACTCAGATTTAAACTTTCAGCATAAAATAAAAAATACAAAAAGGTGTTTCCAATGCTCTTCGGTAATTTTAAAAACTGCACGAAATTCTAAGCTTTCAGAATCATATTCAAAAAACAGTACTTAATGGGCTTTTTTTTCCTGAAATAAGCCGTCAAAGTTGTTAAGGTAGAAATTTCCTAAGGAAGTTATTTAATTTTTGTCGTCTCTAGTTATCAAAAATAATTACTAATTTAATGAGTTTTATAGAAAAAAAATATTTCTATTTAATAAAGAACGTTTTGAGCAGAATGGTAGCGGAAATTATCACACATTTATTTTTATGACTCATCAGCTAATAATTCCGCAGGACGCGAGAAGTCTGCACGGGTCCTCTACTGTATCACTTTACGAGTCCATGATACTTACATTGAAGGTCGCCAACCTGATACAAGGTCTGCGCGTCCATTAGAAATTCAAGATCCAGATGTAGTCGAATCAGTGCTTGAAGAAGTGGCGAGAGACCCATCGACTAGCGTGAGAACCATAGAAAACCGTATGGGAATCCCAAAATCAGAGGCACATCGAATAATCAGAGGCAATCTAATAATAACTGATGAGTCAAGTTAAAAGAAAAATGCGCAGTTTTTTTTTTAAAAAGGTGATAATTTCCGCTACCATTCTGCTCAAAACGTTCTTTATTAAATTGAAGTATTTTTTCTATAAAACTTATTAAATTAGTAATTGGTTTTGATAACTAGAGACGAAAAAAATTAAATAGCTTCCTTAGGATATTTCTACCTTAACAACTTTGACGGCTTAGTTCAGGAAAAAAAAGCCCATTAAGTACTGTTTTTTGAATATGATTCTGAAAGCTTAGAATCTCGTGCAGTTTTTAAAATTACCAAAGAGCATTGGAAACACCTTTTTGTATTTTTTATTTTATGCTAAATGTTTAAATCTGAGTCGCTCAATCTAAAATTCTTGACTTTCTATCATAACTTTTGTTATTTACACTAATGTTACGAACCTTATTATTTTATGCCTGAAAGTACAATTCATAATGATTATGTGACATTAAAAAAATACCGGAAATTTGAAATAAATTCTTTAAAAAATAATATGAAATCCGATCCGGCCAAACAATTTAAAAAATCCTAAAAAAAAATTATAACTCGAAAACTACCAAAAATCGCTGAACATATATGGGGGTGATTTGGGTAGCCCTAGAGTTGTTCTTTCTCTGGACTTTCGCTTGAACATACTTTTTGGGACACCCTGGTATATGTAGCCAAAGATGAAATATATATATGAAGCCAAATTTGCGGTCAGAATTATATTTTTAGCAAGAAAAGGCTGCTGTTCATACTGCAAAACTCGTTAAAACAAACAATATTCAAATTTTAATGTAGTCAGCGCGATCCCCTGGTTTGAATATTATTGAAAATTGTTAGGGTTGTTCGTGCTGTGTCCATAAATAGTAAACAATTTAATTATGTTTATCAATTAAAAATGCTATCCAAGATGAGTGGAAAAAGTAAGATCAAGATTATATTAAAAACCTAAGTATATAAAAAATTAAAAAATAGAGAAGGACTAACCGATTATTATTATTATTATTATTAAAATTTTAATCAGTTAATTTAATCAAACCGCGCTATAGTTTAATCGCGTCGCTCGCGAAGCACGATATTTCAATTTCAAGTTAGTAGGTCAGTATGTACACTTTTTAAATGTCAGTAACAATAATACAGAAAAATATAACAATTATGTCAAATACATGAGAAAAAAATATGAATGTCAATACTTAAAAAAATAAAAAATAAAGCTCAAATACATAAATACCTATCAATACAACAGAAAAATATAACAGTAATGTCAAATAAATGATAAAATGAATATCAATTCTATATTACGCGAATATGATATTAAGCGGAACCTATAACTAAAGATGGCCTGTTCCTTTCTAATGCCTACATAAATACCTTGACCAACCGTCTTAAATCGTAGAATGTAAAAGCTGAGAGTATATTTTTATTAAGAGTTATTATATGATGAAACATGTGTAGTGTGCTAAAGTTTGTCGCGGTATCATTCAAAAATATTTCCTGAAGACATTCCAAACATTTTCATGCATCGAAGCAAAATCGCACAAGCTGGTAGCTCAGCCCAAAGCACTGGACATGCATTTTGTATGCGTACGACGACTCCAGGAAATGTAAATGCAGACATCTGCTGATCCTACAACACAGAGGGACAGATACCCGATCCCGAAAGCCCACCTGAATAAACTGTCCTGTCGGGCTTCGATTCTCTAATCAATAGCAATCGTAAACTTTTCCGCATCGTACCTTGAAGGCATCGATTCCATGTTACTACACAAAATGTAAGTATTATATTCACAAATCTTTTTATATTCCTACACAACGTAGCTCCCGCAATTTTGTCGTAAAGGCTTCAGATATAAACAGTTCCTGTAATCCCTTCGATTCTGTTGAAATTTGGTTTTCAGTATCCAATTAGTGATTGGTATCAATGCTACTAACATTGATCATCAGATCGAACTGTGGATTCCCATTCCAAACAATAGATTCATGCATATAAAATAAATTATGAGCTGAAGTTCACTAAATCGCTTCCCTACTGAATTTGCTACGTATATTGACATAAATATTTGTTTCGATTTTTATCCCGTCTTTATTTTTTTATTAAATGACCAAATGACTCCAAAATCAATTATTAAATTATTAAATAAAAAAGAATTATTATTAATCATTGAATCATTTTATGACTCCGAAAAACTATGACGCCACGTCTTGGTTCAAACATTATATAGGTAGAACAAAATTTCGTTGATAAAAAGTAACTTATATTATGACTAGTATTAATTTAGCCTAAACCAATTACAGTGGCGATTTTAATTTTAACAAAATTTTAAGTAATTGTTAGTAATTACGACATCTCAGTGATTTTTATTATCTCGCCGTTCACCTTCCTTCATAATAATAATAATAATAATATTTTATTCAGTCATAATTGGTTAACAGATTACTCAAAAACACCAACATGTCATTTAAAATAGAAATTGAAAAAACCAAACTAAAAACTAGAAAAAGCACTGTTAAATTACAAACACAAGATAAATTCAGCAAAACAGGCACAATTAAATTAGAAACACACAATAAAATTTACAAATCAAATAGGCATAAATAAAACTTAATAAAAAAGCTTTCATAAAAAACAAACACTTATTAAGTAAGTAGGCTTAAATATATATATGCATTCTTAATGAATGCTCCGATTCTATCCGCAAATATGTCTAAGTTAGCGTTCTGAGCGAGCAAGTCACCGAGAATAAGGCGGGCGCGAGCTGTGGGCGCGTTGCGCGCGCGGCGCGTGCGCGTGCACGGGCTCACGAATAGGCGCGGCGCTCGGCGCGTCGGCACCGCTCCGCCGCCCAAGCCAGTCCGCGGCACCCTCAGCCCCACCTGCTCCAGTGCTGACTGGTTATCAATCTTGCCATGCAGTAGCGAGTAGTAGTGTACTATTAGCAGAAGCCTACGCCGTAGCACTAGTGTATCTAAACCGACCATACCTGACACAAACAACGAGGGATACAAGAATGGGTAATATCCATGTACCATTTTATACAACCATCTCGCAAACTTACGTTGGACTTCATCTGTTGTTGTAATACGAAATTCTGTATTTTATGTTTACTTTCACCTAGATATTTAGGGATTCATTCAGCCATGAATACGATATATCTTTAATACATTTTCTGTCTGCTAATATCCAAACAGGACCAATGACGAGTAATTGTTTAAATAAACAAAATATATAGCTTGCTCGACATTACCGCCGCCGCTGCCGCGCCGCCGCCGGCCGTGACTGTACACTATACGCTAGTTTTGAACAACCACCCGCCAGTTGACTTATTCGCGTAGTCGCCGACGTCACACGGAAAGGAAATTCTAGTATCTGTAACGAGAATTTTGTACCCTTACATTTTTTTCGTAGTATATGTGACAACTCTACAAATAGTAGCGGAGGGAGTTTGCCGACTACTGCCACCGAAATCTTACCGATACCTAGTTAAAAATAAATAATATTAATTCTTAGTTAATTTATATTAATTATTTGTGTATAGTATTTTAAGTATAAAATGCATATTATTGTATTTGTTATATGGGCCTCGTTGCCTGAAATAAATGAATAAATAAAAATAAATTAGTAGCTTCAAAACTAGTAGACTTACAGCAGGCCTGTCTCACTTCGACGAAGCTATACAGGTGTAACAAAATTGGTGTAGGACCTGTTAACTGGGGATTCTACTCATCGAACTGAATAACTTTTGTTCTACGACTTTACTCAAATCAATTTGTTGGAGAATTTTAATAACCCATCGAATAAGATTATTAGTGTGTATAAAGAACCATAAAATTGAGATATGTGACGTTTTATGTGCAGAGGTTCATAAAAAACTCAAATGGTCGTCACGGGGTGGGGCAGGGGGATGAACCACATAATGGGGTGGTTTTAATGTGGAAATGGGTTATATTAAACGATCCTACAATATCGCTAGTACAACCTGGTGCACACTGTATATTTCTCTGACTATAGTAAAACTGTTCCATGTAATACATGGGGACAGATGGGGATCATCTAATAGTAGGTCTTGGACGATAATTTCTCCACTTCTACTATTTGTTAGAAGCAGAAATAAGGGGAAAATCTCTTATGTTAAACATCCCTCTTTTTCATATTTTTAACAAGGTTCCATCCCTCTTCAGATTGTGTAAGTCCCGAAGCGGCTGAAATGAAAATCGTAGATAAGCTTACCATAAATGAAATGAAATGAAATAATTTATTTGCATTGAATAGGTTACTTGGTGTTGTTTCCTTCAGTCAACTTTTTTAAACAATATTTTTTCTAATTTTATCACCCTTTAATGCAAAACACATAAAAAATATACCTAATTTTACATAACAATAATAAAACTACCATGCTATCATTAAATGCTGTCACTTAAACATCTTGTGGAGTTGTGGACTCTCAAATAAACCTAATGTAAAGCCAAACATGGACTGTGTTATTAAATTTCAAGGTTGATTTATACAAAAATGCAGATGCCATGGTACTGCTGAGCCCGTCGATCAGTGCATTCAGAAATTGCTGGCTAATGTGAGCGGTACGCGGAGGGACATGGTCTTAAGTACAACTGAAAAAACCAGTGAGGTTTTAGTCTTCAAAGCCAGCAAATAACGCCCTAGTAATGTACCTCCTATTGTGCTTAACGGAGCGTCCCTTCCCGTGGTGGATGGCTTCAAGTATGTTGGTCATATCGTGACGAAGGACCTTGGAGATGACTTCGATATTGAAAGGGAGCGCAGGGCGTTGTCGGTGCGGAGTAACATGCTGGCTCGCAGGTTTGCTCGATGCACAAAAGATGTTAAAATAACACTATTTAAGGCATACTGCCAATCTTTTTATTCGAACGGCCTTTGTGTCAAGTATATGCAACGAGCCTACGACGTCCCGCGTGTACAATATAACAATGGCTTCAGGATGCTGTTGAGGTTGCCACGGTTCTGTAGCGCATCGCGGATGTTTGCGGATGCGCTCACTGCGGATTTCCATGCAGTCATGAGCAAAAAAGACTCCTCATTGCTGTTCAGACTTCGGGGCAGCAGCAAAAGCATCCTGAGGATGATGGCTGACCGGGTGAACTGTCCCATCCAGATCCAGATTCATTATAGGCTAGCCATGTACCGAGAATTCAGTAGCTGTGGCAGACTATTTGTTATTGTATTTAAGTAAATAATAAATCCCCCTGACTTGTTTACTCGTATATACGTTAATGTGTGTTATGAGTTATAGCCATCTAGTTGTCTAATTATTGAGTTTTCGGATATCCAACATTCACTAAAAACTAACCATCAAACTCTACTCTCAACCTTGTAAATTATACCACAAAATAATAAAAAAAAAACTGTACACTTCTTATACTTACAATCAAAATTTTAATATTGTATTTAAAGATAATATTTTGGCAGTTTTCAGGTACTCCTGTGGTATGGCGTTTATGTGAAATGTATTATCAGTGTTCTGTATAATGTCTAAAGAACCGGTTATGAAGTTATAAAATACTAGCTTCGGCCCGCGACTTCGTCCGCGTGGACTTCAGAATTTTGTCCAGAAAGAAAGAAAATGTTAAGATAGCGCCGCCTATTGACGAAGTGGAAATTTTGAGTTTTTAAGCATTTTCCGGAATAAAAAGTATCCTATGTGTTAGCCGAGTGCTTTATGTATCTACGTACCAAATTTCATCCAAATCCGTTCAGTAGTTTCGGCGTAAAAGCGGAACAAATAAACAAACAAACTGTCAAACAAACAAACATCCATACTTTCACATTTATAATATTGGTGAGATGAGATGAGATAGAGTCTGACAAATGAAAGCGTAACCTGGAATTTTATTTTGAGTTTTTACATGGCAACAAAAAGAAGCTTTCAGAGGCTGTCACTGTTGAATGTTAGTTTTTTGAATTTGCCGCGCTTTCTCAGGTTACGCTTTCATTTGTCAGATTGTATTGTTGTGCGTAAGAAATTATATAATGATATTATTTGTAATGGCCATTCGCAAATGATAGATTTTATGGTAATTTCAGATTTTTCAGTGCAGAAATAAACTGCAGATTATCAAAATCAGTTTATGAAATAGACTGTTTTTATGTTTATATTTATAAACAAGATGTACAAGGAGTCAATAAAATTGTAAAAAGCTAATGAAGAATGTTAATGGGTCCGTTAAATCACTTGAAACTTTATGACCTTGTAGCCTAAATGTCTAGAAATACACTTGTTTTTGTTTCATTTAAATCAAGCGAGTAGTTTTGAAGTTACGATAATTTTAGTTTCCGCCTTTTTTAAATACTTCGCTCGGGCGCGCCAAGCGCGCGTGACGTCATACCGCAACTCGCCGCTCTCACCGTACTGTGTTCTTCATACATTGCTATCGGATGGTCCCTACGTTCGCCCACAATAACATTTCTAACTGTAGTTTTTTTTATGTGAATCGGTGTTACAGTAGTGTTACAAGTATAATCGATGACAGTTTTAAAAATTGATTGAAAAATCGAATGATTCCTTAAATAGACGAGTTAAGCTACTATTTCTCAAATAACTCCGATTTCTTTACCGCGGCCGCCGAGACAATGATTAAAAATGCAAAAGTACTTACAACTTATTTTTTTTCTTTCTTATCACAAATCTGTTGATCCTTATAAGATACCTATACATATATACCTACATACCTATTTTTCATTACTAGTATTGAAAAATTTAGGTAATAATGATATTTATGAACTTGATATTTCGGAAATAAGGAGTGAGGGGCAAGGTAAAAGTGATGGTGTCAAAATCACTTATGTCATCAACTGAAATATAATGACACAATAACGACACTGAAGCGGTCATGGCTCAGCGCTGCTTACGTGGTCGCGTCGATCACGCAGGTTAACTGACTACAAACACGGTCACAGCTTAAGTGCCGTTATTGTGTCATTATATTACAGTTGATGACATAAGTGATTTTGACACCATCACCTTTACCATGCTCTTCACTCCTTATTTCCGAAAACTGGGCATAAAACTTAAACAAATATATATACAGAAAATAGATCTTCGCTTATAAATTACTTGAAAATCTCTAAGAAGTTATCTATAAATCTTAAAATAAGTTGATAAAATTTAAAATATTGTTTGTTTGTAGGTGTGGACAAAGCCCTCTGCGCGAGAGTCAGACTCGCACTTGTCCGGTTTTTATTTTTTATGTGTATCGGTTAACTCATATTTATTTTATTTTAGATTGGCTAGAAATAGCTACGGCGACGACGTTACTGTTTATGCAAAAGTTATCAGATAAGGAGAAGGTGATAGACACAACTTTTGGCTTTGGGTCTGGGTGGATCATACTTTTCATGTATTTCTTTTGACTTTAAGGTTCAAAAATATAACAGTAAAAAATAACTTTTCGGATATATTGGTAGTTGTATTTAAGCACTTTGACACGAGCACGATTTTCTAGTTTTTGGATTCGTCATTTTTAAAATTTTCAACGCAAACTTCATACATAGAGGTAGGGAGCGGTGCGCGCACTGAGCGACCGTTGCAGAGTGACGTCACAGCAGCGTGCGGCGACCCCGCGTCACTTGCCTACCTAAATAATTCAGTATCTCGGAAACTATCAAACGTATCAAAAAAAAATTTTCACCATATTTTTTTATTTTTAATAGAGTATATTTTAAGATAAAAAACAAAAATTGGTGGTATTCTTCATTGTAATTGTAATTTCAACGAGTATAAATATATTTTATATCGCTTACCATAAGGTGATCCGTCTGCTCGCTTGCCAACTCTGCCATAAAAATTAAAAAAAAGATTTATCTATCACACAAGTATTAAATATTTTTTTTCCTGTTATAGGTTGGTGAAACCACATGAAGATTTTTTGAATTTGCCGCGCTTTCTCAGGTTACGCTTTCATTTGTCAGACTCTAGTAATTAAATGCAAAAGACGCCATACGTGGGAGCGTTTTGCTGTTGATATAGGGATCATTATTTTTGATTACAATTTTGTTATAAAAGTGTGAATAATGTGGGTATTTTTTACAGTAGTTTGAGTAGATATTTGATGATGTGTGTAATATGATGTATGTAAGATTGCAGTGGATTGTGGCTTCATTCATAAACTATTTAACGAGTTATCTTGTAAGCACCAACGATTTGGAAAACGGCATATACCATTTCGACGAAAATCTAGGGTTAGAGGTTTTAAAAATCACCAGAAATCGATCTGTGAGAAAATTATCTTCGACTAGCTTCTGCCTGCGACTTCGTCTGTGTAGACTTTAGAATTGAATCCAGAGAGAAAGAAAATGTTGAGGTGGCGCCATCTAGTGACGAAGTGGAAATTTCAAGTTTTTAAGCATTCCTCCGGGAACCCTTAAGTTTTCCTGGATAAAAAGTATCCTATGTGTTAGCCGGGTACTTTATCTATCTACCCACCAAATTTCATCCAGATCCGTTCAGTAGTTTCGGCGTGAAAGCGGAACAAACAAACAAACAAACAAAGATCCATACTTTCGCATTTACAATATTAGTGAGATGAGATGAGATAGTGAGGTGAGATGAGGTGAGAAAACATTCATTTTAGGGCGATTAGAGAGAATGATACTAATATTCTCCTATTGCATTTAAGAAATACAGCTATGCTGGTTTTAGTTTCGTTTTGGCCCTTATGATTGGGTTCCATGCAGTGGGTTCGAATCTCTCACGATTTACTTTCTTTTTCTTAAGGAATATTACATAATCTACGGTTAAGGATTTTTTAAGCCTATAAATCTATTTGTGAGGGATTTCTCTTCGGAAACTTTAATTTTATGAACATTTGAGGAGCTTTTAATGTTACTGTTTAGAATCCTTTACTTACGGCACGATCTTTTGTCGAGTAGGCAACATTACTTAATTAGTTTGAGAAATTACACAGAGGGCTCGTATGCTTATAATAACACTACTCCATCACAAATGCCGGGCAGTTCTCGGAGGAATAAGTTTTTGTTCGAGCTTATCCCCGCCCGACGAGATAAAAACGCACAGCAGAAACATTTAGTTTTTGGACATATGAGAGAATTTTAATGTATGTTAAATATCCAATTGTCTGAGCGTGGCTCGGTTTCCCAGGTATTTCTTTAATATAATGTTTCATATACTTCCTTTGTAATCTAAATATTATATAAATAAAAAATAAATAAATATCCAATCCAAGTTAAATTAAAGTACTTAAGTAAAATAATGTAAAATAAATAATTATATATGCACATAAGATATTATAGTTTAAACCTTCCAAATAGTCAGGGCGAAGCTCGGTCACCCAGATATTGATTATAGTATGAATCAGATCAGACTTCCTAAGTGTGCGTTGAACATCTACGAGTACCACAACGAGAGGCTTACTTCTGGTTGCTTTCGCGTTGTACTAATCCGGTAGTTGAGTGCTAGTCATTTGAGTTACTTTTTATCAAATGTCAAAAACGGCATTTTGTTCTAAAAATGTTTGAAATTTTGTACGATGACGTCATTGTTCAAAATAGTAGTTTGTATACTAATTAGGAAATGCTTATAATTTAAAAATTGAAAATGTAATGAAAATTAAAGTGGTTTAGTTTTTCAACAACTTCAATTAAAGATCTATTTACTCAATAATATTTTGTAATTTATTTTTCATGCAGTCAACTCCCGGATTTTCTGAGGGCCTTCTCTGAGGTGATGTGGATTGGCGGACTTCCATCCCTACCTTCCCTCTTTCTAATAAATATTGATCCGTAATAAATATTGGTCCAGCAATACTTACAGTTAAGTTCGTTTACATATGATCTGGCGCTGCGAAATAAACATCTGTTAAAGCTGGTAAGACGTTAATTTATGTAGACCTTGATTGCTGGGCTGTCTTCAATAATCTGGTTGCTGTCCAAGTCTCGGTGAGTCATGGCTTGCCTAATGAATTCATCTCTCTTTGTTCTCTGAGTGAATCGAACCACCAGAGGACGCGTTTGATGTTTTATTTACTCATTTTCATCGTAGCTATTGCCCTTAGGGCGGATTCCAGTATGTGTGACGAAATATAGGATATTGTCTGAAACGTTAACCCCTATTTTCTGCAAAGTTTTGAGTACTATATGCTAAGGGTCTCCGTTCGGTTTTTCTAATACACCCATAATCTCCACGTCATTTCCTAGAGACATTTGCACTTGCTTGTTTAGTTTCGCCTTGCAGTGCTCAACTTTTACTTTTAGTAGGACGTTTTCATTTTTAAACTCTTCAAGACCCTTTAGTCTTGTATCAAAGTCCGTCCGTGAGCTTGCTTGTTAAACAGTCAAGTCGAATGTTGATTTACGATTGCATATTTATCATCGTCTCCCGCATGATCCTAATTTCAGTTGTTAGAGTCGCAACGTCACCTTCTTGTACATATGGCGAGGCTGGGTTGGATTCTGGTCTAACAAATTTCTTTCGAAACGTAATATTTTCAACTGACAGAGCGGGTGCGATACTTGCCCCTTTGTTTCCCTTACCGTGACTGTCCGGGCAGTCCATGTTGGAGCTAGTACTGCTGTAATGTTTTTCGTTTTTGCGCAAAGCACATGAAAGACCTTGTTGCAATTCACATTTTTGCAGATGACGAAGCTGCTTTCTTCCAAAAAATTATCTCAAAGGCTCGAAAAGAATATCAGCGCTGGCGGTTATAAGCTGTATAGCCACAGTACTATGCTGAGTTCGGACCTTTTCAGCAACGTGCGTGTATAATTTTAAGTCAATTGTTTTTACTAGTTTTTAAGTTAATTTACTAACTATCTTTATTTTATATTATGGTGTTGCCGAATAAACGTTTTCTTTCTTTCTTTATAAGCAAATTGGAAACTGACTGAATCAGAAACAAACAACGCGTAGTGTTAATTAAACAGGTCTTTGCAATCTGCAAACTACTAGGTATATTGAATAAAGACGTCGTCGTTAACAATCTCAAACATTTAAAATTTGATGAAAAGTCACTCAGATGCCTAGCAGTCAGTTACCGGATTATTAAGGAAGGATAGAAGTTGTGGATAAGCTGTTTATATTATAGGATTGCCAAAAAATATCCACAAATAACCGCTTTCGGATTTTGTGTTCGGTATGTAATCGTAATTCGACGCATCTCTAATAAAAACTACACTGTTAACACAAGTGTTTTTAAAGTTTTATCGTTTCACTAGTATAATTGTACATGTCTATGTCTCCACTGTGTTGTTTAAAATACCTAATCAATATATATTATGAAAGGAAAGTGTTCGTTGGTATGTCTAGTCTTTTCTCTATAACCACTTACTGCCACCCACTCATGGTTAGCCCTAGCCCTTGGTCTACATTTGTAAGTAAGGTAGTTTGGCCTCGGTGGGTGGAAGTTGGAGGTTGTGGGTGGCAAAAAATTCTACTCGATGGGGTTGAGGGGCGGAGAGGGGAGGGGGGGTGCACGCATAAGGGACACTCGAATGTAGCGGAATGTTCTGGAACAAAGACTCCTGCTTTTCTCACGGTCAGTTATACGTATACGCAGCTTGCTCTTGAGTAGGGAATTCGAAAGATTTATACATATCGCATCTTAAGACCAACAACTTCGAAAAACAGAGTTTGAGCGTTTATAAGATCGAAAGTTGTTGATTGAGCTTTAGATAATGTTAACACTAATCGTCGCTACGCCATCCTATCCCTTTTTATCAGTACTAGCTCCACGGGTGTGTTCACATTCGAAAGTTAAGGGCTTAGTAAAATATATGGCCATAAAAGCTCAGTTTGTGATTTTGCCAAACGTATAATGACGTTGTTGGTTGAGACCAACAACGTAGGTGCGATATATACTTCCGATAACAAAATGAATAATTGACAACGCTGAACAGTTTAAAAACAACCGACTTCAATCGTAACAGCTACCATTTTGCTATGTTTTTTTAGTTTTCTTGTTTTTTTTCTAAAAGCGCTAAATCAATTTCGATTAAATTTGTACGGTCTCACCTCTGAAGTATTACATATCAAATAATCATCACAATAAATTCATAATTGGCGGAGTAATCGCGTAACATACATAAAAAAATGTCATACACATTTTGTTGTATTATTTTGTCATACAATAAAAAGTAAACAAACAAACAAAAAACATACAGTCGAATTGAGAACCTCCTCCGCGTTTGAAGTCGGTTAAAAATGTTGTTTATAACAAGTATTGTAGCAGAAGCGGTCGTCGCTCAGTGCGGCTTGTGTGGTCGCGTCGATCACGCAAGTTAACTGACTACAGAAACGGTCATAACCTGGATGAGCTTAACTGTTAGTGAGATTTCTCTAGATTGAAAACTTCTGACACTGGGGTTAGCCGCTAGCCCCACAAACTCCACCAATCCGGACTTGGCCCCCGTGTGTAGAGTATGGTGTAACCTTCCCGAGGTATGGGAAGAGACCCGTGCCCCTGCAGAGGGGACGATATGGGTTGTTAACACATTGTAAATATATAGTTAGAATATTTTCTCAATAAAAAAATACCTCTTAGGTTTTAAGCTTTTTCCTTTTATTTTAACTACCACACTATCTCATATCAACTCCCTGAGCGAAGGCGGGGTATACCAGCTAGTGTAATAAAATAATAAAAGTGTAAGGGGGTTATGTTTGTCCTGCAGAATACTTTATGAAATTATCTAATATCGGGATGTCCTGAGAAATGTTTGATTTGATCTCTTCTTACCTACTTACTTGAAACCAGATGATTTACATAGGGTCTAACAAAATCAGTTGAAATTATTGGAATTAATTTAATTTTTTTAGTATTATGTTTAATTCATTATTTTCTGTTTTGTTCATTATATTTTCTATTAGTTTGGACAAATAACAAACAAAACGAAGGGCCCCAATACTTCAAAGCGGACCAAGTCCCGGGCGCCAGCTAGTTTTTGAATAAATGCATAAACAACGTGGCCAACAAAAACGTGTCATAATTAGAAGAAAATTAATATAAAAAGAGATGTTTACCTGTCTTGACGTATCTTCGAAATGGAAAAGTAAGTAAAAACTCAATATATGTTTTGTTTTTTAACTATCTCGCTGTTTATCGATAAAGTGTCCTTTGACCCGAATGGAGTCTCATAATCCAGTGAAACATAGACATCTGGTCTCAACCTTTTTCTTTCTTTTTACCACCACCACTAAAACATAGGTATCCCCATGATCCACCCAGGTGTACCAACCAGAGAGACCACGGGCAAGATGCGTCGTAATCGGTAATCATTCGCTCTCTAGACTGTAGTGTCAGGTTACTGATGAAGTCTGATTTGACGCGCTGAGAGCAAGTGGTGTTTTTTCCATTTCGCTTAAATGGATACATTTTACTTTGAAATCATTTATTTCATTATTGATTCATTTTGAAGAAACACTTTTCTTTTATACATGTTATTTTGACTTTGTACTAGGAAGAAAAAAATATTGACGATTTAAAAGCATGTGTAAAGCATCTACTTAAAAAAAAAGAAAAATAAAAGAATTCAGTATGCCAAGATGCATTATAATAGGACATTTTCGTTATGATTTAGTTAGATATCATATCATCTAAAGTGCTAAAAAGTGGACTAGAGGAAGATGTTCACAAAATGTGGCTTACACCACTCTAGCTCTCAGGGCCTCATTTGGTTTTAATGAAATCAATATATTTCAGCTGTCAATCAGCCTGCCAGTCGGTAGGCACTGTGTCCAGCACCTTTGCTTCAGCGCTACAGTTTTTCGCCGCTGCCCAGTGCCTCGTTGGTCAAGATTGGCCTGAAGATGCTAAAATCCAAGGTTGTTTCTTCTTCATGTTTTCTCTTTGGTATTGAACAACAATAAAGAGTGATTTTGCCAATGTCAAATGAAAAGAGATAATCGAATATTTGGGAGATTCTTCAATAATAATGGCGAAACGCCAATGTCAACTGAATGTCACGGCTTTACGGGTGATGGGCACTTAAAGATGCTCCACGTGGTGGTTTACTGTCTCCCTAGTTAATCCTCTTCTTATTATCGCTTATCTCAGAGTCTGGATCATAGTTATTTCTCCATCACAAAAATAACGTTGAAACTATTAACTCACTCAACAGACGTGTGTTCGGTACAGAGTCCCAGCGACCAACCTCCCAAGGTTATTTATTACTTTTGAATAGTGCATGCACATCCCGCTAGCTCCTTGAGGTGTTATCGCAACCACTGAATACGTGAAAGAACAACTGTATGCCAGGGGGGATGACAGCTTTTCTTGAATGAATGATGTTGATGAAAACTGCTCGCAACTGGCACTTTCTTGGAAAAATATTTTTTTTATATTGGAGCCCAATCTATTAAGTAGAGGATGTCGAGGATTCCGAGCAGTTCTCATCAAGCTCCGCTTGTGCTGAAATTAAAGCTAAATAACTGCTCTACAAGTTCATTTTCCATTACTTACCTCGTAGAATGAGAATTATACGTAGCCGATATTCTGCTCGTAAGGAGTCATCCATTAATCACGTGAGGCACAAATAAGGGGGAGGGGGTTAGGAAAAAATCACGAAATATCACAAGGGGGAGGGGGTGTAGTGAGATATCACGTGTATTTATCTTTTCGTTGAACGCGTGATTTCTTTAAGTTCCAAAGGTCGGAGTGTGGTTGTTAATTAGATTTATAGTTGTGTAAATTAGATTATAGCTGTATTCCCACTATGGATGTTTGTTTGTTTATTTGTTTGTGAGTGCATCTTTCAGAAATTGTAATCCAAAATCTGAAAAAGGTCCGAAAATTTTGATGTTTTTGGAGCACAACTCAGTTAGCAACGGTCTTTCGAAGCTGCAAAATTAGTTTTACACTATTGGTTTCTTAACAACGTACCAAAAAACCAGAACGGTTCAGATTATTGTGACCTCCGATGTCTTGTATGACTGGCCTAAACGGAACTCTGGTCTATATTTATTTACCTCTCATGCTCAAAATGATTCGTATAATGAATATTAAAAGACTGGAGAAATACCTTATATTCTAACGATGGTGGTTTAATATCGCCGGTGATTCTGTTGCAACACCAGGCAACTACCGTCTATAATTATTGATGGCACGGTTGAATTGTGCCGCACTATCAGAAGAAGAACAATATCGTTTTAAGATGGTGACCATTTCGACTTCATCGTGGTGGGCGCTGGATCGGCCGGCAGCGTGGTGGCCACCCGGCTGAGCGAGGTCGCCGAGTGGAATGTGCTGCTCGTTGAAGCCGGTGGCGACCCTCCAGCCGAGAGTGTCGTAAGTAGATAAAATACAATAAAATACATTCCTAGAAAAACAGGACAAATGCGAGTCTGACTCGCGCTCGGAGCGTTTCGTACTAACAAACAGTATTGAAAATTTTACCATCTTATTTTTAGTAAGCCCATAGACATCTCATAGGTTTTCATGTTATCTGTAAGTAAAGAACTACTTTAGAAACTAGTATTTGTAGCAGATTTGCCCATGAAATAATGCGTGAGAGATACAACAACAAAACTTAAATTAAAAAATCCGAACAAATAAAAATAAATTTCCATTGTCTTTTTTTTCAGATACCATTCTTCAGTTTTGACCAAGCCCACACTAAATATGATTGGGATTTCAGAACAGTGAGTGACGGAAAAACCAGTAAAGCAATTATTAATGAACGCATTTATTGGCCTCGTGGAAAAATGCTTGGAGGTAGCAGTTCAATGAACGCTATGATATACATAAGAGGAAACCACCACGATTATCAGGAATGGTACGAAGAAGGAAATGAAGAGTGGCATCCTGACACGGTGCTCGAGTATCTGAAGAAAGCTGAAAGTCTACAAAATCAAGAACTAAAGTCAAACAAAGTAGTAGGCCAGCAATATGGACATGATGGTCCACTAGTCATTAATAGATACAATAGCACATACAGAGACCTGACGCTTAAATTACTAGGAGCTTATGATGAAATTGGTTTTAAAAACGTACCAGATACCAGTACCCTAAAAACAGTAGGGTCTGGAATTTATTCAGTAACAGCGGCTAATGGGCAAAGGCGTAGTACGGCTGTAAGTTATCTGACTCCAGCAAAACATAGAAAAAACTTAAAGGTTATGAAAAATGCACTGGTAACAAAAGTTTTGATAAATTATACTACACAAAAAGCTTATGGAGTAATCGTAGAAAAGAATGGAAAAGAACTAACTATTCATGCATCAAAGGAAGTTATTTTAAGTGCGGGTGCTATAAATACTCCGCAGCTATTAATGTTGTCCGGTATTGGGCGAAAAGAGCATTTGCAGTCGAAAAACATTTCATGTGTGATTGATTCTCCTATGGTGGGTAAAAATTTGCAGGACCATATTTTAGTGCCAGTGACGGTTTATGGCGATGAACTAACACATTTTGACAAAATGAATCTACATTTTGACGCTTTACGATATCTAAATGATCGTACTGGTTATATGGCACAAGGTAGTGTCTCTGATGTAATAGCATTTTATTCAAATATTGAAAACGCTTCTTACCCATTATTTCAATCACATACTTTAGTTTCCTTTAGAAATACAACAATTATTTGCGGCTGGACTAACAATGTGACAATGTTGAAAGCTGATGTTGCAAATGATATTTTGAAACAAAATGTGAACCAAACTTTATTTTATTTTGCATTCCATCTTCTTCATCCATACTCTAGAGGAAACATTTCTTTAAACACTTCTGATCCCAGAGACCCACCTATTATTTATGCAAACTACTTTGAAGACCCCAGAGACTTAGAAAATTCTGTTGAAGGAATCAAATTATTGACTAAAGTTGTTACAACGAAATATTTTAAGTCCATCAATGCTCATTTGGGAAGAATAGACTGGCCTGAATGTAACGAGTTCGAATTAGATAGCGATGATTATTGGAGGTGTATTTGTGTAAATATGGTAACTACAGTATTTCATCAGGTAGGAACTGCTAAAATGGGCTCTGACATAAACACATCTGTTGTTAGTAGTCGTTTGAAAGTTCATGGAACACGAAATATTAGAGTTGTGGACGCCAGCGTCATGCCAACCATTACAAGTGGAAATACGAATGCGCCTTCAATCATGATCGGAGAGAGAGCTGCAGATTTGATTAAAGAGGATCACAATAAATGTTCAAGTTGTGGACCCCGAGCTTCATGCTGACCATCACAAGGGGGTCAACCAACAGCCAACCAACAGTCATGGTCATAGAGAAACACGAAGTTAAATTGTTAAAATATTATTATTTATTTAGAAGAATAAACTGAAAAACAAAGCATGGTTTTTTCTTTTTTTTAAACTAAATATGTTGGATTGTATTGTATTTATATCCGCATGAAAAAAAGAAAATTTATTTAATTTTTAGTCATGACGACCTCGGAAAGTGTATTCGAGGTCTGAGGCGTACAAAGTGTTAAATTATTTGGCCGTAGTTATACCAACTGACTTTAAAGTAAGTAAGGGATAATGTACTTTATGTCACTTGATATAAAGTACATTATCCCTTACTTACTTTAAAGAATAGCCATTTCAAAGTATTTCAATGTATTCGATGGTGAATTTCCTACATTAATCTCTATTACATACGTTAGTAACACAAATTGTGCTCGCGTGTTTGAGCTGAAAGATATCAAGCACAGGTCAGGTTAGTGTTAGCTTTTACTGTGTTCTTGGTAGTTTGTAACTTCCAACTCGTATCCGAGAAGTTGAGTTTACTTTACGGACAGGTAAGCAAGTGGACCGCAGTGAACAGTCCAATGCTTATTTTATTAACCACTGAAGGATGTTACTAGATGTTAGAGATGAGATGAGAGAGGTTATACTTAGCTTGAAAGAAAGAAGTAGTGCAGGCAATATAATGAAATGGTTAGATAAAGTTAGTTTATTTATACATAACTTATAAATTTAGAGATAATGTAATAGAGCTAAGACAAACTATTTAGTTAAAACTTCAATTTATTTTAAAAACAAAGAGAAAATTTTTTGCTCAGAGTCCAGGCAGAAAAAAAAACTCTTTGTAAACTAAGCTCGGGTAAACATTGCGATCTAGAGGCAACGTTTTAGAGCGTGCTGCGTCCAAAGGGATATCGATACCTATATATACATATACCTCAGACATACGAGTAACATATACGTATTAGGATGTATCTGGCTGGTTAGTTACTATCTGAAGTATTTTTGATGATCTTTAAAGCTGTTCCAATCCAAAACACTAGAATTACCTCTAGAATCACTCGCTTGCGTTTTCTCTATCTAGCTAGATATAACTTCGTCTCTTCCCTTTCCCGTGTTAATTTACATTGGTTCTGCAACTACTCCTTAGTATTCTGTGGCCTTAGGCCGTCACGTAAACCTACATACCTATTCCAAGCGAATCCACACAGATTCCTCTTTATTACCCGTCTCTTGCCAATACTAATAAGTAAGGATTTGTGTAGTTAGGTAGAGAACCTTTGTGTTAACGGCGCGGCGATATTGCTGATATAAGAAATACTGCCTTTAGGTTATATTGAAACAAAATTTAGGTACATTTAATATACCTAACAGGATTTTGTATACCTATAGATTTTAGTTGTCACATTTTCCAGTCTTTTTATGATAAAAAGGTGCGTTTGAAATTTTAAGGAGTTATTCACAATCCATTATAAAATACAGGAAAAATATTGAGAAAATCTGACCCTCAATTTTTTTCACTTTCCCATACTAAAATAAATATCGTGGGATTACCGGCAAAAGTCATTAAGTGACATTTATCGTGTAAACTGTGTTTATCAATATATGATTTGTATTTGTATATCAAACTTTAGGGAAAACGCAATTAAAGATTCGAAATATTATTTATCATAATTTTGTTTTTAGTATTGTATCGAAAAAAAGAGTACAAATATCTAGAATAAATGTTTTATCATATTTCTAAATGATTTTGTTTTTAATCAGAGCAATGGTTTTTTTTAAAACGCCGATTAAAAAAGACAATGAATTTTGGCAACTGTATTTCCTTATCACGTAACTTTTAGTAGCTTAGAAAAAAAATTTGGAAAATAAACATAAAAGAAACTCAATTTTTGTCCTGTTTTTTGGGGGTGGCTATCCTAGTCATAAAAAACAATTAAAATTATTATTACTCTGATTGTATCAGGCAAAACTCACTATATTTGTTTAGTGAGGTTTAGTTATCACTTGATTAAATATTTAGTGGATTTGACCAAATTTTCTTCGATGATTATATTGGCAACTTTTGTTGCAAGAAATCACTAAGTAAAGTATTAAAGTTTTTGAAATTTTTATTTCAAAATCGAGTCGTTTAAATGAATAAAGTTATATTTTTCCAATTACTGCGTTATCAAAAAGTCATTAAAATAATGAAATAACCATAAAATCTTAACGAGATCAGATATAAATAAACGGGCCCATGTTTTTCGTGATGGTGTATCTAACTCAGTCAGTCACTTTTTGCCAGTTAATGAGTTTTGCTGGTAAGCCGACGATATGAACAGTGAATCAATAATTAAAATTAAAGTAAAAACAGGGAAACTGAAAAAAATGCAGATCGTATTTTTTCAATATTTTCCTGAATTCTCTATTTGATTCTGAGTAACCTCTTAAAATTGCGAACGCACTTTTTTAACACCCTGTATACAAACACATGTTGTGATTATGTATTCAATTGTTTGTTGCGGTGAAGTATTGCGTCTGAACAAATAAAAAGGTCGTATATGCTTGATTTAGTACACCACGTATCACGGCTGGCATCGAGGGTCAAACGCCAGCGAAGCCGCGCGATAAATAATAACCCACCCTGTATCTCTTTACCGCGAGAAATAAAGAAAGGAATAAATACATAAAGGTTTTTTATGATTCTCCATTTTATTTCCAGTATTTTCTTTGGTGTCGGCTGTTCGTTTTACGTGAAAATTATTCAAATTTTTAATGTTGTTTGTTTTGTGTTCTGTAGGTGGGTTTCAGAATTTGATGAAGTGTTAAGAGATGTCCCTGCCAGTTGGCGACTAGTCGGATAAAAATTACTGTCGGCAGTGTCTTTTTTAAGCGACTTCAAAAAAGGAGGAGGTTCTCAATTCGACTATATGTTGTTTTTTTTAATGTTTGTTACGCGATTTCTCCGCCATTTATGGATCGATTTTAATAATTCTTTTTTTGTTTGGTAGATAATATTTCAGAGGTGGTTACATTTAAATTTTATCGAAATTGATTCTGCGTTTTTTGAAAAAATCAACAAAAACAAAAAAGTTTTTAAACGTGTTCAGCGTTGTTGATTATTATTAAAAGACAATGTAACTTACAGAAGTGATTAAGCTACATAGTTTAGGTCTATAAGGTTCTAAATTACTATAAGTTCCTAAATTAAAAATCGTATCAGTAACCATCTTTTTCAACAGACCTTCTTTTCGTTATTTTTAACATATTTTTCCCTAGGTGTACCTACTGACATAAGAGACAAAGAGTTTTTTTGGAGTTTGTATGCAAATAGTCCCAAGGAACCAATACACAATTCTAACAATATTTTCGGACTTTTTATACAAACCTTTAACTTAGTAAGTTAGGCAACTGCTTAAAAAGTGCTATTTGTCACTATTAAATTTCGTCTTTATTGCGTTAACAATACTGACCCATAGAATGTTTTATAATGCAATATCAGTACTATAGATATTAATATATTGCACCTAATATGTAGATAAGTTTATTGACATAACCTATAATAATGCGTTACGCCAACAATTTTAGAAAGCATTCACTTTCGTGAGAGTAATTATGACCCTGACAGCAGGATACCTATTGTAAATATTTTAAGAGTGAAAGTGACAAACTCTTGTCAAGTAACTCTTGACCTTACACCTGGTGGGTACCATTCACGTTACTTGCGTGCAGTTTTCACCTTGCGACCCAATTACAGTCCCCATTCCGACCACAAACAAAAAATGTTAAGTAATGCCGATTCGTTACCTCAACCTTAATTAGTTAAGCTGTGAATTCAGTCGTAAATAAGTGTGAATAAGCCGAACTGGGGACCCAACTCATTCGTCTTCATTTCCCGCAGGCAGCTTTGTAAGTCACTCCGACGTTACACTAGGATTCCGTCACGCGAGCCATTTATTGTGGGGTCGGAGTTTAAGTTCGGACACATGTAAAATGATGTATTTTGGTCTTAACAACTTTGGACTTCTTAAATACAGGGTGTTAAAAAAAGTGCGTTTATTTTAAGGGGTACTCAGAATTTTAATTATATATAATATCGAGGGCTCACGGGCTATTTGTATCAAGCGACATATTTGGAAACACAGGAAACCTCTACTTTAAAAATTATTTTTTTACAAAATACCCCATAAAAATAACTTCTGAATAATATTTAAAATATTAAGAATATCGAGAATCTATACAGGGTGTAAGGGACAGGTTTCCGAAAACTTTAAAATCTTTAAAAAATCGGCTTCTCCATACAAACTGTCCAATCAACTTTATAATTTTGTATGGAGAAGCCGATTTTATTTTTCGTTTCCTGAAAAATATTCTTGTGGAAAGTTGTTCAGTTTCGTCTACTGAGCAAGCCCTTAAAGTTTTCGGAAACCTGTCCCTTACACCCTGTATAATATTAAGAATTTTAGTTTTGATGATTATTTTTGTAAGAAATACATTTTTAAATCAATCTCCTGAACATTACAAAAAATGTCGCTTAATACCCGTGAACCCTCGAATAATTTTAATTACATTTATATATAATACAGGAAAAATATTGAAAAAACCGCTTTTCATTTTTTGACATTCCCATACAAAATCTGAATAAGTGAATCAAGAGTTTGTATAGAAAACTGAAAAAAAATTGTAGATCGGATTTTTCAAACGCACTTTTTAACACCTGTATAATACAAAGAAATGTGCTGTGTAAAAGTTTTTTTGAATGAAATATTGGAGTGCCGGCGACTTCGTTCGCATAGACGCCGAATGTAAACAGCCCATTGAACACGTTGGAAATTCAATTTTAAATACACACCATTTCACCTACATAATAATCGATATGTTAAACCGTTATACCTATACCGTTCTAGCCGAGATCGAGACACAGCTAACTAAAGATACCTCGCACTCCAAAACCGATGGTTTTATTATAGTTATAGTCGGTAACCATTTTTTTATTTTATTTTATTGTATGATGTAGATACCTTTATATCATGGAGCCATCATAATATTACAACCTAGCCTAAATGCTAATAAGTAATTTAAATTGAACCTAAACTGCTAATTTGATTTGCACTAAGAATGTGTCCTATAGCACTTTTCTTATTGTCTCTAGTTAAGGGAAAGACACTCGGTTCTTGTGTTATTTTTTACTGTAGCACTCACTACACTGCACTAAGCAACACTGACACTTTAAATAAATAACTCAACTGAGCTTTGGCGAATATATTTTTTTATAATGTTAGCGACGAAGTCCACTTTGAGGTCCCGATGGAGGTCATCATTTCATATGTACCAGGATGCATTTACTATACCTCTGAGTACTTTGTTCTGGAAGCGTTGTATGATTTGGATGTTGCTTTGTTTGGTACCGCCCCAGAGCTGTATGCCATAAAATGCCAGTCGGTAACAAATAAACGAACACACATACATGAAAACGAATACATAATATACATAAAAAAGAAGGTAACGTTGTAAAGAAGAAGTCCATTAAATCATATATTTGGAGTATGGCTTTATATGGCTGCAAAACGTGGAAAATGGTACAAAGAGAGATAAATTTTGGAGGTATTTAAAATGTAGTGTTGGTGGAGAATGGAACGTATCAGATGGATAGAAAAAGTAAAACGGACCAGACACTATCCATCATGTTGACAATATTTTCAAGTAT
The DNA here is from genome assembly GCA_958295455.1 of Coleophora deauratella. Lineage (NCBI taxonomy): Eukaryota > Metazoa > Arthropoda > Insecta > Lepidoptera > Coleophoridae > Coleophora > Coleophora deauratella. The sequence goes on along the minus strand of OY282397.1, from coordinate 13,163,426 downwards.
CGACAGAACATTGACAATATATTGACAGTGTAATGGTTGAACGGTGGATTGTCAATATATTATTAATGGCTATTAAAAGGCTATTAATGATACCCACTTAGAATAGAAGAAGAAAGATGATCGGCTATCTCATAATATGACATGACAAGTTCATTAAAAACATCATGAAAGAAAAGACTGAAGGGAAGACCCTGGATGAATTACATGAACCAAATTAAGAAGAAAGATGACGCGATATGGTAAAGAGAAAGGCTTGAATGTTTAAGTTACACCGACAAGATTCCAGTTCTTAATAGATAATTCTATATGCATGGAGTCCTTTAGTAAGTAGGTTGTGTTTCGAATGCCGCCTGCTAGGACACATTAAAAAAATACCTAAACTATTTCCACTTTTTTAAATTATCTTTCTGCTGCCTAACTGGCTTAGAAGGCGCTCTTAGTCAAACTGCTCACAAGAAAACTGCTAGCTAAGTAAAAAGTAAACATCGCGCTGCTTGGCACAATCCGGCTGCTTCTTAAAGTCGCCTGTTTTGTTCCAGAAAGTTTGCACACTAAATTAATTGCTTTCTTTAATTAAAGTATGTTATTTTACAGTGTTTTGACTAACTGCTAAAAATACACTTGAAATTTAAGTTACAATTAAGTGTCACAAAGGAAAATATGTTTCACAATGGATGTTATAAAGTATGGTGCACACGACTGTAAAATAATGACAGTTTATCCTAAATACTATAATATTAATATTGTGATTGTTAATTGATTAATTTTCATTCCAATTACTATTTTAAAATAGAAGAAATCTATAAAAAGATTACAAAATCCGATAGCCGATCCTGAGCATACCGTCTGAATGTATTATATTTACATACATATAGTCGGGGATTTAGTGCGATGAACCGTTTCATTTTGGATCCGGCGCTCAAACTTGGCACAGTTATTCCCTAGGCCGTTCTGAGTAGATTAAGCCCGGGAGCCATCGGGAGCCATCCCCCGTTTGGCAGGGGGAGGGGGGGAAAGTTTGTTTCTGCCGCGCTCCATTTGTGGGCTTATATCTCCAAAACTATTGGTACTAGGGCAAGTGAGGTATCATTTTCGTATGATTCAAGGATAGGGAATTCATTTCTGTAACAAAAATAATGACTTTCCATATATAAAAAAAGAAATATTTGATAAAACGTATAAAACACGACTACCTTTTTTCCGCATATGTGTAAATTAATTTTTAATGGTCTAAGATATTAGCATGAAAAAAATATATTCTGAAAGCCACACTTCCTAGCATTATAAAAATATGAATTTCATTAGATTATCATAACAAATACTTAGTGAAAAAAATAAAATTCAATGCGTGGTAGCGTGGCATAAAACGCGCGGTCCGCGCGGTTCTAGATTTCAACAGTTATATTTTTTATGAAACGTATTTTTTTTGTTGCAGAGATGAATTTGTCATCCTTAAAATATCCGAAAATGATATCGGACTTGCCCTAGTACCTATAGTTATGGACATATAAGCCCCAAAAGAAGCGCGACCCAACAAGTAGATGATGAAGTGTGGGTGGTTTTTTCCACATAATTATGTGTCGATTTATTTTTAATGGTCTATATTAGCATGAAAAAAATTGATTCTGAAAGCCACATTTCCTAGGATTATAAAAATATAATATTCATTAGAATAGCACAATAAATACTTAGTGAAAAAAAATATATAATTTGATGCTCGGCAGAGTAGCATAAAATGCGCGGTTTTAGTATCTGTTGTTCGTAAGTAAATAAAATGAATAATCTAGCGCCCAAAAAAATGACTGTTAAGTAACATAATATAAATAGGTACATAATATTATTATTTAAATATTTCTCGCACGCACAAAATATTTGTCACGTAGAACAAAAAATATTTTCCTTAAAAAGCATATATGAGAAAAACTGAAAAATGTGACTATTTCTCGTACGAGTTATGGTGGTTAACTATCTATCAGCCGAAAGACGTCCACTGCTGGACAAAGGCCTCCCCCAAGGATTTCCACACCGACCGGTCGGTGCGGATCGCATTCAGCGGCTTCCTGCAACCTTCACCAGCTCGTCGGTCCACGGAGTCGGAGGCCTGCCCACACTGCGTCTTCCGGCGCGCAGTCGCCACTCGAGAACTTTACTGAACCAACGGCCATCTGTTCTACGAGCTATGTACCCTGCCCACTGCCACTTAAGTCTAGCAATTCTAAGAGCTATGTCGGTAACTTTAGTTCTCCTACGCATCTCCTCATTTTTGATTCGATCACGTAGGGAAACACCAAGCATAGCACGCTCCATCGCCCTTTAGGTGACCTTGAGCCTTCTTATGAGGCCTATAGTAAGCGACCATGTCTCGGATCCATATGTCGTCTCATCACTGGCAACACACACTGGTCAAAGACTTTAGTCTTGAGACACTGCGGTATTTTGGAAGTGAAGATATTGCGGAGCTTCCCGAACGCTGCCCAGCCGAGTTGGATTCGACGATTGATCTCTTTCTCGAAGTTGGACCTACCTAACTGGACTGTTTGTCCCAGGTATACATATTCGTCAACAACTTCGAGTGTAGAGTCTCCAACAGAGAAGTGGGTGTAATACGGACGTTTAACATGATTTTCGTCTTATCCATGTTCATTTTAAGACCTACGTAGTCGGTCCCATAATGAATTGGCCTGATATAGTTCTACACGACATTTCGATACATGTTATGTTGCATTGAATAGTACGGTTCTCAGACACTTTATAAACGAACACGCATGGACTTGACGAGCGTAGTTCAGTTTAGCAGTTTGTTTGAACAACAAGTGTCGCGTATTTTTTCAAAATGTCGAAAACCGAGTATGGAAGCGTCATAAAGTTTCTATTTAAAGAAGGCTTATCCCCCGCCCAAATTAAAGAACGATTAGATGGTGTGTATAAGGAGTGTTCTTCTTCTTATAGCACAGTAAAAAATTGGGTGAAAGAGTTTCGCCTCGGGCGAGAAACCGTCGAAGATATCGGCCATGACGGTCGACCGGTAGAAGTGCTCACTCCCGATACTATTGCTCAAATCGAAGAAGAGGTTTTGAGTGACCGCCGTTTGAAGATTAGAGAAATTGCAGCTAGACTTGGGCTCTCTAAAAGTACCGTCCATCGTGCAATCGATGAACATCTTCATATGAAAAAAGTCAGTGCAAGATGGGTCCCGAAACTTCTGTCAGCTGTGCAGAGACGGGAGCGAGTTCGCTGTGCTGCCGAGTTTTTAGATCTTTGTGGAGAAAACCCAAAGAACGTGATCGAGAGACTAGTGACTATTATGTTATATTATGATCCAGAAAGCAAGCGCGAGTCAATGGAATGGCGTTATAAGGGTGAAAAGCCGCCTAGAAAGGCAAAGGTGCAACAATCTACCAAAAAAATCATGTGCACAATCTTTTGGGATTTTCAAGGTATTTTGATGGTTGATTTTAAAGAGCGCAATACAGTCGTAAACGGCGAATATTATGCTTCATTAATATATAAACTGCGAGATATTATAAAGGAGAAGCGCAGAGGCAAACTGAGTAAAGGCGTCCTGTTGCTTCACGACAACGCCCCCGTGCACACCGCCGGTGTTTCGAAGGATGCAGTGCGTCAATGCGGGTTCACGGAGCTGGACCATCCCCCTTATAGTCCAGACATGGCTCCGTCCGACTATTACTTATTCCCAAATTTAAAGCGGGACTTAAGGGGAAGAAAATTTTCAAGCGATGAAGAGTTGCAGGCGGCCGTCTTCAGTCATTTTGAAGACAAAGATTGCGATTATTTTTATAAAGGATTAGAAATGTTATTTCACCGATGTCAGAAGTGTGTCAGTATTGATGGAGACTATATTGAAAAATAAAAATGATTGCATTTAATTTTCTTTTTTATTTCATAGTTAGGCCAATTCATTATGGGACCGACTACGTACTTGTTGGGAGACTACTGAGTCCATCGAGCATTGCGCCTAGGACCTCCAAGGTCTCAGCCATGATCACGATATCATCAGCAAATCGAAGGTGAGTGATGTACTCGCCATTGATGTTGATGCCGAGTCCTCTCCAGTCCAGAAGCTTGGAAACGTCTTCCAGTGCGGCGGAGAACAGTTTCGGAGATGTAACGTCTCCCTGTCTCACCCCACGCTACAGCCAGATAGGTTTCTAATTCTGATACTGGAGGTGGACCGACATGGTGGCGTTTTCCTACAAATACTTTAACACTTCGATGTGTATCGATAGTCAATTTGGCACCGCTGGAGAGACTGTATCACAGCCCAGGTCTCGATCGAACCAAAAGCTTTCTCATAGTCCACAAACGCCATTATACTCTTCGGTCTTCTATATAATCTGCCGCACATACATATGGTATGTGGTCTATGGTACAGAAGCCTTTTCGGAAACCAGCTTGTTCGGGAGGCTGGAAGTCGTCAAACCTGCGTGCGAGACGATTCGTAATGACTCTTGACATGGCTTGTAGACATGGCTCAGGAGTGAGATGGGTCTGTAATTCTTTAGCAGAGTCTTATCACCCTTCTTGAAGAAGAGCACCACCATATTTGCCATGCTGTAGGCGTTTGTCCCTCGAGAATGAAGGAAATGAATAGCTTCTGAAGTGCTATAAGTATCGGTTTTCCACCTGCTTTCAGAAGCTTAGCAGTAATTCCGTCATCACCCGGTGCCTCCTTGTTCTTAAGCTGTTTGAGAGCCATTCTTATCTCGCACAGGCTGACGTCTGGGATATCTTCGGTATAATGTCGGCTCAATCCGGCTCTCGGATCTTCTGCCAGATTACTGATAGGTAAGGATGTAGTCGTGTATAATTGTCCGTAGCACTTCTCAACCTCTTCCAACAGCTCGGACTTGGACGACACGACTCTGCCATCTTCGATCTTCACCTTTGACCAGCAGACAGATTCCTTGCCAATACTTTTGACCTTTTATTACGCTCGATAGCCTCTTTAATACGATTGGTATTAAATTGGCGTATATCACGGGTCAAGAACTTGGAGATCTGTCTGTTTAGTCGCCATATTGACAAGCATCTTTAGAGGATTTCAGAATCAGGCTCCGTTTTCATCCATGGGCTTGCTGGTGAAGTCCGACATCCGACATGTTTTTTTGTAACGTCTTGTTTCGAAGGCCTTATTCCCAGCAGTTTGGACAATTTCCACAAACCTGTCGTTGTATTCGTCCACATTTTCACATTCTCCTAGGCATTCGAAGCGGTTGTGCAACTCGAGCTGAAAGATTTTGGGGTTTCGGAGTTGTATAGGCGGTGGTCGCAGCTTCATCAGTTGTCATGAAAATAATTTGACATGGCTTGCGAAGCACGGAAACGGTTACGAGATTAATGCGCCAATGAGAGCCAAACTCATTATGGTTATGTATGACCTTTTCTGAAGTCAGTTAACCTGGGTGATCAACGTGACCACGCAAGTTACATAGTAGACCACCATAATACAATGCAAGTTAGATAGTAAACCACCATAATTCGTATGAGAAATAGTCACGTTTTGCTGATTTTCTCAAATACGTTTTTATAAGGAAAAAAATATTTTTTGTTTTACGTGACAAATATTTTGTGCTTGCGAGAAATATTTAAATAATAATATTATGTACCTGTTTATACTTTGTTACAGTCACTTGGGCGCTAGATGATTCATTTTATTTACTTACGAATAACAGATACTAAAACCACGCGTTTTATGCTACTCTGCCGAGCATCAAATTATATATTTTTTTACTAAGTATTTATTATGCTATTCTAATGAAATTTATATTTTTATAATTCTAAGAAGTGTGGCTTTCAGAATTTTTTTTTTCATGCTAATATCAAAGACGATTAAAAATTAATCGACCCATATGTGGAAAAAAGGTAGCCATCTTTTATACGTTTTATCAAATATTTCTTTTTTTATATATGGAAAGTAATTTTTTTTGTTACAGAAATGAATTCCTTATCCTTTAATCATACGAAAATGATATCTTACTTGCCCTAGTATCAATAGTTTTGGAGATATAAGCCCAAAAATGGAGCGCGGGAGAAACAAACTTTCCCCCCCTACCCCTGCCAAACGGCGGATGGCTCCCGGTGGCTCAAGGACTTAATCTACTCAGAACGGCCTAGGGAACAACTATGCCAAGTTTGACCGCCGGATCCAAATTAAAACGGTTCCCATACTAGACGTTGCACTAAATTCCCCACTAATATGCATTTAACGTATTTATGTATGTACATATATTAATTTCTGGTTCACATGCTTGTCTGTGTTACTAACAAACTGAATGGCAATTTTTTTTCTTATTATTTACAGTGTACATTTGCTTTTACAATTTCTGTTGTGACACTTCACACAATTTTGTGTCATGCGTCGCACAACTGAGCGAAAATTTAACAAGACCTAACCTAAAATAATACGTAACTCATGAAATTTACAGCACAGCTCAATACAATTGCCACATTTCAACAATTAGATAAGTGAAAAATACGGCAAAATAATTGTAAATTAAGTTAACTATTAAAAAAATTACTAAGTAAAGCTTTCAATTTCTTAATGACGCACATGAAGTTCCATCACGATCTCCCGTCTGACTCAAAAACAAAGTGGCAGACGTGTATTGAAGTTAGTCGAGTATCGAGGGTCAGTTTTACAATTTTAGAAAAATAGATTTCCCATGGTACAGTATCGGTGAAACCGAAGATATCGCGTCACACAACTGAAATATCAAACGCATTCAAATTCGGGACATCTTTAAACTTATGAATAAATTCAAAATGCATTGATATTATTAACTTATTTTCTTAAAATTATACTATTTGCAGTCTATAGGCTATAAATAAGAAAGAACTAAAAAGTACACGGCATTTTTTTTAAAGAAAATTATATCAGCATTGAGGAGTGGGTGCATGGACAGGAGCGAATTGTACGGAAGGAAAATAAATGTTTCTTTATTTTCGATTAGAAAAAAAAAGGAAATTATTGCAATATATACCTACATGAAAAAAAGTTTACATAAAGATAAATAACTGACTTTCTTGCGTTATTAATTGAAACATTAATTAATTTATTTTTTAATTTTATTTCCAGTCTCCAACTTCAAGGACAATATTTTTGTAACGTGGCGATCTTCGGGCCGGCTAGCCTGACCACCACGTTGACATTGAAATAGGGCGGTGCCTGTGCACTGACTCTATTATCTTCGGGAAACCTAGCCAGGAGGAGCAATGAAAGATTAATTAAAGTTATAACTGACACGAGTGTCTTTATTTAGCTTTCAAAACCCTTATAACTAGTCACTCATCCTATGCTATACGATTCGGTGGTTTGTCACCACTCGCAGGAAGAACCCTAGGCTAAACGGACCCGGGAGTTGGCTGACGGTGCCAGAAACCTAGGAGACGTCCCTACAGCCCTAGCTGAACGGATCCTACCCAAATCCTCTGGGGATGCCGCCTTAAGTCGGCGACTGGCTAGTGAAGCTAGCCTGGAACGGCACGCGGCTTAGGAGCGGGTGTAACTCGGCGACCCCGAGCAGTCCCGGTCCCAAGATCTATCACTCTAAGCGAAGTTAAACCTGGAGAGGTTGCTCCACTTCCGCATCGAGCCACTCTCTGCCAGGTACAGCCCGGTTGGTGATCCTGATCACCAAATCTATTCAAAGAGCTACAAAGCTAGACAATGGTATACGGAATAACGGAACGGTACGGTAAGCGGATCTAAGAGAGGGAGGAACGTGCCGGTTGTGGCACTTGTCTGTCCACCCATTTAGCCAAAGTATCAGCGTGAGAGCTTCGAGAGAGCTTCGAGTTATTAGAGCCGGACCCCACGGGTGAGACGCGCGGGGTTTCTGGCGTCCACTGGTCTCTTGCTGAGCGGCGGCTGCAGGGTCTCGGTAGGGACGGTGTGCGGCGCGGGGTGCCGCCGCTGAGCTTGTCGCTGGCCGGCCGGGTGTGATGCGGTGCGCGTCACATTTTTTTACAAAATAATATCTGCGACAAATCACACGGTCATCTGGCCCCAAACTAGGATTCCCTGTATCTTGGTAACCAGAGACTGATATACATACATATATACTTGTAAATACATACATATATACGTGTAAATACATACATATATACGTGTAAATACATACATATATACATATAATACACCCAGACTCAGTGCAAACAATTCAGCTCATCACAGAAAAGTTTGCCCTGTGTGGGGATCGAACCCACGACTCTCAGATCAGAGGTCAGGATCGCTAACCACTTAGCCACCGAGTCAGTCATTATAAAAAATAGAAAATGTGTAAAAAATTTGGTCCTTACCCAACCATAGCCTGCTGTGCTTCTACAAATGTCTTTTTTTAATATGTTAAATAGATAAGTAGTTTACCTGTTATAAGGGCCAAGATTTTGAGATAATTGATTTTGCTATTTAGCCGGCTTATGCAAAAACCATTTCCGATTTTTTCCGCCACCGATGCATACACCCGATCATTTTTTCTTCTTACGAATCGTTGTTAGCTCGAAATGCTGCGAAAAACATGTAATATTAAAAAAAATACCCCCGTGTTAATGTGATATTGGCATACACTGCAGGAAACACCTACCACTTTTACACCACAAAAAAAGGAAATTCGGAGCTAGAAATGTTTTTCTTCCATATTATTTCGTGCAAATCCAATTATCGTGATCTAATATTGTGGTTTATCGCGACGACTTGTGAATTGGCGTGTATTGGTATATTATGTCAGCGTAGGATATCGTGATCAGTTTTTTCAAGAATATACTAGTACGAGCGTTTTTAAAAACTAGATAATCGCGTCACTATGCTTTATTTCCCGATACTACGAAATGCAAACAGTTTTTTCATGCTCTATGGAGCGAACTTATTTACATCGCATCGCCGGGCCAGTATTTCATTGAAAAGATTTTACATGATCTTACGCTTCAAAACCGTTTTTATTTTCATGAAAATATGATTTGAATATTTAAATACATGTAAAGCATCAATTTCGCGATTATTCAGTTTTTGTGACACTGCGCGTAGGTATCTTTATGAAAAAACGGAACAAGCAATATTACCGTGGCATATAAACTGTGGTATTTATTTACTTTCGACAAATCTTGACGCAATATATTACCTACTGTGTCATCTCTTATCGAATTTATTGCAGTCAGTACTTCTTCGTGGCATGTGTTGTTATCACACCTAACTGTATGAATGGAGGGTAATGTTTTTAGCTTTATGTAAGCATGGATAACTTTCATGATTGCTTATTGTAGCCGATAGCTAAGACGTTGCATGTTAAGTTCCAAGTTCCGTCAAATTTTCCTTTGTTCCCACTACCACTATAGTTCAGTTGTTGTTCAGTTGATTGTTTTTAGTTGAATTTGTTGTTTATTACAGATGACAAGGATTTTAATTTCTTATTGTTGTAATAGGTCGTGATAGTTGATATTTAATATTCATCGCTGAAAATTACATTTGAATGAAGGATGAAAACAATAAGAACAAAATAATAATATGATATCTCAAGTAATAATTCCTTTATTTGATTTAAAACAACTGGAATGTATCACATGTCAATATGGGGATCAGAAAACAAATTTAACGACACCATGAATTCCATAAGATACGGCCATACTCCACACACGGAGGCCAAGTTCGGATTGCTGGAAGTTGTGGGACTAGGTGGCCATCACCCAGAGTCAATTTTCAAGCAGCCTATAACCTTCTAACATGGCTTAACGAATGCCCTGGTGATAGCAACCGGCACCAACGGCTTAAAGTGCCTTGCACAGCACGAAAACTGTCGAACAGTCAAACCTAATAAGATAGCTTTTTATAGATAAGTTAATAAATAGTATCGTTATCTTGTTATAGTAATGGTTTGTAAGTAGTAGTTTAGTTATGTCACAAATTCTTAAATTCTTCTTTGTACAGACGTGCTTTCTTTGCTTATTCTCCTTTCGATTGATCAAAAGTTTGACTGGAAGAGATCCCTTTATGGGATAAGTCCGCCTTTGTACATGTTTTGTTACTTATGCTTATGTATTTTTGTCATATTCGTGCAATAAAGAGTTTACAAACAAACAAACAAACCTATCCAGGGCATGACTGTTTCTGTAGGCATCCACGGAAGCAGCATTCAACCACAACCCTCTGTGTTTTATACTAACATCAAATCTGAAATTGATCAGGATGTGCCTACATTGGCCCCTAAACATTTTCTAAACAAAATATACAATAATTATACATATAGGTACATATTATACAAATCGATCAGCCGAGCGGCCAAATTAGTACTTATGAAGAGTCAAAATTTTTTTTTGCGATTTGACTATGGGTTCCTTGGGGAAAGTTGATCAGAATCAGGAGTAGAAGCCCTGATTAAAATTTGACGCATCACTAGATTTACATCCCTGTATAGGTGCTTGTCCCATTTCAAAGCCAAAACTTAAAATTTTCACGAAGAACGTGATTTTCTTTAGGGCTTAAACTTGCAAACTTTTCAGATTCAATGTTAAAACGGACTTTTCAGTTCTGAGAAGATATTTTGCATAACGATCGGTAAGGAATTATGGAAAGCGAACCCGTTCTGAAGAGTTGCGGAAAAAATGCAAATTTCTTACTCCGCGAGTCCGTTCAATTGGTAGTTTTTGGTACCTTGTGGTATTAGGTATTTTTATTACTTAAAAAACTAAAGTGTAAAGTATAAAGATTTAGACGTCATTAAACACCACAAAAGTAACATGAAACAAAAGTAACTGTGTATTAGGTAGCAAAAATGACGATTTAAAAGAATGTGTATGTGTGTATGTGTAAAAGTATCTACTTAAAACCATTTTGTGTTTGAGTTAATCAATATAAATTTTTTGTTGCTTTATTTTTGCTAAAGTACCTATACTTCTAATCTTAAAGGTTATCAAGAAATAGACGAAACCTTAAATATGAGAACACATACACATATACATTTAAATACACATACATATGGATATAATACACCCAGACACAGAACAAACAAATCTGTTTATCACAAAAATGTTTGCCCTGAGTGGGGATCGAACCCACGACTCTCGGATCAGAGCGGTATTAACCACTGAGCCACCGAGTTAGTCAAATTTAGTGTTACTGACAATTATACCAATGCTGCTGTATCAATAAAATTGTCGAAATTGGAAAGTAAGCACTTTAATTTCTCTAGAACCAAAGACCACTTTCATCATTACCCTAGTCCATTTGGTACCTCATAGTAAAAGGTGGGATGGGGAGAAACCCAGATGTACCTAGGGCTGTCACTTTAAACTTAGCTTTATCTACATTTTATTTATGAAATGCAGTCTTGCCACTCGCTCTTCCCAGTTTGCCACTTGTCTCATTTTAATCTCGTCCTTTTTGAAAAGTGTTGCACGATATTTGTATTTCGTACTGTTATTTTTTTCTTGTAAGAATTATTTATAATAATTGGACTTTTTTATTTATCCTTTGTTGACAAACTGCAAATGCGTGACTCACGCATTTACAATTTGTCAACACTGAAAAGTGAAACGTGATTATTAAAAAGGATTTCAAGGAGAAAATTTTTAGGATTTATTTCTTTATTTTTAAATTTAGCATTTTGTTTTTATATAAAAAAAAAACTGTTTGAGAGCGAAATTAGGACATAAACTTGATGGGTTGTACTCGTAAGGTGTCTATACCATTTGGGGTAACATGGGCGGGTAATGTGTAAGTCAACATTTTCATGACAACCGTAGTAACTTACTCTAACGAGGTGGCCCTTTAAATGCAATGCTTTTTATTTATTAAGGAAATTATATGTATGACATTGCAGTTTTCGGTGGTGAATTTCCGGTAGCTCGAAGACTAATTGGACAAAATTATGGCGTTTCGGAAGCCCAGCACGGAAATAGGAAATCGGACACAATAATGGGAGAAAAAGTAAACAGACACGCTAAATTCGGCTAAATGTTTTTTAGAAAGTAATTTGAACTGGCCATTCCGTTTTTAACAATTTCGGTTAACTGCTAGTTATCTGATTTACTTGTTATGTAACGTCAAAAACAATATGTTCTAAAAATGTTTAAAATATTTATAACCTCATAATTTAGTATAGTAATTTTCATACTCATTACGAAATTTTTATATATCAATTTAAATTTTTACATGTAATGGAATTCCAAGCTAAGTTTTTAAAATTGTTAACATTTTAGATCGGATTTTTTCAATATTTTTCCTGTATTCTGCACTTACATAATTATGAGTAACCCCTTAAAATTTCAAACGCACTTTTTTCACATTCTGTATATACATATATCTACAATCACTGCATTTATTAGTTTTGTTTTTCTTTTTAACTGACGTAAAGTAGAGGTTTATAAATACTAGATACTAGATTCATTTTTTAATAATTTGAAGAATTATTGAAGATAAATAGTAGAACATTTTATTTAAACTGAAAGGTCAGGGGTGAAGCTTTAGAGGCTTTGTAAAAAAAAAATTGTATGTCGCCCAACTCGCCCACCACTATGACTGAGTTAGTACTTTGAAAGGCAAATTCTAAATTCGTAGAAGCCGAAGCTGTGATAAGGCCTTTGTTAAGCAAACATACCATACTTCACAAAGAAGGCTGTGTTAATATTATCGAATAAAGAGCGTTTCTCAGAAAAGAAAGCATATCACTTACAGGACTTCCTGTCTGGCCCTTTTCGCTATCGGAGCGACGCAGAGAATTCGCTGGTCATTAATATGGGATAGGATTATATCATAATTACATGGCGAAGACCTCCGGTCCAGATAATATGGCACATTTGTTTTTAGGGTCCGGTAATGAACAGAACATTTATTGCGAACGTTTTCTGGGAAATATCGTAGCTTTTGGCTATATTCCGGAGAGCTATTGTATATTGACTTTGTTAGGTATATCAGGTAATGAATTAATTAAGATTTTTATTACTTTTAGATATAGTGTTTTTGAAAAAAGTTATTTTTAGTTGCATTCTTCGATCCAGAATAAAATAACAAGAATTTGACCACTATTTTATACAAAAAAAGATTCAAATCTTAAATCAGGGATCTATTTTAAGAGATTAAAAAATATATATATAGCATTCAAGCATTTTGATAAAGTAAGCCCTTCGGTTTTCTGCCGCTTGAAAACGTCATTTTCTGGAGAGAACAAACAATTTGATTATTACAATTTATATTGTGAATCGGTCTTGTTTTCGTCTTAAAAGGTATGCCATAACGAAATTGCTGCAGGATGAATAGACATTCAACTTAATAAATGGCTCTGGCTCTATCTCAAGGTTTATGTTAAGATTAAAGTGATTTTTAACCGATTCGATTTGCTTTTTACTGTAAGACTCCTAAGAATCTAAATAAAGGTTTTAAGGTGTGTGTATTTATTTTTGTTTACCGTCAAATTTGGCGATATTTTTATTTTAGTTCAAGTTATTCTGTTTCTGTTCTGATGTTTGCCATTTTGGTAGATTTCTAATAAGTATATCTAAATTATTTTTTGCTGATATAATACGAAAAACTAAGGTAAACTGTAAATTGGAAGTCGTAATCTAAACTTTGTAAGATTGTATAGGAATAGGAAGTCCATCCATTGTAGTAGGAAGCTGTCCTAACCTTTACTCCATAAAAATTGATTAGATAATTTATATCTGGTTCCCACAGTACAAGGAACCCTAATTGAGGCAGATGACACTATGTGATTTGTCCCGGTTTTATTTATTTATTATTATTTAGTGTCGCGCCACACCGTAGTCAAATACTCTATGGTCCTAGGATCTGAAGAACATTACAGTAACCCATCATTTTGTGAATTGAACATGATTTGACAGATTACTCGAGTGATCTCAGAGTTGTGTGATTACATGAAGGCTGTCTTTGTGCCCGAGTAGGCTCTGAGCTGTGGACCGGACACAATAGACATATTGTGATGTGTCTATTACTCTTATGATCCGAATGGAATACAATGGCGCACGATAAGATTGGGAAAAAGTCCTTTGTACCACGCTTCGAGTCTATTCTGTGAGATGAGTACTGATTGTAGGTTAGGGAGTACTGGATACACGGTATTAATAGTGAATACGCAAAACATTGTAAAATAAACTGGCACTACTCATGATATAATATACAATAATATACATACATACATATAATATTATATCATATGCATTATGCATCTCTTTCTAAATACATAGGGTTCTTTTAGCATTTTTGGACTTCTCATATAAAATTGACGAGTCGGTTGATTAGCATTCCAAAATTAGATATTTTTACGAATTGAGTACGAGTTACGAGTTGTTAAGTTTTATGAGTACAAGCTACTGTTAAATTTTTTTCAGGTATTTTAGAAGGACCCCATATACGATAGAAAGAGATGCATGATATCTGCATGAGTGGCTTCTTCAAAACATGTTCTATACGGTTGACGATTTTTTGAAACATAAACAATGTTAATGTGTATAATTATCTATGACATGTAAACTAATTGATTTGTACTGAGAATTTGTAATATTTTGTGTTGATAAATATTTGCATGCTTTCATTTATATAGCTAAACAAGAGAATCTATAATTTTATATCTAAGATCTCACCAATGTACCTTGTTTAAAAGCAAATAAAATATTCTATTCTATTCTGACTGACTCGGTGGCTAAGTGGTTAGCGATCCTGACCTCTGATCCGAGAGTCGTGGGCTCGATCCCCACACAGGGCAAACTTTTCTGTGATGAGCAGAATTGTTTGCTCTGAGTCTGGGTGTATTATATCTATATATGTATGTATTTAAAAGTATATATACAGGGAATCCTAGTTTGGGGCCAGATGGCCGTGTGTGATTTGTCCCAGATATTATTATTATTATCTTTATGCTGAGTTGTACGGAATGTCAGGGACTGCTAAAACAATTATTTTTATAATCTTACTTCAACTTGTAATAGTATTTTTGGCTATATTTTTTATCAATATTTCAAGAGCTACGATTTTGTTGTTAACTACCCCATTCTGAGTTATTTACATACTCCTCAATATCCTGATAAAATATGAATAGGATGATATCTAGTAAGTTCTAGATGATAAAATTATCTAGTAAGTTCTACTATAAATGTAACAAAAACAAACTAAAAGCTTTTTCAGAATGTTTATAAATAATTAATCGTGGTCGAAATAACTTTAAATAACGTACTGCTTTAGCTGTTATTTCAATGATAAATACTGCCTATTATTGCCACGTGTCAAAAAATAATTCATCATGGCTGACATACATCGTCGGTGTGCAAATGTTATTTAATATATCAGAAAACAATCAATCCAAATTCAAATTGTGCAAATCGGACTCTATTAACATTTACAACAACAAGCAATTTTAGTCAAAACAACAACAAAACCACGTTTTAGATAGATATTCTATTGTAACTGTTCCTAAAATTTAGGATCCTAAAACCTAGGATCATAGGCCATGATAATCCTGAGTTTGGACTTGGAACAAATATCATATAATAAAAAAGAATGCTAATGTGCCGGCTTCAAAACTGCATAAAAGCTTTTTGCTCAATCTTACTTTTTTAGCCAGGTACATGTGGGCCGATTTAAATTTGTTGAATTTGGAACAAATAGGCTTCAAAACTGCATGAAAGCTTTTTGCTCAATCTAACTGTTTTTATGTAGGTATATGTGGGCAGATAGATGTGTCCGGAACTGTAGCTTAGCGTTAATAGAATGTTCAATGTTCGTAACTGACAGACTTTCCGCTTAATACAAGCTGTGACGGTGGGCGGAAGCAAAGGCGGACGGAGACCATTTTTCACGAGAACAATTTGTCTTTCCACTACTAAAATTGTCATAAAGTACTTGGCAGCAACTTACATTAGGATGTCACATATTACGTATAGGTAATGCCAGGATTATGCGAAGATACTAACGCTTTAATTAAGTTTAAAGGACAATAAATATAATGAGTTTCCTTTAATCCTAACTACTTGTACGAATACTTAAAAATAAAAAATAAAATATTTTCATCACAAACACCAACAGACTATAAAATGTTCAGTACCTACTAAGTTAAATTAAAAATATTATTAAGTCTCCTGTCATTACTGAATCTCGAGCAATTTAGTCCCGAGCCCATAATCCCATGTAAATATTTTTGCTGTTCTTAATTTTGATTTTAATTTTAAATGATAAAATTTAAAATGTGTTGAGGTGGTTTCTCTTGAACCTGACGTTTCTTATCCGTTAGCAAACACTTCTCGGAACGGGGCGGATAATTTATTGAATTTTTTATAACAGGTCGACCAGCTGATCGGCGATCTTAGTGGTTTGACATGGTAATCATGACTTACTCGGTGGCTCAGTGGTTAGCGCTCTCGACTTCAGATCCGAGAGTCGTGGGTTTAATTACCACCCAGGCCAAACGTTTCTGTCTCTGTGTCTAGCTGTACTATATTTTTATGTGTAATTAAGTATGTATTTTAAGGTATACTCGTATGTGTGTATGTAAGTCAGTCTCTGGTACCCAGAATACAGGCAATCCTAGTTTAGGGCTGGATGATCGTGCGTGATTTGTCTGTGTTCATTTTTAGAGTTCCGTACCTCAAAAGGAAAAAGGAACCCTTATAGGATCACTTCGTTATCTGTCCGTCTGTCTGTCAAGACCCTTTTTCTCAGGAACGCGTAGACGTATCAAGTTGAAATTTCTTCTAATACTCAGGCCTGCAATCCCTTGAAGTTGTAAAAAAATCAAAATTTTGTGATGTAACAGATTTTTTTGGGTTTTCCGACTTTCTCCTTTACTTGTGCTATAAGCATTGCTTGTTGCCGAATTCCATGATTCTATGTATACGGGAAGTACCCTACAGGTTTTGATTCCCATGCGAGTGTCCAAATATGCGGCATAAACGGCCGTATCTCTTGATTGCGTTGGCATAGAACTTTGATTTTTTCACAGCTTCAAGGGATTGCAAGCCTGAGAATTTGATATAGAGTTCAAGACATGTGTGAATAAAATTTATACGGAACCCTCGGTGCGCGAGCCTGAATCGCACTTGGCCGGTTTTTTTTTCTAGCATTAGAATGAGAATTTGTAAAACAAAAAATGTTCAGTATGAAGCGACGAGGAGAAATCACAGAAAACGTATTGTATTTTTTATTTTATTTACAATTGATGAACACATTGTCTATTTTATTACAAATATTCTGTATAATAATTATAATTAGATACTGTACTTATTATCTAGTCTGTTAGAATGAGGGCTACTTTATAAATATGTCTAAAAATACCTACCTTTTAGGCCTATTAGGGGTCTAGACTCTAGGAGGTTATTTGTTAGTGTACGGTCCAAAAAGCAATTAGAACACTCTAATGGAAAAACATTTTATTATGTAAAGTAAAGGAAGCTAAAATTGAAATTGAGGCCTAATGTTTATTTAGGAGTCAGAGGTTGGAGAAGTAGAATATTTTTTGCAAGAGTCACGTATATGTATAATAATAAGTAACAGTCCCTAAAAGCTAGATGAACATTATTTGACTGACAATCATTAAATTTAACAAAGTTTGAAGTTTATTTTAAAACCTAATATTATTATTATAAAGCAAATTTCTTAATATTTTATGTTTTCAAAAAGTACATGGCGCCATGTAACTTTTTATTGCTTATTTTGCTTCGAAACTGTGTCGCATATTTTTTTTATATTTAACTACATATATCATGAACAATACTGAAAATGTCGCTTAATACAAATAACCTTTGACCTGTCAATTTATTCGAAGCACAGATGGTTCTAAAGAGTCTTTCACGCTAACCAATAAAATTTAATCATAATCTTACCAATTTAGTTAAAGATCGACCAACTTTTATACAAGATGTTCTTAAAATATCTGGCTGTGTTGAATGAAACTGGGGTTTATTCTCGTGGATCTGAATAATAATTCTCTAAGGAAACTGTCATTGTCAATTCGCAAACTTTTGGACACTTTATACAAATTAATGAACAGAGCTGATCGGCCAACTTTGCATGGACAGTCCAAAGTTTTTTATACGAATTGACTATGTATTCTTTGAAGATAAATGTTCAAATTCATGTGAAGAACCCCCCAGTTTCAGCCATGGCAGATATTTTAGGAGCAACTCATACCTATATCCCATACGATTCGGGGGATTAGAACGAATCTTATAAAATGCCGTAAAGGACTAGGCTGGTACCACTACTCTCTCTATACTGCCGCAAAGCAGCGTGCTGTGTTCCGGTTAGTGATGTAAATACAATAGAAAAATAAAAACAAAAAATCATAGAACCCTTGTTTTTTTCTAAATTTGTTTTTTTTTAAGAGAACGAAAAATACAATTTAAATGGAATAAAAAAATCAACAGTGATGGTTTTCTTGTAATTTTAATTGATAAAATCAATGAAATTGAAGCGCAAGAGGCATTTATTTCATTTTTTTTTATAAGGACTGGCATGGCTCTGATAAACTCTTATGTTTGGGGTTACAGATGCTCATAAGCGGCGGTAGCTCTACTTTCCATCTGGTGGGCCGTTAGTTTTTGCCACCTAATACAATAAAAATAATTTCACCCGTACAGCCAAATGAAAAAATATCTCATCTCATCTCACTAATATTATAAATGCGAAAGTATGGATGTTTGTTTGTTTGTTTGTTCCACTTTCACACCGAAACTACTGAACGGATTTAGATGAAATTTGGCAGTTAGACAGATGTAGCACTCGGCTAACACATTTATACTTTTTATCCCGGAAAACTCGAGGGTTCCCGGAGGAATAGCTAAAAACTTAAAAATTATACTACGTTAACATTTTATTTCTATCTGTACCCAATTCTGAAGTTTACGCAGACGAAGTCGCGGGCGAAAGCTAGTATATAAGTAAGAAAGAAAGAAAGAATGAAAAGAAGTTTATTCGGCAAAATAAACAAAATACAATATTTTTAATCAACACCTGTACACACCAAAAGTAAGTCCTAAGTAAGTAGTCCTTTTGGGGCAGTTACATTATGTTGCTACTTATACAGGGTGTTAAAAAAAGTGCGTTTGAAATTTTAAGGGGTTACTCAGAATCAAGTACAGAACCCAGGAAAAATATTGAAAAAATCCGCTCTTCAATTATTTTTTCAGATTCTCATACTAAATCTAAATAGTGAATCGAGAATTTGTATGAAAAACTGCAAAAAAAAATTGAAGAGCGAATTTTTTCAATATTTTTCCTGGATTCTATACCGGATTCTGAGTAACCCCTTAAAATTTCAAACGCACTTTTTTTAACACCGTGTATTCGGTTGTGAAATTTTGAAGGTAGATTTGTTTAGGATGGTTGAAAATTGTTTGCTAATCAAAGTTATATAGGTTGTAACAAAATTGTGTAGCAATACTTTATGATGGGTAGGGTGATATGTTTGTGAAGGGTTTTCCATGAAACCTATTTTTTAATGGACTTTCCGATTAAATTTTTTTCGTTTCATTCATGAATTATGACCTAACAGATTTTGTGTCCTAAGTTTTATGAAAATCTGAAAAAATATATTGTAATATAAGCAGAAACAAATGGTTCATAAGACTTTATGTGAATAATAAACTTATGTAAATATTTTTGCTGTGTCTATATTATCCTTTTTTCTCGCATCGAAATAAAGCTCTTAAAATATCATTCAAGGCTTAGACTGGGGTTTCTACTGATAAAATTGAACAACTTTTTCCAAGAAGCACATAGTCAATTCGTAAAACTCACACAAACTAACTCTTCACACAAATCTTAAAGCTTGATGGGCCAATTTCGTGTGAAGAGTCCAAATATTTTTTTGCAAATTTGTTCCTTGACAATTTCATCCCCATCACTTAGATGGTTGGCAGTCCACAACTGTACGTTTCACTAGAAACTTTCTGCCTCGCACAACCAAACTGTGGAATGAAGTGCGGTATTTCCGGACCAATACGACATTGAAACCTTCAAGAAAAGAGCGTACTCCCATATTAAAGGCCGGCAACGCACTTGTGACTCCTCTGGTGTTGCGGGTGCCTATGGGCGGCGGTAATCGCTTACCATCAAGTGATCCGTCTGCTCGTTTGCCACCTCTGCCATAAATAAATAAAATAAAAAAAGTTGTTCAGATTCCTGCAAAGTAACTCCAGTTTGAGTCCGGGCAGATATTTTAATAGCACCCCATAGTTATTATTTGACCATTTGTAGAGAGTGGTATAGGTATTTGGCGTACAAACAATAGATCTTTACAAACGGTATTTTTTCTCTCCATTGTTTTTTAACAGTAACGATGATATCGATAAAAAAAGTTACGGATAATTTTTTGATTTTAATCGTTGTCAGACTCTACCTAGTGATTGATCGATAATTTTCTGCAATTCAACTCTTATCGATAAGACTGAACTTTTTATACTTTGATACTTTTAAATTCAATATGCAGAGTTAAACTGCAACTTATTTTGTATACCTATTTATTAAAATGTGGTTTTTAAGAGGAGTAATGCTGACCAGAGTTATTTACTTTTCTTCTTTTCTTTCAAAATTATTTGTAGTTACCTGTTCACGGCGCGGTGCAAATGTTTTACAGTAAAAAGTTTTTGTTAATTTATCGATACACTTCCCGACAGCAGTTTATTTAAAATGGACAGATATTGGCAATTCTCCAAGTGTCAGTTTACACTGTCTTCCTAAACAACAAAGTCAAGGAGTGTGTAACTCACCTACTTAAAGGTTTATGGTACTTAAAGTCATACATGTCACTTAGAACCGTGGCATAAATAAAGACCTTTTTTCAGTATGTGCATGGTATAGATAGAGTCTGAAAAACGAAGCGTAACCTGAGAAAACGCGGCAAATTCAAAAAATCCTCATGTGGTATCACCAACCTTAGCATGAAAAAATTGATTTTAAACCTTTCAAGATAATTCCAGGTTATGCTTTCGTTTGCCAGACTCTAGCAGTTGCAGCAAATATGAGAAATAAATACATAATAATATTTATTAAAGACATTTGGTAGGCATTTATCGAACATAGAATAATCTTTTATTGATAGATATAAATGAAATAGGTAGGCATTTACCCCGCCGGTACCGGGTATTTTACTAGCGGTAACACCAGGCGTCACAAGATAAGCGAAACTCGATAGGCAAAAGATTTCCCAGAATAATTTAAATGGGACTGAAGGAAAAAGAATATTGCTTTCCTTCGTTTTTAATAGGATTTTCCAGGGCCAAATGATAAAATTTTATTTTCGCATTAAAACATTTACGTAACCTTCATTTATCTAAAACGACTTTGCAAATAAAATATTATTAAGTAAAAAATTAATTAAAAAAACCGATTCTTGCTCTGAATTAAAACAAATAAAAGCTGGAGTACCACAGGGCAGAGTTATATTTTTTTTTATGTGATAGGTGGCAAACGAGCAGACGGATCACCTGATGGTAAGCGATTACCGCCGCCCATAGACACCCGCAACACCAGAGGAGTCACAAGTGCGTTGCCGACCTTTGAAATGGGATGGGGGAATTGAGGGGAAGGGGGGGAGGTTGAGTCTCCAGTACTCCTCCGGTACCCTCACTCGGCGAAACAGTTGTGTTTCGCTGAGTGAGGGTACCGGAGGCCCAAGCAAGCGTTGCTTCACGCCGGTTTTCTGTGAGGCCGTGATATTACTCCGGTCGAGCCGGCCTATTCGTGCCGAAGCATGGCTCTCCCACGGATAGGTTCTAGGTCTGGTCCTTTACCTGTTAGACACTTGTAATATTAAAAAAAAAATACCATTGCAACTTTTGCAGCAGGGTTCACACATGCGAAGGAAGTGGAAAAGGTCCAAACAGCCGTTAATAAAATCTGCGACTCGACGAAGAAATGACGAATTAAATTGAATGAATCAAAGTCAATTCACGTAGACTTCACTAAATAAGAAGCAAAACTATCATCAGATATTAATAAACAATCATGTAATACCTTACGAGAACACAGCCAAATATCTAGGTATGACTCTAGATGCAAATCTTCGCTCGCACATGTCAAATTGAAACACGATGATCTGGAGCTAAATTACAAAAAAATTTACTGGCTACTTGGTAAACACTCATCGTTGACAACACAAAATAAGCTATTGTTATACAAGTAAGTCCTTATGTCTGTATGGACTTATGGCATACAGCTCTGGGGCTGTACCAAACAAAGCAACACACTCAAATCAAATCACGCTTCCAGAACAAAGTACTCAGAGGTATAGTAAATGCAACCCGTTACATAAGAAACGATGACCTACATCGGGACCTCTAAGTGGACTTTGTCGCTAACATTATAAAAAATTCGCCGAAGCTCATGAGCATAGACTTCACATAATACATATATTTATTACAGTAATTAACTCTAAATAACTGTACTGTAATAAATATTATGCTATCGACATGGCATTAAGTAACTTAAATAGCTACTATAGACAAAACAAACGTTCCTTTATCGGGTAATACATATTTTTTAAAGAAAGTAGTTTCACAAGTTCTCAAACCGCCTAAAGCCCTCTGACAAGGCTTAAAGGCTGCTATCTTGTGATAGAAACCGACACCAACGGCTTAACGTGCCTTACGAAGAACGAAAAAGGTCAAGATAAATGCCACTAGCAGTCAAACCCGTCCAGGTTATGACCATGTCTGTAATAGTTAACCCGCGTGAGCGACGCGACCACGCAAGCCGCACTGATCCACGACCGCTTCAAATTGAAAGTCATCTCTAACAATAAAACAGTGCCGTCACTGTCGCACTAACTAACATAGGAAGTTATAAAGAGTGGTGAGGTGCGATAACAGAGGATTTTTAAAAGTGTTCTTTTTGGCAAGCGTAGTATGGTACGCCTCCCCGGCTAGGTGGAGCGAAGATGTGGAGCCACAACCACTTCAAAATTATTTAATTGAACCTGTGGTAGCAATTAAACATAATAATATGAATACGAGTATGATTAAAAATTGTCTTGGTTTGTAAAAAAAAGGTTTTTAAACCAATTTTAATACAGTTTACATGGAACCACCTCGGAGTCATTATCTATAAAAATGGATAATTAAAATTGGTACTTACATTGGCGAAGATATCACGTAAATATCATATCTACCTACACACAAAAAATACATACAGTCGTATGGAGAAACTCCACCGTCTCTGGAAGTCAGTTAAAAAGAAAAGTTAACTGTATTTTTATGTACGTACGTTGCTTCAGATCTCCATGTTTGAGACAAATTTTGATGTATTTTTTCAAATTTAAAGTTTATGGTTGTTCCACAATAAATATATGTACATATCATATCGCGGGCCTCAGTGAATCATAAAGCCAATATAAACACTGACTTAAAAAAACTTACGAGCACTAAAAGATTTGCATAATATTATTCTTACCAACAGGCGTTTTCATATTGAATACGTGAGGGGTTTTACGTTATTTACATTCAATTATGAATCCCGGGATGGCGACTTTTTACAGTGGCTTTTCGATGTTCTCATGGTCTATTAAATCTCGGGACAAATCATACACGGTCATCTGGCCCCAAGCTAGGATTCCCTGTACTATGGGAACCAGAGGGTCATGAAAAATTTAAATCGTGATAAATCTTGCTTTCTCCAGTTTCATAGCCTGTATTCTTTTACAGCTGTCATAGAGAGTTTGATCTGCGGATTTACTATGGTCATACCAATAATAAAAGGTGCTACACCGCCTCGGCAGCATCAAATAAATAGTTTATCGACACTTCATTCTCCATTTGGACGATTGGGATCTTTACTGGCGGTATTCACTCTAGTGACGATATTTTCTTTGTTTTATTATACCAAGATATGTCGGTATGAGCACTGAGCATCAATACTTAAAAACCTTGAAAAATACATAGGTACAGATACTGGAATGGTACACTTAGAGTATACTCTACACATGGGCTGAAGGCTAAGTATTAATTGGAAGACAGCTTTAGAGAGCATATGATTGAGTTTGTATGAAATAAAGCTTCACGCACCCGAATAAACACACGCACCCGCACTTACGCACACATTGATAGGCGAATCGCACACTGAGGCGGAGCCGCCGCGGTTGGAAAATGTACTAGAAGGTATGTAACCCCCGGCGGCTACCGCCTGGTACGCGGTTGCCCGCCAACCGCGCTAGCCTTGCACATAGGCTAGCGCGGTTTTCATACATTTCTAGTACATTTTACTAGGTAGCCGCCGCGGTTGGAAACCGCCTCCCGTGTGATAATCGCCTTAGTTTTACCTTTATTTTTAGAAAGATTAATTAACAAGACATATGCGGCGATTGAGATCAAGAGTGGTGTAAGCCACATTTTTTGAAAATCTTGTTCTTGTTTTGTACGAATCGCTGATGATATGTACTTTCAAGGCGATTTTTTTATATCCCTAATATCTAACTAATTCAAGAGGTTGAGGCAACATTTTAAGTTTTTGTATTTACTATTTTTCGCAGATCAAATATGTTTACCTTTAGCAATATTTCAAATAAATTTCATCGAAGGTTTATCATATAAGTAGTAGAACACGAGGAAAGTGTTGGGTCGCGGCGCGGCGGGTTCAAATCCCTTATCAAGCGTAATCTCCACGTAGTTATGACGACGTCATTGTCTTTTGCACGTCGGCTCAGTATTTACTATATGTTTGTAGAGAAAGGTATTAAGAAAAGAAAAAACTTTTATTGAAACAAGGTTGTTGGTTGGCATTAAAACATTTCTTTTAGCCTAAGTCCCTTACTTTCCTAACCAAATCGTATAATAACCTGATTTACAAAAGGTAGCCCCATTTGTAAACAAAAACAAAAAAAATATCCGTACAAAAGCAAATTGACGGCGAGTACTCGAAAGGAAGTCTTTTATGTGGTGGCATCATATGTACTGACTTAACTTATCCGTTCAATTCAGTTTTTTCGAAATTTTTATGCACGAGTGACATGAAAACAGAGATTATGATAATAGCAGTCTATTCCTCCTAATATGTATGACACACCAAGTATAGTATCTATTCTCCTAATATGCCAACTAGCTGCTAGAAAACTTGTTGGTTCAACTTGCCGTCTTCTCTCCTATCCTGACTGGAACTGCCCTACACCCATGACAGTATATACATAGCCACCGGTGTCTCAGTTGCGGCCATAACGACATTTGGTCTATAGTCGCTGCACCTTCGACTTTCGACATTATTGGCTTACCGCTGGCTGTACCTGGTAAGCTACATAGGGAATTTGAAGTAGCTTACTGCTTAATACACAGAGAATCGAAGCATGCCAGACGCCTTCGAACTCGAAGGGCTAGCTTGGAACGTAGGATGAATTATTTATCCACTGATATCAATTATATTGCTCAAGAACTTCTGATCAGTGTACTACAGGAACAGATGGGAGTAGTTTACCAAGAATGTAGGGCATTTAGATTTACACCTACGGACGAGTGCAACGCGACCATCATACACATTTTGTAATCTGATATGCAGGTTTCATCACGATGATTTCTTTCACCGTTAAAGCAATCAGTATGAATATGCATGTAATTTTCGAAAAACTCATTGGTACATTGGCCAGGATTTGAACCCGAGACATCTGATTAGGAGGTCGAAGTCACTGCCGTGGAACTACCGACGCATTTGGAGCTACCGACACATTTGGAGCCACCGACGCTTTTGGAGCCACCGACGCATTCGGAGCCACCGACGCTTTTGGAGCCTACGATGCATTTGGAGCCACCGACGCATTTGGAGTCACCGATGCATTTGAAGCCACCAACGCTTTTGGAGCCACCGACGACCCACTTACATTAACTTACTCACCCTATATTACTTTAGAATTTTCTTCCTTCCACCGGAAAGCTGGCAAGTTCCGAACGGAATTATTAAATTTGTCAGTAACTGGAGGTGACAGTAAAAAATAAGGTGGAAACTTCCTGCGTTCATCTAATTTGTCTTATTTTCAATGCGAAATTGGGTGAAAAATAACAGACTTAGTGAAGTTGACTTTTAGTCGTTGTGTACTGTTTTTGAGACGAGTTTGCTAACAAACTGTGTTTTAAAACTTTAGTTACGTATACTGGCCTCATAAGGAAGAAGACCGTAAAGTATTTGGAGTTTTCGTATACTTTACGGCCTTCTTTCTTATGGGGGCAGTAGAGCAAGACTATTGTAGATATTTTTACTTTCGAGAGACGAAGGAGTAAGGAAGTATTTAATTGGCTTATTTTTTGTCATGACTTATTTGTCACAAAAAAAAACTCGTGAATCAGTGGTCTTAAAAATGTTGATCACTAATAGGACTCAAAAACCGAAATACAAAACAGCCTAAATAAAATATTTAATAATATGTCCTAATAGTATGTCTAATCATTTTTGTTATATTTTTTAAACTTTTTTGTGCTGCCATTATGTTAAAAATACATTTATCATATTTTATTTTCTGAAAAATGATTTTATCATTTTTAGGGTTCCGCAGCCAAATGGCAAAAAACGGAACCCTTATGGATGTCTGTCTGTCTGTCTGTCTGTCTGTCTGTCCGTATGTCACAGCCACTTTTTTTCCGAAACTATAAGAACTATACTGTTGAAACTTGGTAAGTAGATGTATTTTGTGAACCGCATTAAGATTTTCACACAAAAATAGAAAAAAAACAATAAATTTTGCGGGCTCCCCATACTTAGAACTGAAACTCAAAATTTTTTTTCATCAAACCCATACGTGTGGGGTACCTATGGATAGGTCTTCAAAAATGAAATTGAGGTTTCAAATATCATTTTCTTCTAAACTGAATAGTTTACGTGAGAGACACATCCAAAGTTGTAAAATGTGTGTCCCCCCCCGTAACTTCTAAAATAAGAGAATGATAAAACAAAAAAAAATATATGATGTACATTACCATGCAAACTTCCACCGAAAATTGGTTTGAACGATATCTAGTAAGTAGTTTTTTTTTTTTTAATACGTCATAAATCGTAAAACGCAATTTACCTTTCATTCAAGTTACAACGAACTACAAAAACTTTTATATTATGTTACTTGCTGCTACGGAACCCTTCATGGGCGAGTCCGACTCGCACTTGGCCGCTTTTTATTAAATGTTACATATCATAATCAAAAGTCTAAAAAATATTCAACAAAAAGAAATACAGATAAGTAGTTCTGCAAAAACCAATATGAAACTTTGTACAGTACTGTATGTTTACGAGTATAAGGCCTACGACACACCGCAGAAAAAATCTGTTGTTACGATTAAAATCGGTTAGCGTGTTTAGCATTGTCAATTAAGTATGTTTGCAGTTACGTACAACTACCTGGCAAGACGCCCGCTCAGTGGGAACTAACACTTGAACTTATCAAAGGCTTTTAATTAATCTTCCTTAGTTTAGCGCTTTTAAAAGAATAAATTTAAAGCTTGTCTTGCTTAAGAGAGGTTTGTTCTTTTTAAAATTGCCGCAACGACTTCCTTGCCGCTTTTATTCTTGTTAAGACAAAAGAATTATTCAGCAGTTGGAAAAAAACTTAAGACGTAAAGTAAGTTCCCGTTTGAATTTGTATACAGGATGTAATAGGAAAATATCTATGATCCATTAACTGGGGGTTATAGTCGTTATACTTAATCATATTACCATAGAACCTTCTGAACCTTTGTGTTATAAAAATAAACTTTTATTATTTTTATTATTATTAGTACGGATGTTTATTTTCACATTGATACTGCCTGTAGCTAAAACGTCTTAACGGACTTTGAAGCACAGTTAACGATTTGTCTTATTGTTAATGTCCAAACTGGCTTCATCATCAGCCGAAAGACGTACATTCTGTATATGGTTTAAGCTTACTTTCTATCTTAATTTTTTATTCCAAATTGGTTATGTTACATATAATGCCATTGTTAGGGTTCCGTAGCCAAATGGCAAAAAACGGAACCCTTATGGATTCGTCACGTCTGTCTGTCTGTCTGTCTGTTCGTCCGTATGTCACAGACACTTTTTTCCGAAACAATGAACTATACTGTTGAAACTTGGTAAGTAGATTTATTCTGTGAATCGCATTAAGATTTTCACACAAAAATAGAAAAAAAAAACAATAAATTTTGGGGGTTCCCCATACTTAGAACTGAAACTCAAATTTTTTTTTTTATCAAACCCATACGTGTGGGGTATTTATGGATAGGTCTTCAAAAATGATATTGAGATTTCTAATATATTTTTTTTCTAAACTGAATAGTTTGCACGAGAGACACTTCCAAAGTTGTAAAATGTGTGGCCCCCCCCCGTAACTTCTAAAATAAGAGAATGATAAAACTAAAAAAATATTTGATGTACATTACCATGCAAACTTCCACCGAAAATTGGTTTGAACGATATCTAGTAAGTAGTTTTTTTTAATACGTCATAAATCGTAAAACGCAATTTACCTTTCATTCAAGTTACAACGAACTACAAAAACTTTTATATTATGTTACTTGCTGCTACGGAACCCTTCATGGGCGAGTCCGACTCGCACTTGGCCGCTTTTTATTAAATGTTACATATCATAATCAAAAGTCTAAAAAATATTCAACAAAAAGAAATACAGATAAGTAGTTCTGCAAAAACCAATATGAAATTTTGTACAGTACTGTATGTTTACGAGTATAAGGCCTACGACACACCGCAGAAAAAATCTGTTGTTACGATTAAAATCGGTTAGCGTGTTTAGCATTGTCAATTAAGTATGTTTGCAGTTACGTACAACTACCTGGCAAGACGCCCGCTCAGTGGGAACTAGCACTTGAACTTATCAAAGGCTTTTAATTAATCTTCCTTAGTTTAGCGCTTTTAAAAGAATAAATTTAAAGCTTGTCTTGCTTAAGAGAGGTTTGTTCTTTTTAAAATTGCCGCAACGACTTCCTTGCCGCTTTTATTCTTGTTAAGACAAAAGAATTATTCAGCAGTTGGAAAAAACTTAAGACGTAAAGTAAGTTTGTATTTGTATACAGGATGTAATAGGAAAATATCTATGATCCATTAACTGGGGGTTATAGTCGTTATATTATACTTAATCATATTACCATAGAACCTTCTGAACCTTTGTGTTATAAAAATAAACTTTTATTATTTTTATTATTATTAGTACGGATGTTTATTTTCACATTGATACTGCCTGTAGCTAAAACGTCTTAACGGACTTTGAAGCACAGTTAACGTATTCAGCGTGGTCATTTTTTATAATTTTATTATTATACTAGCTTCTGCTCGTGACTTTGTCTACGTGGACTTCAGAGGTGGGTCCAGATAGAAATAGGATATGAAATGTTAAGGCAGTGCCATCGAGTGACGAAGTAGAAATTTCAGATTAAGCCACTCCTCCGGGAACCCTCGAGTTTTCCGGGATAAAAAGTATCCTATATGTTTATCCATGTTATAAACTATGTGTGGGCCAAATTGTATTTAAATCCGTTCAGCCGTTTCTGCGTCATTGAGTAACAAACATTCAAACATTTAAACTTTCACATTTATAATATTAGTAGCATGTATGGTGTTATTGCAATAAAGCATTATTGAATTTAATTTAAATGTACGTCCAAAGAGTTAACGATTTGTCTTATTGTTAATGTCCAAACTGGCTTCATCATCAGCCGAAAGACGTACATCCTGTATATGGTTTAAGCTTACTTTATATATCTGTTTATATCTTAATTTTTTATTCCAAATTGGTTATGTTACATATAATGCCGTTGTTAGGGTTCCGTAGCCAAATGACAAATAACGGAACCCTTATGGATTCGTCACGTCTGTCTGTCTGTCTGTTCGTCCGTATGTCACAGACACTTTTTTCCGAAACTATAAGAACTATACTGTTGAAACTTGGTAAGTAGATTTATTCTGTGAACCGCATTAAGATTTTCACACAAAAATAGAAAAAAAAAACCAATAAATTTTGGGGGTTCCCCATACTTAGAACTGAAACTCAAATTTTTTTTTTTCATCAAACCCATACGTGTGGGGTATTTATGGATAGGTCTTCAAAAATGATTTTGAGATTTCTAATATATTTTTTTTCTAAACTGAATAGTTTGCGCGAGAGACACTTCCAAAGTGGTAAAATGCGTCCGCCCCCCCCCCCCTCGTAACTTCTAAAATAAGAGAATGATAAAACTAAAAAAAATATATGATGTACATTACCATGCAAACTTCCACCGAAAATTGGTTTGAACGAGCTCTAGTAAGTAGTTTTTTTTTAATATGTCATAAATCGTAAACCGCAATTTACCTTTCATTCAAGTTACAACGAACTACAAGAACTTTTATATTATGTTACTTGCTGCTACGGAACCCGACTCGCACTTGGCCGCTTTTTTATTCAAAATTGTATGTGTCTCTGTATCTGTTTGTATATCTGTGGCGCCGTAGCTTTTATACGGGTAGATCGATTTGAATGCATTTATTTTTTATTAGAAGCAGATTCTATCACGTAAATTCTTAACTGAGATTGATGGAACTCTGATTAGTAGTTATTAGATAAACAACTGTAGGGGCTGTATCAAAAAAAAAATATATCTTAAAATAAAAAATTAAATAAAAATTAAATTAAATATAAAAGTATAGTGTCCTGAATGTCACGCAAACATAAATTGAAAATCACTTAATTACCACTTATGGGATTGTACGTTGGGACCGTCGACAAAACATAAATAAATGCCATAGAGCTCCAATATAATAATAACGATAATATATCAGAAATTTACATGACATTACTGCCTTTTTTAGACATTTTAACCTTTGAGATTTTTGAAATTCCTTAATAATTTCCTGTGATGGTAACTAAATAATCAACTTAGGTATTAATTTAGTCTAATTCCATCCAAGGTTGTCTCGTTAGCTACGTCTCTGAATAAACCAAAACATTAGTACACATTCATCTTGGTTAAGGTTTATTTGAACTATAACCTACACGAAAGTTGGTCTATTTATAAAATTATTAACGTTTCTATTAAATAAAAGGGTTTGAAGATGCGTATATACTTGATTACATCACAATCACTGGTTAATTTTAATCTATGGTAGCAAATGACACCTTAGATTACTTTCAAAGGTAGTAGGATAACTATTTTTCCCTCCTACCCTCTTCTTTCCTCTACTGCCAGTGCTTATGGACTAGCTCTGTTTTAAAATATAAAATTAATATATTCAAACTGCGTTGAACTGTGCGAAATAGGTGTGGGTCAACCGAAAACGTTAAATTCTTCGTTAACAATAAATAATTACTTTTGAACCAACGCTAAATGAAATTGTGTGGTGAGTGATATAGGCCGAGCCTCCGGCAGGTGCATTCTGGACTAATCAAGTGAGTAAAACTGGCTTCCATCCTCTATTTCGCTTCCATAAATTCCAAGTACAGTAATTTAGTATAGTTAATACTAAATAGATTCTGTGGCTAAAGACAGGAATCCAATACTGAGGCATAGAGCTCTTCCTATACCTGGGGCAGATACGCAAATGACATTGTGTACTTTAAAATTAATTATACCGTTTTGGCAATAAGTTCACAAACCCTCAAATAAATTATGTAAGGTTTTTAGCTCAGATTTTTAAACTTCCTTGCGAATAGTTGTTAAGTTTTATAAGAAGAGCGTCTACAAGTGCTTATCTTGTTTTTATTAATGAAAACACACATTATTTCGGTTACGTATGACAATTGTTTGTATAATAAACATATGAACTACTTAAGTACTCCATACGCAAACATCAGGCCGACTGAAAAATAGAAAATCCACTAAGTTTGGACCTGAATAAACTATTTAAGCGTGGCTCAGTACGGCATGCGTTTTACCGTTAATCACACAAATTAACTTACTAAAGACACGGTCATAACTTGAATAGGTTTGAATGTTACTGACATACACCTCGACCGTTTCCGTGCTTCGCTTGGCACGATAAGCCGTCGGCGTTGGTTGTTATCACTTGATAGCAGTCGTTAAGTCATGTCAGAGGAGGTATCTTGAACATTGCTGATACTAGGGTAGCTCAACAATGTTCACAAATCCAGAATAGGCACCTGTATGTGAAGAATGGTCTAACCTTTATGTGTTGTTACCAACTTACACTGATGAATTATTTTCCATAAAACAAAATTGCATTGCATATTGCAGACTAAATAAACACTACAAAACTACAACCTGCCCCTGTGTTGTAAAGTTCTTTTGTCCGTTAGTTATCTACTTGTTCGTGTGATATAACACAAATTGTAGTGGTCGGACGTTGAGCCAAATTCACGTTTAATAGCCGCGCTGCCTCTTGCATTCCAATCCGGTTTTTCCCAGTTTCAACCGGCTTTTCGTCTACATTTTTAACTTGTGTAGACTGTGGTATTATTCAGAATGTGCTGCTTTTCAGCTAGTGAACTGGCCCACACAAGTACATACACTCTTTTGAAATAAACACTCCGTTTACAATTTTAGGTATTCGGATTTCATGCCATATTACGGCATTTCGATATTTGAAACTACTTTACATGTTCCCTAAGGGCTCCATTTTAAGTAAAAGAAAAGGTAAGATGCATAAAAATATTTCGTTTAAACAATTAACAATTATTGATCTCATAACTATACTACAGGATGTTAAAAAAGTGCGTTTGAAATTTTAAGGGGTTACTCAGAATCAAGTATAGAATACAGGAAAAATATTGGAAAAAATCGATTTACAACGTTTTTCAGTTTTCCATACAAATTCTTGATCCACTATTCAGATTTAGTATGAGAATGTGAAAAAAATTATTGAAGAGCGGATTTTTTTCAAAAATAGTCCTGTATTCTGTATTTATTGATATCATTTAACTACCAATTAGATGTAAGTTTTTTTAATGTTACTAACAAATATATGGATCAGTTTGGGTCTGAAATAAAAAGATTATTCATTTTTATTTATTTATTATTTAATTTTGAATAACCCCTTTAAATTTCAAACGCACTTTTTTAACACCCTTTATAATAGGTTATTGTGGTATACTCTTAAATGACAACCTTTTACGTAATTTTATTAAAAGTAAGCTTCTGTGTGTTCGGCTTTTTATAGTATTTCGGATTTTTTTAGTTTCGAAATTTTGTTTTCTGAAGCTTGACTCGCATATATTTTTTATTTATTTTGTATTTTCAAATATACCGAATGTCTTCGACGTTTTGACTCATTAAAACCATAGTTAAGCAAGGGGACAAATGCTACTTGGACGCTGAAATTGCAAACGTGTGAAAATCAAATTCCGAGTGAGCTCCTATACGATCGAGCTCGTATGAGTGCGTTCGGTCCGAGCTAACTCGTATAAGAAAATTCGACTTTATAATGTTTGACAAGAACATCAATCCATTTGCATCCAATACTACGTCTTTCAGCCCGCGTCATATTCTTCCTCATCGATTATCATACCAGTTCTACGAGCTATATGGCATGCCTGTAGTGGCAATATCTTTGGCACAGTTTATCACAATACCGCAGAATTAGTAAATGAACAGTTGGTACCAATAAACAACGCAACGCAGGCACAACTGGCATCGAATAAATCCCATATAAACCGTCATCTAAATTGCTGCAAAGCAAATTCTGATTTCGACTGAACAAAAGGTTTGCTATCTAAAGTGAGAGATACCACGTATTTGAAACTCGAAAGTGAGATTTATATATATTTTTATGTAAAAATACTTTTTTAACCTGAATTTCGTGTATGGTATGTACCTATGTCCATTTTGACGTTACCGCTCCATATAGCTCCGAATCTCCGACAGACTCCATATATCTCTGATAAGTAAGTCTTTAAGAAGACTCAATTTGAGAAGTATGATTCTGTATCTTCAGTGCTGACGTAAAATTTCAGTGTCGAGTTTGATTTAATTTTCACTGACTTCTCCTCCAGGCGGGTAGATGACAATCTCAGAAGAGATGTCAAACAATATAAAGGCACTTTAGTCTGAGCAAACAATAGTGTCCGCCTCCTTTTATCGATTCAATCTTTTATCCGTTTGTAATAATTCTGCATGATAAAATAATATTAACCATACCGATACTCATTTTAAATACAATCAGTTGAAGGCAAATGTCAGATTATTACATATTTTCATCTGTTCAAGTAAATTGAAAGTATTATACTGTCGATTTTTGTGTGACGGTTTCAAGATAAACGAATGTTATTTTCCAAAATTTTTTTGCAATTAATACCAAAAATCTTACATGATATTGTTTTACATCCAAGTTTGTAACTATTTATTTATAACTTTGTTCAAGTATTTTTTTTGTATTTCAATTATATGATATTTTTTGGTTTTCCATAGTGATAGTTCCGTGTGTTTTTCAATAATTTAAATTGAATATTGCGACTGGACCCTTCTTTTAAGTGTTTGATTTTCCGTATTGCCGTAGTCCATACTCCACAGGTGACGATGACGAAGCTACGGTAAAGTTCGGAATAGTGGTTTGGAAAACTTTTTTAAAGATAAGTGTAATAGTAGGCAGATAGGAGTTGATAGGATGATATAATCATAAAATCGTACATTCACACAATATTTCTTCCGCGTTCGAGAATCAATAGTAGCATCAGTTTTACAATTCCTCAGTGAACAATAATCCCGCGAAACCTTTGCGTCGGCTTTGAATAAGGGAAAACGGATTGCGGTAACGAACACAAGTAATACGTACGATATACCTACAGATATATATTCATGTTAATGTTAATGTATCACCTACATAATATATAATCCGTTAAGTTGGAGATTCTGAATGTTTAACGCGAAGAGTTATTTTTTATTTAGATTGTTCAATAGAAATGTGTGCCAGGATGTGTCCCTCCATATGATCTGCTCAAAAAAGTTCTCATGTAATAAATAAATAAAATAAAATTTATTTTATTTCGTTTCTGACCCTTGAGTCCATAGAGACACTTTACATAATATGGTTAGTAAATAAATCAAAAAACATAAATCTAATTGTTAGTACAGTTTTTAATACATAATAAAGGTATTAAATTTTAGTTTATAAAGCAGTAATAATAAACATAAGGAAAAATAGGGGTAGTAATCTGGCTTGAGAAAGTGTTGTTGCTTCCGCTCGCTCCTCAGTCACTCGAAAGTAAAAAGGTTGACGGTATCACGTAGATCACCGATTAAAATTGTAATGGAAAATAGGTTTTGAGCTTTTTAAAATGCCGATCTGCTAAAAACACGTTAATCTTAATTTATTTTGTCTGTCGATTCTTGTTTTATTTCTTCTAAAGTTTTATCTGACTTGTCGTAATCCGTATGTGAGTTTGTGGGGTGAAACGGAGTTTTCGTATTCTTACTTTGTAACTAACAGTGGAAGGACCTTATTATGCATTATTACCTCTGCTCCCTCTATACCTGCCGCCAAGCAGCGTGCTGTGTTCGAGCGGGTGGCGCGAGATAGCCAGCGTAATAACTCAATATCGGCAAGGCACTGATAACACTTCGAGAGTTACAGATGCTCATTCATAGGCGGAGGATGCCACTTTCTATCAGGTGGGCCGTCAGCCTTTTGACATCGTACTCAATAAAACAATACCTGTATAATATAAACTTTTGAGCCCGGAAATGTCGGACAGACAGCTAACGAGTGCTATCAAATACTCGTTTAGAATAAAACTTAAAATTTTAACTTTTTAACTCCTTTTGATACAAACTCATGAAAGTGTCATCTCCCAAGGAAGTTCCGGAAGTAAACATCTAAACCATCTCAAATTTCTTAAAGGCTAGCGGTTAAATTTTATGTTTATGTTGGAAAACACCAACTTTGAATTTATTAAATTTTACTTTGGAAACTCAATCTGAACTAATAAAAAGACAAACATTATACCCTTTTTGAACTGTAAACTGATGTAAAATTTTATGAAATATAAATATGAGAGTCTATAGATATTACATAGTTCGATAGATTTTTTATTATGTAGTAGATTACGATGGTTTGATATTACTGGTTCCCATAATACAGGGAATCCTAGTTTGGGGCCCAGATGACCGTATGTGATTTGTCCCGGATATTTATTTATTAAGTAAATATTGTCAGAAGATAAGTAAATTTTTGACCCATTTGTATTTAAAACGTTAGTGTAAGACGTGAGGTAATAAATAACTAACGACTATGGTTTAATCAAACTAGGCTCCACGGAAATATTATATAATGTGGTTCTTCGTATTCTATCTGTACGTTTTCCACAAAGAATCTCAATGCTTAATAGCAATAAAAACTACAGCCGCAGACTCTGTACATTTTGTAGTAGGTTACAAACGTTTTGACTCCACAACACAGTTGCACACAGTTGCAGTTTCAAGGAATATAACATTTTATAAGCCCGCCTGTCTGTGAGTGGAGAATGCATGTAATTTAGAATAGTCTCGAGACATACGTCCATTTCCTGAAGCAGAGACGGTTGAAGTTATCTTACAATAGAGCAGAAAAGTTCTTGACGACGGCGCACCGGAACACGTAACGTCTACGCGTAGGCAGGCCTCCTATTCAGTGGCTCGATTAAGTGGTGTAGGTAACGCGAAACCGCTGGATGCGGGTGGGAGAGAACGATCATCGCGGAAATCCTCTGTGGAGTCCTATGTCCACCATGCATAGCTTTTGGTTGATAAAGATGATTTTGTGGGATCCTCTCACCTCCCACAGGATATTTAAAAAGTGCGTCTGAAATTTTAAGGGGTTTCTCCGAATCAAGTATAGAATACAGGCAAAATATTAAAAAATATCCGATCTAAATTGTTTTTCAGTTTCCCATACTAAATCTGAACAGTGAATCAAGCAAAAATGTAGACCCAAATTTTTTGTCATAATCCTGTAGCGTTGCATTAAGTTATACTACTACTATACGTGTACTAGCCTATTCCCATCAACATTTCGCTGCATGTGGTGAACAAACAGCAATGACGGATTATGTCAGGTTATAGAAAGTCCAGATTAAGAGTCATGTGAATGTTATAAAGCTACCTACCTAGCCTAGCTAGATACCTAGCTAGATACTAATGAAGTGTCTTGATAATCTATGATTGCTTTGAGGGGTCTTTCGTTACAGACGGAAATTCAAAAATTCTATGATTCTAATTTCATCGAACCAGTACCACTTACTCAGTATAATTTTGGTATTTTACGAGTAATTCTACTCCAGGTCTGGTTTCTCCAGTCCTGCTCTGTCTAAACTATACTTATTTCAAATTCGTCTTGCTAGCTAACAAAGTGCACATTGCCCCCACTTGCAGTCGGACTAGAACTGCCAACTCGTTCCGAGAGAGGCCCATAAATCCCAGCGAACTTGAGAGCCACATACATCACATTTGCTGTCAAGCAGAAGCCTCAATTTGAGTGAAACCACAGTTTGCCGTGATCAGTTTTGCTATTAGTTTACGCAAAGGTGGTTGCTACCTTGCATTGCCTACTATAAAATTACGTTCCGGTGTGCGTAGTGCTATTATAGTGTAACAAAATTGGTGTAGGACCGGTTAACTGGGGATTCTACTCATCGTACGGAATTTGCTCAAATTGCAAAAAAAAAAAATGTTGGTCTCTCCATACAAAAATGGAAAAACAGATGATCAATTTGTATGAAATGTCCAAAACTTTTTTTGGAATTTGAGTAAAGTCGTAGAACAAAAGTTGTTCAGTCCAATGAGTAGAATCCCCAGTTAACGGGTCCTACATCAATTTTGTAACATCCTGTATAGAATGAATGGCAAATTTTTAGGGTTCCGTAGCCAAATGGCAAAAAACGGAACCCTTATGGATTCGTCATGTCTGTCTGTCTGTCCGTCCGTATGTCACAGCCATTTTTTCCGAAACTATAAGAACTGTACTATTGAAACTTGGTAAGTAGATGTATTCTGTGAACCGCATTAAGATTTTCACACAAAAATAGAAAAAAAACAATAAATTTTGGGGGTTCCCCATACTTAGAACTGAAACTCAATTTCATCAAACCTATACGTGTGGGGTATCTATAGACAGGTCTTCAAAAATGATATTGAGGTTTCTAATATCATTTTTTTCTAAACTGAATAGTTTGTGCGAGAGACACTTCCAAAGTGGTAAAATGTGTGTCCTCCCCCCTGTAACTTCTAAAATAAGAGAATGATAAAACTAGAAAAAATATATGATGTACATTACCATGCAAACTTCCACCGAAAATTGGATTGAACGAGATCTAGTAAGTAGTTTTTTTTTAATATGTCATAAATCGTAAACCGCAATTTACCTTTCATTCAATCAACTCAAATATAAAAAATATAGATTTCAAGACTTGTGTGATTATGAATTTATACGGAACCCTCGGTGCGCGAGTCCGACTCGCACTTGACCGGTTTTTTTTAATTGGTGATTCTACTCATGAAACAGAACAAATTTTGCTAAACAACTTTATTGAAAAAGTTCTTTTTTACTTTTTTTAAAAGTTGGGTCTCAAGAATTTTTGTTGAGATCCTGCATAGTTGTAGTATAAATATTGTTCAATTTCATGAGTAAAATCTTTTCAGTGAATGTGGGTATGTGCCAGTCGCCTTTATAATACCTGCTCAAAGAATCCATGTTTCCGTACAATACCAAATTAAAAACTCAAAACGGCTATGTATAATTTTGAATTAATTTGAAAATTCTTAGAAAATCCATTATTTTCATTGTTTGAAGCTATCATATAAGATGTTAACAAATTAGGTGTTATTACTTAAACCGGGGCTTCTTCTGGAATTAAACGATATTCTATTCTATTCTACTAGTGAAACTGAACAACTTTTCCCAAGGAATAGGTAGTCAATATGCGAAAAAAAAATTGAACTTTTCTAACAAGTCGGTCACCTGATCGGCCCACTTAGTATGAGAAGTCCAAATTTTTTTTAGCGAATTCACTATGGATTCCTTTGGGAAAGTTGTTCAGTTTCATGAGTACAAGCCCCAGCTTATTTGTGAACACCTTGTATATAGGAAAAGCTAAAATACCTACCGTAAAAGCTTAATATTTTCAGTAACGATTCAAAGACCGAGCTGTAAAAGCATAACCTTTTTTAAAGAGCTGCAAACACGCTTTGGCAGTCTTTTATTTTATTATTTTGCTAACAAAGCCGGTTTTAAAACGCGATTACGCCCGTCGTGCCGGTTAATCAGCTTCCTTTTGCGATTACGTCCCTGTGAGCGAAAAGATCATTTGTGCCCAAATGACCTCATTTCGGACTTGGCATTTCCTATTCATAAATTCATGGCCTACGAAATGTAATGGACAATTTTTCTCCGATAGTCCCACGGTGCCCTTTTAATGGCCCAAATTGAAATGGTAATGACGATCTTTTACGATTCCACTGGGGAACTAATGCTGTCTTCCGGTCTGTGTGTTTGTTTTTGGGCTGGAGGTGACAAGGGATTGTTTGAATGGGTCTAACTATGAGTGAGGGCCTATTTTGGTTGTTGATACAGTAAGATCGCTTTCACACACAATCGATATCCTGGGCGGCGTCGGTCGACACTGATGTTGGGTCGGAGAATTTGGAAACGATCTTACACTTGATAGCACACATACATACTAGACCATAATTAGACTAACGAGACAGTGTTGTGCCAATTGGAAGCGTCATGCCTCTCTCTCATTGTTTGTAGTAACATCAGTGCTAGCTAATGAAATATGAGTAGACAGCTGTGCCTAGTGTTGAATTTACGATGACCCGCCTTCGCTTCGTCTTAAATACGTACCAGTATACGAAGAAGTATCATATATGTAAAACCTCTTTGATCATAACTTTTCAATGTATTTTTTAGGCTAGGCCCGTATAAGTTAAAAGTAAATCAACTTCGTCTGTATAATAATACGGGTATGTTAAGAATACAAACAGTTATAAAACACATGAATATTTTATAAGCAAAAGAGAATAAAAATGAATAAATCTGTACGTGATTGGATTGAATCACGAGTGAATGAGTATGCAAGGGTTGTTCAGGACAAATTGCACCGATTTTCCACTTGACTAGAATATCGAGAGATGTATACAAGTTGTATCAAAAAGTTATATCAATACTATAAGGTAGGTATTCTACTTAGGAAACTGAATAACTTTTGTTTTATAGCTTTGCTGGAAAAAAATGGCATCCCATATAGAGTTTGCCAATTAACTGATAAATAGGAATAGAGATTCTATTTTTGGATTCCCCAGTTTTAAGGTAGTTTCGAAATTAAGTTGTGGTTTTTCTAATAACAAGCTAGTAACATAATTTTATCAGGTTTTTTACTCTGACGTTTGTGGGTCAGTCGAGGACGTGTATCACGTGATGGTGGAGTGCAGCCAGAACAGCCGGCGCCTGGCGACGCTGATCCGAGTCCTCAGGCTGAACACGTTAGATGTAGGTATGTTTAATAACATCTTATTTAATGTAACGTCGGAAGAGTCTTTAAATGTTTATAATTTTATATTGGAGTCCAATTAGTCTCTGCCTTAATTTAACTTTGAAGACACTTTAAGGTCAGGTACCAATAGGACTGACGTATTGTTAATATAAAAGTCCTTCTAATAAAGTTGGTTACAAAAAGTGGTGGTTTTTGTAATAAAAAACTAGTAACATAATTTTATCAGGTATAAGGTTCCAAAAGCTCGTCTTCTTATAATCACAGATGCGTAGTATAGCGTTAAACCTCACATTCACATACTCCAACACAAAACTGAGACTGACTCATTAATTATGCCTTAGCTGACAGAAATTTGAAAACAATTAACACTATTATGAGAAGGGTTCATGACTGCGTCTGATCTCAATCGCATTGTGGTCCGCTGAACTTGTGAGAGATAAATTTACTCGGATCCGTGTAATCTTGGCAAATGTTTACACAGAAACTCAGATTACATAGCTACACTAGACAGAGTACCTTCAGATTTACCACACTTATTGTTATATTGAATCACATTTTGATTGTCTGTGTCTTTCCTCCTATTGAAAAAATAACCCTCTTCAAAAAAGTCACAAAGAATATTAGTACCCAAATGCCCCAGAAAAGGGTCATATTTTTCGGGTATATGTATGTCTTTATGTGCTAAACGTATATCTTAAACAACGAGGTGGATTATTTTGTGTTAAATTAGTTGTTAAAATTCGCCTTCATTCAAATCAGGTTTGGGGATGCTATACAATATTTTTTTTATTTATTATTTTAATCCGTCATAGGTACTGGATGTAAAAAATAGGAGTTTTTATGTGAACTGAAGCTTTTTCTCATTACACTGACCAACTTGGTTCTAAGATTTTGATATAATTGATGAAACAATTGATCAATTTGCGTAAAAAGTCTTTTTAGGGTTTTGTGCCTCAAAAGGAAAAAAAGAACCATTATAGGATCACTTCGTTGTCCGTCCGTCTGTCTGTCCGTCAAGACCCTTTTTTTCTGAAACGCGTAGACGTATCAAGATGAAATTTATATCAAGTAATCAGGCCTGCAATCCCTTGAAGCTGTGAAAAAATTAAAAAACGGCCGTATCTCTTAATTGCGTTGGCATATACTCGTAAGTTTGATTTTTGCAGGCCTGAGAATTTGATATAGAGTTCAAAACATGTGTGATTATGAATTTTACGGAACCCTCGGTGCGCGAGTCCAACCCGCACTTGGCCGGTTTTTTTTACAATTTCAGCAAAACTTTAATGGGTCCTGCACTCATTTTTTTACGTCTGTTAAGATTATTTTTACAATCTTAGAATAGTGCAAAAATGAAAGTCAAACGCAATATTCAATATTTGTATCCAATTTGCTAGAATTTCAGCAATATAACTTATTTAATATGATACTCTGAGAAGTTGTAACGTAAACTCTAATATTAGTTTCAGATATTTCCTCTAATTGATAATATTATGGTAGGGTAAAGCATAACAATAACGCAATAAGGTAAGTGA
The DNA here is from genome assembly GCA_958295455.1 of Coleophora deauratella. NCBI lineage: Eukaryota > Metazoa > Arthropoda > Insecta > Lepidoptera > Coleophoridae > Coleophora > Coleophora deauratella. The sequence goes on along the minus strand of OY282397.1, from coordinate 13,121,527 downwards.
CCCAAATAAGGCCTACCTTATTTTTATCTTGACGTAATTAGTAGGTTTTTAAGAAAAACTCACTCATCTTTCGAAATATTAATCTTTATTGATTAAACTTTAAAATAAATTTAGTTGAAAGGTTAAAAAAACAAAAATCAGACTTCTGTGAATCAAAATATAAAAAAGTCATTTAGGCCTTATTGGGAGACCCATGCCGTAATAAGGCCTTTCATACTAAAAGAAAGAAAAAAACAATCATTAAACTTCAGTTACTGAAACATATCAACGTAATATTATTTAAATTTAGTAAGATTCTTTAGTAATCATATTTGGGCGTTATAATCAGTCATAATAATCGTCTCAACATATTATTCTTTCTTTCTTCATTTTCTTCAAGCAATCTCCTGAACAGTAATTTTTTTTATCATCAGGGGTTAAGCCAACACACAGCTCATGATACCTACCAGATATTACAAGCAAGGCATTGCCACATGTCATCCATTCGATATGATAGGCCTTATTTGGACCTGTCGTATTTGTAAGAAAAAAAAATATTACAGAAAATACATTGAAAAAATGGCGTATAAATGCTTATGTAGGGGTTACTAAAATTTTAACCTAAATAACACACAAAAAAAATCTCGGCATGCGTGCAAAAATATCAAAATACTTACATCATTACCTGTAGAAATTTTATAAAACAGGTGTACTCTCCGCGTCCCGACTGTTTTTGACTACATGTTCCGACATACTCGTGGTAAGCGGCGCTCGCTATTCTTGTATGTGTCAGATACATCCTTACGCACACCACTGTAATCTTTCGCGGTTATTTGAAATGTCTAAGCGGGAAATTTGAAACCTAGGCCTTATTGGGGCATAGGCTTTATTTGGGTCTCTTACCTTAGTTATAAATATTCAAATTACTGACTCGAATCCAAACAATAGTGGATTATGAGACTTGTTATAAGCTGGACTATATTGATATAAATCCGTAAAGGAATATGTTTAAGAGTTAGTTACCTACCTAAAAAACTTCTTTATCTTCTTGGAGTTTTTTTGGTGTTTCGACATTTTTCTCACTTTTAAAATACAAAGTTTTGGACTGGCGATATAAAACTTGGTTTAGGGGTTAAACACCTTTTTTCTAAAAGAGGTTAAAAATATATATTTTATAAAATAAATCAAAACATTTTATACGGAGCTTTCTCATGTTATACAAAGTTGAATATCCAAAATTATTTTAAAGGAAGAATTTAATAGTTTTTGTATAGAAATCGATGATGATTATAACGGAAAAATAAAAACCAACTTCCTTATCAAACAAAAAAAATGTGTTTATTTTTCTCCCAAAACAAAGGCGAACCAATTTTTAATTCCGTTTCTGTATTTTTTTATCAAATTTCGTAACAGCAATGTTAATCGGGCTCCCTAGAAATTGATAATACAATATTTATTCATCTATCATACAAAATTAAAAATAAGAGTACAATTTTTTTCAGCCTTTCATTAATTGAAACAGTAATCCAAATTCAGAAAATAGTACTCTTAAGATATATATATATATATATATATTTTTTTTAAGTATGTACTAATTGAGTACACATTATGTGTATTCGTGTTATACATATATTTAGAAACAGTAAAGCAGACGACTAGGTTGCCATCCCTGCTCCCGCTAGACGTAAGTTCACGTCATCTTATTAAAATAATGAGAGTATTTTATTCTACTTTCAATACTAACTATGCTCTACCATGATCTACGACGCGGACATAATTGACTGGGAGCAAAGTAAACTGATACTTGATTTCAGGCTGTTTCAGGCGAGCAATGAGTTTAATTGGCGAAAGGATTTGCTAGACCTGAAATCGAGGGTGTTATCGCCTTAATTAATCGAAATGGCAATACGGTTTCTACGAAAAGAAACTACGAAAAACATTAATCGTGTAGCAAAGGAATTTTCGTTTACCTATATTTTTAACTTTTCTCTGAGAAAATAATGCCTCAACTATCATTACAATACAATAGGTTTAAAGATACTTTATTCTCATAAAGACAAAGTCACTTACATGAGAACTTAATAATAGTTAATTATACAAATCTGCACAATATGGTATAATTAGCATTCGCCTTCTTAAATATATATATATATATATATATATATATATATATATATATATATATATATATATATATTCATTAATTTTAGTTTGCAAAGTCATTCTTAACATCTTTATTTAGATAATAAAGTATAGTCTTCCAGTATATGCTTGTAAAGTTTACTTTTAAATGTGTTGAATGACTCCGCATTTTTTACATGTGTCGGTAGTTTGTTGTACAGTCGTGCCCCCTCAAAACTAAACATTGTTTTGCCGTAGTTAGTTCGTGCCTTCGGTAAAACCAGATAACTAGCGCGCCTCGTTATGCGTTTTGTTACATGTTTTAATTGGGTTAGTGAGATAGTAGTGTGAACAGTTTTGTTAAGAACTTTGCGGATAAGTAAGCAGGTTTGGTAAGTGTAAAGTTGTTTAAGGTTCATTAATTTTGTTTCCTTGAATACTTTTGAGGTAGATGTCAGGTAAGGATAATTAAATAGCATTTTAATCACTTTATTTTGAGCTCTTTGTAGTTCCGAGAGTTTGGTTTTAGAGGCAGCTCCCCAGATTTCTAACAAATAAAGTAGGTGTGATTTGACCAAAGAGTTGTAGATAATCAACTTTATATGACGTGGAATACAGCGCACAGTGTTACGAAGGGAACCCATTAGAGATGATAGTTTATTTTTAATATATTCTATTTGACTCTTCCATGACAGATGCGCATCCATTCTCAGGCCTAGATATTTTTCGCAGGTTTTTTCTTGGATAGGTATATTATTGATAGTAAGAGTTTTAAAAGGGGGTATATGCTTGTTCTTGGCTTTAAAGATTATGTAGGACGTTTTGGAGATATTAATGGTCAACAGGTTGACTTGTAGCCATTCAAAGAGTTTATTCAGATCTTTTTGTACAAGTGGAACAATATCGTTTATCGATGATCCAAAGTAGAATAGGCACGAGTCATCAGCAATCTGGGTAGGAACCTACTTGCTCTAATATAGGTGCGGTTAAACGACGCGTGATAGGGCCATCGCTTAGGTACATCGCCATCCATGCAGGCTCAAAGCAAGCTATCGATGGAGGTTGGATGCAGCTCGCACGATCCATAAATTACTCGTAATATGCTTACGAGTACAAGCGATGGATTCCTACCAAGAGTCGGTCTTTGGCGAGCCGCTCCGAATAAATCTGCGCGCGGCGATGCCCACACTTCTCACAGACATATGTCGTTTAATTTCGTACCTATCACTTAACTTTGTCATACAGCCAAAGATTATAGTTAACACTCACTACTGTGAGGCTTTCTGCACGAGCGGCGCGGGTCACCCGTTTAACCGCGCCTTAAGGACCTTATATCGTTGGACCGACGAGCTTTTAGCTATGACAACATTGGACCCTCAAATGTTTTCTTTAGTAATACTACTCCAGATGTAGGTACACATAGACATAATAAGTCTAGTCATAGCTTTTGAGGTGTTACGTCTGGTAATATTTCAAGAATAATGTTGATTGCGAAAAAAGGTCGTATCTATACATGATATACTTATTGTTTATACAATAAATTAGGTGAGGAACATGCAGGTCGCCGTTCGCTATAGAAAAGTTCGAAAGGTATCAAAACTACTCTATTTTAGCGACTGTCAAATTATAAATAGGTAAATAAAGTTCAGTTATTTTTTATAAGTAGCTTTTCAAATTCAATAAAATCATATCTTTCAAAAAATATTTATAATATTTTCATAAGAAACTGGCTAACTTGTTGATTTTAATTTGGAAACCGATCTTATCTTTTTATCTTTTGCTATTTATTTCTCTTCATTAAAATTACGAGTACTAATGAAGCGATCGGTTACCTTACTCCTGTCAGTCATCAAGTCAATACTTCATTATCTCACGCTGTTATTTTATGGCCATAACAAAATCAGATAGAACTATTTAAAATTTCTTTGTGAAAAGACAACTCTTTAGAATTTAAGAATTCTATTCATCATACTGCATAACAGTTATTTGTTCTACATTGGTTTTACAAATCTTAAATAATAATTTTATCTGATTTTTAGGGTTCCATAGCCAAATGGCAAAAAACGGAACCCTTATGGATTCGTCATGTCTGTCTGTCTGTCTGTTTGTCCGTCCGTATGTCACAGCCACTTTTTTCCGAAACTATAAGAACTATACTGTTGAAACTTGGTAAGTAGATGTATTCTGTGAACCGCACTAAGAATTTTACACAAAAATAGAAAAAAACAATAAATTATGAGGATTCCCTATACTTGAACTCAAAATTTTTTTTTTTCATCAAACCCATACGTGTGGGGTACCTATGGATAGGTCTTCAAAAATGATATTGGGGTTTCTAATATCATTTTTTTCTAAACTGAATAGTTTGCGCGAGAGCCTGTAACTTCTAAAATAAGAGAATGATCAAACTAAAAAAAATATATGATGTACATTACTATACAAACTTCCACCGAAAATTAGTTTGAACGAGATCTAGTAAGTAGTTCTTTGTAATACGTCATAAATCGTAAACCGCAATTTACCTACAACGAACTATAAGAACTTTTATATTATGTTACTTGCTGCTACGGAACCCTTCATGGGCGAGTCCGACTCGCACTTGGCCGCTTTTTTGCGAGTTAACTGGTCCTACATTTATACAGAGTGTAAGGAACAGGTTTCCGGAAACTTGGGCTTGCTCAGTAGACGAAACTGAACAACTTTCCACGATTTTTTTTTCAGGAAACGAATAAAAATAATCGGCTTCTTCTTCATACAAAATTATAAACTTGATTGGACAGTTTGTATGGAGAAGCCAATTTTTTTTTCGTTTCCTGAAAAAAGTTCTTGTGGAAAGTTGTTCAGTTTCGTCTACTGAGCAAGCCCTTAAAGTTTTCGGAAACCTGTCCCTTACACCCTGTATAATTTTTTACATCATGTATATTAACGTGTTTTTACTTAATTACTCAGTAATATTAAGAGTTATTAATTATAACGCAGTAGCATTAAAATTAATTAATTTTCGTTAAAGAGAAACCAATTTTGAGATTAGGTAATTAAATTTTCTTCTATTTTGCAAAACATTATACCGAGGAACTGATTCGAAATACCTTTTTCATGAAATAACTTTTATGCCATAGGCAATTATGACACAAAATTTTATGCGATACAAAGGGCACCCGTTATAATAATTATACTGGTCAGAAAAAATTGCACTAATGCTCGCGTGGAATATATACCCCAGACACAGCCTCCTGATACAACCAAAGTACACAGAGGGTCGCAGGCGACTGAATCATGGAGGGGGGAGGGGGTAGTTAGGCAGCTACTAGGATCGCGGTGTAGGTATCTTTAAAAATGAAGGTATTGCGAGCTTGCTGTGGGGTAAAATATACCCCATGCGAGTAATTAAGGGTTAAGCCACTATCTCTTCCCCTGTATAAAAAAGTATTGGTATTTGTGTGTGCTTGTTTTTATTCCAAATAAATTATTTGTATTCTATTATCTTTATCTTGATCTCTATCTGGATCTTTATCACTTAGTGACATCATCAATATTATTTTATTATGTTTAGCTACGTTTCTTGTTTTCTTTCATTTATTTATTGTATTGAATAATTTGCATGCTGTAACTGATTATGGCTGAGCAAGAGAGCCTTTGATACCACTGACCACCCTTATTATGTACCTTGTTTAATGGCAAATAAATTCTATTCTATTCTATTCTATTCTAAAAGTAACGATTTCTTTCGCATATGAAGTCTTAATCTGAATCATAGTAAGAGAGAACACAAATATCGTTAATATCGTATATTATTCATATTAATCCATAGTGTTGAATCACTCAGTTGTACAGCTCGGGGTCAAACTACTAACGTTTGTCATATTATGGTTAACTCTGTCGTATCTTGAAAGTAATTAAATACTGGCGTTGTAATGATGACTCTTGTTTCGTAGGGTCCCTACGAGGCTGAGGGCAAGGGGCACAGATTAAATGATATTGTAGAAGGGACACGTGAAATTACGTTAGTCACTAAAAAAAGAAAATACAATCGTTTTAAAGTTTTCACGGTAACTCTCAATTTATTTATATTCCCACCTAATAAAAAGTTCCTACTAATAATGCAAAATAACTCATTGACATAAATAATATAATAATAAATGCGGGTCAGAAATGAGGAGATACGTAGGAGAACCAAAGTCACCAACATAGCTCACAGAATCGGTAAACTGAAGTGGCAGTGGGCGGGGCGCATAGCTCGTAGAACAGTTGGCCGTTGGGGCATTAAAGTTCTCGAGTTGCGGGAAGCCGCTGGATGCAGGTAGCGCAGGACCGATCGATGTGGAAATCCTTGGGGGAGGCCTTTGTCCAGCAGTGGACGTCCTTCGGCAGATGATGATGATGATGAAATGCGGGTCAACACGTAATTGATTATGTTATTGGTTATAGAGGTACAAAAAATACTTTTATCGCTTATAATAAGTTACACTTATCCATTTCAATTCATTGGACAGCTTATTTTTTATTTTTTGACTGACTCGGTGGCTAAGTGGTTAGCGATCCTGACCTCTGATCCGAGAGTCGTGGGTTCGATCCCCACACAGGGCAAACTTTTCTGTGATGAGCAGAATTGTTTGCTCTGAGTCTGGGTGTATTATATCTATTTATGTATGTGTTTAAAAGTATATGTGTATGTATATCAGTCTCTGGTTCCCAAGATACAGGAATTCCTAGTTTGGGTCCAGATGACCGTGTGTGATTTGTCCCAGATATTATTATTATTATTATTATTTCAATTGATATCTCGCTGTATATGGCTTTTTGATACAACAAAGTGATTGTTAAACTGCTTTTCGATCAAGTTTTGATGAACAGTGTGTTCTGAATGAAAAGTAATAAACGAGATTGCTTAAAATTATTGGAGCCAACCAAATCTTGTACTACAGGTATCCATCAAAATGTTATGCTAACTCAGTAAAAAACACCCTATAAACGTTACCCCTTAACGTTAACTTTCCTATTAATTACTAAAATAATTTAGTTTCACTCTAAATCTTACTCTGTGCACAGAACTTTCCTACATAGCCCTCCGTATAAGTGAAAGGACCTCCCCTGATACAAGCTTGTTTGTATAAGCACAGTCATTGGGACTTTTACGATCCACATACATGGGGCTGCCAAATGGGCTCATGAAAAAGAGATCCCGAGGCCCCGTCTGACAGACGACGAATATGTAAATATTTTTTATTCGTCGAAGAACCTGAGGCCATTAGCATTGAGGGAGAACGATGTTTGGAATCGGAACGACCCTCCCTGATAGACATAGATTCTGAAATTGGTTGGCAGCTAAATTAGATGGTAACCGACTTTACTGAGGATAGCTACTTATACAGGGTGTAACAAAATTGGTGTAGGACCCGTTAACTGGGAATTCTACTCATAATACTGAACAACTTTTGTTCTACGACTTTGCTCAAATCACAAAAACGTTGGACTTTACATAAAAAATTATCATCTGTTTTCCTATTTTTGTATGGAGAGTCTAATAATTTTTTTTTGCTATTTGACCAAAGTCGTAGAACAAAAATTGTTCAGTACGATGAGTAGAATCCCCAGTTAACGGGTCCTGCACCAATTAAGTTACACCCTGTATAGGTATCTACCTATTTGACCAGGAAACATACCTATTTCCGCGTTAGTATATTTGTAGATAATACAAAGATCAAACAATATCTGCAAATACCTTATAAGCTACTAATCTTATTGTTGTACCCTGTAGGTACAACAATAAGATTAGTAGCTTGTAAGAAAATAACGTTTGTTTGTAGCGTTGCTAAGTAGGTATATAATATCGTATTTTCTTGAGGAAACAGCTACGCAAAAATAAAAAATCCCGCGTTTCTTCCTCTGAAGCTCTCAAAGGTGTGACAACTTTTAGTAGATTTTTACTTTATGGTACATTTAGGGCAAGAAGAAAAGTCCAGTGTTAGTCCAGTTTAGTAGGCCAAAACTCATACTAAGCTAGTAAAATGGTGGCTTTTTGTACCTCTTTTAAAGTTTCCTCTGACTTTACATCCTCTCTAGGTATGTCGAGAGAAGGGTTCGTCAATAAATATTTATCTAACTGACAGAATCCGTAATAATCGATAGGGTACTAAACAAACAAGGCTTCACAATATTATGGAAGCCCTGTTTGCTCAAACTTTAGCCTCATTATCAATATAAATATTTTAAGAAAAGCATTGTTGTGAAAGTCCTAAGTATTGATGTCATGTCAACATTTAAATTAACGACAAAAACTTTCGATCCGCTCGAACTTTGCCAATATGGCTTCCTACAATATTGAGGGGAACAATTTTAATAATCTGTGAATAACGCCGAGACTACCGCGTTGGCAGTTTTTTCTTTGCGTCCGAAGACCTTATAGTCTTAACATACAATATAATTATATATTATTAATTATATTATATTAGCTCGGCTGCCTACGCCGTCAAGAAAATAAGGCAATTGACGGATGTAACAACTGCCAGATTAGTATATTTCAGTTACTTTCACAGTATAATGTCTTATGGCATTTTACTGTGGGGACACGCAGCAGACATTGAAACCATTTTCATTCTACAAAAAAGAGCAGTCCGAGCTATATACCAACTACGATCCCGAGAATCACTTCGAGATAGATTTAAGGAAATAAATATTCTTGTTAGAATACAAGTTGTTGCAATACTGTTGTTGCCGGTCAGTTTATTTACGAAAATATCATGTACGTTCGTAAAAATCTAAACTTGTTCTTCAAAGATAGTGACAGACATAACCGTAATTTGAGAAGTAAAAATAATCTTGTCATAGCTTTCTCGAGGCTTAGTAAGGTGAAAGAATCATTTGTGGGGCAGTGTGTACGCTTTTATAACAAAATTCCGAATGACGTGTGTGAACTACCAGAATGTAAATTTAAGAAACATAAAACGCTGTATTTGTTCAAGAGGATACTATAAGACTGTAGATTATTTTAATGATAATGACATTTGGAATATTCCTCCAGCAAAATGATATGACGTTTATAAGAGTGCTTAATGTACCTACGTAAAGAAATAAATGATTTTTATTTTTTTTATATATTTTTTTAAAGAATTGAGGCTTTCATGAAGCAATTCGATCTCCATCCAGAAACTTTAAACAAAGTTGAAATCGAATTTCGGCCAGTGTAAGTGTAACCAATGAGATTTCTATACTAACGTACACTTATACAGGTGTAAAAATACCACTCCCGAAAACTTAAACCGAGTATTCTACTCATGAACCTGAACGATTTTCTTATCGCAAAAAAATCGCATGTATTTCATTTGTATGAAGAATCCAAATTTTCTTTTTTGAATTTTCAGTAAAGTTTGAAAAAAAAATCTGTTTCATTTTGAACACCGGTGTAAGACAGTTAAATTTAAATGACAGGGTGATACTTAAAAGTAGTAACACCAAGCAACTGCCGTCTATAATTAGGACCACACCCAGGACACTTCGAGTTATTTACCTACTACGACGTCCCTTTCTAAAACGAAGGAGCAAGTGAGATAACTTGAGTGCCGACTTTATGGGCTGTCATCGGATCCTACCCACAAAAGAGGTGGCGGTGGAAACCAAAAAAGCCTAGTTCCTGTAACTTCCAACTATGCAGGGTGGCGGGAGGAGTGACGTCCAAAATTAAAATTTATCGTAGGTGCACATGGGGGTGATTCTGATACCTCTTCATATGAGGCACCAAAATTTTATCTTTGGACGTCACTGTCTCGGCCATCCTGTATATTTCTACACTTAAATCAAATTGTTTTAAATTGAATGGCTTGTCCTTCGTAATACTAATCTAGTCAAACGGTCTGTGTCGGCTTTGCAAAAGTCGATTCTCCGCAAGAACGTGGCGGCAAAGTTTTGGGATGACTCTCGAAATTTGCCGGTTAGTCGATTTCTTTCCTAATTCCATAATGGCTCCTTGTTTAACGATCGGCTCTGATAATGAATATTGAAAATTTTATTTTCTACGGATCATGAATTTGCTTTTGCGAAATTTCCTTTATCAGATGAACAGGAAATTTTCATGAATATTTATGTTTATTACTGGCTTATTACTTAATGAAAATTTGAAATAAAATCATTTTGGTCAGTTTTAAAATAGAGGAAATAAGTAATCTAATATTAATAGTGATGTTAATGGCTAGTCTTTGAATTGAGACGTGGGCCCTACTTTTCATTCGGTCCATTCACTTGTTAACAACAAAAGAAGAGAGAGAAATCGCTAATAAAATTTATCAACCTGTTATAACATCAGACTTCAGTGAAACCTGGTTATACCGGATCTGACGTTGACGTTTAGATTAATTTTACTTTCGTATTGTTAAACGGAACTACAATTATTTTCTCACTTCATAATCGACAGCTGTAACATTTTATAAATTTACATCATCAAAATTAACCAATATGTCTACATTAAAGAACAAATAGATATGAAAATTTAACTGATATGTAATATGTTTTGTGAAATAAAGTATTTAAATTGAATTGAGAATTCTATTTTTCAGTATGGAAACTGGCATTGTGTAAAACTGTGACATTTTTTTTTCGAATTGGTAGCATTCACAGTTCACCCTGCAAGATTCTAGAAAAAAAAAATTGTGACTCTTTAGGTGGGGTTTCTAGGCACAGAATAACTTTTGTTTAACAAATTTCTAAATTTTTTTTTCTAATACTAAATATACTTATCTCTTTATATATGTATATCAGTTAATTAGTTGAAAGAAGTTTGTTCAATTTTGTATCGAGATTAAGTTTCAAACCTATTCAGTTATTCAATAACTACTTACATAGTCTCAGAGATTCAGTGATCGCCGTCATAATGGCTAAAAATAAGAACAAAGTTATAGTCGTTCATTTCTGTTGAAATGCAAAAACAACTCGGTCAAACGGTTTTCCTCTAAGCTATACGGTGCGGATCGGCAAATCGAATTATACCGACATGGCTCTATGAGCTTGATCTCGCTAGATCAAAGGGTTGTTGAGGCTATGCGAGGAACAGAAAAAGGTTTTGGCTCCAATAGAAACGTTTATGTTATGGGAACGACAGACTATTAGTTCACCTGTGATCAGTTTCACATATTTTTGACCAAGTGTTTTTGTATGTTGTGGTATGTAGGTACATTAACATTTTGCTAATAATATCGGTTGGTATTTAAAGTATAAGGTGAATAAAAAGCTTTACTGCTTTCCCCAAAGAACCTGTGGTAGGGATGGACATTTGAAATAAACATCGATGTTTTTTCCGATGTAATACATCGCTCGGTTACATCGATGTTAATACGATGTATTGAGAATACATCGATGTTTCCAATACATCGATTGTTTTTCCGCAACGGACATGTTTAGGCCTTAAGGTGGTTTAAAAACTCGAATACTAGTGTTTGTTAGGTCACTGGCCTGACAGCCCACACGAGAAGATAACATGTTAAGATATTCCAAAACCGAAACTAAAAGAAAACTAGGTATGAGAAAAAATATTTATTAAAAACTCACTTTCACATAACTTTATTTTGTTTACAAATCCCAATTTTTGTTTCCAATACTACCTATGTAAAAACAAAAGGTTTTTTGAATCATTAATTAATTTTAATTAACCTTTCCCTTTAAGAAGCGGTCGTGGTTCAGTGCGGCTTGCGGGGTCGCGCCGATGTGTCCGGACTTGGCCCCCGTAAGTGAAGTATGGCCTAACCTTCCCGATGTGTGAGAAGAGACCCGTACCCCTGCAGTGGGGACGACATGGGTTGTTTACAATATTTCCCTTTAATCGGTTTCTTTGCTCAGTCAGAACTAGCCCTGCCTGGAAAAAGAGTCTTTCTGATGGAACAGATGTTAACAGATTATTACGTTCCGGTCAGTGTCATAGTTGGCGTATTCGATGCATCGAATAAAAAACATCGATATATATTCGATGTTCAAGTATTAACAATACATCGATTCAATACGAGGCATCGTTACAGTACATCGAGTGTTTACAATACATCGATGTATATCGTCCATCCCTAACTGTGGTTTATAAAACGGGAATTTAAATAAATAAATCAGCAACTTTATACAGGGTGATAAAAAAGTGCGTTTGAAATTTTAAAGGGTGACTCACAATCTAGTATAGAATACAGGCAAAATATTGAAAAAATCCGATCTACTATTTTTATTTTCAGTTTTCCGTTCAGATATAGTATGGGAAACTGATTTTTTTATTGAAGATCGAAATTTTCCAATATTTTGAGTAACCCCTTAAAATTTCAAACGCATATACGGAAAGTCCGAAATAATCTTCGTAACCTTGGGAAACATTGTTTAGAATCATATTCCTATGTGCGCTTTCTCGTCATTCTGTTCCATTCTTTAAACACTTAATTTTAACTCATATAACTTACCGGAAAATAGAAGCAATGTTTAAAAAAACCAGTGACGTCTATAGCCGTCCTATGGGTGGAGCAACCATTAGGCAAAAGACTGTAATGACCGTTTTACCGTGAGCTATGTCCCGCGGCTGTTTCTCCCACTCCCTTAGAGTAAGTACATACTCCTCATTGTTGTATCTGGTTACCTAGGGGAGTTTTCTACCAATTGTAAAAAAAATTAACCTGAAAATTAAGTTATTACATACATTTATCCTTTTATAAGTCTATAAGAAGTTGTTTGCTATATATACGGACGACATTGCGAGCATTGAACTATTAATTAATATCCCTAGTTTCTTAAAGAAGTTTATTATACGTGGATTTTTTTTTCTCATTTACTCATAGAACTCATATCGGTCATAATAAAAAACCTTCCACGAACCTTAACTTCTATGAGATGATATTATTACCTAACATTTCCAGAATAATATACCTGATTAAGAGATTCATGCATTTTTATGTAAGGTAAAAAATAATGTAATTAGGTACGATAATTCGTGAGATTGCGTAATGAAGCATCAATCTCGCGATTTTTCACGTCGTGCTCCCGCTAACCCCATCGTCTGTTTCCGTGAAACGGTCTGCATTCGGTAATATCACGTAAACCTTCGATTACGTGAATTTCCTATGTACGTCTTGTCTCTGGTTTCCATAGAATTTTTTTTCTTAAATTTCACCAAAATACGTGACGTATGCAAACCAACAGTATGTATAAAAGAACACTTAACAGGGTAAGGTAAAACAATATTAGAGAGCTAAAACCACCGTCGACCAAAGGACACTTAAGCCATTCCATGGTGTAGATAAGCTTTCTTTAAAAGGCAGTGCAAGTGCGACTAGGCTTTCACATTCACACCTCTTTGTTTAAGGAAGGGTGGCTAATTGTATACTCTTACGTAGGTTCGCATTTTGTACAGAAACTCTCGTAGATATTTTTACGATATACATATAGATAGATTTATTTATTTATAAGTTTAATGCACATACACATAATATTATATACACACATAAATACAGATTTTAATTAAATAAGTATTTATGATCCTTTCTTTTAACTCTTGCTATTTAACTAACTATAATCGATAATTAATTAATCTAGTCTTTGTTAGACCAATGATTGACATATTGTTTGAATCCAAAAGTTATATCTGGACTATCTATGTATCTAGATTTTATATTTATAGTACTTTGTACCTATGTGTATATAATAATAATAATAATATCCGGGACAAATCACACACGGTCATCTGGCCCCAAACTAGGATTTCCTGTATCTTGGGAAATAGAGACTGATATACATACACATATACTTTTAAATACATACATATATAGATATAATACACCCAGACTCAGAGCAAACAAATCTGCTCATCACAGAAAAGTTTGCCCTGTGTGGGGATCGAACCCACGACTCTCGGATAAGAGGTCAGGATCGCTAACCACTTAACCACCGAGTCAGTCTATGTGTTTGGATCTAGAGTTTATGTAAGTACATCTGTCTGTTTGTTACTCCTTCACGCCGCAGAACCTACTGACCCAGGCTAATTTGAATCCAGAAAAACGCAGAGGGATCTGGAGGGATTTGGAAAAATCTCGTATCGTGTGGTAAGCGTTTAGAAAGACAGGGTTCTAGACAATAGACTGATAACTTTCATATTTTTATTCATGCCTAGTGTAGGCATGAATTACATGAGTTACATATGCCTACAAAAATTGCCGTAAAAACATTTTCCACGAAGACAATTAGGGTAAAAGCCACCATATACTACTACAAACGATTTATTTATTGTCCCATTAGTCCAAAGTAATTTCATATGAAATAACAAACAAAAGGTTCCAATAAAAAGTGATTTTGTCAGCAAATCTTGAATAGGTATTTTATATATCGATTACCTAGATTGATCCAGTAATAGCCTTAACATATAATTAAATGTGATGGGTTAGAGGTGACCATAATGTGGAATTGCATGTATAACTTCACAAACTTTTTCTTTTACTTATGAAAATGAATATTTTCCCCCAAAAAATAATACCTATATGGTTAAATCACAAAAAAAAATTACGTCTTCTATTAATTTGATCAGCTGATCTTTATATGGAAGAACCGTAATTTTTATAGGATAATATTGTTATAAGAAATGTGATTGCCCTGTGAAAAGGTCTCGATCGTAAATAAATTTTCCACACTGTAATAAACAACGAACTAGGCTGTTCATATTCTTAAGGGCAAATTTTTCAAATGGAGCCCCCATTTGAAAAATTTGCTCTTTTCAATAGCTATAAAACGTATTTAAAAACGTAACGCTAGGGCAACAAAAATATACATGATTTATGAATTATTCTACTGTATTTATGTGGAAATATATTGTTCTGAGATACGTTGGCTAACAAGAAAAAAAATTGTGAACGTCTAGTGCGGCATTAAAAATCCTATAGGATTCCTAGTTTCATGACGTATTGAAATGTAATCTTTAATCAAATGATCGAGTATTGTATACACTTTAATTGACTCGATGACTTTTCCATTTAATTTTATAGTTTCTGAAAATCATACACTTTTACGTAGTATTGGATAGTTTCAGATCACGGGAGCCTTAGAGCATGCCTCCGATAGGTATTGAAAATAGCAAATTCTTGGATCCCCTTAAGTATTTAGGCAAGAGGATACAAAATACCTAACTGTTTTATTTTTTATCTTTTATAAAATTATACTTTATCTTTTTAATACTAAACCGTCTTTATTTATTAAATGGATCTAGATAGTCCGTAAATTACAAATGTTAAATACAAATTCTACCCCTTTTCCATCTCGTTATTACTTATAATGTTTTAATCCTTTCTAAATTAATCCGTCTCCATAATAAATAAACCAACATTATTATTTACTCTACTCGAATTTTATTTATACAGAAGACAAATGTATTTTTCTTATCAGTCCTATTTTTCTCTGCCTCGTGGTCACCCCGGCCCGGTCATCGCTTGGCCAACGAGCCGGGCGACCCAATGGGGCAGTACTGCCGAAATTAATGACACAATTCATCCAGTTACGACTTATTTTATTTTTATTTTACTACGCAGTACTAGCTTCTAAACTCTTAGGCGTAAATCGTGACACAAAAATATCGTAATAATAAATTTAATATCTGGCTGAAATTAATAAAAGATCGACGTAGTTACGCGAACGAATTTTTAATTGTTTAGATAACTACGCACAGCGCTGGCACAGTAAGTCAGCCATTTACAAAACTAACTTTATTCTATCTTTAACTGCGTATTGAGTTGAAATAATCTAAAATAAGAGATAAGCAGAGACCGTTTGTTTGTTTGTTTGTAAACACTTCATTGTACCTACAAAAAGTAATAAAAATAACAGAAAGGTATTACAAAATCTTCTATACAAAAGCGGACTTATTCCTTAGAGGGATCTCTTCGAGCCAACATTTGATAAAAATATATAAAACAAGGGATAGTAACACAAACAATCCTAAAATAAGCTCATCATAAAAAACAAGAAAGAGACACAAGTTGTTCAATTAACACATAAGATAGTTAAGTAATAGTAAAGTGTAGTGTGATAACTTCTCACCCTTCTATATCCAGTGGAGATCGCAGTATTTCAAGTGAAATATTTACGAGGGTTTGGCGTCAGGCTTAATAATTGGATAAATTTTAAAACAATTGGATAAAAATGAATTAAGAAATTCATAAATATAATCCACGAAAGGTAAAAGTTTACAGTTGGAATCGCCACTGACTACGATATGGTCGTATCAAATGCTGTCTTTAAAAACATTATTGTCTTTTCATAAGAGTAATTGAAAAACAACAAAACTGAATAAGATAAGCTATGAAGCTCAGAAATTAACTCGTGCAAAATATATTTGTTCTCACAGCAACCGTCAGATACTCAAAGTGATGAACAAACACGAATTTGAAACAAACAACGCAAATTTTAGGAAAGACGTGCCCACTTTACATTTAAATAAATATCTCTTTAACACAGGCCTTTTTCTTCTGAATGCCTTGGGGTGAGGACATACTGAACAATTCAGCTTATTTTCAAAGTAGGTATATTGTTAACAATCCACAGTGTCTCCACATAGGGGCACAGGTTTCTTCCCATATCTTGGGATGGTAAGGCTTTATTCTACACATGGGGGTCAAGTCCGGAATAGTGGAGGTTTTCAGGCAAGTAGCTAACCTAGTGTAAGTTTCTCGATTATTAAAATCTCAGCTAAAAGGACACCTCGGGATGACTCCAGAAGAAACTCCGTATAACTTTTCAATATTTTATTTAAATAACCATGCAAACTCAGCCTTCGCTTACGATCATCCTGAATAGAATGACGCAATCGGCCCGAACCTCGCGCCAAGCGCACGATTATTTGGCGGGCAACACCCAGCTCTCTGACTGGTTAAAAAATAGTCGCATCTGATTGGTCGACTAACGTTCGGCCAATCAAATGCGAGACAGTATTGCCAATATTAAATCATAAAACCTGCTAAATTAAATAGATTTTAAGAAGAAAAATAGCAAACCCTAACACGATACTCTCGCATCTCCGACATGTGTTAACGACTACCACTAGTTATATCAACCGGAACTAACGGCTTAACGTGCCTTTACGAAGCACGAATACGGTCGAGTTAATTGTCACTAACAGTCAAACCCATCAAGATTATGACGGTATCCTGTACTCATAAAACCACGCAAGCCGAACTGAGCCACGAAAGTTTTAAATAAATCTCTGTAGGTATAGGTTTGCCATGGTATTTCTTATAATATAGTAATAAAACATGATTTTTCGGTGTAATTTAAAAGAAAAGTTGTGTTTCTTAATAAAAAATTGAGACAGGTTCATGTTATTATGTCTTAAGCAATACTTTTATACCTTCCTTTTCAAATATTTTTTAATAGATGATTAATTTGACTTAGTTAATTTAATGTCCTCTTCAGTGTTTTTTTAAATAAACACACAGCATTTTAGGAACTGTTTACTTTCTACTTATAGGCTCTAAGTACATTACTTATTCCGTATTCGTTTCTCTCAGTGAGTCCCAAACGCAACTGGCATTTTTATTCACCGAATCGAAAAGAAATACATTCGTTCTTTCGCCGAGCTCTTTGTACTGAGCCTATTCAATTGGCTGACAATGAATTGTTATATTACGATAATCCAAATAACGACCGGGGACTTTGTATAGGCGTTTTGCAAATGGGAAATAAATTTCTAGTTATTATTCCCATAACCACTACGAATTGGCAAGTTTCATAGCAAGTACACCTATTTATACGAGGTAATGATAGATAATAAAGCTGGCACATGATGTATCGTATTGCATGGGACTTACAATTTTTTTTCTTGTACTTGGGTTGGGTTGGGTACAAGTAAATGAATGATGACAAACCACTTTTTGTATCAACACAGAATAAAAAAAATAACGTAGAAGTAGTGACTAAGGTATGTATTTTCGTCTTCTCGTTAAGCTACGATCAATTATAGTTAAGGATTCGTTAAAGTACTTCTCAACAGGGATTTTCAGAGAAAACTATTTCAAAGGTTGCTTGAAGAGATTGAGATTCATTCAATTCAATTTTGTTTTTGCATTCAGAGAAATTAACCCACCTGTAGAGGTGATTTTGTTATTAGGGTCTGTTGTTTAGTTTTCGTTTGTAGAAAGTTTCTGAAAAAATGTTTGTTTCTATACCTAATAACATATCTGAGGTAAGTGATGAATAATAATAATAATAAATAAATAAATAAATACTTTATTCAGAAACTCATGTACACAGGTGATACAGGATATTGGAAACTTCTTTTAAGTACTTAAGAAGTACTTGTGACAGAAGCTTCCGCTCTTCCATAACGTACTTACTTAACATTGTAAACATAACCGTTATTGTAGGGAGTTTAAAAAGTCTAAAATTACATTGTCTCAAAAGTTGTGTATATATATATACAGGTTGTCCCAAAAACCAACGATAATCCTTGGAGTAGTGATGGACCAGGTCCTGACTAGCCAGAAAATGTATATTTCCCTTTAGTAAAAATTTCATAGTTTTCGAGATATTGGCACTTTTATAAAATACTTGAAAATGTCTACCTTAGGACAAAGTTACCAATGCCACGTCTACAAATTTAGGTATAATTTGATTCTGTTTTTTCTAAGTATTACAGAGGAATAAGGCTATCGACAAAAATTTTTTTTAGTCGTTACGGTCCACTCATTAAATCAAAGTAAAAAAACGATTTTACGTTTTTCAAATTGTAATCCCTTAACTTTGAACCTTTATGCTACAAAAAATAAATACTAGCCTATATTGGCATGTTTTCTAAAAACTATGCGCATTAAGTGCAGTTTTCAAAATAATAAAAGTTTTATCGAAATTAGCTTAATAAAAAAATATATTACATTTTAAATGCAAAATGAGCTCATTTCGAACTGTACCAATAATTAGGAGTTTTATTGAAAATATTTTCAAAATATTGAAATTTGATATTTTTTAGTATTTAATTTAAATCAAATGGCTAAATTGCTTGGGGGAGACGTTTCCGGGACGGGGAGTTAAAATGTCATAGTTTTCGAGATATTGGCACTTTTATGAAATGCTTGAAAATGTCTATCTACCTTAGAACAAAATTACCAATGCCACGTCAATGAATTTACGTGGTAAAATTTTATTCTTTTTTTTCTGAGTGCTACAGAGGAATAAGGCTATCGAGAACAATAAAATTATTTTTTTGAATCGCTACAGTTCGCTCATAAAATCATTAAAAAAAAATACGCTTTTAAAATTTGTATCCCTTAACTTTGAACTTTTATGCTACATAATAATAATACAAGGCTCTAGTGGCATGTTTTCAAAAAAATATGCGAATCAAGTGCAATTTTTAAAATTATAAAAGTTTTTCCAAAATTCGCTTTACAAAAAATATATACAATTTTAAGTCCAAAATGAGCTCATTTGGAACTGTACCAATAATTCGAAGTTTTAATGAAAATACTTTCAAAAGATTGAAACATGTTGTTTTTTAGTATTTAATTTAAATCAAATAACTCAATTGCTTGCCACCTTGCACAACCACACTTCATGCCTGGTGTTCCGGATCCGGAATTCCGGATTTCTGGAACAAGAGACGGGACCGTTACCCGCACCGCCACCACCGCTGCATCCCTCAAAGCCCCCGCCCGGTCAATGGCCGTGCAGCGGTCGACCGCTGTGAGTGCATGGTTCACGCTTACCTGCCTAGCGTTCTCCTCTCGCGTTCCAGCGTCCTCTAGCGTTCCAGAGGAAGAAATTTCCCCCACCCCACCCGTCTCCGTCTTGCCGAAGCCGAGTGACACCGCTGCCACCGCCATGTTCCAGAAAGTGCTCCTGCAAGCCCTAGGACTATGTAGCAGTTGATCGGCCCGGCCGGAGCGACCACTGTGGGCCAGGTGCCCACCCCAAGAACCCGCTCATGGTAATGGATGGCTGAAGCTTCCACGCCAGGGAACCCGTCCCGAAGACGTCTCCCCCAATCAATTTGACCATTTGATGTAAATGAAATACTATCGTTCACGTGAAAAACACCATATTTCAATCTTTTGAAAGTATTTTTATTAAAACTCCTAATTATTGCTAATCTCCTAATCTTTTTTTGTAAAGCGAATTTTGGGAAAACTTTTATCATTTTAAAAACTGCACTTGATGCGCATATTTTTTAGAAAGCTTGCCACTGTAGCCTAGTATTTTTTTTGTAGCATAGAGGTTCAAAGTTAAGAGATAAAAATTTGAAAATCGTAAATTATTTTTTTAATATGATTTTACGAGCGAACCGTAATAATTTAAAAAATAATTTTATTGTTGTCGATAGCTTTATTCCTCTGTAACATTCAGAAAAAAACAGAATAACATTTTATCTAAATTTGTTGACGTGGCATTGGTAATTTTGTTCTAAGGTAGACATTTTCAAGCATTTCATAAAAGTACCAATATCTCGAAAACTATGAAACTTTTACTAAAGTGAAATATACATTTTCTGGCTAGTCAGGACCCCAAGCACTCCAAGGATTATCGTTGGTTTTTGGGACATGGTTGTATATATACAGGGTGATTGGTAATTCGACGTGATCCTTCAAAGGGGTTATACTAGAGGTAATTTGCAACAAATTAAGTCCAGTTAACCAGGGGTCAAAAATGTTGGTTACTGAGATATAACTGATTTTAGATTTTTTTGAAATTTTCTACCTTGTAACCAAAAACAATTGATTATGAAAAAACTATTATACTTTTTACATTAAGTTTATACTTTTTTAAAAGCTGAGAAATGAGCACTCACTTTAAAAAAAATCCTTGCCCAAAATTCACATAGTCTCAAACATAAACGGTCTTAAGTTGCATAAAAATATTATTTTGTATAAATTGTCCGTAAGTAATTGAGTATTACTAGAACTTGGCGTACAAATTAATGACATAAGTTTCTTGTTTCATAAGCTTTCTAAAAAGGTACAAATATTACCAACTTTTGCACGGAATCGAAAAAAAAATCCAATAAACCAAACAAGTAACACATTTTTTTCATACATATCCTGCACGGTGCCGCCCTATATTACGAGTACTCGTGTTGTGCGTTACTCGTGAGCTTAACATGATTCGATAATTTCTGGCAATCTTTGCGACAGTTCATGGACGCGAACTTGCACAGTGTCCAACCAGACGGTTAGTACGTGCGGACAGAAAAGTCACAGTATTCGTTAATTATTAGTGGATATCCTTGTTAATTGACTAAAACTACGTTTAAACACTTTTAATTTTGATGTGGATGGTTTTAGAACGCTTCTTCAGCACGAACATAGAAGCGGTCATGGCTCAGTGTGGCTTGCTTGCTCTCGTCGATCACGCAGATTAACTGACTACAGACGCGGTCAAAACTTGGATGGGTTTTTACTGTTAGTGGCATTTATTTCGACCGGCTCCGTGCTTCGCAAGATACGTTAAACCATAGGCACCAGCTGCTATCATAAGATGGCAGTCGTTAAGCCATATCGCAGGCATTAACAAGGA
This sequence comes from Coleophora deauratella, assembly GCA_958295455.1. Taxonomy (NCBI): domain Eukaryota; kingdom Metazoa; phylum Arthropoda; class Insecta; order Lepidoptera; family Coleophoridae; genus Coleophora; species Coleophora deauratella. Next base: position 13,099,930 of record OY282397.1, on the reverse strand, counting down.
TATTAACTATAATTTAACGAATACTGTGACTTTTCTGTACGCACGAACTAACCATTTGGTTGGAAACTGTGCGAGTTCATGTCCATGAACTGTCGCAAAGATTGCCAGAAATTATCGAATCATGTTGAGCTCACGAGTAACGCACGACACGAGTAAAAGAGAGGGCGGCACCGTGCAGAATGTGTATGGAAAAAATGTGTTACTTGTTTGGTTTATTGGATTTTTTTTTCGATCCCGTACAAAAGTTGGTAACATTTGTACCTTTTTAGAAAGCTTATGAAACAAGGAATTTATGTCATTATTTTATACGTCAAGTTCACTAAATTTTTTTCTAGTAATACTCAATTACTTACGGACAATTTATACAAAATAATATTTTTATGCAACTTATGACCGTTTATGTTTGAGACTATGTGAGTTTTGGGCAAGGATTTTCTTTTAAAGTGAGCGCTAATTTCTCAGCTTTTAAAAAAGTATAAACTTAATGTAAAAAGTATAATGGTTTTTTCATAATCAATTGTTTTTGGTTACAAGATAGAAAATTTCAAAAAAATCTAAAAACAGTAATATCTCAGTAACCATACATTTTTGACCCCTGGTTAACTGGACTTAATTTGTTGCAAATGACCTCTAGTATAACCCCTTTGAAGGATCACGTCGAATTACCAATCACCCTGTATAATATTTTTTAATATTTTAGATTCATTATTACAACGAGTCATCTCAAACGCTCATGCGCCCTCTGTCATGAGAAATTAAAAAGTGATAACCTTTATTAATATTTTAAGTAATTAAGATATATCTTGTCTATTGCGTTACAATCCATAACCAAAAATACCTAAACTTACCAGTAACTAGACTTACTTATAGGGGGTGATGGAACTATTTGTTTGAATGTCCTAGTTAATCTATACAGATTTACGGAATAGATCTACATTCTTTTAAATACTTGATTTATTTAGTAAAAACAGCTGGTTAATTGCAATTTCGGACTCGCGACCAAGGGTTCCGTACAAAGTTGTAAGTATGACTGCCAATAAGTTTATAATGGAAAAGCATTTTTTTTTCGACGTAACTACAATTCACGGTTTTCGGATTATTCCCCCCTTTACTTGTTGTACAAGACATTGCTTCTTGCCTTTCATGACTCTGTGTCAACGGAAACCTTCTTATGAGACCTCTAATAAGCGATCACGTGTAACTTCCTTGTGTATAATCACTGGTGGCTCACACTATTCAAAGACAGTCTTATTAGACAGAAAATATTGCGGAGCTTTCCGAACGCTATCCAAGCGTGTTCAATTCGACGATTGATCACTTTCTTGAAGTTGACCTACCTAGCTGGACTGTTTGCCCAAAAATACATATTTATCACCAACTTGGTGCAGACTTCAGAAATATTAAAAGACTAGTTAGTATTATTACCCGATTTTACGGAATTCAACTGCAATTTCACGAAAACGGTTCGTGGGAAACATATGTACATATAAATAGATGTGTTTCAGTTTACTCTAAAACTTTAAAAATCAATTTTTAATAAAGATTTGACCTAAAATGGGTCTCTCAAACTTGTAGTGAGTGTTCCGTCTTCTTACCGGTACGACTACGAAGTTTAATCGCAGTAATGCACAGGAGACCGACTCAGACTGACTCGAGCCGAGATTTGAAGTGCAATTTGAGAGTTCAAAAGTGACTCGTTGTTTCTTTAAAAGTAGGTTATGACTACCAACATTCTAGTAAACTGGCTTTTGTACAGCGTCACAGCACAGTCAGGTTAATATAAAATGTTCGTTCTTTTGTCATACATATAAAAGTACTAACCGGTAAAGATACTTGTAATATCTGGCTGCCATTTTTGGTATTATCAAGAGATTACTTAGCTTTTGCCCGCGGTGGATGTCGTTTTTATGGTTGTCATTTTCACGATGCGCAGGCCTATTTTGTTACACCTGTATACTTATTTTTCTCTATTCGGATATATAGGGCGACTTTAAATTTGTTCTTGATACGAAATACTCTCCATACAAATCGATCAACTGACCGGCCAAATTAGTATGAAGAGTCCACATATTTTTCGATTTTACTGTGAGTTTCTTAGGGGAAGTTGTTTGTTATGAACACATGCATAGCCTTTCGTATCAAAAATTAATTTAAAGTCACCCTATATAGCTAATGTTGTGAAAGAAAAAATATAATAAATTATGAAATGATGTACTCTTTTCAAATTAAATCATACTCCACTTGGTAAAAAGAAAAAATATACTACGACTCAGCTACATTTTAACTCATTTCGAAACTCTGTATTTCTAAAGAGACGACACGCTACATTCGCGTTGGATCTTACCTTATTTAACCAGTTTCTTCTCAGCGAGCGTTTAAATCCGAACCTCTCCGAGTTTGCCCCATCCAAACGTTTAGCGGAGGAAATTGATAGTTTAGCCTTAAAGAGCCTGAAAATAGAATCAACAGAGCTTGCATAGTGTTTGAAAACGTTTAAAATACTAATTAAATTGGTGAGAAATTAGCATGAATTATTCATATACAAGGTGTTTTTAATGGTCAATGTGATTAGCTATTTTTCGAGTTAACTTTTTTAATTTGAACAAAAATGGAACTTTCCATACAAATCGATATTGGTTTGATCATTTTTGTTTGGAGAGTCCAACAATTTTTGACTATTATTTAATAACAAAGCCTTTGTCTTAATTGTTCTAACACTTTTTATTATTATTTCGTTCACGAGAAAATTGTAGACACATAGTCATACAATATTATTTCTTAGTCGCAGAAAATAGTTGGTCTTCTGAAGATTAAAAACAGTCTAGTTGGTTATCAATGCTAGAAACCAGATTTTTAATACAAATAAGTTATTTGTGAGCCAAGTTTTATGAAAAGTGCACTTTTTGCGATTTTAGCAACATTTTTTGTTTCATGAATATCGTTTGAAGATATATAAGGTCACCTTGTAGCTTAATATCTTTATAATAAATAGCCAATAGGCATTGAAGAGTGCAACATCTCACTTATATATACAGGGTGTAACAGAAAGGTGTGACAATACTTCAAGGTTGGCTTTTACCCATCAAACTGAACAACTTTTGTTCTACAACTTTGTTGAAATCGCAAAAATTTTTTTTAACTTTTCATACAAACTTGGTTCGCCAGCTGATCGATTGTGAGCCACCAGTGATTATACACAAGGAAGTTACACATGATCGCTTATTAGAGGTCTCATAAGAAGGTTTCCGTTGACACAGAGTCATCAAAGGCAAGAAGCAATGTCTTGTACAACAAGTAAAGGGGGCAATAATCCGAAAACCGTGAATTGTAGTTACGTCGAAAAAAAATACTTTTCCATTATAAACTTATTGGCAGTCATACTTACAACTTTGTACGGAACCCTCGGTCGCGAGTCCGAAATTGCAATTAACCAGCTGTTTTTACTAAATAAATCAAGTATTTAAAAGAATGTAGATCTATTCCGTAAATCTGTATAGATTAACTGAACTGAACAACTGTAGCATGAGCATTGCGAAATGCACTTCCACGCGTTGACCGTATAATTAGGTCACACGAGTAACGTAAGTCACGTTACGCTTAGTCAGTAAGTTAGAATGTAAGTATTTTTGGCTATTTTGTATGACACTCAATATACGACCAGCAACTGAACAACATGTCTTTCTGTTAACTCGACCACCTACCTGCCTCCAAACCAGAGCGTCTAGGCCACGCTCCTCATGGCGACCCTTTGCCAAAGAATCAAAATGGACTTCAATTCTAAGAAGAAAATTACAACACTTTGAAGATTAGAAGATTTTTCAAAAAAAAAACGAAGAAAATGAAGACAGCAAGAATGACGAAATATTAAGAAGATATTTTTTTTTTTAACTAGAAGATCACTATTTTCAAGAAAAGAAGACCTCTAAAAACACCATTTGAACCAGAAATCACTATTCTCAAGAAAAGAAGACCTTTAAAATCGAAATCAATGGCTTTCACAAAAAATAAGAAGAACGAACATTTAAGAAGACTTGAAGCGTACGAGCGGTGTCCAGGGTTTGCCCGGCCCACGGAGTCCAGGGTATAGCCCGGCCCACGAAGGAGCGGTGTCCAGGGTTTGCCCGGCCCACGGAGTCCAGGGTATAGCCCGGCCCACCCAGCGCAGACGAGGAGACAAGAGCCAGCTTCACGTCCAGTACGATGCCCCGCTGTCGTCAACAGCGCCGAGCCGCCGCCGCCACCGCCACTGCCAGCCAACGCCGCCGCCGAAGCGCCGCACCGTCGTCGTCGTGACAATATGATATAAGTACAATGTACTAGCCAAGTAAGTCGCTAATAATTATTGTTTTCGATACCTATATATTTTTCTATGTCCATTTTAAATGATTAATTAAGTATCTAATGTCTGTAACTTTATCCTAATGTCCTCTTTAATAACAGAGTTAGAAGTTATTTATGAGCGTTTAGTAGAAATCAAAACCTATCTAATTAAAATCGGACCACAGAGAAGGCAAAGTTCAGAGACAGCTCAGACTAAGTTTCATCAGGCTAATGTATTTAACACTCGTTTGGAGTATATTTCGTCTGAAATCAGAACTAAAATAGAATCAGATGAATTACAGGGTGACGATTTACAGACAGTAAATAAGTTACTTGGAAATGTAAAGGAAGTTTATCGCTATATTTTGAGTTTGTTTTATACAGAAGAGGTCGAAAATATTAAAAGTGTTGATATAGCCATAGAAACCACAAACATGGCTTTAGATAATTTTGATTTGAAGACAGCGATTTCCCTGTTGCCTATTATGACAGGCCAGGAGAACATCACTACCCAATTGATAGATAGCATTCAGTTATATGGGTCAATGCTCAATGATACCGCTAAAAAGCAGATGATTGAATTTGTCCTTAAGACACGACTTTCTCCTAGTGCCAAACTTAGGCTAAAATCTAGCTATGCGACTTTAGAGTCATTATTGAAGGATATGCGCACACATTTAATTCAAAAGAAATCAGCTGTCGCACTTCAGTCCCAAATGTTCACGGCTAGACAAGGGCGTAGATCTATTGAGAAGTTTGGTTCGGATTTAGAAGAGCTATTCGTGAATTTGACTATAGCACAGGCAGATGGAGACGATCAAAAATATGAAGTTCTCCGTCCATTGAACGAGAAAGTAGCAGTTAAGCGTTTTGCAGACGGCCTCAGCAACCCCCGTCTGTCCACTATTATCGCTTCTCGTCAATTTCAATCCCTTCCAGAGGCTATTCGAGCCGCAGTCGACGAAAGTTCGTTAGCACCTAGCGAGGAACAGGTCATGCACTTTAATAGGGACCGCAGTATGGGAAATCGTAACCGAGGTACCCGAGGTTTAAAACCAGCGAGTTCCAATAGGTACCATTCACAAGGTAACCAATCACGAACTTTCCACAACAGCACTTCTAGATCTTTCGGAGTACGTGGCCGTGGAAAGCCCACCAGAGGTTCCAGGCATGGTCAAGGTCGTCAACCTTACCACTCGCGTCATATAGCGCACGTACACAACCCGCAAAGTACCGCGAACGTTGAATGCACTCAGAATGCACCGAATAAGCTAGAGTTTTTTCGTGCCCACGATTAGCAGCGAACATTATGTTTGCAATTACAATACATGTTGCGTAGTGACAATGGACATAGGTAATATAGGTATAGGTAGTATAAACAGCAGTATAAGGTTATTAGTAGATAGTGGCGCAAGTTTATGTGTTTTGAAATATGAGTGGCTACTCGAGCACCCAGACTTATTGAATCAAATGTGCCACGATAAAATAACAATTAAAGGTATAAGTGGTAAGCTATTTTCTGAGGGTTACGTTAATTTAGATTTAATATATAGTAATGTTACTTTTAGGGAAACTTTTTATGTTTTTAAGAACCTATCGTGCTCAAACTCAGCTAACGGTATTTTGGGCGAAAATTTCTTTAGAAAATATAATGCCGTAATTAATTATGAAACAAAGACATTTAATTTGTCGAGAAATGGGACATCTGTATGTATGCCCATAGGCAACAGTCCCGATAGGTACACGGAAGTACACGTGATACCGCCTCGTTGCGAAATAATAAAGTATATTCCATGCAAGTCGAGTGATGACTGTGTAGTTTTGGCTCACGAAATATGTGAAGGTATTTTCATTGCGGGAATTATAGCGAAACCTCATCAAGGTCGCATTCCGGTGAGAATTTTGAACACTAGAGATCAGGAAGCTGAAATAGACTTATCTCAGTTACAGGTCCAGTCAATTAATAATTTTGATGTTTGTTGTTTTAACAACGAAAATAAGTCTGTGGACAGAGTTAAGACCCTGTTCGAAATACTTGATTTAGGCTACCTTAATAAAGAAGAACGTACAGGTATTCAACAGATTTGTGCGAAATACGCTGACGTATTTCATTTGCCAGGGGATAATTTATCAGTTACCAACTTAATGGAACACAATATTCTTCTGAAAGATAACGTAACACCCGTTTACGTTAAACCCTATAGAGTTCCTCAAGCCTTAAAAAGCGAAATTGAGAGACAGGTACAAGATATGCTTAAAAATGACATCATAGAGGAAACTATTTCAGAATGGTCGAGTCCAGTTTTGTTAGTGCCTAAGAAAGCTGATAAATCAAACGAGAAAAAATGGAGATTAGTCATCGATTATAGGCAGTTGAATAATAAAATCCAAGATGATAAATTTCCATTACCTAATATTACCGAAATATTAGACTCATTATCCGGAAGTATATATTTTTCAAAATTAGACCTTTCACAGAGCTATTATCAGCTATCTCTTAATCCAGAATCGCGTAAATATACATCTTTTAGTTTAAATAAGATGTATCAGCTTTCTTTAGACAAAAACTCTCGTAAGTGTACAGCGTTTACCGCAGGAAAACAGTACCAAATGAAACGCTGCCCCATGGGTCTAAAAACGAGTGCTAGTGTTTTCTCTAGACTCATGACTATAGCAATGGCAGGCCTTAATTTTGACAAGTGTTTTATTTATTTAGACGATTGTGTTGTCATAGGGAAATCCATGGAACACCATAATAAAAATCTTATAAGCGTAATGAATCGATTACGAGAGGTCAATCTTAAATTGAACCCAATGAAATGTGAATTTCTCAGGCAGGAAATAATTTACCTAGGACATCAGATAACATCAAAAGGTATATTTCCAGACCCAGGTAAAATTAAAATTATAAACAGCTATCCAAGGCCAACTAATGTCGATGAAGTAAAACGATTAGTTGCATTTGCGAACTATTACCGTCGCTTCATATCACGTTTCGCAGATATAGTATATCCGTTGAATGCCTTATGCAAGAAAAACGCAAAATTTTTATGGAATGACGATTGCGAAACCGCATTTCAAAATTTAAAATCAGCACTGTGCAATCCATCAGTTTTGGACTATCCCGATTTTTCCGACACTAACACCTTTCATTTACAAACAGATGCTTCTAAAATAGGATTGGGAGCAATTCTATCAAACAGCAATGGCAAAGTCATAGCTTATGCCAGCAAAAGCTTAACACCAGCTCAAACTAGGTATCCCATCATAGAACTCGAGCTACTAGCCATTGTGTGGGCCGTACGTCACTTCAGGCCTTACTTGTATGGTAGGAAATTTAAAATATTTACCGACCACAGGCCCCTCGTTTATTTATTCGGCCTTACTGATCCATCAAGCCGACTGACAAAGTTTAGGTTGTATTTAGAAGAATATGACTTTGAGGTAGAATACGTTCCAGGTCGAAATAATGCAGCTGCAGATGCGTTAAGTCGACTTCCGGTAACGTCTAAAGACTTGAAAGAGATCCATGAACAGGTAGTTTCCGTGTTGACTAGAGCTCAAAGAAAGAAGTTAATAAGTCAGGGAACTGATCATGACCCTGACCGACTTACCGAGCCTTCCACCTCCAGTGGGCCTGATCAACCTACTGTGGCAGAAGTACTCAAACGACCAAATGACATTACAGAGTTAATTTTCTCTACTAATTTGAATAAAAAAAGACTGAAATTTTCAGAAAATATATCAAGTGACGCTAACTATTGCACTTACGTACCATCGCACTCGGCGATCATTCTTGATACCCGATCGTTATCGTCCGGGGAGGCGTTAGCGAGGGATCTCGAAAAGATGTGCAAAAAATTAAATATTATAGAGCTACTCATAATTAAAAATAGAAGTAACGCTCGATTTATTAAAGAAATACTGCGCAGTATCAAAAAATGTAAAATCGCGTCACTAAAATTTCTTATCACAAGAGACGTAATTCGTATTTCAGATAGAGAAGAAATTACGACAATTTTGAATGACTTTCATCTCTTGCCTACAAGCGGACATGCAGGCATGAATCGTATGTTAAACAATATTAAAAAATATTACTTTTGGCCGCGTATGACTAATGACGTCATTGACTACGTCAAACGATGTAAGAGTTGTCAAATCCAAAAACACTCTAACAAACATATTAAAGAACCGATGATTATAACCTCCACTGCCAATTCCGCATTAGAGAGGATTAGTTTAGATATTATGGGTCCACTAGATGTAGATAATTATAACTGTAAATATATACTTACTATCCAGTGCGATCTAAGCAAATATGTAGAGGCTTACCCTTTAGAGCGCAAAGACACAGATACAGTAGCCAAAGCTTTCGTCAATAACTTTGTATTGCGCTACGGTATCCCGAAACAGATTCTGACTGATATGGGTACCGAATTTATGTCATCAGTTATGACTGAGGTTTGTAGGTTACTAGGTATTGAGAAGTTAAACTCTACCGCTTACCATCACGAGACTCTAGGAGGCATTGAGAATACGCACAAACACTTAGGTGCCTATCTTAGAATTCAAAGTGAAAACAACAGGAGTGACTGGAGCGAATGGGTTCCATTTTGGTGTTTTTCATTTAACACTAGCGTTCATTCAGAGACGAAATACACTCCATACGAACTCGTTTTTGGTAAAGTTTGTAGCCTTCCATCTAACTTGTGTAAGGGAGTCGATCCTCTGTATAACTTTGACGACTACCCCAAAGAATTAAAATACAGATTGCAAAAATCACAGTTCGATGCTAAGCAAAATCTTTTAGAGAGTAAGAACTTAAGAAAATTTAACTTTGATAAGAATTGTAATACTGTTAAATATAAGCCAGGAGATCTAGTTTTAGTGAAAAACCAAGTAGGTAACAAATTAGATTGTATTTATAAAGGTCCATTTGTAGTCTTAGAGGACTTATCTCCTAATGTTAAAATTGATATGTATAATAAATAATATTTAGTACATAAAAATAATACAAAGTGTTTTCGTAAATAAGTAATTAATTATAATATATTATGACATTTCTTATGTTTTTTTAGTAAAAATGTTTACTTTTAAATTGTTTTGCATGTTAAGCAAAAATTTTTTTTTGTAAAGGGGGTGTGTAACCCTGTACTTTTCGGGGGAGGTGTAGCATGAGCATTGCGAAATGCACTTCCACGCGTTGACCGTATAATTAGGTCACACGAGTAACGTAAGTCACGTTACGCTTAGTCAGTAAGTTAGAATGTAAGTATTTTTGGCTATTTTGTATGACACTCAATATACGACCAGCAACTGAACAACATGTCTTTCTGTTAACTCGACCACCTACCTGCCTCCAAACCAGAGCGTCTAGGCCACGCTCCTCACAACTTTTGTTCTACAACTTTGTTGAAATCGCAAAAAATTTTTTGGACTTTTCATACAAACTTGGTTCGCCAGCTGATCGATTTGTATGAAAAGTCCAAAAAAAATTTGCGATTTCAACAAAGTTGTAGAATAAAATTTGTTCAGTTTGATGGGTAAAAGCCAACCTTGAAGTATTGTCACACCTTTCTGTTACATTCTGTATATAAAAATGAGATGTTGCACTCTTATATATATAGTATAGTATACAGGGTGTTAAAAAAAGTGCGTTTGAAATTTTAAGGAGTTACTCAGAATCAAATATAGATACCAGGAAAATATTGAAAAAATCCGCTCTTCAAATGTTTTTTTCTGTTTTTCATACAAATTCTTGATTCACTATCAGATTAAGTATGAGAATCTGAAAAAAAATTCGAAGAGCTGATTTTTTCAATATTTTTCTTAGAGTCTATACTTGATTCTGAGTAACCCCTTAAAATTTCGCACGCACTTTTTTAAACAACATGTATATATATATATATTATAAGGTGCTACTTTATTAGTGCCCGATATTTTAGTCAGTTCTTCTACTCCTGATTCTGATCAACTTTCCCCAAGGAACCCATAGACGAATCACAAAAAATTTTTTGGACTCTTCATACTAATTTGGCCGCTCGGCTGATCGATTTGTATGAAGAGTCCAACATTTTTTTTGCGATTTGACTATGGGTTCCTTGGGGAAAGTTGATCAGAATCAGGAGTAGAAGCACTGAATTAAATATCGGGCACTAATAAAGTAGCACCTTATATATATATATACTTTTTTTTTGTTCTACTTTCACGCCGAAACTACTGAACGGTTTTGCATGAAATTTGGTAGGTAGATAGATAAAGCACTCGGCTACCACATAGGATACTTTTTATCCCGGAAAACTAAAGGGTTCCCGAAGGAATGCTTAAAAACTTAAAATTTCTATTTCGCCACTAGATGGCGCCACCTTAACGTTTTCTTTCTCACTGGACCCCATTCTAAAGTCCATGCAGACGAAGTCGCGGGCGGAAGCTAGTGAAAGATAAATTTTGCCGAAGCCCCTAGTTTGGGAAAGAAAACAATAAATGCCGAAGAGTCTGAGTAAACGTTCCACTGAAAATTTTGTTTGTAATAATCGTTCGAATTGGTGTTTAAAATAATGTAATTTCACTGCAAAATTGCATGAAAAACTGGGAAATTGCGTAACGAAAGGTTTAAGTATGTGAAATTACGGATACGAATAACACAATTTCAATTCGTAACATCGCTGCGTACAGTATCAATAACTAATAATAAAATATAAATCCGGTATTATCCATTATTTTATCAATAAATCTAAAGCCAACTTTACGATCGATTATCTTTTTCAATGCATAGGAACTCCAAGGTCGTAAGAAAATTCTCTCAGTGATCAGATCACCGCTTGAGTGATAGATGGATGGAACTTTTAACCAAAATCAACAGGTGTTACCCAATAATTCAGCTAACTTGGCCCTGTAGGTACTCTCAAAATTAAATTTATTACCTTGCTTAGTAACCGATCCTCGAGTCATTGCTGTTTGCTGACCCAGCGGCTTATTAATCTTGTTTAATGATGCAACGGTTTCGGCTGGTTCCCATTCAAATTTATATCCTCTTTTCTCGTAAATTTGCCGTGGCGAAATCGTTAAAGTCATTACCGTATTTCAAGTTGCCAACGTCAATGAGGTTCAATCTTAGCTTAGGTGCGTGAAAACTAAAGGTTTTCTTAATGAAAGGCTTTTTAAACACTTTTTTATAAATTTATGACAGAACAGGTGACAGCGATGAAGCGGCTGTGGCTCAGTACAGCTAGCGTGGTCGCGTCGATCACCCAGGTTTACTGACTATGGAAAGATACCATTATAACCTAAACGTGTTTGACTTTGAGGGCATTGTAAGACGTTAGCGTGCTGGTTACTACACTACCTATATGACTGTGATAGGTGGCTTCAAAATTTATTACACGCCTTAAAATACACGTGTCTTTTGAATTTGAATTGAAAATAAATAAAAAAATTCAGGGACCATACAACTAAGTACCCATTCGGGGACATACAGGAACAAAACGCAACTTTCATTAATTCGGATTTCGTTCTTGGATGATAAATGATACCTAGATTAGATATGAAACCAGCTGATTTACTAAATTAGTGTGAACTCTATGTTTCTAGGGGCGTAACCATTACCAGGGTCATATAATTTTCTGAAAATAGACTACAGAAAATAGGTAGAATAGATATTGGGTCCTGAAACACTTGGAAAATTTAGACTTTTCATAAAAACTTGGCTCGCCACCTGATCGATTCGTATGAAAAGACCAACATTTTTGTAAAGTTGTAGAAGAAAAGTTGTTCAGTTTGATGAGTAGAACCCCCCACCTTGAAGTATCACCACACCAGATATAGATATAGATTTATTTTGTATTAATTATATATTGTCATTTGTCATTTCGTTTTAAAAAACAATTCATATCTGTAGAGTAATATTCCAGGCAAGGAGTTAGGAAGGAGTAGGAGAGAAAACAATACCTACATATTTTATTCCAATTAACGAAATGCCAACCACAGATTGTATATAATACATCAAAACCTAAAGTTAGGCAAAGAAACTTAAAATTAAGTAACTATAATTTCAGACTTCCAAACAAACAGAAATTTTCATCAAATTTTAATACGTCTATGTACCTATCAACTCATTTTAACTTGTGAAGAAAGCTTTCTACGTTTGGGCTTGCTACGTTTGCAGAATCTAGCGGTTTTCATATAATGCCTAGGCATAATATAACTCGTATAAAATAATGGTAATAAATATCAATACCTAGTTCAGTATTCTAAGAATTTATGCTTAAAGCCAGTGTAATCTGCAATAATATCTACAAAATAACTTTGTCGTCAAAATGTTAATAAGTATATATTTTTTTATCTGTATTCTCTCCTTTGTCCTCTCTTAATAGCATTCATTAATCTACTGATTTTATTACTGTTATATTATATCATAAAAGGAATAAAATATAAGTCTTCCAACTTAAGCGATCTGAGTTTAGGTAAGGACTAATTTTGTTTTTTGTTATGTAATTTTTTACAAAGTACAGCGCATAAATAAAAGCAGCAGTAATAAAAATGCACACTGCTGGATCAGTTAAGACAGTTATAAGACAATATAAACGTCATATACAGATATTCATGTGACCAACCAAAGACAGGAATACCTGGAGAAGTACAGTGGAAATTTTGCTAAAGGGTAATTGAGACGGAAGAACCACTTCTTCCGTCTCCAGTGGACGGGTCCATAGCGTATGTATCAGATCCGTTGGGGCGGGAAAATTCTTATTTGGTGACCGTGCACTGGAACCCCCCCCCCCCCCCCCCCACTGAGTTGACCGATGACCTGGTGAAGGTCGCAAGAAGCCGCTGAATGCGGGCAGCACAAGACCGGTCGTTATGAAAATCATTAAAGGAGGCCTTTATTCAGCATTGAAAGTCTTTCGATTGATAGGAAACGGTGGTGGTGATTGCAAGATTGAACTCTTCTCCCTAGGTAACAATTCACCGCTTTCTTGTAAGGTCCCATTTCAGTGTGACTTCACGTAAGTACGCACGTACTCCAGTTTGGTTCCGCGTTATATGAATGAGATAGAAAAAAAATACGATTTAAAAGAATTTGTAATGCATCGACTTTAAATAAATAAATATTCTTTTTGTCCTGTTTGTAAAATTACAAACAAGCTACAAAGACAAAACCTTAAACAAATGAAACAAAACGCCACGTAAAAAGGAAAGATGTCTTAATGTATCCGAAGATCAAAGACATGTTGGTAGATATGTAAATTTCGCTTTGAAATTCTCTACCTTACTTGTGCCGTTTGATTACTTAGTCACAGGTGAAAAAAAAAGGTTTTAAGGGGATACAAGATGAAATTTTCTTTATCTGCTTACTTATTTTGCATTTCGTACCTTTGTGTATTAAGTACTTTTCAGTTTCAATTGTTTCTTTTTCTTAATTGACTGAATGATTCGTTATTTTTTTCAGTCTTGTCGAATTGGTAATAGTTTTTGAAGCACTACTACACGTCATTCATTTTATTTTTTTCATTGAATCGTTTTATTTTTCTTCTGAGAATTCACAGCTTCATTAATAATGTAAATATTTTAAAAGTAATAACCATTTAAAAGCTTTGACCCATAACTTCATCTACTTATAATATACTTATAAATGAATGAATTATTAAGGTTCCGACAGATTTCGGTCATGGCGACAGCTTTACTTCCATTATCTTTATAATCTAAATTTAAACTGAATTAAATATTAATTAACGTTTTGATTTATTTTCACGGCTTTCAATAAACAAATTTTACCGCTAGTGTAAAGGCAAAGAGAACCTGGTAAATGGTTTTTAGCAATTTTTTTTCTCTGTGCCTGCTAATATGTGTTTTTCTGTATTGGCTACTTCGTTGTTATCTGTATTGGCTATTTCGTTTTCCCTATTTCAAAAATTTATATACATGTCTTTGTCTTGAATAGAGAACCTGATAAATACTATTAATAAGTGACAATAGTTTATTAAAACCTACAAATTCTAGCCAAAAATCTGTAAGAGTGATGGGATTTCTCACAACAGGTCAACAGACGCTGTGGCCTTTTTTCCAGCGAACGATATCCATAATTCTCTGCATCCACCAAACCTATATGATCAGTTCAATCAGTGCTCATGACACCCGATGGGCACGTAAGTGCCCACCTGCGGCCCACTCTCGTTTATTTTATGCGTTCCCTAATAAAATACGGCGCGAAGATCAACTGAGATTCGAAATTCGCTTTGTAAGTAAATGAAAGTTTTCTCGGGATTTAGGATATTTTTCATTATAAGGAAGAGAGAAAAAATGGAGTGATATTGTCAGATGACAACTCAGATAAGTTTGGTAATATTCTAATAAAGCGCTTTGAATAAATTAAGAGCTGCCACGTATACTTTATGTGTGGTATGTGTGGTAAAATTCTAATTATAGACAGAATTGCAGCTCGTATTTGAAAAGTATACAATTTGCTCAGTAAAACAGTAAGTTGTTGGTTTTAGGAAATGGCTACTAGAGAGTCAGCAATTACTGCTATTTAGAGTTACGCTTGACTCCAAATATCTTAAGCCCTTAAGATTTTGATTAGACTACAACAAGTCTATATCCACTTGCCGTTTTAAGGCTCTGAACACTATTTTTGACCATGATTGTAGTTTTTTATATTTTTTTACATTCGCGTCTTTGCCCTTTAGCTCGTTAGAGAAAGAATCCGAGGGTTGACTGCATCACAAATAAATAAATTAAAAAAAAATATTGTTCAGAAACTTACTCGGTTGGATATTAATTACATGTAAAACTTTTAATTTATGAAAATTTCGTTTCGTAAAGTATACAAACTATAAACTACTATATTGAAAAACTAGCTTCCGCCCGCGATTTCGTCTGCGTAGACTTCAGAATTGGGTTCAGATAGAAATAAAATGTTAAGGCAGCGTCACCTAGTGGCGAAGTATAATTTTCAGATTTTAGCCATTCCTCCGGGAACCCTCGAGTTTTCCGGGATAAAAAGTACCCTATGTGTTAGCCGGTGCTTCACTATCAACCTACCAAATTTCATCCAAATCCTTTCAGTAGTTTCGACGTGAAAGTGGTTCAAACAAACAAATAAACAAACAAACATCCAAAACATCCATACTTTCGCACTTATAATATTAGTGAGATGAGATGAGATGAGATAACGGCATCGCTCACAACTTTGAATATTTTTTGAACAAAGTTTCGTTTTTAATATTTAATGAAAAGTAACTACAGAGGGACTAGTAGTCAACTATTGGATTGGTATACTCACTAAGATCACCTACTGGATACAGTTTGTAGCTCATCTCATCTCACTATCTCATCTCATCTCATCTCATCTCATCTCATCTCATCTCACTAATGTTATAAACGCGAAAGTACCTATGGATGTTTGTTTGTTTGTTCCACTTTCACGCCGAAACTACTAATATTTGGTAAGTAAATAGATGAAGCTCTCGAGTAACACATAGTTTCCTTTTATCCCGAAAATCTTAAGGTTTCCCGAAGGAATACTAAAAAACTCAAAATTTCCACTTCATCACTAAATGGCGCCACCTTAACATTTACTTTCTCTCTGGACCCAATTCTGAAACCCACGCAGACGAAATCGCGGGCGGAAGCTAGTATTAATTAATAAACACAAATTAATATAAGTATAAGACTGTGTTTGCACTGTTAAATAACAAATTGATTGAACGTTGTAGTAGAAAACACAGCCAAGTAGATTAGTTGGCGTTCAGAAACCAAAATAACAATTTTTTTCTGCGAAGTTCTCTCACCGATTAAACAGCCTCAAAGGTTTTTTAGTTTTTCGCCGACCGTTCCTATTCTGCTTCACTTTTTGTCTGTCTGCCAGTAGGCTGTATCTCATGAACTATAATAGGTAGCTAGGTAGAGTGTGTATTTCATCGATATGGGAAACATTAGATAAGGTTACTCGCCCTGTTTGTTTCTGAACCAGCGTGTTCGTCTTGCGAGGGCTGAAGCGGGGTGAAGAGGGAGGCATTTATTTAAACAAATATCGCCGTTGTGTGATAAGCTTAAGGTTTATGTATTTAATGTTATCTACTAGCGACATCTAGCGACGAGTAGGGAGGCATGTATTTAATTAATGTTATCTATTAGCGACATCTAGCGACGAGTAGCGTAGCATTACTATAAAATGACAAAATATTCATAAAATAACAAGAATAAAGTGATAAGAAATGTTGCTGTTAGTTTTGTTCTTTATTTTTTTATTGTTTTAGCACATTTCACTGCTCTGTAAGACATATTTTCATTTAAACACGGGATGTTTACTCGTCGCTTGTCAGATTGCGAATGGTGCGCGAAAAGGCGGCGCTACTCAACATAGGGGAGCAAACCACTATCAGCGACTACGCTGTCGTGGAGTATTAACCACATCTAATTGTTCTCTTATATCGATGGTGTATTTCTATTGCCGCTATAACAAAAAATATTAAAAATAAATTAAAAATTTAAGGTACAAACCTACCTACTAGAAACATTTTTTTGGCGTTTTTAGCTCGATCTTAGTAATGGTAACAGGTAGACGCTTGAAATTCTCACAGAGTTTGTATTGCTATAATCGCTAAAAATAATAATAAAATAAAATAATATTAAAAAAAATATGGTTATACAAGAGACTTGTTTTTTGGAATTTCTTGTTAGATGGTTGGTACGGAACCCGTCATGCGCGAGTCGACTCGCACTTGGCCGGTTTTTTGGAGGGCGTGATCTTTTAGTTTCGTCTTTACAGTGTCTTAATGGAGTACGACTGACTCGGTGGCTAAGTGGTTAGAGATCCTGACCTCTGATCCAAGAGTCGTGGGTTCGATCCCCACACAGGGCAAACTTTTCTGTGATGAGCAGAATTGTTTTCTCTGAATTTAGGTGTATAATATCTATATATGTATGTATTTTAATGTATATGTGTATGTATATCAGTCTCTGGTTCCCAAGATACAGGGAATCCTAGTTTGGTGCCAGATGACCGTGTGTGATTTGTCCCGGATATTATTATAATATATTATTATTATGTCGCATGGTAGCCTCATACATAATTCCGTTGGTCGACTCATTTAAGAATATATGATTAATTTATAAGAATAAATCGAAAGTCGTTAATAATAAGAGGTAATTTGTTGTTTTTTAAATTATAATAGATAATTTGATGTTATTATATTTTTGACTTATTAGCCTCTTTGGATATATCTATATAATTTCATTACCACATACCAAATTAACTCCTGCCTAGGTATATAATTATATACCTAGGTAGGAGTCCGGCTTAACCCAGTTGCTGCCCCCGCAGTGTCTGGTTATCTATGAAGGATTTCCCCACGTTAAAAAAAGGATTGATGATATACCTATAACCTTATTATATCTTGGCAAGTACGAATTACTAGAAAAAATCGTCAAAGAGTTACAAACTGAAACAGTTTCGTTACTTTAAGCTGTCCTAAGTTGGAAATTGTTTAATTACAGTGCAAAGCATTTCATTTAGGTCCTTACTGATATGTATACGTAATATAAAGAGACCACAACAGAGAACTTAAACAGAGGTCTCTAATTAATAAACTTAACAACTTTCCCGAAGGAATCCGTAGTGAATAATTTAGATGCGTTAAGCGTTCTACCATTTCTAGCTGTAGTACAGACTTCAGACCCCATCCTACTTACATTATATAGGGTCCTTCTAAAATACCTACAAAATATTTTACTTCGGCTTATATTTATGAAACTGAACAACTTTCCCAAAGGAACCTATACAATTCGCATTTTTTTGACACTATAGAAATTTATTAGCAGAACTAATCGGCCAACGTTATAGGTAGGAATTGATTATAGGTAGGTAGGTCCCTTGGGAAAAGTTGCTCAGTTTCATGAGAAAAAATATTTTTCTTTTTTTCAGGTATTTCATATTATTAAATAGACAAAAACCCTGCGTTACATCAATCCTCATTTTTCTCACGTTAGCGAAAGATGAGTTTTAGACAAATTTTCATACTTCGCGAAGGCGATGAATAATGCTATGTAATTTTTGGTAAGTATTAGTTTGTGGGAATAAAAGGGAGCGGATTTCTTTTTGCTCAGGGCAATCAAGAGGCGATTTAGGGCCGTGCAGCCAAGTTTTTCCCCAGAAATGGGAATGAAAGCAGAGGCGGTAACTCGTAATATGTTATGTGTGATAATGGCGCAAAAAATATATTATATTGCTTTGTAAGTATTCATGTAGGAACAAAAATGTGTGTTTTGAATAATGGATAAATTATAGGGTTGTTATAATATGATCTACATATCATTCATTGCAGATACATAGTCCTAAGAACGGAACCGCAATTGTTGTTTCAAATAATATCGTTTATACAATCTATTTATTTTATTTATTTATTTTATTGTTTATTGTACACTGATACATGATAAATACAAGGATTGTAAACGTAATTACAAATAGTATGCTTAACTCTGTAAGAGTTTTCTGCCAACAAACCAGTAAGTATGAAGTATGAGAGTATGAGAGAATCTATACTACATATGAATTCATGAAAGATATTAAATGCTTATTACAGGTCAGGAAGGCTTTTCACTAAAAAACTGCGTCGATTTCAGTGCTGAAATAGCGATGAGACCGAATTTTCACTTCATTTTAAAGCGGACCAGACACTATCAATAATGCTGACAATATTTTTACATCAATATATTGTCAATATACTGTCACTACTTAGAAATACTGTCATTATTACTGATAGTGTCTGGTCCGCTTAACATTTTCGTCTTTTATTAACTAACTTTATTAAGTAATTTTGACACTATAGAGCGGAATATTTGAAAGCGTCATATAATATAGACCAAGAGTTCAATGACAGTTTGTAAGACTGTAAATATAGACAAATAGTGCAAAAAACATTAAATATACAATATTAGTGTAAATTACTTTTTTTAACTGTCGTAGGTTAGTACCTATACATATTATTATATTGTAGACACGTTGTTCTTCATTCATTGGGCGTGACATAACTACAAATAGGTAAAAATTAAATTCACCCCCGACAGATGCAAATGGCTTTTATTTAAGTAAACTCCAAGGAATTTATATGTATTGGTAAACTCTCATTCAATAATAATAATATACAGTACTTACGCAGTAAAAAGAAATATATTTTTCCTACACGATCTACTTTCCCTTGTCTCTGGTTATACAGCAGCAAACTTATGCAACTTGCCAACCGTTTCCAAGTTTATCTAATAAAGCGCAACCTAATTTTAAATACGTAACATGGAATCATAAGGTTACAGTGAAAATGATGCTGCAGAGAAATGGAACTATGTTTAAAGCGAAACATTTTAATATTTTATTTAGTTATCACACAAAATATAAAGTCCCTGTCAGAAATTCCTATTAAAAGTCTTCTGTGGTTTCACTCGTGAGACTAAACAACTTTTCGCAAGGGACAATAATTAAAGAATCAATTGGTCAGATCAACAATCATAAATTCAGTCAATGTCAGTGACATAAAATACATTATCTCTAAATTACTTTAAATCAGTCTTTATAGCATAACTATGGCAAATTATAAAATAAAGTTCATAAAATTGCTTTCCTTGCTCCTAAAAACTATAGAAGTTTTATTTTCCATCTCATCTTTAATTTTTAGTTAATAAAAATCACAAAATGAGTCCTAATAAGGCGCTGAATAACTATGTTTAAGTATTTCAAACATTTTTAGAACAAAATGACGTTTTTAACAGATTATAATAAGTAACTCAAATGACTAGCAGTCATCTACCTTATTCGCAAAAAATATCAAATTAAAATCATTAAATAAGCTGATCCGATCAGTTACTTTGAGAAGCCCAAACATTTTTATGCTAACTTACAATTAGTGTCATAAGTAAAAGCAAAGTATTTTTTTTTCTGGTATTTAAGAAGGTGCCTATAAGCATGTATTCGACAGATACCTTTCGGAGTTCCCATGTACAGGTCTCGCTTTAAACCAGCGAAGAATGAAAGAAATCATAGCGAACCAAAGCTCATAATAACTTTGGAAAGAACTATCCGAGTCGAGTTGTGCTTCTTTTCTGAGCACGGTTCACTCACTTCGATTGAACATTGTGTAAAGTCACCTCGGTATTTAGTCGTTTCCTCTGTACTTAAAATAAAATTAGTATTTATGAACTACAACTTACCACTGGACCGAAAATTGGATTTCCAAATTGGCTACCTAGCTCACAAAATTACGTTGGCAAACATTGTTCCTCACACATCGGCGCACCTACGAACTTGCAATGTGGTTTAAAATGAGGGTTTGTATGCCACTGTAATGAGGTTGAGAGATTAGCCAAATAATGGGAACATTAGCAGACGTTTAATCACTCTGTTTGCGGGTGTGACCTAGAGATAGGACACCTATTCTAGGTTTTTGGACATGCAATGCCTTGTTAATGAGGGTTTGGTATTAAAAGCTAAAATGGATGTAAAATCGACAACTAAAGCATATTTGTAAGGTAACCAATAGGGTTTTTCACCATTTTTTGAAAAGTATCTCAACTTGATCATTAGGTGGGAAAAAGTCAAAAATATTTTTTTAATTTTTTTTTAAACCTATAAGTACCCCAAAAATACATTTTTAATTATCATTGCCAATTAGCGCGCGAAAACGATAGCCGCCATGATGCTTAGGTCGTGATGTCATTTCAGGAGTAAACAAAACAGCTCTGTACTAAAATTTTGACACATATCGCGGACAAAATGTCATTGTTTACCACTATCGTGACGTCACCTGAAAACCAGCATGGCGGCTGTCGTTTCAGATATTTGAATAACAGATTAAAAAACTTGATTTCTGTAAATCAAAAATAAAATGTTTTTTCTCATTTTATTGTATAGAAATCATATTAAATCGATTACGTATTACAAATACCACAGTAAATAAGCAGTTTTAGATTTTTTCTTATATAGAGTAAAATACCCTATTCTTAAGTTTACGGCATCTGTCTCTCCATCTGTTGGTTCTAGCTTTAAGTGGCTTTATCTTTTAAACCTTTATATTATGAAGAAGGCTTTTTTCACAGAAACCGTATTATTCTGGTGTTTATGACAAAAATAGGAACAATACATGTTCTATCAATGTTTTTTAAATGTTAAAAATCTTGTGTTTATTGTATTGCTTTGGCGTAAAACAGTAATAAAAACCAGCCAAGTCTGAGTCGGAATCAGGCTTTATAACAGTCTAGTGGTACAGAACTGTTAACAAAGTTACAAAGTTGTGGAGTGCTAATTGTAGTAATAGTATTTTTTGTGACCACTACGAGTACTAACAAGGAGAGTATCAAACTTGGGAATCAGATTACCGTAATTTTAATATATCGTCACCTGAGTGCTTATTTGTCCAATCGACCATATTAACGAAAATTACTTTTAAATGCAGTTATCATAAAGTTTAAATTTCCCGTCGATTGATGTATGATTTTTATTATTTAGACCTTAAGAACATTAAAAATATAATTACCTGTTGAAAACGCAATCTGTAAGAAATAATTTAATTTACGTGAAATAATCAACAAAAACTTTGTTGTATAAAGTTTTGGTTAAGGACATTGAACAAATAAGCACTCAGGTGACGATATGTCATAGGGCAGGCTCCACTCATTACTTCCGTGAAGTGGCAAAATGCAATTCGTTTTCATTCTCGAGAAATATAATTTCAATTATTTTTAAAATTTAATTTCACAATTTATTTTAATTTATTTATCCATACAGAATAAAGATTTTTAGTTAGCCTTAAAGCAAATGAAATGAAATCAATGACAATACATACAGTTTTCAGAAAAGTCCATGTTTTGTTAATTAAAATAACATAATTATCAGTATTATCATTTAAATAATAATTAAATACTCCAATATTACAATACACATTTAAATTCAGTCACTCACTCTCCACGGCCTCATCAGATTAATTGACAATAACATTTTCACTAGGATGATAATCATCATATTATAGTTACTTAGTTAACAGCCCATCTCGTCCCAGTGACTGAATTTAAATGTGTTTTGTAATTTTATAGTAATTAATTATAATTTAATAATGATAGGTTTTGATAATATTGTTATTATAATTAATAAAACATCTAGTTTTCTGATTACTGTAACTTTTTTTGATTGATTTCATTTCATTTTCTTAAAGCTCAATTGAACAACTTTCTTCCGAATGGAAAAAAAAAATAAAAAATATTTAAATTCTATTTTTCAAACAAATATCAAATCGTTATTTCAAACGAATTGCATTCTACCACTTCACGGAAGTAATGAATGGGCTGCCCTACGACATATATTAAAATTACGGTAATCTGTGATTCCCAAGTTTGATACTCTCCTTGTAAGTCGTAAAATAATAGTTATTGAGCAAAAACGCATCTTAGGGTATTATTATTTTATTTATTGATTATTACATCCTCAGATTAAAGTTTGCGTGAAAATGTTCTTAGGTCGTCAACCGAGTTTTGAGTCATGTGTTCGATTTTTTAGACTTGAAAAAGAAAAAGGGAAGAATAAAATGTTTTTTTTTCGATTTGAATATTAAGTTTCTCCGAATTAATTTCTTATATCGTCACGAGTTTTCAACACTGCAGTCATATACCGTCGCTTTCAAAAAGACGCATTAGAATATATCGAAAAATAGCTAGATAGCAACGTCATATAACACAACGCTCGGTATTCGAATTCAAAATATAAAGAACAGCGCATTTTTCACGTGCAAAACGTGAAATTTAACGCGGATTTGCATCGTTAGTGAATCCTCATGCAAATTCAACAAAATCCCCGAGAAACGAGATTACGGGAATATTATGAGGTTTGAATTGAAACGAAACTTGTCTGCGTTAGCAAGTAGTCTGAAAGGGCACGAACCAAATTTTAAAAAGCATATTGTCGTAAGACGGTTACAAATTTAATATTTTCTTCTGCTTTTATCCTACATTTTGCTGTAAGTATTAGTATAATAAAGTTTTAAATGTCAATCCAATTATTTCTAAGTAATGGGTAACCTTCAAACTGAAATAAGATATTCTCTGCAGGTCTAACATTTTATTATAGACTAACTTAAACATAGACTAGTGTATTTTAGCTATTTTCATAGTATAATGTCTTACTAGTTGCATCTGTACGGTAAATTATACGGCTATTGCTGAACCAAAGATTTCCTTTGGTAGGATTGGTCCTTAAGGCCCAAGGATGGATTTAAGAAGTGGAGCCACTGCGATTTTTGATGTTAGTTTTTTCAGGTTTTAGCAGCTTCTGCTCTGGAGGAAAATAGGGTCTCAATCTGTATAGAGGCATTAATTATGCTACTATTCCAAGTTTGGTACCATATTCGGATGACTTAAGAATGCCAAATTCATTTTAATACTCATATTTGCACGATAAAGATGTTAAACTACGTAAAAAGAAGTAAACATTTACAGTAAGTAGGTATTTATTAAAAAAAAAACAAACACAAGAATCAAAAAAAATTGCACGATAATTCCTAGCCCTCGTCCTCCAATACCTCTGGATCCAATTCTATATCATCTTCGATGAGTGCTTCGCGGTCCATAACACTGTAACAAAATATAAAACAATGATTACCCAAAAAAGTAGAAACAAACAAGCGAGCAAACTAAAAGCGAAAGTTATTCAAACATAAATATACCTGGAATTATCGCAGTTGCCATTACAGGTCTTACATAGGAGTGTGCATGGCATTCCTTCTCGCCTACAAGAACAACGGCCTCTACAGCTGTTCTTACATCCACATTTTACCAGCTCTCGCGCCTCATCCCAGATACTGTGCTGGGTTGTCCATATTGGCTGCCATTGTCCTTCCTTTTCAGTCCATCCCCAGTTTGATGGGGAGGGAATGTCGGGTGAGGAGTCAGAAGCTTGTCCCCATATATAACCTGCTTGGTAGGCTGCCCTAAATGTATGCATTTTAAGAGCATCTCTTGTTGGGGGGATATTCTGTAAAGCCTTATTCTTTGTGAACAAAAACTTGCGAGCTTCATTCACCGAAACTATTTCACTGTCACCACAGTAAAGCTTGATGACGTACTTTTCTAAGCTAATCAATATCTCATCTTTCAGTTCATTTAACGGATTAGAAAGGGCTTTAAAAGCTGATGTGGCATCAATACACTGCTGCCATGCCTTCCAGGTTAATGTTTTCCCTTTTGAGTGAGGGGGGAGAGACGGCTGCGCGGGGGGCACTGTAAAGCCCAATCAGTGCGAGTGCGAGGCAATGTGGTATATACCTACATATTTAAATAGAATTACGTATTTTTTGAAAATCATATTGCATTTATTTTTATTTTATTTTTTCATTTTTACTATCGATTGACCTAAATATTATCCCAGAACTGGCGTTTAAACATTCGATTCAATCGAAAATGATACCAAACTCGACTATATACCTTAATCCTACGCAGTTATTGACCTCAGACTTTGTTAAAGCTAAAACCCCCCCCTCCCCCCACCTGCATGAAATATTCAGGTGGCTCCACTTCGTAAACCCATCTTAGGGATCCAAAGATCAATCCTGCCGAAGGAAATCTTTGGTTCAGCAAAAGCCGTATTCTTCGTTTTTTTGTAGTGTACGACTGCAACTATACGGCATCTTAATTTGGGGACATGCAGCTGACATAGAAACTATTTTCATACTGCAAAAAAGAGCCGTTCGCGCTATCTATCAGATGCGATCTCGAGAGTCATTGAGGAACAAGTTTAAAGAAATAAATATTTTAACTGTTGCCAGTCAATTCATATATGAAAACATCATGTATGTTCGTAAGAATTTAGATTTATTTCCAAAAAACAGTGACAGGCATAATTTTAATCTTAGAAATAGAAATAATATCGAAGTTGCTTATTCGAGACTGAGTAAGGTAAAGAAGTCGTTCATGGGGCAGTGTATAAAATTCTACAATAAAATACCTGAAAATGTAATTAGTTTATCCGAAAATAAGTTTAAGACCTATGTAAAGAAATGCCTGTGTTCAAGAGGATATTATAAAACCCAAGACTATGTTAATGACAATGATGTATGGACATGTATAGATCTTCCAGCTCATAGCTTTAGTAATGACATCAATTGTAATAGATATTAAGTATTTATTTCAAAAAATGTGTTGGGGCGAGTTTCTTTTGGGCTCGACGTTTCTTCTCGCTCCGCTAACACTTCCCGAAACGTTGAGTGTACAAGTTCCGCGTGGTAGGAACTTTGTACTAGGTAGAAAAAAAAGACGATTTAAAAGTATGCGTACAGCATCTACTTAAATAAAAAATATTTTGACTTTGACTTTGACTTTGACATAGAACATTTGTGTCTCAGATAACCTCGTAAATACTAAGTAAATAGAGATTATAATATCACCAAAACCAAACCAAAAAAATGCGAATAACATGGCTGCTGCTACTTTATTAATGCTTTTTTATTTTTTAGTATAGTAAAGAAGATAAAAATCACTAAATTATTTTAGTATGTGATAGTTTATTTTTGCCCTTAAAATAGGAGGCAATTATAGTCAATAGATGCATCTCGGCTTTGACGTTTGCTTAGTTAATTAAGATTAATTAGGACAGTGACCTACAGTGTGCTAATTATGTCAGAAAAGACATCATCATCATAATATTAACAGCCTAAAGACGTCCACTGTAGAACAAAGACAACAGCTTTTCCCAAGGAATTTCACAACAACGGGTCTAGAGCTAGCCGCATCCAGCGGCTTCCCGCGAACGTCGCCAAAGCCGGCTACGCTACGCTAGCTAATTCTGTGAGTACATATTAAATTATAACAGTTTCGAAATTTATTTATCATTAGTTAAATAGGTTATAACAAAGAAGATTATATCCTTCTTCTTATTCTGTGACTGAATTTTAGCCGTACTGTAGAAATAGTGATCTCCACAGCCGCACATTGCAACCTCCTCATTCAACGATCAAGCTTTTCTAATAATATAAATATAAAATTTTAAATTACGCTTGATTAGGAATTCGATTGACTTTTGTTTGGCATTGGCACATTTGTTTGGGGATCGCAATATGGAAAACATAATAATATACAGGGTGTAACAGAAAGGTGTGATAATACTTCAAGGTTGGCTTTTACCCATCAAACTGAACAACTTTTGTTCTACAACTTTGTTGTAATCGCAAAAAATTTTTTGAACTTTTCATACAAACTTGGTTCGCCAGCTGATCGATTTGTATGAAAAGTCCAAAAAAATTTTGCGATTTCAACAAAGTTGTAGAACAAAAGTTGTTCAGTTTGATGGGTGAAAGCCAACCTTGAAGTATTGTCACACACTTCTGTTACACCCTGTATAAAGAAATCTTAAAAGTCAAAATAAAATACGATTTAATTTTTTTTATGTGATAGGTGGCAAACGAGCAGACGGATCACCTGATGGTAAGCGATTACCGCCGCCCATAGACACCCGCAACACCAGAGGCGTCACAAGTGCGTTGCCGGCCTTTAATATAGGAGTAACGCTCTTTGGGTTGGCTTCGGAAAATGTGCTTTACCGTAACAATCGCAATATAAAACAAGCAAGATTATCTCACGAACTTTTTTTTCAAGAGCTTTCAATATATCGAATTCACCGATTTAATAATAGAAATCACATTCTCGCAATATATTTTTTACAATGTCGTTATTATTTATGTTTTTATAACGTTAGATATTTTACGACCGTCTGATCCGCTGTATTCAGCTTGCACCGGTATAAAGTGGAAATACAATTTCCTATCCTCGCATTTTAGAGGTTATTTGACCCGACACAGAGCACGTCACGTATGAAACTAAAAAAAATGAAAATGTTGTATCTGCAGGCCACGTTACCGACTTATAGCAAGGTGACATTCCAGTCGATGAAAAGCTGTAAGGTCATTAAACTGAAAAACTTTTCGAAAGATATTTATAGTAAGTCTAATTAGTTAATTTTCATCTTCTTAGCTTCTGTAGAGAAAGTTATCTAGTTTGAATGAATATCTTAGACCGTGTTTGAATAGCTTAGACAAGAAATAGAAAGAAAAAAAGACCGTTTGCAGTTTTATAGCCTTAAAATCCGCCCGTTTTAGAAGATGTACCAACAGTTTTTAAGTATACACAGAATTACGTATTTGTAATATGGCACTTATTAATTAAGTATTATAATTTTACGTCATTGAACTGACTCTTGTACAAGCAGTCAGGTATCTCGTCAGAGATTGGATGATCTATACAGGGTGTTAAAAAAAGTGCGTTTGAAAATTTTAAGGGGTTACTCAGAATCAAGTATAGAAAACAGGAAAAATATTGAAAAAATCCGATGTACAATTTTTTTTCCAGTTTCCCATACAAATTTTTGATTCACTAGGTATTCAGATTTAGTATGGGAATCTGAAAAAAAAGTGACTGGTTTTTTTTTTCATATTATTCTTGTATTCTATACTTGATTCCTAGTAACCCTTTAAAATTTCAAATGCACTTTTTTTAACATCCTGTATTTACAGTGTAAGGATCTCATAACATTTAATACTTTTGAACTAGCATTGCATAACTTGTATTTTCACTTTACTAACTTTATTTATCCAATGTTCAGTAATATGGTAATGGCAGAGTCAAAGGTGGTGCTACAAATGATACAATCTCACTTTGAATCTCAAATTATCTTTCTTAACTCTCACTAGTTTTTGCGTTAAAGGTTAGGATTTCAAGTTTTTTTTTTAAATCACCATCTATTTAGTGTGACTTAGTAAAGCCGTCAACAGCCTACACAATCGGTAGGTGTACAAGACAAAACCGCAACGTAAAACGTATAAATTTCCATCACGTATACATTACTATTCAGACCAAGGGCAAGAGAAGTTTTTCTTTTAGGCGTGTATCCATTCCCTGTTGGCAAATTACCTCGAATGACCCCGCCTGTTCTGAGTATGAGGTTTTTTCTCCTCTCTTCCAAAAGTTAAGTCATTAGCCAAGAGCGCGGATGTCAAGTATTTTATTTATTTGCCGTAGAACGTAAAAGGGTGACTCTCATAGTCCACCATTTATTGGGATTCCGTAGTCGCAACGAGAGAGCCTCATAAAATAGTTATGTCCCTCTGTCTGTTGTAGATAATCACAGCGTCAAAAAGTTTGAATACAATCAATTTAGAATATTTTCTACTTTGTGCAAAAGGTGTTGCAGGTGTCTATGGGCGGCGGTAATCGCTTACCATCAGGTGATCCGTTTGCTCGTTTGCCACCTCTGCTATAAAAAAAAAAATAAGGATTTTATTTTACAGGGTTTTTAGTAAACACACTCGTTTGAGTTTATTACCAAATAATTATTTTAATATGGTAGTATGATTATGTGTTCAAATATATTAACCAGTGACTGAACACTTTTCGTAGAGTCCCGTGCAGGTTTTCGAAAACCATTTGACCGCCGAACGACTCACCTGAAAAAGTTATACTTTTTAATCTGCTGTAGACTATTGTATTTACTTTTACATACGAAGTTAGTTATTGCATTTTTAGCGAAAATGTCCTCTTCTTTTGTCTTCCCGAAGATCCACATGTTCATGATATTTTTATCAGAATCACAGTCACTACCCTTGAAAACAATATTTACTGTTATAGCTTAAAATTAAATGTCTTTTCACAATCAAAAATTTGGCTATCTTATCTCTAACACAATAAATTTGTTAAAAAAACCGGCCAAGTGCGAGTCGGACTCGCGCACCGACGAGGGTTCCGTATAAATTCATAATCACACATGTCTTGAACTTTATATTTTTTATATTTGAGTTAATTGAATGAAAGGTAATATGACGTTTTAAAAAAACTACTTACTACATCTCGTTCAAACCAATTTTCGGTGGAAGTTTGCATGGACATGTACATCACATATTTTTCCTAGTTTTATCATTCTCTTATTTTAGAAGTTACAGGGGGGGGGGGACACACATTTTACCACTTTGGAAGTGTCTCTCGCGCAAACTTTTCGGTTTAGAAAAAAACGATATTAGAAACCTCAATATCATTTTGAAGACCTATCCATAGATACAACACACGTATAGGTTTGATGAAAAAAAAATTTTTGAGTTTCAGTTCTAAGTATGGGGAACCCCCAAAATTAATTAATTTATTTATTTATTTTTGTGTGAAAATCTTAATGCGGTTCACAGAATACATCTAGTTACCAAGTTTCAACAGTATAGTTCTTATAGGGTCGGAAAAAAGTGGCTGTGACATACGGACGGACAGACAGACAGACAGACAGACAGATATGACGAATCCATAAGGGTTCCGTTTTTTGCCATTTGGCTACGGAACCCTAAAAAGGCGTAGGAGTTTGCTTGTTAACTATTTCAACCAGTTGCAACTTTAAGCCTCAGTAACGTTCTAAACGTACATGCATACACTTGCCACGGTGTAGCAGATGCGTTGCGCAGCTTCATCGCTCGTGCAATCTGCATCGTGCATCGTAGCAAAATATAGGTACCTTAATATCACAGATGCTGCACTCTGCAAATAGTTTCATGAAATAATGTAAATGGTGATAACAAATGTAGCTGCACTATTTAAAAGAGAATTCTGCAGCTGAACAATTTGCTTATGGAAAGCCTTAATTATCTAGCTAGACCATTAGAAATGTAATTATTGACAATCTGATTAGCTTTCTCAGTGATATTTTTATAATAATTCCAAATTGTTATTCTAATAAACAATGTTCTTTAGTGAAAATTGTTCTGTTTTTTGAGTATAAGTCAAACAACAACATTAAACAGGGTGTAACAAAATTGGTGTAGTATCCGTTAACTGGGAATTCCACTGAACAACTTTTGTTCTACGACTTTGCTCAAATCACAAAAAAATGTTGGACTCTCCATACAAAAATGGCAAAACAGATGACCAATTTGTATGGTGTCCACATTTTTTTTCTGTGATTTGAACAAAGTCCTCGAACAAAAGTTGTTCAGTGCGATGAGTAGAATCCCCAGTTAATGGGTCCTACACCAATTTTGTTACACCTGTATATAAAATTTAAGAAATTTTGGTAAATACCATTGTAAGTGTTCAAGATATTTTGAACCATATCATCTTATAATACAAAAACCTTAAAATTTATATTTTATAGCTTTTCTTTAAAAAAAAAAACAAAAAAAAAACTTATAACATTACAGACATTACAATGTTTTCCACCAAATACGTAGTTCGTTTCGGTTACATGGTCTTATAAAACAAAGAATCTTTAAAATGTAAGGTCCTTATTTATTAGTGATCATCCTTTTAAGGCGCGACGTACACTCAATCTGAGCAGGTTGATGCATGATAATATAATATCGACCGTAACACCGCTCATTTTAAGTTCAGATCAGTGTGGGTACCGTCGCGGCGGTTACGACAAGGTCGAACGCAAAATTCTCGAGATTTCGATGTTTTTATTACTTTTCTTGGCATTCAAATAAGTTTAAAAAAAATCCGTTCAAGGTAAATTAAAGATATTAAAATGGCCAATTTTTGTGTGTTGGTTTCAACATAAACAAATTTTGTGTTTCCGAGAGAATTTGCAATTAATGCAAAATACAGGGTTTACAGGATATTTTTTTTCATCAAAGTTTCTGTGATTTTTATGATTCTGTTCAGAGCAATTTGTTTTTTATTGTTTGAAGTATGTTTTTCCATGGTAATAGCTTTAACCATTATTTCAAGAATTTGAATTGAATATTGCGATTTGGCTATACTTAGCGCCTTAAACACACTTTTCTGTTTAAATTCTTAACATCATTCTTTAAGAAACCTTCAAGTATTCAATTCTTAAAAATATTTCAGAGTTTTTGAACCAATCGTTAACCACCTGCAATAGTTAACTTTGAATCAAAAGTTCAAAAGATGTTTTTTTCAAATTAATCCCAAATGCTCTTAAGACAGCGGTTTCTAGGGGTTCAAGGCGAAGTTTAAAGGGCGCCGTATGAGGGAGAAGGTCTTGGACGTGATTTCGGGCTCCTTTTTGGTCCAGCGCATCTCGTGAGGGGAGGAATGCATCAAGCGTTCTGGGCAGCTTCAGGCAGGGAGCAATTACGGTAAGACCTTTTTGACTACGTTTACCAAAAATGAGTTATATATTTCGTAGAAACAACTCTTTTTGTGTTAATTTTTACTTTATTTTAATAATTTAGGAAAGTTATTCAGAAACTTGAGTACAGGCTCTGTTTGAAAGGATGCTGACTTATAAATTAGAAGCTTATAATTTTATTTTTTGCATGTTTTTAATGTCCATTTAGTAAATGTAGTTTTTCAGTGTACTTTATTATTTATGAACGTGCTTTTAAGCACCTCTTTAATAAAGCCTGGTTACAAAATGAATCGTCGTATCCTACGAATAAGGGCGCAATTGCAAAATGGCAACTTTTCAGGAGGAGGTTTAAACATTCTATTTTCAACAGAAAGTGTCATTTTTGAAGTGTTAACATTCAAAACATTGCTTAACTATTCTAGGGATGTTATTAAATAAGCGATTTTATTAAATATTTCTATTAAATATGTCGCTTATTTCTTTATTTGCTGGAGTAATATGTTATTCTATTAGACATAAGCGACATTACGCCCTTTTTCTTCGGCATATATCAGGTCGTAATGGCGTTTAGGGCTTTTTATAGTTTTCATCTGTAAATAATCTTAAGAAATGGAAAAGAACAAGAAGTGTTTTAAATGAAAATAATAGACATATTAATGTTTTTACCAAGGGTAACATGAATTTTAACTTAAATAATAAATAAAAAACATTGTGAATTGGGCCCCTTACGATTATGTGTGATAAAACAATTCACTCGTAATAAGTGTTCTTGTAATTCCTGCACCTCTACAGGTATATTATGTTATGTAAACAATTTAATTCATTCAGGATCCTGATCAACAATTAAGTTAGGATATTACTGCAAACGCGCAACTGCAAATCGAGTGGCAACCGTGCACCAGAAGACGGAGTGTAGCCTCCAACTCGGTGGACCATCGTCCTGGTGAAGGTTGCGGGAAGCCGCTGAATGCGATCCGCACAGGGCCGGTCAGTGTGGAAATATTTGTCCAGCAGTGGACGTCTTTCACCTGATGATGATGATTACTGCAAACTTCGTGAATACAGCCGTTACAAGTATATAAAACTATAGAGGTATCAAGGTGATCTGTCAAACAATGAAGTAGGACGATCGAGTCATAGATATTTGTAGTCTACTTAGCAGGGAATGTTCGCTCTCCAGACACCCGAGTTTGTGGTAAGTCTTTAATTGTAGGCCAATTTCACAATCGCCATGATTTCTGAAGAACATAGATTAAAACAGGAACACTTAATTGCCTTTCCTCTTAGACATGGGAGTAATTTTGCGTTTGATAGTGTGCTTCGAAGTACCTGGACTTTCAGGAAAGGAAATATTCTATCGTTATCGCTTACATATACAAGTTTGTCAGGTCTTTTATAAAAATAATAATAATAATAAATTTCTTTATTTCAGACAAAGTAGTCCATGATATGTGTTAGTAACAGTAGGTACTTAAAACTATGTTAGTATGGCAGTTATAATTTTAATAATTAATTAAACAAGGTTTGGTTAGGTTACATGTCAGAAGAAACCACACATTAGTTTCAAATAAGCGTAAGACAGGCTACGTATAAATCTATTCCACTCATAGAAGGGCTCATCAATGTTGAGTCAATTACCTTTTAATTTAGTATTGGTATTGGAGTCACTACGGCGAATATATAGGGTGACTTTAAATTAGTTCTTGATACGAAAGGGTATGCATGTGCTCATGATAACAAACAACTTTCCCTAAGAAACCCATAAAAAGTCACCCTGTATAATGAGAAAAGGGCTTGAGGACTGGGCGGAGGCGTAACAGTGGGAGGCCTTAAACTCACTAACATTAGGTACGCCGATGATACAACGATTGTTGCATACAGCGAGATAGAGATGGCTGGCCCTCTTGCTGGAATAAATAGAAGTTGAGAGCGCCAATCTCGGTCTTAAGATCAACCATTCGAAGACCATGATAATTATTGTGGACCGAGCGAATTTACTTCCGCTAACCGATGCACTCGATGATTATGAAAACGTCAATCAATTTGTATACGCCGAAGAGCCGGGATGGCCAAAAGTGTAATGGGGAATCTAGACAAGATTTGGAGGAACCATAGTATTCGCCAGATTACTAAGGTACGACTTGTATGTGCCTTAGTATTTTCAATTTTCTTGTACCTATGGGGCGAAAACCTGGTGTAAGAGCAGTGACAGCAAGAAGATCGACGCCTTTGAAATGTGGTGTTGGAGAAAGCTTCTCCGAATTCCATGGACCACCATGAGAACTAATGAATCCATACTCCAGGAGCTACACAACGAGGCTCTCAGCAATATGCCACCTCTACTTCTTCGGACATATTATGCGTTCTCCTAGACATAATTTGGAGAAGCACATAATTCTGGGTCAGATGGATGGCAAACCAGTCAGGGGTAGAGCACCTTCCCGAAGGATCGATGATGTGTAGAAACCTGTGGGAGGAAACATTCAGAGGGCAGTCCATATCACCTACAACCGTAGCCAATGAAGAGACCTTGTTCGTGGTCGCGATCCTCAGCACTGAGGGACCGAGGAAGAAAAAGATTGGAGTCACTAATAAAAAAAGCTCAGAAAAAAAGCATCATAGACCTTCATATTTATACGCCGATGATATGTAGTTATATCTTCTACAAATCGACAAGACTGAGAAGAAGCTCTTAATGCATGAAAAGTACAACTACAATCATGAAGACCAAGTCTCTCAATATGAGTACAACATTGTGGTAGGTCTATCCACTGTAGGCCAACGCTCAAAATCACAATGAATTTTGAAGAACATGGAGCAGGGGAGCAGAGCATAATTCCTGAGTTCCTACCCTTTTTTTTATGTCATAGGTGGCAGACGGATCACCTGATGGTAAGCGATTACCGCCGCCCATAGACACCCGCAACACCAGAGGAGTCACAAGTGCGTTGCCGACCAATTGGTAAGCCCTTGGCATCATCTCACCTAATGGAAAGTGATGGTGATGCCGAAGATGGAAGCGGGCTTACCAAGATTCCCCAAGATCAGATTGCTGATAACATTGATGTTTGGCGGCAACACTTAGATAAAATGGTGGTAGCTAGCCAGGCGGGCTCAGAAAATGCCCGACTGCCAACCAAACAGAGTCCTATAAAGTAGGACCCTGCCGGGAATCGAATCTGCGACCTAGACATGAAGGTAAATTATTAGAAAATATTGTGCCTGATTATTGAGGAACATTAATGTATACTGTGTATACTTTTCGAAGGTTATTCTTTTTGTTTCCTACCATTTGGAACTCGTATAAAATAATATGAAAAAGCCACAACCGACACAAGGGCCTTTTACAACTCTGTTAAAAACTGTATTTTATTAAATTGTTTGAATCGTTAATGAAATGGAAGTCAATAAAACTGATAATTTCATTGATACAATTTGTAAAACACGCGAAAATCTTACTAAATAAAATTTGATCGTAGAATAAAGACACAAATGCTATTAGGCCACCAATTATTCATACCGACACCAAGAAAAAACTTCGTGGAATATAGCCACAAATGCCATAGTGTCTTTTTTCTACGAGGATGTGAACTAAAACTGTTCAAAACTGTCCGCGGAAAAAGGGTTGAGTGGCGCTTGTGCCCCGCCCCGCGAGAAAGAAAGTAGCCACTGTGGCTGTTGTGGCTGTTTTCGGTGGGTATTTCAGGAGAAAGTAATTGTGGCATTTTTTTAACGCTTATTTTCTAGTAGATAGAGATCGATTTTCCGTGATTTTCTGATTGAATATGATGTAAAATGGGTAGCAGATTTTAATTATGCAATAAAAATAAAAAGCCACAACAGCCATTGTGGCTTTATTCGTAGGATACGACGAAATGGCCTCTCACAAAATATAGTTTGCTATTTCGTTTCCCTTTAAAATGTTTTTGCGTTGCCTATTATAAATATTTTTATACCTACCCTGAAAATATCATATAAAAATTCAAGTTCAAACGAGAAGCCTCACAATGGTAATGAAGTTCAAATATCAGCCACCCACTTCATAATATTACTTCGCTGTAACTGCCCCCGGCTGCTAACTTGTTACGGCTTGGCTCATATCCAAGTTTTGACTTTGGAAGAAACTTGAACACTTACCTAATGGACTAACTGGTTCAGATGCAGAACAACCCAGTGTCAGAATGCCAAGTAGATGAAAAATTCCGATTTGCTTTTGGTATCAAATTGATTATTCTTCGATTCGATTCGATGTTTTTCAAAAGACTAAGAACGAGGTTTTGTTCTGCATAGTCGTAGAAAAGTGATGTCATGTGACATGACCGTGTGTAGTCCATCAGTTGACTGGAACCATGTGAAAAACTAAAAAGTTTTTAAAACAAAATTTACTAGCTACTCCTTCATATAGTGATTGAGAGTAACTTCTGCCTTTCTGCCACATTTGTTTACCTAGAAATACGAAAATAGTATAAATAGATGCTGCTCATGAAACTGAATCATTTTTTCCTTATCGATGAGCAATATTACCAATTATTCTACTTATATTAGGTTGTCCGGAGAAAGTCCCCTGCTCTTTAATTACAAGTTTATACCATTTTTGTAAGAATAGTAAGAAAAACTTTTGTTCATTCTTAATACCCTTAAAACAAACACATAAGGATTAGACAACATACGGCACAGGGACCAGTGGAACTGTGCGGTTCCTAAAACTCAAATCTGGGGATCTCATCTGATTCACAGACGGTACCAAATAGGAGGGGTTTGCCGGGGCTGGAATATGCAGAGGAGACTCGGAGACAAAGCAGTTATACAATCTAAGCTCGCACGAAATAGTCTATCAGGCAGAATGTACGCAGTAAAAAGATGCGTACAATAAATTCTTCTGAGATCCTATCAAAATGGAAACGTAATCATATGTTCAAGTCAGGCAGCCCTTATAGCACTGAAATCACATGAGTTTGATTCAAAATTTACCACTACGATACCACAGATAGACTCAGGCTTTAAAATCAAAACCCTTCCTTTTACGCCAGGCAGGGGTTAAACATATTTAAATGCATTTAAACGAAAACGTGCATCTCTTGTAGTGAGTTACCTACGCTTAGTACTATTATGTTATCTGAGCTATGTGAGCTTGTTAATCTAGCCACAAATTAGTTAATATTCCAGCAAATTTGTATTTAACCAGGCTTGAATACATAGGTACAGACAGCCACATAGATATCTGAACCTCCCCTAATAAATTACAGACCAGTCTCTGTATTACCCGTTCTTAGTAAAGTCTTTGAAAAAATTATGCTAAACCAAATGTTACAACACTTTAATTTAAACAAACTTCTGCATAACCAACAATTTGGCTTCACAAAAGGTCGATCAACTACCGATGCAGGAGTAGCACTTATTCGAAACATCTATGATGCTTTTGAGGAATCACAAGATGCAGTAGGAGTATTTTGTGATTTATCTAAAGCATTTGATTGTGTTGATCATCAAACTTTGCTTCTCAAACTAAAACATTACGGTGTAGAGGATAGGGCCCTCAGTCTTCTTAATTCTTACCTAAACAATAGATTACAGACAGTCCAAGTAAATGGCACAAACTCTCTCGGCTCTACAGTAAAAATAGGTGTTCCCCAGGGATCTATATTAGGACCCTTTCTCTTCCTTGTTTATATTAATGACTTGCCATTTATGGTGCAACATCGCTCAAATATTGTGTTGTTTGCAGATGACACATCTCTTATTTTTAAGGTAGACAGGAAATACAGCAAAATTGACGAAGTAAACAACACACTTTCAGAGATACATAAATGGTTTACTGTTAACAACTTGCTATTAAATGCTACAAAAACGAAAGTTGTAAAATTCAAATTACCAAATGTCAAACAAACTCACGATAATGTAATATTAGATAGTAATGTTTTAGAATTCGTAAATAGTACTGTTTTTCTTGGTATTACTTTAGATGCTTCCTTACAATGGGGACCACATATAGAAACCCTAGCAGGAAAGCTTAGTTCAGCTGCCTACGCCGTGAAGAAAATAAGGCAACTAACAAATGTAGAAACTGCTAGACTAGTCTATTTTAGCTATTTTCATAGTATAATGTCTTACGGCATCTTAATTTGGGGACATGCGGCTGACATAGAAACTATTTTTATACTGCAAAAAAGAGCCATTCGCGCTATCTATCAGTTGCGATCTCGAGAGTCCTTGAGGAACAAGTTTAAAGAAATAAATATCTTAACTGTTGCCAGTCAGTTCATATACGAAAACATCATGTATGTTCGTAAGAATTTAGAGTTATTTCCAAAAAACAGTGACAGGCATAATTTTAACCTTAGAAATAGAAATAATATTGAAGTTACTTATTCGAGACTGAGTAAGGTAAATAAGTCGTTCATGGGGCAGTGTATAAAATTTTACAATAAAATACCTGAAAATGTTACAAGTTTATCCGAAAATAAGTTTAAAACTTATGTAAAGAAATGCCTGTGTTCAAGAGGATATTATAAAACCATAGATTATGTAAATGACAAAGATGTGTGGACATGTATAGATCCTTCAGCTCATAGCTTTAGTAATAACATCAATTGTAATAGCTATTAAGTTTTTATTTCAAAAAATGTGTTGGGGCGAGTTTCTTTGGGGCTCGACGTTTCTTCTCGCTCCGCTAACACTTCCCGAAACGTTGAGTGTACAAGTTCCGAGTGGTAGGAACTTTGTACTAGGTAGAATAATATGACGATTTAAAAGTATGTGTAAAGCATCTACTTAAATAAAAAAGATTTTTGATTTTGATTTTTGATTTTGATAAACCATGTATCACGAATAGCTTTAGTAGGGGTTCAGATATCTCTGTGGGCCAGTGTACAATCATCATAATGTCAACTAGAATCTGATCACTGCTGAACATAGGCCTCTCCCATAGACTCACAAAACTTAAATTTAATATAATTTCACACCTTTTCGTTTGTGCACTTTATCGATAGATCTCCTGTATATGAAAGTATTTTTTTTGCGTGGATTGTTTAGGTTTCTTGGGAAGAGTTGTTCAGTATCCTAAGCAACATCTATCACTTGGCGCTTGTTGACGAATTAAAGTCAACCTATACAGAAAGTAAACCTTAGTGGAATGCTCGCGACTTCATCTGCGTGGACCTTGAACGTAAATGGCCCGCCAAAACCGTTGAAAATTCAATTTTCCATACAAAATTTTCACCCCATTTTCCCCACTCAAGGATCGATATTTAAAAATTCTGTCTAAGTACTCTACTAAATGCTCTAAGAACTATAATTTCTGCCTAGTTTCAAGTTTATATCTTCAAAGTTTTAAGCTGTGCTTACGCTTAAGTAATACTTAACCCTGATCCCTGTGATAGTATATTAAAATATAACTACATTCATTTTGTGCGCGATATTTGAGAAATAATATTGAAAATAACTTCCAAACTTCAGAGCATATCATTCACTGTATACAGTGATTCAGCTTCACATTTTATAATCCAATTTGCAGGCTCAATAAAAATAAAAATATCTAACAGGCTGAGGCAAATGGCGACATGTTTTGTAGAGACTTTAAGCCGTGAGCGCGAGTTTAATAAGCGTAAATAAATTGTGCGACGATAGAATGTATCTCGAATCTCGACGCGGAACCGCGTTGACGTAGAAAATATCAGCTTTCAAGAGGGTCACATAAAACAGCTTTTTTACGGTTGACATATACGAATATTCACGCAATAATTAAATTATACTCAAAAAATATGTGTTTTTAGGCTCAGCATAAAATATACATAGATGTTTTTTTTGTTCTTTATTAAGGCGAGGTTCTGGATTGGGATGTGGGAGAGCCATGCTTCGGCACGAATGGGCCGGCTCGACCGGAGTGATACCACGGCCTCACAGAAAACCGGCGTGAAGCAACGTTTGTTGTGTTTCGCCGAGTGATTGAGGGTACCGGAGGCCCAACCCCCCCTCCCCCTCCCCATTCCCCCATCCCCCATCCCATTTCAAAGGTCGGCAACGCACTTGTAACTCCTCCGGTGTTGCGGGTGTCCAAAAAAAAAATTCTTCTTTTTTCCCTCAATAGCCCTTGGCATCATCTCACCTGATTGTAAGTGATGATGATACCGAAGATGGAAGCGGGCTTACCAAGATTCCCCAACGCAATGGGGAACTGGCTATCTTAGCTTTATGCCGGAACACATCAATGCTGTTAACATTGATGTTTGGCGGCAGATTTAGATAAAATGGTGGTAGCTAGCCCGGCGGGCTCAAAAATGCCCTACCACCAACCAAACCGAGTCCTACAAAGTTGGAACCCACCGGGAATCGAACCCGCCACCTCCTGATGTAAACCGAGCGGACAAGCCACAGGGCTACAGAGGCGGTCAATAGATACTACCCATAGACACCAGGCAGTAGATACATTTGTTGCTATTATTTGATGTTTTTAAGGATCCAAAGAAGTCATACGTCAAGAAATATGGTCAGAAATATATTATATTATATTATAGGGTTTCTTCCTATACATTTTTATCCTCGATTGGTAAAGCCCCTGATATTATCTCACCTGGAGATAAGTGATGATGATTTCGAAGATGGAAGCGGGCTTACCAACCTAACGTAAAGGAGAACTGTTTATCTTACTTTCATGCCGGAACACATCAATGCTAACAGTGATGTTTTGCGGTAATACTTAAATTAAACTTGGTAGTAAGGCATTTTCTGAGACCGTCTTCTGGCTAACTACCACCATCTTATCTAATAAGACCTGACATCTTATATAATAAGATGGGGGTAGTTAGCCAGAAGACGGTCTCAGAAAATGCCTTACTACCAAGTTTAATTTAAGTATTACCGCAAAACATCACTGTTAGCATTGATGTGTTCCGGCATGAAAGTAAGATAAACAGTTCTCCTTTACGTTAGGTTGGTAAGCCCGCTTCCATCTTCGAAATCATCATCACTTATCTCCAGGTGAGATAATATCAGGGGCTTTACCAATCGAGGATAAAAATGTTTAGGAAGAAACCCTATAATATAATATAATATATTTCTCTTTCTACCAAGTTCCAACCAAAACTTCTGAGAGAGTAAACATTACTCTGACAAAAGAATAGCCTATTGTAAATCTCATAAGTGGGAAAGTGAGACAAACTTATGAAGTTAAAATAACCTGAATATGGAAGGGAACCTACCTAAATAATCAGAGATGTATAAAATAGTTTAAGAAATGTATTTAAATACAAAATGCAAATACTTTTTTGATTTACTATTTGAAATGCAAAATACCAAATAGTTTAGTGTTTTGTATTTTAAATACTAAATGTAAAATAGCTATTTTCAAAATACTTCCTTTAATTACAAATACCTTTTTGTTCAAATCAATTCTCTTTATTTATTACAGTTTTATAATACTTACAAGTTGTTCAAATACATTATCAATCGTTTTCCTTCTCTGTGAGGTCGCATTATCAATCATGCCACCATATGAAAAATGACAACAACACCTTAAAAACAACCGACTTCAATCGTAACAACTACAATTTTGCTGTTTTTTTTCTTTTATTGATTTTTCAAAAAGGGCTTTAATTTATATGGAATCACCTGGGAAGTAGACCCTTTTAAATAAAAAATAATTTTCCAAATCGGTTCAGGCGTCTTCGAGTAATTATAAACATACATAAAAAATAAAAAACATTCCGACGAATTGACTTTTTTGAAGTCCGTTAAAAAGTGTGCTGAGCTTGGTAAGTGGCCAATATGAACACTATTCGTTCATTTTATGTGAACTTTGACTGGTAATATTGACTTAACTAAATCACAAGTATTTTGCATTTTTAAAATGGAAAATATGTCTCGAAAAGTATGTCAAATAAAATACAAAATGCTTTTTTAAAAGGTATTTAAATGCAAAATACAAAATAGGTATTTTGCATTTTGTATTTGCATTTTAAATACAAGTATTTCAAATAAGTCGCGTCTCTGTAAATAATAAACAAGCGGATCTATTCATTGGAGCGTACTATGCTCGGGATTTATCTACGTGATCGAATCATTTATGAGGAGATGCGTAGGGAAACTAAAGTAACCGACATAGCTCACTGAATCGCCAAACTGACGTAGCAGTAGATAGGGACATTACATATTTTTTTTATTCTTTTTATTCGAAGTAGGTAGCATTGTACACTTTTCGCAGGTCTTTTTTAATCCTAATACGAAGTTCCTACCACTCGGAACTCGTATCGAAGAACAGATGTCCGTTGGAGCCGCAAAGTCCTCGAGTGGCACACAATCATTTGGCACCTAAATAGGATTATCTGTAGGTATAATGGAAACCAGAGACTGATATACATACACATATACGTTTAAATACATAAAACTGACGACACTGCCGGTTGACAGTTCGGTCTCCGTATTAAAAATTAATTTTAATATAATTTATGTAGTTATTATGTAATATGTAGCTAAATTCTGACAATTAGTAAATAATTAACCAAAGGAGGTGTGTTTCACAAGTTTGGAATCGTTTTTGAGTAAAAGATAAGCGTCGGAAAATCAAACAGCTGAGACGTCACCCATAACGGACGACTAACGAGGATTCAAAAACCTAACGCAACGGAATCACGTTATACATAGAAACTATTTTTATATTGCAACAAAGAGCCATTCGCGCTATCTACTCGTATCAGATGTGATCTCGAGAGTCCTTGAGGAACAAGTTTAAAGAAATAAATATCTTAACTGTTGCCAGCCAGAATACGAAAACATCATGTATGTTCGTAAGAAATTAGAGTTGTTTCTAAAAAACAGTGACAGGCATAATTTTAACCTTAGAAATAGAAATAATAATGAAGTTGCTTATTCGAGACTGAGTAAGGTAAATAAGTCGTTCATGGGGCAGTGTATAAAATTTTACAATAAAATACCTGAAAATGTAACAAGTTTATCCGAAAATAAGTTTAAAACTCATGTAAAGAAATGCCTGTGCTCAAGAGGATATTATAAAACCATAGATTATGTAAATGACAAAGATGTGTGGACATGTATAGATCCTCCAATTCATAGCTTTAGTAATAACATCAATTGTAATAGCTATTAAGTTTTTATTTCAAAAAATGTGTTGAGGCGAGTTTCTTTTGGGCTCGACGTTTCTTCTCGCTCCGCTAACACTTCCCGAAACGTTGAGTGTACAAGTTCAGAGTGGTAGGAACTTTGTACTAGGTAGAAAAATATGACGATTTAAAAGTATGTGTAAAGCATCTACTTAAATAAAAAAGATTTTTGATTTTGATTTTGATACAAATATAGATATAATACACCTAGAAACAGAGCAAATAAATCTGCTCATCACAGAAATGTTTGTCCAGGTTGGGAATCGAACCACGATCCTCGGATCAGTGATCAGGAGCGCTAACCACTGAGTCATCGACTCAGTATAATATTATAACAAAAATAAATTCATACTCATATTAAAAAATAATATCGCAAATTTGTACGTACATTACTTATACGAGCGGTAAAGTTAGAACCATGCCATAAATTTCTAACTAAGTACTTACACAAAGGTAATCTTATTAGCTTAAGTTAGATACAGTCAAACCATGATTGCCTGGAATTGCTAAAACATGTAAGGCTTACGTAAGTCTGTGATGAGTCATGCTAATAGTATATACCTAATATAAATTACCCAGTACAAATGATTCTGCTGGCGTATGTATGTTTAAGATTGTAAAGGCACTAGCAGTAAAAGAACTATTTGTAGCCTGCTAGTTCCCTAGGGATGTATCATGATTCTGATTTACGTAAGTTAAGGTGTTTACTAGAAACCACCACTACGAAAAAGTAGCGTTGTAGCAAGCTACGTACTCAAGAGTAGCTACAACAATTACTGAGTGGCAGCCTTAATACCTTTCAAAGGACATTGACCAGGTCTGGACCAAGTGATTTTGAAGCGCTTCGGTTTACAGATTAGTGTTGGCCTGAGGAACAAAATACACTATGTGTTCATTCTGGGCAGCACTTGGTCCAA
The DNA here is from genome assembly GCA_958295455.1 of Coleophora deauratella. Taxonomy (NCBI): domain Eukaryota; kingdom Metazoa; phylum Arthropoda; class Insecta; order Lepidoptera; family Coleophoridae; genus Coleophora; species Coleophora deauratella. Next base: position 13,056,491 of record OY282397.1, on the reverse strand, counting down.
CTTCCATACAAAGATGGTGAGTGTCCTTTCCTTGAGTTTTTTTTAATCATATTTTTGATTTATCTTTAGTATTCAATTCTGAAAATTGTCATTTAAGTCTCGAAAATGTCACAACAGTGACTAAATGAATTAAAGGGTATCTGTTTTTCATATCTTATGTCATTAAGTATATAACAGACGAAATAAAGAAAAAAATATAAAACAGGACTGCAGTGACAAAAAGTGAACGTAAAAGTTAAAAAACAAAACTAGCTTATATTACTTGGGCCATCTCAATGATTCTAAGGATACTACAAACATCTAAATCGTTTCAACCAATTAAAAATATGATGGAATAAAGAATCTCGTCCATATAATTATGTATGTATGGACATACATGAACCCCAAAATCTTTACACTCCTTTTTTGGGGCAGTTATGTGAAAAATATAAATACATATAAAAGTACTAAGTATGTTAACTATACTTACTTTTTGAATACCTGTTTAGGTGTTGCTTTAAAATTCGTACTAACCTTAACGCGACTACAGATGAGTTTAAGCTCTGCTTTGCTCCGTGTAGGTACAATAATATGAGAGCTCGCTGAATTTAAACCCATCTTATATTCTGTACGTGCAACAACGACGTAATTTTATTAGTTCTATGCTCAGACTCTACGAATAGGGTGACAATGTATTCGCGGATCATTTATTGTACCTACTGCTAAATCTTAAAATAAAGATGAACGAAAATTAGGTAGGTATTTGGTAATTAATTTCCTACATCATAATCGCCAACGCCAACACAAACCCCTTAGGTTTAATGGTGTTGTTATGTACAATATTTTGTAAGTTTTCATATTATTGGAAATAAAATAAATAAAAAATAATAAGGTTCTATACGTCACTGTAAGAATTTCCAAGAGTCCAAAATTGAGACAAATCACATACGATCATCTGACCTCAAACTAGGATTTCCTGTTTTATGGGAACCAGAGACATATATGTACATACATAAATACGTAATATACATATATTATTTAATACTTGATTTAATGTTCCTTTTCAAACTTATTCACGGTTACATTAATACACCGGACATTCTCGAACATCTTAGGTTTTCTGTGCCCCGCCCTAGTAGCCGCCTACAAAATCGCAAGACTTTTCTGCTCCCCGCCTGTAGAACTAATCTCGGTCAGCACTGTCCTCTATATCGTATGTGCTCCTTCTATAATGGTATCAGATTTGACTTTGATATATTTTCTGGTTCTGTAGTCTCTGCTAGAAAAGAAATTTCAGATTTAATCTTTGATCTCTGATCTGTCTAAATTTATTTTACTTACTAATGTGTTTTTTGTAGTAGTCGCTCGTACGCTTGATTTTTAATGTGCATGTAGTGTTCACATATTGTAGGATACTTTCTACTCGTAGATATTATGTATAAGTGTTTTAATGTAACTTTATTGATAGTATCCAGTTTTGTGAACCTAAATAAATAAATAAAAAATACACCCAGAAACCGAGCAAAAAAATTTGCTGAAATGTTTGCCCTCAATCGAACCCACGACCCTCGGATCAGTAGTCAGAAGCGCTAACCACTGAGCCATCGAGTCAGTGGAAGCAGTCAGTCGAAGCAGCAAAATATACTTATGTAGCATTTCTGCGCCCCCGCCGCCTTTGTTGTCACAGTATCACCACAGCCAGTGTAAAAACATCACAAATTAACGTGCAGTCAAAATTTAACGTTAAAATTTTCTAACTTTAATCAGCTCTAGTAGCTTACCACGAAAATATTTGTTGGAAATCTAATAAATTCAACGTAATTTTCTACGAAGTACAACAGGCTAAGTCCTTTCTATTAAACCCAAAAAGTTATTTTATTAACAAGGTAAAATTCCAAGAAGTTGTCCTGTAAAACTTTTTAGCATGGTCACTTGAATTCAAAATGAGACCAGCTATTCGTACTGTTGGTGGTTTCTGACAAAACATGCCATTACACTGTATATGTATAATGAATACATCTACATAACACAACTAACCAAGGCCATCTTTTTATATGCTAAGTAACATGACTGTCAAAATAGTTTAATGTCAGTTGTGATGTGATCACAGAATACAACCTATAGTATCTTTTTATGTGCTAAGTAACGTAACTGTTCAAATTCAAAATCAAGCAAACTATATTATATGTAATTGTCTTTTTATTTCAGTGCATTCTCAATCATCAAAATGAATTTTGTTTGCATTTTTAAGAATTGCATTGCAATTCAATTTACTTTATTGTTAGATATTATTAATTAAACTACTCCACGAGGGCAACAAAGACAAACATAGTTCATAATGCTCCAGTGCATTGGGTGCGGTGCTCATTCAAAATTACCTATTCTCAAAATATAGTAGCTTCCCATAACATAATACTGCTTTTTACCTTCACACACACATACAGTTACTTAGTACATTTACGCACATCCACTACTCAAAGCTGTATTTTATAATCAGAATTGGGCTGACGAGCCATAAATAACGTAACTTTACTGCTTAGCTTGCTACTCAATCGTCCGAAGTGAATTATAGGACGGTGTCCGTTTGAGGATTAGGCTGTAGTTAAAAGCTAACGCGGGACTTTGATCTCTTAAACTGACTGAGCGAAAGTACTTTTTGAAAGAAAAAGTACTGAGTAGGTATATACTAAAACTTATATTATTCGGAATTTTTATGTGTACTTTATTCAAAGTAGCTAGTATTAGATAAATATCATTTACTTTAATGTTTTCACGATGATTCACTCGAGGTATTCACAGTGGCGTAGCGTGGGGGGGGGCCGGGGGGGCCATGGCCCCGGGCGGCACATGGATAGGGGCGGCAAGCGGCACATGGATAGGGGCGGCGAGCGCCACATTTCTTTTACCTAGTGTTATTAGGTGTTATTATGCGTCGATGAACTGGACTTAGATCACGCTCCTCAAGATATTACTAATAGTGAAGAGTTCAAACTTGAGCGTGTACTTCTTCGTACTTATGTAGCTGCAACAGACCCAGACTTTAAAAAATGCATACATAATTATTTCTGGCTCACTGGGCTTACTAAAATATATTGTAAACTTTAAGAGTGTTTACCAAATATTATCATAATGTTAAGAATATTTTTAACAGCTGCCATTAGTAGTACCAAGTGTGAGAGAAGCATCTCTAAACTGAAGGTAATTAAAATTACCTAAGGTCGAGGCACGTCCAGGGGGGCGGCAAATTGAGCGATTAAAATATATGATAAAAATATTCAAAGTTACATGACCCAGATAAAACGTCATGAAAACAAATGTTATCGTATGAAGAATGAAACCCGTACAGCAGCGGCGCACAGTTACATTTTAAATAGGGCCGGTCTTTGGGTCGTGTCACCCGTGCACAGACACAGGGCGTCGAGCTCATGGGGGCGCCAAGCAGTCCAAGCACCCTGTTAGTTGGGGTACCTACCCTAACTGGAACGGCGCTGAGCGCTCCAAGTAAAAGGGTTTTTGTTGGTTTAACATAAACATTCTTAGATATCTTAAAAAATTTTATAAATATAATTTATGTTCGTAGACGCTCGCCCACGGAAGAATATAATGCGCTCGCTTCACATCAGGAGGTTGCAAGTTCGATGTCCAGCGGGGTTCAATTAGTATTATGGATTTCGAATTTAGCTTTATTAGCAATTAGCAATCGAACGTGATATAACATCGATTGTATAAAAGATTTTGCTTTAAAAAAACACGAAAAGTACATAATTTTTAATTGATTATAGAATTTAGCTGTTTTATTTCGCTCCCGACTCGTGGTCCCACCGCATTGTCCCACTGGTGGGTCGACGAGTAATTGACTGTTTACTCGTAGTCCCACCGATTCACTCTTGGCCAGTAATCGTAGCATGCATTATAGTATATTGACTTTTTTTTACTAATGATCAAAATAGAAAGGGGCGGCAAATTTTCGATCGGCCCCGGGCGGCGAAAACCCACGCTACGCCACTGGGTATTCACATGGATAACCTTGGATACATTGATATAGCCTTGCTAAATGAATAAACACATAATTCTGATGAGAGCAAAGCTCTTTAGAATTTTGAAGAATTTGTCTACTTTCGGCACATCATGCAGTTTGGTATAACAAGTTTGGGAAGAATCCCGAAATAAAATATACCCTTAGGCTGGGCAGCGTTCAGAAAGTTTTGTCATATTTTTTGTTTCCATTTCCACGATACATAAAAAGAAAGTTTAAAAAAAGCCCTCTCGATACTGCAGGCGCAGTAACGATGCCACTGATAGTAGATTTTGTTTATAAGCTCAAAGTCAACAGCGTGCTATGGAAAGAGCTATGCTCGGAGTTTCTCTGCGGGATGGAATCTGAAACGAATTTGAAATGGATACAATTTTTCTTTCTTTCTTTCTATTATTTGCCATACAAAGTAACCGACTTTGCCAGATAACTATCAGAATCATGTATCAGTTGAAATATTAAAATAAACTATTAACAAAACTCTGACTAGGCTTTATCGATACAGAGATTACATAGGAAATATTTTTTTTAACCGACTGCAAAAAGTACGGTTATCAGTTTTTCTTGCATGTTACATATGTATTTGTGTTGTCCGTGATTTTCAAGAGAACCGTTGATCAATATATTATTCTTTAAAAAATCTAATTAAATAGTTTCCTAAGTACTACCATTTCACTCTTATGCAAAGAAGATGGAGATAATATGGCTTAAACTTCTCGATATACGGGGAGAGACCTGTGAACTGAACAACTTTCCCCAAGGATTTGAAATTTTCGATTCGATTCTAAAAAAAATCGATTTAAAAAAATTTTTGGCCTCTTCATAAAAAAATGGTCACTGATGAATTTATAATTATGAAAAGGCCAAATTTTTTAGCGTACTACTGACTATGTGTTTTTGGGGAAAGTTGTTCAGTTTCATGAGTAGAAACATCGGTTAACGGGAACGAAACGAATAAAAATTCACCTGTATATCCTGTATATGTATATATTTTCAGCATTGCCACGGTTTCTATTCCTACTAGATAATTGACCACGCTGAATACGTTAAAAACAACCGACTTCAATCGTAGCAACTCCAATTTTGCTATGTTTTTGTTGATTTTCTCAAAAACGATTTCGATAAAATTAATATGGGACCACCTGTGAAGTATACCCTTATAAACAAAAAAAGAATTTTTGAAATCGGTTCAGGCGTCTTCGAGTAATCGGTGAACATACATAGAAAAAAAAAAAAAAAAAAAAGATTCCGACGAATTGAGAACCTCCTCCTTTTTTTGAAGTCGGTTGAAAAGGTTGGAAGTAGGTAAGAAATACTGTTCAATTCAATTCAATATACTTTATTGTAATAATTACATACTTATACAAAAGTGTGGTTACAAATGGAAAAGAGATACAATAGGCGGCCTTATTGCTAGGTAGCAATTTCTTCCAGGCAACCTTTGGCTAGGAAAACATCGATAGAATAAGATAGGGGGGGGGGTAGCAAAAATAACATAAAAAAAATACATAATATCTATATAATCTAAGAACTATATAATCTAATCTAATATAATACTGTTTTATTATAGTAGAAAATACAATGTTCTTTCTGTCATTTAGTGTTTGAACGAGGCATGCGATGTTCAATCGGAATTTAATTAATTACGTATTCCAGAAGGGCCATTTAGATTTAGCGACGCATACGGCGGTAAATTAGAGGCAATTTAGGTGCGTTTGGAGGTTAACGAATCCGGATCAAAGATCGAACCTAACATGTCCTAAACCTAAAACCCTAATCAAATAAGAACCACATATTACAATCAACCTAAAGACATCGTGAGTTTCTGGTATGCCTATTCAGTTTTGGTCAGAAGCGGTCGTGGCGCAGTGTGTTTTGCGTGGTTCATGATGTTTAACCGATTTTAGACACGGTCATAAACTGGATGGCTTTAACTTTAAGTGGCATTTTTTTCGACGGTTTCCACGCTTCAAATCCGGACTTGGGCCCCATGTTGGAGTATGGACTAACTTTCCCGAAGTATGGGTAGAAGCAGTGTACCCATGTAGCACGTCCTGTGGCAATGATATGGATTGTTCACTTTAGTCAATCTCGAATCTCGTATTTATTTCACATAAACAAAATCATTGTTAATTTTGATGAGTAGAACATCGAATATAAATGTCATAAATTTACCTTTGTAAAGTCTTCTAGATAGATCGATTATGTGAAATGAATTTTGCGAAATAACAGGATACGTACATTAAAAAAATATCGATTACGCAATCTCACGATGATTTAATATGTCCATAAACCTCCCTGAACCTACCTATTCATAGAAATAATATAATTCGTTGTTCGATGACAACGTAATCTGACACTAATACCATACGTATTTGTAGGCATGTTTTTAAAGGAAAATTCTTTACATTCAGTATTTTTTCGGGAAGGATTAACGTCGAGCAAGCTTCCAGAAAAAGCCAGGGTTCACAGGGTGTTAAGCAAACAAAAATGGACAGGAATTGAATCACAATCCGCTGTATATTTGATTTTTACATCTGAAAGCTTTAACCTGCGATGAATTCACGAAATTTTGTTATGCATTCTAGAGGGAGTTGCAAAAAGGTGTTGAATTTTAATCATGCAACTGAAAAACTAGCATTCTAAGCAAATAAATGCTTTCTCAACAAAAATTGACCAGTCAGCTTATCCATTTGTATGAAACGTCCTATTTTTTGCAATTTCAGCATGGTCGTCAAAGAAAACTTGTTTTGTTTCATGACGAGCCCAGTTATCAAAAAAGTATTGCTTCGCTTTTTGTTACGCTCTGTAGATATCTGACAATAAAATTCAGATGGAGCGAAAACAAGTCGTACTTTGTTTACAGAAACAAAATTCGTTAAGTCAAGTCAAATATTTTCGTTAGAAATGGATACTTAAGTAAGGAACAATTTATATCAGAAATTAAATGTTTCCGCCGCGAGTTAACCTATGTAATCGCATTAAAAAGTCTTAGACACTAAACTTTAAAAATAATTGGTTCGTAAAATAATTCTTATAAGTTACAAGGGAAGAAAATGTCCTTACAAGACACAGTCAGCCAATTCATAGCGATTAATTTGAATAACAAGGTTTTAAGAAATGTACGGCCGCAACGGGCTAATTATGATGATTTCCTTTAGGTGAATCTTATTAAAATGTTTTAACATGTATTGTGCTTCTAGTCCATTATAACAGAAACAAGGTGATTCAAAAATTTATATTACTAAGCAAGATTATTCTTGTATTTTATAACACTTCCCGGAACGTTGAGTATAATTTGCTACGATTTTTGCACAAGTAGTTAAAATACTCTTTTAACCTTGATGGTGTTGATCTCAAAAATAGAAGATAACAGAGTAATAACTAAAAATAAACCTATCAATAAAACCTTCCATCAATAATTTCCTTCTGAATAAATATGAATATATCCTGTTCATATCTTTCAGCTCTCATCAGTATTAAAACGATGGCAGAGAGCCAAATTCTTCATGTAATGCGGAATTCATACTGTTAGTATTATATTTAGACAATAGGTACTTGTGACTATTAATAAAAAATTGAATTTACTGCATACTATATATTGATTGGATTAGATTTATTTATTTCACATTATCAATGTCAAGTTTACAATAAACATTACAAAAATGTCAGAATATGATCGTAAAAGTAATAATAAATAAGAAAACTAAAATAATAATTATTGTAACAAAAAAAATGTTACCAATAAAAACAATATAAAAAAATATTTCTCAACAATCCCGACTTTGGACTAAATATGGACAATATGGGGAAATTCCATTTGCTATGTCTATCAACTTAGCTTTAGAGACCAAATTGGGAAAAAGCTATTGTTAAAAATATACTTATTTTATAATTGCTTAAAAGTTCTAATGAATAAATGAACTATGACGTCATAACTGCCTATTTTAAATATTTTCAATACAGAATCTTTGTGCTCTGACACACAAGATGAATGAAGATGACTAAAAATCTATTTGTACTCATTGATTTTCGCTGACATCTAATTAAATTTTATTATGAAGGAAATAAAGTAAGTTTAATACTGGTGTCAAATTCTGTCTTCAAATTTCACATAAAAAATTATACAGGGTGTAACAGAAGTGTGTTACAATACTTCAAGGTTGGCTTTTACCCATCAAACTAAACAACTTTTGTTCTACACCTTTGTTAAAATCGCAAAATTTTTTTTGGACTTTTCATACAAATCGATCAGCTGGCGAACCAAGTTTGTATGAAAAGTCCAAAAAAAATTTTGCGATTTCAACAAAGTTGTAGAACAAAAGTTGTTCAGTTTGATGGGTAAAAGCCAACCTTGAAGTATTATCACACACTTCTGTTACACCCTGTATATGTAATAAATAAGATGTAGATATTGTATTTGTTAATAAGAATAATATTTTAGAAAGGTTTCCATTATAATTAAGTCCGAGTATACAGAAGGTGAAACTACAGAAACTTGAATGACTATAAATATGAGCTATTATTTTTCACTAAATTGCTCTCGTAATGAAATTTCAAATAAATAAACCATATCTGTTTTGGTTTCCATCCCATCTTGTTTTTTTATTAATAATAATTCTAAAATTAGTCGCTTAATTAGACGGTGAAAAACTATGACGTTACATCTTGGTATTTTAAATAAATATTTTAAGAAAAAAAAATTTTTTTGACAGATAGTAAAAAGTAACTCAAGCGACTAATAGTTTACCCTGTTCCGTAAAGGCATTATTGATAGTATCTCTGGTGTAATCAAAACTTTCAACTACAGTGTGAAGCGCCCTTTACGGCGGTAGTTATAAGTTTCTCAAAGGCGATAATTGCTACTACATGGGAGGGTTAATGGCTCCCCCCACTTTTATGTTATTTGTGGACTTTGCTTTGTGCGAAAGAAGTTTATCGGGGATTTAAGGCTTCTTTCTCTAGTCTATTGGAAAGCAAGAAGGGAAGAAAGCCAAGAATATAATGTGTACGGTCATTATTGCATATTATATAAGTAGGATTCTTATCAGTTTGTGCCGCAAAAATCTGCTTTCATATTGTTATGACAAAAAATACTAATGTATATTAGGTATATGATGCATGTGTGCATGCGTTTTGAGTGCGAATTGAGAGTCGCAAAAAATTAACTTGATATAAATTGATCATCTGTGTTTGACCAATTTTGTATAAACTCGTTTTTGGCGATTTAAGTAAATAAACGTAGAACAAAAGGGTGTTCAGTATGATGAATAGAGTATTATTTGAAGAGTCCTACACTTATTTTGTTATATTTTGAACATATATCTGTTTTATGGGGAAAGCAACATCTCAAAATTTTAAATCGGCCAATTCCAACTAAAAGTGGCACCCTGAGTAAAAAATAGGATACGAGCGAGAATAAAGACCATAAAAATTTGAAAAGTATATTTCATCGACAATTAGGTAAAATATAGATATATTTAAAATATTATATTTATAGTAGGTATCTGAGACACTCTTGAAATGTTGGAAAAATAAACGAAACGTAATATTATAATTTACTAGGGACCAAAACATACACACACGTACCCAAATACTGACACGTATTCACACTTGAAAATTATGGTTAAAAATAAATTACAGTCGACTGTTAAACAAGATGGTAGTAAAGTATGTTAATTCATTCATATGCATATAGTAGATCGGAAAGAAGGACATTTTTACAAGACTTGTAGACTATCATTCTGGACGATTCACACCCTATATATACCTAATTGATTTTTCCAACTCACAAAACTGCCAGCCACTCCCCTAGACTCATTTGTAACAGGAACCCGCAGCCTAGATTAGTCGGATACGATACTGGTACTATACAGTTTTTTTCTTTTTATTTTTCAATTCGACAGTTCGGTAAAAAGACAGAGGAAACTGACACCGGTCTAGGCAGACTGCCAAATGGGTCCGCAACGCAGGTGCCCAGTTATAATGGACGAGTCTATTAACGATACCCCGCGGGCCTAACTGCAGTTGCCGGGTTCTAAATTAAAAATTGTAAATTGACACCTACAGTATAAGGAAATTATACAGTATGGACACTCCCTGCCGCTCTTTGAAGGCTACCTCACCCCCCCTGTGTGACCGATCTGTGACCATTTGTCAAGAGGTTGGCACAGTTCCAAAACAGTTCCAAAGCACAGTATTATAACCAAAGACAATTTTATTTTTTAAGGAAAGAGCTAAGCCTTCTTAGGCTATACAGCCTTGTCTGGTGTATACAGCCTTTACTTTATTTGTGAATGTCTAGCTAATAATAAAGAACAATTGAATCTAGATTCAACCCTAGTACATCACGCACACATTTACATGTGTACAAACATGAATGTCTTTGTAGTAAACAATGGCGCGAAATTTGTATGAAGTGTCCGGGGTGTGTTGACACCTAGCGGTTTTTGGTAAAAGAAAACATTACGGTAAGCATATTACTGGTCCAAATATACATAATATCATTCATCGGAGACTATAAATATTTTTATAAGAAGACTAGCTTTTGCCCGCGACTGCGTTGTTCAGTTTTATGTGTAGAAGTCCCACTTTAAATTTTTTCAGCTAATTTTGTTAGACCTCGTATAACTCCCCGGGACAAATCACACAGGTTATCAGCTGGCCCTCGTGTATTATAGGGACCAAATACTGACTGTAAAATAAAACATTACATTACGTTTAAAACCTTACATAATACGTATAATAGATATAATACACCCAGACAAAGACCAAACTAATCTGTTTATCACGAAAACTTTTGCTATAATAATTCTTAACAACTAAAAAAATAATGAGAACTACTTACTTACGTAAAAAAACCATTTCATACACAGAGCATGTTTATCAGATCTCAGAAGCCATTATCTACCTAAGGTCACAAATGATAATTCAAGGCATTGTTTCTGTTTGATCCACCTTTTTAATTTTAATCGTAAACTTTATAACAGACATTGACTGACGACTGAGTGCCAGTCGTAAAACAAACGAAATTAAGGCGTAGAACGAAGTACTTATAGCGAACACTGAAATAATCCCCCGAGCCGAGTGTTTAGACTTTTGAAATAATTTGAAATCTAAACATAATAAAAAGCAAGTTTATTTTTTCAGTGGCATTTTGTGGAATACCAATTTATCTGTATCTGTAATGAATGAGTCAGAAAAAAGTTTGCTCATGGAAAAGGGGGCGAATGGGTGACGTACGAGCGAAACTACGGAACCCTGGAAAAATAGCACTAAATGATCTTAGATGTGCGTGATTGAATTAAAGTCAGAGGTTTTTAAAATATTAACCTCTTTTTATTTATTGTTGATGAAGGGATTTTCGCCACTGCACTGCTACAGATAGATCCGATACATTTCGAATTAGATATTCAATATTTAATTAGGTGAATAGTTCTTACACCTATTCATTCATTTTCATATTATACAAAGCTGAACTACCATTGATTGACTGATTGATTGACTGACTGACTGACTGACATGGTTGTTTGTCCTGATGTCGCGGTCGGTAAGGAAAACTTTTGATACTAAGTTGTTCAGAATTCTCCAGTGAGTAGAGGAAAAGTCGGAAAACAGACACTTTCATTCAATAAAATGATAAAAATTACGATTTTAGTTTCTTCACAGTATTTTTTTCTAGTTTTTCGCGCCATTAGATTACAGCCCGCCGCCGCCGCGCCGTAGCCGTAGTGTGGACCTTATATTTGGTTAGTTTTTTGCGAATTCAATGCGGGCGAAGCCGCATGCGGAAAACTAGTTACTATATGAGGATCTTATACCGCTCTCTATAAGTTGGTTTTAGACTCTAAATTTTGTCACACGATCAAAAGGAAGGAAGGGTCTAATTGTTAAGTTTAGGAATTAATTAAAAATAAAATTAGGAAGTTTTAGATCCTTATTGTGACATACAAAATCGAATGTGTTTAGAGTTAAAAAATAAAAACATTTATTAACTGGGAGGAGTTGTGAAATCTTGCTAGAGGCCACCGGGAATCATGCTTCTCATGAATACAAGCAATTGGCTCGCAAGGCACGTGCCGAACGATGTAAAGGGTTTACCGAGAATTTCACGAAGAACTCATTTTGTTTACATAAATTTTGTCGCGTTTTTTGGTTGACATTCACGAATACTTTATTTTTTATACAAATAACGATACTAATAGATAACCAGGTTTGATTCCCAGAGCCGGCGACGCGGCGTAAACGTCTAAAGAGTGATTTGTCTCAACAAATACCTATGTCATATTTTTGCCATTGTCAAAATTTCTATTTTCTGCTGAGGTGAAATAAATGTAATCTGAAATATTTTAGATATTCATTATACAAAGCGAAATTCGTAGAAGAATCTTTTTAATAAAATAGGTATCATTCACCCAAATATCCACCCCACTTTCTTTAAATATTTATTAACCAAATACCAAAAATTATAGTTGCTCGTTTTGTCCCCGCAATATTGCGGTTGAGCCCACCTGGACGGTCAAGCACGGCCCGCATTTAATGTTTTTTATTAGTCCTCCTTTCCTAAAGGGGTTCGTGTATTGCTTTGGTCACAGTTCTGTTTCGACATAAGTACAACTTTGTACACTGTGGCTATCGTCATTTAATTCATTTTGCATCTCACCACTTATATTATTAAGCGATTAAGCTAATCTGAAAGTATGGATGTTTGTTTGTTTGTTTAGGTATTTGTTTGTTTGTTCTACTTTCACGCCGAAACTACTAAACAGATTTGGATGAAATTTGGTAGGTAGATAGACAAACCATTCGACTAACACATAGGATACTTTATATACCGGAAAACTTAAGGGTTCCCGGAGGAATGCTTAAAAACTCAAAATTTCCATTTCATCACTTGATGGCGCCAACTCATTTTCTTTCTCTCTGGAGCCAATTCTAAAGTCTACGCAGACGAAGTCGCGGGCGGAAGCTAGTAATATTATAAATAATTATTGATAGGAAATCATTATTGGTCACATTTCATTTCATTTCATTTATTTATTCCATAAAACAATATAAATTGTGTTGGAAATTACACCTTAAAATAAAATAAACAATAAAAATCGAACGTTAAGATTAAACATAAATAAGAATACTTGATAAATCTAATAAAATGTCACAAAAATTCATCAAAAATACAAAACACAAAACAAATTTCCAAAATATTTGATGAACCTGATAATTAATATGTCAAAAAATTCATTAAAAGATAAAATCAAAAATTATGTCAATTTCACACGGACTTAAAATAAAATAATATATATATTTTTAATAATAATAATTAGTTCTTATAAGCTGTAAACTCATCAACTGAATAGAAACAATTTTCCAATAAGAATCGCTTCAAATGGTTTTTAAATATATTTTTTTCCGTCAAAGCCTTTAAATTAATGGGTAGAGCATTAAACAATTTAACTGCCTGATGACGCGTACAATGCTGGGCTACTACCAACTTCGGCTCCCTTGTGTGTTTTATGTTTTTCGTTCTAGTCAACAAACGCTCAGCTCTATCTTCAGATGTCTCAAACTTTTCATAATTACTGACTACATCCGTAAGGAGAACAAGTATGTAGAGACAGGGCACAGGGAGTATATTCAGCAATTTAAAATGTTCTCTACAGGATTCCCATTGTGGAATGCGAACCATAGTTCTAATGGCCCTTTTTTGTATGATAAAAGCTTTATCGATATTATATTTATAACTATTGCCCCAAAATTTTATGCTATATCTTAAATGGGATTCAACTAAGGCGTGGTACACAATTTTAAGCTGTTCAATATTCAGCTCGTCACGTAAGCTTCGTATAGCATAGCGAGGCTGAACTAATTTTGCTTTCTATCCTGTTTACTTCTTCTTTCCAATTAAGTTTTGCATCAATCTTTATCCCTAAAAATTTTGTAATGCTTAAAGTAGCGACAGTGTTATCATCGAAATTTATATTTAGTGTGTCTGTGTTTCTAGCAGTAGTCTTAAAAAGCAGAATATTTGTTTTACTTATGTTCAGAATTAAATTATTGGCAGAGAACCACTGATTAAATGCTGTTAATACTTGCAACGTTTTGTTTTCAAGATCATTAATGTTGTCCGCTGTTATGATAGCATTTGTATCATCTGCGTATACGACTGTATTTACATCCAGATTTTGACTGTAAATGAAATTGACTAAATCATTGGTGAAAATTATGAAAAGAAGTGGGCCTAATATTGATCCCTGTGGTACGCCTCTCTTGACTTTAGCCAAGGAGGATTTGTAGTTTGAAGAACTTTGCGTGTCTTCATCATCATGTTTGATCTCTACATATTGATAGCGGTTACGTAAGTACGATGTAAGCAGCTGCAAAACCAAGCCTCGAATCCCATAGTGTTCTAATTTACGGATTAGTATATCATGGTCTATCGTATCAAAGGCGGAGCTCAAGTCTAGGAACAAGCCAGCAACTCTCTGTTTTTTATTAAGACCGTCTATAGCATCATCTATCAAGGTTTCAATTGCGTCTGAAGTGCCAACTCTGTATCCAAACTGCCTATTACTTATAATATTGTTTGTCACAAGATGGGCTGTAAGACGGTTTTTAATAACCTTTTCAAAGATTTTGGACATTACGGGTAATAAGGAAATTGGCCTGTAGTTTTTCGGATCATTTTTTGGTCCCTTTTTATAAATGGGTATGGGTATGTATCTTCCACTGATCAGGAAAAACTCCTTGCTTGTAGCAATCGTTAAGAAAATTAGAAATTGGCTCTGCTAGCAGATCAATGTTGTCCTTAACAACGGCAATTATAATATCATCATATCCATATGATTTTTTGTTTTGCATTTTACGTACTATTTTATAAACCTCGCGTGGTGTTGTCAGTTTCCATCTCATATTTGATTTTACAAATTGCGTGCTGTCTTTCATGATTTTTATGGACCGATCTTTATTAGCGCTGCTAACTGAGCGAGAGTAACTGAGGGAAATAAAATTTTCTGAAAATATTTGTGCTATGTCTTGGGGATTGTCTACTATCTTGTTATCTATCTTTAGTTTGATGTTCTGGCTATATGCGTTATTACCTTTATTTCTGCGACAATTTACAGTCTTCCATATCATTTTCGACGAAGATGTCGCAAGCTCTATTTCCCTTTGTACGGTAAGCCTTTTGGCATGTCTTATTACTCGTCTGTATATGGTTACATACCTACTTTTGTACTTGTTCACTGTCGCGTCATAAGAGGTCCTATTCGCCGGCATAAGTACGCGTTTCATCCTACTGGCGACCTTAATTCCTTTTGTGACCCAATGGAGTCTCTTTCCACTTCTTAATTTAATTTTTCGCGTGGACTTTTTAAAACACTGTTTAAAGATGTAGTTAAATTGTTTTAAGAAACTATTGATACTATGCCTATTCCAAACATGAGCCATCAAATATTGCCTGAAAGTCGCATTATTTTTTTCATTCATTACTCTACGTTCTACAAGGCGATATTCATTTTTGCCTTGATTTCTTTTGTGATTTACAAAATATGTCTCGCATAAAAGACAAGCATGCCCATCCGACAAGCCATTTTCATCTATAGAGGTCTTAATTATTTGAGGTTCCGCGACATTAGTTAGAATATTATCCAGACATGAAGAAGCTGACCCTCTAAAGAATGTAGCTGAGTTAAATAAAGGTCTGAAATTATAACATCGTAACAAAGTCAGGAAGTTATTCCTGTAATGATCATTTAAAAGAAGATTAATGTTAAAATCCCCACATATCAAGCACTTCTTATTGAAAAAATGCTTCAGCAAATTCTCTAATTTTTCCATGAACTCATCGTAATACTTTATTTTATCATTTCGATATATACAAATAATGTTCAGATCAGACTCTACATCCATAATTCCACAGATTTCAAAATATTCTCTACTGTACATTTTTTTACAGATGTTTAATTCGGTACAAAGTCTCCCTGAAAGCCCCAATATAAGACTTCCTCCCCTTTTCATTTTCTGTCGGGAGTTATGACTGACAAGATTGTAATTAGTATGGTTGAACAATAAAATATTTTCACAATTTAGAAAGTGTTCTGTAAGACATACATACAATGTATGTCTTATACAATGTCTATTGCAAGTGATATGATACGTAAAGGTGCTTTAATTGTTCAGGGGTTGTCTACACCACTTTCGGTGACTGTGCAGCTGATGATAGTTGTTTCTACACTTCTATCACTCGAAGCCAGAGTCTTGCCGTGGTCGAACTGCACCATTACGAAGCACCTAATGTTTAAAGTTAGCAGTTAACTTAACCAAACATGCAGAGCATGATGCCATTTATCCTGTCTTATTTGGGCATATTTCTCCGAGTCTTCTGCTTTTATATCATCACTGAGTATGTTCCTTTTGCATGAATTTTTGAACGACAGCATAGTAAGGTTAATTAGGGAGTATATAATGATCCTATCAACATCTTCGGGACAAAAACAAAAATAATGCCAAAATCTTTGAATAATAAAAAGGTGAATTATCTTACAATACCAGGCAATCGCCGTCTCTCCCTAGGGGTTCACTCAATACTGTTATTAACTAGAAAAGCCCCCATATTAGTTTACTGCTGGCAAATAAATGCCTCAGGAGACTCTATTTCTGAAAATTTGCAAACAAAAACTTGCCTTATACACTATTTTTAGTAATTTCTTTGAGAGCAGTTATCCCCGTCTGTCTCTCACCTACCTATGACCAAACACCACAGTGGTCAATGGGAACTTTTTCTAGGCAGGGACACAGCCTACCTGCCTGCCCATAAGTACACAAGCCACGTACAATCGTATTATTGAACGTTTATTGCGTAACACATTGAAAGTTAGGAGTATTGGGCGACCACCTTTAATTTTGGATGTCGTTTTAATGGCTACCATTCCATTTTATAGAAAGGTTGATTTTTTGGTTAAATATTATGTTTTTATTTTATAATTGCAACCATTTTCTTTGCAGACTGAAATAAAATTGCTCTCGCAAACACTAATCAAACTGACCTTTACCGACCCACGTATTAAACACTCATATTATATCGTCCAATGTACGTTTCAGATAAAAGAAGGTATTCTACGTACTATGAGAAAAATTAATTGTTTATTAAAAGATAGAAAGTACTTAAATGTTTTTGGCACAAAGACTTAGAAAAGTTATCTTTCTATTTTTTTTAATTAAGTTTAATAAAGTAAGTAAGTTTAATCTCACAAGCTTTCTATTCAATAAATGAATATTACGCAAAACCTGTTCATTGACCCAGGCTATTAAATAAATGCTCACTAATTACGTTAAGTTAAGATGACATGTAAAATTTTATAAGTATTTTATCAGTAAATTCTGTATTCTGTAAAGATGGTTCGTTCAGAAACTCATTTTGCCTAGCGTTTTAATTCATATATAGGCATAAAAAGTTGTATGTTATTTACTTTACTATTTTTTTATTCATAATATTATAAATTGCGCTGTTGCCTTTTTAAAGACGTAATATTTAAAATAATAACTAGTAAACATTAAATCCCAAAACTTTTATACTATTTTGTCACTCGAAACTTAAATACTAATGTGTATGTTAGTGAAGTGTTTATGTTTATCATAAAGTATTTTCATTCTTTCATTCATTTATAGGATTTCGTCTAATGTGGAATTTGAAGAGGAATGGAGAAATGTTCATCTCACATGTTAAAGTTCATCATCATCATCATCATCATCAGCCGAAGGACGTCAACTGCTGGACAAAGGCCTCCCCTAAGGATTTCCACACCGACCGGTCCTGCGCTGTCCGCATCCAGCGGCTTCCACACCCTTTACCAGGTCATCGGTCATTGTACAGTGCTATGAATTAAAATGCAGGGTTTTATCACTGATTTATATCGGGTTACAAACCTTTGGTACCAAGTGAATTAGTAAAAATAAAAAAATCTACTGGCGTTAAAAATGATTAAATATTTGCATTTAAAATAGGAAATACAAGGAAAGCTAGGCACCCACTAATTTGTGCAATTCAGAATTTTTATTTGATCTAATTTTACATTTATAACCTTAAAGGTACCTTAAAGTTACTGAAGGTTTAAAAAATATTAAAAAATATTAACAGCCAGCGTCTAAATGCCTTAAAAATAACTTATGAAAAATAAACCTAACAAGGTATCTGTACAATTTCGTTTACACATTTTTCTTAAATTTTTATTTATTTATTTTGTCCTGACGAAAAAGCTTACAGGGAAGTACAGCTTAATCTGAATAAATTTACGTATTTATTTAGGTACTTCAAGAAATCTTGATCTCAAAAGTTGTTCATTTATATATGAATAAAAGCCTATCGTAAAGTTTTGATAAAACCTTTTTGATAAAAAAATAGGTGCAGCTCTCCTTAAGGCGCGACGTACACTCAATCTAAGCAGGTTGATGCATGATAATATAATATCGACCGTAACGCCACTCATTTTAAGTTCAGATTAGTGTGGGTATCATCGTGGCGGTTACGTCAAGGCCGAACGCAAAATTCTCGAGATTTCGATGTTTCATTACTTTTCTTGGCTTCCAAATAAGTTAAAAAAAATCCGTTCAAGGTATATTGAAGGTATTAAAATGGCCGATTTTTGTGTGTTGGTTTCAACATAAACAAATATTGTGTTTCCGAGAGAATTTGCAATTAATGCAAAGTACAGGGTTAACAGGATATTTTTTTTCATCAAAGTTTTTGTGATTTTTATGATTCTGTTCAAGGCAATTTGTTTTTTATTGTTTCAAATATGCTATATATTTTTTCCATGGTGATAGCTTTAACCATTATTTCAAGAATTTGAATTGAATATTGCGATTTGGCGATACTGAACGCCATAACTAGAGATTCTCTCACCATACTAAAAATATTTTTTCAACGGTTTGCTGAAATTATAGCAAAAAAAATTGATAGGTTCATACAATATTATGCGGATAACATCTAATGAGTATTTTTTTTGTAATTTAAGCTATCACGAAAAACAAACTTCTGTAGTTACACCGTAGTTAATGTTTGGTACCGATAAATAAATTAGGCAAGACAGCCTAGGTAGGGACGATGTAATTGGTGATAGCTGAATTAGCGAGACGGATTCAGCTAAGCGTATTACCAAATAAATCCTTACCATACCGCGGATACTCCGTGCAAATCGTCCGAGTTATTGATAACCTTTCTTTTTAACGCGTAGGGGCGAGCGAGAAACAGTCTGACTGCGATCTTTTGGCTGGTAGTGAAAATCCAGAACTAACGCCGCCATCTTAAAAAATGACACTATTTGTATGAAATAAATGTCAGATTTGCGTCAAAAGCCCCCCCCCCCCCTGTCAATGTCATCCACCTGCCAAAGATCGTAGGCAGACTGTAGTTAACTGAGTAACGACTGTATACTGTACCGTCACTAAATCATACCTACTTTCAGAGAGCCGCAGGGAGTGTAGCTAGTAGAGTAGAGACGGGTACTCGTAAGTAGGTAAGTAAATGTTTATTTGCAACAAACACACTCAAATTACAAATAACAACAATAAAAGCATAAAGAAACATTAAGTTAGAAATAAATAATAACAAAAACAAAAGCAAAAAGAAAAATCCAAAAAAATAGAAGATTCATGTCAATGCGGGTAGGCTATAGTGGGGCTTTTGTCTTTGGTCTTATATGAGATCATTTTAGTGAACTAAAATAAAACAACCAAATACTTACCACAATTCTCTTTTGTGTATTTATTAAACTTTCTTAGAAGTAGGACATAAAAATTTATCTGTACATTGAATTTATTTATATATTTATATTGTATTCTAATTTAAATTATCGTATAATAACTTTTTCTACATTTTATAGGCATAATTATAAACTACTCTTTTTTATAAAGAAATAATAAAGAATGTAACAAAAAGCCGAAGAAATTTTTTAAAGGCTTTTGCTCATATACAGAAAAAAATGGCTCTATATTTTATTCTGATCACCCAAAAATGGTTGTACTTAAAAAACATAATTTTGTGAAGTTATTATAGAAAGTCCATTTTTTCTGCGATAACAGGTAAGCCATAGAGCAAACGTTGCCCGGTTTCCTGAGCAAAACTCTTCATAAACCTTCTTATAAAACCTGTATACGTAAACATATAACTATGACCTCCATTTTATATCAGTATATTTTAATAGTTACTAACTATAGGTAGAAACTTTTTTCACAATCGAAGAAAACCTGTTCATAGAATTTAAGATACCTATAAAACATGATAAAAACACACTAAACTTCTCATGAACTCATACTAGATATGGATACGTTATTATATTGCAAAGGGCGGTTTAAATTAATTATGCAGGGTGTTAAAAGAAGTACGTTTGAGATTTCAGGGAGGCATTAGGAATTATCTTTAGAACACATGAAAAATATTTAAAAAATTTAACTCAACGCGTCAGAAAGAGGGTTATTTAACACCCTGTATAAGTATGAAAGAAACAGTAAATCAACATTTATTTTGGCCAACTAGCAATTTAAATTTTCTAGGAAAACCTCGTGAATAGCATTATAGAGTGTACCAAAGTATTATGGGTGTATGATTTGTTAAATGGAGCTCATCATACTAGATCATCATTCTCCTGCCCTTATCCCAATCATTTGGGGTCGGCGCAAAATGTTTTCTTCTCATCGCTCATCATACTAGATACATAAGTAATTACTGTTCGATTCCCGTATTTCATATAGAATATCCAGAGTCACTCTAGAACGTTCTATCGTTGAATAGGATATTTTTATTTTCCACTGACCGACCGAAAAAGTCGGTGGAAGCTCCAGTTAAAGGACTCTACGCCTATTTTTCAACATCAGTTATTTGAACATTTAACTGATTCACGATAGCAAAAAGACTTGAAGTTAATCAATTTTTTAAAACGGTAAAAAAAATCAGTTTTTTATAAATAATACATTTTAAGGTATTATTTTTAATTGTGTATTTACTGATTCTGAGAAAAGTCAAACTTTATTAAAATAATGAAATCATATTAAAATATATTTTCACAGACTTGCATCAAATGACGATAGAAAGCTTCTTTGGATATTTTGATACTTATTTCATAAAAAAGTTGGAGCTGCTCCTAATTTATAAAGTGCGTAAGTAAGTTTTACTGGATATTTCGACTAGGTTTAAATCATATTAAAATATATTTTCACAGACTTGCATCCAGCGGAGCGATGACGATAGAAAGCTTCTTTGGATATTTTGATACTTATGTCATAAATAAGTTGGAGCTGCTCCTAATTTATAAAGTGCGTAAGTAAGTTTTACTGGATATTTCAACTAGGTGGTTACTTGGGAATAAATCGTAGCAACAACCTGGGAAGCATGTGTTTTTATACTGTATATTCAATGATTTATCACCCTTTTTACAGAACCGGTTTGGAGTTTTATTCAACAATCAAAAACTGACTTTCCTGTACGTTTCTTAATTTGTTTATCTAGATAGGCTGTCGTTTACAAAATAAATGCTGTCAGCTCGCTGTCACTTCAGGATTGGCCTAAGGGTGGTAGTCAGGTTTGAGTGGGCATTTTACTCTTTTTATTTTAGGTCAATGAATAAAAATGTTGTCTTATGAAATACTCATAGGTATATACAGTACCAGTACTTAATGTCTGTATAAGTCAAATGGATAATAGCTTTTCTTTGATATTTTTTCTAAAAAAGAGTTGACAATATTTCTCAGAGTTTGATTGATAAAGTTACGAGTCTCGTTAACTTGAACAAAAGGTGGCATTAAATAAAATTGTTACGGAGGATTCCAGAAAGTTACATTCTATTGTAAAGTTGACAATTTAATATGATTGCTTTATTGTTTCAAATAAATTTAAAATGAGGCTCGTTGTTCTATTGGCATTTAGAAAGGTTCAACTATAGGTAAGCAGAAAAAGTTTAAAAAAAGCCATCTGAGAGTAATCAAAGTACCGTTTAATGAAACCAGCCTAATTAGGCCAAATCATTAATTTAACTATAAGAATATTAAATATTTTTATACAGGCTGTAAATCGAATCGTGCGTCCAATTTTAATCAGTGCTTCTATTCCTGATTCTGATTAACTTTTCCCAAGGAACCCATAGTCAAATCGCAAGAAAATTTTTAGACTCTTCATACAAATCAATCAGCCAAACGGTCAAATTAGTATGAAGAGTTTGGACTCTTCATAAAATTCTTTTTTTTTTTGCAATTTGACTATGGGTTCCTTGGGGAAAGTAAATTAGAATCAGGAGTAGAAGCATTAAAATATGACGCACGACTTGATTTACATAATGTATAATAAACTCAACTAAAACCTAACACTAATATTATTCATACATTCTATGAACCATATTACTTTTCACAACATTTTGGAATCCATTAGCTCTTAGGCAGGCCATTCGTACCGGCAAACACGAAAAGGGAAAATTGAAATTTCACCCTCGGATAAAGAAGGATAATTCGCAAAGTTTCTTTAGGATTCTCAGCCAATTCAATAATCTAATTCATATGAAAACAATTCAAAATTAGCTTGAGATTAATCTGATGACAAAACTTTTCCATTAAAGGCTAGAGACTTGGCGTTAAATAAATTTTCCGCGTGACATTACAGGTATTATTCTTTTTAACATTTTGTGTAAATTCAGTTACAGAAACCCGAAGTTGATGTTTTAAAAAATATACAGGGTGTAACAGAAGTGTGTGACAATACTTCAAGGTTGGCTTTTACCCATCAAACTGAACAACTTTTGTTCTACAACTTTGTTGAAATCGCAAAAATTTTTTTTGACTTTTCATACAAACTTGGTTCGCCAGCTGATTGATTTGTATGAAAAGTCCAAAAAAAATTTTGCGATTTCAACAAAGTTGTAGAACAAAAGTTGTTCAGTTTGATGGGTAAAAGCCAACCTTGAAGTATTGTCACACACTTCTGTTACACCCTGTATATATTGTTTGATAATTTCTGCTATTTATATATAACAAAATGATCAGTCAGTATAGGTAACCTTATAATTGAAGATGACAATCTTCATTCTTTTCCACGACTTCTCTGAAAAAAAAATATTTTCCTATTCATTTTATAGTTTGTTCATTTATTTTTCAATTGAGAAATTAGTACAATTCGAAAAAAAGCTTTTAAATCTGTTCTCATGTTAGTGATGTTTTTGTCTTTTATGAGAATAAAGTATCTTTGAACCTAAACGCCGTTTTTCAGGTTCTATTTCTAAGATTTAAAATTTTCAAGAAAGCCTTTACCGTGTTCACACTCAAAAACATTTTATAGTTCATTACATATAGGAAATTTTCTATTAATATCACAGTTTGCGTGTTTAAAAGTACCTAGAACATTATAAACTTGTCCATAAGAGTGGTGTGCTAACTATGTATTTACACTTCACTATAAAAATTCACTAGAAACAATATGTCCTAGACGCATCCGCGGTTTGTCCTTTATCTTGTTGTCACCCAAAATAATATTGGGCATTCGAGTATCGATATAAACTGCGGTTCGGGTCTGTGTCGGTTACCTGTACTCGCGGAAGTGTTTTGACCGCAACTCCGCGACCCAAAGTGCCGTGGGGCATTGTCCGAAGGGGCATCTCTATTGGATACTCGGCCACTTGTCCGTACATATTCGTGCTGATGTGAGGGTACGTGTTGGGTACCGGTCGTCCGACGTACCGATTAATTTTAGGGCTGACGGAGACGTTCGAGAACTGCATCTCAGGCTTAACACTGCAGTCGACGGTGTCAACAGGGCCAGAGAGACTAGTGATGTTTA
The DNA here is from genome assembly GCA_958295455.1 of Coleophora deauratella. Lineage (NCBI taxonomy): Eukaryota > Metazoa > Arthropoda > Insecta > Lepidoptera > Coleophoridae > Coleophora > Coleophora deauratella. The sequence goes on along the minus strand of OY282397.1, from coordinate 13,032,666 downwards.
TATCGTTGTCAACTTCGGATATGCTGTCATTAAAGCCGTTTGGAAGCTCGGTGGTGGCCGACACGTCGGGGCCCTTAGGCTGTGCTCCAGTCTGTTTGTGCATCACACACCTGATGATACCGACGAGGATGCACAACAGAAACGCAACGGCTACGCCAGCGATGATGTAAACGTACATCATGTCGAACTCATCTGGTGGCAAAAAAAATACTAAAATTAATAAAAATTTAATATATTTTTAATACAAAATTTTTAGCAGAATGGAAAATGAAGGCAGGTTATTGTTGTGAGCTCGTTGAATATTCAAAATAAGTTTTCAGTTCAGTATTATAAAACCAGTTTTGAATATACCAGATTTTCAGAATACAGGCTGAACGGTGGAATATTAAATTAAATATAAACCTTTAAACAAACACAGGTGAGTTTATTTTCACCAATAAATTTTATCGAAGACTTAACTGGCGTAACTTTGATTTATTCCCTGAACGTGACGGTAAATAATTTGCATTGCCATTTTGAATAAGAGCCCAATTTCGTAGTTCAGTGGGTTGACTGTACGAGGTTGGTTGGTACATTTAGTTAATGTACGTATATACCACATACACCCTCTGTTTCCGCACACGATAAGCCTCGTACGACAACTAATGTATTTTCAACTGCTATGCTAAATTATAGGGTTGCCGATAGGCGAACATTAAGTACTTAGGCTAAGATTAATAACGTTAGAGAGATTAATAATAATGAAAGGTAATTAGAAAAATATAGGCGTACAACATATTTTATTAGTTTCTTGTATCACAGTCTGTATCATAGATTATATCATATAGTATCATGTTTCTTGTGTCATAGTTATTATTCCTGAACAGTTGAAATATTGCGGGACCAATCAACCAAAATCACTTTGCTATAATAAGTAGGAACCCCTCTCTCATCAGACTGACTGGTCAAAATAATTAAGTATTTACGTTTAAATTATGGAACTATAGGTCTATAAGTACTGAATAGTTTTAGAAACATATGTAAAAGACTGTTTGTTTCCTAAATAAAATAAATAAAAATAATAAATTATTTAAGATATGAAACACCCAGAAACGAAGCTACTTATCACACACAAATTTTGCACTAGGTAGAAATGAGAAACGTTAACCTCCACGCCACTGAGTCCTATCAATTGCACTAAACTTTTTAATTATAAATCACATGTAGATTCACAATATTTTGTGAAGTGATGAATGTTTTAGTATGATGTGTCATATTATATGCCTGTAGATGCCACCATAGTAACAGTGTGGCCGTTGAAACGTAAAATTTCAGATTAACTGCACTAATTACCTTTACCTAATCTGAATCCCATTATTCACCTTAAAGTTGACGCTAACTAATTTAATATGGATTAAATAGGTACCTAAACTCCTTTGAATTGTGATCAAAGGATTGATTAAAGCCTTTGAAGAGACAATAAGAGAGCTGGTTTCGGCACAACTCTGTTTGTCACACAAAGTTGATCTTGAAATTGAATTTAAGAATCTAAACAACTGTTTGCGAAGAGTAGAGAAGCGTTATTAAAGGGGATTCGTAAATATGTGTGTGGTGGAATATTTGAAAAAAACTTTATTATCGCAACAAATAAATGAAAAATTTAAAATTTTCAATTGACAATGATCTTTTCAACTGTTTAGGAAATTCGCAAAAGAAGAAGAAAAAGATAGGTAATTACGAGTATATAGGGTTCTTCTGAAAGACCTGAAAAAAATCCGTGACTATGCCTATGGTAACCAAACATTTTTTTCTAATAATCCTGTAATTTTTCACATTCAAATTAAATACACTATTCCATTAGTAAAATCACTATGTAGTTAACACTACATTATTATGAAAGATACATAAAAAAAACGCGATAGGTACCTAAACATGTTCTGAAATTTTTATGAAAGTTAAGGTATACGTACCACAAAAACAATTTCTTTAAGAGCGATAGACCTAACCATATTCTTAAATGATTATTTAAGTTAAGGTCCATCAAAAGCAATTTGTTAAGAGCGAGAGACCTTACCATTCTTAGCAGCGGTTTGCCGAGGCGGTGATGATGATTCTTCCCTGGACGTGGCATTAATGCTGGTGGCCATGGAAGGTCTTTGCGGAGGGACGGCTGCTACCGCTGGGGCTGGTGGGACAGCCGATTCGCCCCACCATCTATCGCTGGAGTCATCTGAAACGATGATCACTTATTGTATCATCATCATCATCATCATCATCATCAGCCGAATTGTATACACTTATATTATGGTAAAATTGCGTAAACCGTTAAGTAGACCAGAGCTGTCGGTAATATTGACAATACTTTACATCAATGTTATTGTCATTCAATCGCTTGGTACCATTAATTACCGTCAGTCCTTCATTCTAACCACTACACTGTCAATATTACTGTCATAACTTGAAAATACTGTCAATATTACTGACAGTGTCTGGTCCGCTTGAGGACGTCATAAAAAATGGTGGGTAACACTATACCGCTCTCCATACAAAAAAATTCAAACTCCTTTATAAATAACGCGTAATTTTACACCAAGAGCCGGGAGTTCGCGTAATTGAACCTTACGGATCGTTAATCGTGGTTTTGAAATGATGTGGCCTAAAAACAACACGACTTTAACGTTTGACCTGAAAGGACGCGTTAAGTTAAATATTTACGTAGTAGTGATGCGATACTCTTACAAATGAATCCTTAAGTATTAGTGCTTCCACTCAAGGTGATTAATAATGTCTTTCAGTTGTCTCATCTCTTGATAGTGATATGCTCGAAATAGAAACAATACTAATCAGTGCGAAGACAAATTACGCTGTAAGTCAGAATAATATATAATGTCTATACAGGTTTTAGGTATAAGCGAAAATATAGGGTGTAACAAAAATTGTGGTCCTATTTTAAAGGATTTTTTGCATATAAAACAATTCTATCCATAAGACATATTATTATGTACACGATTAAGGAAAATATAACTCCGCTGCGCCCATGAACTGGTAACCGACCACGTTCAAAATAGTATGTAAAAAGACCACTCCTGAAAGCATAAACGACGGGTTCTTATTCCAACCATAAAACTAAAAACCTTAGAAAAAGCATCTCAGAAAATAAGCAAACTGACATTCAGAAATCTCCAAATAGCCAACGTGTAATCTTATTTCACCTTCAGAAGTGGTCATTACTAGAAGTGGTAATTTCCAGAAGTGGTCATTTACGTAGTGGTCATTTCCAGAAGTGGTCGTTTCTAGAAGTTGACATTTTTATTTGTAGTCCAAATCCGCCGAAGCGATTCAATCAACCACATTTCATTAATTCAGTTATTGAAATTCGAATACCATTTTCATTACGCTTCGGTGGATTTGGACTAAAAATAAAAATGAAAACTTCTAGAAACCACCACTTCTGGAAATGACCACTACGTAAACGACCACTTCTGGAAATGACCACTTCTAGTAATGACCATTTCTTCAAATGACCATTTCAATATCAATGTTTGGACAAAAGCAGAGCTGCTTACTTTGGACATATTTACAGATATGTGTGTAGAACAATAAATAAAACAAAATCAAAACTATTTTTTTTGTTATCAATGACAACTTAAAAAAATTAAAATTTCACCTAACATCTTCTAAATTACACTTAACTAATGGCATTTACCCGAGGTGCCGCTATCGGTAGTTCGGTCTGTAGATTACACTTAAACGATAACTAAACTTAACGACATCTACGTATGGCCTTATGGCCATATGGCCATATGGCCTTAATGAGCTAACTTAAAAAAAACACTTTTTTAAGAAATTGTACTGGAGAAATCTTTCCTGCGTCAACATCCTAATGAATTAATGACATTTCAAATTTTTGAGCTCACACAAATAAATTGCAATAGTACATAGCACCGTTTTTTTTCTTTTTTGCGTATTTCCCGAGAAAAAAATATTTTCGTCCGCTAAGATTTTATACGCTGTATGCATTCATTTATAACGTGTCTATGGCAACTAATTAAAAAAAAAGTTGTAAACTCGATCGGACTGAAAGGCTTACCCTAAACGACTAACATTTAAGTTTCTATAAAGCTAACAGGGAATAAAGTAATTAGCTCGAGAAATATCTTACCACAAAAAAATCTGACATGTCAGTAGCCTTACATAATATAAATAAGGTGGAATGAAATCTATCTTTTGTAAAGTAAAAAGTAAAATCATGTAAAAAATAAATGTGTAGGTATTATGAAATGCGTTTATTATTAACAATAAAATGCGTTTGAAGTGTTTCCTGGCGACCTCGACTCTGAAGAGCCAACAAATCTCCTAAATGAGCATCCTTACTTTTATTTATAAAGGTAACGGGTGCGATGTTCTTCCGTTTTGGACCGTTCTCATTTTTTGCATTCAAAATTACTTTTTTTTTGTAAATATTTATCCTTACTCATCCGTCGTAAATAATTTATGATGTATTTTCAAGAGGCTCCTAAGGTTTCTTCTGGGTAAGGTTCGTCAATATAACCCAAATAATAGGTTTCTTGAAATATTTTTTTGGAATAACGTTTTACTTTCAATGTTTTACGTTATAAACAATATTTTTACTAGGTAAAAATTTATTTCACTCAAATTTTTAACAATACATTTTTGTTTCTTTTTAAATTCCGGGAAAAGGTATACTAAATCATCTAAATTTATATAAGTATCTAAAATTATTCAAAAACAAGCTTGAAAGAACGCTGGTTAGGTACCCACTGAAAATCTGTTTCATTTAAGAACACAGCTAGCACAGAGGCGTACTGAATGATATGAAGAATTACTGGAATCTGCCACATTCCGACATTTCGGTACACCCTTTAAAATAAGCCATGAAACGCTACCTTGAAGAAGGTCCTTGTTCAACCTTCAAATCAAAATTTCCGTGGCAAATAACACTAGCTCATAAACCTAGTACATTCACTGATTGGAACGACTCACTTTACGAGTGTTGTCGGTACACCTTTATTGTCTGTTGTAAAGCCACTACTGTAGTACATCTTTTATCACCTGTTGTAATCCTTGAGATTACACTCGATTCGAACATCAATGACTTTATATTCTTCTTTCACGAGGGTTTCTAGTGCGATTGCTTCTTTCAGTTAGTTTGGTTGCGGCTTTCCAGTATAAATTGGTCTCGATTTGAAAGGATTTTCCTTATGGCATAGTTCAGCAATGGAAGTGTAACCGCAACGCACCTATAGGTAAAAAGTTCGAGATCATCGATTAAAAGTAGCGAAGTAATTGCGTTAGTTACATTTCTTTGCGAAGTTGAAGGAAGTGTGAATGACTCTGGATTTCCTAAAGTTCCTTTACGCAGCACCGGAAATGAAAACAAAAGGAAATCTAGTTGAAATAAAAAACACAAAGCTACTTTCCTTTTGGTCATTACCAATGATCGTTAAATCACGTTACTAAAATCAGTATGTATGTAAGGTAAGTTTTATAAAAAAACATTTGTTGATTTCGGATATATAAAGATCCAAACTCCAAAGTATGTTTAATAAGAAGACTAAGTTAGTAACAAAAGAAACACATTAATTTTGGAGTCCGACGTTAGCCGACAATAATAATAGATAAAAATATAAAAAGAAGCGGCAGATGAGTGTCATATACCTAGTTGCGCTGAGAGTGAACAATGAAAGGACACTGTTTCAGTGATCACACTCCGCACAAGACACTTCCACAGGGGTGAAGTGTACCTAATACGAGTAGCTAATGTCTCTAGGATGTTGCGAATGTGCCGCATTCTACGGCTTAGAGTGTAGATATTTTACTAATGTGAGTTTATACAAAACCCTGTGATTTTTGTATGTTATTTTTACCCACAATTGGTGAGCTCTTTTAGCATCATCTCCCTGGTGGTAAGTAATTATGATGCCGAAGATGGAATGGGGAACTGGATATGTTATCTTCATGCCGGAACACATCAGTGCTATTTGTTATCATTGATGTTTGGCCGCAAGATTTAGATAAGATGGAGTGGAGGTAGCTAGCCAGGCGGGCTCAGAAAATGCCCTACTACCAACCAAACCAAGTCCTACAAAGTTGGACCATGCCGCCGGGAATCGAACCCGCGACCTCCTGATAAGAAGTGTTGTAACGCAAAAAAAAATTTGATTTCTCCATACAAAAATGGCAAAACACTGATGAGAGTCCAAAAATGTTTTTGTGATTTGAGCAAAGTCGTAGAACAAAAGTTTTTCAGTACGATGAATAGAATCCCCAGTTAACGGGTCCTAAACTAATTTTGTTACACCCTGTATATTATAAATGTGAAGTATTAGATGTTCTTTATGCAATCACGCAAAAATACTTATACAAGAAGGCTGCAAAGTATACGGAAACTTCATATTCTTTGCGGCCTTATTACTTATGAGGGCAGAACATTGACAAATACGATTTTTTTTATCCCAGAAAATGAAAATTCGGTAGACAATGCAGACAAAGTCATGAACAGAAGCTAGTCAGTGATAAATTTGACCAAATACGTGTGTATCTGTTGACCGATTTTTAGCCCTCAACGCATGAAAAGCGTATTAAATGGTTTAAAATTATATATGTGTGTCTGTCTGCGTGTCATTATAACTCTCGAAGCAGCAGAGGACCAATTAAACATAGTAGTCTTACACTATACCTAAATGTATATTTGTACATATTATTAAATGATGACGGCAGTATACTGCATTAATACATCCTTGTACTGAATAATTTATGGCAGCTAATAATTAATTGATTGGCGTAATTTATTAGTTACAACACTGAAGGTGTATTTGTTATTACCTATTATAGTAATACAATAATACCCTCTATTACCTGCATAGTACCTAACAAAAGACCTATTAGTGGGATAAATGCAGAATCCATAAAAGTAAATCTTATTGTGATAATACTAAAAACCTAATATTATATTATAATCAATGATAAACAAGTTTTTCCAGATTGGTGGCAGAAAAAAGCACCTAATATAAAAAAAAAACACAACTAATTTGTAAGATAGGAAAAGTTTCTCATAACTTTACCCTTCATAATTTTCATCAGGATATTAGCCTGATTTAATATTTATGCCAAGTAAGAGGAATAAATATAGAGGTATAAAATGGTATATACTTAAGTAATATAACCTACTTTTGTAATGATAAATCCGGCTGCTTCTGTAATCTAAGTTCTGTAGGGTAGGTTTCTCATCATGACAATATTGTTATGTATTATTCATTCATATCATAAAATAAAAAGATCTACACAAACAAAATAAACTATTGCGTGCTTCATCACATTAAGATCAACATCAAAATATTATTTCGCATCGTCCAAAACAAAATTTTCATTAACCTAGCGTTTCCAGAGGAAAAATAAAGCGTCAAAATTTGTTTTCACAAAGTATCGCAGTTGCCTCTTGACAGCTTCAACACAAGTAGGTACACTCTAAGAACCTTATTTCGCAATTTTGTAAAAGGAACACTTACCGACGTCATCGTGTTCGAGATCGGACACGTCGTTAGCAGCTTCGTCCTCCTCCGGAGCACTCTCGTACCTCTCTTTCAGGACCGTTCGGGGCACTGCGAAAATGCACTCTAATTAAAAATTTGACTCTTAGAATAAACCAGCAATATTTTTAACTTTGCTCTTATTAAATTGAACAACTTTCCTCGGAGAACTAATACTAATACTATACTAATACTAATACTAAGTAAGCGAAAATGTGTGTTGGGTTCCATATTAATCGAGTAGTTGCCTCATAAACGTAGTATAGTCTAGGAAGTCCAGTTTTTTGAGAACTGAGTATTTCTTGAGGAAAGTTATTCGTTTTCATGAGTAGCAGCTATGGTCTTCTTCTTATCGAATCGATAACAATCTAATCAAATCGAGCTGGCCCGGAATTTAGCTACGAGTTCTGCATTTTCAGTAGCTTCCATAAGTTCTTCCTGCTGCGTGCAGGTTACAGGACACGCGGGGCAAGAAATTAAGTTCCTTTAAACAGACTTCGCACTCGTGTTGGCCGAAGCAAGGAGAACATGTTCAGGTGGGGGCTCGCGGATGTCTCCAATCTGGGATGCAAGTGCGGTGTCGTTCCGCAAACTATGGAAGCTATGGCTAGACAGGTATTTTAGAAGGACTATATATGGAAGGTACATTTGGTATATTTTTCCTCGACTTCGCTACCCAAGCGGAAAGTAATGATTTTTGGATTTATGTTGGTATGTCCGTTACATTGTTACTGCTCTTAGCTAAAATAGTTTAAAGGATTTTTAGGTGTCTGAATCCTTTGTCTGATACTTAAAGTTACATATGGGAAATTTTATGTATTTTCTTTATTTACGGTTTTACTGATACTCAATAACTACAATAAATCTTGATTATTTATTTTCTGATCACATGGCTAAATTGAAAATAAAAGCTTCTTATTATAAACTGAAGTTGGCCCTTTGTATGACTTAATGGTTTTCCTTTGATAGACATTTATATTTTTGTATGTTGTTGTTTGGAATCCAACTAGAGTAAACATTTTCTTAGAATTTATAAAAGTTTATTTCATACCTTTAGCCCCTTTACGTTCTGAACCACGAGAACCCTCAACATAATAGTTAGGGCAACCTTTGTTAATATAATTTGGAATGATTTAAGGTACTCATAATATTACCGGGAATTTGACAAAATGTCAAATAAAAAATTTGGTACATGGTGACTAGTACACACCCGAAAACCTCTCTGACTATTCTACCCTTGAATGTTATATTCATAATTGACATTAAATTTGCAATTTGTAACAAAATCATTTAAAAAAATGTCGCTGTAAAAATGCAAAATGAAGAAAAAAATAAAGTTGCTCCAGAACGCCGCGCCTTAAGAAACGCACAGAAAAGCACCACTTGAAACACACTTGAAACCACTTCACTGCAGCGAATGTTATTTTTAAATTTTTGGGGTGCTCAGCTATTTCTATAACCACAAGAGCAATGGTTCGTTTTATGGGGAAAGAAAGATGTTCTTCAACGTAATTTGAGATATCCGTCTGTTCTTTAGCATCACGTCTTTTTTAATTGGAAATACTTCGCGCGTGAAACTTATCCCTCTTCTGCCTAGTGATTGATATTTTCAATCTGTATTAAATGTATCTATTGGGCATTCCCCATCTATTTAGCATGATTTTGTTAATTTCAAGTAAGTATTTGGAAGAACTTAATTAAAAAAAACCTTAATAGGTATCTTATTTTTTATTTTAGATACAAGTAGAAGGAACAGACAAAGATATGTTTATGTGATTGTTTTTAGGCGGAGTATAAGTTAAAATTATTGAATGTAAGCAAGCGCACATATCGCAAATAAATAAATTCTTAAATAAATAAATAAATCTTCAATATTCAATAAATAAATCTTAAGTTTCTGCGACTCGTAACTTTCAGGAGCAAACAGCACCGCCGACGCTACAACGTCAGAGCTAGGTATTACTTGGCAATTTGTGTTTTACTGACTCCCTAAAAGGAGAGTGTAAATATGTGCACAAGTCGTATGTTTTTTTTAATATAACTAGAAAACCATTTTTACTACGTCGTACGTACGTCGTTTTACATTTTGTTTATGAAGTTAAGAACTACCTACCTACTTTAGCTTTTCTTAAAGTGGACGATGTAGGTAATTAAAGTGCACAATCTTCAAGAGTAATTTTGTCAAACAGTTTCGATTTATAACTCATAGTTTGCGCTTTTTAGTTTTTATTACCTTTGCCGTTGGCGAATAAAGTCACAGTCAAATAATATATTTTATTGCATTCGCAGTACATCCTTCACATAACAATAGAAGATCAAATCATCGAAATTTTCCCCAAAGTCGTCTCGCAAACGATAGACCTCCAAGAGAGAAGAATTTTGCATTAGTTCTGGCCTACGAGACAGACTGAATCAAGCAATATTGTATGGGAGAAAATATTGGCGGCGTTCAATGCAAATTGATCAGTGATTGGAATTGAAGTTTGAAAGACATGTGGTTCCTATGGGAACGTGACTGTGAAGCTCGTTCTTGTGAAGAACCGCGTTAGTATGAAATACTGATATATACTTGGTATGGAAATGCGTAACAGTATAAGCGTTCAGTTTTCCATTACTTTGGTGGTTGTAAAAAAGCTTTCATACATTTATAAAAATTGCATTTTAATGGCAGAAGTGAACATAACTAAGCTCATTCGAGTCAAATACGATAACTTTTGTTTTGACACTTTACGATTAAAATTACAAATAATACTGGACTCTGAATATAAAAAAAGTAAATCCATCGATGGATTTGTAGAAGAATTCAAATTATGTTGATATTTATTTAAAAAGTGGTAGAATATTTGAAGATGTTCATATCCGCCATTTAAAATCATCTTGTAGGTATACTTATGATTTATTAAGTAGGAAAAAGACTATTTAAAAGAATGTGTGAATATCTATCGGAATAAAAAACATTTTGAGTTTGAGTTTTATGTTTCTTCATACTAGACTAAACCTCAGGTTTAAAACAAGGTATGTATCTTCCTACGTGAAACTTTCACATCTTTTATACATATTTTGAGCTCGACTACCTTTAAAGAACTCAAAATTATATAGCATACTTTCTATAAAAAATATCTCAATACTTTACAATAATATATTACCTAAATTCATGAGTAATATACGGTTAGTTTCTTAAAAAATTCAAAACTAGGGTGTCCACGAACTTCAGGCCTTACTAATATTATAAATGTGAAAGTGAGTTTTTTTACCTTCTGTCACGTCCCAACGGATCGACGGATCGAAAATATTTTTTTATAGAAGTAGTTGACGCGAATGGAAGTTATATTGATCGTAAATCACACAGAGAACCCAAAAATAATTGAACTTAAGAAAGAAACGTTGTTTATTGCTATTACTTCTACTACCGACTTCATTAAAATTTGCCAAAGAGCTTAGATAGAAGGTGGGGAAATGACAGTCATAAAACGACAAAGCGTAAATGACAGTCATAAAAGACAACCACGCGGGCGGAGTCGCAGGCAAAAACTAGTATTCGGGTATAAACCACACATGTTGGAATTTGGTGGACGAACAATTTATTACAATAACAGATTTATGTTATTTAGGAAAAACCAAGCCAAGGAGGTTTAATTTACCAGAATCTGTCAATACAAATTTAAGGGCATAACAAAGTTAGTCGCTAGTTACAAATAGTAATTCTAACTAAGTCAAACTATTGCGCAACATTCGTTGAAAGAATAATACATAAAAATGTTACTAGTTTAGTCTGTTCTGCCTTGGGTTGGGCTCGTCTTGTATTTTTATGGCGTGGGTTGAATTTATCACAGTCGCCCGTCTGACTGGAACCGGAGATCAATTCTCCCTTAATTTTATCTCAAACCCAAGGATCACTCCATTTGGTAAGTTTAATACAACAATTTAAGACAAAATATTAACAATTTTTTGTATAACAATGATATTATTATGACTTTTTGAATTACAAGATGTATAGGGTTTATAGGGTTAAATCAGTAATTCGAGAGCTATCAGCTGCACTGACTGTTTAAATTATCTGCTTCGCAACAGATCGCGAAAATTTTATGAATTCTGTAACCGTTATAAAACGACGTGTCTTCATAAAGTTTAGTTTTTTGCTTCGACGTTCAGGATCTGACATCCATGATATTACTAGGCCACAGCAGTACGTCGATGAGCTGATCTTATAAGGACAGTTCAGCGATGGCTTGCTCACTTGAGTCAAGGCCGAATTAGTATGGAAGACACCACTTCAAATGACGAGCATTGTGTGATGGTTTTCAACAACCTTCTTAACGAATCACCAAGTTGAATTCTCTGAGTCATCTGTTGGTTGTAGTGATGGAATCTCTACAGTACACAGATGATCACCCTGCACCCCCACCATTTATAAGGTTCTTTATGAAAAAACACTGATACCTTTAACTATTTTGGTTTATTTTCAATTAAACTTATTAAAAGATTTAGATAGATGTTTACATCATGACGAACCCTTAGAGAATCTCGGTTCCAAACTATCAAAATCAGACAGCGAACGATTTAAATCCTTATTATTTTTAATAGAAACATTCCAATGTCGAAAAGATCACAATGCGCGGCTGCAGAGATTCCATCACTACAGTACCGTATTTTCACTAAAGATTTGCAGTTGACAAACAAATTTCGAGAATATAAATTGGCAGGGTCACCTGCCTTAAGGGAAGGTTCTGCCAAAAGGACTTGTTTTAAGATGTGCAAAGGCTTCAAGAATGTTGTAATGCTGTAATCAATAAGGACAGTGCCTACTTATAATAAAAATAACGAAATCTGTTTCTAATTATTTTTCTTTATATTTATTACTAGCTTCCACCCGCGGCTTCGTCCGCGTGGAGTGGACTTCAGAATTGAAAGAAAATGTTAAAATAGCGCCATCTAGTGACGAAGTGGAAATTTTGAGTTTTTAAGCATTCCTATGGGAACCCTTAAGTTTTCCGGGATAAAAAGTATCCTATGTGTTAGCCGAGTGCTTCATCTATCTACCTACCAAATTTCATCCAAATCCGTTCAGTAGTTTCGGCGTGAAACCGGAACAAACAAACAAACATCCATACTTTCGCATTTATAATATTAGTGAGATGAGATATAATTTTTTTCAAGTGTCATTTTTAATGAGTCAACCTAATAATAAAGCAGCTGTACATGTACAGTCTCGATCACAAGTGCGATCATACGGTTAGAACTACATTCGCCTGCGCCGACGATTTATAAATGTGTGTGTATAAACCCGTAAGTTATCGAGTCACTGCATTGGATTCTGTTTTATAATTCTAAATGCATTTAAGATCGTGACCGTACAGGTGGAGCTGACAAGAGGCAAAAGGTAGATGCTACCTATTCGTCAAACTGAACTACTTTCCCTGAGAACCTTATCTATCGGGGTAAAAAAAATTGTTTCCATATTATTGTACTTAACCCGTCGATTTCTAAATTTTGTTCTTCCAAAAAGTCAGTTTTTTGGCTCTCATCTTATAGGTTCCCTGGGAAAAGTGGTCCAGTTTCATGAGTAACATTTAACACTTGCCACTTGTCAGCGAATAAAGGCATCAGCACCCCGAATACCTAACCTTTTACATCGTAACCTACTGTATATTATTTTAGTACTTCTTAAAATAAATCGTATGAGGAATAACTATTAAGAAGATACATCTAAATACACCCTTGCACTCCAATACCTACCGGAGCGTTCAATTAAGTCTTACTCAAAGAAACGTTTATTAATGAAACACTATTTCCATTTGAGGTAGTGGGGCAAAAATCGGTACTTTTGTAGAATAAATCCGAGTATTATAATATATATTTTTAAGGTGTTTGTTTCTCGGCTTATCGTCTTCTTCGCAAACGCCGGTGTTCATTCGGATTAGCTTGCTCAGAGAGGGATAAGTAATTAGTTAATTACATGATGTTTATAATTTTGCCTTATTCATAGCTAAAACTGATTATCTATAGGATCCTTTATAACGGAAAATCTTAATCTACAAAGGAATTAGCACTTTGTATAGGTAATTTAATTTTTTGCGTGACTTGGAGAAGGCAGTGTTCGAAAATGTATTTGATAATACTTTTATCGTATAGGACAACACAATAGATTTTAAGAGAACAAATTAAAAAACATATATATTAATGTACTTTATGTAGGTAGAAGTTTTACTTTGTATTTTCTATCAAGTAGAAAGAAAGTCCTTAACACGCAAAACTTGGCGTAATCAATCAATCAGGGTTAGAATCAACTGCTTTTGTTTTTCTTTCTTACTACGCTACACGATAAAAAGAAGGAGAATAACAAAATATAGTTTCCATTTCATTAATAATTTACGAAAAATTATTTTTCATTTCCATGGTCACCTCCTTTTTAATTAAAAATTATGTACATTCTGTCTGCATACCTATACAGTACAGATACAGACTTTAATACTTAACAAAGAAATATAAACAGGAATCATTAACAAAAACTGACGAAACGAAGCATTATTTTAAGCAGATCTCCATTAAATGTAACAAAATCATGAATATTTTTGCAGCAAAAGTCATCACATTAGACAATTAGTTGGTATTAATTGTTAAACAAATACGACTGTTTCGCTCTTCAGTTTACAGGAATAATGAATATATTGATACTTTCTGCCCTTCACGCAGCCGGGCCGCCTTCAGGTGGCAGTCGCCGATGGGGGACTGGAGGTAAAGGCTCTGCCGGTTTCCCAGACCCCTGCCGTATGGCGAAGCGGGAACGCCGTGGGGTTTTAGCCGGTAGGAGTCCGGCATAACCCAGTTGCTGCCCCCGCAGTGACTGGATATCCATGATGGATTTCCCCACGTTAAAAAAAGGGTTAAAATTAGGTTAGCTGTCGTGGCTCAGTGCGGCTTGCATGGTCGCGTTGATCACGCAGGTTAACTGACTACAGACACAGTCATAACCTGGATGGGTTTGACTGTTAGTGGCATAATTTATCTCGGCCGTCTCCGTGCTTCGCAAAGCCGTTGGTGCCCGCTGCTATCGCTAGATGGCAGTCGTTAAGCCATGTCGGAGGCCTTATAGGCGGTTTGAAAACTTCTAACACTGGGGTTGGCCACTATCCCCACAACCACCACCAATCCGGATTTGGCCCTGTGTGTGGAGTATGGCTTAACCTTCCCGAAGTATGGGAAGAGACCCGTGCCCGTACAGTGGGGACGTAAATGGGTTGTTAACAAAGTTTAGGTTAAATACAATAAAAAAATGGTGCGGATCTTAACTGAAATTAAAGGGATACCTTGGGGATATTAACAACCCATATCGTCCCGACTGCAGGGGTACGGTCCATTCCTCGGGGTTAGAACATACTCCGCACGCGGAGGCCAAGTCCAGATTAGTAGAGATTGTGGGGCTAGGAGCTAATAATAAGTACTATGTAGTTTAATTGATTCCTAACTATATTGCCGTTGATGTTGTGAATTATAAATGTGAACATTTACGTGTTTTATCTTCAAGCAACAATTATTCAACAAATCTTGACGAAACTCGGCAAATACGTAGCCTGTGACGCGGAGAAGGACAAAGGCTATCGTTTATCCCGATTGATTGTACATAAAACTTGTCATAAAAATATTTCAGATGAAAATATAAAATGAAAGAGAAGCGAATGACAAACAATCTGAGCAAATAACGATAATGTTCCTTTTGATGGATCAAAGATAAATGGTTCGAAAATGAAAGTATTCCTTTGTATTGGGAACAGTATTCAACGTTACTATGACTATACAGAATGTACCTAAAAAATGTGGTAGTAATTGCAACTGAAACTGAACAGATCTTGTTTTTTACCCTGTTGAAATAATAAGTTAGAGCACAAAAGTTGAGTAAAAATAATGAGTAGAAAATTAAATGATAGAACCTAACACCTATTCTGTTTGACCCTGTATAATTGTATATGCTAATAGAAAGGCATGTATACAGGTTGTAACTAAGAATTTCGTACTAATTAAAGCTGACGGCTGTAATCATCCTGCTATTATTACCTATTCCCTGACCTTTGCAAATAATTAAGTAATAAGTTAACGTTAAAAAGAATTACACAGTAATTAAATTACTTCCAGTAGTCAATTTCGTAGTTCAATAGAGAGGGAAAATTAAATCACGAAACTTCTAGACCTATTTATTTAATCTTAAAATCAAGATAATAAAGTGTTGAAATAGGATTAGAAACTAACCCGTAAAAAGTATGTAATAGACTGAATATGTCCCCATAAATACTTTTTAAAGATATATCTCGACGTAGATAATAAATATCACGGGACAAATCACAAACTCTCATCTGGCCCCAAACTACGATTCCTTGTATTATGGGAACCACAGACTGATGTACATACACATATACGTTTTTACTAGGTATTTGCGTTTATACAGATACTTTATTATGACTCGCTTATGATTTAACAAATTGCAGTAACGTTATTGTAATTGATATTGCCCCGAAATTATGTCACAGTTGGTCATTAACGCCGAAATCGGAGCTGTAATTGGTTTGGTGAATTGTTTTTGTGATTCATTTGTACTGAAATTCAATCTGACAATGATCTGAAAATAAATTAAGGAATTGTAAATATTGTGTTTTTCGGAAGAAGTTATTAAGCAATTTTTTAATTCATATAACGATACCAACGAAACGAATTATTCAATTATTTCAATTATTAAATATAATGAAACATTTCTCGCTTTGATTTGTTAGGGTCCCGTAGTCTATAGTTTCGCCATGTCCGTCTGTCTGTCTGTCTGTGCGCGGCTTGGCTCAGAGACGATTCGTACTAGAGAGCTGTAATTTGGCACGTATATGCAATTTAATCATGCCGACAAAGTGGTAAAATAGCATCTTGAAAAAAAAACAGAGTACCTCCCCTACACGTGAAGTGGGGATGAGTTTTTTTTTTCTTGACCATCCCATGGTGTGGGGTGTCGTTGGATAGGTCTTTAAAAATATTATGGGTTTGCGAAAACTATTTTTCGATTCAGAGATCCGTTTTCGAGATATTAAGCTTTAAAATGCATTTTTTTGTTAAAGTTATGTGGGGACACATACTGCCAGCTTAACGGTTGTTTTTAGAAATGTGGTAAAATTCACGGCTGTAGTGTAGTATACATAACGAAGTTAAAAGGAAAACTATCACAGCTAAGTAGGCTTTACATGTTAACGAGTACGAGTTTTATTTTCACAACTTGGACAATCTTTATTACGTTTTTTTTGTGCCAAATTCCATGTCATGTCATTCCATGTTATGTTGTTGTTATTATTATTTGTGACCCACATGCACACCGAAAGATCTTATGAAGGTTCTAGTTGGGACTACGGAACCCTTAAATGCTAATAGATGACTACAATGCCCACAAAATCGATTTTGAGAGGTCAAGGTTTGGTCCTAGATTCTACGAGTGGGTTACCCAACCCACTCGTAGAATCTAGCGAAAATTTCAGGAATGGTATTAATATTTACTCAAGGGAGGTAATAAGAAAAAATGGCATTACCTATTCACATTAAAGAACAAAAGTTTCGTTTTTTGCTTACTCTTGGGTACAACGTGCGCACCAAATAGAAAAAAAATACGAACACATCGTCTGGGATGCCTAACTCGGATATCTCGGAACCTAAGTTCTGATAGTATCTGACAGGATAAGTGGTTCTATATACTTAAGTGTTTCTATTACAAGAGCAACATTAAGGAGTGGTTGCAAGAAAAACAATTTTATGACATAAAATAATGTATGCAGCTTCCTTTCATAGTTCATCGGTTCAATATGAGAACTACAGACTACATTGTCGAATAACTGCAGATAGGAATCCCGAATGGGCTCCGTTGACTACTTGTTTACATACTAAGTATTAGCATATTTAACGTTGAGCAATTGTTCAAAGAAATTTTTAGGTCAGTGTTTAATATTGATATGCTTTAATATTATTAGGACTTAATATAGATAATGAAACTTTATTAGAAAGGGCTATTTCGAATTATTATAATGAAGATTATAATTGTAATTGTTAGGAAAAGTAAATTATGCGCATTTGAGCATCTTCATAAAATTTCAAATTTCATTACTTTTTGTGTTTTTAAATTATTTTATGAAAGATTTCAACAAGTGCTTGCTGAGCGGATGAGACTATACTTATTTTTATGTCATATTCATATGTTTTTTTATGTGTTAGGTGGCAAACGGATCACCTGGTGGTAAGCGATTACCGCCGCCCATAGACACCCGCAACACCAGAGGATTCACAAGTGCGTTGCCGACCATTAAAATGGGAGAACAAAAATGACGCAAAGTTCAACCGTAGACATGGGGGTTATCAGTTTTTTTTGGAAAACGGTTTTGTAACCGATATGAAGTTTTCATATCGATAACGAAAACCGTTTTCAGATATTGATATGGGTTGCATGATATTATAATAATCGTTTTTCAAACGTAACTTATCTATTTGTTTAGAAAAGGAACGGAAACACAAACTTTTTTTTTTGTTTGGCTAGTAGATATGTAATACTTACTATTGCAATAACCGTAATGGTCAATTCGCCTATCATCCGCTCACCGCTGATATCCGTCCAAGTTCAATATTCGCTGCATTTCTTTCGCACTAATGAAATATCTTTTTGTTAGAAAGAGCGAAAGCGAATATATCCATATATTTGATATCTTATGCTTAGGTTGCAGGAGTTTGTGTTTCTCGCGTTACTTAGCCTATATATAGTTTTACTAATATCCGATATTAAAAACTGCCATATCGATATGTTGTGATATGAATCTCATATCCGTTTTTAGATACGTTTTGATATATCGGACTCATGCCTATCAACCAGTTATTAAAAAGGCGATACAAAAGAGATCGCATTTCGATCAATAATTAAACAGGAAAAAAAAACAACGTTTGACAAATAAAACAATCTCTTCAATTTAACTTGGGGTGAGTGCTTGTTCTATTTGTTTCATTTGTTTGAACCAGATATATTACTCTCCACAGGTACATAATTTGTTAGAGCAATGAAATCCCCTCACACAGTTCAAACTGCTTATGTGTAATCGTTTAATGTTACAGCACCCATAGTTTTATACTGCTGTAAACAATGCCTGAGTAGCGTTGGCATATGCCGTCCATACCAGAGTCATTAAATTTAGGAGTTCTCACAAGTAGTTAATATTATAGTATCAAAACAGGGTAATAATTTAGGAAAGGATTTCAAAATTTTACATTTAGAAAGTTTTCTGTTAAGCTGGCAAACTTTTGAGTTTCAACTAGGTATTAATTCACTATAAATGAGATAAAACTAATAAACTGCTTTGTGAAATACGTATAAACTTTATAACCAAAATAAACAGTTTCTATTTAACGGTATAAAATAGATAGTTTATGCTAAAGTGAAGCGATAAAGACGGTACCTAAATAAACATAAAATCAGGATAGTAATAATATACAGGCTAGTATTAATATATTATGTAGAAATACTCAAAGTTATCTTTTATGTATGAAAGTGAATAATTCTTGTTATAAGAGTTTGCAGAAATATCCTATAATATTTAAAGAAAAACAAAAGACTGATTGATCGACTTTGTAACGGTTGGTTGACTTAAAGTATAATTACTACACGTACACGTACGTACAGTTTGTAACACCTGTACACCTAAAGCTCTTTAATCTTTAATTATATTCAAGTCATAATAAGAAACTTTTATTACAAAAAGATACAAAACATTTCTGACATTAGCAGATCCATTCACGATGAGGGTTGACATTAACTTTGTACAGTCGAAACCTCATTTTTTATTAGTTTTGAAAATTGTACCACCGCTTGAAGATACTAGCTTTCAGTTACTTAGTATTTGAAGTTGTCAATTTTTCGAAAAGTTCATCCTTAAATGCTACTTGCAGTTATTTATTTTGGTCTATTATAGCATATAAAGTTTTGATGGTATATGATTGAAATATGAAAGAAATTTTAATTCTATAACAAGTTTGTTGCGAAAGGCTGTTTAATCACCAATTCTAGCCTTAGGCGCTATGAATATTGAGCAGACTTTCAATCAGTATTCTAATTAGTAAGAATTTATTAGTTTTCTAAAGTAGCAACACTTACTTTCACAGTTTTGTTGTTTCAGACTAAGTAAACAATTAAGTATATTTTTTATGGGCCTAAGTCAACATCATCAGCCAAAAGACGTCCACTGCTGAACAAAGACCTCCCCCAAGTATTGTATTTATATTCCGATTACGCTGTCCGCATCCAAAGGCTTCCCGCGACCTTCACTAGGTCATCGGTCCACCCAGTGGGAGGCCTGCCCATGCTACGTCTACCGGTGCACAGTCGCCACTCGACGGCTATGTTCTACGAGCTTTGTGCCCCACCCACTGCCACTTTAGTTTAGCGATTCTGTAAGCTTTATCGGTTATTTTGGTTCTCCTATGTATCTCCTTATTTCTGATTAAACCGAAGTAAACACTCATTTTTATTTTATTTTTTCGATGGATAACACAGTGCAGCCATGGTTTGCAATCGAAAATTCTTCATGGAATGACATAGGCTAGACATCCGAAGATGCCAACCGAACAAACGTGCACTAAGCTAGGTTCGATAGTTTGTAGCTTAAAGCCTCAACTGATTACCAAGTTAATTATAAGGTACTGCCACTTACCGCAAGTGTAAACAACTTTGAGGTAGGTGCGGCTGCCAGTCCGACAGGGCTTCCCGAACATATTGCTATCTGCTGCCAGCACGCATCGCCGCTTCCCATGGCATTCCCGCATGGCTGTCTCTGTTGCGTACGGCTCAAGGCAAGCTGGTGGGAAAAGGACAGAAAAACCATTTAAGTATGAGGTGCCTGTAACTTTTCAAAGGCTTTTTTATTTTTCTTTCGATGAAAAGCTGTAAATGCTTAGCGCTTTTTTGTCCTTAATTGCTGTTGGCATCGTCTAACTGGATTATTTAATAGTGAAATCGAAAAAGTTTCGTTAAGGATCAAATAATTATGCTTGAAGCAAAAGAATTATCAGTCGATTCACGAAAATTATATGATAAATTTTCAAATATTTGAATTCGAAACAAAGTTTGCAAATCAGCTGTTCGATTTATGTGAGAATTCGTAGGTACATTGCGTGAAAGCCCCTACTCAACAAGTTCTACCCTTATTTCGTTACGTACTGTATAAATTGTCACGTTTTTGACTTAATAGATGCAAATTTGGAATAGGTTAAAATAATAAACGAGTTAATTTATCTGTTTTTCTTGGAGAAAAATATGATTCGTACTGATTAAGTTTTTAGTCCAAATATAATAATTATTTTAAAAGTCATAAATAACCAAACTACGACTTAAAATACCTTCGCGAACTACCACTATCACTGTCACATTCTAACTTTTACCGACTAATAGAGACATATACGTTACCTCTATAGGATTTCGTAGTTTTGATAAGTCTGTGATCAGCTGTCAAAGTGTTTATTTAGTTTCCAAGTAAGAAATATTTTTCTATCTTGAGAAACAATAACTTTTACAAGGCGAAAAGTATCATCTAAATAAATAAGTACGCGTTATTTCACGAACATTTATTTAGTGCGTCATGTTATGTCATCTGTTTAGCTCTGTATCGAATTTCAGCGAGGCCTGTTTCTACGAAAGAATAAAAAAAAAACACAACAAGCGTTAATACGAGCTTTAATTAAAATTTTAAGGAAGTAAATGAAAAAAAAAAAATAATTTAAATAATTTCGTCGACATATCACGTAAAAGGCGGAGATTATATTTCCCGTGAGGATAAAGATGCTGGAAAAAGTGTAACTACCTACATTTTGATACAAATTTATACACCGTAATTTATAAATGGTTAACCCAATAGTTAAAGTCGAATAACTTTGCTTCTAAGTTTGCACACCTTTGTTCAAAATATCGTAACATCATTCTGTTCATCAAACCCGTCTGACACATATGTCAGGTGAAAGAAATTTAACTCGCCATCTTGGGGTGTTCGTCCGCCATCTTGAGAGATGTCATATATTGAATTAAGAATGACGATATGATTTTGTTATTTGTAAACCTTTTCATTTGATACCATGTCACGGAGACGGTTATGAATATAAAGTGTAACAAATTAGGTATAGATTTTTAAAAACATAAACAATGAAATTAAGGTTTATAATATTTGTGACATGTACCTAAACTAATCGATTTGTAGGTAATATTTTGTTTTGATAAATATTTGCATGCTTTAATTTATACGTATAGCTAAACAAGAGAATCTATAATTTTACACCTAAGATCTCACCAATGTACCTTGTTTAAAAGCAAATAAAGAATTATATTCTATTCTATTATAAAAGGGCCCAGCAACTGTGTCTTCTACTCAGTAGGTATGATGAAAAACTTTCGTTCAATAACTTTGCTTATATCGCAAAAAAATCATCCTCTTAACAGAATTGGCCAAACAGTTGATCTATTTGTATTAAGAGGCCTAATTTTAAGTCCATCTGTATAGGTTTACTACATAAATCTGTTTCATAAATGTCATCTACCATTTGTCGCACGTCGGCGAATAAAATACCACCTGTATAGTATTTTTTAATTTTATTATCTCTCCCAAAAACGTTTACAGATCACAGCACCTGAAGTACTTTTAAATGAAAATTCTTATTGCCGTGTTACATAGGAAATTTCAATTTTCTAGGTCAAACAGTTTAGAAACGCCAGGAGGGACAATTTTTTAGGGTTCTGTTGTCAAGGAATTTTTTGTCCTTTGTTCGATCGTTCTGCCCTTCCACCTGTCACAGACACTGTGCGAGTACCGTTGAAAAGGTATTTTTAAACGAAATTGTGTTTTAAGAACATATTCTTTTATCATTATCGTGGCCAGATCATAGAAATTGGCCAGATCATGAAATGACTGGCCATAACGTGGAGGAGCTCTGACAGATCAGAGTCAAGGGAGCCCCCCTTCCTTTATACTACGTAATACCGTACGCAATACCGTAATACCTATACGTGTCCAATATAAAAATGGTTTTAGGATGCTGTTGGGGCTACCCCGCTACTGCAGCGAGTCTGGCATGTTTGCGCAAGCTAGTGTCGATAGTTTTCAAGCCATCCTGCGGAAGCGGGCAGCCTCACTGCTGACTATTGTGTGTTATTTTTATTTTATATGAAGTCTGGTTTTACTAACATTCGTTTTTAGAAATTTTTCTAACACCACTGGACCCTGTAGTCTGAGTAAATAAAGATAAATAAATAATAAATAAATATACGGCAACACCAGTAACCAACCTAACGTAGAGATTTTTCGGAGCTCCTCAGCCAATTCCTTCAATTTCCTCAGATTTTAAAAAGTTGTGACACTTGATAAAAATAAACTATTAGAATACTATTTCCTTTAAATGACACCATGCTTGAATGTAAACTGACAGAGCAATCTTTAGTGTTTCTTGTTGGGAGTACGGAACCCTAAAAGTGACGATTGTCTGAAATTTACTACCTAGAAAGAAAGTGAGAAATAGCCCACGCCCGGAGATTACGTAGACTCATCCTAAAGGAATTTAATATCGCTCCAAGTGATGCCTACGAATGCCAGCCGCCTCTTGTGGTAATGGTTATTAAAATTAAGCAATTTCGCACGTACCCCGAGTTAAAAATTCAGTTGACGAGACATTTATAAGGGAAAGCTTTGTGATATCTGCTGTTTTTGGAAGAAAATTTTGATTAAGCTGAGAAAAGGAAGCGTCGCTAGGAAATATTTATTTGCATGTGGAATATAGTATACAATTCGAGGTGCTTCAGGGTAAATGTTTAACACTTATAGGATCATTCCCTTAGAATCATTGGCTAGGTTGGACTCCGGGATACCTCGTACCTACTAAAGCTGCTCAGCTAAAAAGATAAAAAGGGATACGTATTTAGTTGAAATAGAATTAAAATTGACTGCAAGGAGTTTTTAAATCTAAAAAATATCGTGTTTCAGTACTGCATTTATACGACCCTTCCTTGTGGATAAATCAATATGTATTTTTTGCCATTTTTGGTTAGAAGAAATCGGCTTCTCCTTTAAATGTTATGTTCCACATTCTTCTCAGTTATTTCCTCTAACTAAAATGGATCCTAAAATAAATATTGGTTTAGATTCTGTATGATTATTTCTTTGCTATTTTTATACATAAAAACTGTAGTATGAAATGGTAAAAGGGCTGCTTCATCGAGAGTTTGTTTATTTCTAAGAAAAATATTATTTACCGATCCACCCTTTCCTGGTATAATTGACATGTATTTTTGGAGTGCTTTTTAGGACTTTTAGGGTTCCTTAGTCTCTGCGAGGAACTCCTTATAAAAGTGTTCTGTTCATATTTCTGTTCTTTCGTAACAGACAGTCACATCGCCATAATTTTGCTTTTTTGGACCGAATATGGGCACACAAATAGTGACATAATTAAAAATATAATTTAAGAATTTATGAATAAATGAAAACACTTGTATAATTTATTTATTTTTCAGGTGTCATTGGATAGGTATTTTAAATGACTCGTAAATAAGAATCTTCTGAGAATATGTTAAAAATATATTGGCTGCCAAAGCCGTCAGAAAGTGTTTCTCTCAGGACGATAGCATTTGCATACATTTTGACGTGATAAAGTTGAAATTATCTTTGAAACAGGATGTTCTCAGAAATATTAATTGAAAATTATTACGAGTTTATAAAAAGTTGTATAGTTAATGGAAACAACATGAAATATAAAATAACATTAAATATGTTTATGTCGACGCAGAACCCTCCAATATGCATGATGCGATGCGCACTTGTGAGATGGTTCTACCATTTTTTTTAAGGTTTCGAATAAAAATGGGCAGATGTTTTTCCTTAAAATTCAATTATATTATTGTTTATAGGAAAGCGTAAGTAAAATTACTGAAAATATAATAATTAATAATTAATTATTGATTTATAGGTATCTAGTTTTATATTCCGTATCACTTTTTGTGCTTCTGCCAGTCCAACTTTTATTAGGAACTTATCAAATCTGGATTCTTGATAAGTTTACCTGACGTTTTATTAATTACTTAACAAACAGTAATTAATGAAATACACAAACTCTAAGACAATATAAGATAGATAATAGAAATAAACTTAAAAATGTACATTAAAACGTGTACTCAAAACTGGTTGCAAATTAGACCAAAATATCAGTTGAAACCAATAATGATTTAGACGAATTGATAAAACTCACTGTGTACGAGTTGATATTAAAAAAAATATATAATATTATTACATATTATTATTAATTTAATATTTAGACAAGTTGCAAAGTTACCACTTACGTTCACGACCATTTGATTCTAACCCACTGAAAATACCTCAAAACGTATCTCGTAAACAAATGTCAATTTTGTGTAAGTATTTTGACGTATCTCGAAAACAAATGTCAATTTTGTGTAAGTATTTTGACGTATCTCGAAAACAAATGTCAATTTTGTGTAAGTATTTTGACGTATCTCGAAAACAAATGTCAATTTTGTGTAAGTATTTTGACGTATCTCGAAAACAAATGTCAATTTTGTGTAAGTATTTTGACGTCTTGATGAAAAATATTACATTCTAAAAAGATAATATTATCATATGAAGAGCGTGGGAGCGGCACAAAATACGTAAGAATAGTTACTGGGAATCTAAAACAAAACGGGGAACAGACAGCTCATTCCATGTACATCCATTACATAAAGTATTGACATAAAAATCTAGTCACGTATTTGAAATAAAGAAGAGTCAGAAGTTCAGTACACTAAAGACAGCTAGCGATTTAGCAAAATAATAGAGGATCGAGCCGTCTGAAACGAACTGTCTTGTTTCATTTGTTTGACTATTTTTTCCCATTTTCCTCAATTCTGTACTGCTGCTTCTAAAATTATCACAAAAATAGATTTTCACTTGGTTCGTGAGACTTTTTTTATTGTACCTTCAATTGGTAAGCCCTTTTAGACTTAATGAAAATGCAATTATCTACTGGATGAAATTGAAATCGCGGGCCAAATGCCGGTGCCGTTCTAGTCTGTGTAAAAACGCTGAAATTCGGACCAAATTTTGATTATGAGTTCTAGTCATGACACTGAACAACTTTCTCTAAGGAAGGAACCAATACAATCGGAGCAAAAGAAATTTGGACTTTCCATACAAAGTTGGTTGCTGAGCTCATCGCTTATGAAATGTCCAAATTTTTTTGCTCTGATTTAATGGTTCCTCGGAGAAAGTTGTTCAGTTTCATAATCGAAAACCACAGTTATAATTGACCACGTTGAATACGTTAAAAACAACCGACTTCAATCGCAACAACTCTAATTTTGCTATGTTTTTGTTGATTTTCTCAAAAAACGCTGAATCGATTTCGATTAAATTTATATGGGACCACCTCTGAAGTATACCCTTTTAAACGAAAAAAGAATTTTCCAAATCGGTTCAGGCGTTTTCGAGTAATCGGTGAACATACATAAAAAAAAATAAAAAAAAAGATTCCGACGAATTGAGAACCTCCTCCTTTTTTTGAAGTCGGTTGAAAATAGGTTTGAAGATTTTTTATTTCAATTTCACCTGTACAGTATACCCATTCAGCGTTTTTCTAAGCACGTTACAAGCACGTTACGGCATAGGCGGAGGTCATCGCCTACCCAATCCATGGTAGTTCTAAGGCGATCCGTAGCCGGTCAGTAGAAAAAACGATTCATATAATGTTAAATATATTATATGAATCGTTTTTTCTACTGAGTGCTTCTTCGATTTCCGGCCTCTGCTTTAAGAAACTAGACTACGCAGATTGTATTGGTTAAAAAGTGTGTTGTATCATAGTTGTTTTCTTGTATATTCCACATTTTAGGAAAGTGTGTACTATACAGGTTGTTAAAAAAGTGCGTTTGAGATTTTAAGGGGTTACTTAGAATCAAGTATAGAATACAGAAAAAATTTGGAAAAATCCGATCTACAACTTTTCTTTTCAGTTGTCTATACAAATTCTTGATTCGTATAGGAATCTGAAAGAAATATTTTTTCAATATTTTTCCTGTATTATTTACTTGATTCTAACCCCATAAAATTTCAAATGCAATTTTTTAACATCCTGTATAGTTCTCTGGAATGAAAGCTACTGTTATACTCACTTTCTTCCTTCATACCCCGTGGCTGAGGACACTGGATAGAATCGTATTCCGTCCGACCGTACTGTGCGGAGTATATGGCCACCCTGGAGTGAGGATTGCAGCTAAGATGCAGCACGTCATTCTCGCATCCAACTTTGCTTCTGAACTCGTCTGCAAGAGAAACAAAAGGTTATGTATCTTCGTGTTAAAAGAAACATAATATTCTCCTATTAAGGGGGGAATGTACGAATGACACCGGCACCTTATAGTGACACCTGACAATTCTTAAATCATAATAAAACCCGAGATGGGGCCTGTTTCATATAAGTGCTATTAATATTTCTTAATAATATTGGTCTCCAATACTAATATTATTATGATCGTCATATTCTGTTTCATAAATCTCTATATACATAGTTAAATTACTAATATCACTAGCTCTAATTTTATTAGGAGAACATTAGATCTCATTTTCATGCATGAGTTGATGTTTGAGTGTTTACTATGTCTATTGGCGGTGTTCTATGATTTCACCAATGACATAATAGGATCGAGAAGATGGATTGAAATAATAAAAGAGATAGATATAACTATGGTAAGCTCTTTTTTTACAAGGGATTATTTAACACTAGTAACGAAGGGGAAATTTTGAGTTTTTAAGGATTCCTCCGGGAACCCTTAAGTTTTCCGGGATAAAAAGTATCCTATATGATAGCCTAGTGCTTTATCTATCTAACTACCAAAAATTAAAATCCTTTCAGTAGTTTCGGCGTGAAAGTGGAATAAACAAACAAACAAACAAACATCCATACTTTCACATTTATAATATTAGTGAGATGAAGTGAGATGAGATTAGTGAGATGAAATAGCCATAGTTATGTCATAACGATCCAACTGATTTTAAAAAAGCAAGAAATAATGTGCATTATCCCTGGCTTACTGAGATGAGAGGCCAAATGAGATATTTCGTTCGTATATATATAGGTATATTAGTCACAAAGTTTCTAGTCTTCTTTACCTACTAAGCACTTGAAGCGACCATTAACTGCTGCTTTGGGGATAGGGCTTCGTTTCTTCGTGTCGGAACTTTCAAAATATGTTCAATTTTTGTCAATATGAAATGTAACTTTTCATAAGACAACCGAAATCTTTCACTGAATTCGAATGTCTCTAAAAACATATAACTTTTCCTCACTCTGAAAATTCGAGGCCTCCGTGTAGTGAATAAGTCTTCGTCACTTTAATCGGAATTCACTCTTAGATTTAAAATTAATTAAATTATTATTTGCAGTTAAAACACTTAATTTTATTGTACTCGCAAAACTAATAACAATCAACTAATACTATGAGATAAAATTATTATGACATAATGACACACAACGTCAAGATACTGATAATATTGGCATTTAGCTCATATAATTAGTAATTAAATAACTGATAATTATGGAAGAGCCGATATTATTAGGGATATTATTGAATTATTCTAATATTTTTACTCATATTATGAGTAAGCATGTAATATTATCAGACTAATATTTTTTAGGAGTCTAAGTTAATAATATCATGTCGCGTATCAAGTGAAGCAGACTTCGACAAATTAAGATAAGATTAGATTAATACTATTCATTGTACACAAAATACAAATTTATTAATAAAATAAAAAGATATGTGGTGGTGAAACCTGGAGGCGGTCTTATCGCTGAAAGCGATTTCTTCCGGACAACCCGGAGACACGGAGACAAAACATAACCCTTTCGGTACGCTCCATAACAATTGCGCGGGTTGCTAAATTGAGTGTATCTCATTAGTTTTACGTTTGTATTGGACGGACCCAGTGTCGATCAATCGTGCGGGAAGCGGTCTTTCACCGGCCGTGCAAATTTTTCCGGCGGACTGTGTGGCGACAGGAGACAACCTGCTCAGTTTGTGTAAGAATCGCGTTCCTGCTTTAACAAAAGTAAGTAATACAATTAATTTTCTACATTCAGTAAGTTGAATGTAATTGATTATAATAATCGACAACGCTGAAAGCTTAAAAAAAACCGACCTTAATCACGTAATATACGGGTCAAACTTAGAACCTCCTTTTTTTGAGGTCGGTTAAAATACCTTCTCCTTAATGTAACAAATACTTTTCTGAAAACCGCATTAAAAGCGGTTCAGCCAAACGCGAGATAATCGCGGACAAAGATACATACAAACATACATACATACAGGTCAAACTGAGAACCTCCTTTTTTTGAAGTCGGTTAAAAATAAATAAATTTTGGGATGTTTCAGTGATAACATTGACGCTTTTCAAACAAACGCTAAGGTGTAACGGCTCAACGAACTTTTCTGACACAATTGTGTCACCCGGGCTGTACCTAACCTAATAAGTATAATTTTAGTCACATTATTATTCATAATTTCAGAGTTTCTACACAAAGACCGGCATTTTAAGCAATACTGCGAAACGATGAATGATTCTGATGACGACAGAGAGAGGACGAGGATAGAGGATTTCAGTGCTCTTCTTGTAGAGGACGGTAGCAGATCCGTCTCCTCTTCTTTGGATGAAACCGTCGGTGACGATGATAACATTTCTCTGAATTATCTAGCAACATGACAGACAAAGTTTTATACCTATACCTGTACCTCCTGCTCGTCCTACAAGAGATACTTACACTCTATCAGAAGCGACTTCGAGCGGTATCCTCAAGAACTTGGTCTCAATTAATGTGATGCTTGATTAATAATGTGTGAATCAAATCTCTAAAAATTGTTTTACTTTTTTTAATATATATTTTTTTTACGTTTATTGTATTATCATCTTTCACCCAAACTCAACGAAAACGGAAAGGTTATACAATTGTGAGTATGTGAATTTTCCAAGATGGCGTCGGAAAATCCGGAAAATTATGGCAGATTCGTAATCTACAACCCCAAATTAACTAGATTTCATGTTCAAAACAAGATTCGCTGTAGTTTAGACGACGGTCCGAAAAGGATAAAGAATAGATAGGTAGCGCACTTAGTTATAAATTTAAGACCAAACTAGTTTATAAACTGTCAGACATGTTTATGAAATTTTTCAAAATTGATTCTCTTATAATTTTTTTCTGAAATTCTGGTTCTTATAATTTATGTATAAATCAAAACAACTCAAATTTCAAACCAATCGTTGCGTTACTCCGGCAAATCATTGAAATCACAGAATTCTAAATAGAAGTTGATTGATTGAGACAAGATTTACTCAATTCTCAACAAATCCTTTTAGCGTGAGAGAGGAAAACGTTGCGAGAATGTAGGCATGTTATCCACAAAGTTGACATATTTATTGCTTTGTCGAATCATCGCTTATTTGAGATTTGTAGCTAATTTTATGCCTACTTCTAAGAAAAATAATATCTTATAGTAAACAACTCCATGCAGCTTTTGAAAAACGAAATATTTAAATAGTGTTTTCAACTCTACGTTTTTTTTCTCTTTTTAAATACAGTATCATGAGGGAAAGCATACTATACCTACGAGCTTTATTCTATTGCTACTAAAAGTTCCAGATAACCCATTTCATAAGACTGCGTTCACACCAAACGTATCTACAGACACTGAATATGAGCAGCTTTACGTAAGCCTAGGCATATAATGTCGGTTCGGTGTAAATATGTATGGAAACCTGTAAATTGCCTCAAGCTACCTCACAATCAGCAACAGATTTTTTTTGTGAGAACGCGACCATAGCTAAAGACCATGCTTTTAAATGTTGTAATTTTTAAGCAGAAGTGACATTTCGATATATCTAAGTGTCACCATTTTAGACTTGTGAAATCTGAAAATGGTGATTCTACACGCAGAGAGAGAGAGAGAGAGACGTACAGATAATACATAGATAAACGTTATAAAATTATAAAATAAGATCAGCTGATTAGTTTCTTAAAAATTCATAGAATAGGTTTTTATAAATTCCAAGAGCCCGTTACGCATATTAGCTAAGAAAGTGCAACACAGAACGTCAGCAGTAAAATTATTGCGAAAAACGTAGCGTGGGCAGGCCTCCCACTCGGTGAACCGGTAACCTTGTGAAGGTAGCAAGAGGCCATTAGATAAAGGCAGCGTAAGACCAGTCGGCGTGGAAATCCTTCAGGGAGGCCTTTGTTCAGTAGTGGATGATGATGATGATGATGAACCATTCCATCTGTATAGTTAGGTACTTACATGGTCGACACTTATAAGCAACCTCGACGAATCTCCTTGACCCCGGGCACGGGTCCACTCCGAAGGCTTTCGGGTTGGTGTGGAACTTGCATGTGCGCTTTTTCTGACACGCCTCCACCACAGTCTGCAACAAGGAGTACTACGCACATACGTCAGCATGTCTGTTCAATCGCTAAATCAACCTAGCCATATGGAAATTGAAAGTTGTTAACAACCCATTACGTTTCCACTGCAGGGGCACGGGTGTCTTCCCATAACTCGGGAAGATTAGTCCAAGTCCGGATTGGTGGAGGTTGTGCATCTAGTGGCCAACCCCAGAGTAAAGCCGCCTATAAGGCCTCCGACATGGCACCAACGGCTTAACGTGCCTTGCGAAGTACGGAAACGGTCGAGATAAATGCCATTAACAGTCAAACCCATCTAGGTTATGACCATGTCTGTAGTCAGTTAACCTGCGTAATCAACGCAACCACGCAAGCCGCACTGATCCACGACCGCTTCAAATTGAAAGTAATCTCTAACAATAAAACAGTGCCGTGACTGTGTAAAAGAGTGGTGAGGTGCGCTAACAGAGGACTTTTAAAAGTGTTCTTTTGGGCAAGCGTAGTGTGGTACGCGTCCACGGCTAGGTTGAGCGAAGATTTGCGCAGGGTTGCTGGTAGGAGCTAGATGCGCATGGCCTAAGATATAAGTGGCGAGGTATAAGTGGCGAGCCCTAGGGTGGACAATGTCCAGCAGTGGACTAACATAATTGTAATATTAGACTTGTTTAAATCAGATAGGTATCTATGCAGACGAAGTTGCTAAAACCTACTTGTATATGACATAGTTCTCAAAAATAGAAAAAAACATGTGCAATTATGCAAACCCGTCTGTTTTTATTGCATTACAGTGAATCTCATCTCACTAATGTTATAAATGCGAAACTATGGATGTTTCTTTATTTCTTTGTTTGTTCCGCTTTTACGTCGAAACTGATAAACGAATTTGGATGTTTGGTAGGTAGATAGATCAAGTACTGGATTAACACATAGACTACTTTTTATTATTATTTACTTAAAGACGGAAGAAACGAAAATGTATTTTTACTTCTTTCATGTTGCAAGAGAACAACGGATCGACCAGATTTATTGGACAGGGATAGTTGAAGGGGTGGGAAGTGACATAAGATAAATTTTATCCTGTAAAAGTATCGAGTTCCCTCGGGAATTACACCGAAAATCCCAAAATAATGCAATTAAAAAAAAAACTATTTATTGCTACTACTATACTAATTTCATTGAAACTTCGCTAGCGAAACAACTTAGGGCCGTTTTATCCCAGAGATCGTCACAAAGAGACATCCACACGGCGGGCGGAGCAGTAGGCAAAAGCTAGTAAAAAATATAAACACTGGATGGTCTGCCACGCTATGCACAGGTATTTACTAAACGTTAGCCAAATACTTTGGAGCCAGTTTCCAACCTTGTGTGATTTGATACGATACCTTCATTTCAGAAAAATACATCGTTCTTTATTTTTAAATATCCCTTTGGCAAACGTACCTTTTAGCTATATTAGCGGCATAAAAATACTCAAACAAAAAGCTAAAAATGTAAACAATTCGGCTTTTATTATATGATGTATATATACAAATTTTTATTGTAGTTACATTTCGCGAAAGGGTAATTTGGAGAATGTTTTCAAGTAGTTCGAGCGTTCTGCGAAAATATACGTAGGAGTATGTCAGAGTTCATCGGTTCATAGAATATCATTCATCTACTTGACAATCTATGTAGTAGGTATACTAATACTGTACGGACCCATAGTTCGCGAGAACATGTTTGAGCTCCTCATACAAAAATGGTCGATGAGCTGATCTGTATTGAGAGGAAAAACAACAAATGACTTTCTCGTGTTTTTGAGGAAAGTCAATAAGTAGAAACCACAGTTAATGGGCACTAAAAAAAAACATTCTGTATACTGTGACCCAGTCAAAATTTAAATCAGAACCATTTATATACATATTTACGTAGGTAGATGTAGCACTCTTATATTATATTTCACTGGCGAAATAATCTAAATTGAAACTCCTAGTATTGTTATACATATATATATACATATCTAATCTCTCTACGCAACATTTGATCACGCAGCAGATCTAGCTGAGTCCTAGCTAAAACAGGTTAATAGTGTAAATTTGTACAAGAGTGGATTTCAATTGATTCTGGAAACAACTCACAGTATGATTACACGATAAAAGTTATTCAGTAAAGTTTATAAGCGATACAAATAGTTATTATACCTTCTCATTACCTTCTATTAATATTATTATATTGCCGTGGATAGTTGGATATACTTTAAGAACACCTTTATCCTACTATGATCTCTCAAATAATTGACTTTGACTTTGAACTAATTTGGAACACATTGTTAGTGAATAATGAATATCGAGGGTTCACGGGCGACTTGTATTAAGCGACATTTTTAGAAATGTTCAGGAGACTGATTTAAAAAATATTTCTTAGAAAAATAATCATTAAAACTTAACTTCTTAGTATTATATAGATTCTCGATATTCTTAATATTTTAAATATTATTCAGAAGTTATTTTTTGTGAGGTATTTTGTAAGAAATAAATTTTTAAAGTAGAAGTTACCTGTGTTTCCAAAAATGTCGCTTAATACAAGTCGCCCGTGAACCCTCGATATATTATATTTACTGTTAACAAACTAAGGTAACGCGCCACTGAATCCGTGCGCTTCTGAAAACATAAGATACTAGCTTTCGCCCGCGACTTCCATTGCGTGGACTTCAGAATTGAGTCTAGAGAGAAATAAAATGGAAAAATTTCAGTTTTTAGCCATTCCTCCGAGAACCTTCGAGTTTTCCGGGATACAAAGTACCCTATGTGTTAGCCGAGTGCTTTGTCTATCTACCTACCAAATTTCATCTAAATCCGTTCAGTAGTTTCGGCGTGAAAGTGGAACAGACAAACAAAGAAACAAAGAAACATCCATACTTTCGCATTTATAATATTAAGTGAGATGAGATAAGATTAATGGCAAATGATACAGGCGTAGGCGTGGAGAAGAAATACTTTCTTCCGTGGCGAAACCGAATAAACACAGTATAAAATCACTAAACATAAAGCGGTGAAGCAATTGACAGAATATATAAACGAAAGTAAATTTTCTTTCAGATCGAATGTTTATCAACACGGCTATAACTATTTCTCAGTTCGGACCGGTTTTTACGACCCATTTTCTGATATGTTTTGGCAATAAAGAGGTTTTATGGGCGGCCGATCTGATGTGTGGGCTGCTAATGCTTGTACAGTCAGCAAAAATGTCGACCGGCTATTGTTATGTTAGGGTATAAAGTAAATATGGGTTCTGAAATCAAATGATAATTTGCATGACGAGATTTCTACGAGTTTTTATTAAATAAAACAAGGTACGTGAACTGACCTTAATAATGGGGAAGGGGAAAGATTATACGTAATTTATTTTTGTGATTCTTATAAATCAATACATATGTAGTTCCGTTTTTCATTGTCATTGTAATTTTTTATCTCTTGAGTTTGATGGATTGTTTCAGAATTATATTTATGAGTGTATATTATTTAAAACAGATGATTTGTGTAACAGTAATCATCAGCCGAAAGACGTCCACTGCTGGACATAGGCCTCCCCCTTTCCAAGATTTCCACACCGACCGGACCGGCTCAGTAATCAAGCATCATAAACATCACTAACAAAGCATTTTATTACATACAGGTACGTGTATTTCATTACTTTTAAAAATTATATTTTAATAGGGAATTTTCCACGGGTTTCTCTAAACTCAACTAGATGGCGCTGATCAACATTGGTATAAAGAAAATCTCTTAAAAATCATCAAAACTGACTGATATAAGCGACTTATATCCTAATAATGATGAATACCTTTCGAAGATTACTTTTCATTGAAATTTTTTTGCATTTTGATCCAAAAAATACTTTTCATAATTTTTGATGCACAAAGCTTATAAGTATTGTTTTTGTATTTCTTAAAAGAATTTTAACATAATACTGAGTTATAAATTCGATTTTAATCATAAGAATGTATTAAAATCAATTTATTTTTAGTTCGGAAGAAGAAATTACATATAACAGAGAAACCAGAACGCACCCAGGTTATCCATACTTGACCAAGTTGGAAATTTATCGTTTCTGTTAATTCAATTAATAAGAATCTATGTTCAGGTGGCTTTTTATATGTTTTTAACAATACTAAATCTATTTTGCTACCGTAAATTCTAGGCTGTTTTTAAAATACATTGCCAAAGCTTAGAAACGCCATCTATTGAGACACTTATGAACGGTGTGACATATGTCATCAGAAAACTCTCTATTAAATGTTTTTAGGGTTCCAGCAAAAAACGGAACCCTTATAGATTCGTCATGTCTGTCTGTCTGTCTGTCTGTCCGTCCGTATGTCACAGCCACTTTTTTCCGAAACTATAAGAACTATACTGTTGAAACTTGGTAAGTAGATGTATTCTGTGAACTGCATTAAGATTTTCACACAAAAATAGAAAAAAAAAATTTTGGGGGTTCGCCATACTTAGAACTGAAACTCAAAATTTTTTTTTCATGAAACCCACACGTGTGGGGTATGGATAGGTCTTCAAAAATGATATTGAGGTTTCTAATATCATTTTTTTCTAAACTGAATAGTTTGCGCGAGAGATACTTCCAAAGTGGTAAAATGTGTCCCCCCCCCCTGTAACTTCTAAAATAAGAGAATGATAAAACTAAAAAATATATATGATGTACATTACTATGCAAACTTCCACCGAAAATTGGTTTGAACGAGATCTAGTAAGTAGTTTTTTTTAATACGTCATAAATCGTAAACCGCAATTACCTACAACGAACTACAAGAACTTTTATATTATGTTACTTGCTGCTACGGAACCCTTCATGGGCGAGTCCGACTCGCACTTGGCCGCTTTTTTTTATTTGTTAGACGTCACATCCAAAACCGTCGTGACGACTGGCCTTCCAGATAATTATTTGAAGAACAGATTTAATTGAAATTAAATGCTATTTTTTCAGTGCCATAAATAGAAACTATTATTTTTCTATTATGAATAGCAAATGTTGCTCCTTTATACAAATTGTGTTTCTCTTAGATACAATTTTATTAAAAATCACCTTTAGGTTTATCTTCTTACTTCACCCAAAAAGCTTACAATCCACAGTTAATTAATTTATAATTCTTTTTTTTTTGCCTTTTATTTATTAATTAAGTATACTGCGTTAAATTGGGTGGCAATAATGGTTGGACGGTCAGACATCAATAAGCTCTTCACTAGGAGTTTTAACTTGTCAAATATCTCTATCAATCTTCCTTACCTTGCGTTCTTGATAAACGAGAAGATATCCTTGTGCTTAAACCAAAGAGGTTGTATATCAAACTTGTCAAATTTAATTAAGTTCCTTACACCAGCA
Organism: Coleophora deauratella; assembly: GCA_958295455.1. Classification (NCBI taxonomy): domain Eukaryota; kingdom Metazoa; phylum Arthropoda; class Insecta; order Lepidoptera; family Coleophoridae; genus Coleophora; species Coleophora deauratella. Next base: position 12,996,292 of record OY282397.1, on the reverse strand, counting down.
TTGGCGACGACCGTTCCGGTGCCGGTACCAGGATTTATGTGATACTCCACTTTTGGCGACTCGCCCAGTGCCTAGTTATGTGTATCAATTAGTGCCCATTCGCGGTCGTGACTACAAATAGTCGTAGGCATGTGTTAAAACGGGAAACATTAAGTTACTATTTTCTACTGTAAACTGTTGTTTAGGAATGCACTAAATCGACCGCCTAGTCGTGATAACAAAACTTCAATTTCAGAATTTTGAAACCTAGTTAATATAATGATTCTTTATATACTAAGGGATATCAATACAAAGAATGTAATAAAAGTAGAAAGGGCAATTTCAAAAAGGTCTTCGAAATGAAGTGTTCCCTTGGGGAGAGTTTTTGGGGTCCAAGGAAAATAGGTAATTGAATTTTTCTGATATAGATAGATACTCATAAACAATAACATATTATGCTTTACTTCATATTTCAGCCAGAGGACTCCCTCATGATATTTTTTAAAGAAAAAAATAATTAATTTTTTTCCTAATCAAACATAAATTACATTTTTTTACCAGTGGTAGGTCTTTATTACCATTTAGAAATCAGATGTGCAGGTTTACTCATGATGTTTTCCTTCATCGTTAAAAGCAGTTGGTATGAAAATTCACGTAAGTTTCGAAAAACTCATTGGTGCACTGGTGAGGATTTGAACCCGAGACCTCTGAACCGAGAAATTAGGAGGTCGGAGTCAGTACCCGTTGCACCACCGACGCTTTTTGGCTTAAGTATTATGATAAAATAATTTAGATCAGCTAAATCTGACAGCTAGTAATTGACTGATAGCGCTAAGTTTTCAGACCTACCCTGATGCGTAGGATATTGTATCGAAAAGTATATAGTACTACCTACTTCGATATTTCTGTTTTAGTTGTGTGGAATGTAACATGTATTTATGCGGTGAGAACAGTGATAAATCAAAATTTCCAGACAACTGCAAATTAGATATATAGGTAAGCAAAACAAAATTAGAGTTGAAACAACTGAACAAACAAGTGAGGCATATACATTTCAACAGTGGTTTTTCTAAATGCATTGAATATTGTGTCTGTTCTATCTACTGGAAAAGCTTAAAAGTTACTTTCCATGCTATTTATAATGTTCTGTTGTTTGTATTGTAATAAAGGTTACCTTTGTAGTAAGTTTACTTGTCATAGTTATCTAACAGCTAGATCTACGAGCTGGTAAAGTCTCAAGAAGCCGCTAGATGCGGGTAGTTCAAGACGGATCATAATGGAAGTCCTTGAGGGATGCTTATATTCAGCTGTGGACTTGACAAAGAGCTAGATCCTACCTGCAAATAACTGAATTCAGCAATGCGCATTATCTATAGGTACTGTCTTCTTCTTATCATGTGGCACAATTGAACCGTTCTATCCACAGAGTATAGACGGCGGTTGCCGTACAAGGTATAGGTAATATTATACTTCTCGAACACTGTTACTATCCGATACTAGGTTAGTTCTGATGCTCAAGTTCTTGTTGTTTTGGTAAACAGGCCTTGCTGAGTTACTTGTATGTTTAAGGTAGTAATGACCATGGACATGGAAATCTATCTTAGCTATCTTCTGTCTATCTGTCTAGCTGTCTATTTGAGTTCTACAGTCTAATATTGACGCAACTTGGATACCTAGGACTTTGTACAATATCATACTCAGACGACTCTGAACTAGTATGCTGATGGACTGTGGCTTGCCCAGACGATGGACTATTGCCCGGCAAGGATTTTTAATAATTCACAGTTTTTTTAGCCCTGACGTATGAGTTACGCTACTCATAGGTAAGTAATATATTTTGAGGGGCAAAAAAGTACGTGGAGGAATTTCCCTCATCAACAAAGGCCTTTGAGCGACTCATCAAGGTAATTGTTACATTAATTTAGTAATATTTAGTTCTGTTAGTAGGTATCTAACCTGTAAAGCGTTGGGCCACGCGCACATTGTGTCTCCCACCACTTCCACGGCTACTGGCTGGTACTGTGCCAGCTCTGATGCACAGGACCCTTGCGTGGCAGATGCGCCGTACTGCGCCACTTGTATGCTGATGGTCGTGCCACGAGGGCAGATTAGGGTGACTATCTCCTCATCGCACGCGGCCTTTTGGTGGGTGCGCAGTGTGCCGAGTAGCAGTTCTGTTGACAAAAAGAAGTAGTTACGCAAATAGTTGGAACTTAAGTTTTTATAATTTATATTGCTTTAAAACTTTAGAGGATTGTTTGTTTTCATGTATATTGGAAAGACGTAAAAAAGTAAACCATTAATATCACAATCCGATCACAATATATAAAGCTAAAGTAAAAGTTTTGTGACTGTCTGATTACTGACTGATTGGCAGATAAGGTCCCAGTCAACACGACGACGGCGTTGCGGCGCCTGAGTGATGTTTCGCTGTGATGACTAGGCCCAAAAATAAATATCACGCAACAAACTCCCAATATGACAAAGTCATACAGGTGCAGAGTTGTAATGCATAATGTGAGACTACAAGAAAGCCTTAATTTAAGAAATCCATGCTTATGAAAGCACCGGTACTTATAAAAGCTTAATGAGAATTCGGAACTCTATTTACCAAGCAAATAGTTCAAAAGGGATTAGGCTAACCATTGATTGATAGAGAAACATTCAAGGATTGAAAGTTAGGTACTCAATATCCCAGCTTTCAAACAAATTACTTATCAAAACAAAAATCATGAAACAACATTTGATTGAAAAACCACAAAGGAGCCTCCTGAATCAACAATGATAAGTGAAAACTCAGAAGCAACCAATCATGATGGATTGCTGCTTGGTTCCAAAATTGTCGGGCTCAGCAGTAAATATTTTGGCAAAATATTAAATTCCGGGCACATTTTCAATCACCCGAGGCGGTGGACTGCGAAAAGTCAATAGATACCAACCCACCAAAGTGTCATTAACAGTTTTCTGATGGACGCCATGCCGCCTGCGACACATTTTAACATTGAGCGCGCCACGCCGCGCCGCGCCATTACGTAGGTTTGTTTGTACTTATTTTTAAGCAAGTGAAAACTATAAATTTAGGTGTTGTAGGTTGTACAAACAAAAACGACAAAAAAAGAAGATTTTACTCCTTTCAGAAAGTATTAATCGCAATAAAAAGAAGCAGTAAATAAAATATTATCGTCATAATAATAATATTGTTTTATTTGCTCTCCTTGATATGTAAATAGTTGTAAATAATTTGATAAAAATCGAATTTCTTAAAAAAATGCCCTATGTTACTCAAGGGATGGAAATAATGCAGGGAACGAACAGCTTTTTCATATTACTATATTAAATGATTACTCAGGGGATCAACACTAAGAGTATTATCTCACCTTACACTACAAAATCTATGGAACAATTTATTTAGGTAACCATAAAACCACTGGCTGTGTGATGAAAAAACCACACATACTCACATATAATAATAATAATAATCTTTATTGTTTTACCAGTAACACAATTCTTAATAAATATATGAAATTCCCGATCACCAAACCAGTTTAAAAAAACTGTGTGATGGCAATCGGGTCCTTCCCATAGATAATGTTCAATATACAAATGTATTAAACGGTATACAATAGTACAAAAATAATAATAATATTAGGTATTAGGTATGATTATCTAGGTAGTGGCATGCATTCACTGTACAAGATAAAGGTATGCATGCCTAACTTATAAGCATCCAAATAATTTAAAACGAAAACGTTCCGATTTAGCTTCCAGGTACAGTATTTATTGAAAGAAGTTCACAGCTTGGTGTCATCCGGAAAAGAGATAGAGGGGCGCCCTTATATAGTTGACCACAGCGCCACATCGGCAGATATCGGTACTAAATCATTATTTACTTAGGTTAACGTCTTAAGAGATCAATTCTAGCGATAATCTGCTGTGAGGTGCCGCTGTGTTTACAATAGGTTCACAGAGTTGTCGCCACTAATATATAACAATAGATGGCGTTGCTAGCTAATATACCATTGTTGAGACAAAGTCTTAACAAAGGTAATTAATTACATGTTTATTGATTGATTGATTGATATACTCTTTATTGTACACACACAAAAATAATAATATATACAACAACAAAAGCCACAATATTAAAACAACAGTGGAACAATTTGGGCGGTCTTATCGCTAAAAGCGATTTCTTCCAGACAACCCGGTGTTCAGAAAAGAAAACAGGAAAAATAGGTAGAGCAAAAGTTACATACTAAAAGAAAGAAACTTATCAATATAAATTAAACTTAAATGTGAATAATGGATATATACTCGTATACAAAATACATATATAAACATAAATAAAACATATACAAAATACCTAAATAGATACAAAATATAAAAAAAAAATGTTAAAAAAATATATAATAAACCAAAGCAAAAACGGAGGAAGGAATCAAAACACATATTATTACGCTCGTTAAAATTCAAGAAGATGTGCTTTGACTAGATTCCAAAAGGAGTGCAGGGATGAAGCTTGTCTTGTGGAGACGAGGAGGAAATTCCAAAGACGGATAGCTTGAAGAGTAAAAGAGTGAGCACAGAAGTTTGTAGAGTGAGGAGGTACATAGAGGCGAAGGTTGTCTGTAGAGCGAAGAGGTCGAGTGTAAGTTGAAGAAAGGAAAATAAAGCGTTCTTTGAGATACATTGGGGATTTCCCAATAAAGAGGATAGAATATAGGAGGCAAAGAAAATGGAAGTCACGGCGTTGACGGATTGGGAGCCATTTATGTAAGTTCCTTGCGGTATTCGGATACATGGTCATATTTACGTAACCCAAATATGAACCTGATCGCAAGGTTCTGCAAGCGATCAAGCTTGTTTAGGAAAACCACGTTCAAATCAGGGTAACACACGTCAGCGTAATCAAGGATAGGTAACGTAAGTGATTGTGCTAGCAAGATTTTAGTGGCTGTGGGAAGGAAGTTACGCAGGCGATTAAGAGCCTTGAAGGAAGCAAAAGTCTTTCTGCTCACCTCACCAACCTGGGCCTCCCAAGACAAAGTTTGATCGAATAAGATACCTAAATTGTTGACCTTACTGCTGTACGGAATACGGGTGCCAATGAATACAACAGGAGGGAAACATGCAATGTTAAGCCTGGAAATAAAGTAAGGACTACCAATTATGATGGTCTGCGTTTTACTTGGATTAACTTGTAACCCGAAGGACTTACTCCATCCTAGAATTTTAAAAAGGTCTTCATTAGTTTATTGTATTTACTCCACTTCGATACATTTCTCCTTTACTTAATTTAATTTTCAAAAATGAATGATGCATCGCCCCAGAGGAGTACACTTGTTTACCTGTGTCGATCGATCAAATCCAATTCTAAATAATTAGACAAGTTTAATAAATATATATTTTATAAATAAAAAAATAAGTCCAGTACTCATACACACAAACAAACACACACACACACACACACACACACTTCTTGTAATTACCCATGATTATATTATGTACTTCAAAATCTCTTACTATTAGAATTTATTGTTTTAATTTACAAAATATGCTGCCCTCATAAGAAAAAAAACCGCAAAGTATACGGAAACTCCATATACTTTGCGGCCTTCTTTCTTAGGCTGCTTTTCCACCAGAGATGTGCGAGGAAGCGGAACGGTGTGCGAGGAAAAAATTCACCAATAGAATCACTTCATTTTCCTAGCCTCGCTTAGCACAGCTCAGGCTTAGCGACGCGAGGTCTTTTTACATAACAAGCGAGAAATGTCTGCGAGGGATGTGTTGCGAGGGATGTGTTGCGAGGTATGTGTTGCGAGAGATGTATTGCGAGGGATGTGATATTGTATTGCGCCCACACATTTTACAGCTTCGCAACGCATCCTCGCACCGCACATTAATGCGCATTTTCACAGCTCCGCTACACGTCCTCGTACGAGACATTTTCCTCGCACATGTTTGGTGGAAACCCCCACATATTTCCACAGCACAGCTACACATCTTCGTACGACACATTTTACTCGCACAGCTTTTGTTAAAAAGCAGCCTTATGAGGGCAGTATGTTACTTTAACATAGCCCAACATCAAGCGATCTTTCTCGGCATATTATTTATACCTATGTGTAATGTAATGTAGGAAAACCTGTTATTGGGTTATGATGAGTTACTTATTGATATTACTTGGGGTGTCGAAAAGATGTTGGTTTTCTTAATAAAACAAAATAAAATATCTACATCGTTTGAGAAATTTAATTCACTTCTTTCGTGTAAAGGTACGAGAAAATTAGGTATATTAGTAAGAAAAATACAAACATCCAAGTTTACTGAATAAGAAAATAAAAGCTTTCTTTTAGAAAATAAAATAAGAATACAGGATCCGTCTGCTCGTTTGCCACCTATCACAAAAAAAAAAAAATACAGACATAATTTACTGCGGAGCACAAAAGGCCTCCGGTGAAAATAATCTAATATTTCATCAACAATAAATATTTTATTCTGAACTTACTAAATTAATTTTGATACTTTCATTACTACTGGTGCCCTACGTAATCTAGTTTATTCCTAACCAATTTTAATTTTCTTTTTAATTAAGTTTTCTTCGCACCAACTCTTTTTAACACCAGCTAATCTTTTAATAGCCACCATCAACTTACAAATCCGCTATAAATAATCCACAAGTGCGGAGCATAAACTTAAACGTTTACGATCAAGTCGACCAAGAAGATCCATCACCCGGTATCGGCCACACACTCATCCCATATGGTGGATAATAAAATCTCCTTGGATAAAAATGTTTACAACGACTGACTGTTCAACATGCGAGGATAAGCAGTCACTTAAACAAGGGCTCATTAAGGGGATGTCATCTATTTTTAGCGCGTTCGTATTTCAGATGGGGAGAGATGCTTATTCGTAGACAGATGCTTATGTAGTATATTACAGGATGTTGATGTGATAAACGGGACTGGTTTGGTTTGAAATTAAAAAAGCTAAATCAAAACAACCCTTATTGGTTACAGGTAAAAATCAATTGCCATGTAGCGATGGTGGACAAATTGCTTTTTAAAATTATTTATTCATAGAAACCTTATTTTTCTGTTATGCCATTGATTTATTTTTTGCTGAGTATCCTCTTTTCATTTTCAGCAGTAATAAATCGATTTTTTATAAGAAATCTTTTTTTTTTGTTGCAAAATAATGACGTCCTAGTACTGACCAAAATTTGTAGTCATTAACTAAATGAGAAAAATTATTCTACTTCTTGAGCTCATAAATCTTTGCACCGATAATAACTTTGACAATTAAATCAACATCATGTATATGGGTGCATATCATTGGAAGCTTAATCGGGCGCACGTGGTGAGACAAGCGGCGCGCGCGCCGCGTTCCAACTATAGTACCGCGGAGAAATAAGATTAAATGTGAGAATGTGGTTCTGATTACAGTGAGGAAAGAAAAGAGGAATCTGTAAAACGTATTTCTCTTGTCTCCTGTCTCTTCGTTTGCTTTAACTTAGGATTTTACTAGACAGAATTTATTTAATGATCTCGCCAAACGGAGCTTTTGTGATTTCCCTCCGCTGCGTTAAAACTTTAGGTCCGGCATTTGTGATAAGTGTTTTAGGTTGGAATCTTGACATTTAATAAACGTCATTTTCATTGCTAATTCCACTTAATTTACACCATAATATGATGTAGCTATGTAACGAGGAGATAGATATTTAGTGTATTGTATTTTTTGGTAAACAGAGTTTTGCAGTGTGATCAATTCCTATAAAAAAAAACACAGTAATGTGGTTATAGTTGACGATATAGTTGGCATAAAAATACAATATCCCTTTGATAATATAGGATATTTTTATAATTTACATCCAAAACGAACTGTGGTAAAACATTCTATGTCGCAATTAAAAACATTTAACTATCGCAAAAAATAATTTTATCGATAAGAGTTATATTATTTTTACCGACTACAATCAATAACAAATATGAGATGTCACTACACTTCTAACAACGTTATTAATACAAAAACGTAGCTAATAACAGGGAAAATCACACCGAAAATTCGTACAGTGTCGTAAGCGTTAGTAATCAGCAAAGATATCCATTTCTGTCTGGGAAACATTATTATACCCAAACCCAGTACCTACTGGGTGCGACTCATTTTATCAACCGACTTCAAAAAAGGAAGAGGTTCTCAATTCGTCGGAATCTTTTTTTTTTTTTTTCTATGTATGTTCACCGATTACTCGAAGACGCCTGAACCGATTTCAAAAATTCTTTTTTTGTTTGAAAGGGTATACTTCACAGGTGGTCCCATATTAATTTTCTCGAAATCGATTCAGCGGTTTTTGAGAAAATCAACAAAAACATAGCAAAATTGGAGTTGCTACGATTGAAGTCGGTTGTTTTTAACGTATTCATATAAAAACAGGAGATATAATTTCATTTCAATAACGCTCAAATGTTTTTAATAGTAGGTTAAATGAGTTTTATATCATATGATTGTTATATTGTATGGTTATAATAAACAGCGTTTATTATACCTTATGAAATTATTCTTTTTAAAATTATATCTAGAATTTATAATATCTGACAACCGTTATATTATATTTAAGAAAATTATATGTTTGGTTTGAATATCTTCTAAATGATATATATATCTTTTATGTTTATAGATTCTATTACTTGCCCGTGCCTACTCACTCGTCAGAGTAATAGAAACATATAGATTCATCAGCATTACAAGTTTTGCCTTTAACATTGGATAAGATTAAGGCCGCTCTGTAAACCGTCTCCAGATAACCTTTCCAGGCTATTAGTTTCTAATCTCTATACGGATCGCGTCTCGTTAAATGAGCATCTGTTTCAGTGCGCTTAGTGTTGCCTGCTTAAGGGGATATACATTTTCTCTCCACAGAGTTTCTCTCCACAAAAGAACAACAGATAACTTTTCGGGTCAAACGTTTCTTATGTGACAGCCTTAATAGTGAGTAGCAGCATTCTTCAGAGGCAGATATAGGATAGAGGCGTTTACCTTTAGTGACATCTAAAGTTTCAAGCGCTTGCAAATGCATTTGTTGGCTGTCGTATAGTGCCGATAAATCCTTTGTAATGCCCTAGACGTGACCGCGGGTGATGTTAAGTGCAACATCCAACCGCTGTCTATCCCTTGTGATAGTATGGTTGACTTGTGCCACACTATAAGAAGAACAATTTTTGTATTAATTTGATCATGACTGTTCTTTCATCAGTGCCGGCAGAACTCTTTTGTAAGTCTCTACCAAGAGATCGTCACGTGTATAATCTGGATTAGACAGCCCTTAGAGATTTCTTATAGTTTTCTCCACTTAGAGGGTAGCTTTCCATAAGCCGCTTAGCGTTAGAATTAGATTCCATTGGATTGGACGAAATTCTATTAATTATTTAACCTTTCTGCATTATTTAGACTCACCCCTTAACTTACATACCATAAGTAAAACATTGCTTAGCTTAAAAAAAACTGCACGAAAACGTAGCTGTCAAACACTCGAAACGCGCACTTAAGGGGAAGTGCTACTAAAGTAATGAGAAGGAACTCGATGAAGACACGTTTAGAACGTCGTTAATCTTTGTCACCATGCTGGCTGTCTTGTGGCTGTCACGGTATACTTCGGTCTCTTCAGCAGTTGTGGTTACGGGCACAGTGTAGGCAATTTCAGAAGGGATGTGAATGTTATGATAATTAACCCTAACTCATACAACGACACTCATAAAGTTCAAGTGAATAATAATTGTCACATGAATCATTGTATGATTAATTTAATATTTGCGAAAATACTAATCTCGTTACCATTTTCGCTACCATTTGGGCTTACCAATTGAGGGTAAAAAAAAAAAACTACAAACAAGCAATTTGAAAAAAATAATCTTGTGACTACATTCAAAATATACTTATCAAAAGCCAGTCTTTGATGGTGCATCTGATAAAAATGTTCTTAGAAAACACTACTGTATTTTGAAAGACATATTTTATCGTATTTAACAATGGCACATACAACAAACAACATTAAAAATGTTATCATGAGAAAACTCCTTTTGTTATCACTCAGAAACAGTTTGAAATTTTAAACGGTTACTCAGAATCAAGTATAAAATACAGGAAAAATGTTAAAAAAGTCCGATCTACAATTTTTTTTGAGTTTTCCATACAAAATTTTCCATCTTGATTCACTATTCAGAATTCAGATTTAGTATAGGAATCTGAAAAACCTGTATAGTCATACTAACAATAAGTAATTCTTATCCAAAATAATTTATAATAATTATAGTAATGACGCTAAGACTGTATATTACTGTCAGACGGACGGACAGAACAATCTTGTAATGGTTCCTTTAAGGGACGACAGAACCCAAAATTAAGAACCCATTTTAATAGGTGCTCGTAACCCTAAATTCTCATCCCTAACGTAACGCCTTCACCACATATGTTACAAGGGTGACACACTCTTATTGGATTTCTTGTGGGAGGAACGAAGTAAATATAAATTAGATATTGTACAGCAACATAGTTTAGTATATTACGGAGGTATATGTATCTTAGTTCACTAACTACACTGGTGGACTAAAAAATCGACTCAAAGTCTGTTGCCTGACTTTTGCAAAAAAACTCAGTCTACAAAACTACTAAATACAAAAAACAAAAAAAAAATAGAAAACCAGCAAACTTAAAACATAAAGAATAAACACTCAGTTTTTGTACTTTTGGTTTAGTCTTTTTTGCTAGATTGAGTTATTTTTTCAAAAGTCGTGCAACAAACCTTGAGTCGATATTTTTGTCCATGAGTATATTTTGATTGACTGATGAACTAATGAGTTCGTTATTCTGAGTATATTATTATAATAGCAAACTTTTGAGACTTTATTAGCTTAGAAAATGCTAAGGTAAAATTTTAAATTTTACAATGGAAAATGACATCTTTACTCTGCTATTAAAATTTTTATACAATAATATAGTAGTACTATCAACGCGGACAAATTTTAATAAATATACTGCCAATTAAAAAATATATATATATATAAAAATTGCGCAGAACACGATTGAAATTCAACAATATACATTCTGGGTTAAGGCAAAACCGATTTATTTATATTTCTAGTCACGGGTTAGTAAGTAGTAGGTTAGTACATTCTGTTAAGATTAAAACTTTTCTCACCGAACCTCACCATGCAAAATCACCATAAATACTTACTCGCAAATGGAAAGTAAATACTTAGAATTTCTCTAAATTAAAGACATACAACTCAATACGTCTTCGAAATGCAAACACTTTTCTCCGGACTTATTTAAAAAACCTCGGCAGGATAATTAATCTACGATTGCGGAAAAAATTCAACAAAAAAAAAACATTATGGAAAAAGGAAGAAAATGTCTTTGAAGGAAATACTGCGATTTAATGCAATGACCTTAAATATGCAAATTCGTATGGATAGGACCTTCGTTATTTTAATATGATTAGGTGATTTTATAATGGCAGATGTGACATATCCATATTATAGATCAAATCAACTCTTATTCTACTTTTTAAATAAACTCAAAAATGCTTGGACTCTCCATTAAACACGAGTATCGGATTGTCAGTTTTTTGTATAGAGACTCCACAGACAACAACTTGTTATCTTTCATATGGAGTCGGTACATATTCTGTATCTGATATATACATATTTCTTGGTAAATATTATCTTAAAATTCACAAAGAAAAGTAAAAAGTGGTACAGGTCTTGGCGTCAGATTTTGGCTTCTGGCCTGCAACAAAAAATTCAAGTGAATGTTATAAAGGGCTCATCCTTACTTTTAGGTACATCAACAGTCCAGTGTGATTGCAATACGAAACAAATTAAAAAAGGTACTCGGGAATGGAATCCTGAATGTCTCTAAATAGATGGGTAGTGGGGCTTTTATTTCAGGACAGGGGGCTATCGGACTGCCGCGCCATTTCAAGTTATTTCCTTTGTCGTTCGCTTTATTTATTTTATTCAATAACAAGTCTTCTATATTCATAGTACCTTTTTTAATTGTCTCGCTGAATAGTCAGTAGTTTTCCTACTGACCATTAAGCAAGACAATACCGCTCAAGGGAATAAGACAAGCCTAACGAAGCTTCGTACTCTAAAATCCACCAAGCTGTTTAGACTATAGTTTCAGGTAATTAATAAAAAACAAACGGTTGCTCAAGAACGACACCAGCCAATGGCCTGGAGGGGAGGGGCAAGTTCATTTGTGGAGTATGAATCGTAGGCACACGAAACTTTGAATGACAGTTTTACCTCTACGGTGATGGTAATAAGAAGAACTTCACAAAGTCCTATGTATAAAGCTCCGCGATCTCTTGACTGTACAATAAATAAAACTTGTAAACAAAGGGCTACATTTTTTGAATCTTTAGGGGCTGCCCCCCCTGCTTTCCGTCCTTGGCGACGCCCTTGGGTTGCTTCTAATCATCAATACTGAGCAACTTTCCCCAATGAATTCTCGCTCCGCTAACACTTCCCGAAACGTTGAGTGTACAAGTTCAGAGTGGTAGGAACTTTGTACTAGATAGAAAAAAAAACGATTTAAAGGTATGTGTGTACAGCGTTTACTTAAATAAAAAACATTTTGACTTTGAACCCACACTAAATTCTCTTTTTTTCACATTTCATACAATCACTTCACTGATCGGGAACTTTATATGAGAAGTCGAACATTTGGTTGCCAAGTTGGTCCCTGTACATATATTTAGATTACCCTCATTCAAGGGCAGTAAGAAAAATACTTTCTCGATCCGGACATGACCCTCTTGTGTGGAGTAAGGCCTAACCTTCCCTAAGTATGAAAAGAGACCCGTCCTCCAGCAGAGGGACGACATGAGTTGTTAACCTATGTACGGTTATTTAATTCCAGTTAACGCAATTAAAATACGATGTCAAATGTGAATAGGTCTACCTTATAAGTGTACACATTTATACAGATTTGCAAAAACAGAAAACAAAATCACTGAAGAAAACAGTCTAAAATAAAAAATATATAAATATGTATAAAATAAAAGGATATAAAAGCTGGGTCCTGTGCCGAGCCGAGGAAAAGGCGCTGACTCAGCATTTGTTGTGGGCGGAATACCTACAAACGATCAAATATAAATTCTGCCAGCACCTTTACCTGCCTGCGTACCTAGACGGCTTCTCTTTTTTACATTAGGGAAAACTTGGCAAAAAACATTCATTAGGAATTTTTAAGAAATAGAACACAGGCTAAAAAACATAATATAGTGTCAGTTACCTATTAAGTGAGTCTATTTATAAGTGTGTCTTGTTCACTGCACTGTGTATGAGCAACGTTAATTAGACCGACGCAAAGACAGTACGACACTAGACTCGCCCCCCGTCCACAGGGAAAATCAGCGGCAAATGTGTTAGGTACCGCCCTTGCTTGCCTTGTTCCTAATTGCTGACCGTTTCTCCTTAACGTTTTTAATTATTTAGACATCAAATAAATAAATATCACACAAGACTAATTCAGAATGAAAAAAATTATAAACAGAATTAATTCAAAGTACGAAAAGATAAACAATACAAAGAATACATACAAAGAATTAAAAGCAGTCGCTAGAAACATCAAAGGTTTAAATGCTATTATGCTTTTGAATACAGTGACATATCCCTTTGAAGATGACGAAGTAAGTTTAAGTATTATTTACATTGTACGCTTACAAAAAACACATTTACTTCAACGTTATTTTACGACATCCACATAGGGATAGACAAGGGACTAGACATAAATGTCTAAAAAGCATTTTGGGCATCCCATCAAAACAGTTTTTATGACCGAACCATACATGGTCAAAAGAAACAGAAGAAACAGTCCCACACGATTGATTTACATCGAGTTCTTGAAATCATAATGGGTGCAGCTGTGGATGCATACTAGACATTTTAACGAGTAATACATATCTTGTTTGACTTGAAGATTGATATCGCTTAAGAGATTCCACGTCTTTGATACGTACTCGTAAGTAATGGAATTTTGATGTCAAGGAAATTCTAAACTCTGGAGTGGAAGGATGTAAGATGTCAATATCACCATTTCCTATTTGAAGATTTAAAACGATGCGGGGTTTTAAAATTTCGTTTGATCATAAAAAATTGGCTACACTAAAAAGTATCTTATATTTGTATCATTGTGGTTCTTACCAAAACAATATTTGGGGTATACAAAGATGGATTATTAAATTTACTTAAATTGCCTTCGAACAATGTTTTTTTTTAAATAAATAATTAGCCTGAGGCGTGTCTGGCATTTTTGAATAGATTTGATAGGTATTGTCTATGTTTTTATCAAAGAACTTTTATAAACTATTATTCTTTCATTGGTTTTTGTGCTTTTTATAATGTTTCATTGAGCAAACACCTGTAGCTATTATTTATTTATTTGATTTTTAAAAACTTATTAAAGATTTGATGAAACAATTTGAAGACCATGGAGTTTATAGAGTATACACTTCATTTATTTATAATTCTGTGTAATAGAACTACAGAAGGCAATTTATTTTGTGTCTAGAATTGTGTTTTCAGTTCGTTCACATACAAAATTAGTTCAACCACACGCCTTGCGGTTCTCTTCGCGCTTCACTCCTCGGAGCAATAAATAATAATATTACGCGCTAGTCACACGACATCTCTGTGTGTAGCCTTAATTGCAATTTCTTTATTGAGTTTACTTACTTTATTTTATTTATTAGGTCACTAGGTTATCAACAGGATGTACATTGTTAAAGAAAACCAAATGAGATGTCACCCTAATTATAGGCAACTACAACATGCAAACATACTTCCTCACTATTATAAACATTATTTAAAAACGCAAAAGTGAGATTGTTTTTTATCCTTCTTTCACGTCACAATCGATCAATTGACATCACTTTTTTGCACAGAGATAGTTGATGTGGTGAGAATTGACAGGCTATATTTAATTATCTTATAAAAATCAAATTTTCTCGTGAATCACACTGGGAATCAAAAAAAAATTAATGCAATTCGACAAAACAACGCTATAAAAGAAGGAAATTCCTGTCGATGAAGAGTGACATTAGCTACATTTTATCATATAAAAATCGGATTTCTTCAAGAACCCCAAGAACAATGCAATTTGACAAAACAACGCAATGAAAAAATAATTCACGTCGAAGGGCGTCTACTGAATTCGATACAACTACCTACCTTGGTCACTAAGTGGCACACCTCGGACACTACATACAAATCGTTCGAGTTATTTTACCAACTACTAACTGCTTTTCTAACACGTAGAAGCAGTGTGGCAGGGAGTGTTCATACTATACGTAATGTAATACTATTTTATATAATATTATGTACAGTGCTAGTGGTGTCTTCACCTCTTCAGTATTCTGCTCCGCTCCTGTAATGATTGTACAATAGTATTTTCCTCTGCTTTATTTAAAAGCTAGGCTCTTATCGGTGGTGCAGCAGTATTTTTAATCTTATTGGTTTCAAACATTTTCTATTCCTGTTTCTGAGTTACTTTGCCAAAGGAACCTATAGGAACCTAAAATTTTGCAGGTTAAAAAACTGCATAAAATCTCCAAAAAAATATTTTTTGAATTTACTATATTTAGATCCTTGAGGTGTTAAGAATAACTATAGTAGAAGCTGTATTTAAGAGGATGATATGTTTGTAACTAATTATATAATAACCAATATTAAAAGAACTCTCTATATTATTAAATCTATCACCTAAAGCCTGAATAACAGGGTAAGTATTTTAGTCGATAAAAAAATAAGGTCCCTCCGGGCTCGCTAAATCTCCTTTTATAAAAAAGCAGGTACTTAAAACTTTTTTCTTTGATTATCTTTTCCCATTTCAAAAGCTCAAGGATCGTAGATACTTAATATTAAAGGACACGAAAACGTGTAGATCGATTACTGTTACGTGATTTAATAAGATTAAATCACAGAATTATCATGTCTAAAGTGACGATGAGAATCCGTGAATAATACTCAACTTCCATTTATTACTGGATGCTTTGAGACATGTAAATGTACCTCATGTAAATTTTATCCTCAAAGCTTGTGGATCAATAATACGTCACGTCGCCGTCCTAATTTTCTGTATGAAACTTGAGCACATCATGTAATGTACATATAAGATTACTAACGCCTATAATCACGTTTAAATTGAACTTAGGGGGTTTGGACCCAGTTAAACAACTAATGGGACCTTTAATCTGGGTCAAGAGTCGCCAAGAGTCAACCTCGCGGAAAATTATTTACAAACTCCGAGGTGGAGTGGAGGCGTATAATCTCCAGGTGAACTGTTACTACATTGCTACTACATTTGGTAGGCAGATGACAAGTCTAAGAGTTGAGATTTTTTTTCGTAACCTAGTTATTCTAGATATTTATACAATATTTACTACACTGAATTAATATTAAAGTTATATTGCGCTTTCTTAAAACATTTATCAGTTCGATTTTTTTCAATATTTTTCCTGTATTGAATACTTGATTCTGAGTAACCCCTTAAAATCTCAAACGCACTTTTTTATCACACACACAGCATATGATACTTTAAATATACAGGGTGTAACAAAATATGTGTAGAAACCGGAACTGACGCTTCTACTCATCGTCGTGCAACTTTCGAACAACTTTTGTTCTAAACAGCCGAGAACAAATATAAATGTGATTTTTACTAAAACGTAAAACAAAAGACATACAGTATAATGAGCTGAAGCCCCATTTAAAGTGTCCTACAGCGACTTTTTTACACCCTTTATAGGTTATGTATGTACGTGTGACGCTAACTAGCAGTACTCAATGAGCCTTGAAACACGGAACCCAAGAACATTAGTAATGTTCCCCAGGCGGAACAGCTAGACAAATATCCCTAAACGCTTGCATCCGTCTAAACTACTCTAAACAATTTGGAGCTTCAAGTTGATTATCCTCCGTAGGTACATATGTTAATAGCTCCTTGCACGAAGGAGGTTCTTAATAACATACGACGTCTAACTGGCATTCGCAGAAGACAGCTGCTGAAGTGTTTTTTAAAAACGTTTTGCTATGAAAATAATAGATGGCGCTTCACTTAACCGTGGGAGAGCCATGCTTCGGCACGAATGGGCCGGCTCGACCGGAGTGGATCGGCGTCACAGAAAACTGGCGTGAAGCAACGCTTGCATTGTGTTTCGCCGAGTGAGTGAGGGTACCGGAGGCGCAACCTGACCTTCCCCCCCTCCCAATTCCCCCATCCCCCATCCCATTTCAAACGATGGCAACGTGCTTGTGACTCCTCTGGTGTTGCGGGTGTCTATGGGCGGCGGTAATCGCTTACCATCAGGTGATCCGTCTGCTCGTTTGCCACCTATCACATAAAAAAATCTTGTCATCGTCATACTTTGGGGCCTTTTTAAATATGCGCAGAGATTCTTTTGTTTTTGTCTTTTCATTAGACACATAAAGTAATATTAGCCCTTTACAACAATATAACTATTGGTAAGTATTAATGATGCCGAAAGATGGATTAATGCAATGCGGAACTGGCTATCATACACTGCAATGCAGTTAACATTGATGCTTTGCGACAACCCTTAGATAACATGGATGTACATAGCTAGCTAGGTAGGCTATGAAAATGCCTTACAAACAACCAGATAGACTTCTATAACTAAGTAGTTTTTTTAGTTTTCCGTTTACCTAAATAGTAGTTATATTATCTCGTGGCATGGGATTAGGATACATAAAATAGCAGTATTACTAAAAGTACTTTACAAACATTTCGAGAAACCATATCGCTTTAGGGCGATGAACAGTCGGTAGTTAGATTTGAGTATTTCTTTAATTCTCATCGTCCGACCGTTTCCAGACATTATTATGCTTACAATTTATTAAGAAAGAAACTTTTAAATGTAACAGACAAACAAGTTCCCCGCAGGATATAATATTGAACCCACGTTATTCTTTAGTCTAACGTAAGCAGTTCTGTTTTTTATTTTATATATAAGAGACGAAGGCAAGGTTTTCCTATTATTTTTCATCGTGCTTTAGCTTTTGTATCCGCGGAGACTAATCCTAACAAATCCTTTTCGCGTGGACTCTCGCCGGATCCAAAGCACTAATAAAGTTGGTCTCATTTTGTTCTGTTTCAAATAATAGTAGATACTGTGTTTGTTTCACAGAGGGGTTTGTCTGCTGTTGAATTCAAACAGAAATAAATCTCATTGTATTTCAGATAAATATACAAAAAATTGTATTTGAATTTTCATTCCCCATGTTGCCTTTTGTCAGATCCTTTCCATTGAAACGCTCCTACTTGCGTGGTCGCATCGATTACGCAGGGTAAATGAGTACAGACATGGCCAGACATGGCCGGGTTTGGCAGTTAAATGTTAGTTGGATATAAATCCAACGTAAGCCGACGTTTATCCATACGTATTTTGCAAGGTAAGTTAAGCTGTTACATTGGTACCAGTTGATAATAGCTAGATGACAGTCGTTAAGTCATATCTGCAGTGGTCTTATAGGCTGCCATGGGGTTATACCTGAGAGTTTCTGACAGTTTGTGTGGCCCTAAGCCCACAATCTCCACTAAACCGGAATTGATCTATGTGTTTCTACACACGACCTTATCACGGAGGAATCATTATTTCTCCTAGAGCGCTCTCTTCTTAGAATACGGGAAGAAAGTAAGACTTGTATTATTCTAAGAAGAGTCTCAGCAGCCTTTGGCGGGTTTGTCAGTTAACATACACTCACACGAACATAGAAATATATCAAAAATATCTCTAAAGATTTTAATAAATCTTTGCGACCCAAATAAAATTATGCCTTTACTTACCAAGATTGTCAGCTCGGTACAGAGGGAATATGGCGATCCACAAGCCGACCAAGATCCCAGCAGTCCGCGCCATATCTCCAGCACCAAGATCCCTTACTTCCCATGCGAGAATAATCTCACAATTCGAATCCCCACACAAACGTCAATCACTGCTTTCAACACGAATTTGTTGTATCATCATGACAGGTGCTGTAACTCTGAAGGTTTCGCGTTCTGAATCTGTAACAATGAGAGCAGCTATATCAAATATGCTTTCTAGATAAACTTCAAAATACAATATTTCAATTCGAGCAATGATCATAATTTACGAAATTATTATCATAATTATCAAAATTTACTAATTTATTTAGTTTTTACAAACAAAACTGTATATGGACCATATTATGTTGTCTGAAATAAATGAATTATTATTATTATAATCATATCAGCCAGAAAGCGTCCATAGCTGTGTCTCCATAGTCTTCCACTTAGCATATACGTACTAACTATATCTTAAGTTATGGCTTAGACACAGTAGGTACATACATACAGCAAGGACACTTCCTGCCCCTCGCTAAAGGAGACCTCAAGAGGATAAGTTCCGGTGAGACGGTTGTAGCGTAAGCAACACACACATTCACGCGTGTAGAAATGTCATATTTTGGGTAGTATTAGAACGTTACTACAACCTAACATTTGTATGGAGCGTCTAGGGTATGAATGAAATAAAATATATCATTAAAAAAAACTATAAAATAAACTGATCAAGTAGTTATTGATTTAAAAAAAAACAACTCGTAGCCATTCTTGTGAGAAACCTTGTGCCTTAGATGTTTCTCCAGGTTATATTTATTTCATTTATAATCTGTCAGTTTTATAGAGTCAACAGAGATTGGCGAATCAAATTATTTTATTGGGAACAAAATATTAATACACACACATATTTGACAACTCAGCATATTACAAGTATCTAGGACCTGTTATGGCAAATAAAGAGAAACTGAACTTAGTTTCAAGGAGGTCACTGATTAAGCCTTCCTGTACAGTTTTAGGTAATTTAGTTGTACACAAAATCACAAACTAAGGCTCCGTGCAGCTGCTAGCCGAAGCCTAGTTAAAGCCTGCAACGTCCACCAACCTACACAGACATATAGATACGCTAGTTGAACTTGTACAGTTGGTGCCCTCCTTTAATTAATTGACTCTATATGCAAATTTAATTAGACTATAGGCTAGGTTCTGTAAAGTTTTTGTTTCATCCATAATCGGTGAACCATGTCTCACACTAGGGTTTGCTACTAAACCCACAACCCACAACCTCCGCCAATAAATATGGACTTGGCCCCTAGTGTTAAGTATGGCCTAACCTTCTCGAGATATGGAAGAGACTCGTGCCGCAGATACGATATGGGTTGTAAATTTATACGTAAGTGAGCCCTTGGCGTTTTCTCCTGATGGTATAGGTATTATGTAAGTACACAACGTATTTAGTGATATATAAACCATAAAAGTAAAGCTTTTACGGTTCTGTGTCTCAGATGTAGACTGGATACAGATCAAATAAGGTTTTCAACGTATCCTTTGCACATAGAAGTAACAAAAAGTGTATCTGCTCGTAGATATTAGGATCCTTGAATAAACAGTTTTATCGGACTGCACCAAAAGAGTAACATTTTCATGTAATGTAATGTATATTAATTAACTTTATGTAATATATATTTGTTTGGACCAACATGTAGCTTTATGACACTGTAATCTAGCGTTCCGGTTGTACGCATTATACCCATAGTTTCCTCAAGACGACTAGTTGGCATTAAAGGTACCCAACTTGGGGCAAGTCCACAAGATGTATGCTCTAAGCTGCTCGGTGTTGGGACATGAATTTATGTCATAGGAGAGAGATTTATGTTATGGAATGGAACTTTGCGAGGAAAGTGAATGGGTTTTGAATTCATTTGTAATGTAATTTTTTCTATGAGTAGTAACAATTAGGGTGAAAACTGAAATGTATATGATAGCTCTGTCTTTTTTAAACCCGATCGACACATCACAGAGAGAAGTTATTAGTTTTAAGTGTTTTTATGTGTCTGTTTATAGGCTCTCCACTACTGTAGCTCTCCAAAAGGTGGACGGATTTGAATGCGATTTTTTTACTTGAAAGCTGACTTTATCGCCATAGTTCTTACCTATGTTTAGTGAGATGCGGTTTCGTTTTCTTCCGATTTGTCAGAATCTTTCTACAGGGTGGGAAGTAAAACATTTTAAAAGTTAAGTAAAGGTCATAGATAAAAAACTAGATACAAAATTAGCAGAATAAGACAAAAGCTCGGTTTTCGCACGTTCCGTAGGTATACAGAATCCTAGGACGATACAATTACACGTATGAAAATGGAAATCAGTAGGTATTATATTTGATTTGAAACTGAAGCGGAGATTATGTTTATTCTAAAATAGATTATTCTCAAGTCTACATAAAATCAATTTTCAAAATAAAACATATCTTTCGTTAGCTCTGTATTATTTCTAAACATAAATTGATTTCAATTGTGGTAGCTATTTCAGAAAACAATTTTGTTTGTATCTATAATATTTTTTGGCTGGTTGTTTGATTTATTTATAAATGAATATAAAGTATGCACTTAATATTCCTAATCTTTTTAAATTTTCAGAGATTTGGTGTTCGTAATAAACATTTTCTTTAGTTTTCATAAAAGGTTTATGAGGACTGTCGCAATAAGTTGCTAAATGGACACATAAACGATATCCGTACAAAATGCTCAAAGGCTTGGCTTATTGTAAAATTATAAGAAGTATCTGACAACCAAATTACTTTTATGATAGACTTATAATTAACTTTATATTAATATTTTCCACGAAACTAAACAAATTAACGTTAAGTTCCCCGTACTTTATGTTATTTTTCCTTTATTTCTTTTATCTAGTTTTCACAACCGTTCACATTTCCTGTTTCTTTTTAATTCACTCATAATGAAAGAGGAAAATTCGTTTTGAAAGCACTTATTCGTATTTATTTCAGTATCCACCCACGCCAAACCATTTTCTATAGACTAACACTTGGTACCTACCTACTACAGTATTATGTACAAAGATTTAATAAAAAAAATACATAGTATTTACCTAGCAGGAAAACCTTCAAAGGGTCCTTTATTCCGGGTTGTTTAGCCTTCTTTTGTGTCGGCCAGTTCACCGGTGGCGGCGCCGGCGCCACACCGGCCGTCATCAGGAAACAAAAGCACGATAACAACGCCCCAGTGCCGAAACGTCGTAACCGAGTGAAATATACTTTCCGCGTTCACGTCTTTCTCAGTGAGATTTCATCGGGATTTCGTGTTTTAGCATTTTTATCAGAGTGTTTGTTTTCGGCTTTTGTTGTTTTAGATATAAATGTTTATGTTTTGATGGAAAATTTTATTGATTGAGCGTGAATTTAGAAGGCGTTAGGTGATTCGTTTGAATTGAATTTTAATTTTTGTGGAGTAACCATATTATTTTGGAGTTAATTTGATACAGATAGATAAGCTTATTCTCAGAAAAAGGTTCGAAATCATTTAAAGCTTACATAAGGCATAAGTGATCATTACTTAGATAAACGAAAATTATTCACTTGTGTCGCTTTGCTTGACTATACTGTTGAATTCACTCATACGAATTGTTATTTAATGACTATCACAGTATTTATTTTAATTTGCATCATCCTTATTAAATTAAGGAAAACCCTAAAAACGTAAAACAGTCTCATCATCATCATCAGGCAAAAGACGCACAGTGTTCAACAAAGTCCTCCTAGAAAGATTTCCATGACGACCTGACGGTTGACCTGCTGACCTTCAGTGTTGTTAACAACCCATTAAGTACGTCCCCACTGCAGGGGTACGGGTCTCTTCCCATACATCGGGAAGGTTAGGCCATACTCCACACATGGGTGCCAAGTCGGGGTTGTGGGGCTAGTCGGCAACCCCAGTGTCAGAAGTTTCCAAGCCACCTATAAGGCATCCGACATGCCTTAACGACTGCCATCTAGCGATAGCAGCCGACACCAACGGCTTAGCGTGCTTTGCGAAGCAAAAAACGGTCGAGATAAATGCGACTAACACTCAAACCCATCCAGGTTATGACCTTATCTGTAGTCAGTTAACCTGCGTGATCGACGCTACCACGCAAGCCACACTGAGCTACGACCTTCAGTGTACTAAGTTTAAATAAATCCTGTAAAATTCCTTCAATACCAGGATACCTACAGCTTTATAGGTAGCTACAATAAATCTTTCATAATGTGTTACATAGAATAACAAGCCGATAAGGGAAAACGTGGCATTTCTGGATTTAAGTCGCAGGATATATGGATTAAGGGAAAACGTGGCCTTTTTGGATTTAATTCGCAGGATATATGGATTAGAAAGTTACAGTTTTATTTATTTATTTCTTTGTACATGAATGTAAGTTTAAAAAAATACAAAGTCACTTTTTATGTTTTTTATTTATTTTTTGAGACAACTAAGATAACTCTTTTTTTACCTAATTTGATTTTCAATTAATTTTGACTGATTTTGGTTTTTATCGCAAGTAACTAAACTAAGTGTTACAATAGCTACATACATTTTGGACCTCTCATAGATGAATAGATATTATATGTAGGTACCTAATTATATTTATTCAACTAACAATCATTTAAAAAAATACTGAAATATTATTAGAATTAATTAAGAGAACTTTGCTAGATACATCAGTTAGTGAAATAAATGTGTCTGACTTTTCCACTTTACGCTTCAAACTCCCCATCTGCATAAACATAAATGTAGCCTAGGGTGAGTGGGGGAATCTGAAAAATGGGGTAAGACAAAAAGTCTCCGTATCGCCTAATTCATGATTTTTGTTTGTCTGAATTTTGTTACGTCTGGCCATTCAGTTGGCAGTTACCACTAGGAATGCGTGGATGTGTGTTACGAATTAATTGGTGTCAGGTGGTTTTTCTCATATCAAGTGGTCGATTTTTAATCTTATCCCGTCTCATATAACTTGGATTATCTTAGATCTATGTTAGACTATATACTATAAACTATTTCAAACTTACCCCGTCACCCTTTCATCTTTCCCTTCATTCATTTTTATGATAAAAGTATTTTATATGATCTTTTATTACAAATTGGGACAGCATTAACATAATGTTATAGACAGAATACAAACTTAAATGGTTGCTTTCTTACCTCTTACATTTTGTTTCAACAGAAGTCAATTACATTCTATTTTACAAAGCTTTAAAGCTTTAAACATAACACTGCTCATCTCACTAAAAAACCATTCGATCTTACCCCCACTCACCCTATTCGTTTCTAAGTGATAAGATATTGATAATAACTAGTTATTTCCATTAAAAATTAAATCTTAACTAGCATAGCTTTTATGGAGTAACGGAAACGTAACTGCCAACTATATTTTTCACTTCAAAATCCATCAAGACGATTACTGACTCAACCAGAGAATCAAATATAATTACATGCACATGGAATAAATAAGCCTTTTATTTGAGGTAGTTTGGTAAGTCCTACATTTTTTTATCCACAATGGGTATTGACATTACTTCACTATATTATTTACCGTCCTTGACAGTAAAAGTCATATAACTCGAAAACCACTGAACGGATTCTCAACAAATGGAGCTAAGAACATTCCCGATAAAACCTGCTTTCAAATGCAAAAACTGAATTCAAATCGTTCCACCCTTTTCAGAGCTACAGTGCCACAGAAAAACTTTTAACACCCATATTTTGCATAGAGTTTAAAATAAGTAGTCCCAATGTAAAATGGTGAATATCCTCAAAAGTACGACAAACTGACTCGGTAGATCCTTAAATAAAATGTTCCAACCATGTACAATGGCTCCTATTTGTCTCGAGGATAAATTTAAAAAGAAAAAGGTCGTCGTTCTGTTTGTTTTTATGGGGCGAATTAGCGTCTACTCTATTCAGGAGACGGTGATTTTCTCCTTTGTATCTTTGTCTTAAACAAC
This sequence comes from Coleophora deauratella, assembly GCA_958295455.1. Classification (NCBI taxonomy): domain Eukaryota; kingdom Metazoa; phylum Arthropoda; class Insecta; order Lepidoptera; family Coleophoridae; genus Coleophora; species Coleophora deauratella. Next base: position 12,971,439 of record OY282397.1, on the reverse strand, counting down.
GGAAGATCGAGCTCGTAAAGTACAGAATCAGAGCAATTTGAATTTTAAGTCTTAGACGATTTCTTTTGAACCTAAGTTTCAAAGCGCAACAATACCTTTAGGATTTAAATAGGAGGCCGGTTTACTATACCTCTATTGGCTGTAAACCGCTTGGTTCCTGTTTAAATTACCTCTTTTTTGTAGTATAAAGCAAGTGCTTAATTACGTAACTGAACAAAATATTTTTTTTTACTGGCTCACTAAAAGTGAGACTATGGTAAAATTATTTGTACCAATAACAATTTCCATATACCTATATTATTTTCCGAAATACATAAGAACTTAATATTTTACATGTACATCGTGTGTCAGTTGAAGAGGAAGTTATGTACTCGTACATTAAAGATTTTAATGATCTGAAACTTGAGACTAAATAATCTAAATACAATAGTATTTTACTGTATCTAAGACAGAAAACATTTGGTTTTTAAATATAGTATAACATACAGCATAATAATATTCTTTTTCTTCTTCTTCTTCTTCTCTAATTTAAGAGCTGGGCTCTTGTCGGTGTAGCTCACACCATTCACTCTTATAAAGGGCCTTCTTCTTGACTTCTTTGTACGACATCCATCAACCTTGTTCTTAATTTGATCCTTATAATTTACCCTCGGTCTTCCCCTACCACGCTTCCCTTCAATATTAAAAAATATTGAAATGTAGAAAATCTGTGAGGAAAAGAAATTGTGGTGTCATTGTTAAGACAACAATAAGGACAGCAAACTTTATTATAACTTTTAAGTAAACTATAAAAAATTATTCTAAGTAAATAACGAAATGGGCAGCCCTCAAAGATTTTGATAAATTATTTAATAATATTTAATTTAATACTTTCTGTCAAATACGAAATACAAATTCATTTGTTCATTTCTTAATTGCTCATACCTACTGAACCCTATCAGAGCAGGCCCATCTTGCAATTAGCCAGATTTTTTAACTGGGCATCCAGGACATATCACAGCGAATATTTAATGCAAAATATCGAGTTTTTTATTTTCACGTCTTGAATTGAAGAGCTTGAGGTTGAAACAGCTAGATGCGTAGGGCCGCCTGATCGGTACATGCCTTAAGACCTGCTGGAAGCTCACCTAATTTTAGACTGCAGTAAAGTAATGGTTATTATTATTATGGGTAAAAGGAGATCAGGATGTATGAACTACAGGTGGGCCTTATTGAATCATTGCGACGTGGGTAGATCCATTGTTGCCCACTGCCCCTATTATATTTCCTGAAGGACGATAGTTTTAATGAACTGTACTATGCACTTAGGATCGAGATCACTAATGACCTCTATAGCTACCATTGGTCCACCTAGGAATCAGCTTCTGGCTTGCCTCGCACTCGCAAAGTGAATGAAGAGGAGTAATAACTAAGGCTTATGTGATAATTCTGAATATTCTCATGAGCTGCGAACATAATCTAATACTTATTTTAGTATCTCACCGCTCGGTCACAATTTACTTGCTCAAATGAATGGTACGTTTAGCCTTCCCCAGAGGTTCATTAGCCGGCTTAATGTCTGAAGAAAAGCTCTCAGAATTTTACTTTAGGAGATTTTATCCCGGCGCTCTTAGGTAAACACAAAAATATGACATTTAAGCATAAGAAGACTGGTTCAAAAAATATGAAGCAATGTGTATAATTTTATTTAGGGCTTCATTTTCAGGCTGCGAGTGTCGTGACGTGAATTCGCGACTAAATGTTACTATTTACTCGACTGCGCAAGTAAGCGTATTATTTTAAGTATACGTTTGTCTGCTTCTTATTAACAGGTGTAGCCAAAACAGCTTGAACGATCGTCGAGTGCAATCTTTGGATTCGTGTTGATTGCTGACTTTGAATCCTCAGCAGTGCAGATTTTATATTTTGGTTAATATTTGATCTCCTTTATGACTCTCATTGATGCATTTTTACCGATTCTTGGCAATTGTAGGTAACTTTTGTACATATATTTTACTTCTATAATTATTTTTGTCTTTTTGGATGTCTTCTCTTACATTTGTTTTGACTTCTGACCCTCATTCTGTAATATTATCATCATACCTGTCACTACGCAAGTACAGCCTAATTCTATTGCTAACACCCATTCTGATTATTATCTTTAGTCTTAGTTAAGTATAGTTTGGCAAGATTAAATTACCGAAGCTTGATATTACGAGTACCTATCATTTACACGTTGAATCCATGTAATTTCGCGTTCCCATATACCTACAATATAAGAGATAACAGGTACCTACAGAGAAAACAATAACAAAAAGGTTTAGCCATACAATGCTATTAAGTGGAATTCTAATGAACTGAACCACTTTTCCAAGGTACCTATGGTTCATACGCAAAAAAGTTTCCCCATACCATTAGGTGAATCAGCTGATTGATCGATTTGAATGAAAAGTTTTTTTGCGATATCTGCAAGTTAAAACCATAAGTTATTCAGGCCCTTCTTGTTGGCTAAACGACCGCAATATACCTGATAATACGCCATGGGAGCAAAACATCTGCAATGTACTTATTGTAACTTATTGCCTGCGTTTGCTAGACATGTTTGTCAATTTTGGAATCCAAACTGAATAATTTGACAACCATACATATAAACTGTTATATTCTGATAAAATAAAATATTTCTACACTTATAACCAGTTCACTGAAGCAAACATGACAGACAGTCCCCATTATTTACTTGATATTGGCAAAATTATTAATGTGGAATGCCAAATATAAATGGAAGGAAGGACAGAAGTCAAAAAAGATCTTGTCAAATAATAACGAGACCATAAAATCCTTTAATAATTCGGCTTGTGTCCATGCCTCAAAATATTTGCTTCCACCGCCCTTATAGCATTTATCTTATTATTTATACCACCCTATTCGGAATGCGTATATGGGTACCCGCCAAATAATTTGCAACCCGAGACTCGGAATGCGTATATGGGTACCCGCGTAGATGACTCATTTAAAAAGTGCTTCCTTGTATTGCCATCTTATTTTAACCGTATTAGATGTGTATAAGAAGAAAAGAGAGGGTAAAATCCTCTTTAATTTGATGTATAATACTTGTCTATGAATTTTGAATGTCAGTTCGAAATCAATGCAAACTTCATAGGTGTGCTGTCAAGGTGTGCGCGCGTGCGTGATTCAGTGGTGTTTATCGTATTTTATCATGTTTTTTCTATCAAATATGATAAAACTAATTATGTAGGTTGATCAATCATACATTTAACTTTACCGAAACCATAACTTACTCTTACAAATATACCAAAATCTTCTAAAAATTGTGATTTACTTTGCCGTCGGAAATTTTTCCAAAGTACGGTTTTAGCATGAAATTATAATTATATTGTTTCAGAAATAACACTTGAATTAGGGATAAATAAAATAGTCAATTAATACAGAGTAAATTACTTTTTATTTCGCATTGATACATGTTGTAGTTTTTGAATAATCATCATTTTTGTAAACACGGGGCAATATTTTCGTCAACCACCATGATTCCGCCGCCGCGCCGCGAGTCTACTATAGAAAAAGTACCGCGCGTATTCCGGGCTCAAGGGTTAAATTGAAATTTCATTACCATTGCCTCAAAAAAGTACTGTCAGGAGAACAACTGTGTCCACCTAACCACAGCTTAACACCAGCACAATTAGCGGAATAATAAAGCGTTTCTGCATCAAACCTAAGAAAAATGCATTTTGCAAGTGACTGTACTTGATGGCTTTCTGAGGCGGATGGATATGAGTTTATGAGGCGATGGGAACTAATGTATGAAAATTTATATTTTCGAGAACAATGGATAAATCCTAAAGGGCTTTTTTATTGTCATGCGGATTTTTGCCCACATGCGTGCCACCCGCAACCTATCGTTTCATTACATGTTTTTAGGGCCCTTTTATTGTCATGCGTGGCACACGCGCGCGGATCGCTTTGGAAAGGCCACAGGCATGCGGACACGGCCCGCATGCGGGCAGAAATCCGCATGACAATAAAAGCGCCCTTATGAGGCATGGGAACAAGCTAATGATTCCACTGGTACCTAAGTGAACCAAAAGTATGACTTTGAGTAGCGGATTTCCCCAAAAAATAAACTTAATTAATATTAATTGATCCACAAGAATAGGTTATATGCATGAAATATTCTAATACAATTCTACTTCTTTGTTGGTCAAAATAATTACCATCAAACGACCTCTAAGAGCCTGGATGTAAGCCAAATGGCTGGTTTAACCAATCTGATGCAACTATTAGAGAGTACATAAAGATTTTTACTAGCTATTTAGACTCTCAACTTAAGAGTCTGTAAATTTAGAGGTAGGTACCTACTGATCTATTATGTGTATTTGCTACGTTATAATTAAATTAAACAATTGGCATCACTAAACACGTTTAAAGCAACCAACTTCAGTCGAAATAACGATATGCAATATTAGTCACCGGTGTGAAGTTAGCAGCCAAAGTTAGCAGCCGTTATAACCCGACCAAATAAAAGTGTCATCGTAACGACAGAGTAAAAAGCATTGAAAATCGTAAATTAACAGTCATAATAAATCAATAGATCTAGACTTAAAGACTTTCTGGACACCTATGCACAAAAAAAAATTTTTTTTAAAGAAAAATATTCAATGCCAAATTTTGAACTGTTCCAAGGACTGTAGGTCCAAACGACCTACAGCACACGTTAGGTAATATCTTTAGGTATCTACAACATTATTCAGATCTAGACTTTTCGATTTTCTAGATACCTAGGTATAAGGTTGAAATTTTGTTAAAAAAATAATTCATGATCAAATCTCGAATTGTTCCAAGGAGCGTAAGTCCATGGGACCTGTTGTGTTTGTTAGGCAATATCACTAGCCAACTAGAACATTCATTAAATCTAGACTTTTCGATTTTCTTGACACCTAGACGGAAGCTTAAAATTTCATCGGCAAAAAGTGACATGTCCACATTTAACAAACGAAATGTCCTTGTTCCTGGTGGTGTAGGTCAACCATAACCCATACAAAATCTAGGTAATGGACCAGGCTAGCATATTCAGCTAACTCAGGTAGGCTGTGATTCCTAGATTAGCTCTCAAAAGTTTTCTGCCATTTTCACTCAAACTAGGGTTTCGAAAATGAGGGTCAGAATTTCGACCACTTCCAGGGAGCGTAAGTCAAATTCGCGTTTCAAGTGATTAGATATGGTCTATATGTATCCAAGGCTACCATCAAATCTAGACTTTTCGATTTTCTAGACACCTAGGTATAAGGTTGAAATTTTGTTGAAAAAAATAATTCATGATCAAATCTCGAATTGTTCCAAGGAGCGTAAGTCAATGAGACCTATTGTGTTTGTTAGACAATATCACTAGCCAACTAGAACATTCATTAAATGTAGACTTTTCGATTTTCTAGACACCTAGACGGAAGCATAAAATGTCATCGGTAAAAAGTGACATGTCCACATTTAACAAACGAAATATCCTTGTTCCTGGTGGTGTAGGTCGACCATAACCCATACAAAGTCTAGGTAATAGACCAGGCTAGCATATTCAGCTAACGCAGGTAGGCTGTGATTCCTAGATTAGCTCTCAAAAGTTTTCTGCCATTTTCATTGAAACTAGGATTTCGAAAATAAGGGTCAGAATTTCGACCACTTCCAGGAAGCGTAAGTCGAATTCACGTTTGGCGTGATTAGATATGGTGTATATGTATCTTAGGCTACCTTCAAATCTAGACTTTTCGATTTTCTAGACGCCTAGGTATAAGGTTGAAATTTTGTTGAAAAAAAATATTCATGTTAAAATCTCAAATTGTTCCAAGGAGCGTAAGTCCATGGGACCTGTTGTGTTTGTTAGGCAATATCACTAGCCAACTAGAACATTCATTAAATCTAGACTTTTCGATTTTCTAGACAACTAGACGGAAGCTTAAAATTTCATCGGCAAAAAGTGACATGTCCATATTTAACAAACGAAATGTCCTTGTTCCTGGTGGTGAGGTCAACCATAACCCATACAAAATCTAGGTAATAGACCAGGCTAGCATATTCAGCTAACTCAGGTAGGCTGTGATTCCTAGATTAGCTCTCAAAAGTTTTCTGCCATTTTCACTCAAACTAGGGTTTCGAAAATGAGGGTCAGAATTTCGACCACTTCCAGGGAGCGTAAGTCAAATTCGCGTTTAAAATGATTAGATATGGTCTATATGTATCCTAGGCTACCGTCAAATCTAGAGTTTTCGATTTTCTAGACACCTAGGTATAAGGTTGAAATTTTGTTGAAAAAAAAATATTCATGATCAAATCTCAAATTGTTCCAAGGAGCGTAAGTTCATGGGACCTATTGTGTTTGTTAAGCAATATTACTAGCCAACTAAAACATTCATTAAATCTAGACTTTTCGATTTTCTAGACACCTAGACGGAAGCTTAAGATTTCATCGGCAAAAAATGACATGTCCACATTTAACAAACGAAATGTCCTTGTTCCTGGTGGTGTAGGTCGACCATAACCCATACAAAATCTAGGAAATGGCCAAGGCTAGCATATTCAGCTAACGCAGGTAGGCTATGATTCCTATATTAGCTCTCAAAAGTTTTCTGCCATTTTCACTCAAACTAGGGTTTAGAAAATGAGGGTCAGAATTTCGACCACTTCCAGGCAGCGTAAGTCAACTTCGCGTTTGGTGTGATTAGATATGGTCTATATATGTCCCAGGCTACCGTCAAATCTAGACTTTTCGATTTTCTAGACACCTAGGTATAAGGTTGAAATTTTGTTGAAAAAAATAATTCATGATCAAATCTCGAATTGTTCCAAGGAGCGTAAGTCAATGAGACCTATTGTGTTTGTTAGACAATATCACTAGCCAACTAGAACATTCATTAAATGTAGACTTTTCGATTTTCTAGACACCTAGACGGAAGCATAAAATGTCATCGGTAAAAAGTGACATGTCCACATTTAACAAACGAAATATTCTTGTTCCTGGTGGTGTAGGTCGACCATAGCCCATACAAAGTCTAGGTAATAGACCAGGCTAGCATATTCAGCTAACGCAGGTAGGCTGTGATTCCTAGATTAGCTCTCAAAAGTTTTCTGCCATTTTCATTGAAACTAGGATTTCGAAAATGAGGGTCAGAATTTCGACCACTTCCAGGAAGCGTAAGTCGAATTCACGTTTGGCGTGATTAGATATGGTGTATATGTATCCTAGGCTACCTTCAAATCTAGACTTTTCGATTTTCTAGACGCCTAGGTATAAGGTTGAAATTTTGTTGAAAAAAAATATTCATGTTAAAATCTCAAATTGTTCCAAGGAGCGTAAGTCAATGAGACCTATTCTGTTGGTTAGACAATATCACTAGCCAACTAGAGCATTCATTAAATGTAGACTTTTCGATTTTCTAGATACCTAGACGGAAGCTTAAAATTTCATCGGTTAAAAGTGACATGTCCGTACATGTGTCAGAATTTCGACCACTTCCAGGCAGCGTAAGTCAACTTCGCGTTTGGTGTGATTAGATATGGTCTATATGTATCCTAGGCTACCGTCAAATCTAGAGTTTTCGATTTTCTAGACACCTAGGTATAAGGTTGAAATTTTGTTGAAAAAAATAATTCATGATCAAATCTCGAATTGTTCCAAGGAGCGTAAGTCAATGAGACCTATTGTGTTTGTTAGACAATATCACTAGCCAACTAGAACATTCATTAAATGTAGACTTTTCGATTTTCTAGACACCTAGACGGAAGCATAAAATGTCATCGGTAAAAAGTGACATGTCCACATTTAACAAACGAAATATCCTTGTTCCTGGTGGTGTAGGTCGACCATAACCCATACAAAGTCTAGGTAATAGACCAGGCTAGCATATTCAGCTAACGCAGGTAGGCTGTGATTCCTAGATTAGCTCTCAAAAGTTTTCTGCCATTTTCATTGAAACTAGGATTTCGAAAATAAGGGTCAGAATTTCGACCACTTCCAGGAAGCGTAAGTCGAATTCACGTTTGGCGTAATTAGATATGGTGTATATGTATCTTAGGCTACCTTCAAATCTAGACTTTTCGATTTTCTAGACGCCTAGGTATAAGGTTGAAATTTTGTTGAAAAAAAATATTCATGTTAAAATCTCAAATTGTTCCAAGGAGCGTAAGTCCATGGGACCTGTTGTGTTTGTTAGGCAATATCACTAGCCAACTAGAACATTCATTAAATCTAGACTTTTCGATTTTCTAGACAACTAGACGGAAGCTTAAAATTTCATCGGCAAAAAGTGACATGTCCATATTTAACAAACGAAATGTCCTTGTTCCTGGTGGTGAGGTCAACCATAACCCATACAAAATCTAGGTAATAGACCAGGCTAGCATATTCAGCTAACTCAGGTAGGCTGTGATTCCTAGATTAGCTCTCAAAAGTTTTCTGCCATTTTCACTCAAACTAGGGTTTCGAAAATGAGGGTCAGAATTTCGACCACTTCCAGGGAGCGTAAGTCAAATTCGCGTTTAAAATGATTAGATATGGTCTATATGTATCCTAGGCTACCGTCAAATCTAGAGTTTTCGATTTTCTAGACACCTAGGTATAAGGTTGAAATTTTGTTGAAAAAAAAATATTCATGATCAAATCTCAAATTGTTCCAAGGAGCGTAAGTTCATGGGACCTATTGTGTTTGTTAAGCAATATTACTAGCCAACTAAAACATTCATTAAATCTAGACTTTTCGATTTTCTAGACACCTAGACGGAAGCTTAAGATTTCATCGGCAAAAAATGACATGTCCACATTTAACAAACGAAATGTCCTTGTTCCTGGTGGTGTAGGTCGACCATAACCCATACAAAATCTAGGAAATGGCCAAGGCTAGCATATTCAGCTAACGCAGGTAGGCTATGATTCCTATATTAGCTCTCAAAAGTTTTCTGCCATTTTCACTCAAACTAGGGTTTAGAAAATGAGGGTCAGAATTTCGACCACTTCCAGGCAGCGTAAGTCAACTTCGCGTTTGGTGTGATTAGATATGGTCTATATATGTCCCAGGCTACCGTCAAATCTAGACTTTTCGATTTTCTAGACACCTAGGTATAAGGTTGAAATTTTGTTGAAAAAAATAATTCATGATCAAATCTCGAATTGTTCCAAGGAGCGTAAGTCAATGAGACCTATTGTGTTTGTTAGACAATATCACTAGCCAACTAGAACATTCATTAAATGTAGACTTTTCGATTTTCTAGACACCTAGACGGAAGCATAAAATGTCATCGGTAAAAAGTGACATGTCCACATTTAACAAACGAAATATTCTTGTTCCTGGTGGTGTAGGTCGACCATAGCCCATACAAAGTCTAGGTAATAGACCAGGCTAGCATATTCAGCTAACGCAGGTAGGCTGTGATTCCTAGATTAGCTCTCAAAAGTTTTCTGCCATTTTCATTGAAACTAGGATTTCGAAAATGAGGGTCAGAATTTCGACCACTTCCAGGAAGCGTAAGTCGAATTCACGTTTGGCGTGATTAGATATGGTGTATATGTATCCTAGGCTACCTTCAAATCTAGACTTTTCGATTTTCTAGACGCCTAGGTATAAGGTTGAAATTTTGTTGAAAAAAAATATTCATGTTAAAATCTCAAATTGTTCCAAGGAGCGTAAGTCAATGAGACCTATTCTGTTGGTTAGACAATATCACTAGCCAACTAGAGCATTCATTAAATGTAGACTTTTCGATTTTCTAGATACCTAGACGGAAGCTTAAAATTTCATCGGTTAAAAGTGACATGTCCGTACATGTGTCAGAATTTCGACCACTTCCAGGCAGCGTAAGTCAACTTCGCGTTTGGTGTGATTAGATATGGTCTATATGTATCCTAGGCTACCGTCAAATCTAGAGTTTTCGATTTTCTAGACACCTAGGTATAAGGTTGAAATTTTGTTGAAAAAAATAATTCATGATCAAATCTCGAATTGTTCCAAGGAGCGTAAGTCAATGAGACCTATTGTGTTTGTTAGACAATATCACTAGCCAACTAGAACATTCATTAAATGTAGACTTTTCGATTTTCTAGACACCTAGACGGAAGCATAAAATGTCATCGGTAAAAAGTGACATGTCCACATTTAACAAACGAAATATCCTTGTTCCTGGTGGTGTAGGTCGACCATAACCCATACAAAGTCTAGGTAATAGACCAGGCTAGCATATTCAGCTAACGCAGGTAGGCTGTGATTCCTAGATTAGCTCTCAAAAGTTTTCTGCCATTTTCATTGAAACTAGGATTTCGAAAATAAGGGTCAGAATTTCGACCACTTCCAGGAAGCGTAAGTCAAATTCACGTTTGGCGTGATTAGATATGGTGTATATGTATCCTAGGCTACCTTCAAATCTAGACTTTTCGATTTTCTAGACGCCTAGGTATAAGGTTGAAATTTTGTTGAAAAAAAATATTCATGTTAAAATCTCAAATTGTTCCAAGGAGCGTAAGTCCATGGGACCTGTTGTGTTTGTTAGGCAATATCACTAGCCAACTAGAACATTCATTAAATTTAGACTTTTCGATTTTCTAGACAACTAGACGGAAGCTTAAAATTTCATCGGCAAAAAGTGACATGTCCATATTTAACAAACGAAATGTCCTTGTTCCTGGTGGTGAGGTCAACCATAACCCATACAAAATCTAGGTAATAGACCAGGCTAGCATATTCAGCTAACTCAGGTAGGCTGTGATTCCTAGATTAGCTCTCAAAAGTTTTCTGCCATTTTCACTCAAACTAGGGTTTCGAAAATGAGGGTCAGAATTTCGACCACTTCCAGGGAGCGTAAGTCAAATTCGCGTTTAAGATGATTAGATATGGTCTATATGTATCCTAGGCTACCGTCAAATCTAGAGTTTTCGATTTTCTAGACACCTAGGTATAAGGTTGAAATTTTGTTGAAAAAAAAATATTCATGATCAAATCTCAAATTGTTCCAAGGAGCGTAAGTTCATGGGACCTATTGTGTTTGTTAAGCAATATTACTAGCCAACTAAAACATTCATTAAATCTAGACTTTTCGATTTTCTAGACACCTAGACGGAAGCTTAAGATTTCATCGGAAAAAAATGACATGTCCACATTTAACAAACGAAATGTACTTGTTCCTGGTGGTGTAGGTCGACCATAACCCATACAAAATCTAGGTAATGGCCAAGGCTAGCATATTCAGCTAACGCAGGTAGGCTATGATTCCTATATTAGCTCTCAAAAGTTTTCTGCCATTTTCACTCAAACTAGGGTTTAGAAAATGTAGGTCAGAATTTCGACCACTTCCAGGTAGCGTAAGTCAACTTCGCGTTTGGTGTGATTAGATATGGTCTATATATGTCCCAGGCTACCGTCAAATCTAGACTTTTCGATTTTCTAGACACCTAGGTATAAGGTTGAAATTTTGTTGAAAAAAATAATTCATGATCAAATCTCGAATTGTTCCAAGGAGCGTAAGTCAATGAGACCTATTGTGTTTGTTAGACAATATCACTAGCCAACTAGGTCATTCATTAAATGTAGACTTTTCGATTTTCTAGACACCTAGACGGAAGCATAAAATGTCATCGGTAAAAAGTGACATGTCCACATTTAACAAACGAAATATCCTTGTTCCTGGTGGTGTAGGTCGACCATAACCCATACAAAGTCTAGGTAATAGACCAGGCTAGCATATTCAGCTAACGCAGGTAGGCTGTGATTCCTAGATTAGCTCTCAAAAGTTTTCTGCCATTTTCATTGAAACTAGGATTTCGAAAATGAGGGTCAGAATTTCGACCACTTCCAGGAAGCGTAAGTCGAATTCACGTTTGGCGTGATTAGATATGGTGTATATGTATCCTAGGCTACCTTCAAATCTAGACTTTTCGATTTTCTAGACGCCTAGGTATAAGGTTGAAATTTTGTTGAAAAAAAATATTCATGTTAAAATCTCAAATTGTTCCAAGGAGCATAAGTCAATGAGACCTATTCTGTTGGTTAGACAATATCACTAGCCAACTAGAGCATTCATTAAATGTAGACTTTTCGATTTTCTAGATACCTAGACGGAAGCTTAAAATTTCATCGGTAAAAAGTGACATGTCCGTACATGTGTCAGAATTTCGACCACTTCCAGGCAGCGTAAGTCAACTTCGCGTTTGGTGTGATTAGATATGGTCTATATGTATCCTAGGCTACCGTCAAATCTAGAGTTTTCGATTTTCTAGACACCTAGGTATAAGGTTGAAATTTTGTTGAAAAAAAAATATTCATGATCAAATCTCGAATTGTTCCAAGGAGCGTAAGTCAATGAGACCTATTGTATTTGTTAGACAATATCACTAGCCAACTAGAACATACATTACATGTAGACTTTTCGATTTTCTAGACACCTACACGGAAGCTTAAATTGTCATCGGTAAAAAGAAACATGTCCACATTTAACAAACGAAATATCCTGTTTCCTGGTGGTGTAGGTTGACCATAACCCATACAAAGTCTAGGTAATAGACCAGGCTAGCATATTCAGCTAACGCAGGTAGGCTGTGATTCCTAGATTAGCTCTTAAAAGTTTTCTGCCATTTTCACTGAACCTAGAAGTTCGAAAATGAGGGTCAGAATTTCGACCACTTCCAGGGAGCGTAAGTCAAATTCGCGTATGGTATGAATAGGTATGGTCCATATGTATCCTAGGCTACCGTCAAATCTAGACTTTTCGATTTTCTAGACACCTAGGTATAAGGTTGAAGTTTTGTTAAAAAAAAATATTTATGTTAAAATCTCAAATTGTTCCAAGGAGAATAAGTCCATGGGACCTATTGTGTTTGTTAGACAATATCACTAGCCAACTAGAACATTCATTAAATCTAGACTTTTCGATTTTCTAGACACCTAGACGGAAGCTTAAAATTTCATCGGCAAAAAATGACATGTCCACATTTAACAAACGAAATATCCTGTTTCCTGGTGATGTAGGTCGACCATAACCCATACAAAGTCTAGGTAATAGACCAGGCTAGCATATTCAGCTAACGCAGGTAGGCTGTGATTCCTAGATTAGCTCTCAAAAGTTTTCTGCCATTTTCACTCAAACTAGGATTTCGAAAATGAGGGTCAGAATTTCGACCACTTCCAGGGAGCGTAAGTCGAATTCGCGTTTGGTATGAACAGGTATGGTCTATATAAATCCTAGTCTACCATCAAATCTAGACTTTTCGATTTTCTAGACACCTAGGAATAAGGTTGAAATTTTGATGAAAAAAATAATTCATGATCAAATCTCGAATTGTTCCAAGGAGCGTAAGTCAATGAGACCTATTGTATTTGTTAGACAATATCACTAGCCAACTAGAACATTCATTGCATGTAGACTTTTCGATTTTCTAGACACCTAGACGGAAGCTTAAATTGTCATCGGTAAAAAGTGACATGTCCACATTTAACAAACGAAATATCCTGTTTCCTGGTGGTGTAGGTTGACCATAACCCATACAAAGTCTAGGTAATAGACCAGGCTAGCATATTCAGCTAACGCAGGTAGGCTGTGATTCCTAGATAAGCTCTCAAAAGTTTTCTGCCATTTTCACTGAAACTAGAAGTTCGAAAATGAGGGTAAGAATTTCGACCACTTCCAGGGAGCGTAAGTCGAATTCGCGTTTGGTATGAATAGGTATGGTCTATATGTATCCTAGGCTACCGTCAAATCAGGACTTTTCGATTTTCTAGACACCTAGGTATAAGATTGAAATTTTATTTAAAAAAAAATTATATGTTACAATCTCAAATTGTTCCAAGGAGAATAAGTCCATGGGACTTATTGTGTTTGTTAGACAATATCACTAGCCAACTAGAACATTCATTAAATCTAGACTTTTCGATTTTCTAGACACCTAGACGGAAGCTTAAAATTTCATCGGCAAAAAATGACATGTCCACATTTAACAAACGAAATGTCCTTGTTCCTGGTGGTATAGGTCGACCAAAACCCATACAAAATCTAGGTATTGGACCATGCTAGCATACACAGCTAACTAAGGTAGGCTGTGATTCCTAGATTAGCTCTCAAAAGTTTTCTGCCATTTTCACTGAAACTTGGATTTCGAAAATGAGGGTCAGAATTTCGACCACTTCCAGGGAGCGTAAGTCGAATTCGCGTTTGGTATGAACAGGTATGGTCTATTTGTATCCTAGTCTACCATCAAATCTAGACTTTTCGATTTTCTAGACACCTAGGTATAAGGTTGAAATTGTGTTAAAAAAAATATTCATGTTAAAATCTCAAATTGTTCCAAGGAGCGTAAGTCAATTGGACCTATTGTGTTTGTTAGAAAATATCACTAGCCAATTAGAACATTCATTAAATCTAGACTTTTCGATTTTCTAGACACCTAGACGAAAGCTTAAATTTTCATCGGCAAAAAGTGACATGTCCACATTTAACAAACGAAATATCCTGTTTCCTGGTGGTGTAGGTTGACCATAACTCATACAAAGTCTAGGTAATAGACCAGGCTAGCATATTCAGCTAACGCAGGTAGGCTGTGATTCCTAGATAAGCTCTCAAAAGTTTTCTGCCATTTTCACTGAAACTAGAAGTTCGAAAATGAGGGTAAGAATTTCGACCACTTCCAGGGAGCGTAAGTCGAATTCGCGTTTGGTATGAATAGGTATGGTCTATATGTATCCTAGGCTACCGTCAAATCAGGACTTTTCGATTTTCTAGACACATAGGTATAAGATTGAAATTTTATTTAAAAAAAAATTTTATGTTAAAATCTCAAATTGTTCCAAGGAGAATAAGTCCATGGGACTTATTGTGTTTGTTAGACAATATCACTAGCCAACTAGAACATTCATTAAATCTAGACTTTTCGATTTTCTAGACACCTAGACGGAAGCTTAAAATTTCATCGGCAAAAAATGACATGTCCACATTTAACAAACGAAATGTCCTTGTTCCTGGTGGTATAGGTTGACCAAAACCCATACAAAATCTAGGTATTGGACCATGCTAGCAAACACAGCTAATTAAGGTAGGCTGTGATTCCTAGATAAGCTCTCAAAAGTTTTCTGCCATTTTCACTGAAACTAGAAGTTCGAAAATGAGGGTCAGAATTTCGACCACTTCCAGGGAGCGTAAGTCGAATTCGCGTATGGTATGAATAGGTATGGTCCATATGTGTCCTAGGCTACCGTCAAATCTAGACTTTTCGATTTTCTAGACACCTAGGTATAAGGTTGAAGTTTTGTTAAAAAAAAATAATTATGTTAAAATCTCAAATTGTTCCAAGGAGAATAAGTCCATGGGACCTATTGTGTTTGTTAGACAATATCACTAGCCAACTAGAACATTCATTAAATCTAGACTTTTCGATTTTCTAGACACCTAGACGGAAGCTTAAAATTTCATCGGCAAAAAATGACATGTCCACATTTAACAAACGAAATATCCTGTTTCCTGGTGATGTAGGTCGACCATAACCCATACAAAGTCTAGGTAATAGACCAGGCTAGCATATTCAGCTAACGCAGGTAGGCTGTGATTCCTAGATTAGCTCTTAAAAGTTTTCTGCCATTTTCACTGAAACTAGAAGTTCGAAAATGAGGGTCAGAATTTCGACCACTTCCAGGGAGCGTAAGTCAAATTCGCGTATGGTATGAATAGGTATGGTCCATATGTATCCTAGTCTACCGTCAAATCTAGACTTTTCGATTTTCTAGACACCTAGGTATAAGGTTGAAGTTTTGTTAAAAAAAAATATTTATGTTAAAATCTCAAATTGTTCCAAGGAGAATAAGTCCATAGGACCTATTGCGTTTGTTAGACAATATCACTAGCCAACTAGAACATTCATTAAATTTAGACTTTTCGATTTTCTAGACACCTAGACGGAAGCTTAAATTGTCATCGGTAAAAAGTGACATGTCCACATTTAACAAACGAAATATCCTGTTTCCTGGTGGTGTAGGTTGACCATAACCCATACAAAGTCTAGGTAATAGACCAGGCTAGCATATTCAGCTAACGCAGGTAGGCTGTGATTCCTAGATAAGCTCTCAAAAGTTTTCTGCCATTTTCACTGAAACTAGAAGTTCGAAAATGAGGGTAAGAATTTCGACCACTTCCAGGGAGCGTAAGTCGAATTCGCGTTTGGTATGAATAGGTATGGTCTATATGTATCCTAGGCTACCGTCAAATCAGGACTTTTCGATTTTCTAGACACCTAGGTATAAGATTGAAATTTTATTTAAAAAAAATTTTTATGTTACAATCTCAAATTGTTCCAAGGAGAATAAGTCCATGGGACTTATTGTGTTTGTTAGACAATATCACTAGCCAACTAGAACATTCATTAAATCTAGACTTTTCGATTTTCTAGACACCTAGACGGAAGCTTAAAATTTCATCGGCAAAAAATGACATGTCCACATTTAACAAACGAAATGTCCTTGTTCCTGGTGGTATAGGTCGACCAAAACCCATACAAAATCTAGGTATTGGACCATGCTAGCATACACAGCTAACTAAGGTAGGCTGTGATTCCTAGATTAGCTCTCAAAAGTTTTCTGCCATTTTCACTGAAACTAGGATTTCGAAAATGAGGGTCAGAATTTCGACCACTTCCAGGGAGCGTTAGTCAAATTCGCGTTTGGTATTATTAGGTATGGTGTATATGTATCCTAGGCAATCGTCAAATCTAGACTTTTCGATTTTCTAGACACCTAGGTATAAGGTTGAAATTTTGTTGAAAAAAATAATTCATGATCAAATCTCGAATTGATCCAAGGAGCGTAAGTCAATGAGACCTATTCTGTTGGTTAGACAATATCACTAGCCAACTAGAACATTCATTAAATGTAGACTTTTCGATTTTCTAGATACCTAGACGGAAGCTTAAAATTTCATCGGTAAAAAGTGACATGTCCACATTTAGCAAACGAAATATCCTTGTTCCTGGTGGTGTAGGTCGACCATGACCCATACAAAGTCTAGGTAATAGACCAGGCTAGCATATTCAGCTAACGCAGGTAGGCTGTGATTCCTAGATTAGCTCTCAAAAGTTTTCTGCCATTTTCACTGAAACTAGGATTTCGAAAATGAGGGCCAGAATTTCGACCACTTCCAGGGAGCGTAAGTCAAATTCGCGTTTGGAATGAACAGGTATGGTCTATTTGTATCCTAGGCTACCGTCAAATCTAGACTTTTCGATTTTCTAGACACCTAGGAATAAGGTTGAAATTTTGATGAAAAAAATAATTCATGATCAAATCTCGAATTGTTCCAAGGAGCGTAAGTCAATGAGACCTATTGTATTTGTTAGACAATATCACTAGCCAACTAGAACATTCATTGCATGTAGACTTTTCGATTTTCTAGACACCTAGACGGAAGCTTAAATTGTCATCGGTAAAAAGTGACATGTCCACATTTAACAAACGAAATATCCTGTTTCCTGGTGGTGTAGGTTGACCATAACCCATACAAAGTCTAGGTAATAGACCAGGCTAGCATATTCAGCTAACGCAGGTAGGCTGTGATTCCTAGATAAGCTCTCAAAAGTTTTCTGCCATTTTCACTGAAACTAGAAGTTCGAAAATGAGGGTAAGAATTTCGACCACTTCCAGGGAGCGTAAGTCGAATTCGCGTTTGGTATGAATAGGTATGGTCTATATGTATCCTAGGCTACCGTCAAATCAGGACTTTTCGATTTTCTAGACACCTAGGTATAAGATTGAAATTTTATTTAAAAAAAATTTTTATGTTACAATCTCAAATTGTTCCAAGGAGAATAAGTCCATGGGACTTATTGTGTTTGTTAGACAATATCACTAGCCAACTAGAACATTCATTAAATCTAGACTTTTCGATTTTCTAGACACCTAGACGGAAGCTTAAAATTTCATCGGCAAAAAATGACATGTCCACATTTAACAAACGAAATGTCCTTGTTCCTGGTGGTATAGGTCGACCAAAACCCATACAAAATCTAGGTATTGGACCATGCTAGCATACACAGCTAACTAAGGTAGGCTGTGATTCCTAGATTAGCTCTCAAAAGTTTTCTGCCATTTTCACTGAAACTTGGATTTCGAAAATGAGGGTCAGAATTTCGACCACTTCCAGGGAGCGTAAGTCGAATTCGCGTTTGGTATGAACAGGTATGGTCTATATGTATCCTAGTCTACCATCAAATCTAGACTTTTCGATTTTCTAGACACCTAGGTATAAGGTTGAAATTGTGTTAAAAAAAAATATTCATGTTAAAATCTCAAATTGTTCCAAGGAGCGTAAGTCAATTGGACCTATTGTGTTTGTTAGAAAATATCACTAGCCAATTAGAACATTCATTAAATCTAGACTTTTCGATTTTCTAGACACCTAGACGAAAGCTTAAATTTTCATCGGCAAAAAGTGACATGTCCACATTTAACAAACGAAATATCCTGTTTCCTGGTGGTGTAGGTTGACCATAACCCATACAAAGTCTAGGTAATAGACCAGGCTAGCATATTCAGCTAACTCAGGTAGGCTGTGATTCCTAGATTAGCTCTCAAAAGTTTTCTGCCATTTTCACTCAAACTAGGGTTTCGAAAATGAGGGTCAGAATTTCGACCACTTCCAGGGAGCGTAAGTCAAATTCGCGTTTCAAGTGATTAGATATGGTCTATATGTATCCTAGGCTACCATCAAATCTAGACTTTTCGATTTTCTAGACACCTAGGTATAAGGTTGAAATTGTGTTAAAAAAAAATATTCATGTTAAAATCTCAAATTGTTCCAAGGAGCGTAAGTCAATTGGACCTATTGTGTTTGTTAGAAAATATCACTAGCCAATTAGAACATTCATTAAATCTAGACTTTTCGATTTTCTAGACACCTAGACGAAAGCTTAAATTTTCATCGGCAAAAAGTGACATGTCCACATTTAACAAACGAAATATCCTGTTTCCTGGTGGTGTAGGTTGACCATAACCCATACAAAGTCTAGGTAATAGACCAGGCTAGCATATTCAGCTAACGCAGGTAGGCTGTGATTCCTAGATAAGCTCTCAAAAGTTTTCTGCCAGTTTCACTGAAACTAGAAGTTCGAAAATGAGGGTCAGAATTTCGACCATTTCCAGGGAGCGTAAGTCGAATACGCGATTGGTATGAATAGGTATGGTCCATATGTATCCTAGGCTTCCGTCAAATCTAGACTTTTCGATTTTCTAGACACCTAGGTAAAAGGTTGAAGTTTTGTTAAAAAAATATATTTATGTTAAAATCTCAAATTGTTCCAAGGAGAATAAGTCCATGGAACCTATTGTGTTTGTTAGACAATGTCACTAGCCAATTAGAACATTCATTAAATCTAGACTTTTCGATTTTCTAGACACCTAGACGGAAACTTAAAATTTCATCGGTAAAAAGTGACATGTCCACATTTAACAAACGAAATATCCTGTTTCCTGGTGGTGTAGGTCGACCATAACCAATAAAAAGTCTAGGTAATAGACCAAGCTAGCATATTCAGCTAACGCAGGTAGGCTGTGATTCCTAGATTAGCTCTCAAAAGTTTTCTGCCATTTTCACTGAAACTAGGATTTCGAAAATGAGGGCCAGAATTTCGACCACTTCCAGGGAGCGTAAGTCGAATTCGCGTTTGGAATCAACAGGTATGGTCTATGTGTATCCTAGGCTACCGTAAAATCTAGACTTTTCGATTTTCTAGACACCTAGGAATAAGGTTGAAATTTTGTTAAAAAAAAATATTCATGTTAAAATCTCAAATTGTTCCAAGGAGCGTAAGTTAACGAGACCCATTGTGTTTGTTAGAAAATATCACTAGCCAACTAAAACATTCAATAATTGTAGACTTTTCGATTTTCTAGACACCTAGACGGAAGCTTAAAATTTCATCGGTAAAAAGTGACATGTTCACATTTAACAAACGAAATATCCTGTTTCCTGGTGGTGTAGGTCGACCGTAACCCATAAAAAGTCTAGGTAATAGATCAGGCTAGCATATTCAGCTAACGCAGGTAGTCTGTGATTCCTATATTAGCTCTCAAAAGTTTTCTGCCATTTTCACTCAAACTAGGATTTCGAAAATGAGGGTCAGAATTTCGACCACTTCCAGGGAGCGTAAGTCGAATTCGCGTTTTCTATGAACAGGTATGGTCTATATGTATCCTAGTCTACCATCAAATCTAGACTTTTCGATTTTCTAGACACCTAGGTATAAGGTTGAAATTTTGTTAAAAAAATATATTCATGTCAAAATCTCAAATTGTTCCAAGGAGCGTAAGTCAATGAGTCCTATTGTGTTTGTTAGACAATATCACTAGCCAACTAGAACATTCATTAAATCTAGACTTTTCGATTTTCTAGACACCTAGACGGAAGCTTAAAATTTCATCGGCAAAAAGTGACATGTCCACATTTAGCAAACGAAATATCTTTGTTCCTGGTGTTGTAGGTCGACCATAACCCAAACAAAGTCTAGGTAAAAGACCAGGCTAGCATATTCAGCTAACTCAGGTAGGCTGTGATTCCTAGATTAGCTCTCAAAAGTTTTCTGCCATTTTCACTGAAACTAGGATTTCGAAAATGAGGGTCAGAATTTCGACCACTTCCAGGGAGCGTAAGTCGAATTCGCGTTTGGTATGAATAGGTATGGTCTATATGTATCCTAGGCTACCGTCAAATCTAGACTTTTAGATTTTCTAGACATCTAGGTATAAGGTTGAAATTTTGTTAAAAAAATATATTCATGTTAAAATCTCAAATTGTTCCAAGGAGCGTAAGTCCATGGGACCTATTGTGTTTGTTAGACAATATCACTAGCCAACTAGAACATTCATTAAATCTAGACTTTTCGATTTTCTAGACACCTAGACGGAAGCTTAAAATTTCATCGGCAAAAAGTGACATGTCCACATTTAAAAAACGAAATATCCTTGTTCCTGGTGGTGTAGGTCGACCATAACCCATACAAAGTCTAGGTAATAGACCATGCTAGTATGTTCAGCTAACGCAGGTAGGCTGTGATTCCTAGATTAGCTCTCAAAAGTTTTCTGCCATTTTCACTCAAACTAGGATTTCGAAAATGAGGGTCAGAATTTCGACCACTTCCAGGGAGCGTAAGTCAAATTCGCGTTTGCTGTGATTAGGTTTGGTCTATATGTACCCTAGGCTATCGTCAAATCTAGACTTTTCGATTTTCTAGACACCTAGGTATAAGGTTGAAATTTTGTTGAAAAAAATAATTCATGATCAAATCTCGAATTGTTCCAAGGAGCGTAAATCAATGAGACCTATTGTGTTTGTTAGACAATATCACTAGCCAACTAGAACATTCATTAAATATAGACTTTTCGATTTTCTAGACACCTAGACGGAAGCTTAAAATTTCATCGGTATAAAGTGACATGTCCACATGTAACAAACGCAATATCCTGTTTCCTGGTGGTGTAGGTCGACCATAACCAATACAAAGTCTAGGTAATAGACCAGGCTAGCATATTCAGCTAACGCAGGTAGGCTGTGATTCCTAGATTAGCTCTCAAAAGTTTTCTGCCATTTTCACTCAAACTAGGATTTCGAAAATGAGGGTCAGAATTTCGACCACTTCCAGGGAGCGAAAGTCAAATTCGCGTTTGCTGTGATTAGGTATGGTCTATATGTACCCTAGGCTATCGTCAAATCAAGACTTTTCGATTTTCTAGACACCTAGGTATAAGGTTGAAAAATTGTTAAAAAAAAAATATTCATGTTAAAATCTCAAATTGTTCCAAGGAGCGTAAGTTAACGAGACCTATTGTGTTTGTTAGACAATATCACTAGCCAACTAGAACATTCATTAAATCTAGACTTTTCGAATTTCTAGACACCTAGACGGAAGCTTAAAATTTCATCGGCAACAAGTGACATGTCCACATTTAGCAAACGAAATATCTTTGTTCCTGGTGTTGTAGGTCGACCATAACCCAAACAAAGTCTAGGTAAAAGACCAGGCTAGCATATTCAGCTAACTCAGGTAGGCTGTGATTCCTAGATTAGCTCTCAAAAGTTTTCTGCCATTTTCACTGAAACTAGGATTTCGAAAATGAGGGCCAGAATTTCGACCACTTCCAGGGAGCGTAAGTCGAATTCGCGTTTGGAATGAACAGGTATGGTCTATGTGTATCCTAGGCTACCGTAAAATCTAGACTTTTCGATTTTCTAGACACCTAGGAATAAGGTTGAAATTTTGTTAAAATAAAATATTCATGTTAAAATCTGAAATTGTTCCAAGGAGCGTAAGTTAACGAGACCCATTGTGTTTGTTAGAAAATATCACTAGCCAACTAAAACATTCAATAATTGTAGACTTTTCGATTTTCTAGACACCTAGACGGAAGCTTAAAATTTCATCGGTAAAAAGTGACATGTTCACATTTAACAAACGAAATATCCTGTTTCCTGGTGGTGTAGGTCGACCGTAACCCTTAAAAAGTCTAGGTAATAGATCAGGCTAGCATATTCAGCTAACGCAGGTAGGCTGTGATTCCTATATTAGCTCTCAAAAGTTTTCTGCCATTTTCACTCAAACTAGGATTTCGAAAATGAGGGTCAGAATTTCGACCACTTCCAGGGAGCGTAAGTCGAATTCGCGTTTTCTATGAACAGGTATGGTCTATATGTATCCTAGTCTACCATCAAATCTAGACTTTTCGATTTTCTAGACACCTAGGTATAAGGTTGAAATTTTGTTAAAAAAATATATTCAAGTCAAAATCTCAAATTGTTCCAAGGAGCGTAAGTCAATGAGTCCTATTGTGTTTGTTAGACAATATCACTAGCCAACTAGAACATTCATTAAATCTAGACTTTTCGATTTTCTAGACACCTAGACGGAAGCTTAAAATTTCATCGGCAAAAAGTGACATGTCCACATTTAGCAAACGAAATATCTTTGTTCCTGGTGTTGTAGGTCGACCATAACCCAACAAAGTCTAGGTAAAAGAGCAGGCTAGCATATTCAGCTAACTCAGGTAGGCTGTGATTCCTAGATTAGCTCTCAAAAGTTTTCTGCCATTTTCACTGAATCTAGGATTTCGAAAATGAGGGTCAGAATTTCGACCACTTCCAGGGAGCGTAAGTCGAATTCGCGTTTGGTATGAATAGGTATGGTCTATATGTATCCTAGGCTACCGTCAAATCTAGACTTTTAGATTTTCTAGACACCTAGGTATAAGGTTGAAATTTTGTTGAAAAAAATAATTCATGATCAAATCTCGAATTGTTCCAAGGAGCGTAAATCAATGAGACCTATTGTGTTTGTTAGACAATATCACTAGCCAACTAGAACATTCATTAAATATAGACTTTTCGATTTTCTAGACACCTAGACGGAAGCTTAAAATTTCATCGGTATAAAGTGACATGTCCACATGTAACAAACGCAATATCCTGTTTCCTGGTGGTGTAGGTCAACCATAACCAATACAAAGTCTAGGTAATAGACCAGGCTAGCATATTCAGCTAACGCAGGTAGGCTGTGATTCCTAGATTAGCTCTCAAAAGTTTTCTGCCATTTTCACTCAAACTAGGATTTCGAAAATGAGGGTCAGAATTTCGACCACTTCCAGGGAGCGAAAGTCAAATTCGCGTTTGCTGTGATTAGGTATGGTCTATATGTACCCTAGGCTATCGTCAAATCAAGACTTTTCGATTTTCTAGACACCTAGGTATAAGGTTGAAATTTTGTTAAAAAAAAAATATTCATGTTAAAATCTCAAATTGTTCCAAAGAGCGTAAGTTAACGAGACCTATTGTGTTTGTTAGACAATATCACTAGCCAACTAGAACATTCATTAAATCTAGACTTTTCGAATTTCTAGACACCTAGACGGAAGCTTAAAATTTCATCGGCAAAAAGTGACATGTCCACATTTAGCAAACGAAATATCTTTGTTCCTGGTGTTGTAGGTCGACCATAACCCAAACAAAGTCTAGGTAAAAGACCAGGCTAGCATATTCAGCTAACTCAGGTAGGCTGTGATTCCTAGATTAGCTCTCAAAAGTTTTCTGCCATTTTCACTGAAACTAGGATTTCGAAAATGAGGGTCAGAATTTCGACCACTTCCAGGGAGCGTAAGTAGGATTCGCGTTTGGCCTGAATAGGTATGGTCTATATGTATCCTAGGCTACCGTCAAATCTAGACTTTTCGATTTTCGAAATTATGTTAAAAAAATATATTCATGTTAAAATCTCAAATTGTTCCAAGGAGCGTAAGTCCATGGGACCTATTGTGTTTGTTAGACAATATCACTAGCCAACTAGAGCATTCATTAAATCTAGTCTTTTCGATTTTCTAGACACCTAGACGGAAGCTTAAAATTTCATCGGCAAAAAGTGACATGTCCACATTTAAAAAACGAAATATCCTTGTTCCTGGTGGTGTAGGTCGACCATAACCCATACAAAGTCTAGTTAATAGACCAGGCTAGCATGTTCAGCTAACGCAGGTAGGCTGTGGTTCCTAGATTAGCTCTCAAAAGTTTTCTGCCATTTTCACTGAAACTAGGCTTTCGAAAATGAGGGTCAGAATTTCGACCACTTCCAGGGAGCGTAAGTCAAATTCGCGTTTGGTATGATTAGGTATGGTCTATATGTATCCTAGGCTATCGTCAAATCTAGACTTTTCGATTATCTAGACACCTAGGTATAAGGTTGAAATTTTGTTGAAAAAAATAATTCATGATCAAATCTCGAATTGTTCCAAGGAGCGTAAATCAATGAAACTTATTGTGTTTTTAGACAATATCACTAGCCTACTAGAACATTCATTAAATGTAGACTTTTCGATTTTCTAGACACCTAGACGGAAGCTTAAAATTTCATCGGTAAAAAGTGACATGTCCACATTTAACAAACGAAATGTCCTGTTTCCTGGTGGTGTAAGTCGACCGTAACCCATACAAAGTCTAGGTAATAGACCAGGCTAGCATACTCAGCTACCGCAGGTAAGCTGTGATTCCTAGATTAGCTTTTAAAAGTTTTCTGCCATTTTCACTCAAACTAGGATTTCGAAAATGAGGGTCAGAATTTCGACCACTTCCAGGGAGCGTAAGTCAAATTCGCGTTTGCTGTGATTAGGTATGGTCTATATGTAAAAAAGTGACATGTCCACATTTAACAAACGAAATATCATTGTTCCTGGTGGTGTAGGTCGATCACAACCCATACAAAGTCTAGGTGATAGACCATGCTAGCATATTCAGCTAACGCAGGTAGGCTGTGATTCCTAGATTAGCACTCAAAAGTTTTCTGCCATTTTCACTCAAACTAGGATTTCGTAAATGAGGGTCAGAATTTCGACCACTTCCAGGGAGCGTAAGTCGAATTCGCGTTTGGTATGAATAGGTATGTTCTATATGTATCCTTGGCTACTGTCAAATCTAGACTTTTCGATTTTCTAGACACCTAGGTATAAGGTTGAAATTTTGTTAAAAAAAAAATATTTATGTTAAAATCTCAAATTGTTCCAAGGAGAATAAGTCCATGGGACCTATTGTGTTTGTTAGACAATATCACTAGCCAACTAGAATATTCATTAAATCTAGACTTTTCGATTTTCTAGACACCTAGATGGAAGCTTAAAATTTCATCGGTAAAAAGTGACATGTCCACATTTAATAAACGAAATATCCTGTTTCCTGGTGGTGTAGGTCGACCATAACCCATACAAAGTCTAGGTAATAGACCAGGCTAGCATATTCAGCTAACGCAGGTAGGCTGTGATTCCTAGATTAGCTCTCAAAAGTTTTCTGCCATTTTCACTGAAACTAGGATTTCGAAAATGGGGTCAGAATTTCGACCACTTCCAGGGAGCGTAAGTCAAATTCGCGTTTGCTATGATTAGGTATGGTCTATATGTACCCTAGGCTATCGTCAAATCTAGACTTTTCGATTTTCTAGACACCTAGGTATAAGGTTGAAATTTTGTTGAAAAAAATAATTCATGATCAAATCTCGAATTGTTCCAAGGAGCGTAAGTCAATGAGACCTATTGTGTTTGTTAGACAATATCACTAGCCAACTAGAACATTCATTAATTGTAGACTTTTCGATTTTCTAGACACCTAGACGGAAGCTTAAATTGTCATCGGTAAAAAGTGACATGTCCACATTTAACAAACGAAATATCCTGTTTCCTGGTGGTGTAGGTTGACCATAACTCATACAAAGTCTAGGTAATAGACCAGGCTAGCATATTCAGCTAACGCAGGTAGGCTGTGATTCCTAGATAAGCTCTCAAAAGTTTTCTGCCATTTTCACTGAAACTAGAAGTTCGAAAATGAGGGTCAGAATTTCGACCACTTCCAGGGAGCGTTAGTCTAATTCGCGTTTGGTTTGATTAGGTATGGTCCATATGTATCCTAGGCTACCGTCAAATCTAGACTTTTCGATTTTCTAGACACCTAGGTATAAGGTTGAAGTTTTGTTAAAAAAAAATATTTATGTTAAAATCTCAAATTGTTCCAAGGAGAATAAGTTCATGGGACCTATTGTGTTTGTTAGACAATATCACTAGCCAACTAGAACATTCATTAAATCTAGACTTTTCGATTTTCTAGACACCTAGACGGAAGCTTAAAATTTCATCGGTAAAAAGTGACATGTCCACATTTAACAAACGAAATATCCTGTTTCCTGGTGGTGTAGGTTGACCATAACCCATACAAAGTCTAGGTGATAGACCAGGCTAGCATATTCAGCTAACGCAGTTAGGCTGTGATTCCTAGATTAGCTCTCAAAAGTTTTCTGCCATTTTCACTGAAACTAGAAGTTCGAAAATGAGGGTCAGAATTTCGACCACTTCCAGGGAGCGTAAGTCCAATTCGCGTTTGGTATGATTAGGTATGGTCTATATGTACCCTAGGCTATCGTCAAATCTAGACTTTTCGATTTTCTAGACACCTAGGTATAAGGTTGAAATTTTGTTGAAAAAAATAATTCATGATCAAATCTCGAATTGTTCCAAGGAGCGTAAGTCAATGAGACCTATTGTGTTTGTTAGACAATATCACTAGCCAACTAGAACATTCATTAATTGTAGACTTTTCGATTTTCTAGACACCTAGACGGAAGCTTAAATTGTCATCGGTAAAAAGTGACATGTCCACATTTAACAAACGAAATATCCTGTTTCCTGGTGGTGTAGGTTGACCATAACTCATACAAAGTCTAGGTAATAGACCAGGCTAGCATATTCAGCTAACGCAGGTAGGCTGTGATTCCTAGATAAGCTCTCAAAAGTTTTCTGCCATTTTCACTGAAACTAGAAGTTCGAAAATGAGGGTCAGAATTTCGACCACTTCCAGGGAGCGTTAGTCTAATTCGCGTTTGGTTTGATTAGGTATGGTCCATATGTATCCTAGGCTACCATCAAATCTAGACTTTTCGATTTTCTAGACACCTAGGTATAAGGTTGAAGTTTTGTTAAAAAAAAATATTTATGTTAAAATCTCAAATTGTTCCAAGGAGAATAAGTTCATGGGACCTATTGTGTTTGTTAGACAATATCACTAGCCAACTAGAACATTCATTAAATCTAGACTTTTCGATTTTCTATACACCTAGACGGAAGCTTAAAATTTCATCGGTAAAAAGTGACATGTCCACATTTAACAAACGAAATATCCTGTTTCCTGGTGGTGTAGGTTGACCATAACCCATACAAAGTCTAGGTGATAGACCAGGCTAGCATATTCAGCTAACGCAGTTAGGCTGTGATTCCTAGATAAGCTCTCAAAAGTTTTCTGCCATTTTCACTGAAACTAGAAGTTCGAAAATGAGGGTCAGAATTTCGACCACTTCCAGGGAGTGTAAGTCCAATTCGCGTTTGGTATGATTAGGTATGGTCTATATGTACCCTAGGCTATCGTCAAATCTAGACTTTTCGATTTTCTAGACACCTAGGTATAAGGTTGAAATTTTGTTGAAAAAAATAATTCATGATCAAATCTCGAATTGTTCCAAGGAGCGTAAGTCAATGAGACCTATTGTGTTTGTTAGACAATATCTCTAGCCAACTAGAGCATTCATTAAATGTAGACTTTTCGATTTTCTAGACACCTAGACGGAAGCTTAAAATTTCATCGGTAAAAAGTGACATGTCCACATTTAGCAAACGAAATATCCTGTTTCCTGGTGGTGTAGGTCGACCATAACCCATACAAAGTCTAAGTAATAGACCAGGCTAGCATATTCAGCTAACGCAGGTAGGCTGTGATTCCTAAGATTAGCTCTCAAAAATTTTCTGCCATTTTCACTCAAACTAGGGTTTCGAAAATGAGGGTCAGAATTTCGACCACTTCCATGGAATGTAAGTTTACTTCGCGCTTGGACTGGTTAAATATGTTATATATGTATCCTAGGCTACAGTTAAATCTAGACTTTTCGATCTTCTAGTCACCTAGGTATAAGGTTGAAATTTTGTTGAAAAAAAATATTCATGTTAAAATCTCAAATTGTTGCAAGGAAAAAAAGGAAAGCTCCATAATATTTTAACGTTCATATAATTCTTATGCTTACCATATTTCAACTCGTTTAGGGGATGAATTTTCAAAAGTCCTTTTAAGTGGTTGCCTACGTAAGCTAAAGTATTTAAAGTGTTTGTTTACGGCTTATTCCCAATGATGTGGCACGTAACTATCTCTTCCCATTTGTCGGGAAGGTTAAGTAGGCCAAACTCCACACACAGGTGCCGGAGTCCGAATTGATGAAGGTTGTGGGTCTTATGGCTAACCTAATCTCAGAAGTTTACAAGCTGCTTATACGGCCTTCTGACATGCTTTAACAACTGCCTTGTAGTGATAGCAGCCAGCACCAAAGGGGTTTACGTCCCTTGAGAAGCACAGAAACGGTAGAGATAAATGCCAGTAACAGTCAAACTCATCCTTGTCATGACCGTGTCTGTATTCAGTTAATCTGCATGATCAACGCGACCACGCAAGCCCTCTGATTATCGGCCAAGGGCTGAATATGTTAAGTCGATGTCAAGAAGTCGCGATGTTAATACGGAAACGGTCGAGATAAATACCACTTACAGTCAAACCAATCCAGGTCATGACCGTGTCTGTAATCATTTAACCTACATGATCGACGCGGACACGCAAGCTCACTAAGTCACGACAGAGACAAGTTATTTTCTCTGGTCACGATCAATGGCTTAACGTACCTACCTTGCGGAGCACGGAAACGGTCGAGATAAATTCCGCTAACAATCAAACGCATCCATGTCATAACCATGTCTATGGTCAATTAACCTTAATGATCGATGCAACAATGTAAGTACACTAAGCCGAGACTGATTTTACATTTATAGCATTTACGGTGTTGGTATACGAAGAAATGTACATCCATAACTTGAGAACTGATTGGTTCCCCATACAAACTTTCATCCCCTATTTCACCCCCTTCAAGTTTATTTTCGCAACAAAAAGTAAGGTCCTATCTATCTCTGTTCCAAAATTCATCAAAATCTGTTCAGCCGTTTAGGCGTAAAAGAGTAACAGACAGACAGACAGACAGAGTTACTTTCGCATTTATAATATTAATGTATATATTAAATATATATATTAATATATTTTAAGTATAAAGTATGGATTATTAAACTTGGGAGTCCATATTCACGATCCCAAACAAATATTTTCTCAGCACGCACACAAAGACATTTGTGGCCAGTGTGCTTAAAAATGAGTAGTGCGCGAAATGGACAACACTATACCAAACATATGAATAAGAAAGAGATGCATAGCTTTTCCCGTTCTGCTTCAGTTTGTGAGGTTGCGGCTTTTTTGGCGGTGCCTTTGACGTTTGTCGGCAAATGCGCCGCCCTTTGGCGGAGCCGCACGCGGCTTTTTTGAACTTTTGCACAGTGTTGCCATCTTCGAAAGAAAATTGCACGATAGTCGCATGTTGGAAATAAAAAAAAAAACGAATATTAAATAATAATATGTTACATTGTAGTGTAAGTATATTTTGAATTTTCAGATGTGAATAGAAAATAATTTTGTTGACATTGTTCCCATAAAAACGTGTTTGTTTCGGCGTTATCGTAAGAGAATACACGATCACTCGCTTGTTCCTAATTAGAGTGTTTTTACATAATAATTATTATAATTTTTTGAAAAGTCTTTCTTGCAAGATAGTAAGATTTAAATTATTGTTAAGTTTAATTAAACTGTAACCAATGAGAATTTATGATTTTTATAGTATTTAGAAGACTTTTTATAATGCGTCAAGCTGCAGTATACTCACAAAAACTTGTTTTTATTACGGGCTCAATATGTTCTCAAAAATGTTCCTACCTATATTAATAAAAAAAGCTAATCTCTTAACTTACTTAAAGAAATCTAAGATGTAAAATAAAAGAAAATATTAAGCTCAGAGCTGAAATATTTTTTAAATTGTAAGAAATGTTAATTCTTAGGCCATAATTACAATAATTTGTTTGATTTAAATTACTTTATTGTTTTATTTTAACACTTCAAATGCTTCACTCTGACAGATTACAAAACATTGGGAAATAATGTTGTTCCAACCGCCAATCTTGATTATAACCAAACAGTTCTTAGTAAATATCCAAACAATTCACTACATCGGGGGTCGCGGGCGACTTGTATTATGCGACATTTTTATAATTTTACCGGAGAGCTTTTAAAAGTTTTTATTTTCGGAAAAAACAACATATTAAAAAAAGTATCAATACTTTTACGAAAAAAAGCTTAAGTTGTTTTCCTTAAACTTGTTTTTTTAAGATGTTATTACTTAAAAATAAATGTCCTTTGATACAAACTGACCTCACATCACTTTTATTTAGAAACAGGCTAAATGATTCAAACGCCATAAAGTGTAAATTATAGGTTCAGTTCCCTGGAAGTGGTCGAAATTCTGACCCTCATTTTCGAAACCCTAGATTAAGTTAAAATGGCAGAAAACTTTTGAGAGCTAATCTAGGAATCACAGCCTAATTAGCTGAATATGCTAGCCTAGGCCAATACCTAGATTTTGTATGGGGTATGGTCAACCTTCATCCCCAGGAACAAGGACATTTTGTTTGTTAAATGTGGACATGTCATTTTATACCGATGAAATTTTAAGCTTCCGTCTAGGTCTATAGAAAATCGAAGTCTAGATTTGAAAAATATCTTTGTTGGCTAGTGATATTTCCTAACAAACACAATAGGTCCCATTGACTTACGATCCTTAGAACAATTTGAGATTTTAACATGAATATTTTTTTTCAACAAAATTTCAACCTTATACCTAGATGTCTAGAAAATCGAAAAGTCTAGATTTGACGGTAGCCTAGGATACATATAGACCATACCTATTCATACCAAACGCGAATTTGACTTACGCTCCCTGGAAGTGGTCGAAATTCTGACCCTCATTTTCGAAATCCTAGTTTGAGTGAAAATGGCAGAAAACTTTTGAGAGCTAATCTAGGAACCACAGCCTACCTGCGTTAGCTGAACATGCTAGACTGGTCTATTACCTAGACTTTGGATGGGTTATGGTCGACCTACACCACCAGAAAACAATATTTCGATTGTTAAATGTGGACATGTCACTTTTTGCCTATGAAATTTTAAGCTTTCGTCTAGGTGTCTAGAAAATCGAAAAGTCTAGATTTAATGAATGACCTAGATTTTGTATGGGTTATTGTCGACTTACACTACAAGGAACAAGGACATTTCGTTTGTTAAATGTGGACATTCCACTTTTTGCCGATGAAATTTTAAGCTTCCGTCTAGGTGTCTAGAAAATCGAAAAGTCTACATTTAAAGAATGTTCTAGTTGGCTAGTTATATTGTCTAACAAACACAATAGGTCTCATTGACTTACGCTCCTTGGAACAATTCGAGAATTGATCATGAATTATTTTTTTCAACAAAATTTCAACCTTATACCTAGGTGTCTAGAAAATCGAAAAGTCTAGATTTGACGATAGCCTAGGGTACATACAGACCATACCTAATCATACCAAACGCGAATTTTGCTAACGCTCCCTGGAAGTGGTCGAAATTCTGACCCTCATTTTCGTAATCCTAGTTTGAGTGAAAATGGCAGAAAACTTTTGAGAGCTAATCTAGGAATCACAGCCTACCTGTGTTAGCTGAACATGCTAGCCTGGTCTATCACCTAGACTTTGTATTAGTTATGGTCAACCTACACCACCAGGAAACAGGATATTTCGTTTGTTAAATGTGGACATGTCACTTTTTACCGATGACAATTTAAGCTTCCGTCTAGGTGTCTAGAAAATCGAAAAGTCTACATTTAATGAATGTTCTAGTTGGCTAGTAATATTGTCTATCAAACACAATAGGTCTCATTGACTTACGCTCCTTGGAACAATTCGAGATTTGATCATGAATTATTTTTTTCAACAAAATTTCAACCTTATTCCTAGGTATCTAGAAAATCGAAAAGTCTAGATTTGACGGTAGCCTGGTATACACATAGACCATACCTGTTCATACCAAACGCGAATTCGACTTACGCTCCCTGGAAGTGGTCGAAATTCTGACCCTCATTGTCGAAATCCTAGTTTGAGTGAAAATGGCAGAAAACTTTTGAGAGCTAATCTAGAAACCACAGCCTACCTGCGTTAGCTGAACATGCTAGCCTGATCTATTAACTAGACTTTGTATGGGTTATGGTCGACCTACACCACCAGGAACAAGGATATTCCGTTTTTTAAATGTGAACATGTCATTTTTTGCCGATGAAATTTTAAGCTTTCGTCTTGGTGTCTAGAAAATCGAAAAGTCTAGATTTAATGAATGTTCTAGTTGGCTAGTGATATTGTCTAACAAACACAATAGGTCCCATTGACTTACGCTCCTTGGAACAATTTGAGATTTTAACATGAATATTTTTTTTAACAAAATTTCAACCTTATACCTAAGTGTCTAGAAAATCGAAAAGTCTTGATTTGATGGTAGCCTAGGATACATATAGACCATACCTGTTCATACCAAACGCGAATTTGACTTACGCTCCCTGGAAGTGGTCGAAATTCTGACCCTCATTTTCGAAATCCTAGTTTCAGTGAAAATGGCAGAAAACTTTTGAGAGCTAATCTAGGAATCACAGCCTACCTTAGTTTGCTGTGTATGCTAGCATGGTCCAATACCTAGATTTTGTTTGGGTTTATGTCGACCTATACCACTAGGAACAAGGACATTTCGTTTGTTAAATGTGGACATGTCATTTTTTGCCGATGAAATTTTAAGCTTCCGTCTAGGTGTCTAGAAAATCGAAAAGTCTAGATTTAATGAATGTTCTAGTTGGCTAGTGATATTGTCTAACAAACTCAATAAGTCCCATGGACTTATTCTCCTTGGAACAATTTGAGATTTTAACATAAATATTTTTTTTAAACAAAATTTCAACCTTATACCTATGTGTCTAGAAAATCGAAAACTCTAGATTTGACGGTAGCCTAGGATACATATAGACAATATCTAATCATTTTGAACGCGAATTTGACTTACGCTCCCTGGAAGTGGTCGAAATTCTGACCCTCATTTTCGAAACCCTAGTTTGAGTGAAAATGGCAGAAAACTTTTGAGAGCTAATCTAGGAATCACAGCCTACCTGAGTTAGCTGAATATGCTAGCCTGGTCTATTACCTAGATTTTGTATGGGTTATGAATGACCTCACCACCAGGAACAAGGACATTTCGTTTGTTAAATATGGACATGTCACTTTTTGCCGATGAAATTTTAAGCTTCCGTCTAGTTGTCTAGAAAATCGAAAAGTCTAGATTTAATGAATGTTCTAGTTGGCTAGTGATATTGCCTAACAAACACAATAGGTCCCATGGACTTACGCTCCTTGGAACAATTTGAGATTTTAACATGAATATTTTTTTTCAACAAAATTTCAACCTTATACCTAGGCGTCTAGAAAATCGAAAAGTCTAGATTTGAAGGTAGCCTAGGATACATATACACCATATCTAATCACGCCAAACGTGAATTCGACTTACGCTCCCTGGAAGTGGTCGAAATTCTGACCCTCGTTTTCGAAATCCTAGTTTCAATGAAAATGGCAGAAAACTTTTGAGAGCTAATCTAGGAATCACAGCCTACCTGCGTTAGCTGAATATGCTAGCCTGGTCTATTACCAAGACTTTGTATGGGTTATGGTCGACCTACACCACCAGAAACAAGGATATTTCGTTTGTTAAATGTGGACATGTCACTTTTTACCGATGAAATTTTAAGCTTCCGTCTAGGTGTCTAGAAAATCGAAAAGTCTACATTTAATGAATGTTCTAGTTGGCTAGTGATATTGTCTAACAAACACAATAGGTCTCATTGACTTACGCTCCTTGGAACAATTCGAGATTTGATCATGAATTATTTTTTTCAACAAAATTTCAACCTTATACCTAGGTGTCTAGAAAATCGAAAAGTCTAGATTTGACGATAGCCTAGGATACATATAGACCATACCTAATAATACCAAACGCGAATTTGACTAACGCTCCCTGGAAGTGGTCGAAATTCTGACCCTCATTTTCGAAATCCTAGTTTCAGTGAAAATGGCAGAAAACTTTTGAGAGCTAATCTAGGAACCACAGCCTACCTGCGTTAGCTGAACATGCTAGCCTGGTCTATTACCTAGATTTTGTATGGGTTATGGTCGACCTACACCACCAGGAACAAGGATATTTCGTTTGTTAAATGTGGACATGTCACTTTTTGCCGATGAAATTTTAAGCTTTCGTCTAGGTGTCTAGAAAATCGAAAAGTCTAGATTTAATGAATGTTCTAATTGGCTAGTGATATTTTCTAACAAACACAATAGGTCCAATTGACTTACGCTCCTTGGAACAATTTGAGATTTTAACATGTTTTTTTTTTTAACACAATTTCAACCTTATACCTAAGTGTCTAGAAAATCGAAAAGTCTAGATTTGATGGTAGACTAGGATACATATAGACCATACCTGTTCATTCCAAACGCGAATTCGACTTACGCTCCCTGGAAGTGGTCGAAATTCTGACCCTCATTTTCGAAATCCAAGTTTCAGTGAAAATGGCAGAAAACTTTTGAGAGCTAATCTAGGAATCCCAGCCTACCTTAGTTAGCTGTGTATGCTAGCATGGTCCAATACCTAGATTTTGTATGGGTTTTGGTCGACCTATACCACCAGGAACAAGGACATTTCGTTTGTTAAATGTGGACATGTCATTTTTTGCCGATGAAATTTTAAGCTTCCGTCTAGGTGTCCAGAAAATCGAAAAGTCTAGATTTAATTAATGTTCTAGTTGGCTAGTCATATTGTCTAACAAACACAATAGGTCCCATGGACTTATTCTCCTTGGAACAATTTGAGATTTTAACATAAATATTTTTTTTAACAAAACTTCAACCTTATACCTAGGTGTCTAGAAAATCGAAAAGTCTAGATTTGACGGTAGCCTAGGATACATATGGATCATACCTATTCATACCATACGCGAATTCGACTTACGCTCCCTGGAAGTGGTCGAAATTCTGACCCTCATTTTCGAACTTCTAGTTTCAGTGAAAATGGCAGAAAACTTTTGAGGGCTTATCTAGGAATCACAGCCTACCTGCGTTAGCTGAATATGCTAGCCTGGTCTATTACCTAGATTTTGTATGGGTTATGGTCAACCTACACCACCAGGAAACAGGATATTTCGTTTGTTAAATGTGGACATGTCACTTTTTAACGATGACAATTTAAGCTTCCGTCTAGGTGTCTAGAAAATCAAAAAGTCTAGATTTAATGAATGTTCGAGTTGGCTAGTCATATTGTCTAACAAACACAATAGGTCTCATTGTCTAACGCTCCTTGGAACAATTCTAGATTTGATCATGAATTATTTTTTTCAACAAAATTTCAACCTTATACCTAGGTGTCTAGAAAATCGAAAAGTCTAGATTTGACGGTAGCCTAGGATACATATGGACCATATTTATTCATACCAAACGCGAATTCGACTTACGCTCCCTGGAAAGTGGTCGAAATTCTGACCATCATTTTCGAACTTCTAGTTTCAGTGAAAATGACAGAAAACTTTTGAGAGCTTATCTAGGAATCACAGCCTACCTGCGTTAGCTGTATATGCTAGCCTGGTCTATTACCTAGACTTTGTATGGGTTATGGTCAACCTACACCACCAGGAAACAGGATATTTCGTTTGTTAAATGTGGACATGTCACTTTTTACCGATGAAATTTTAAGCTTCCGTCTAGGTGTCTAGAAAATCAAAAAGTCTAGATTTAATGAATGTTCGAGTTGGCTATTCATATTGTCTAACAAACACAATAGGTCTCATTGTCTAACGCTCCTTGGAACAATTCGAGATTTGATCATGAATTATTTTTTTCAACAAAATTTCAACCTTATACCTAGGTGTCTAGAAAATCGAAAAGTCTAGATTTGACGGTAGCCTGGGACACATATAAACCATATCTAATCACACCAAACGCGAAGTTGACTTACGCTGCCTGGAAGTTGTCGAAATTCTGACCCTCATTTTCGAAATCCTAGTTTCAGTGAAAATGGCAGAAAACTTTTGAGAGCTAATCTAGGAACCACAGCCTACCTGCGTTAGCTGAACATGCTAGCCTGATCTATTAACTAGACTTTGTATGGGTTATGGTCGACCTACACCACCAGGAACAAGGATATTCCGTTTTTTAAATGTGAACATGTCATTTTTTGCCGATGAAATTTTAAGCTTTCGTCTTGGTGTCTAGAAAATCGAAAAGTCTAAATTTAATGAATGTTCTAGTTGGCTAGTGATATTGTCTAACAAACACAATAGGTCCCATTGACTTACGCTCCTTGGAACAATTTAAGATTTTAACATGAATATTTTTTTTTAACAAAATTTCAACCTTATACCTAAGTGTCTAGAAAATCGAAAAGTCTTGATTTGATGGTAGCCTAGGATACATATAGACCATACCTGTTCATACCAAACGTTAATTTGACTTACGCTCCCTGGAAGTGGTCGAAATTCTGACCCTCATTTTCGAAATCCTAGTTTGAGTGAAAATGGCAGAAAACTTTTGAGAGCTAATCTAGGAATCACAGCCTACCTTAGTTTGCTGTGTATGCTAGCATGGTCCAATACCTAGATTTTGTTTGGGTTTATGTCGACCTATACCACTAGGAACAAGGACATTTCGTTTGTTAAATGTGGACATGTCATTTTTTGCCGATGAAATTTTAAGCTTCCGTCTAGGTGTCTAGAAAATCGAATAGTCTAGATTTAATGAATGTTCTAGTTGGCTAGTGATATTGTCTAACAAACACAATAAGTCCCATGGACTTATTCTCCTTGGAACAATTTGAGATTTTAACATAAATATTTTTTTTTAACAAAATTTCAACCTTATATCTATGTGTCTAGAAAATCGAAAAGTCTCGATTTGACGGTAGCCTAGGATACATATAAACCATATCTAATCACACCAAACGCGAAGTTGACTTACGCTGCCTGGAAGTGGTCGAAATTCTGACCATCATTTTCGAACTTCTAGTTTCAGTGAAAATGGCAGAAAACTTTTGAGAGTTTATCTAGGAATCACAGCCTACCTGCGTTAGCTAAATTTGCTAGCCTGGTCTATGACCTAGACTTTGTATGGGTTATGGTCAACCTTCACCACCAGGAAACAGGATATTTCGTTTGTTAAATGTGGACATGTCACTTTTTACCGATGAAATTTTAAGCTTCCGTCTAGGTGTCTAGAAAATCAAAAAGTCTAGATTTAATGAATGTTCGAGTTGGCTAGTCATATTGTCTAACAAACACAATGGGTCTCATTGTCTAACGCTCCTTGGAACAATTCTAGATTTGATCATGAATTATTTTTTTCAACAAAATTTCAACCTTATACCTAGGTGTCTAGAAAATCGAAAAGTCTAGATTTGACGGTAGCCTGGGACACATATAAACCATATCTAATCACACCAAACGCGAAGTTGACTTACGCTGCCTGGAAGTTGTCGAAATTCTGACCCTCATTTCGAAATCCTAGTTTCAGTGAAAATGGCAGAAAACTTTTGAGAGCTAATCTAGGAACCACAGCCTACCTGCGTTAGCTGAACATGCTAGCCTGATCTATTCACTAGACTTTGTATGGGTTATGGTCGACCTACACCACCAGGAACAAGGATATTCCGTTTTTTAAATGTGAACATGTCATTTTTTGCCGATGAAATTTTAAGCTTTCGTCTTGGTGTCTAGAAAATCGATAAGTCTAGATTTAATGAATGTTCTAGTTGGCTAGTGATATTGTCTAACAAACACAATAGGTCCCATTGACTTACGCTCCTTGGAACAATTTGAGATTTTAACATGAATATATTTTTTTAACAAAATTTCAACCTTATACCTAAGTGTCTAGAAAATCGAAAAGTCTTGATTTGATGGTAGCCTAGGATACATATAGACCATACCTGTTCATACCAAACGCGAATTTGACTTACGCTCCCTGGAAGTGGTCGAAATTCTGACCCTCATTTTCGAAATCCTAGTTTCAGTGAAAATGGCAGAAAACTCTTGAGAGCTAATCTAGGAATCACAGCCTACCTGCGTTAGCTGAATATGCTAGCCTGGTCTATTACCTAGACTTTGTATGGGTTATGGTCGACCTACACCACCAGGAACAATGATATTTCGTTTGTTAAATGTGGACATGTCACTTTTTACCGATGAAATTTTAAGCTTCCGTCTAGGTGTCTAGAAAATCGAAAAGTCTACAATTAATGAATGTTCTAGTTGGCTAGTGATATTGTTTAACAAACGCAATAGGTCTCGTTGACTTACGCTCCTTGGAACAATTTGAGATTTTAACATGAATATTTTTTTTTAACAAAATTTCAACCTTATACCTAAGTGTCTAGAAAATCGAAAAGTCTAGATTTGATGGTAGACTAGGATACATATAGACCATACCTGTTCATTCCAAACGCGAATTCGACTTACGCTCCCTGGAAGTGGTCGAAATTCTGACCCTCATTTTCGAAATCCAAGTTTCAGTGAAAATGGCAGAAAACTTTTGAGAGCTAATCTAGGAATCCCAGCCTACCTTAGTTAGCTGTGTATGCTAGCATGGTCCAATACCTAGATTTTGTATGGGTTTTGGTCGACCTATACCACCAGGAACAAGGACATTTCGTTTGTTAAATGTGGACATGTCATTTTTTGCCGATGAAATTTTAAGCTTCCGTCTAGGTGTCCAGAAAATCGAAAAGTCTAGATTTAATGAATGTTCTAGTTGGCTAGTGATATTGTCTAACAAACACAATAAGTCCCATGGACTTATTCTCCTTGGAACAATTTGAGATTTTAACATAAATATTTTTTTTTAATAAAATTTCAACCTTATACCTAGGTGTCTAGAAAATCGTTAAGTCTAGATTTGACGGTAGCCTAGGATACATATAGACCATACCTATTCATACCAAACGCGAATTCGACTTACGCTCCCTGGAAGTGGTCGAAATTCTTACCCTCATTTTCGAACTTCTAGTTTCAGTGAAAATGGCAGAAAACTTTTGAGAGCTTATCTAGGAATCACAGCCTACCTGCGTTAGCTAAATTTGCTAGCCTGGTCTATTACCTAGACTTTGTATGGGTTATGGTCAACCTTCACCACCAGGAAACAGGATATTTCGTTTGTTAAATGTGGACATGTCACTTTTTACCGATGACAATTTAAGCTTCCGTCTAGGTGTCTAGAAAATCGAAAAGTCTACATGTAATGAATGTTCTAGTTTGCTAGTGATATTGTATAACAAATACAATAGGTCTCATTGACTTACGCTCCTTGGAACAATTCGAGATTTGATCATGAATTATTTTTTTCATCAAAATTTCAACCTTATTCCTAGGTGTCTAGAAAATCGAAAAGTCTAGATTTGACGGTAGCCTAGGATACACATAGATCATACCTGTTCATTCCAAACGCGAATTCGACTTACGCTCCCTGGAAGTGGTCGAAATTCTGGCCCTCATTTTCGAAATCCTAGTTTCAGTGAAAATGGCAGAAAACTTTTGAGAGCTAATCTAGGAATCACAGCCTACCTGCGTTAGCTGAATATGCTAGCCTGGTCTATTACCTAGACTTTGTTTGGGTTATGGTCGACCTACACCACCAGGAACAAGGATATTTCGTTTGCTAAATGTGGACATGTCACTTTTTACCGATGAAATTTTAAGCTTCCGTCTAGGTATCTAGAAAATCGAAAAGTCTACATTTAATGAATGCTCTAGTTGGCTAGTGATATTGTCTAACCAACAGAATAGGTCTCATTGACTTACGCTCCTTGGAACAAGTCGAGATTTGATCATGAATTATTTTTTTCAACAAAATTTCAACCTTATACCTAGGTGTCTAGAAAATCGAAAAGTCTAGATTTGACGGTAGCCTGGGACACATATAGACCATATCTAATCACACCAAACGCGAAGTTGACTTACGCTGCCTGGAAGTGGTCGAAATTCTGACCCTCATTTTCTAAACCCTAGTTTGAGTGAAAATGGCAGAAAACTTTTGAGAGCTAATCTAGGAATCACAGCCTACCTGCGTTAGCTGAATATGCTAGCCTTGGCCATTACCTAGATTTTGTATGGGTTATGGTCGACCTACACCACCAGGAACAAGGACATTTCTTTTGTTAAATGTGGACATGTCATTTTTTGCCGATGAAATTTTAAGCTTCCGTCTAGGTGTCTAGAAAATCGAAAAGTCTAGATTTAATGAATGTTTTAGTTGGCTAGTAATATTGTTTAACAAACACAATAGGTCCCATGGACTTACGCTCCTTGGAACAATTTGAGATTTGATCATGAATATTTTTTTTTCAACAAAATTTCAACCTTATACCTAGGTGTCTAGAAAATCGAAAACTCTAGATTTGACGGTAGCCTAGGATACATATAGACCATATCTAATCATTTTAAACGC
Source organism: Coleophora deauratella (assembly GCA_958295455.1). Taxonomy (NCBI): domain Eukaryota; kingdom Metazoa; phylum Arthropoda; class Insecta; order Lepidoptera; family Coleophoridae; genus Coleophora; species Coleophora deauratella. Next base: position 12,930,415 of record OY282397.1, on the reverse strand, counting down.
GAATTTGACTTACGCTCCCTGGAAGTGGTCGAAATTCTGACGCTGATTTTCGAAACCCTAGTTTGAGTGAAAATGGCAGAAAACTTTTGAGAGCTAATCTAGGAATCACAGCCTACCTGAGTTAGCTGAATATGCTAGCCTGGTCTATTACCTAGATTTTGTATGGGTTATGGTTGACCTCACCACCAGGAACAAGGACATTTCGTTTGTTAAATATGGACATGTCACTTTTTGCCGATGAAATTTTAAGCTTCCGTCTAGTTGTCTAGAAAATCGAAAAGTCTAGATTTAATGAATGTTCTAGTTGGCTAGTGATATTGCCTAACAAACACAACAGGTCCCATGGACTTACGCTCCTTGGAACAATTTGAGATTTTAACATGAATATTTTTTTTCAACAAAATTTCAACCTTATACCTAGGCGTCTAGAAAATCGAAAAGTCTAGATTTGAAGGTAGCCTAGGATACATATACACCATATCTAATCACGCCAAACGTGAATTCGACTTACGCTCCCTGGAAGTGGTCGAAATTCTGACCCTCATTTTCGAAATCCTAGTTTCAATGAAAATGGCAGAAAACTTTTGGGAGCTAATCTAGGAATCACAGCCTACCTGCGTTAGCTAAATATGCTAGCCTGGTCTATTACCTAGACTTTGTATGGGTTATGGTCGACCTACACCACCAGGAACAAGGATATTTCGTTTGTTAAATGTGGACATGTCACTTTTTACCGATGAAATTTTAAGCTTCCGTCTAGGTGTCTAGAAAATCGAAAAGTCTACATTTAATGAATGTTCTAGTTGGCTAGTGATATTGTCTAACAAACACAATAGGTCTCATTGACTTACGCTCCTTGGAACAATTCGAGATTTGATCATGAATTATTTTTTTCAACAAAATTTCAACCTTATACCTAGGTGTCTAGAAAATCGAAAAGTCTAGATTTGATGGTAGCCTAGGATACATATAGACCATATCTAATCACTTGAAACGCGAATTTGACTTACGCTCCCTGGAAGTGGTCGAAATTCTGACCCTCATTTTCGAAACCCTAGTTTGAGTGAAAATGGCAGAAAACTTTTGAGAGCTAATCTAGGAATCACAGCCTACCTGAGTTAGCTGAATATGCTAGCCTGGTCCATTACCTAGATTTTGTATGGGTTATGGTTGACCTACACCACCAGGAACAAGGACATTTCGTTTGTTAAATGTGGACTTGTCACTTTTTGCCGATGAAATTTTAAGCTTCCGTCTAGGTGTCAAGAAAATCGAAAAGTCTAGATTTAATGAATGTTCTAGTTGGCTAGTGATATTGCCTAACAAACACAACAGGTCCCATGGACTTACGCTCCTTGGAACAATTCGAGATTTGATCATGAATTATTTTTTTAACAAAATTTCAGCCTTATACCTAGGTATCTAGAAAATCGAAAAGTCTAGATCTGAATAATGTTGTAGATACCTAAAGATATTACCTAACGTGTGCTGTAGGTCGTTTGGACCTACAGTCCTTGGAACAGTTCAAAATTTGGCATTGAATATTTTTCTTTAAAAAAAAATTTTTTTTGTGCATAGGTGTCCAGAAAGTCTTTAAGTCTAGATCTATTGATTTATTATGACTGTTAATTTACGATTTTCAATGCTTTTTACTCTGTCGTTACGATGACACTTTTATTTGGTCGGGTTATAACGGCTGCTAACTTTGGCTGCTAACTTCACACCGGTATATTAGTCTGTGGTATAAACAAAATTGGTGGACCCGTTAACGGGGATTCTACTCATCGCACTGAACAACTTTTGTTCTACGACTTTGCTTAAATCACAAAAAAAATTTGGACTCTCCATACAAAAATGGCAAAACAGATGATTGATCAATTTGTATGAAATGTCCAATTTTTTTTTTGTGATTTAAGCAAAGTCATAGAACCAAAGTTGTTTAGTACGATGAGTAGAATCTCCAGTTAACGGCTCCTACACCAATTTAAATCCTTTGACATTCGTTTGATCCTTTCACATTCATTTGTAATAGTATGCAACTAAACTAACTATAACTTTGTTGTTTACCCGAATTATGTAATAGCATGTAAGAATTTTATTTAAAAAAATGTGTTGGAGGGAGTTTCTTTAGGACCCGACGTTTCTTCTCTCTCCGCAAACACTTCCCGAAACGTTGGGTGTACGAGTTCCGAGTAGAGATGGGTTTTTGCCCGGGCATTTTGGGCATTTTGAATAAATGCCCAATAAACGTCCATTTACGCCATACAAATTGGGCATTTATTGGGCGTAAGTGGACGTTTATTGGGCATTTACTCAAAACTGCCCGAGCAAAAACCCATCTCTAGTTCCGAGTGGTAGGAACTTCGTATTAGATAGAAAAAAATATGACGGTTGAAAAGAGTACAGAGATACCTACTTCGAATAAATATTATTTCATGTCATTTCATTTTATTTTGTTACACCCTGTATATAGTTGGGCCATTTAGATCGGTTAGTATGGGCAAGTATGAAACTATAAGACATACGAAGATCTGTTCTTAGGAACCATGCCATTGATTTTAGTGACAAGAAAAACTGTATTCATAGATTTTAAAAAAATATGACATGGTTTCGAAGAACAGATCTTCGTACGTCTTATTTGTAGTTTTAGGCTTGCCCATACTGACCGATCTAAATGGAGCCCCCTGTATAAAACACGGTTAAATTGTGCCACACGATAAGAAGAAGATGTACAATTATACTATTTTTTTGTTAATTTGCTATAAATGTTCCGAACCGTGTTAATACAGTTTATATGGGACCACTTCGGAGTCAGTCATTATCTACTAAGAAAAAAGAAAAAACATAATATAATCATTAAAATATAACATAAACAAAAACATTATATAAAATCGCTTCTCAGTTGGCGACCAAATCGCTTAACATTAAAAAAAACCAGCCGAATTGAGAACTCCTTTTTGGTGTATGTTAAAAAGGACCTTTACCTTTTTTTATTGGAAAAATTTACATCCTTAATCTTTTGAGAAATTGAGTTAGGATTGCATTTAAATTTCATAAAATTTTATTGGAACTCGTGCTTTATACAGAGTGTAACTAATTAGGTGTAAAACCCATTAACTGAGGTGTATACTTATTTTACTGTACAACTTTTATTCTAAAACTTTGCTTAAATCTGAAAAAGGTTTTGGACTGCTTATACAAATCGATCAATGATTGGCCATTTTGTATTGATAATTTTTTTTTTGCGATTATCCAAAAGTTGTTTAATATGATAAATATTTAGATGTCACAGTAAAATTTATTTATTTAGACCTAACCGTGTTATCTATCAATCTTTCTACGAATTTTTTACGACTCTATACAAAAGTATTATTTCTGTTATAAGCAAAGTTACAGAACATTTGATCAACGTCAGAAACGCACATCAACACTTTCTGTACAATATTTTGTATACTGTGCTTTACCGCGCTAATTCTATGTTCTATCAATCCGTTCCAATAGCATTATTTAAAATGTTATCTCAAAAGAATGTAAATTTTATTGTTACCAACAAAAGTTTCCCTGAAGAGGATCTTTTGGTTTTGACATTTAGAATATTTGGTTAATGGAATCCGTCCCTCCGTCATCATTCTCAGACGCGTCCACCGCCGCGCCCGTCCGCTACGACCGCCCACTTCTGCGCCTGCTTCAGTTTTTAGGGTTCCTTAACAAAACGGTTAAATAAAAAAGACAACTATTTGGAACCACAGCAGTGGCTCCGCCCAGTCTTGTTGTATAATATTATATTATTCGTGGTCTCTACTCGCAACGAGGTGACGTTTTATTTTATTTATTTGTTTACATCAGGTAACAAGTAACAACTTAAAAACTAATACAAATATAAAGAAAATAGATACTATAAATATAATACAACTATTATTATTTTATAAAATATTAGTTGTTACAGAAACAGGGATGTTCAATAGGTGCGTTTTATTTGCTTACTCATGTTATTAATATTTTTTATTAATCGTTTAGTGTGACCTGCCATACGTAAAGTGGCTACTACCATGGATATTCTGTATCCCCAGTTTGATGGCAGGTGTCTGGTATAGACCGAGCATCTGTAGGTATAACCAGTCGGACCCTGCATAAAAAAAGGTCCTAACCCGGTCCTACATGTAAAAATTCAAGTAGAAATATGAATTTGAGTTCTCCTGAATTATTAGTAATTATCATCTAAGTATAGCACGTTTAGCTCCTCATTTAGGGTACCTAACTAAAAGCAAACAATACCACAATAGCATTTGGCATTGCCCACACAAGAAAAAAAAGACAAGCAATAAATGCCCTTTACGTTTTGGCGTGTTCAATAGGTAAATTAAACAAAATTATAACTGTTCTATTCAGATTTAGTAAACAAGGACAGAGACCTCAAATACAGTACCTAGCTACAAATAGTTATATTAATTATACAGGGTGTTAAAAAATGTACGTTTGAAATTTTAAGGGGTACTCAGAATCAATTATAGAATACAGGAAAAATATTGAAAAGATCCCGCCTACAATTATTTTTTCAGTTTCCCATACTAAATCTGAATAGTGAATCAAGAATTTGTATGGGAAACTGAAAAAAAATTGTAGATCGGATTTTTTCAATGTTTTTCCTGTATTCTATACTCGATTATGAGTAACAAAAATTAAAATTTTAAACGCACTTTTTTAACAGCCTGTATAGAAAAAACGTAAATAAAATCACAGTTAAGTGGAATTCAAAAGCGAATTCATTAAATAGATGTTTTGTGACTGAAATACGTATTGATGTCGAAAAATGGAAATTGGACAGCACAATGTCATTTAGATAGCTTGATGTATTTAATATTTTTTTGTTTAAATATTAAGTACCTATCCATCTTTCATTAATATAGTCAAACACATTTAAATAAATAATAACAAAAAAAAGTGTTGGAATTTTTGATAAAATGTTGATTAACAGCCTATAACCACAAAAAAAATTACTTACCAACATTACAGAATACTCCAATACATCGGTAACTTGATAAAAATCCATCAGCAAAACATTGAACGAAAATCTGGTTAAGCACAAAAAACTGAAGTAAAATTAATATAACTCCTTTGAAAATCAACACTAACTCAATTCGCACCTTAACGAACTAATTGAATCAAATCAACTCCACGTCTTTTGTAACTTCGCAAATAAACTTCACAGGTTCATACATTCAGTGTTACCTACTGAAAATGTACGTAAATTAATTCATGTGTGCGTAATCTCTACGCATCGGAACGTAACTTACGTATACTAGGGGTACGTGAATGGAAACGCAACGCGGGCAACCGGAACGGAGGCGCGCGGGCGACTGGCTTCAGAGTCCTGAATCATCCCCGTTCCTGTTGCCTCCTATTCAGACATATACAGTCTCTTTCAGTTTCAGTTCAAATTCAGAACACCAAACGCTTTCAGGCCGACCGCTTGCTTGTCTTGCGCAATACGGAACACCATTTAAAATTATTTACGACGGATCAAAATTAAATAGCGTTTCTTTTTTGATACTTCCCTTTTATTTACAGTCAAATTTATGGTATATAAAGTGAGGGCTATTGTTTGTTTGGGCTGTAACTTTGGGATTATGGTCTCTAATTTTGTTTGCTCTCTTTAAATTTTGTTAAGATGAATGACGTTTTGGATTACTTTTAAAATTGGAAAATGTATTTTTAGAAGGTCAACATAAACCTTTTCACCTCTCCAGCAAGAATGAGTACTTTCGGTGCGTAAAAACTCGCAGATTTTTTTTTGCTGCGAGTGTGAGTAAAAGTGATTCGAATTTCGAATACCACATTTTGAAATTACTCGGCGCTGAAAAAAATTGGCTATGGTTAGTTAAGAAACACATTTAAAATATTGTCTCAAATGTTAGGTAATCATTAGGTATCATTAGGTAAGAACCTATAACCTTTTCTCGCTGGTAGAGGTGAAAAGTTGTATGTTTCACACGAAAGCAATAGTTATTTTATATGTCGTGCCTTTAAGCGATTTAAAGGTAAGATTTATTCACTGTGCTCAGTAGTCTATATTAGAATCACTTCACTTCGCTAGTTCCTGATTTAAAATCAGCACTCGCAGAAAAAAATAACTTTGCTAACTTGTTGAAGAAATAACTATTTTGTATCCGGATATTATATTTTATGCAGTAAGAGATTACGAATAAGGTAGTTGACTGCACCAAAGATAAAAAAAGGAACTTGTTATCTAAATTACTTTCTTCATGACATTTCAAAAAAACATGTCTGTTTTGTTTTTTATCTCGTCGCATCATATTTTTTTAATTATCTCATACGTAAATAGCTATAACAAAATTTGTCGCTTGATGACGCTAAAAACTATGACGTCACATCTTGGTATTTAAAACCTTTTTGGAAGTAAATGTCATTTTTGACAGATGATAAAAGGCAATTGAATTTCAATAAAGTGCCATTTAAGTGTCTAATATGTAGGATAATGAAATAAAAGTGTGTAGACTGTGTTTCGAGTGCTCTCAAGAAGTCCATGAAATCTTCATCAAAAGTGCTATCATTCTGTTGAAGAATAGAGAAAAAGATAAAGACGACAGAAATTGATAAATGAGAACTCAAATGAAATAGAAAAATATTTAGAGAAGAGCAAACTACTTAAGAATAGGCTGTATGGCCAGAGAAGCCTTTGCCTTTTCCTTGCAAAAGCAGGAAAGAACCAAACAAAAAAAAAAAAAAAAGGCAATTGAAATGACTAGTAGTCACCTACTCTATAAATTTATGCAAAAAATTGATACAGAATTTGAACTTTTAATAGTGACCAGTAATTTTTTTTTTTTAATAATCAGCTTAAGTGTCAGTCACATGTTGACAATATTGAAAATGCAATAACAAAGCGTTGGGTAAGATTTCTGAAAATATATTTTACTACGCAATTTCAGTAAACAGTAAACAGTATCTGATTATTTATTAACTGACTTCAAAAAAAAGAGGAGGTTCTCAATTCGTCAGAATCTTTTTTTTTTATGTATGTTCACCGATTACTCGAAGACGCCTGAACCGATTTGGAAAATTCTTTTTTTGTTCAAGAGAGTATACTTCACAGGTGGTCTCATATTAATTTAATCGAAATCGATTCAGCGGCTTTTGAGAAAATCAACAAAAACACAGCAAAATTAGAGTTGTTGCGATTGAAGTCGGTTGTTTTTAACGTATTCAGCGTGGTCAATTATTATGCATGAATATTTATCATTCCCGACTTTTTTTAAACACTAGATGGGTTTCATATGTGATATCTACAGTTGAATCATCGAAGGTTAGTTTATCTATACCAAACATATTCTTCTACACAAATACACAACCATCTGACTAAATTTGGTACCTACAAGATGTTACAAAAACCTTACATTTAATAAGCATGGCTTTTATGAAATTTATCTAAGGATTTCTTTTAAAATACGAGAATAATTTATAGTTTGATTTACTCCATTAAAATCCAAGATCTCACGAACCGAAGCCAGCACACAAGGTTTACATCAACTATACCAGTATTGTAACTCGCTGTATATTCTGGTTTTCCCCCGGGATTCTCCCTGAAGCGATTAATTTAAATTATAGGTACTATCTCCACGTTCTGTCATTTGCATAATCTCACAGACGGCTGTGCACAAGATCATTGAATGTTTTGACAGAAATAATAATAATAACGAAGCGATAATCGTTTCGCGTTTCGGTATGAGTGGTCACAGATTAACTGACTACTTGGCACCTGGATGGATTTGACTGTTGGTGTCATTTATCTCGACTGCTTCGGATTATTGTTGACTGAGAGTGAAACCCTCGGGAATGCAAAATTGCTAATTTATCTCTTATTAGGTACTTCATTTGTAGCTTTTAACGAATTTAAGACAACAATGCGAAATGAATTGTAGAAGCATCTGAAACCTTGTCTGATAATGAATTGTAGTACCTACTTACAAAATTTTTACGACGAGGTTTTTCCTTCCTCCTGAAAAATTACCCTAGATTTTCACTCCCAGGCGACATTTTAGTAACGATTAAAGATTATTCTGAGAATAAATACTTCAAATCAGTTACTTTAATTAAGTACCAAATAAAAATGAATACAAGCACCTCAAAAAATACAATAGAATAGTAAACACACAAAGTACACAATCTGGGTGGTCTTATCGTAAGCGATGTTTGCAGAAAACCCGGAACTCGAAAAAATACCAAGACATACACAATTGTACAATAAAGTGGAAGAACCATTACCCTGCGGTTGTTTAGTCAGGTAAAGTAAATCCAAACTGTAGTAAGGCGAAACCTTTTGCTAATTTTACTCGCTTAGTAATCTATACATATATTGAATTGTCCACTGAAAATACGAATAAATCCTTGCCGTCTTGTTGCCTACCTGACCTGAATAAAATGATCTAATTTATTTTACCTCCATTAATGTGTGCCGTTCAATCTGGGTTGTACTGACAGACCAAGTACCAAAATCGTTTGGCCTTGTTTCTGCATGGTTTATTTTATACTGAGCCCGACCGACATGGAGGTTTATTCTACTTTAGAACAACTAATTTTGTTCTATCGATCAGTTTTTGATACTAAAGCTACTTAAACCATAAAAAATACAGGGTGTCAGGGACAGGTTTCCGAAAACTTTAAGGGCTTGCTCAAACTGTCCAATTAAGTTTATTATTTTGTATGGAGAAGCCGAAAAATTCTTGTGGAAAGTTGTTCAGTTTCGTCTACTGTGCAAGCCCTTAAAGTTTTCGGAAACCTGTCCCTTACACCCTGTATAACAGGATTTAAATATAGGACGACTTTAAATTAGTTCTTGATACTTAAAGCTATGCATGTACTCATCATAACAAATAACTTTTCCTAAGCAATCCATAGTGGAATCGCAAAAAATAATTTGGACTCTTCATACTAAGGCCGGTCAGTTGATCGATTAATATAAAGAGTCCAATTAATTTTTTTGCGATTTGATTATATGTTCCTTAAGGAAAGTTGTATGTTATCATGAGTACATGCACCTTATCAAGAACAAATTTAAAGTCACCCCATCAAAATTAAATATTATCATACAAATTAATAATTGTAACAGTTACGTTTTTAAGTGCGACATAGCATTTCATGAAGAAAAGTAACTCAAAATACTCAGTTTTACCTTCTAAGGGTTATCTCACACGACCAACAATTCTACCGACGCGCCAGAAGACTTATTGATGACGAGAACTTGTTTTTAACAAGCTCCAAAGCCTGAGCATCGCATCGCTGCAAATTCACTTGTTTATCGGTATTTTACGTAAATCATTTCACGAATTTCGAAACCTCACCCTCTTCTCCATTCCATCATCGGTCACCCATGCGTAGGGAGGGGTTCATCCCTTTGTTGTATATTTTCCACATTATTGTGGGTTCGGCTAAACAGTGTAATTTTCAGCCCTCGTTTGTTTTCATCAACTCGTACAATTTAGGAATCTGCGAGTGACTGCGTATTGAGCTTGCGGCATACATCCTCGGCAGCATCATCACTTAACTTCAGGTAAGGTTTTGCCAAACGGACTTGAATCTTTAGTTGAATCTTTCTTTATGAAGAAGAAAATAATAATAAAAAAACCGGCCAAGTGCGAGTCGGACTCGCGCATAAAGGGTTCCGTACCATCGTACAAGAAACTTCAAAACACACGTTCCTTGTATGGGGGAACACCTTTTATTTTTAAATACTATTTATTTTATTATATTATATTTTTTAGCGACTACATATAGCAATACAAACTGTTTGAGCATTTGAAGCGTCTACCTGTTCCCATTATTTAGATCGAGCAAAACGCAAAAAAAAACACGTTTCTTGTAGGTGAGTCCCCTTTAATTTTTAATTTATTTTTAATATTATTGTTATTACACACTCTGTGAAAATTTCAACTGTTTACCTATTACGGCTCATGATAAACAGCCTGCTGACAGATAGAAGGACGGACAGACGCACGGACGGCGTAGGCTTAGTAATAGGGTCCCGTTGGCATTTGGGTACGGAACCCTAAAAAAGACTCGACGTGATGTAAAGTGATGTCAGGATACTGGAAGAAGATTCAGCAAGGAAACATCGTGGCGTATTTTTGAAAGATTATTTTTCGCATTCAAATACTTTCAAATAGCAAATAAGTTCCATATTGCATTGCTAATGTTAAAAGTAAAAACGTCACCCAAAGCAATGCAGTGCGCATTGCTTTGGGTGACGTTTTACTTTAATATTAACCTAATTTAAAAATGTTTTATGTTTAGGATCCCACCGGATCTTCCAGTCTGTATTATACTCGTATTTAGGACGTGCACATACAAAACACACTCTATGAAATTAAAGCCGCTACTCTCCGGAAATTACTTTAATAGGTTTTAACAATCAATTAGCAAGTTCAAATAGACCGATTTTATCGTGTTATGGGGAGCTATCAGAATAATAGCTTTTTATGCCAATAAAATTAAATTAGTCTAATTAAAATAGCAGTAAGTGATTATCATTAGAATTTAATTTATTAATTAGACTATATAAACGCTCTATAATGAAAATCCCTGCTGCTGTACAGGTAACCAGTCCCATTTCACCTTTGACCATTAATGTATTGATGCCACTCACAATAGGAATTTTTGTATGGCTTCAAAATTCTGATTATAAATGATCAAATAAAATCAGTTTTAGAGCGATTTTGCTATACCTTTGTACAGTACGAAGTCTGTATAATTTTTTGTTAAAATATCCTGACGGAAGTCACAAATTTTTAAAAGCATACAATTGATTTTATTATTTTCTTAATTAAATATGTTCAACAGTTTTTTTTTGCAATCATACGGTATTAAATCATACAATCCTAATCCTAAGGATCAGGTATTTGTTTGATTTTCCCTCATAAGCTAGTAAAACGGCTTCTTTATTCAGAGCTACAAAGATCAAAGCCCGCAAATCGATTGGTAAGCCCGCTTCCATCTTCGGCATCATCATCACTTACCACCAGGTGAGATATTATGATGCCAAGGGTTTACAAATTGTGGACTATCATCTCATTATTCAATTCTTTCCACTTCACATAGTCTATGTATTTCTTTGGCCTTTTTCTATAAATTTCCTCAAATTCTTGAATGAATTAATGAAAACACTTTATGTCACAAATTATACAGGTCTTGTCGCTAAAGAGCGATCTCGTCCAGACAATTCTTCTTTAACATTTATATTAATCCATCTTCTGATGACATGACTTTCGTCCCTCATAACAGTCCCATACCACGACACTCGGTTCTCTCACAACTTTTCTGTAAGTGGTGCTTGTTTCAAACAATTCCTCTGTTATACTTTATTTATTTAAGTTTACTAAATTATTGCTTGAATACAAAAATTTAAGGAACACCTTTATATTACTGTCTTTTATGCATAATATTAGTTCCAAAATCTTTTGACCCTTCCCACACTTAAATGTTGTACAACTGATTAATCATAGCAAACAGACTTATGGAAAAACTGGTACCTATATATTATGTACGAACAAACGTGACTTAAATGTACATAGTCCCAATGCCCAATAGCCCAGCGAAGTTGAATGTTTGTTTAAGTATGTGTTATTGTTTTACAGTGGGTTGATAGACTTATTCTGGCCCTCATAATAAAGAAGGCCGCAAAGTATACGGAAACTCCATATACTTTGCGGCCTTCTTTCTTATAAGGGCAGTCAAAAATCAAAATCAAAATATTTTTTATTTAAGTAGATGCTGTACGCATACTTTTAAATCGTATTTTTTTCTACCTATAGTACAAAGTTCCTACCACTTGGAACTTGTACACTCAACGTTTCGGGAAGTGTTAGCGGAGCGAGAAGAAACGTCGAGCCCAAAAGAAACTCGTATTACTAAATAACCAGTATTTACTAAAATAACTTGAAATTTTCCATTAAAATTAAACAATGATTATTCTTACTTGTATGGATGAATAAAGAATGATAACTCGGATAGTTTGGATTGATGCCTACCGCCTCTTTTCGCCATCGTTCTACGCGACAATTTCATCCCCATCACTTAGATGGTTGGCAGTCCAAAACTGTGTGTTTCACTAGAAACTTTCTGCCTCACACAACCAAACTGTGGAATGAATTGTCGCTTGCGGTATTTCCGGACCAATACGACATTCAAACCTTCAAGAAAAGAGCGTACTCCCATATCAAAGGCCGGCAACGCACTTGTGACTCCTCTGGTGTTGCGGGTGTCTATGGGCGGCAGTAATCGCTTACCATCAGATGATCCGTCTGCTCGTTTGCCACCTCTGCCATAAAAGAAAGAAAAAAAAACTGTTATTATTGAAGTGACCGTGGCTGAGTGCGGCTTACGTAGCCTGGATAGATTTGACGGTTTTTTTTGGCATTCATCTCAACCGTTTCCTGCTTCGCGAGACACGTTAAGCGATTGGTGCCGGTTGCTAACATCACTAAATGGCAGTTGGCAAAGGCTTTTTGATACTGGCATTGGCCACTATAGCCCCACAGCCTCCACCAATCTGGACTTGATCTCCGCGTGGAACATGGCAATATGACTTCCGAGCTATGGGAAGAGAACCGTGTCCCAACAATTGTGACGATATGGATTGTTAACGAACTGTTTGTTATTTAAAACAAACAGCAAAAATTTTAAAAAAATACGAACGAAGCTGCATAGGATTGCAGATTTTAATTGGTACTATAAATTGTTATTTATTCACTGCCACATATTTGTTGAAATTGATAAATAGTGGTCAGACATTTCGTACCCTAGATTAACGCCAGAGAAGTAGAATGCCAAAAAAGCATGCTAAATTACGTATGTGTTGTTTATTAAACATCGCGTGCAAATATAATCAAGGAGTCTTTCATTGCTTCGGTCAATCAACATTATCAGTAAATCCGTCCGCCTGCCAAACACTTAGGGGCAGTCTATCCGTCTTCCCTGGTCTTGGTTTACAAATACCCGGGCAACCCGATAAGCTCAAGGTCACTAATGAGGGCTACTCGACTGGAAACAGCCCCGATAAAGCGACCCGCATCCTTCTAGCTCGGCGTTCAGTTCGAAAATAATGATTTATAGTTTATAGCTATCATTGAGTCAGTAATTATGATTGCTGATAGGCGAGTAAGTGATATCTCGATAAGTTGTGCGTTTCAATGTTTAGCTTACGATCCTATCATAATATACTCGTTTATGTGAGTAGGTAGGCCTTATATGTACTTCTATTTTAATTGATCTTTTTGACCTAGTGCAAGGATCTTACTACTCGGAAACATATTAAACTCAACGTTTCAGGAAGTGTAAGCGAAGTGAGAAGAAACAACCAGTTAGCAATAAGATTTTACTTTTACAAATTAAAAATAATACTTTATCACTTAATATAATATTTCTGTATTTTTATTTTAAAGATCTTTAGCCAAACCTATCAATACATCTTTAACACTTACATAGTCTAGTGTTTTTAATAACGTTTTATATCTTCTCATGATTTTTAAACCTATTAATGGTAAGTTAGTAACACTGTAAGGAATTTTGACGATTTTGGTACTTTGATGTAAAGGAAACTAACAAATGATTGATAAACTTCAAAGTGGCAATCCACCAAACATTAACACTAAATTTATTAATAAAAAAAATATTGAAATATCAAACGATGAAATAGAAATGTAAACTCTACCTTATTGTGTCAATACCGACTGATTTCAAAATGTGTATCGCCAAAAATAAAATATTCAATTTTTTTTGGCATAAAAATTTTAAAGCCTCATAAAAATATTGGCCATTTTTATTCCCCAGACTGGAAAAAACGGTATATACTTTGATGGAAGGCTTATCAACATTTTTTAATATTTGTAGTTCGAATCCTCTATAAAAAGTATAAAATAAAATCATTGGTACCGTTATGCATTTGGTGAGTGCATTGTGTTGCTAATAAATTAACCGGCCAAGTACGTGTCGGAATACGGATAGTGTAGGGCGAAGGGATTCGTATATATATATTATTACTAGCTTCCGCCCGCAACTTCGTCTGCGACCTGAGTGGACTTCAGAAAAAGTATCATAAAAAGTATCCTATGTGTTAGCCGAGTGCTTTATCTATCTACCTACCAAATTTCATCCAAATCCGTTCAGTAATTTCGACGTGAAAGTGGAATAAATTAACAAACAAATAAACAAACATTCATACTTTCGCATTCATAATATTAGTGATTAGTGATGAGAAGTGAGATGAGATAATAATTATTATAAGTCATTTGCAGGTTCAGAAATCATAATCAATTCTTAAGTATTTCTATATTTTTTTTACTCTAAAAGCCCGAAACTGACAGAATACTTGATTTCACGATATAGAAAGAATACCTGTTTTGAGCGACTTTGGTGCTTATATCTTTAAAACGGGGTGAACCTGGTAAAAATACATATAATGTTTTAAGAAAATAATTCGTCATTTGAAAACGTATGAATTCAAATAATGTTCCTGCTATAATTGGAGGAAAAATTATATTTCGTTTTTCAGTATTTAAAATTGAGATCAATTTTTTTATATCAAAATATTTTCGTGTCGAATTTCATGAGAAACAGTAACAAACATTAGACAACAATCTGTGCGATGAATATCAAGAGATTATAAGGGTTCCTCGTACGCACGACGGAACCCTACAAAGAGACAATACAATCATTTAATGGAGAGAAAACTGCAATTTATTTGGGGCGTACTACTGCCTGACTTACTTAATGAAAATGATGAAAAATGAAAAATAAAAACGTTTATCCGACACCTTTAGGGTACTAAAACTGACTGAGACTGACTCCTAAACTAGTCCACAGACTGTATCTATATCTATGGAGTTAGTTACTTAGGATAAATAAAGTACACCTTATGTTAGATTTAAACTAAACTTATATGTTTTTACTTATTTATTATACCATTAAGTGCCAGCTTAGAAAGAAAAGCATGTGCCAGCATAGCATTTCTTATGGAAGTTTAGGTCATACTCCAAATGCTGAGACCAACTCCGAATTGGTGGATATAGTGTAGAAAAAAACAGAATTAACAGAATTAAGTAGGTTAATAGATGTATTCGTGATGGTGTTTCCATTACCATTTTTACAAATTATACTTATTTAGTTGCGACTTTAAAGTATAGCCATATAGTTTTAATTTTATTATTTATTCAGCTATCTGTATCCTCATTCTCTTCGTTTTCAGATTCAAATTGTCGCCTTGCTACTCTTTTTACTCGCTCCGCAGACTAAAGCAGTAAGACTCCATAAACTATTCCAGTTCGTAGACGGATTCAGATCTGAACACAAACTACGAGGTTTCCTGCATCTAGGCTACGAGTATGCTGTGTTTTTAAGGGCACCAAAACCCCACGACAGATATTTAATTTACGAGTTGTACGAAGCTAAGAAGGTCGCTGATAGAGATGACTCTAAACCAACCATACTAGCCGTGGCAAAAGTGCCAATTGAATACTTAAAAGAACAACTGAAAATATTCAGAGACGAACTGTATAAAGCTAAGTATATTGATAACAATGTTGTTCCCGGTACAAGGGTGAAGACTCTCAGAGAATGGCAAATAGAAAATGCATTGAAGTATCGAGATGGAGAAGGATTAGCATTTTGACAACTTTAATAGCTCTCGTGATGGACCTTGACACTAAAGTAAATAATAAAAATAAACAGTATTAAGTGATTTTTTTTGCAATGAAAATTAGTATCATTGTCACCACTGCGAAGAGACGACAGTGTCCATTATAAGGTAAGTGACCCAAATAAGGCCTACCTTATTTTTATCTTAACGTAATTAGTAGGTTTTTAAGAAAAACTCACTCATCTTTGGAAATATTACTCTTTATTGATTAAACTTTGAAATAAATATTGTTGAAACGTTAAAAAACAAAAATCTGACTTCTGTGAATCAAAATATTAAAAAAGTCCTTTAGGCCTTATTGGGAGACCCATGCCGCAATAAGGCCTTTCATACTAAAAGAAAGAAAAAACAACACATTAAACTTCAGTTACTAAAACATATCAATGTAATATTATTTAAATTTAGTAAGATCCTTTAGTAACCATATTTGGACGTTATAATCAGTCTTGATAATCGTCTCAACATATTATTCTTCCTTTCTTCATTTTCTTCAAGCAATCTCCTGAACAGTATTTTTTTTATCAGCAGGGGTTAAGCCAACACACAGCTCATGATACCCACCAGATATTACAAGCAAGGCATTGCCGCAAGTCATCCATTCGATATTATTTGCACTTATATTATTTTGATAGGCCTTATTTGGACCTGTCGTATGTGTAAGAAAAAAAAATATTACAGAAAATACATTGAAAAAATGACGTATAAATGCTTATGTAGGGGTTACTAAACTTTTAAACTAAATAACACACAAAAAAAATCTCGGCATGCGTGCAAAAATATCAAAATACTTACATCATTACCTGTAGAAATTTTATAAAACAGGCGTACTCTCCGCGTCCCGACTGTTTTCGACTACATGTTCCGACATACTCGTCGTAAGCGGCGCACGCTATTCTTGTATGTGTCAGATACATCCTTACGCACACCACTGTAAACTTTCGCGGTTATTTGAAATGTCTAAGCGGGAAATTTGAAACCTAGGCCTTATTGGGGCATAGGCTTTATTTGGGTCTCTTACCTTACTTAGACTTTATAGGCTTTCCCAATCTCTTCAGCAAAATTCGGCTCGGCATTTACACTCGGCAAAATTCGGCTTCCTGAATTTCAGAGCATACTTATGATACAAGGTAAAAGCAAAAGAGAATACAAATACAATATTATTACGCCAAGAGAAGACACTCACCTCCCTCCGCCATTATATCGTCGCGTCGTCTGCCATTCAGTAGCACTTTCGTACAGTCTTTATTACAATACAATACAGCACAGTGCAGTGCAGTGCAATTTATATTTTTTCTTAAGGAAATTAATGATTTCCTTAAGAATGAAATAAATAATAAAAGTAGACAAACGATGCTCGCTATATAAATTCAATTAAAGAAATCTATAATGAAAAGATTGTGTTAACAAAATACATTAAAAAAGCACTTTGTTTTTTTTTATTAATTCATTTAGACTTATTTAAATATAAACATTTACGTCATGGATATTCCTTAAAATATAGGCTTAAAAAAATACAATTGGTAAGGCCTTGGCATCATCTCACCTGGTGGTAAGTGATGATGATGCCGAAGATGGAAGCGGGTTAACCGAGATTCGCCAACGTAATGGGGAACTGGCTATCTTATCTCCATGCCGGAACACATCAATGCTATTAACATTGATGTTTGGCGGCATGACTTAGTTAAGATGGTGGTTGCTAGCGGGCTCCAAAAATGCCCTACCACCAACCAAACCGAGTCCTACAAAAGTTGGCCGGGAATCGAACCCGCGACCTCCTGATGTGAAGCAAGCAGACTAGCCACAAGACCACGGAGGCGGTTAAAAATGACCCAACGTATTCCAATCTAGACAGCCATAGTTTCTTTGCCAAAACTAAACTAATCGCTAACCCTTACCATGAAATATCTAGACACTTTTCCATTACAATACCATACATATTATAGTTCATTTCGGACAAAAGACTGGTAGATTGGGTAAATATTCAGTGCTGGTACGAACATTGCTTGTCATCCATCATCCGACTTCCATTCCATACCAAAACATACTTACAAGTAATGCGTATTTTTAGACGGTACTTAAAGTTTTCGAAAATATTTTGCCACATACAAAAAAAAAGTTTTAATAAAAAATAAATCTGACTTCGACGAAAAAAGCACTGGAGTGAATAAAATAAACTCGATTAAAGTTTAATGCTACAAAGGTATCAATATTAAAATTCGAGACGATAAACATGTTTTTAAAGGTTCGAAGTATTTTCTTGTAGTACGTAAATTGTATCGTTCTAGGATAAGTTAATGTTTTTGTTTGTCTAGCTATGGAACGAGACACAAAAAACGTGTCTAAAAATTGTGAAAACTTTTGAAAAACATGATAATGTAAAGCCTTATAGGAATTAATCATTTCATTTAATGAGCTGACATCATAAAAAAGTTCATATACATATAAGAATGTTCCTCTTAAATTACTATATATCCTATATTACTGTGAAAATGTCTGTCACTGTGATTTTAATCCAGTGGTAGGGCCTAACCTTCATTACAACATAATTTATTGCACGCCTTCAGGGAAAGGGTTCATCTGGCATGACATCTACGAGAGAAAGAGGGATAGACATCATTGTGCCATCCCTAATATGGGGATAATGAGGTAAGTCGGGGTAAGTTCGGTCTAGTTTGCGGCAATAGGCCATTTTATTTTATAGCCTACACTTGCTTATGATAGCAGCCGACATAAATGGATCGAAAAGGGTATTGTACGTTTTTATACTATTTCAAATAGACATGCTAAACTACGATGCATGTTTTTCTTTACAATATAGTAACGTAACTGATTTTGGCTTTAAATTCCCATTGATCACTAAGCCCCTGTAATGTAATAATAAAGATGAAGAACACTGAAAATAGATGTTGATGCATAAGAAGATGTTTTGACAGCTTTTCTCAAAGAGTATTTTCGTAAAAAAATACTGAGGGAAGATTAATATTCTCAGGATAAATCGGTTCCCAGGATAAAAGGGTTCAACTAAAAACATTACTATGAATTTGGTTTTGACGTGCTTACAATAAAGGGTTCAGTGACATGTTACAGAATATACAGAATGTTGTTTTGGTATTTTTTTCAGAAGGTACGTGCTGCTGATGTAAAAAAAATGTTTTTGGTGTTTGTACACCCTTTACAGAGTTAATAGTACTTTTATAGTATATGATAATGTATACTATCACATCTGAAACGGGGTTGATGACCAAAAAAAACAATACCCTGCATTAATGTACTTTGCTGGCTTGGCCACCAAGAGAGATCCTATGAGGGTGACGACAGGATGACGTAGTATTGTACGTCTGGTACTGGTGGGCGGGTATACATAGTGAGAGGGGATCTGTGTGAACTTGATGCCAACTGAAACTGATGAACTATCGTATCGTACAAGGACGGTACAAATAGCGGATCATCATTTCGGTGCCCACGATTAATTTTGTGTTATTTTGCCAGCGGAGGAAGTTATTAAGTAATGCCAAGGGCTTACTAATTCTAAATTAAAAAGGTAACATTTATTTTGAAATATTTTTGGAATATTTAATTAGTTGTCCAAGAGGGAAACTGGTTTCCAATTTCAAAGCTTTGATCTATCCAGTGGCACCCACCTCCCCGAACCTGCAAATTTAAATAACGCGCAGTATAAGAATACAAAATAATTAATTATCGCATGCCTGAATTTAATTAATTAAAACACGTATTTAAATACGGAAAAAATAACGATTTATTTAAAAACGTAAGACTTTGAGTCTTTGCACTCACAAAAGGATGTAAGTAGCCGAAAAGGCGCGACGTACACTCAATCTGAGGAGGTTAATGTATTGATTATATAATATCGACCGTAACGGCGCGTGTGCACCGGGCGATAAAATAAGAGCCGAAAGCCAAGCCACGCCCACCTGTCGGTCCTCTTAAAAGTATAGGATGTACGCGAGTGCACTGGTCCGACAAAATAAGAGCCGAAATACTCATTCCACTACTTGAGCCATATAGTAAGCGTCGTCGTCGCGTCACTGAATAGTGTTGTGCGCAGTACTATAGAAAATGTGCCCGGCTTTTAGCCAACGCCAATTATTGGTATAAATACAGAGTAAAGTAAAAGCATAGGTAGGTAACCAAGAGTTTTAATACATCTAAATGGCGGTTACTTAATAAAACCTACCATATTAAAAATACCATATCATGATATGAAGTTGCATATTCTAAAAGTGTATGTAAATTTCTGTAGGTACAACAAAAAAACGAACGTTTTATTTTTATTAAAAACGCATTACATTAATTAAAGCACTTGGGTGGTTACAGTTCACAACCTAAATATGTAAATATTTTTGAAAATCAAAGTATTTTTTATCTACGTAGATGCTTTACTTACACGTTTTCTTAAATCATATTTTTCCAATTAATACAAAATTTCATAATATATCTACACATATACCTGTGCATTTGAATATTCTATAAATGTATATTGATTACTCGTATGACTGACTCGGTGGCTAAGTGGTTAGCGATCCTGACCTCTGATCCGAGAGTCGTGGGTTCGATCCCCACACAGGGCAAACTTTTCTGTGATGAGCAGAATTGTTTGCTCTGAGTCTGGGTGTATTATATCTATATATGTATGTATTTAAAAGTACATGTGTATGTATATCAGTCTCTGGTTCCCAAGATACAGGGAATCCTAGTTTGGGGCCAGATGACCGTGTGTGATTTGTCCCAGATATATTATATATATTATTATTATATATTTCTGTAGGTACCTATGAAACATTATCATATTAATATACCATGTGAATTGATAACTAAACTATACATATGTCGATAAATGATGCACAACACGTCGTTTCGTCCGGTAAGAATGTTAGTGTCAGATGAGTGCAGCAGCGTTCATAGAAAATGTACAGCGACTAGTAAAAGCCAATAAAATAAGATCCATTCTATAAGTTATAAGTCCGGTAAGAATGTTAGTGTCGGATGAGTGCACTCGCGCTCATACAAAATGTACAGCGACTGGAACGGACTGTGACGTCATCATCTGTCGGTTCTTACCGTGTCGTCTCAGTGCACTCGCAGCGTAACGCCACTCACTTTAAGTTCAGATCAGTATGGGTACTATCGCGGCGGTTACGTCAAGGCCGAACGCAAAATTCTCGAGATATCGATGTTTTCATTACCTACTTTTCTTGGCTTCAAATAAGTAAAAAAAATCCGTTCAAGTTAAACTGAAGGTATTAAAATGGCCAATTTTTGTGTGTTGGTTTCAACATAAACAAATATTTTGTTGCCGAGAGAATTTGCAATATGCAATACAAAATACAGGGTTTGCAGGTTATTTTTTCATCAAAGTTTTTGTGATTTTTATGATTCTGTTCAAGACAATTTGTTTTGTATTGTTTCAAATATGTTATATATTTTTTCCGTGGTGATAGCTTTAAGCGTTATTTCAAGAATTTGAATTTAATATTTCGATTTGGCGATACGTAGCGCCTATGTTCAAGGTCAAACCCTGCCAAACAAATATAACTAGACAAATATAAAGCGACTAATATACAAGATGTAACCAAATAGTCGTAGGGATCCGCTGGGGAGCTCATAGTAAACAACTTTTGTTCTACGAATTTAATGAATCAACAAAAAAAAACAACTTCCCTTACTAAACCGGCGAGTTAGCTAAACGATTTGATGTAATTTTTTTACGATTTAAGCAATAGCGTACAACAACCAACATATTGACGATATGATAAGTAGAAGGTCCAGTTAATGACTCCTTCACAATTTTTTTTACAACCTGTTTATACCCGAAAAACATTACATTACTATCCTTCTGGGGAGTAAAAATTTTACTCACAAAGCAGTTAGTTAAAAAATAATGGCAACACTGCAAAACTACAAATGCAATTTGCTGTCAGCAATCTCATCTAAACATGGCATTCCCATTTTCATCTCATACATTACTTAGCGAACTTCGTGTTTCAATCCTGAACTCCACACTCGGAGAAACAAGGAGTGTTAATATCTAATTAGTTGAGTTCAGTAATAGGTCCCTTGTTAATGAAGAGTTAGACAGTTTTGTGAGATGCCCGTTATTGAATTACCGAAGTCGCCACTCGCAGACGACTTGCAGCCTTGCAGCTGAAATGAAGTTTTGAGAAATTGTGAAATTAAAGTAGGGTTACCAAGTTACTGCAGTGCTGCAAACAGAAAAAAATAAAGACAACTTTGTAGGTAAAATATTTATAAAAGCGATTTTGTTATAACGTATCGAAATCAATTTAAAAAGGCACATTTATAATGTAACTTAACCTCGAACTCTAAAATCTATCAAACTGTAAACAGTGGTAATAAAAAGCGTCGGTAGCACTCCGTCCTCTTAAACAGAGGTCCCGGGTTCAAATTCTGGCTAGTGCATCAATGAGTTTTTCGAAACTTACGTGCGTTTTCATACCGACTGCTTTAACAGTGAAGGAAAACATCGTGAGAAAACCTGCACATTTGATTTTTAGCTGTGTATTATGATCGCGTTGTAAATCTAAATGCCCTTCACGTGACCGCGGGTGATGTTAAGTGCAACACCAGGCAACCGCCGTTTATACCTTGTGCCACACGATCAGAAGAAGAAGATACAGTAGTACCCTACGCTTGTACATAGAGTGTTAAAAAAGTGCGTTTGAAATTTTAAAATTGAAAAAATCTGCTCTTCAATTTTTTTTTCAGATTTCCATACTAAATCTGGATTTTGAATCAAGAATTTGTATGGAAAACTGAAAGAAGTTGTAGATCGGATTTTTTCAATATTTTTCCTGTAATCTGTGGTTCTGGCTAACCCCTAAAAATCTTAAACGCACTTTTTAACACTGTATATGATAGTCTAAAGAAAACGGCTGAAACTATTTAAACTGGGGCTTCTTCTCATGGAACTGAACAACTTTCCTTAGGGAATCATAGTTAATTCGCGAAAATTTTTGTAGACTATTCTATTAATCTGTTCAGGTGATCGGCCAACTATGTACGGGAAGTCCAAAAATGTTTTGGTGGGGAAAGTTGTTCAAAATCATGGGTAGAAGCTGCAGTTTAAATAATTTCAACTGATTTTGTTAGACCTTACATAACTGTAACAAAATATTTTGTAGAATAGTGCTGTAAACATCATTAGGTATAACATAGATTAGTTTAAACCGGTATAAATAAATAATAAATATCCCAGGACAAATCGCACACGGTCATCTGGCACCAAACTAGGATTCCCTGTATTATGGGAACCAAAGACTGATACGTACACATATACATTTTAAATAGATACATACATATATTGCCCTGGTTAGGGATCGAACCCATGACTCTCGGATCAGTAAACAGGAGCACTAACCACTGAACCACCGAGTCAGTCAACCACGATACCATATCTTTATTCCGTATTGTTTTCAAGCAGTTTCAAGTAGGAACTATTACTTTTAGAGTCAATTTATTTAATATATTTGTCAATTTACTTTTATATCCCTCCAAGAAGAGTCTCATCATCAGCCGAAAGACGTCGACTGCTTCCTGCAACCTTCACCCGGTCATCGGTCCACCGAGGGAGGCCTGCCTACACTAAGAAGCGAAAAATGAAACAATATAAATATTTTCCATTCATATTTCTTCACAAAACTTTTTCCTCTGACACCACTTTGGGTTTCCCATTCATCACGGCGTTTTCCTTCCTTCCTGGTTTTTGTATAAATTTCGTGAATTTCATAAATTCGATTGGGTAATTTTTCATTGGGCGGCAAAGAAAGGTTGTTTCGAATTTACTCGAGTGTTCCGCTCACCAGTAATTGAATTAGCTGGAAGTATTGCACAGTTCGGATATTAGCGGGAGACAAATTGCCCCGGTTCACGCTTCAAGCCACTAAATTCTTGCAGTCGTAATAAATTTCCCCCCTGTTGTTCGTCGGTTGCTTCCGAGTTCAAAGAATAAGTGAGTAAGATATAAGGGCACAAAACTGCGATGCGACGTCGCATCGCGAACTTGCCCATACTAATAACATAGACTTATAATGCGAATTCGCAGTTATGTGTGGGAGCTCTAATACTGTCAGTTAGGTGTCACTATGTAAGTTGTCAGATTGTTCTTATTTTCGAGTATTGTAAATTATGCTATCGCTAAGAAAGGGTGACGTTTATAGTAACCAGATAAGGTTTTTATGCTTATTCAGTTTTTAAAACAATGCGTCTCCTACGTAGTACAGAAACGATAGTGCCTAAATGCAGCATGCTTGGTAGCGTCTATTACCCTAGTTAACTGACTACAAAGACGGTCATAACGTGGATGTATTTTACTTGATGAAGATTCCCTGCTTCACAAGGAACGTTAAGCTATAAGTGCCGGTTGCTATCACTAAATGGCAGTCGTTAAGCCTTGAAAACTTTTAACATTAATCACTAGCCCCACAATTCGGACTTGTTTGTGGTGTATGGATTAGTTGGTCAGAGTGGAAATAGGGGAAAGAGACCCTATGGAAAGAGACCCGTGCCCCCAGCAGTGGAGACGATATGGATGGTTGCCGACGTAGAACCGAGCAATATTGTTACCTGCCTTACGTAGACCACACTTAGTTACTTCTGGTCGGTGCTAAATTTACTACAAACCTGACAGCCGGAAAGGATGCTTAGTATTATATAGTAACTCTATAGTAATCGTAAAGTTCGGATACTAGGTCATAGAGTTTGGTTTATCTTTAGGAATTTGAATAGATGAAATAAAACGTGTATGATTTCGATGAGTAAGTCGAAGAAAAGAATTATTAGTTTATTGATTCAAAGAGCACCACCAGTATAATCTCCTTGGTTGTAACATCCGACTGTGTTTTATTTGAAGTTTTCCTAAGAAATTAGACATTTAGAAAAAGTTACCTACGTTATCTGGTTTATTATTCATTCATCGCCGTAATCCTCCATTTCTTTTTATTAGGCATTTAAATAAATTTAAACAATCTTGACGTCTTTTTATTGTTATCAGTAGTATTGAATGCATAAAAATAGTAAATGATTGTTTTGACCGCGCAGAGCGATCATAATTATGTAGGTATTCATTTTTAAATTGTATGCCCGAAATGAGTTATCTAATGATACTAAATAATTGTAACACAAATATTCAGTTTTGACAATTGTGTACAAACAAACTGAAATCAACGAGCCTTTAAACTATGATAATTATTGTACAAACTGAAAATAAAGTATTTCGTAAACAATTAGGTACCTATTTTGTATAAGAGAAAATATAAATAAATAACAGGGACAAATCACACACGGTAAAAAAAAAAAGGTTACGATATAAAAGTATGTTTTCCGTTTACAAAAATTTTCAGCTAGGTATATCCAATTTTCTGAGTCATGATCTGTAAACACACGCCTAAGATAATTTTTCGACGCCATAAAATAAAAACAGCGTCTCAAAATAAAATGACTCGGTCCTCCTTACCTGTGATTTTTGTGTTCTTTTCATGGAAAGGCAAGGCTTTTCTTTCAAGGCTTTTCTTTCAATGATTTTCGTACTAACTTACGTGAAATTAAATAGTGGTTGGTTTAATGATATAGAGGAAAACATCGTATATTAAGGAATTCTGCATATCTGTGTGTTAGATAGACTTTGAAGGTGGCGTTGCACACGTCAGCAGATGATATGTTCTACACGTCAACACGCCAAACAAACCACCTTACATTGTATAGCACGATTTATTGTATTACATATAATAAAAGTAACTATGCTTCTCTGTCGCCTGGACTTGTAGTGCGTTTCTTCTTCTTTATCTTCAGAGCTAAGCTCTTGTCAGTGGAGCGACTGCCATTTTGTCCTACTCCTCGCTTAATCCTTGGTAAGACGCGACGTTAACTTTGACCTTTACTTGGTCAATGTAATTAATTCTTATTGTTAGTATCGTATCTAGCTACATCTTTTTCCAATCTTTTTTTTTATTTGAGTGCGTTTGACTGCATCTCACCTGATGGAAAGTGACGATGTAGACGAGGATGGTACAAGCAAACTCAAATAATGCCTATTCACTCTCGCCTTGAAGACCCCCAAATTAATTTTAATGCTAATTATAAAATTATCGTATGATATCAAACGTCTAATATTTCCTTTTCTTGATGTTGCTTTCCCTGTCGCTCTGCCTAAACACTTTTTCATTTGTGACTTTTCGGTTCAGCTAATATTATTTATTTCATTCGTGTGTTAAGCATCACCTAATTCTTAGATGTTAAGAGTTTTCAAACTTTACTCATTCAATCAGAAAAACAGGAGGGTTAGAACGAGAAGTACTTGCGAACTGCAATCAAAGCCTACACAATTCCATTACATGGCACGATTCCAACACAGCCTTTTAGTACAAACCAAAAAATCACGCCAAGTCCGCCCAAAGCAACCGCGAAACCTGCCAAGAATCCAATACAAAAT
The DNA here is from genome assembly GCA_958295455.1 of Coleophora deauratella. Lineage (NCBI taxonomy): Eukaryota > Metazoa > Arthropoda > Insecta > Lepidoptera > Coleophoridae > Coleophora > Coleophora deauratella. Next base: position 12,904,244 of record OY282397.1, on the reverse strand, counting down.
GCACAGAAAACTCGTGCCATCAATAATCGTAACAAAGCTAATGCTTAATGCCGGCTTAATGCGGTGAAAATGGCTCCTGGCTTCTATTAATTTTATTAAAGCGATAAAATAATAATAATTCAACAGGACGGCATAGCATGACCGGAAATAATATCCAAGGATATAAAACAAAGGAAATGTAATCACCTGCCATTCTTTCGGCAATAACGAGGGATTTCGCGAGGTGTGGCCAAGTTATAACTGCTTAAGCCCTGAAATGCCTACAATTTATTGTGTTTGTTCTGATTTTGTTATTCTGTTTTGTTCGTTTTTCTTTGTTTGTCATTTCTTTAGTTTTTTTGTTAGGAATCTTTGGAAATGAGATCGTTTTCTTATTGTAAACAAATTGTTCAATTCTTGCCAAATTGTTTCCTATATGTACTCCAAGACTTGAAAGTTGTAGGTGATGGGGTCCATACATTAGAATTAAAGTCAAAGTCAAAGTCAAAATATTTTTTATTTAAGTAGATGCTGTACGCATACTTTTAAATCGTCTTTTTTTCGTTAAAGAACAATTATGAGACAATTTAAAAAGGATCGAAAGTAAGGGCTTTCGTCTAATGAGAATGTCCTCGTTTTATGAGGTCCAGTAAGGTACTGTCTACTCGCCAATGTTTATATTTGTGCGTTCATGGTAATTGATCTAAATTTTAATAACCGCAGAAGCTCAATAGGGGTTATTCGTTTGAACCCTATTTGTGTTCATATATCTGTGTGACTGTCTATGGAGTCACAGCTCGTTAAATGCTGAAGAGATTTTTTAAATATTAATACGATACTAAGTGCCGACTACAACTACATCTCACCTGATGGAAAGCGACGACATAGTCGAAGATAGTACACGTAAACTCAAATAATACCTATGCACTCTTCGCTTAAAGATCCCCAGATTGTAAGAGTCGCATCAACAAAGGAGCCATTCGTAGAGAGCAATATGCAATATGCAATCAGCAATAAAGTTTTTATAACTGACATTTCTTTTTTCATATACTTATAGGGTGTCCCAGGAAGGATGAATCAAATCGCTTTGGCAGATAGCTTGTCTAATGTCCCACTAAAGCTAGTTAAAATACTACTATACGCATAGGATCACTTCGATAACGATAACGGAAAATAGCGATCTTGATTTTATAAAATATAATTAGTAAGACTTTTGTAGAAATCAACGTACAATATGTTGTTAAATGATTTATAAATTTAATAATGTACACATGCGTACTCGTAACTAATAAACTTTGTTCATTTCGAATTAACGACCGTAAGGTTTCACTTCTTGATTGCTATTGTACCTGCTCCCATTTAAAACTTTTGCAATAAAATATTTCCTATCCCACTAAAATTATAAGTATTAAAGTTTGCACGTTTTTTTTTTCAATCACGCAAAAACGACTCAAAGGATTTCGATGAAATTTGTCACAGGATAGTTTATAACCTGGACTACGACATAAAATACTTAAGTATAGAAAATGTCAATTCGGAAGCCCAAGCAAACGAAGTCGCGAACAGAAGCTAGTAGAGAATAAAACATTCGGATTTAATGTTTATATCCACCAGGATTTGATCTCTTACTGATTAAATCAGTTATCTTTAGTTGTTTTTATTAAATTAAATAAAAATAATCAATAGTATATTAAAGAACAAGAATATATTACTGTATATTGTACATATTTATGTTATTTTGAGGTGATATCTATTTTCTCTACGAACCTCAAGCATGCATCAATGAAGTATTCTAGAGATCAAATTATGTAAATACTTTTGCCATAACTTTTTTAAATCAAGTTTTGCGCTTTATTACAAAGTTGACAAAAGATGAAAGTTTCTCGTTAATAATAAAAGTTCAATAACTAAAATTGGATTATTGGTTTAATCATGATCCAGTGCACGCAAATGCGGTTACAAAAACACGATCAAACTTTGCTCGATATATTTTTTCATTAAAAGTCAGGCAGGTGAAACTTACAAATATCGCTTTATTCCACCAGACATAATATGTTTTATAAGTAGGTAATATTGTGTGATAACAACCCATATCGTCCCCACTTCAGGGGCACAGGTCTCTTCCCAAACCTCTGGATTAGGCCATACTCCACACACGGGGACCAAGCCCAGGATAGTAATATAATATTGTATTTTTCATTAACTTGTAAATATTGTTTACTTCTTGAAAAATAAGAAATTTTTGCCTCTTGCGGGAGAGTGAACCGCAGTATGCACTGTCTTTGTCAGCAATGAGGGACCAATAGCTACTCTTTCGTCCTGCGTTTGCGCCGTTCATTTTATTTTATTCTTACCTAAATTCCCCATTTTAAACGCATTTGAAACACAATTTGAAAACGGCTAGCTTCAAATTTAGAAAACGTTCCTCGAAATTGGACTTTAAGGGGAAGTTAATTATAAACTGTCGCGTAAGGAAAATAAAAGATGGAACGAGCTAAAATTATCACGGGTGAACGCTCAAAAACAGTATATTTAAAAAAATCCAAAGCTGCATTGTGATAAAAGGAGAAGAAGAAAAATACAATGGACCAAAAAATACATTTACAAAAATGTATATTACATAGCAGTATGTAATATACATTTTAATAAGATTACAAAAAAATAAGGGCCAACATGTTTTTTTGGTATTTAACTGAATTCAGTTCTGTTTAAAACTATGGCCAGCATTTTGGTTTTATGCAGAACAGCAGAGTTTAGATATCAAAAAGTTCGTTACATTAATATTTTGTTATAACGCAATTAATCCCAATGTTATTTTCTTTGAGCAGTATATTTAAATCAGTTACTTCAATAATTGACCACGCTGAATACGTTAAAAACAACCGACTTCAATCGTAGCAACTCCAATTTTGCTATGTTTTTGTTGATTTTCTCAAAAACCGCTGAATCGATTTCGATAAAATTAATATGGGACCACCTGTGAAGTATACCCTTTCAAACAAAAAAAGAATTTTTGAAATCGGTTCAGGCGTCTTCGAGTAATCGGTGAACATACATAGAAAAAAAAAAAAAAAGATTTCGACGAATTGAGAACCTCCTCCTTTTTTTGAAGTCGGTTGAAAAGAGCGTTATATTTTTCAAATGTGTCCATTCCTTTGGGTGAGTCTATGGCCGCATTTTGGAGTATTTTGGAGTACGAGCGATAAATTCACCTTTATCCCCTGATATCTAAAAAATCTATGTGCTCTATAAAAACTCATCCCATCCAAAACATAAATTTAAAAAAATAGAGCCTCGTTTGTAAATAACCTTGTAAGGTAAGCTCGGATTATGACTTTGTTATTAAAAAGAAATAATATCTAGATCTAGGTATCCAAGTTATTTCAAAGTTCCTTAAATCAAAGCTACTATTATGTATGACGTTTTTCAGTTACTCTAAAAGAAAAATTGTTATGTTATTTTCTACTTAATAGTGCGATTTGGCAAGTTTTTCTGTTAGTCAATTTTCTCTAACTTGCAAATTACTTTTTCAAACTCAGACTCAAAAAACTTGCCAATTCGCACTATTAAGTAGAAAATAACATAACAATTTTTCTTTTAAAGTAACTGAAAAACGTTATACATGATAGTAGCTTTGATTTAAGGAACTTTGAAATAACTTGGATACCTAGATCTAGATATCATTTCTTTTATGTTTTGGATGGGATATCACAATTCTTTGTCAAGTTAACGTAATTATAATTCTTATTTCTATTGTTGTTTCCTAGTACTGATAACGCATTGCGCAAACCGTTGCGATCGTCTCCACTCCATTATACGAGACAGACCATACGATACGATAGCGCGTATTAAAACTCAGCGCCATCTATCGAAATTATTCGGTACTTTTCCGAGCTCGAAGTACTTTGATATGGTATTTTCATCAAAAAAACACAAGAAAACAGTGAAACATCAAGAAATAGTCAATAATAACAAATTACAAAATATTATAGATTTAAAAAAAAATGTTATGTGAATAAATGTTTTTTCTTTCTTTCTTTCTTTCTATTTTACAACTATTCTGTGACATCCAAAGACAAGACACAGCTTAGCTTTTAATAATAACAATTACAAAGTTATCTCATTCAGGCTCCATACATAATGTTGGCAAGCGACCGCAATAATAACTTTGTTTTCTATACCAGCCATTAATGTGTTGATTTCAGATTTTTCCTATGTGTACGTCCAATAACCTAACTCCATACCAATTTTCAACTTCCTAAGTCACCAGGAAGTAGGAAATACTTTTGATGAGTGAGTGAGTCAGTGACCAAAACAGTGATTTTAAGACGTCGTCGTTATCTTGTGAACCGTAAGAAGATTCTCACTAAAATTTTTGATTGTTAACGGTTAGCATGTAGGTTCAATAGTTATAAAATTATGGGGGGCTCGAAACTGGCTCGAAATGGTTCGTGAAAATTAACCCATAGCCTGTATGTATTGCGAACTTGGCTCTTGACACACTGACGTGTGTCTTGGTATATATACTATCATAGAATAAAGAATAATACTACGTATAGAAGTTTCACGCTGCAAAGATGTTTAATTAATAATATACTCTCACTATACAGCAATAAAGTCCAATCTTGTTTGCCCATACGCTACATGCTTTTCATTATGTAATGCGCACCGCACCACGCGTACATACAGGGGATAATGTACCGAATCGCAAAGCGCGAGAGTTGTTTTTACGCTGAATGTCTCAATGTTTCCTGTTCTTGTTTGCCTCTAGAAATACCCCTCGAGGGCGCACGACGTACTTGCGCTCGTAAAAAGCTTCGTCGAAGTGAGACAGGCCTGATACTATGGCAAAATACCACGGAAAAAATATATTAGAGATTTTGACTAATGAAACTAATCATCTTTTCGTGGGGGAACTAATATGTATGCGGTTCACAAAAAACATGGATATTTCATAATAATTAATCAACGAATTCGTAAACTTAGAAGACACTTTATAACAAAATCTATATCATCTTATAAATCAGCTTCTGAACTCGGTTAACACCCGTTGGGATTACACTGCATGGAGCTTAAACCATCAGGCCCTAATTTTACTTCGGCCATAGTTTAACAGGCGAACTTTAATAACTGGTAATGGACGCGCAGTGAAAATGAAATTTCCAGAGCCCCCAGCACTTAAGCTTAAAACACTTACTTTACAAGTGCATCGTTAACCATTGTTACTTTACGGCAAACTTAACACTTGGTCACTTTAGGTGAACATTTTCTAAATTGAATACAATAATTAAAACAAAATGAAACTGACAGAAGATATTATTGTATAATAACGTTACTATCGATGTATTTTCCTTTATGCTTAAAATCACATTCTTTACACACAAACAAGCATAAATTGTACTTTCAAACTAAAAAATGAAAACAAACCAGCTATTGGCCCCGGCTTTGCTTTAAACGTACGGCGCACTATGGGTCTTTGTTCGGTATCAGCGATCGAAATACCATTTTTGAAAATATTGTTATAACTACATTTTTTTTATTTATTTACAATTTTGAGACATCTTCCTATGCCATGATAATATTTTTACCCAATTTTATGAACCGAGTTATTATTAACGGCACTTCAAACTTAGCATTTCATCGCAAAAATTGTTTGGAAATTTTCGTTACGTTCAGTAATGTTTTTTTTTTCTCGTCACTTTGGCAGACAGTGCACTCAGATATTTAATGTTTTCAAAGTAGGTTACCTACAGGATCTTTATACATATTTTTAACATCATTATATTGCCTTCCGTAATGACACAGGCCGCCATGAACAGGACCACTTCACTTCTATATAGGCGCCTGTAACTTTTGTAAAGGCAGAGCGCCAGACTTTTTTTGTACCTTAATTTATAGGTAATATATAGTTACTTAATAAACTACATTCAAAAGTTATGGCGCTTTGCCTTCGTAGAACTTTTCATAATTTTTTTACTAAAAGTGCTTATTTGAAAAATATTTCAGTAATTTTTTTCAATATATTTTTTAAACATTTTATTTCATTTTAGACCTTATTTATTTAATTCTATAATTTATTTAATTTTTAAAGTCTTTTTCCATAACTTCTGTATTAAAAAAATATTAATAATTGGAAATTAATATTTTCTGCATATAGTTTTATTCAAAACGAGGTTTAAGAAGATAATATTATAATAAGGTAAGAGACCCAAATAAGGCCTATGCCCCAATAAGGCCTAGGTTTCAAATTTCCCGCTTAGACATTTCAAATACAGTGGTGTGCCTAAGGATGTATCTGACACATACAAGAATAGCGAGCGCCGCTTACCACGAGTATGTCGGAACATGCAGTCGAAAACAGTCGGGAAGCGGAGTGTACGCCTGTTTTATAAAATTTCTACAGGTAATGATGTAAGTATTTTGATATTTTTGCACGGATGGCCACATTTTTTTTGTGTGTTGTTTAGTTTAAAAGTTTAGTAACCCCTACATAAGCATTTATACGCCATTTTTTCAATGTATTTTCTGTAATATTTTTTTTTCTTACACATAGGACAGATCCAAATAAGGCCTATCAGAATAATATAAGTGCAAATAATATCGAATGGATGACATGCGGCAATGCCTTGCTTGCAATATCTGGTAGGTATCATGAGCTGTGTTTTGGCTTAACCCCTGCTGATAAAAAATTTTGCTGTGCAGGAGATTGCTTGAAGAAAATGAAGAAAGGAAGGATAATATGTTGAGGTGATTATCAAAACTGATTATAACGTCCAAATATGATTACTAAAGAATCTTACTAAATTTAAATAATATTCCGTTGATATGTTTTAGCAGTTAAAGTTTAATGATTGTTTTTTCTTTCTTTTAGTGTGAAAGGCCTTATTGCGACATGGGTTTCCCAATAAGGCCTAAAGGACTTTTTGAATATTTTGATTCACAGAAGTCTGTTTTTTGTTTTTTTATCATTTCAACTACATTTATTTTAATGTTTAATAAATAAAGATTAATATTTCGAAATATGAGTCAGTTTTTCTTAAAAACCTAGTAATTACGTCAAGATAAAAATAAGGTAGGCCTTATTTGGTTTCGACATCTGGCGTGAATAGACGTGCTCAAGAGCGCTCCGTCCCGGCAGACCTCGCCCGATACAATACAAATTCTCCCTTTGTTTTTTGCCCTTCGGATCGCTGTATCGCGGGCACTTGCGCCCAGCGCATCGATAGTCCGACAGTCCAACGTTAATTTCCCCCATTAAACATCTTTTTCAGAAGTGTGATAACGTTTTAAAGTCGCGAACCCTTAGTACTTAAACGTATTAAATATCGCGGCCTAATCGATCACCTTACGTCCTAAGCCCTTAGACAAGTGCAGTGTACAGTGTTCGTGCAGTGGTGCTCTCCAGCGCCGCAGAGCAGAGCCTAGTCCAGCTGCAGCTCAGATACGACGATATCGACACACAAAACCTGGTGAGATCGCTCCTTATCATCCTTAGCAAATTAGTCGGCGAATCGCATCAATATACCTTTGTACAACGCTGAAAACAACGGTGGTAATAGCTGCGTTACGATCACGGCGAGCGCTTTTCCGTCTCAACATTAACCACAAAAACACATCACATCTCATTTCATTAATATAAAATATAGGTATCTCAAACTCTCCTCACTAAAACGCCCTTCGGAAAGTGTTCACTAACGCAGGCGCCCGGTGGAGTAAGCCAGCTGGCATCAACAACAATTAGTCATAGCTTACTTTCATTTCTGAACTAGGTACCTCCACACCGAACAGCACCAGTACTCATTCAGTTACTAATCTAGAACTTCCCATAGTCACTAAATTAATTTCTAAGTTTCTATCCCCAGGACAAACAAATATCCCTCGCCACATTCTACAAAACCCAAACATAAATTACACTTAAACGTCACGCTTGCCCTCAAAAAAAAAAAAAAAAAAAAAACATCATTCGCATAATATAAAAAAAAAGGGTAACGCTCATAAATCGCTAAAGTGTCTAAGTTCCCGAAACTCTATCCTTAAATATCGAGCGTTAAAACTTGACACCACTGTGCCGTCCTCACATCTGCAAGCAATAACACGCAGCCCGACAAACATCGCCAACAATAGTCTTAACAAATAACCATAGTACAAAAACAATCTCAGGCTAATTCGGAAAAAAAAAAAATACGGCCGCTCTAGAATAATACCCCCACAGACAACGCAACCGACCACGCAACACATTTTTACCACGAACTCAAAAAATAGTGAAAGTTTTGTACAAAGCGCTTCACCCAGCTAACTATGGAAATAAAAGAGATGCAGAAAGATGGCAACTGCCTCTTTCACGCCCTTGCCGACCAAATAAATAACGTTTTGTACCTAACTTTCAACCACAAGCAAGTACGTAAGGACCTAGCAACCTACGTTTCAAATAATCGCAACGAAGGAAGGATTCATCTCGCCGTTCTCAACAATATCACTGACTGGAATAACAATTCCAAGCCGAACGAACAACTTATAGACGAATATGTTAAACTACTATATCAGGATGGCTTCTGGGGAGGCGAGGATATATTAATCGCGGCATGCGAATTCTATTTCGTGAACGTCCACGTACTATGTGCACACGGAAGCCACAAAACGTCCCTCGTCTATTCGCCGACAAATGAAACATCACCCACCTCCATTTACCTGCACTACAAAGACCACCATTATGATAGTATTACGCACGGCAATAAGAACCTAGACTGTTCGGGATCCCAAAAAACAACACATAACGTTACCAAAACGACCGAAACAGAATCAATTTCGACTATAATAACATCATCGGGATCCCCTGAAAGCACACAAACTAGTGCGAACCATAACAACATTGCAACAGACACAACATTACACAGGATCATAAGGCAGTCACCTCCATTACCATTAAAAAGACGAACTCAAAGTGGCAACATGGAATGTTCGAGGATGTTCCTCACCCCGCGACAGATCCAGCATCGACTCCAAACTTTCAAAGCGCAAAATTACGGTAGCAGGTCTCCAGGAAACACACCTGTCAAGCGGCGAGTACAAAAGTAAACACTACAATTGGATTCTAATTGGTGGCAGGAGACCCATTGAGAAAAGAGGAGTAGCCATATTAATAAACAAACACATCACAGACACCATCGAAAAAATATACAAAATCGACAGCAACGCCTTGGGAATTCTCATAAAATTACATTTCAACAACATAGAGCATCCTGTAGATCTACTAATAATAACAACCCACATCCCATCGACATCCTCTACATGTCTAGCCAAAATCGGCACACTACTTAAAAGAAAACCCAAAAATACCCATCTAATCTTGCTTGGCGACTTCAACGCACACATAGGATCGGATGATGCTAATAAAGTCCCACCACAAATGATAGGTAAAAATCTGTATCATAAATATTCTAATGAGAACGGGGACCTATTAATAAGTTTCATTCAACAACACAATCTGAACATCAACTCTACCTGGGGACGACAATCTTGCAAAACAACTTGGAAATCAGGGACCAAAACCTCACAAATAGATCATATTATCACCAGTAACATAAATAAAGTCTTCTTCCTGGCTATTAAGGGCGAATGGGGTCGGAAAAAAATATCGGATCACAAAATAGTTTGGGGCTCAATAGCTACATCTACTTTCACTAAAACAACCGAAACTAAAGCAACACATACTTATATTCCAAATCGGCAGCCAAAATCAACCCATTCACCGCCTTATGACTACAGAGCCTATGACTACGAAGCCTTACAAGTAGAGGACAAGCATAGAAAATTCCAACTAGCGGTTACCAGCAGACTCGAATTCCACCTCAGTCAAATGGAAAACAAGATGGAGTCTTATAAGACTGATCCCTACTTAGAAAGCAATCCCAATAAGGCACTACCATGGTCTGTACTAAATGACATTTTAAAAGAAGCAGCCCAAGAAACCCTGTCTAAGTCACGCACCAATACCCGTGAACAAAGGTTAGCATTAGCCTCTTTAAAAAAACACCTTTTCCTAAGTAATCGCGACCCCAAAAACCAACATCTTAAACGTAAAGTCAAACAGCTACGCACAGACTTCAACAAATTATTGGAAAACGACAGAGCGGAAGAATGCAAATTCTTTTTTAATAATTTAAGCGCCCAACACAAGTCCAAACGTATGAAAATTACATATAAGTTCTTCAAAAAATACAAAATAAACACACTCAGAACTCAATCCAAATACTTCATTCCAATGTCTAGCTGGGTAATAGAGTTGCGAAAAATGGAAGGCCCTCCCGTACGCAAACTAAAACAAACCTACGGGCATCTACCAAACGAAGACACTCCAGATGACTTAACCATAAGACAAATAATTTGCAAAATGCGTAACGGCTCAGTGCCAGGAACGGACCAAATTGTACCGGAGTTATATAAAGCGGCCCCAGATAAATTCATAGACCAAGTAGTCAAGTCAATGCAATACGCGTGGAAAAACAACAAAATCCCTGATGAATGGAGGTTGACCAAACAGGTCCCTATAAAGAAAACGGCCTACCCCAAACAAACGGGAGATTTTAGGAAAATATCAATATGTAATTTAGGATACAGAATATACGCAAACTATCTCCTGCAAAAAGTAGACGAAAAAACCAGCTTAGGCAGCTACCAAGCAGCTTTCCTCGAAAATAGATCCACGGACGACCATATTTACACAATAAGGCAGGTCCTAGACACCAACTGGAAAGAAGGAATAAAAGTATACGTAGCAGCGCTGGACCTTGAAAAAGCCTTCGACACCGTCAACTTAGAAGCCCTGAGAGACATCCTGGCGACGAGACTTAATATCCCTCTAACAAACAGGATAGTAGAGGCATGTATGAACGAAAAGACGTTTATATCATGGTGCGGCCAAACTACAGAAACGATATCTAAGGGCAAGGGAGTCAAACAAGGCTGTCCACTATCGCCCAGGCTCTTCACCATTCTTATGGACGACGTCCTAAGGACATTAGAAGAAGAAGATATAGATGTTAAGCTAGATCAAGACCACGGAATATCTCTACCTCTCATTCTCTCATTCGCGGACGATCTCATTATCGTAGGGTTAGACATTGACGTCCTAAACAGAATAGTCATAAAACTCAAAAATCTGCTCAAAACGGTTGGTTTAATAATAAACGAAAGCAAAACAAAGCTTGTCATAAGGGACCCGCTGTCCAGCCTAACCGACAGGGATCAGCCAGTGCTCATGGGTGACATTCTCATTAAGCCCGTGAATGAAATCAAATATTTGGGCACATACATTACTTCCAAACACGACAGACGAACCTCCATCAAAACAAGATGTGAAAAAGCCATAAAAAACACTAAAGCAATTATGCCATTCATAAAACAAAATAAAATAGAATGGAAAATCTCACGCCTTCTGTATAAAATGGTCATAAGTCCAACGATGACATACGGCCTAAACGTAGCTTCCATAACCAAAGCAAATAGGTCACGCCTACGGAGATACGAGAGGCACATCTTGAGGGAAATACTAGCAAACTCTAGAGACAGCCCTAAAACGAGAAAAATTAAAGATATACTAGAAGGAAAAACCATAACAAAAATCCTCAAAGTAAGAAGAATCTCGTACCTAGGCCACATCCTTAGACGCGAGAAACCACACGTCCTACACGCAGCCAGGTACTATAAAGAGAAAAAACGAAAAGTCGGTCGACCTATCCTTACATGGGAAGACTCACTGACCCAGGATATATTCAAATATACAAATAGGCCTGTGGAATACTGGGAAAATATAGCAGGCCACAGGGACATACTGAAAACCGCAGCCGAAGACATAATATTCAAATCCATTGAGACAGACACAGAGTCAGAGCCAGAACCGGAAACCACGGTTACCTTAACAAAAGAAAATAACAGAGTGTAAGTCACAATCAGACACCACAATAGGACAAGCGAATATTGGACTGACACGGATGCAAGACCAGAATCAAAGGAAAATGGAGAACCACCTCTCAAGACAACTGAAAATAATGCAGTCTATCTCCCCCCCCGTATCTATTACACACCAAGTATAGTATCTATCATCCTAATATGCTGGCTCGTTGCTAGAATACTTGTCGGTTCAACCTCCTGCCTCTCCTATCCCGACTGCGAACGCCCTACACTCCTAATCGCATCTACGTGGCCACTGGTGTCTTGGGTAGATATTAGCCGCATAACGGTCGATCATCGATGTTGGCCCATCACAGGTCTTTACAGTGTGGCCACCGCCGGACGTGACTAGTAGGCGACAACGGGAACCTGAGGCAGCAAACCGCTACCACCTCAGAACACCGTCGCATGCCAGCCACCATTACGGGGGCCACGCTCAGATGACCGGGTAGCCCAACCTGGACGGTCCTCTTGTATGCGCTAATATCAATGCCCTTGCAGAAGAACTTCTGGTCAGTGCGCCAACGGAACGGAACGGAACGGATCTGGCTCAAATCACACACGTAGTTTTGGCCTCAAACTAGGTTTATCTGTATTACGGGAAACAGAGACTGAAATACTAAATAGATTTTGTATCCAAAATTGGTAGATACATTGAAATACGTACTTATATAGATATAAACAGCAAACAAATCTTCTCTTCGCAGAAATGTTTGCCCTGCGTGAGGATCGAAACCATATGGTACTACATACGCCCCTATATATATGCATAAAATACTGATTCATGGTTTTCTAATACTACAGACAGCCGTATTACCCATTGGGTAGCTATATAAGGAGGCACAAGAGACCCGTAATTAAGATTTTAAATTTTATCGGGAATACTTCAGCAGAAAAGCATCAAGGACGAGTACAATAACTGATATCTTGCAAAAAATGCTCTTGTCTTCCGATCCGTATGTAACTTTGTCCAGGAAGATGGAAAATAAGAATAAAAAACACCTTGTTAAAGAAGTAATTGATTTGCTGCAGCAAAAAATGTTGTTAAGTCAGTACCCACAAGTGATTTTTTTTGTATATATGTTACGCGATTACTCTGCCAATTATGACTTGATTTTGGCGATTCTTTTCTGTTAGATAGGTAATACTTTAGAGGTATTCCCATATAAATTTTATCGAAATTGAATCAGCGCTTTTTGAAAAAATCAACAAAAACTAAAAAAAAACATAGCAAAATGGTAGCTGTTACGATTGAAGTTGGTTGTTTTAAAGGTGTTCAGCGTTGTCATTAGTAGTTTAATCACTCTAAAGACAAAATGAACGAAAACATAATTTTGATCACGTTTTTGGAAAATGGCCCCACTGTGCGGCGGCGGGTGACTTTTCATTTAATTCTAGGGATAAATAATATAGTACATAGTAATATTCACCATCCTTTAATTTAGCTTTATGCCAAATGACTATTGAAATCACTTTATCTATTATCTTCAGCTTAAAGGGGTGATAAATACGTTTTCCCCATTCCATCGGAAACGAGCCATTTTCCAGCGTGTAATATTGTCTAAAATTTTCGGCAATTTTTTCTTGCTTTGGCCAATTCTTAGCAAATTCGACTCAGTAGTTGCATCATGTCAGGTAATTTACTATCTCTTTACATTATTATTCGATGAGGTGAAATTCCTGAGGTAATATTTTTTTTACTTTTTCAGTTCAAATTCAGTTTACTTACTTACTTTACTTACTTTCTATTCCGTAAAATATCTCAATGGAAAACAACACAAGGATCCGTAGGTTTTTTGCACCTTGACCGAAGGACAAAATGAAATAAGCTTCAAAGGTAGGTTACCACAAAAACTGTATATAAGTGAAATATATAGGTATTTTAAATGATGATTTTAATTTCATCCTAATTGTAACCATTTTGATAATTAACATACAATACAGATTATTTAATTCTAGAATTTTCCTCTACCGAACTACTCTGTGACGTCTATTATTTTATGACAATAACCTATATTTTTTGACTTAACTTCCTGTTTTCTCTAGAATATCTTATTTACTTCAGAAAATAAAGGAAATAAAGTAAACAACTCTATTATAATAGAAGCAAGGTTATCTAAAAGTAACGCTGACGGCCTGTCTCCTCACACTTCCTATATTTTCCATCGACGAAGGGTGTTGTTATCAGTATAAGGTTTCGTATACTCTCTGCTTGACATAAATGTGAGTGGGGTATCAAAAAAGGAGGCAGTAGGCAAACACGTATTGTGCTCATCTCTTGGGTAACATAACGATTTAACTAGATTATGTGTTTGAAATTCCTTAAAAATTCTCTTACAATAGTTTATTTTAGTTCAGTTTTCTCTTTAAATTAGATCATCTTTATTACTGATGGGATAAGAGTATCTGTACAAATAAGCTCAAAAATGTAACGAAAATACGCAACATCTGCAATAGGAGAGTAAGCTAACTTTAAATCTATGATAAACACAGATTTTTGATGGGTATAAAATTCGACATGCCGTGTCTCCTTGAAAAGGATAATTTTTAAATATAAACTTTTTCGATTAAGTTAAAATCCAATTTCATTATGCTACATTATTAAACAATAAAGCTTTATAACATTTGCCTTGAGAACTTTTTATTGTTTTTTACTTAACCAACAAATAAGAGTAACGCACAATAGGAATTTATTTAAAATCAAAAACATTAAACAGCAAGTGCTAATAACAAAACTGAACTTCTCCCTCAGGGAAACTATGCTGTCGGATATATTTTTTGTCAATTCTCGGTAGTTCAAGTATGGAGAATTATCATAAAATAAATAAAAATAGTTTATTGCATTAATTAAACTTATAGCAACATAATCAGTTTCTAAAAACTTCTTTTAAGCAGAGTATTCTGCTTGTGTCAGAAGTTTTCGCTCTTCTATAACAAATGCAATTTAAGTAAAACATTAATAGAACAAAAAATAGAATATCATAAGTGTTGCGTGTGTGTGTGTGTGTTTGTGTGTATGTGTGTGTGTGTGTGTGTGTGTGTGTGTGTGTGTGTGTGTGTGTGTGTGTGTGTGTGTGTGTGTGTGTGTGTGTGTGTGTGTGTGTGTGTCATATAATCATCATAAACAATAAATCAGCAATTTAAGCCATTGATGCTGATGATAGAAAATCACAATTATTTCTTACTTCTTATGTATATGTTCCTTGGGATATGGGTATATGTTGAGCAGTTTCAGCATCTGCCATTTGATACTTTTTTGGAAATAAAATGACATATGTACATGACGTATGACAATCAGAAAGATATCTGAATCCCCCGTAACACCATTTACCACGAAAGATTCAAATTTCATTCACCAGTTGAAAATTGCGATAGACGTGTTTCAAAGCAAAGTGCGAATTACATTTTAAAACTTAGAGGTTCAGATATCTCTGTGGGCTAGTGTACGTACTATTTACTCCATTTACCTGTAGTCGGGTAGTTCAGTCAAATCAGGGTTTAAGTTGTTTAAAACGATTTACAGTTAAAACTAAATTTTGTTTGCATTTGAGCTGTTCACCAACTGCGATCCCGAGAATCACTTCGAGATAGATTAAAGGAACTAAACATAACTACTAACAGTTGCTGGTCAGTTATTTACAAAAACTTTGATATGCGTTCATAGAATAATTTTTTAAACAATAATAGGCATAAGAGAAGAAGAGAAGAGAAGATTTTCCTGTAATTTTTGTGGCAGTCTGTACGCTATTATAATATAATAAAATACGTATGAATTACAAGAATGTTACTTGAAACAACATATAAAACACTTTGTAATTTCGAGACGATACTTTATTATTAATTACTAATTATAGTGAAATTTGGATAATTTCTCCCGCAAAATTGTATGAACTTTTTTTAAGTGCTTATTGTACTGTAAATAAATGTGTTATTTTTATTATACATTGTTTTAACTGTAAAAAAGCGAGTAAATTGTTGTCATTTTATAGAAATGGAAAATAAAACAAGTGCGAGTAAATATATTCCGCGTTTCATGTGTCATGCTACACCTAGTATAGCGTTCCCACTGGGGCACGGGTCTTATTCCACCTTTCGGGCCCTATTCCACTCACAGACTATTCTAGGGCAAGCTGCGAACACCATCTTTAAAAGATTAAGAAGAAACCATTAAAATATTTAAGAAGATGAATTAATTATAAATATAAAATATGTATTACTCTATAGCTTAATACAATCTCCTTTGTTTAACAAGAAAGAGAGGACAAATACATTTTCCTTAGAATAAAGTCACAGACAAATTATTTTAATGCCCTTTATAGTTAAGTAGTGTAGATGTGATTCTGAGAATGAATTTATGCTGTTTGAATTTCTGTGACGATATTAATTTAGCTTTACTCAAGTGCAAGCAATAGAGACGAGAGTTCGTAGAAAAGGAAGACTAAGGAAAGGTAAGACTATTATAGGCACACACGGAAGCCAAGTTCGGATTGGCGGAGGTTGTGGGGCAAGTGGCGAACCCCATTATCGGAAGTTTTAGGCCTCTGACAGGGCTTAACGACTGCCATCTGGTGATACCAACTAGCCCGAATAGCTTTGCATGCTTTGCGAAGCACGTCGCAATAATTGTTACTAACAAACAGTCAAAGCCATCCAGGTTGTGTAAGTTATACTGCGCTATACTGCGCTTCAGAACTTGTAAACATAATAACCAATTTAATGAAAACAAGACTCATATAAATTAGAGCACTCAGGATAATAAAGCGAATACGTCACTTATAAATCGATTTTGATACATGCTGTGACAAAGAATAAACAAGAACAAAACAAAAAATAAATAATATCATAAATCCAAAAAACATTACCCTCCACGGGACACAGTATTTCATGTGAAATAGTAAATTATATTCAAATGTTCCAGCATCAAGTGACAATTCATATGGAATTGTCACAGACTCGAGTGCTTCAGGTAATAGACGCTGTCGCGATCGTGTGTGGTAAGTGCATTTCTATGCCATTTGATGACATCGGAATTGCTACAAATGTGATTCATGGAAGTTCACTCGAATTTACAGACTAATTTAACATACAATTGGTGTAGGAATTTAACTGTTAGGTATATGACTTTACTTAAATGTGAAAAAAGACTGGTAAAATTACAACCAGTGGTAGGACCTTATTATGCAAGGTCGGACTGGGTGGGTACCACTGCTCGCTCTATACCTGCCGCCGACCACCGCGTTGTGTTCCGGCGGATGACCCGAGATAGCCAGCGTAACCGGCATAAGAGGCATTCCATCTTAGCCCTCATGATCGGCAAGGCACTGATAACCCTTCTGGAGTCATAGATGCTCATAGACGCAGTGTAGGCAGGCCTCCGGCTTGGTGGACCGACGACCTGGTGAAAGTTGTGGAAAGCCGCTGGATGCGGGCAGCACAGGACCCCCCAAGGATTTCCACACCGAAAATCCTTGGGGGAGGCCTTTGTCCAGCAGTGGACGTCTTTGGGCTGATGATGATGATGAGGCAGCGGATGCCACTTTCCATTAAGTGGGCCGTCAGCCTTTTGCCGTCTCACACAATAAAAATAAAAAATAAAAATATAAGGTGTTAAAAAATTTGCTGGTACTTATTATTTAAACTGGGGGGGGAGGGCTTCTATACTCATGAAACTGAATAACTTTTCCAAAGGAACCCAATACAGTCAATTCGCAAAATAAAAATTGACTTCCCATACTAAATGGGCGGATCAGGTGACCGACTTTTAAGAAAAATATATTTTTTTTGCGAATTGACTATGGGTTCCTTGCGAAAAATATATATTACGTTATTACGTTATTTTTAGGGTTCCGTACCTTAAAAGGAAAAAAGGAATATATGATAACTTGTGTCTGTCTGTCCGTCTGCCACAGCGAATTTGCTAAGAATCTACAATCTCAATAATGTTTGTTTGTACGAAACCCTCGGTGCACGAGTCAGATTTGAAACTGTCCGGTTTTTTCTAGTTAAAAAAGAAATCGGAAACATTTTTAGATTTATTGTTTTACTAGCTTTTGCCCGCGACTTCGTCCGCGTGGAGTTCGGTTATATCAGTGGTTCCCAACCTTTTCTTGACCAGGGACCACTTTGATTTCTTTGTTGTTAGCAGGGACCACATGTACAAAAAAAACTGAATCAATTCGAAAATAAACCTTAATCAAGAACTAATTGAAAAAATATCATTTTAGTAGAAATGAATTAAATAAGTTTTGAATCAGTGTGATTTTTGACCTCGTATCTTCTTTACTTAGGAGGATAATCTTAGGAGATTACCGAACTTGTAAAGAAGATACGAGATTTGAGAAATAACATTAGCCAATCTTCACGCAAATCATCACATAGGCGGTTATCACATTGCACTGGAAACCGCTCCGGTGTGCGGCGCTGCGGTTTTTATTTTACCCGCTTACTTTCAATCGACACCTGGCCTTGTTTTTAATTGCCAACAAAGCAGAAAACCCTTGTTCGCATAAATAAGTAGTAGTGAGAAAGCCAAGGACAGCGCAAGGCGATTTCTCGAATTTTGGTTTAAAGAATTGCTTTTTTACACCAAAACTTCAATTCTAATGCGTCCTTAGAGTTTCTATATTTTTTTTATTTAATTCAATGAGTTCTTCGTGGATTTCTTCTGTTACTTCACCAGCATCCGCGCTAAAAGAGTTGAGAATCAGTTTTTGATCAACTTTAGCTTCTGTTTCGGGATATTGTAGGAAGTAACTATTGAATTCATCAATCAACATTTATAGATGTTTTCTTGTATGTTTACCCTACTCGCGTAATACTTTTTGTCCTCCAAAAGTTTTTTTAATATCGTGAAAGCAGAATATTTGTTTTAAATCGTTTGCGGACCATATTTTGGCTCCTGCGGACCACTGGTGGTCCGCGGACCACTGGTTGGGAACCACTGGGTTATATCGTAGCGTAACGTAGCGTAGGCGAGCGCTAAGAAAGGAAGTAGAATTGCACGGACGAAGTCGCGGCCAAAAGCTAGTAAACTACAAAACTTCTTTATACACCACATTTTTTGCTAATCTATTACTGTGTGCCAAAATTATCAGACTTCTGGGCGAGCTTACGCGGGAGCAAGCCACATAGAATTGCCCGTTTGAAAAACAGTTTTCTCTCAAGTCTATACCCGCAAATTTTAATGTCTGCCCTTGTGATTTGTTTATGGTCATTGCAAAGCAGACTTTGAGGGGAAACTGTATTCGTTTGAATTCAGGGAAGATCATACGGGATCAAGGGAATTCTTGGTACAAATACAGTTTCCCCTTGCGCATATCCAGTTACAATTGTGGCTTCGACTCCATATATTCCTTTAGTCATTTTTTCAGTGAGAAAAAATACTTCTATCAACAATCACAAAGCAATTCGAATTCTAAGTTTAAAGCAGTGGTTGTAAGAAAGACAAAATCAAGCAACTAATCCTAAACACGAAGCAAATCTTAAACCGTAAGCAAGCAAACGAAGTCGAAGTCTAGTCAAATATCCGTTGACAGTGAATAGCTACCGTATGTGGTATAGGTGGAAGTGCTCATTCACCATTCACTTTATATTAATTCGAAAAAAACCGGCCAAGTGCGAGTCGGACTCGCGCACCGAGGGTTCCGTATAAATTCATAATCACACATGTCTTGAACTTTATATTTTTTATATCTGAGTTGATTGAATGAAAGGTAATTTGCGGTTTACGATTTATGACGTATTAAAAAAAAAACTACTTACTAGATCTCGTTCAAACCAATTTTCGGTGGAAGTTTACATGGTAATGTACATCATATATTTTTTCTAGTTTTATAATTCTCTTATTTTAGAAGTTACAGGGGGGGGGACACACACATTTTACCACTTTGGAAGTGTCTCTCGCGCAAACTATTCGTTTTTTTTTTACCCCAATTGGTAAGCCCTTGGCATCATCTCACCTGATGGTAAGTGATGATGATGCCGAAGATGGAAGCGGGCTATAAACTATTCGGTTTAGAAAAAAATATATTAGAAACCTCAAAATCATTTTTGAAGACCTATCCATACATGTGTCTATGGACCCCACACGTATAGGTTTGATGAAAATATTTTTTTTGAGTTTCAGTTCTAAGTATAGGGAATCTCCAAAATTTATTGTATTTTTTTTCTATTTTTGTGTGAAAATCTTATTGCGGTTCACAGAATACATCTACTTACCAAGTTTCAACAGTATAGTTCTTATAGTTTCGGAAAAAAGTGGCTGTGACATACGGACGGACAGACACGTAAGTTTGATGAAAAAATTTTTTTTGCGTTTCAGTTCTATGTATGGGGAACCCCCAAAATGTATTGTCTTTTTTCTATTTTTGTGTGAAAATCTTATTGCGGTTCACAGAATACATCTACTTACCAAGTTTCAACAGTATAGTTCTTATAGTTTCGGAAAAAAGTGGCTGTGACATACGGACGGACAGACAGACGGACAGACAGACGGACAGACGGACGGATAGACGGATAGACGAACAGACGAACAGACGGACAGACGGACAGACGGACAGACGGACAGACGGACAGACGGACAGACGGACAGACGGACAGACGGACAGACGGACAGACGGACAGACGGACAGACGGACAGACGGACAGACGGACAGACGGACAGACGGACAGTTGGACAGACGGACAGACGGACAGACGGACAGACGGACAGTAGTTTCGGCTGTGCGTTGATAGATGAGTCAGTCAGGTTTGTCTTTTATATATTTAGATTAACGAACTTCAAAAAGAAGGAGGTTCGCTATTCGCCTATATGTTTTTTGTAGGTATGGTTACGCGATTAATACTCCGCCAATTGTAAATCGATTTAGATGATTCTTCTTTGTTTGATAGGTCATACTTCAGAGGTGGTCCCATATAAATTTTATCGATTTATCGATTCAGCGCTTCTAAAAAAACTAACAAAAAACATAGCGAAATTGTAGTTGTAGTTGTAAACATGCTGTTAAGATATGGAAGATCAGGGCCACCTGGCTAGGGTTGTCAGGTGTCCGGCTTTAGCCGGACATGTTCAGCTTTTTACAGTCGTGTCCGGCGAAATCTAAGCAAGTCCGGCCTGTCCGGCTTTTGTTAGGCTTTCGTCAACCCCGCCCCGCCAAAATATGTCTTACGAAAGCGCAAGTGACTCACGCGGACACTCATGACTCGCGATATCTCGCAGGACCTAGGACCGACCTATAATTTATTTACAAATGATAAGGCTGATTATTGATTGTTTTAGTTACTTTCAATGTAAAGAAGTTATAAATTACTTTAGTAAGAACAAAATATGATTCTTTTTTAGGGTTCCGTAGTCAACAAGGAACCCTTATAGTTTTGACATGTCCGTCTGTCTGTCCGCGGCATAGCTCAGAAACTATTAGTACTAGAGAGCTGTAATTTGGCATGGATATACAAATTAATCACGCCGATAAAGTGGTAAAATAAAATTTAAAAAAAAAACTGTGTACCTCCTACACGTGAAGTGGGTTAGGTCTTTCAAAAATATTGTGCGTTTGCGAAAACCATTTTTTGGTTCAGAGATCTGTTTTCGTCCCCCCCCCCCCACCAGCTAAGCGGTTGTTCCTAGAAATGTAGAAAAAATCACGGCAGTAGCATATACATTTACAACGAAGTTAAAAGGAAAACTATCACAGCTAAGTAGGCTTTACAAGTTAACGAGTAGTAGTCAATTTTGTAAGACGGGAGTTATTTCCCCTTGAAGCAGTGTCTGTCGAAGTTGGAACCCTTCACTGTGCATGGCCTGACACGTAAGTACGTAAAAGTAAGTAAAAGATTAAAGCGGTCAAGTGACCGCTTTAATCTTTTAAAAACTAGTGTGTCAGGCTTTCAGGGCAAAATGTCCTGCTAAATATGGATCTGTGTCCGGCTTTTCTATGTATTTTTGGGCCTGGCAACCCTACACCTGGCACAAGAAGCTTAGCTTCTTAAAGGGTTGTCCTAACAATGTAATATAATATTTAATAGTTTTAATGTTACAGAAATAAATATTTTTGAATTTGAATTAAACTATATGTATGTGAATGTTTAATTTTAACTGCGAATGTACTGTTTTATATCTCATATATTTTATACAGATGTCTCTCATTAAAAATATGAAAATGTGTAGTGGTTACGAATTGAAGTCGGTTGTTTTTAACGTGTTCAGCGTTCTCAATTATTTTTAAATAGAATAAAAAAGCTTTTAGACGCACCCGGATAACCTGTTTTCCAAAGGAGTGATCGAAAATGAACACGAAATAAGTTCGTGAAAACTGTACCTATTTAAATCTCCGTTATTCACAAAGAACTTTTATTAAAAATATATATATATTTTTACTTTTATAAAGTATCTACTATAATAGGTTCATTGGTTATTCACAGCTCTAAAAGCTATTTTCGAAGAACAACAGCATAAAAAACCCAGTTCGAAAATAGAACCCCATTTACCAAAGAGATCTTCGAAAGGAGATGTCAGCTGGCTCGTTCCCTAAACGGGCCTGTTCACACTTGGACTACTGATGGATTCGTCTTACAAACTCAATTAATCATGGTAGAACTTTGTCCGAGAATGTTTTATTCCGAGAGATTTAACATAGCTATTTTTTATGGATAAGTACTGGTATTTTTTGGAATTTTTGTTGGATTATTTGTAGCCAGAGTAAGTTGACAAAAATCATAGTAACTACAAATAGTATTTTTTTTTTTTTAATTACTAATATATTCATGACAAAACATAATTTGCTTGTAAATTCACTCTGTTTTACTAAACCTAGGTAAAAATACTTTTTAATTTGACTACTTAATATTTTGTTACCTAAAAGTTTGCGAGAAATGTCTTAATTTAGTCCGTTTTTAAACTTATTTTATATTTAAGTGAAAATCACCTTAATTATGATGATACATGTCAAAAAGTTTTATGTTATTAGAATTAGTTAAAATTTAAATATATTATAAAGTAAAGGACTATAAACTGTATTTACACGCCTTCTTAACAGATAATACAATAGAACACACTACGCGATTTTACTCAGTTCAGTATTAATTAAAAATAAATGCTTTAGTTCTATATGACAGCTAGTTGTTTTAAGGGATATTAATTGAATTAAAAACCCATTTTATTAATAAGTATAGACTAATTCCTATGGAATATTGGGTGTTATAGTGCAAACTTCCAGTATTTGGTATATGCCGATTTCCTATGCTAAGCAGATCGCATGCATTAAGACAAATAAAATGCAAAATATTGAAGGAAAAAACAACCCAACTTTAGAAATTTTTACAATAGAATCGTGTGGCACTTTTAACTCTGCTGTCACAAGGGATTGTCTAATCGGTGCTTCCTTGCACTTAGTATCACCACAGATAGATAATAGTACACTGGCCCACAGAGGTATCTGAACCCCTACTAAGGCTATTCGTGATACATGGTGTATTAGGGAGAGGTTCAGATATCTTTGTGGCTGTCTGTACTAGCATCTCCCGCGGTCACGCGTAGAGCATTTAGATTTACACCTACACTAGTGTACAACTCGACCATCATACACATCATTAATCAGATGTGCAGGTTTACTCACATAATATATTAAAGGTATAAAAAAGAGATTTATCACGCAAGATCAAGACAAGGATATAATTAGTTTGTGTACGCGATTAGTACCGGGAAAATATCTTATTAAGTCAAACACAAGTCTGTTAACGTTAACACTATTGTATACAGCGTGCAACCTGTTAACTGAGGTTTCTTTTTATCATCCTAAACAACTATCTATTATTGAAGAACATATAGCAAGTTCTCAAAACAACTCCATACAAAATTCGTCAAACTGCAAAGGTATATTTGTGTCCAAAAATAGTTATGCGGATCTTACACGTATTTTGGTAAATCAGTAACATTCTGTATAAAAGTTAATTCTACAAATAGCGCCACCGGTTTCTTAAGATTAATTCAATTTAAGGTGGGACGGGGGAATACCCTGATTGATTGTTTGTTTTGAGATCATTACTCAATCGTACTTAGAATAAAGACTGGCTGGTGATCCTTCTTACATACCTTCTATAAGCTTAGTCAAAGCAACGGCTTTTGAACGATAAGTTTTGATTAAATTACTAATCACTTTCAAATAGTCAAAAACTATTATGTCCTAAAATTTCTAGAAATATAGTATTTCTTTATTGCAAAATTTTATAATTTCTGTATCTGACTACGGCATATTGATTTAAATATATACAAAGTGTAATAAAAAGATGTCGTAATACTTACACAAAAACAATTGAACTTTTCCTAAAAATCGATCAGCTGGGGAGCCCAGTTTGTATGAAAAGTCCAAAAATTGTTTTCGATTTCAACAAAAGTTGTTCAGTTTGATGAACAGAAGCCCACCTTGAAATATTACCACACCTTTTTGTATATGTAGGTACTTAATACCTAATAGGGATTAGATCACACAATCATTAAGTCGCAAAACGTTGAATACTCCAAGTATCAGAAATTGTGGAGCGAAGATTAGTGAACTTTCATTTTTCGAGATTTATACATTTGAGTAGAGACTTTTGAGTTAATTAGTTTGCATTGCTTGCTTAATCTTTCCCAGTTTCAAAACAACTGACATTAAAAAAACGGACATTATCATCATCACAATAGTGGTTTAATATCAAATGAAAACCCGAATGTCGCAAATTTACAGTAGAAAACCGCCTCCGGCCCCCCATACAGTTCCTAAGATATCTGGGGGTAACAGTGATAAAAACCATATTTTTACACAGATCACCATAAAATAGTAGATACATCAAAGGACTCAGTTCTGATGCATAGAAATGAATCCTTCGACGTATTTCATATCACGCGAGACGAGACACCTCGATATGTCTCCTTCGCCGTACCGAGCATGAAATAAGTTTCCAAGCACACCTGCGATTATTATGGTTGGCTCTCTCGATTGCTACGCTGATTTCGGGTTCGATGACTGCACGGATAAAACATTTGTGTAAGGAGGAGATTTGTTCGCTCTGTGTGGATGTTTTAATATCCATTTTATTTTAACCTTTTTATATACATTTTTAACACTATGTATGATACCCATACCTACTTTGAAACTGGACGAACGCTGAGCAGTTTGTCTAGAATATTTATTTGTTTATATTACATCGATACTTGGAATTTATGAAAATGGATCTTTCGATTGCTACGCTGATTTCGGGTTCGACGACTGCCCGGATAAAACATTTGTGTAAGGAGGAGATTTGTTCGCTCTGTGTGGATGTTTTAATATCCATTTTATTTTAACCTTTTTATATACATTTTTAACACTATGTATGATACCCATACCTACTTTGAAACTGGAGGAACGTTGAGCAGTTTGTCTAGAATATTTATTTGTTTATATTACATCGATACTTGGAATTTATGAAAATGGAGTGAGGCCAAATCGCTTCGAAAAGAAACAATGGTTTAGGCGTGCTCATCAAATTCAAATTCTAAATCCGGAAGTGACGTTAGACAAGGCATCTACAAGTTTAGCTACCCGCAGGAGTCGAGATCGAAGACATATCCTACTTTAAAAAAAATGGGCACTTTTTCATTCAAATAAAGCACTCTAGAAAGGATATCTTCGTACAAATAATATGTAGGTAAAAGATACAAGTCAAGACTTGCAACCCCGTTTTGTAGGTAATAAATATTATGACCTTTTTTATAGAACCACAGATAAGGGTAGACAGTTAAGTGGCACGTTAAATTATGCGTGACGTAAGAGGTAAAGAGGGATAATCCAAAAAGTTCCGCTTCTTTATTGGACATAGCCGCATTAAGCCCTGGGTTTTTCGGTACATTATCCGAACAAAAGAGATACCTGCCCTAGTATTATACTATGCAAGCCTAACCGTCGCGTATGATAAGATACGGCAAAAATAGCTCACCTTCTTTTAACGCAGAGGATATGAAAGAGACAACAGCAGGTATTAAACTCGCACTGAGGCAAGGAATTTTGTTGCTCTGGAGATGTTCCAGTATTGACCTCACTATTGTTTGTAGATAACTTTGTAGACACGAAGGATTTTCTGTGAAATATGAAGGTATACCTATGTTTCAAGTGATGTAGTGGATACGTACAAAACTATTCTGTCAAATAGAAATGTATATTCAAAGCAAAGGACAAAGGATTTTTGCTCAGTCGCATCCCAAAACTCGGTGGACTCGGTAGCTCAGTGGTTACTGAATCTGACTACTGATCCGAGAGTCGTGGGTTCGATCCCCACCCAGGGCGAACATTTCTGTGATGAGTAGATTTATTTGCTCTCTATTTGGGTGTATTATATTTATATATCGTCACCTGAGTGCTTATTTGTTCGATCTCCTTAACCAACACTTTATACAACAAAGTTTTTACTGATTATTTCACGTAAATTAAATTATGTCTTACAGATTGCGTTTTCACCAGGTAATTATATTTTTAATGTTCTAAAGGTCTAAATTATAAGAATCATACACCAATCGACGGGAAATTGGATAATATGATAACTGCATTTAAAAGTAATTTTCGTTAATATGGTCGATTGGACAAATAAGCATTCAGGTGACGATATGTATGTATTTAAACGTATATGTGTATGTATATCAGTCTCTGGTTCCGAAAGCGGTCGTGGCTCAGTGCGGCTTGCGTGGTTGCATCGATCACGCAGGTTAACTGACTACAGAAACGGTCATAACCTGGATGGGTTTGACTGTCAGTGGCATTTATCTCGACCGCTTCCGTGCTTCGCAAGGCACGTTAAGCCGTTGGTGCCGGCTGCTATCGCTAGCAGTCGTTAAGCCATGTCAGAGGCCTTATAGGCGGCTTGAAAACTTCTGACACTGGGGTTGGCCACTAGCCCCACAACCTCCACCAATCCGGACTTGGCCCCCGTATGTGGAGTATGGCCTAAGCCTTCCCGAGTTATGGGAAGAGACCTGTGCCCCTGCAGTGGGGACGTAATGGGTTGTTAACACTCTGGTTCCCATAGTACAGGGAATCCCAGTTTTGGGGCCAGAAGACATGTGTGATTATCCGGATAATTTTTATTATGTATGTAATGTTCGTATATTTCAGTGGCCATGTCAATAAACTTAAACAGCTTGATGTATTTTGAAGTGCATGGTATTGTAAGTTCTAATT
Source organism: Coleophora deauratella (assembly GCA_958295455.1). NCBI lineage: Eukaryota > Metazoa > Arthropoda > Insecta > Lepidoptera > Coleophoridae > Coleophora > Coleophora deauratella. The sequence continues at coordinate 12,877,128 of OY282397.1, read as the reverse complement.
GCTTTTTAGAGAAACAATTATCGTTTACTCCTTTCTTTACCTTTTTTTTCATTGAATTTTTAATTAAATCGGTCAGTATCGTCATTTCTAGCCACAGAATTCACCAAATTGCAATTAAAGTACAATAACTATCTGCTTGAGTCCTTCACTACCAAATAATGTTTTTATGTAAATTCCAATTGGAATGGACTTGTTTATACATTCACTATTAGCTCAGATCCTGGAAGATTGCCAGTCTGATCTCCATTGCTAGTATTTCTGCGGTTCGATCTAAGAAAAATCAAATGTTCAAATAATAGTGGTCATTATTTAAATATCACTAGCCAGCCAGTGACATGAATCTGAGCAACTTTTGATCTACGACTTGGCTAAAATCGCAAAAATCTAACTTTTCATACAAATCTATCAGCTGCACTGACTTAATTTGATTTGCAGTACTGTACGTTACTGATTTTGATCCGGGATATGATTAATGTTTATTTCGGTTCTATTTATTCCAATAAAATTTGTTCCTATTCTCTTAGTATATCTGTGATACATTAAAAATCTTTGCCCGGTAACACAAAACAAAAAGCTGTAAGAAAGTATTTTATTCAGCTCATTAGAACTTTTCTGTTTAGGTAGGTTGTTTATAGACCTTGTTTATACGTATCAAGTGGCACTCATTTTTCCACGTCACCACATAGGCTGAACAACAAGGAAACTCCATTATGGATTTACGATTTTCGGTGTATAAAATAAACAAAGTCATTTGTGTTTATGTTAAGTCATGTTAAAACGCTTCCATTTTTTTTAAACTTTGATATTTTTGCTTCAAAACAACGTGGGCTGTTTAGTGTCCCTGAATCCTTGCATGATTTTTAAGCTGAGTCTTCTAAACTAGTCTTGTTAGATAGCCCTCCATCAAAGGGATGATGATCTAGACATACTTGCAGGAAGCTGACCGATGGATGTACGTGCGTGGCTCCAAACTGTGCCAAGTGAAATTCTATTCATCATCACCATTAATAATATTTGGGCTGATATTGTGATAATCCATAATTCTGTAACTACAAACACTATCAAACTATGTACAAAGTGCATTACATATATGCAGTGAAAAAGCATTTACGTTTTTCGGTATGGAGACAAGATAAACTACTTCGTCTTCGGCAATATCATTACTTACCTTCAGAATAAGTAGAAAAATACTTTACGGGAACGATACAAGATTAACAGTTCGCGGACAAAACGATACATTTTAAATATTGTATTTTTCCTCCAATGACAGAATCAGCTTTAATAAGACACCAACATTTTGTAAATAATATATAGAATATTTATCGGATTAAAATATGTGTTTTATTTTCCCATAGTATTTTGAAGACTGTAAGATAGAGCCTTTGCCAACTGTATGAAAACTTTTATAAAAATAATTTAGTTCTAAATTTTGCTAAGGCGTTTTTCCATTTAGGCTATAAAAAAGAATTCAAAACTGTGGAGTATGGAGCATCACCAATCCGGCCTTAGCTCCCGTGTGTGAAGTATGGCCTAACCTTCCCGAGTTATGGGATGAGACCCGTGCCCCTGCAGTAGGGACGGTATGGGTTGTTAACATAACAACATAGAGCATTAATGTCAACTGTGTGACAAATTATTTTACAAATAACTTGATCTGCGTAAAGCAAATCTGTATCATCTCGATTATAAGATCTTGGTGACGACAGCATTTTTATCTATGTGACATTTTTTAAAGCAGCAGCCATGCAGAATTTCATAAACAAAATATATTGCACAGTAGAACAGATACATATGCTAATAATTTTGGCAACAAGTTCAGTAGCCCTATTTACATGGGAACGCTATTGGCTCGGAGGCGTCTTTACGTTCTATTTATCACAAAATCTGTCACGCAACAAAGTGTCTTGTCAATCTTCCAGCAAATCTTTCCTAAGATGAGATGGGACGTTATATGTAGATTTTTGCAGCTTTCCAATATTTTTGGTGATGGAACAAAACGTGTACTGTGGGACCCACAAACTTAGCTTCTTCTCAACATTGTTTCATGACCCATTGGAATCTCAACAAAAATAGTTAAATGACTCTTTTCGCGATTTCCTTACGTGTAAAATGTGTTTTTCTCCCTCTTACAGCTTCAAATACTTCTCAATAATATTATAAATGCAAAAGTATGGATGTTTTTTTTTTTGTTCCACTTTGACACCGAAAATACTAAACGGATTTAGATGAAATTTGGTAGGTAGATAAATAAAGCACTCGGCTAATACGTAGGACACTTTTTATCCCGGAATACTTAAGGGTTCCCGGAGGAATGCTTAAAAACTCAAAATTTCCACTTCATCACTAGATGGCGCCACCTTAACATTTTCTTTCTCTCTGGACCCAATTATGAAGTCCACGCAGACGAAGTCACGGGCGGAAGTTAGTTAGGATACTCCAATAAAAAATGCGTCTTTGAAGTTTTATGGCCCCCACAGAATGTTCCCGCTACAGGACATGCATAAATTTTCCGTAGTAGAGTTAGCAATGAGCTTTTTCTTAATCATATCGATACTTCTGGGTTCAAAGGGCGTATACGCCTAAGGTCTACTTAGCGTTTACGCCCTTTGAGCCCAGAATTATCGATATACTTTTTGAAAGACGCCATCAGAGATGATTCGTTTAACAATTTTATTCAGTAGCATCGATTTGGACCAGAATCTCGTACATTTCAATTCAAGATAACTCCAAAATATATGATGTGCTATCTCTATCCTTTCGAGTTCCATTTATATTCCTTCCATAAATCCGGCCGTGGTCCGATATTTCAACTGTAATTCGACGGTATATCAATCCATGCCAGGGTGCTCTGTCAAGAATTCGGCTCACTAATATATTGCTCAATTCCTCTCAAGTCAAATGACCACTATAATTCCTTTTGTAGGCTTTGATACATACTTTGTATAGACGTTAGATATGCATAGATTAATATAGTTATGCCAGTTACTCAGTATCTATGACTGACTCTGGACTGCTTCGCCGATAGTCGTGGGTTCGATCACCACCCAGAGTGACACCAAACATTTGTGTGATGAGAAGGTTTGTTTGTTCGGACTGGGTGTTTAATATACTTATAAATAAGTATTATTTAAAGTAATAAGTATGTATTATTGGTAAAGCGGACTCTGGATCTAGCCGGGATAATGCTAGATAGAAGTCATCACTCATCAGTCTGGTTCTCATAACACACAGGGAATCCTAGCTGGGGCTACATAAACGTCTTTTGGCTAATATGGATGTCTGATAGACTGAAAATATTATAATTTGCCTTACTAGCCCATTTTTGAAAGTCGTTACTGAAGAAAATGTAATACTCACATCCAGACAACAAAGAAAACTGAAACTACTTACAGCCTTTTTGTGTCCAGGATTGGGACGTCGATATGCTCAAAGGTAAGTGAATAAAAACGTCTGTAACAAAGGCAAGCAAATTAATGTCAGAGGTAATTTTATAAAATAGTTAAAGTTTGTGTAGTAATAGGCATACTAAATCAGATCCCTGTGAAATATAGTGAGTCTCAGATTCAAAAAAGTTTTTATTTCATAATGCTGAGTGCAGCGTACCATAGAGTAACAAAGAGAGACCAAAAGAACCGAACTTTTGTACTAAAAAGAAAATGATGTTATTTTTTACAAAAAATACTTTGTAGCGTCGAGTTAATTATTTTTCCTCCAATTATTATTGTGTTTTATTAACGGAATATATTAATTTTTTTCAGGCACAATATATTTATTCCCACTATTGTCAGCCTACCGATATCTACTATATATTTTATCGTCTCTCGGCTACCTGCCGTCATTAACGAGTAGAAAACACGTCTTTGCATATCATTTGCGATAGCGAACTTGGAAATCTGTTTGGGCAACTTCACACTTTGAGGCTACCAAGTTTGATTGAGATCGGTGTCCTTACTGGGAATTTAAACGAAGTAGGTAAGTTCTTAGAAAAGTTCGAACGCCCCACAGTTTTGTAATAATAGAGGGACAAGCGGCGAGAAAAGTGAAGAATTGGTGAGATTTTGACAAAGATATTGTATTTTTTTTTTACCCGACTACTCCGAGTCTATGTAACTAAAGTAAGAATATATGAAGTCTATTATTATCAGTTGAAACTGTTTACACTAGATACTTTTCTCAAGGAACTTATAAGCCTTATGGGGCGATTTTTTTTATTTACCATACCGTGTGACCCGTCAGCTAATTGACTTGTTAGAAAAAATGATAATTTTGTAGATTAATTATAGATTCTTTTGGTACAATACAATACCTATGTATAAGGTGTTCTTAAAATATGTGCTTAAAATATCTGGGGCTTTAACAAACGAATCTGAACAAGTCCTAAAAAAAATGTTATCCCTTAATACAAAATTGGCCAATTAACTGATTAATACGTATAAAGAGCCCTAATTTTTTTGTGAATTAATTAACTTTGTATTCCTTGGGGAAAAATGTTCAGAATAAGCCTTAGGAGATATTTTAAGTGCAGCTTATATAATTAGCATGTTAGTTTTCATAATATAATAACCGTCTTAGGTATATTTTATATGCCTATGACATTATATGCCATAAGTATATTATGCTTAATCCGGAAACGATTTAACAGACAACAATATTTCGTTTAAGTTGATTACAATTAATTTGTTTATATTTTTCGACTGTACTTGTTTTATTTGTTTTTATATTGTGATGTAATAAGTTGTGTGTTGTTTGTTGAATAAATGTTTAAAATAGAAAACATTTATTATGACACAAAAAACATGAAAAACCATAGCACACAAAAAAATATATAACACAATTGAAAACTGATTAGTCAAAAATACCGTACAGTCAGGTACACGGAAGAAAGAGGTAGGGGGAAATGGTAAGTAGGCGGATCTCGCGTGTCATAAATTAGCGCTGCAGTACAGGACGCACTCATTCTCAATCGCGTACTATGCGGCACCGGACGGCTGATGTTCTCGGATAAATAAAATAAAAAAACACGTAAACATGCGATACTGTGCTGTTTGAGAGTGCAGAAATAGAAGCACAGACAAAATATCATATAATGAAGGCATTACATTTCACCGGTAAATGTTGTATTTTATATTTCGATTTAAAATTGAATTTAATTTAATTCAAAGCTTTATCCCGAACGAATTAGATAATTTTAAACTTTATGTGAGAGTAATAAAAGTCATACGTCAGTAGCATAAGTCAGCCTGGTCCACCAACATTCTCGTGTGTTCTAAATAGTGGTGTGCAATCATTTATCTTTGACAATATATTATCGATATCGATAAAAAGAGAAGTTGATTTTATTATCCTTCCAGTTGTTTATAATGTGTATATTTTAGATACATTTTATTGGCAAATGTCAAACCTTTGTTCATTCCCTACTACCGAAGGATTTTGTAGGTATGTATGTAAATAATTCTTTGGTACGCTCTACAGCCTAAAGGGCGTCACATACGAGCGCTATACTGTGCTATTTCATCGTAATATCAAATATAGCTCGCCACACTACAAATAAAGGGCGTCACACACAGGCGCTATACTGTGAGTGCGAGTTTAAAGCTGTAATTACTCGCATACTAAGAATGACGCCATGAGTGTATCAGTAGATAAGTAAAGCTGAATCTTGTTTTTTTTTATAATTTGTCTACATTACGTTATTATATACTCTACCTTTTCAAAAATCACACGGACGCTATACTGTGCTATTTCATCTTACGATATCTGCTGCTGTCGTGTGTGACTGTAGCAAGCTCTCACACATGGCGGCAACACTATCGTAAAAAGAGGTAGGGACATTTGTGGCCTATGACCTGTCGAATTTTCACGAAAGTTGTGTCGCAGTTTGAAACCTACTTAAATCGATAGAGGATAGCTAAATGATGAAACATGTAATAGGTCTTTTTTTCGTAACATCACCGGTTGCAGAGATATAAATGATTTTTATTGTCCTATATATGGTAGGGCCATCTTTGTCACGAAATATGTCCGAAACTGGTGGAAACACTAAACGACTTATCATATTTTTTCACCATCTAAATGTTCACTAGCGATTTATAAAGGATTCAAGGGTATTCAACTTTGAAAAAAACGTCGGCCATAGGCCACCTTCCATAGTAAAATCTTACATCGCCTTTCATTACCCTCAGGCGTCGTGGCGCTCATATTTTTAACTCATCCCAAAGTTCGAAACGGCGTCAGACAGTCAGAAACAAATGTCTGTCTGGTCATTTTTATCACGGTGCTTAAATTTTCAAGAATTAAATTACATTGTACCTGTATTTAAAGATAATATTTTGTACCAAAAAATACATGTGATTTTGGGTAGGGGGTTGTGGCGATGTAGTCTAAAACCTCACCACATATCATCAGGGGGAGGAGGGGTCTAAAAAATTGCTAAAAACATCACGTGATTAATGGACGACCCCTTTCCAGAAACATCGGGTGTTTCAAGGGAAATATTTCCGGATATCGATATTTCAGTGATAGAAGATTACTTACATCCCTAATCGAGTAGCGAACGGAAATGACGTAGTAATGACGTGTACTAGTTATAGGTAAATAAAGTTGTGCTTTATTAATATGCAGTGAAAGTTTAATTTCGCTAGGACGTTTATGAAGCGCTTTTGGAGTTTTCCGTCATCTGGAGTTTCTGCTACTCAGCACTAGATGTCACTATCAAATACGCCTCTATTTGCTCATTTTGTATGAGCTTTATGGACGAAGTAATAGATTTCAATGTTGCTAATTTTTTTATATTTTTACGTGCTATATTTATGGTCCAATCAAAGGCCTTCTTGCATTAGTAGTGCGTAAATATACTAGGTGTTGATGTGTGATTTCGGCGACATCGGTTCTGGTACAAACGCGTCTATAAGGCCCTTCCCCCTACCTCTTTCTTCCGTGGTCAGGTACGACCCGGAACGGGGATCATGGCCCCTTTGTCTTAATCGAGAGGCCAAGTCAAACACAAAAGCCCTGGCTTCAGATCCCCAAGTGCCTGATGTCTCCACCGCGAAGGGGATAAAAAGGTGCGTGTTCTTTAGGACCGAATATCTGTCATGTTTTTGACGCGCAGCGTGTTCAGCCGCATACCCCGCCTCACGAGCAGTGCCACCAACATAAGTTGAAGCAAAGGTGCTAACGCACGTTGCATCCCATAAAAGGGAGCGCCCTCTCTGCCACGGTACAAGAGTAATCTATCTACATATATAAATGTTTATCTGTCTACATCTGTCTTTATAGAAAATAGTCAGCCTCATTGGTATGTCCCTGACTCGTAGGTAACAAAAGTCCCGAAAAATAAAGTACGGACTGAATTGTCTGTTATAGATTTAAAAAGGTCAATGATAATATCTAGCTACCATTTGTGCGAGACAAACCCTATTTTATTGGATCTTTCTCAGAAAAGCACGGGCTGTTTTCGAAATCGAATTTCAAATATGAATTGCAAAGTGGCTTTACAGTTAGTTAATAAACAATTTATTTGCAAATTTTCTTTATGGAACAAAAGGCATTGTATTGTATAAGAACAAAGGCAGCTTTAATTTTTAGAAACTATTCAATTACAAAAATAGAAATAGTGAAATTGGATACAACCTTAATTAATTGGTTACCTTTCAAATCTTTTTCGTTTACAAGGTTTTTTTTTAATTTTACAATTCGTAGGCCTTTTCAATCCTCTCACTTTTTAATTGGTGGAAAGAAAATTGTTAAGTAAGACGTTTTACAAACAGACTAAGAAACCCGTGGCGTCTGCGTCTTTTACAGTTCACTACTATCATAGAAGTAACGTTTACTGCGAGTTTACTTACGAAAACACAAAGGAGTGAGATCAATAAAATATTCTTATCAACATTGCCGTCAAATATGTTTTGTAGATTTATCGTAGGTACCACTAGCTTTGAAGTCCGATGAACAACAGAAATTTTTTGAATATTGAACCGGGTATTGATATTTAGTATTGTCAAGCTATAACAGATATGATGTGCCCAAGCATTACATGAATACTGCTAGATTTTGCAAACATATCCCGCGTAGTTATCCTGCAATGCTGTCGTGGGATGCAATGACCTTATCACTACATCGAAATACATTTATCACTGCCTCACTAGCAAATTCCACAAAAAAGACAAGCCAATACTAGTCTGCCCTCATAGGAAAGGGTGGGAACCCATTTAGGCAACCGCCGTCTATACCTTGCGGATAGAATGGTTAAAATGTGCCAGACGATTAGAAGAAGAATAAGAAAAATCGCCCCAAAGTATAATATACGGAATTTTCGCATACTTTACGGCCTTCTTACTTGTGAGGGTAGTATCACTACTGCTACTATTATTATGGCTCCACAGCCAGATCAGGTAAAGGAGACCGCTGTATTTTCAGGTGCGACCGTACTAGGACCTTACAGAAACCCCATTACTGGTTTGATTTCGGAGTTTCCCTTTTCCTAGAGGGGGGTGCAAGCCAACGCTAATGAGGGCATCTCCCCGAGAATCCCTGAAACAAGCAATTTGCTTAGTTAAATTATTGGATATAATAATTAATCGTATAACCATATATTATAATTTAATATTTACTTAAAGGATTTCATAATCAGGAAAGTTTGTATGTAAACCCTACAACATTTTTGAGAAAGGGATTTTTTAAATATTATTTACTTTGTCATCCATCAGTGTCATATAATGTATGTTACTGTAATGTATGTATGTAGACACGTACTAAACATTGTATATGTATTAATTGTAATCTTGATGTTGGAAACCACATAATTTTTTATTGATACTATTTGATTATCGGCACAACTCAACCATGAAAATATGTAAATACTTTAACTAACAATAAGATCAGCAATAGTTATGTTATGTTTCATTATCTTGTTTCTCTTAGAATAATATTATATGCATATATATTATGCGTTCTGTCTTCGACATAGTATAGTATTATGTATATGATGTGGATGTCTTTAAATGACCTTCTAATTTGTATGTTTATTTTATTTTATTTTATTCGGAAAATCAACAGCTTAATTACAAAAAAAAAACAACTTAAATTAAATTTTAGACAGCCAGATAAATTAATTAACTCAATCTATCTATATTAATTAACTCGGCATTCATAGAAATATAATCACCCTGCACGGGTAGCATGAGGCGTAGACAAAGCTGTTTGTCGCGCCAAATGCGAGAAAACAGCTCAGCTGTCTCTTTCATTAGCTTATCGTTAGAACGGAACAAATGCTTTTTAAACTCGCGTTGCGCGCGAGATATGTCGCCATGCTACTAGGGCAGGTCATAAAGAATCTTGGTTCGGGGAACATTATCGAGAGGCTCAAAGTCCACAATAAGAAACAGTTAATGTGAGTGCGCCATGGTTTGCCATTGAATCAGTGACAGTAACTAGATCATTTGATAGCACAAGATCAAGAGTTTTTTCCAAAATTGTTGAGTACACCGTTGTATTGCTTAAGAGTCATGGAGTTTAATTTGGAGTTTTGTAAAATTTGTACTGTGGCTGTTGATGTCCCAATAAACCTAAAATAAAATAAAAATAAATAGGTAGTCGCAGTCATAGGCATGAGTCCGATATATCAAAACGTAACTAAAAACGGATATGAGATTCATATCATAACATATCGATATGGCAGTTTTTAATATCGGATATTAGTAAAACTATACATCGGCTAAGTAACGCGCGAAACACAAACTCCCGCAACCCAAGCATATGATATCGAACGGTTTGACATATTCGCTTTCTCTCTTTCTAACAAAAAGACATTTCATTAGTGCGAAAGAAATGCAGCGAATATTGAACTAGAACGGATATCAGCGGATGATATAGGCGAATTGAACATTACGGTTATTGCAATACGGTTTAGATTGGACTTGATAACGCGTGAGTTTGTGTTTCCGTTCGTTTTCTAAACAAATAGATAAGTTACGTTTGAAAAGCGATTAATATCGTGCTACCCATATCGATATCTGAAAACGGTTTTCGATATCGATATGAAAACTTCATATCGGTTACAAAACCGTTTTCCAAAAAAACTGATAACGCCCATGTCTACGCAGTCAGCCTGCATTACACCGTTGTGATATCAAGTTGCATCTATTATTTATCACCCCAAATCCGATACTTTGCAACGATCACCCCTGATAATGGTTTATCGGCTAAAACAAGATAGTGCACATCCTGTAATGATACTTTCATATCCCTGAGTATAATCTCTATTTCAGAGCGTCAAAGGTCATCGGCATGAGAAATTGGATTAATAATAATCAGTGTATCGTATACGGTATTTATTCCAAGGAGATTAGGGTACCTAGTGAAAGTACAAGAGTAAGAACGTTTCCACACTGTCCGGCAAGTAAATTATAAAATTACAAAAAAAAACTATAAAATTGGCGAAACAGCTAATCACTTTAAATGAAAAAGGCCTGTTTTACGATTTTTACAAAGTTCTAAAATAAAAGTTGACCAGTATTATAAGTAAACGCTTTAATAGGTTAAACCATTGCTTACCAAAGCAGGTTTTATTCAGAATTAAAATTGTGATGACACCATTCTAAATTCAAAAAAATTATGCAGTGATCTTTGTAGTGCGCAGTTCTTTTTAGCTTTAGTTACAAACCAAGTAGTTGACTGCATCAAAAGTAAATTATTAAATACTGTTCACTAAATAGCTATTTTATTTAGAATTGCAGAAAACTTACTCGCTTTGAATTTTATTACATGCACAATTTTTAATGAAAAAAATCATAATAAGTACGGAAACTACTATATTGCACAATGACGTCATCGGTCACAATTTCAAACATTTTAAAAACAAATTCTCGTTTATGTCCTTTGATAAAAGTCAGCTATACAAACTCCTTTTGTACAGGTTACAAACTTCTTAATCGATTTTGTGAAAAATGTGCCTATCGTCTATTCCATTGCTTTCAGACTCATTTGAGCTCTTTCAACAACGGAATAATTTCTTATTAGAAATTCGATTCAAACGGTAATACACGTTTTCGCAAAACATTGAAAGATAATTTAACTTTGAGCTCCGCAGTTCTTCCCATCTCATTATCTTAATTGCTTTTTGCTTAACGACAGAGATTATGACCCCATCCAGCAGATATTGGCCTTAATTCCCTTCTTAAATTCAAATGTGGTTTGATATCCTAATTTAGGCAATGATTAATTCAAGTTCCTTTGCTCAATATTTATTATCAATGGTTTTTTGAAGACAATTAAAAAAAATCTTACGCTTTTACTTTTAGGATACATGTTAGAAGACGTTTTTAAAGCATTTTTTTCTTTATATAGTTAAAAATAGATATATTTTACAATTTCTTATTTTGCAGTCGAATCGTTACAGATTTTTCTTTCAAATACACCCTTTAAATTTTTCTGAAATCTGCTTATCGATCTTTTTGCATTCACCGTAGAAAATAATTGCTTCCATTCATCGCAGCCCTCAAAACATTCCACAGGTGCACAAAGCGAATGCCTAATACTATAATAATCGATGAAATCCCTTTCAACTTTCGCATTAGATTCGACTCCATTTTCGGAGGGCCCCTAAACCCCCAAATTCTCAAATCGTCTGTAATCCACCAGTCGCAGAGATACGCGGCTATTAAGTAACTCCTAAATCTGTTCAACTTAAGGCGGTATTAGATAGATTCTCTTTATTCGCACAGAGACATGGCGCAGAATTTGTTAGGGAAAACAGATTGTCCTCGGAACGCATCGTGGATCGTGGAGTACACGCGTCCAATATAATTGGATCCACCAAAAGTTAATTAAAGCAACCCTTTCGGGTCTGTAGAAATAGGGGTGGGAGGGGGAGAGGGGTGTCAGTGATGTTTGGTCGAGAGATAGCAAGTATACTAATCCTTGGTAAATTGAAACGTAAGTAACGATGAAGATTGCGAATCGGCTGTTACTCGAGCGATTGCAAGAGGGCTGAGAAGCGTAATTAGTAAATTAAGATTATTAACATGACAGTTAATTATTATAGAGGAATTTCGTTTAAAACAAAAGCCCTGTTAGCTGGTGTTTCGTCTCCTGTATCTTCTCCTTATTCTTTAAGCTCGTTTTTAATAAGAATGGATCACTTGATTTTATTATAAGCAAATTTGGTTAAGCTTATCCATTTGTATGAAGATTCAAATTTTTTTGCGAATTGAATATGTGTTCCTTGGGAAAAGTTGTTCAGTTTCATGAAACCCCAGCTTGAGCTCAGGCAAATATTTTGAGAGAAAGTTATATAATTTTAGCAAAGAAAAACGCTCATTTTAAAATCTGTTCATTCATAAAATTATTTCTAGCTTAGTTGCCTAATAAAACTAATAAGGCCACGAAAATTCACACAAATTTAAGATATCTAGTTATTCTGTTCTCTCTGACAAAATAGCCTTATCTATTCCTAGCTTTCGGATTCGCCCTTTGTAATGTAAGTATAAGATTTTCCCACGAGTTTCCTCGAATTTCCCGTTGCTTTGACACGAGGTTCATTAAATTCTCAATTTTCTCACAGATTTGCCGCGCTCATTGTCGCTGTGAAAATTTAACGGAGTTTCTTTTCTGTGTAAATAATTTGTCTTGCTTGTCTTCGCTGCTTAGAGTGTTTTGACATTCATTAGTTTTGTAAGATTTATCTTCATTTTCATCTTGTTTTTCATTTTTTAAACAAAATTAATATAATAGAATAGATGAATGTACAATAAATACAATTACTTTACACATAATAGAATTATAAGGATTTTAATTTGAAAGAAGAAAAGCTAAGAAAATATATTTTCTACATTATTGCTTTAGTTAGTATTTGGGGCTCGATTATTCAAAAATAATATACACATATCACTGTACTTAAAATATTGCAAAGTTAAATAAATCTTATGCGATTTCTGTAAAGTCGTGGAATAAAAGTTAAAGCTATAATAATAATAATATCTGAGACAATTCACACACGGTCATCTGGCCCCAAACTAGGATTCCCTGTATCTTGGGAACCAGAGACTGTTGTACATACACATATACTTTTAAATACATACATATAATGTTATAATACACCCAGACCCAGAGCAAACAATTCTGCTCATCGCAGAAAAGTTTGCCCTGTGTGGGGATCGAACCCACGACTCTCGGATCAGAGGTCAGGATCGCTAACCACTTAACCACCGAGTCAGTCAAAGTCTGTAAACTATTATCTAAATCTAACTAACTAAAAAGCTCCCTAAACTATATATTATCACAGCTTTCTATCACACACTGTATATTAAGCACACTATAAATATTGAATGTTTCATGTTATAGTCATTTTGTATGAGGTAGAAAAGAAACTATTTCTCAGTATGTGTAAAGCATATACCTACTAAAATAAATAAATAAAAACATTTTAAGTTTCAGACAGGAAGAAGCTCTGCCTCAACTAAATGATACCGCCATCGTGAAACTTCAACAAAATGAAATGAGAAACAGCATTCCTGACGTTAAACTAACCAAACTTACTGCGTACCTACTCAGGAAACAGGGAAGTTATTTCACTTGTTTTCTTTACCAGTTCTTTTCGTTCGAAAGGGGTAGGTAGACATACTTACACAAATATGATTTTCGGAAGTTCGGCAACTTGATATGAAATTTTGCCATTCCAACTTGGGGCAAGTTTAATCAAATCTTGCTGGCGGGTGCTTTTACTTACCTACCTACATACAGTATTCGCTGAAGTGTAAAAATATTCCAAGCGCCCATCAAGAAAACAATACGCAAACAATTTAGTTCTGCCTACCTCAAAACTAAACTTACACTCTTCTAGCCCACTTATTATGTCCATAAAATTATATAATCATTTGCCTGACGAAATAAAACAGGAAAATAGACATCAAAAATTTACATTATTACTTAAAAACTTACTGCTGAGAAAATGCTATTATACAGTTGACGAATACTTTCATGATAATGACTTGTGAACTCTTGTCCCTATCTGACTATTATGTTGACATTTTTACATAAATTCGAATTTAAAGTAATTTTATAATATTGACATTACATTACATTTACACAAAAAAAAATATTTTGACCTAATATATAGAAAAATTTCGACAAATTGCATGCTTTATTATTATTTTTTTTTTGTTATTTCTTTATTATATCTTAAATTAACATAAAATTCTATAATTATTATTTTATTTTAGACAAGAATTGACTTCCTTTCTCCTAATTTTGCTGTGCCCTACTCAGGGTCCATGTTGATACCATTATATTTTAACACCTCTGTATTTTTGTAAACACATGGTATGCAATAAATAAATTGAAAATTGAAAATATTCAGGGATCTTTTCCTGCCTACTTGATACTTTCCTGGAAATTTCGTATATTGGCACAAACACAATCGTAGTCATTATTATTAATAGGTAGCGTACTGACATAAATATCCCGGGCAGGTGAACTTTCCCAGGATACTAAATCCTTCCCCAAACTGGGATTATAGGGTGACATAAGTGCCTTAAGCAAACTTAAGATTTATTAGATATGAAAATGTTACCGTGGGTGGTTTGGAGTTGAATACACGAATGAATTACTTGAAATTCCTTTAAGCAATGAGGTCACCTATAAAGATATATACGAATGTAGAGAGAAGAGTACTTACAAAGTTTTTTTCAAATATCGATTTCTAAAGGGCTTTAATGGAGTTTTAACAGTCTTAAAGTTGGATTTTCTACGGGTTCGAAGAGCTGTTTGCATCGAAGTCTGCGCAGACTGAAGTCGCGTGATTCCACTAGCTAGTATATACTGATAAGACATTCTTACAGTTTTTTACATCGAGCATCAGTACGTAACTCTTTTATTTCTTGAGTTGTATGGAGAGGGATAACTAAAATTTTACAGGGTTGTCACGAAGATAAACAAAACTAATGAATAATTATTGTATAATGAACTTCTAGTTTGACAGTTGATATCTACAAATATATTACAGTAGCCTCTCTCTGTAGCTATACTGGTGCCAGAGTGGTGTTAAGTTTTCGTTGTTGTGTGTGTAATTCTTCTTGGTAATAGAAGCTTTTGCGATGAGTTTCAAACTACTACGGTACTTAGCGTTTCGGGAGCAATCTATAAGGGAATATTGCGTGACAACTTTAGCTTCCATCGCGTTGGTGATCGACCTTGAGAATGGTTACTAGGGACCTTGAATTATTAGACGCTTTTTGTTAATTATATTTATTATACTAAACTAAACATTAGATAGTGCGTTCGCTTCATATTAGGAGGTAGCGGATTCAATGGGGAAGAAAACGCAAAGCTATTTGCAGATGGCGCTTCGGACGCTTGACTCATAACAACTTTCAATTTGTTCCGCGCTTTTTATTGTCGAGGTGTAATAAAATAGTTATATTTTCTGTAAAATTGTTAAATGGAAAATTTATGCGACTTGGACTGTTCCTTAATGAAAGGCGAAGCTCAAAAATACATGATTGAAAACGTAAGTTTTCCCAGGTCTTCTTCATGCGGTATTTCCGGACCGATACGACATTCAAACCTTCAAGAAAAGAGCGTACTCCCAAATCCTCTGGTGTTGCGGGTGTCTATGGGCGGCGGTAATCGCTTACCATCAGGTGATCCGTCTGCTCGTTTGCCACCTCTGCCATAAAAAAATAAATAAAAAAAAACCAAGAATCTTTAGGAAATTAATGATTTCCATTATTATTGGAACCAATCGCCACACAATGCGGCATTTTTTAAATAAATCTTATGTTTAGTTCACGTAAACAGTTTTTCTATACGTTTTGACAGTTAGTGATGATTGTTATGAGTCAAGCGATATCAGCGCCTCTATCGGCGAGTTCTGTCAGTTTTCTTCCCCATTCTTGGTAGCAAGGACTGATTCTGTTGGTAATAAGGTATTTTATGAGAGCGCCTGGCTAGCCACCATCAACTTATCAACGCCTTGCTGCCAACCTCAATTTTAATAGCGTGTTGTGTGTTCCGGCATGGAGATAATATAGCCAATTCCCCATTGAATTGGGGAATCTTGGTAAGCTCGTCTTTATCTTTCGGCATTGTAAACACTTACCATCAAATGAGATAATGCTAAGAGCTAACCAATTGTTTAATAAATAAAAACATCATAACAGCGCTGGTCAAAAAACTAGCTTCTCAGTTTTACGTTTTTTTTTTAATAAGACACAGTTAATCTTTGTGATGAGCCTGGAATTAAGACACCGAGTGAGAGAATATTTACTACTGCCAGACTCCCTGTCCTACAGTTTCGAGGTGCGCACTGATCGTATTATACACCTAATGACCTAAACTTCGACCATCAGATTATAGGATCAAGACAAGACTGAGGTCACAAAGTGGCTCCAAGTTAGCTCATTTCCAAAGCTCGTAACTTGCAAGGGGAATAGTTTTGAGGTGTTACAAACTTGATCAATCGACTTGGTATGCTCTTTGGTCTTTGACTTGTTAATCCACGAGAATTTCATTAGTAGGACAGTTTTTAGGGTTCCGTAACCAACTCACCAAAGCGCAAAACAGAACCTTATTGCTGTCAATCTGTCTGTCTACATGTCAGTTGTCAGGTTGTCATGCTGTGCGGCATACTGCACTCATGAAAATAAAATATGGCTTACTTCTAAGTTATGTGTTTGAAAGATCGTTTTTTTAGTAATTATATTTCGGGGAAAAGTTGTTTATTTTTATGTGTAGGATAATAAATTTATATCTGTGTTTTATTATGTACCTAGTTCAAAAATAATTATACAAAATTTAAAACTACAGATATTACAACACCTTTTTTCTGTCACTTTTTAAATTAAAAACACACGTTTTGGACTCTCCATATGAAAATGGTCAATCCAATGATGGATTTATATAGAGAAATTATTTTTTTATCATTTATTTAAAAATTGGTACACACAAATGTCCCTTTATGTTTTATTTGTACAATAAACAGTTTACAAACAAACAAACAAAAGTTGTCAAATTTAACCTGAATGGCCCGGCCCGTACATGTTCATAGCCATTATTAAAAACCATCTTTTATATTTTTTTGGATGGAATGTCCATTAAACACGACACGACGACATCACTTCTTCATCAGCTGTCAGCTTTCAATCAAGTGTTATGTCTCACGACCATTTCTCTAAGATTAAGTTTTATTCTGTTCTAGGTTTGTGAGGGCATAAATTATCAAATGTCGTAACATACCTATCAACGCTACTTTTGGTACTAAGTCAAAAGCCTTTATTTTCCAAAATACATAAGATACACAGAATACACAATTAAAAGACGTATTTTTACTGACATATACGCACAATCGGGTCTTGGCCCCGTGTGTGGAGTATGGCCTAACCTTCCCGATGTATGGGAAAAGACCCGTGCTCCTGCAGTGAGGACGATATGGGTTGTTAACTGCATGCGTACAAATACATCTTTCCTATTGTACAACACGTATCAGCGGCTTGTGTATCATTTGCCACATTTTGTCGACTAAATTTACGTACTCTTGTATAATTTAGCTTTCGTCATAATTGTAACTAACCAGAATCGCTACCTTTATAGAAAATGTTGTCTATTCACATCCAAATACCTTTTGTTTCAGCTGTTTCTGAAAACCTGTTACAAAACAAAGGTTTTCACAAGGCGCCTCTACCATTATCAATCTCGGTCTCCTTTCATCCTTGGTGTAATTTAATAAAAAGTGTCTATTGATCAAATTAATAAACGTCAAATTGACGTTGGAACGCTTGGTTAACGCCTTAGGGTCGTCTTTTCTGATTTTGCTGTTTCGTTTCTCTAGAACTGGGTTTCCGTTGTAAAGAATTAGCTTTCTATTTTTTATTGAACATTAATTAAGTATTTTTACCAAAATAATTGGGTTATTTCGTAAGTGAATTGAGATGTCATCAAATACGATTTATCAAGTTCGATAATAGTATAGGAACCAAGAGTATTTTTGACGTGAATTCGATGAACGTCTTACTCCGAGGTACGGGTAACGACGGAAAAACGTTGACACGAAAATTGTGTACTTTGATGAGCCTCCTGCGTCTTGCACATTAACGCCCCGTCGATGATGATGATACCAACGTGTAGCTTATTTTATCGCATAAATGAACATAAAAATTACTCACCATTTTAATTTATATTATGACGAAACATTCCAAAAAATAAGAAGGATCGATTGTCTAAAGCTTATAAATGATACCAAATTGTGTAAATATTGTGAAACAAAGTAATTTATACTACAATTATATCTTTATTGTTTTGTGCACTATTTGTTTACCTTTACAGTCTTATAAACTGCATTCAACTCTTGGTCTATAATTATATGACGCTTTCAAATATTCAGCTCTATATAGTGTCAGAATTACTGAATACGAAAATGTTGAAATGAAGGTGCAACTTCGATCTCATCACTCTTTCAGCACTGAAATTAACGCGGATTTTTTCGTGAATAGCCTTACAGAAGAACAAAGAAGTTTATAATACTTATAACGTGATAGTTTTACGATATATAGGGTGACTTTAAATTTGTTCTTAATACGAAAGGCTATGATATATATATATATATATATGTATATATATACCGGGTGTTAGGTAAAATACTGCAGATATTTAAATGGCACGTAGGGGCTGCAGAACCTATCACAAATAAAAAAGAGCGAAGTCTATATTCTCCTTAGTTTACGAGAAATAAGGGTGTAAAGTTGCCCTATTTTTTCTCAAATTTCCGCTTTGCACCCACTTTTTCAGGTCGAGTCAGATATGCTGAACGCTCACAATTAACCCCAGATTTTTTAAATTTAATTTTCCCCACAAAACTTCAATTACAATTTATTTTTTTAACTGCTCCCGTGTATGGCCGCCCTTATTTGTTCCATCTCTTTCTCGCACGTACAATCAGTATCGCTGTCTTACTCAATGACGTCATGCAATAGGTACGCACGCAAACACACAAACACACGGGGCGACGACGTGCGGACGCTGCGGGCGGCGCGGGGATAACCGCCTGCATAGCAACAATCGGGAGTCCATAGGGCAACAGTAATCACAAAAACGATATCCACCCAGGCGAAGCCGTGGGCGATAGCTAGTTAGAAAATATCAAAAAAATAAAAAAAACCACCTATCCCCCAATATTTTTATGAAGTCGGCGCTTCTGGACACGGTTTCGAATACTACCAGGGTTCAATTTCAAAAAGTCTCGGTTTGATTGGTGGTAGGGCGTTTAACAAGTCGCCTAAGTAATTAGATCTCTTTCAAAAATTGCTAGCAACTACCAAAGTCTTGCCGCCAAACATAAATGTCGGGAATCGAACCCGCAACCTTTCCTTATGAAGCGAGCGCCACACTGCTGAGCCACGGAGGCGATCAGGTGAGATCATTAGCAAATTAAAAAATATTGGTAGACAAGCCAGATACTAGTAGGGAAATCCAAATTAAACAATAAAGTTGTTATTTTTACCCCCAATATTTTTATGAAGTCGGCGCCCCTGGACACGGGAGGCCGCGGCTTCGAATCCTACCGGGGTTCAACTTCGAAAAGACTCGGGTTGGTTGGTGGTAGGGCGTTTAACAAGTCGCCTAAGTAATTAGATCTCTTTCAAAAATAGCTAGCAACTACCAAAGTCTTGCCTCTAAACATCAGTGTCGGGAATCGAACGCGCAACCTTTCCTTATGAAGCGAGCGCCACACTGCTGAGCCACGGTGGCGATCAGGTGAGATCATTAGCAATTTAAAAAAATATTGGTAGACAAGCCAGATACTAGTAGGGAAATCAAAATTAAACAATGTCAGTTGTTATTTTGATAAATAGTTTAATTGTAGAGATAGGTAGATAAACAAATTCTTAGTAGATATTAGAGATTGTTCGAAATGCCCACCGTTTACACGTACACAGAGTCTAGCACGTTTCCGCACAGGTCTATGCAAGGAGCCAATGACCTGAGGGTCCATTTGAATAATATCAAAGGCCATGTCGATTTTGATTCGCATTTCCATTTCACTCTCACTTTCACAAGTCTTTCACGTGGTTCAACACATAAAAATCCAATGAGGTAAGGTCGAGTGACCGTGGCGGCTAAGCCACTGATCCTCCTCGTCCTAGCCAGCGGTCTCCAAACTGCTCAACTGCTGCTCAAACTTCCTGCAACGTACGAGGACCACTGATGAAGTTACGGCCTTCTCTCCGAAGCGCTTGAACGATCCCGTCTATGGTGTTCACACTGGATATCGGGCGATTTGGGTTACAGTTTTCTGATGCACTTTTCTCCTCCTCCTTAGTCGGTCCCTCAGTACTGAGGATCGTGACCCCCTTCAATTACTATTTTCCTGGATAGTGTAATGCTAAGCCTCGCGGTTCATCGCTAGATTCGATGCCTCGTGAATCGACATCTTCAGCGTCTTCGTGACGAGATCGGCACATCGAGTTGGTCTGCGGCTCCACGGTCTGTTCCCTTCCACTTTTCCATAAATAATGGATCGTTCCAAACTTGTAGGCTCTCTCCGCACAACGTGACCGAAATAGCAGTGTTCTTCGGATTACTGTAGACAAAAGTATCTCACTGTTTTTGATCTTCGACTCCTACAGTATGGACTCACTTGTACGGTGACTTTTACGAGTACTACGCGATACAATACAATGCGCGATAAAATTCTCATAGGTGCGCGAAACGCGAACGCACTTAGCAACGTAAGTTTCGCTACTGACTACTGCGTCACAGTCTCACAGTTTTCTATTGTGGCTGCGCTTTGCGTCGACCCGTGCCCGGGTGCGCGCTGCTATTGGTTGGTTATCGCGCGCTACCGCGCATGCGTCCCACGCTACGAGCACCGCTCAGTCCACGTGGACTAGGTACGTATGTTTGTATCTGCGAATAGTACGTAGGTCGTAGGTATAGTTTTTATAATTTAGGTAAAAACAGTACGAGTAATATGTCAACTGATAGTAATCTAATGAACTGAACTTTATTATTACCGTCAAACAAGTCTTATCTTACTTCAATCAGGCGTACGACTAAACTTATGTGGTCCATCCTTTTTAATGAAATCATTTTTTTTATTTTTCTATTAAAATTTAGTTTTTTAGGACTTTCATTTAGGACCTTTTAACCACCTCCGTAGCCTAGTGGTCGCGGGTTCGATTCCCGGCGGGGTCCAACTTTGTAGAACTCTGTTTGGTTGGTGGTAGTTTTTTAGGACTTTCATTTAGGACCTTTCAACCACCTCCGTAGCCTAGTGGTCGCGGGTTCGATTCCCGGCGGGGTCCAACTTTGTAGAACTGTTTGGTTGGTGGTAGGGCAATGTTAACAGCATTGATGTTTTCCGGCATGAAAATAAGGTAGCCAGTTCCCCATTGCGTTGGGAAGTCTTGGTAAGCTCGCCTCCACCTTCATCACTTACGAATTACCATCAGGTAAGATGATGCCAAGGGCTTACCAACTGAGGGCTAAACCAAACCTACAACCACTATCGTATTCTTTTACCCGTGTGACGCTCAACCAGTAGGTCATAGCTATTCAAAGTGGCAACGTCGTCGTCACCCGCGAACCGCGCCGCGCCACGCCGCCCAGCGAGAATTTAATACCTACACTGTTGGTCTTGCTTCGCTGTGGAGTAGAGCTGTCGTGTTTTCTGTAATTTTATTGACTTTTGTTGTTCTCTTTTGTTTAAAGCCGCTGCTATTGCGCATTGAATTTGTTTATTGACTTTTTTTTGGATTTTGTAATTTCGTGTTTGTTAATAATGCCGAACTATCAGTTTACAAATGTTGAATACACCGACATGGTGTTAGCTTATGGGATGACTCATGGAATCGCAGAGGAAGCCCTACGTTTGTACCGGGAGCACTTTCGTCATACAAACGCCATCCAGCGGACGTGTGATACGGAATGTTGTTCAGCGACTAAGGGACTATGGAACGTTCGCGAGGCCAAACCGTGACGCTGGTCGAGCATCGTCGGTTTGAACTTGCGGGATGCTATCCTGGAACATTTCGAAGAAGAGCCCGAGGATAGCACAAGATCGGCAGGAACGATATTTGGAATCAGCAACTGGAGTGTACACAAGATTTTAAAAGATGATTTGCAACATCCTTTCAAGGTAAAGACTGTTCAGCACCTGATAGAGCCAGACTTTGGAAATCGCGTGTCATACTGTCAGTGGTTGCTACGGAAAACCGAGGAGGAAACAGATTTAGTTCAGAATGTATTATGGTCAGATAAGAGCACATTCACGCGATGTGGAATGTTTAATCGCCGCAACACGCATGTATGAGCGCATGTAGGTCCGTTCTTTCTACCAAACAGGTTAACTGCTGAGGCATACAGCAGCTTCTTAGAAGAAAATGAGGTACCGATACTAGATGACCAGCCACTGTCTGAAAGACGACGTGTTTGGTACCAGCATGATGGCGCTCTTTCCAGCTCTGCAAGGACCGTGGGGAACGTACTTCGACGCGAATTCGACGAGAACTGGATCGGTCGACACGGTCCCGTCGCTTGTCCAGCGCGCCCCTCAGACTTGACACCGATGGACTTCTTTTTGTGGGGCTACATCAAGGACAAAGTGTCAGTTAAAGAGGTCGAAAAAGCGGACGAAATGCGTGCGCGACTAAACAGTGCATTCGAGAATTTGCGAGCGCGTTTGTGTGTGTGCGCGCGCTCGTTTTTGTGTGTGCGTGAGCCTGTCACTCGCTCTGCGCACGCGTGCATGTGTGCGTGATCTGTGCGGGCTATGACGTTATTTAAGGGCCGCCACTCACGGAAACAAAACCTTCGATTTTCTCAGTTATTAAAGCGAATATAAATTTGTAAATAGCATAAATGTACTGCATCTAGGGTACCCTTCTAGCCCTTAAAAGATCTGCACTATTTTACCTAACACCCTGTATATATATAGAAAATATATATATATATATATATATATATATATATATATATATATATATATATATATATATATATATATATATAGATATATATATATATATATATATTTATATATATTGATATATATATATTGATACGATTTAAAAGTATGTGTAAAGCATCTACTTAAATAAAAAAGATTTTTTATTTTAATTTTGATTTTATGCATGTGCTCATGATAATAAACAACTTTCCCTAAGGAACTCCTAGTCAAATCTAAAAAAAAGTCACCCTATATATATACGGAATGATTACTTATTCGCTGACAACCGGGAAATATTTTAACACTACTCAAGAAACATATGCACTTTTTCCACAAGTAAATAATACAGTTGAAGCAAAATAAAACATTTATGTTCCATACAAAATTTTCAGATCTACTGTTCAATTTATCCAATACTATTAAACGAGTTAAGTGACCCGACGATTTCGAAAACGGCTTGAAACCTTTTGACGAAAATCTCGTTTATAAAAACTCCGATTGAACGAGCGACGCTCGGTCTCCCAGCTAGTTAATAATTAACTATAGAAGGCCATTTTTTTCCTCCGACTGTACCTATAAACTTCTTGGAGAATGTTGTTCTGATAAAATGTTGGATTTATTGTAGTGTGATAATTCAGAAAGAGCATTACTTCAAAAAAATTTGGTTTATTGAATTGGTACCTAGCTTTTATTTATTTATAGTGCCTTAAATATTATTGTTTGTTTTTATGTCCCGGTTTCAAAGGAGTTTCCTTTCGATGACCCTTAAGCTGTGGAATGAGCTTCCCTCTGAAGTTTTCCTTGAGGGCTCTATAGTACGGGCCTCTTCAGGAAATGATTGAAAAGGATCGGCAAAGCACTAATAATGCCTCCAGTGAAGAACAATTCCGCATGACTAAAGGCGGCGGTTGCCATTTGTCATCAGAATAATATTTAAAAAAAAACTATTTTTAACACATTCCCTGCTTTAAGGCAAGTTTTTTGCCGTATCTGGGTATCAGTGCGGCAGCTTGTTTTCCTTGTTATACGCCCGGTGCGAGGGTGATTTACCTATGTTCCCGTACATGTAGAAAAGAGACAGTGATATTCTCAATATTGTTACTATGAGTATAATAATTTTCTATAAAAAAATGTACGGCAAAATGGTTACCATAACGCACAGTGAGGAAATTATTTTCATTAAGTGCGGTACGGCAACTATTTGCAAAATAGAAGTCGTAACGCAAAGCAATATAGATACGGGTAGTATTTTTCTCGTACCGCACTGGCAGTAAGTTTAGTTTTAGCGCCAAAGCATGTATTAAAGTACTTTTATTTAAGTCCCATATTTTATGCTTATTAGATTTGAAATAATTTAAGAAATTAATAATTTCTGAATAGCAAAAGCAGATACTGATGTGTCCTTTCTAAAAAATATTGCTATAGGCTACGTTTTTCAAAAATATTTTATACCAAAAAGGTCCTAAAAGGTTCCCCAGTTTTTACTCACCCTTGAAAACGATCGAGTGTTCTTGACAACATCGTGAGAAGGTCCTCGTAACATTTTATTTTATTTTGGACCAGTATTTTACAAGTAGCGGTTCTCAAACTGAGTGTTATTGGAATTCCAAACTCAAATTGCAAGTAAGTTGACACTTAGTTCAGTAGAAATAATGTAAGAATTTACATCTATGTATATTTAAATTTACGAGGACAATTTTTTCTATATAAAATAATTAAAAGACACGTAAAAAATTTTATCTGCCATATGGTAGTCTTGACCAGGGAACACTGTCTTATTCTAAAACAGCAAAATATTCTTGAAATCAAGGTAGGTATAGCTCACTAGCTATAGCTTATAGTTATAATTTAAAGACGTTTGTATCCTATAACCGAGTGTATTCAAAAAGCAAAACCAAATACAAAGTCAAAAATATATATACAGGGTGTTAGGTAAAATAGTGCAGATCTTTTAAGGGCTAGAAGGGGACCCTAGATGTAGTACATTTATGCTATTTACAAATTTATATTCGCTTTAATAACTGAGAAAATCGAAGGTTTTGTTTCCGTGAGTGGCGGCCCTTAAATAACGTCATAGCCCGCACAGATCACGCACACATGCACGCGTGCGCAGAGCGAGTGACAGGCTCACGCACACACAGAAACGAGCGCGCGCACACACACAAACGCGCTCGCAAATTCTCGAATGCACTGTTTAGTCGCGCACGCATTTCATCCGCTTTTTTGCACTCTTTAACTGACACTTTGTCCTTGATGTAGCCCCACAAAAAGAAATCCATCGGTGTCAAGTCTGAGGAGCGCGCTGGCCAAGCGACGGGATCGTGTCGACCGATGTAGTTCTCGTCGAATTCGCGTCGAAGTACGTTCCCCACGGTCCTTCAACACGTCGTCTTTCAGACAGTGGGTGGTCATCTAGTATTGGTACCTCATTTTCTTCTAAGAAGCTGCTGTATGCCTCAGCAGTTAACCTGTTTGGTAGAAAGAACGGACCTACATGCGCTCATACATGCGTGTTGCCGCGATTAAACATTCCACATCGCGTGAATGTGCTCTTATCTGACCATAATACATTTTGAACTAAATCTGTTTCCTCCTCGGTTTTCCGTAGCAACCACTGACAGTATGACACGCGATTTCCAAAGTCTGGCTCTATCAGGTGCTGAACAGTCTTTACCTTGAAAGGATGCTGCAAATCATCTTTTAAAATCTTGTGTACACTCCAGTTGCTGATTCCAAATATCGTTCCTGCCGATCTTGTGCTATCCTCGGGCTCTTCTTCGAAATGTTCCAGGATAGCATCCCGCAAGTTCAAACCGACGATGCTCGACCAGCGTCACGGTTTGGCCTCGCGAACGTTCCATAGTCCCTTAGTCGCTGAACAACATTCCGTATCACTCGTCCGCTGGATGGCGTTTGTATGACGAAAGTGCTCCCGGTACAAACGTAGGGCTTCCTCTCCGATTCCATGAGTCATCCCATAAGCTAACACCATGTCAGTGTATTCAACATTTGTAAACTGATAGTTCGGCATCATTAACAAACACGAAATTACAAAATAAAAAAAAAAGTCAATAAACAAATTCAATGCGCAATAGCAGCGTCTTTAAACAAGAGTCAATAAAATTACAGAAAACACGACAGCTCTACTCCACAGCGAAGCAAGACCAACAGTGTAGGTATTAAATTCTCGCTGGGCGGCGCGGCGCGACGCGGTTCGCGGGGTGACGACGACGTTGCCACTTTGAATAGATACCTACTGGTTGAGCGTCACATGGGTAAAAGAATACGATAGTGGTTGTAGGTTTGGTTTAGCCCTCAGTTGGTAAGCCCTTGGCATCATCTTACCTGATGGTAATTCGTAAGTGATGAAGGTGGAGGCGAGCTTACCAAGACTTCCCAACGCAATGGGGAACTGGCTACCTTATTTTCATGCCGGAAAACATCAATGCTGTTAACATTGCCCTACCACCAACCAAACAGAGTTCTACAAAGTTGGACCCCGCCGGGAATCGAACCCGCGACCACTAGGCTACGGAGGTGGTTGAAAGGTCCTAAATGAAAGTCCTAAAAACTAAATTGCAATAGAAAAATTTGATTTCATTAAAAAGGCTGGACCACATAAGTTTAGTCGTACGCCTGATTGAAGTAAGATAAGACTTGTTTGACGGTAATAATAAAGTTCAGTTCATTAGATTACTATCAGTTGACATATTACTCGTACTGTTTTTCCTAAATTATAAAAACTATACCTACGACCTACGTACTATTCGCAGATACAAACATACGTACCTAGTCCACGTGGACTGAGCGGTGCTCGTAGCATGGGACGCATGCGCGGTAGCGCGCGATAACCAACCAATAGCAGCGCGCACCCGGGCACGGGTCGACGCAAAGCGCAGCCACAATGGAAAACTGTGACGCAGTAGTCAGTAGCGAAACTTACTTTGCTAAGTGCGTTCGCGTTTCGCGCACCTATGAGAATTTTATCGCGCATTGTACTTTGCCTCGGAGCAATCGATTTACTCCGTGTTTATTTCCAAAGTAGTAAAAGTCACCGTACAAGTGAGTCCATACTGGAGGAGTCGAAGATAAAAAACAGTGAGATACTCTTGTCTACAGTAATCCGAAGAACACTGCTATTTCGGTCACGTTGTGCGGAGAGAGCCTACAAGTTTGGAAAGATCCATTCTTTATGGAAAAGTGGAAGAGAACAGACCGTGGAGCCGCAGAGCAAGTCGATGGGCCGATCTCGTCACGAAGACGCTGAAGATAGCGATTCACGAGGCATCGAATCTAGCTATGAACCGCGAGGCTTGGCGTTACACTATCCAGGAAAATAGTAATTGAAGGGGGTGACGATCCTCAGCACTGAGGGAGAGGGACCGACTAAGGAGGAGGAGAAAAGTGCGTCAGAAAACTGTAACCCAAATCGCCAGATATCCAGTGTGAACACCATAGACGGGATCGTTCAAGCGCTTCGGAGAGAAGGCCGTGACTTCATCAATGGTCCTCGTGCGTTGCAGGAAGTTTGAGCAGTTTGGAGACCGCTGGCTAGGACGAGGAGGATCAGAGGCTTGGCCGCCACGGTCACCCGACCTTACCTCATTGGATTTTTATGTGTGGAACCACGTGAAAGACTTAGTTTTTAAGTTCGAAAGTGAGAGTGAAATGGAAATGCGAGTCAAAATCGACATGGCCTTTGATATTATTCAAATGGACCCTCAGGTCATTGGCTCCTTGCATAGACCTGTGCGGAAACGTGCTAGACTCTGTGTACGTGTAAACGGTGGGCATTTCGAACAATCTTTAATATCTACTTAGAATTTGTTTATCTACCTATCTCTACAATTAAACTATTTATCAAAATAACAACTTAATTGTTTAATTTGGATTTCCCTACTAGTATCTGGCTTGTCTACCAATATTTTTTTAAATTGCTAATGATCTCACCTGATCGCCTGCGTGGCTCAGCAGTGTAGCGCTCGCTTCATAAGGAAAGGTTGCGGGTTCGATTCCCGACATTTATGTTTGGCGGCAAGACTTTGGTAGTTGCTAGCTATTTTTGAAAGAGATCTAATTACTTAGGCGACTTGTTAAACGCCCTACCACCAACCAAACCGAGTCTTTTCGAAGTTGAACCCCGGTAGGATTCGAACCCGCGGCCTCCCGTGTCCAGGGGCGCCGACTTCATATAAATATTGGGGATAAAAATAACAACTTAATTGTTTAATTTGGATTTCCCTACTAGTATCTGGCTTGTCTACTAATATTTTTTTAAATTGCTAATGATCTCACCGGATCGCCTCCGTGGCTCAGCAGTGTGGCGCTCGCTTCATAAGGAAAGGTTGCGGGTTCGATTCCCGACATTTATGTTTGGCGGCAAGACTTTGGTAGTTGCTAGCTATTTTTGAAAGAGATCTTATTACTTAGGCGACTTGTTAAACGCCCTACCACCAACCAAACCGAGTCTTTTCGAAGTTGAACCCCGTTAGGATTCGAAACCGCGGCCTCCCGTGTCCAGAGGCGCCGACTTCATAAAAATATTGGGGGCTAGGTCATATTTTTTTATTTTCCTGATATTTTCTAACTAGCTATCGCCCACGGCTTCGCCTGGGTGGATATCGTTTTTGTGATTACTGTTGCCCTATGGACTCCCGATTGTTTACCGCTCTGCCATGCAGGCGGTTATCCCCGCGCCCGCCGCCCGCGGCGTCCGCACGTCGTCGCCCCGTGTGTTTGTGTGTTTGCGTGCGTACCTATTGCATGACGTCATTGAGTAAGACAGCAATACTGATTTTACGTGCGTGAAAGAGATGGAACAAATAAGGGCGGCGATACACGGGAGCAGTTTAAAAAAAAAATTGTAATCGAAGTTTTGTGGGGAAATTTTAATTTAAAAAATCTGGGGTTAATTGTGAGCGTTCAGCATGTCGGACTCGACCTGAAAAAGTGGGTGCAAAGCGGAAATTTGAGAAAAAATAGGGCAACTTTACACCCTTATTTCTCGTAAACTAAGGGGAATATAGACTTCGCTCTTTTTTATTTGTGATAGGTTCTGCAGCCCCTACGTGCCATTTAAATATCTGCAGTATTTTACCTAACACCCTGTATATATAGACGTGGGAGAGCCATGCTTCGGCACGAATGGGCCGGCTCGACCGGAGTGATACCACGGCCTCACAGAAAACCGGCGTGAAGCAACGTTTGTTGTGTTTCGCCGAGTGAGTGAGGGTACCGGAGGCCCAACCCCCCCTCCCCTTCCCCATTCCCCCATCCCCCATCCCATTTCAAAGGTCGGCAACGCACTTGTGACTCCTCCGGTGTTGCGGGTATCCATGGGCGGCGGTAATCGCTTACCATCAGGTGATCCGTCTGCTCGTTTGCCACCTATCACATAAAATATATATATATATATATTTATATAAAATTATAATATATAATTTATATATAATTTAAAAATGAAACAACAAAAAAGGTGCGATTCTTCACTGGAGGTAGGCTTGTAGGTATTTCAGATATACTGTTCTCTAATATTCTCATATAATACCTACAAGTTTTGCATTTTTAGTGTTTTTCTGGAGAGATAAGAAGGTTTGAGAAACAATGCCTTTTCCCATCCATTTGAGTATCACGCCACGTTGTAACGACGTTTTGTGCGCACCTTTTTCCATATTTTGTCACCTATAAATATTGCGTAATGTTATCACTTACACAATTTACAATGATAACGAAATTACGTACGTAAATGTTAAGCGATGTCTTGTTTTTGCCCTTTTATCTTTTATTTGTATCTAAAGAGAAATTAGAAAATTCTTAATATGATTTCATACTGTGTAAAATACTGTGTCGTGTTTACTATCAATGGCATGTACAGAATGAGGACGGTGCCCTAATCTGTTTAAGTTTACAGATTGTAGTTCTCAAAAGATTTTTTTCTTGAGTTGGGGATTTTTTTACTTCTTTAAGTACCTCTAGACGCCAACGGGTGAGTCCCTGAGGGCCCCGATCCCCGAGGCACCCATCCTGAAGGACCCTGAGTACGACCAACAAAATCAAAATCAAAATGTATTTCATTTAAGTAGATGTTTTGTACATACTTTTAAATCGTTGTTTTTTTACCTAGTACAAAGATCCTATCACGCGGAATTTGTACGCTCATTGTTTCGGGAAGTGTTTGCGAAGCGAGAAGAAACGTCAAGCCCAAAAGAAACTCGCTTAAACACTTTTTTAAGCAATAATACTTAATTACTAATACAATTTATGTCGTTAAACTAGTGTTAATAACAGACACATAATATTAAATTCAAAAAATAAAAATAAGATGGCTTCGCTATGACCGTCAGACATTGGGGACTATGGCTACTTGACTGTATGCAGTCGTATCCAGAACCCCAGCATCGGAGAGTCACATCGGTCCACCAGAGCGCACAGGATGCCGTTGGCGCTGGCAGATTATTGTATACGTACATAATGTTTTTATATATGAATTAACTAGCAACTGTTAAAATATTAGTTTCCTTAAAATTATCTCTCAATGACTCCCGGGATTGCATCTGATAGACTGCGCGGGTTGCCCTTTTTTGTAAAACGATAATAGTTTCGATATCACCTGCATGTCACCAGAGTAAAATTCCAAAAGACATAATACTATGAAAATAAATAAAATATACTAGCCTTGCAGTATCTACATCTGTTAACTGCCTAATTTTTGATGGCGTAAGCAGCTGAACTAAGCTTTCACGCTAGAGTTTCTATATGTGGACCCCATTTCAATGTGGCATCTAAAGTTATACCAAGGAAAACAGTACTATTAACAAATTCCAATACAATTAACAACTTGATTACATTTCAAGTTCATCGTATTTGGGGTCCTCCGGGACGAGTGCCTCGGGGATCGGGGCCCTCAGGGATTAAACCCGGCCGAACGTAAAAATCCATAATACTTTTAGCGCGCAGGTCAGATAAATAACAAGTAGGTAAAGTAAAAGTCATATTTACATAAGTCTATACCTAATTATTTTCAAAGGTTTAATTAATTACAATAACCTAATAATAATGTTTAAGTTATCTTGACAACAACAACGGGATTTGTTGTTAAATGTAATCACTAGATCCCTTGGGATAGTCGGTCTTAATTAATTCTACCAAATATTAAAAGGGATTGAAAATTTTGTTTAGACACAGACTGTTAGCAAAATACTTTTTTCACCCAATCTTAACTTCTTCTACTTTTGTTCTGCAGACAAAATAATTCAATAGTCACGGATAGCTAGCTAATAAACTTCTATTCACGACGAACTGTTTCATTGCCGACTCAGTTATTGCTATTGGTAATTAAGCCGATGCGGCGACTTGAACAAGATTAATTAATGCCGTCGAACATCAATCATTGGCTCAGGAATCCGCAGCCAGACATCCGTTTCACCTCAGATACTCTCTTTGGATACAAGTTCCCTGATAAATTGCTACGTACGTACTGGCATGTGGTTGGACCCGCTGTGGTTTTTGCTTTGAACGCTCACGAATCGAGAAGATTGCGGTTTAAAAAAGGTTTTCGACGAAATTTTCTGTTACGGTAAACAAAATTATTGCTGAGCAAATAGATGCGTTAAACCTTAAGCTTTAATGAGGAAAATAAAGGTTATCAAATGATTTATATTTTAAATACCTAAAACATCTAAATAGTGGTCTACTGGAAAAAAGTGTATTACAGGAATTTTTGATGGGAAAATTAATTGGGATAAAAGCTTTTTAAGTATCACAAAATACCATAAAACATTAAATATCTGCTGTTCTGCACAATTATTTTCCATCTGCTCTATAATATTTCTATGTCAATTCAGGAGTTACGAAAATTGGTCAAACACCAATAAAGTTTCATAAACTTACATACGGATAGGCAAGGAACTGATAACTCTTCTAGGTTTATAGATACCAATAGATACATCTATCAGATGTACAATAATAAATAATAAATCTGTACATTTTTCTATAAACAGTTAAGAAAAGGATCTTATAAAACCAATTTGAAAGTTATGACAGGGTCGCGACTCCTAAACATTTGTATATGTATAAGACGTATTATTAACATGTAATATTATGTATAAAGAAATAAATTAAATTATGACGTAAATTTACTTACACAACTGGCCTTCTTTGGTAATAAAATAAATAATACATTGAAACTGAATTGAAATTCTACACGTGCACTCGTATTGTGTCCTCACTATTGATAAAATCCTAAAAATATATCGCCAACTAAAGCAGCAACAAACTGTTTATATATTTCCCAAAAAAGGTCTACACTTGGGGACATTGTAACTTCCCTCGATTTCAATAACGGAACATTCGGAACGATCCCAGAATACATTACACTAAGAGTGTTAATGCAAACGTTACGAAATCAAGGCACGACCCAAAATTGCTCGCCGACAACTAACAGAATTAACTATTCTGCACAGAAATAATGTACGCCATCAATTTGAGATAAACTTCATAAGTAAGTAAACACTATATTGATATTATATCGAGTTTAGTGCGATCTGTAAGTTATATTAATATAATAGTTTTAGGGTTTTTTTCTGAAAGGCCCTGCAAGTAGTCGTCTTCTTCCAAATTATAATTATTGTAGTACATAATTAAAATTAATTATACAACCATGATATGCATATTTTCTCGCGAAATATTTAATGTTTGGCATAGGTATACAGGATTTTTAATGCTCAAACAAATCAGCGATAAATGTACAAATATCCTGGGCTTTTATGAAAGTTACCTTATTTAAATATATTTTCTGGAATATTGAACTACCTGGTATAGTACCGAGGCAATATAAAGTTGTATTTCAGCAGATTCAAAAACACTTTACGGAACGTTTTTAATTTTTTCACAGTTCTTCCTTGGTTCTTTGGGTAATAACTCACAGTTGCATGAAATCACAGTAAATTTTACCCTATATGTTTATGCTTATGCATGATGCACGAAGAGCAGACGGATGGTAAGACAGACAAAGGTATCAAAACTAAATTATTTCGTTCTCTATATAGGCATAATATCCCCCGGCATTTCTTTTTTGTCTTCTCATGTTCTCACTCGATTAGCTGTTTGATCAATTTTTATATGAGGAGTCCAAATTTTGTTTGCGGTTTCAAAAAAGTCGTAGAACCAAAGTTGTTCACTTTGAAAGTAGAAGAAAAAGATAACAGGTCCTACTCCTATTTTATTACAACCCGTAAAGAACAATGTGGATTTATTATTTAAGGCGAGCGTTTTCGTTCCTATAATTACAATAAATTCCTAACATTCAAATATTCTATTTTAATCAAAATGAAAACGATAACTACTAAAATAACATTATCAAAGGAAAGTATATATTAAACCATGATCAAATACGTTTGCTGATAGAAAATAGAAATCAGACTGTGTAACCTTTTTCAGCTCCGAAATATGTTTGTCTTGATGCCTGTCTCGGGGGGCCTGATCGATGTCAAAGGTCAGAACTCAATCCTCAATCGAGATAAGAATTTTTCCAGACGTTTTTGGATTACTTTGCTATACTCATAGCTTAGTTTTGGGTTTTCCCAGAAGGAATTTGAAGGTATCTCCATTTTTGTAGATAAAGCGTCAGTTAGGGGCATTCGTGATCTCATTTCGATTTTCTACCTTCTAAAAGTGTTCCCTTGTGTTTCTGAGCACCTGTGACGCTAAATATACAATACAATGTAAATAATAAGCTTATACGCTTGTACCTATGTAGGTTATTTAAATATATATTTATACAAGGTGATTTTGTAATGACGGATATGTATTAACATATCTAGGCTGTCAGGTCAAATGTGTCAGTTTTTTTTTAAATGGCAAACATTTTTGATTTCTGCCTTCAAATCGATCGTGGCATTAACAATTTTTGTATGGAGAGTTCAAAAATGTTTGTCATTAGTAATAAGATGACACATTTTACCAGCCTAGATAATTATGTTTATAATAATATCAATGATTAATAATCCATCTTGTATAAGATGCCTCGCTTGCAGTTTAGATTCAT
Organism: Coleophora deauratella; assembly: GCA_958295455.1. Lineage (NCBI taxonomy): Eukaryota > Metazoa > Arthropoda > Insecta > Lepidoptera > Coleophoridae > Coleophora > Coleophora deauratella. Next base: position 12,843,145 of record OY282397.1, on the reverse strand, counting down.
TAAGGACTGGACGACGTAAATCATCGACAAAAATAATTTACTTTTAATGAAATTTGTTCATGATCTACTTTTAATTTTTAATTCAACGTAAAAATAAAGCGGATTAATAGATTTTGAAGTGCGAGGTATCTGTGCGAGACACTCGGGTATTTATTAAATAATTTTTAAACAATTTTTTTGTTGTAAGTATATTTAGAAATGGAAAAATTAAACTAGTTAATGTACTACATGTATTAAACCAAAATTAACATGACACACAAGAGCTTAGGTACTGTACTTACAACTATTGTAGAAACTAGTCAAACACACAACACTGTTTCAGAATTAATAATACATTTTCCCGTTAACTAATTCCACCCAAATTTCTATTCTGCCTCTTGTACAAGGAGGTAGGTACGTAAGAATCTTCCGCTTCGCTTCTTGGAAACAATTACGGCAAGCAAACAAGCGAGATCTATTGTAATATGCGTTTCCGTGAAGCTAATTAGTTTGCAGGAAGAACTAAGGTTTAAGGCACACCCCGAACACTTCGTACAAATATCCCGTTATTGTTTACTACATAGAAATTTGACACCTCTTCATGTCTGTACACGTGTTAATGTGTGCATGAGTATCTAAGGCTGCTTAGGCAAAGGCTTCTTGGTCATACCGCCTTGTTGTGGGTTACATTTATTTTTGTTATGTTGACGGTTTTATAAATTTGTAGTTCCGAAAATAGTAGAACTTTTAACGACAGATTTTTACAATAGACATTTTTAATGAAGTGAATACTGTATACACGAGACAAGGCTGTATAGCCTCAACCTCTATCTATAAGAAAATAAAATTGTCTTTGGTTTACCAATCTCTTAACAACTGGTCTCTTAGAAGTCACACGTGGGGGGTGAGATAGCCTTCAGAGAGCGGCAGGGAGTGTCCATACTGTATAATGTCCTTATACTGCGAGTTAAGGTATAGCAGGCGTACACAACGAGGGGTTCTAAAGAAGAAAAGTTCTTCAGTGACATCCATGGGAACCATCCATAAATTACGTCACACGTTAAGGGGGAAGGAGGGGGTCAACAAAATGTGACATTATGTGACAAGGGGTAGGGGGAGTCATAAACGTTGTGACGTCACATAATAAATAATAATAAAAAACATAATTTTGGAATTTCTGTTTTCATTTATTCAATTCTGGGCGAAAAATTGCAAAATATGTGACGTCATACCAGGGAGAGGGTGGTCCCACAAATGTGACCATCTGTGACAAGGATGGGGGGACGTAATTTATGGATGGCCCCTAGACACGTGACTTATAGGCCTGCTCAGATGTCAGTTATCGAACAGATAGAATTTACCATCAAGTGGCATCATGCTAAAGGTTTTGGCAATTGAAATTTCAATTATTTATAATACGATATTATTATTTCACACCTAATTTTGTGATGTAATAATGTTTTATTTAGAATAAAAAATACTAAAACACTATTACTTTGTCGGTGTTATTAGATAATTGCTTATTTTTGAGACAAAAATGTAAGTATCGGTTTTCAGGCTAACATAACTTTGCCAACTGGATGGTTTTTTAATTTTCATTTTTGTGTATAACACTCATAAATAGAAAGTGTCATAATTTGAAGTGTCAATATTTCAGAACCCTAAACATGCCTAAAGGCTCAGTGTAACTTGTCCTTCGGAGACCCTCCTGTCTCAATATCGTGAATGATTTGAAAAAAATATCGTAGTTATTAGTAGTAGTAGTGTAGGTAAACCTGCAATGGTAAGAAAAATGATTTTCATATATTGCAAAATAAAACAATATTCCTAGTTATTTTTAAGTTTTTATAAAAAGTTAAAGGTTAGATGAGAGTGCTTAAGTCATGTCAGGCTTTGTAAGCAGCTCGAAAACTTGTGACAGTGGACTTCACCTCTAGCTATATTATCTAAACTAATCTGGAATTTTATAGACATTAGAATAGTGAACTTTATGCAGTCGTCTTTTGTAAATTAGGTTATCCCGTCATCGAGCTGTTCTTTCCAGTACGCAGGCATCAGGGACTATCCATTTTGATTGATGACCGATCGCTTCGCAAGTCTAGTGATGTCAGATCATCATGTTCGCGATTGATTGTCATGATTCGAGATTTTTAGAATTCTCCTCTTGCTTGCCATCGACAATACTGTTTTTAATTCAAGCCATAATGGAATTTACTATTTAATTGTCACAGAAAATAAAATTACATCTCCCTGTTTACAAGCTGTAACATATATTTAAATATAATATCATGTTTTGGACTGTTCATAAAATGATTGGCTATTTACCTTGTACGTAGAGTCCATTTTGCCAGTTCAGTGTGCTAATTATTGAGCAATGTCGGTTACTTTGGTTCTCTAGCGAATAACTTCGTTTAGGATACTTTAGTATCTATAACTTAGTACAATATGGTAAAATTTAAATGTGGTGTTTATGCTCGAGTTGCTTGTGAAGAAGATTATGAAATAACACAAAATGTACCTACTTACTATTAACAAACACTTTGTTATTATCTCAGAAATAATAGTAAGTTCCTAAAAGGTTTTAAAATCAAACGCTGATAAAAAAAACACATTTGTTTTATAAATTCATTGAGCGAATTTTCTATTTCCGTAAATTCGGAAATAGATGTACGGTTGCAACCGAATCTAGGGCGCCGATACTCAATCTCACCCTGAATATCATTCACAATAAACCGGCTACAGGATCAATATCAGGTTCCCATAAATGTCGAATATCACGACTCTAACCAAAACAGATAACGGTCGAAGCAATAGGAAGGGAAAGCAAGTCCTCCTTGTAATGGACGCAATGACCATAAATAATGATTCTGAGACCAAAGAGGTTTGGTACGTGAGAAAGATCATTTTATAGGGGTGAGCTAGGTAGTGATAGAAAATAGTAAAACTTTTTTGAGAAATTAAATACCAGTAGAATGATTCAACGAATAAAATGAAAACTAAAATAAAATAATAAAATAAATATACGATAAATATTCTTCATTGCACACCAGTAAACCAGAAATATCCAAAAAAATATACAGAGAATGCAAAGGCGGCCTTATCGCTTTAAACGGTTTATTCCAGGCAACCTTGAAAATACTAAAAACCTATTTTGATTGTTTTAGTTCAGAAACTCCGCAAGCTCTCCACATGAGTTACATAATTATATCACAGATTTGCGCTTAGCTCCGGGACGACGAAATAAAATTTCTGTAATCATAATTATCGTATTCTAATAACTTGTAGAACAAACATCACTTATACAATTTTTTTAACACGTTCACAGTCCACGACTCCAAATGGAGTCGTTGACTTGGCTTCAACCATAAGTTCACGCATACCCATGGAGTCGCAAGAATAATTATGCGTCTTGCAACTCCGCCTGGAGTCGTGGACTTGTGATTGAAGCCAAGTCTACGACTTCATTTGGAGTCGTGGACTGTGAACTTGTTAAACATCCTACGGTCAAGGAGCATAGGGCTTGGAGTGAGAAACTATTTCATTGTGTAAAGCTTTATATGCAACAGAGACATGCAGTCAATTACCATCGGTGATCCGTCTGCTCGTTTGCCACCTACCACATAAAAAAAATATAAAAAAGAAAAGTAACATAAAAAATAAAAAAACAAGCTTTTATTTACGCGCACTAAAAAGGGTACAATAGTTAATATTTTTACTAAAAGTCAGACTGATTATTGGTTTATGCAGTATGTATTATAAGCATAATCAGAATATCTAAATTCTATAATGAGGCTTGTAACTTCACCCTCACGTGTTCTATACTTGATTCTGACTATTTTGAGTAGGTTCCTTACATTTCATTTCATTTCATTATAGATTGTTGGACGTATGGACGGAAAATGCTAACAAACGTATTATGAAAATTACCAATAGAAAAAAACTACATCTTACAGATCTTGACGAGCATACTTAAAAGCGTGTTACGAGATAATTTTGACTCTAATTTAAACATAATTGAATGTTCAACTTACAGTTTTATCTCGAGACAAGCTTTTACTTAATTAAAGGTATTAAAGATGACCGGAACTTTACAATTAGGGGGAAACACCCTAATGCAACTAAATCTACGTAGTCGGTCCCATAATGAATTGGCCTAACTATGAAATAAAAAAGAAAATTAAATGCAATCATTTTTATTTTTCAATATAGTCTCCATCAATACTGACACACTTCTGACATCGGTGAAATAACATTTCTAATCCTTTATAAAAATAATCGCAATCTTTGTCTTCAAAATGACTGAAGACGGCCGCCTGCAACTCTTCATCGCTTGAAAATTTTCTTCCCCTTAAGTCCCGCTTTAAATTTGGGAATAAGTAATAGTCGGACGGAGCCATGTCTGGACTATAAGGTGGATGGTCCAGCTCCGTGAACCCGCATTGACGCACTGCATCCTTCGAAACACCGGCGGTGTGCACGGGGGCGTTGTCGTGAAGCAACAGGACGCCTTTACTCAGTTTGCCTCTGCGCTTCTCCTTTATAATATCTCGCAGTTTATATATTAATGAAGCATAATATTCGCCGTTTACGACTGTATTGCGCTCTTTAAAATCAACCATCAAAATACCTTGAAAATCCCAAAAGATTGTGCACATGATTTTTTTGGTAGATTGTTGCACCTTTGCCTTTCTAGGCGGCTTTTCACCCTTATAACGCCATTCCATTGACTCGCGCTTGCTTTCTAGATCATAATATAACACCATAGTTTCATCACCAGTCACTAGTCTCTCGATCACGTTCTTTGGGTTTTCTCCACAAAGATCTAAAAACTCGGCAGCACAGCGAACTCGCTCCCGTCTCTGCACAGCTGACAGAAGTTTCGGGACCCATCTTGCACTGACTTTTTTCATATGAAGATGTTCATCGATTGCACGATGGACGGTACTTTTAGAGAGCCCAATTCTAGCTGCAATTTCTCAAATCTTCAAACGGCGGTCACTCAACACCTCTTCTTCGATTTGAGCAATAGTATCGTGAGTGAGCACTTCTACCGGTCGACCGTCATGGCCGATATCTTCGACGGTTTCTCGCCCGAGACGAAACTCTTTCACCCATTTTTTTTACTGTGCTATAAGAGGTAGAACACTCCTTATACACACCATCTAATCGTTCTTTAATTTGGACGGGGGATAAGCCTTCTTTAAATAGAAACTTTATGACGCTTCGATACTCGGTTTTCGACATTTTGAAAAAATACGCGACACTTGTTGTTCAAACAAATTGCTAAACTGAACTACGCTCGTCAAGTCCATGCGTGTTCGTTTATAAAGTGTCTGAGAACCGTACTATTCAATGCAACATAACATGTATCGACATGTCGCGTAGAACTATATCAGGCCAATTCATTATGGGACCGACTACGTATGTCCAAACAGCGAAAAATATACTCTAGACATAAAGAGTTCCTACTGGTACCAAATAAACATAAAATAGATTGAAATAAAGTTAGTAAAGTTATTTCTTATTATCGATATTTAAGTTTTGCTATATTTCCGATCACTATTTCGTAAATATGCGTCGACAACTGAGTGCGAGGTGGCAAAATAATTCTCGTGAAATCAGGGGTTTACATTAATCCTAACGTCTCTGTAATTATTAAGCAAAACTAAGGGCGACTCGGAGAAACATGGAGGTCACGTCGCATGCTGGGAAAGTTTGGCAAATTAGGTGCCGCAATGAACGTGTTAACAACTTTGCGGAATTGACAAAAATTTATAATCGATCAGCTTGTGAGCCAAGTGTATATGAAAAGTCCAAAAAAAAATTCGATTTCTGCAAAGTTAGAGAAAATAAGTTGTTCAATTTCATGAGTAGTCAACGTTTAAAAGTCAACGTTTTAAAGGTATACGGAACCCTAATAAAGCGACGAGGCCCAACTCGCATACTCTGCCCGTTTTTTCTAGAAAATACTTAAAAGTAATATTGTTTTTCCCAGAATACCGAGTATACTAAAATTCTTCAAAACTTTTTGTGCGAAAATTTAAGATAAGTTCTCAGACGACAATTTTTATGTTAATGGCACGCTCTTATCGTTTAGGATAAGATGCAAGATAAAACTTCTCGAAATGTCTTCGTTTCTTTTCCTTATCCTTGATTTACCGATAACTTTTAAGTATCGTTGTGCCGTTTTAAAATAACTTCTGAGATACTTACAAAACGTTCTTCCTTATGTATTGCGAACATAAATGAAAAAGAATCAAAAAATAATATATTTACAAAAAACTTCTGGTGTGTTAAATACACAATACATAAAAAAAAGAAAAATTCAAAAATAAAAACAAATATATATTTTCTAACCTTACCTTATTATTAACCTGAGCGTTCCACATAAAAAGTAAGTAAAAAATTCAATTAAACCAGACCTGATTAAAAAAAAGTACCCACGTGGAATTTAAATGACCCTTTTTTAGGTTTACGTGAGTAAATCAGATACCACTCGGTCGTGGGTATTACACCTAATGAAGCAGAATAAACTCTGTCCCGTGGAACTAAGGGTTTTAAAATTAACTTTATCTGATAACCTGGCAATTTCATTAAAACCCTCTCTGCGTTTTTAACCTCAAATGGCAGATTTATACCGCATAAATCTTTAAAAAAATCACAATGTAAATCAATATTTTGTAAATTTATTGACTAAAAAAAACTATAAAATAAAAATTTTGCACTATGTATTGTACATGCCTGAATGGGTAACAATACGATAAGTATTTTATATATTTTATTACCAGATAAATTTTAAACAGATTATTTTTTCTACAACTAAAAACTAAGAATACTTATAAATACAATGTACTTTTACACCAGCTACTTTTTTTTTGAAAAACCAGATTGAAGTACACAAACCAAGGTAGTTTCTTATCTTTTCTCGAAATATGTATATCCAATGGTTTTAATTAATTGTTTTACGTTACTTTTTTAAGAGTCAATAGGTAGTTTAATATTTCAGGAAAATTATGAATAAATTAAGGTTTTCATGAGCGTAGTACCTTAGTCGTCCATTAATCACGTGAGGCACAAATGGGGGAGGGGGTTCTGAAAAAATCGCGAAATATTACAAGGGGGAAGGGAGTGTAGTGAGATATCACGTGTATTTATCTTTTCGTTGAACGCGCGATTTCTATAAGTTCCAAAGGTCAGAGTGTGGCTATTAATTAGATTGTACAAGGTGTAACAAAATAGGTGTAGGAATCGTTAACTGGGGATACTTCTCATCTTACTGAACAGCTTTTGTTCTACGACTTTGCTGAAATCTCAAAAAAAATTGAACTATCCATTTTTTTTGAGATTTCAGCAAAGTCGTAGAACAAAAGTTGTTCAGTACGATGAGTAGAGTTAACGGATCCTACAACAATTTTGTTACACCCTGTATAGTTGTGTAAATTAGATTATACCTGAATTTAAAGATAATATTCTGAAATTTTTTTTAGATACTTTGTACCAAAAAAATACGCGTGATTTTGGGGGTAGTCTAAAACCTCACCACGTATCACAAGGGGGAGGGAGGTTAAACATTTGCTAAAAAACATCACGTGATCCCTTATTTAATTAAATTACTTGTTTTTTTTACATTCATACTTTCAAAATATAAATAATAACTAAACTATCGCCAATCCAGACTTGGCCCCCTTGTGTGGAGTCCATACTCCATCCTAACCTTCCCGAGGAATGGAAAGAGACCCGTGTCCCTACAGACAGAAATCTTTAGATGGTGAAATTCAAATTCGAAAAATTGTTTGTTTGTACGGAACCCTAGGTGCGCGAGTCAGACTCGCACTTGTTCGGTTTTTTATATTTATTCAGGACATCAAACCCAGTTTTAGAATGAACTGACCCTTAACAAACTTTGTTAGAGATTCTTCTATCCATGAAATTACAAAATTTGAGGAGAAAAAAAGATAAACTCAATTAAAAAGGCGGGAGAACTTGGAATTATTCATTTATCCTTTTTGACGCCTTGTTTTTATAAACTTTTCATTAGAAGTGTACTTAATTGATTTAGCTTATTTTGGAGGGTGCGGAAATCGGCAACCTTAGTAAATTTTGTAAGTTACAAACAGTCAGATTGCAGGGATGCTGTTACTGGAACCAATCGTTTTTTTTTATCAACAAACTTAAAATATGGATTTCACTAATGAACCTAAACAACTTATCCTAAGAAACCAATAGAGACTGCAAAAAAAATTTTCCATCAGAGTTCGCATGATATACAGGTTGTTTAAAAAAGTGCGTTTGAAATTTTAAGGGGTTACTCAGAATCAAGTATAGAATACAGGAAAAATATAAAAAAAATCCGATCGACAAATTTTTTTCAGTTTCCCATACTAGCGAATCAATAATTTGTATGGGAGACTGAAGAAAAATTTGTAAATCGGTTTTTTTCCCTGTATTCTATACTTTATTCTGAGTAACCACGTAAAATTCAAACGCACTTTTTTAACACCCTGTATTCATGCTTGATATATATCAATATTGATATTTATATTTTCCTATCTTCTAAGAGCTGATTCTTAAGAATGAATGTGCCAAATCCAAAGAATAAAGATATGATTAAAACAATAATAAATAAATGAGTTTAATTTAATGAATATTTTCAAATAAGCAAAAATAAAATATACATTTTAGATTCAGTTATTTCGAAAAAACATATCAGAGTATAAAATTTGAATGTTATTTTGATAAACATCTTCAAATTATCAAACATATGTACCTACATTTTTAACCGACTTCAAAAAAGGAGGAGGTTCTCAATTCGTCGGAATCTTTTTTTTTTTATGTATGTTCACCGATTACTCGAAGACGCCTGAACCGATTTGGAAAATTCTTTTTTTGTTTAAAAGGGTATACTTCACAGGTGGTCCCATATAAATTTTATCGAAATCGATTTAGCGGTTTTTGAGAAAATCAACAAAAATATAGCAAAATTGGAGTCGTTGCGATTGAAGTCGGTTGTTTTTAACGTATTCAGCGTGGTCATAAATTCAGCTATTTCGAAAAAAAAAACGTATTACTCGTAGAAATTAGTATTTAATTTTGATAAATATCAAAATATCGGATATATATGAAAAATATCTGCTATTTTGATATTTATTATAAATATCGGATAAATATCCGATATTTATTATTATTATTATTATTTATTTATTCGTAAATACGAACCCTGCTTTTCATACATAATTCACTCATTGGCCGAACAATTTATATGAAAAACTAGTTTTTTTACGAACTCCGTAAGGGTCCATAGGTTTTTTTTTGTTTCATAAGTATAGGTACGATAATTATCTCTGGACGGTAAGTGTTCGTTCACTGTTTATACTGTTAGTTGTTCACTGCTTAATCAAACACGATTAGCTAAAAAATTAAAAGTTATACTAATGAGAATTAAGTTACAATACTTAAAAAATATTCTCGTTATACTTTTGGAAATTAAATTATGATTTCTAAAATCTTATTGTCCAGTTAAATCTTTAGGTCCAGAACTTAAAGTGCACTGTGAAGTTTTGAAAATATGGAACCAGTTTTTTTTTAAATTAAGTAGATGGTATATTTTTCACTTTATAGTTTTTAATTTTGAGGTCTTAAGTCGTAAAGGGTGCACGTGTTCGTACGAAACTTTAACCCTTTCAGCGCCACTGTCTGCTAGGGTCGACAACCGGTTTCCGTGCCACAGGCACCAGGATTTGAGATTTTCATGCATTTTTTTCAGCTGGAGCCGACGTTGGCGGTAGGCTTGCCAACTACAAAAAAGGCATTTCCGGGATTACCCAGCTCGACATCCGGGACTTGGGTATATTATGCGGGACACAACACACCACATAGGTTCAAATGGTTAAGGCAAAAAACTATATATATTTTTAATTATTTTATTAAAAACAAAAACAATACAAATGTATGACAAAAATTTTAAATTAAATTATTTTTTTTACATTTAAAACTGTACTTATTTTGCGATTTTGCGCATTTATAAGTTTTTGTTTTGCAACACAAAGTTATAAAATTCACTGCATTTTTGGTCTAAATTAATTTTAATTTGTAGTTCAGCCTTAACGTGATCGACATACAGCTTATTTGTGCTGTCTGTCCATGCATTTCCACAGAGAGAAAACACTCTCCCTGCTGATGCATTTGAAGGAGGTCACACGAAATACGCAATGCGTAGGTATTAAGATATTTTAATAATGATAACAAGTTACTCGGGCCAACTGCCCAACCGTCGGGTTGGACAGTTGGCCCTGCTGGGGCCACTGATACTGGGGCTGGCCACTACCAACTACCGTCGGGTAGTTGGTACGAGATAGATACTAATATCATATAATCACTGATTTCCGGGACAAAAGGCGTCCCGCAAGGGGTCACGGCGGGATGGTCCAAAATTGACCCAGAAGCGGGACGTCCCGGAAAATCCGGGACGGTTGGCAACCCTAGTTGGCGGTGCGGGCATGATTTGTCAAAGAGTAGTAGCGTGGCGGTCAATGGTTTAAAAATCAATCCGAAATTTCATAATAAGCCCCGACATAAAAAGTCGTTTTAAATAAATATACCTATTATTCGAGTGTTTAAAATGCTTTAGATTTAAAAAAATAACTTTCAAACAACTCTCAAATACAGAGTAAATTTTTCGCCTGCAATTTCATTTTGGTCTTAAATCCGAACTTTTGAATTTTTCTTGGCGCCTTCTTCCTATTTTAAAATTAAGCAGTACGAAAGTTTTGCTCCAGCAGTTTTAGTTTAAAACTCGAGATTTGTTGAAAATTTTCTTTTTTACGTGATAAAGTAGAGCGTATGTTTTAATATTTGTAAGGACTAGATAATACTATCATTTATGGAAGTAATTTAAATATTTTGTAAAACGTTCCAGCTTCAAAGGAGCTTTGATACATGGTTGCAGAAAAATATAATATTTCTAGGAATCCATTATTAAGTACTTATAGTGTACCATTATGCTATGGAGCTAAAGTTCTCGAGTGGCAACCGCGCACCGGAAGACGCAGTGTAGGCAGACCCCCGACTCGGCGGAGTGACGACTTCGTGAAGGTTGCGGGAAGCTGCTGGATGCGGACAGCAAAAGACTGGTCGATGTGGAAATCCTTAGAGGAGGCCTTTGCCTAGCAGGGGACGTTTTTCGCCTGATGAGCACAGCGAAATTTTTAACTGAAAAAATAGCATAAGTAAGTAAGTGTAGTAGAGTGAGTGAGTAGAGTGTAGCAGAGTTCGACAAACCTGCTCACCACATAATTTTTTGCTTACAGTGGAAATCGAACTCACAATTCTCGAATTAGTATTCAAGAGTGCTAACCACTGAGCTACTGAGTTTTGCACTACACTTATGTCAGTTTCTTTAGTTGAGCCTGTGTCTTACATTTTGAATAGAAAGTCTTAAGATTCGTCCTCACCCTGAGGGCAGTCTCCACGTTTATTTTTTATACATACAGAGTATAAAAATACATCTCCCGGAAACTTAAACGGGGACAGAAAAAACTTAACTTAGAATTACCTGATCGGACTTTGTATAAAAAATCGAAAAAAATTGATAGTTTAAGTTATCAAGAGCATCTTTTTATGCCATGGATTTGGAGCAGCCAAATATACATATGTTTTAAATTTAACTGGTTACCTAATTAAATGTATTAAAACAACCGACTAAAAAAAGAGATTTAACTTCAAATAGAAAAAAGCTACTTCGTAATTAAAAGACCTTTTAGGATTTTGGGATTTATCATTGCTCACAAAAAGCTGAAATAATAAAATACTGTAATTTTATTTTATCACAAAAATATTTTTAGCGACAAAATAAAAATCTTAAAACCATCGCTCAGCGTTTTAAAATGGTACTCGTACGTCGGTTTTCAAGATAATATTGTCAAGATACATAAACAGATACTTTAGCAAAAGAATAATAGAGAAACCTTGAGATAACCTCTTGAAGCAATTGAAGTAGTCCCTGGAAAAATGCTGTCTTTGATTATGAAACAGAAAATGATACAAATTGTTTAAGTTTAAAACTTTTGTTATGAAATAAGTTTGTTCTACTCATTTTCTATGTGTAAACGTCCACATTATTTTTCTCTTTGGCTTTGCTAGACCATCATAAAAGTTGATCAGTTAAGATAATATGGGCCGATTGAAATTTTGATAAGAAAAACATTCTTCTATTAAAAAAACATATGTTTCGTTTGAGTGGAGATAGTGAACACTCTCGAGTGGTTTTTCTGAACGTTACTAAACACAGACTTATAATATAAAGTATGCCTTTTTCATTACAATGTACCGTTCTCATAGATAAGTCCACTAATAGATAGGGTTGCCACCCGTACCGGTATAGTATCGTTCTATATTTCAGTCAGTTGTACTATATATTATAGAAAAATTATATAGTACGAAAAATAATATATTTTTATCCCTAATTCAACTGTCGCGCTTTTTTATATTAAGTGTGACTGAATATCTGGAACGTAGTAAGTAATAGTGGAATTGGCCAGGTGAGTAGTATTAATTGATTAATTAGGTTAGGTAAGTAAGTTATCGATGTGTTTAGTTGGGTTATTGGTATTGGGTACTTTTTTGTCTGGTCTGGGCACGTAATTTACTGTTCTGTAGCGGTATGGTGATTGTAATTATTGGAGCATGTTGTTTGTTGATTATTCGTAAGTGAAACAATATAGTGAAACCAAACAGCAGTACTATATTTTTTCCTAAAGTACTATATTTTCGCATCGTTTTTGGGAAAAATACTATATTTGTTCAAAAAAGAAGGTGGCAACCCTACTAATAGACTTGCATAATAATTCTATGGCTTTCTCTCAACTTCAAATGCAAACTTTTACAAATAGGTTTTTTAAATATCTCTGATTATGTCCAACACGTGATTGCAGGTAACGCTAAGAACAGGAACCTGGCAAATGCCATATTAAAGAAGTTTATGTATTTCTTCGCTTCGTGAACGAGTGGGTGAGTTCCCAATATTATTCTTTCGCATATTATGATATAATATGGTTCTTAGGGGAGATGAATATCAGACGTATGAGATACGTTTTTATCAAATAAAAAATAAACTACTACATTTCATTCCAAAAACATTTAAAACACTCTGAAGTCTTCATTTATCATGGTATTATAGTTTCCAGTCTTATAATAAAAAATGTATAAATTAAAAATTGCTCGTTTAATGTAAATCCAAGCGAGTGAGTTTTTCAACTCTTTGAATAAAATGTGCTATTTAGTGAGAAATATTTTATAATGGTTAGACGACGCAGTCATTCACCCTATTGTGCTTCACGACTATAATATAGTTATCATTTTAAATTATCCTTACAAAAATGACTCTCTTAATTTATGACGTCATTTTTACTTTTTTCACAGTTTCCTCTCGGAAGCAGATCGTTATACCTATTACAAAGTTTCTTTGTCACTAAATACTTAAGCTACGAGCAAAAATTTGTTATTCTTCGCACGTCCACAAACTTTCGGAGTCATAAGCCTTGTTGGAACTTGAGGAAATTCGCGAGATTAACAATGACAAACTATTGGTTATTCCACTTTGCCTGCTAGATAAAAGTCTTCTAGCGTAGTTCATATTCTTAGGGCCTCGTTCCAGATCGAAGGTAAAATATGCCTGTTAAAAGTCTATCCCTTTTACACTTGAAATGTATCGTACAATAGGCTACCTGCTGTAAGGGTATGTCTTGCTGTAAGGGTATGTCTCTGGTAATAATTACTCTCATGGATGTGTTTTGGAACGCTTTATTAGTACTAAAAATAGGTCATTAATGATAGCCATACTTCTTAGAGCAGAAATAGTTAAGTACATCCAGATAACAAGTACAGGTGGCGCAAAAGTCCAGTGACACACAAACTCTTATATTTTAAAAAGTCGTCGTCGGTCAGAGGTTACAACTAAGACCTTAATAAATATGTTAGAATAATAGTATATTAAGATAGTAAACTAAACGATAAGTAAGAAAAAAAAACCTTCATAATATAATATTAAAATACTTTTACTTACCGTTACGTATATTCCGCACTGCACAAGGATAAACAGATCAAAAATTCAAGGCAGCTGAGAATCTTCAATATCACTATCACTCGGTAATCGGTATTTTTATAGTAGATAAGGATTTCGCTAGTTCTTTCGATGAGCTCTGACCCCGATGCAAGTCGCAATAATTGTGATAGAAAATCATCACTATCATTTTAACTAAAATAATGCCGATTTTCTTTGTACATTTACATGTTTAATTATTTAATCAAACATAACACTTATTCCATTACGTCAAGGCTTATTTCGCAAAACTACGTGTAGCGCTAAAACAAAATTGCGGCACAAGTACATGAGCTTTGGTGATGCCGCGCGCATCCCTGGTTATTTGAATTTTATGTCATTACATTACAACCCAGGTTGCAATGATTGTCGGCGCGTGAAAAAAGATGCCGCCGCCGGCACGCGCCTTTGGTAGCGATGATACACTTCGCTAATCTAATATCAGCTAATATAATCTTTAACTGTTTGTTTTAAAGGTGGTGTTACGTTGAAACAAAAGGTATTGTCTAGCTAGAGGGTCGAAAAATATGACAAAATTATTTATATTTTCAAAGGAGCCGCTCGTGGCGCGGGTTTCTTTGCTACCGCCCGCAATGATATTTTGTAGAATATATATTTAGCCGCCCGGCGTTCGGCAGCATCTTTGAGAGCGCCGGCGCCGTGACGCATGATCAGCTCTTTGGAGGAGTCGCAGGCAGCGCTCGGCGCCCCCCTAAGACCCGGCGCCCGTTTGCATTGCACACCCTGCACCATAGGTAAAGCCGCCCCTGAAAGTCACGATGGGGTTGCAATAGGTTACAACTTTTTTTTTTAATTCATCTTAATTATTATGAGATACATTTTTTTTTAGATTTTAGGTTTTTAAAGTAAGTTTTTTTATCACTTTACAAATTATATTTTTAAATAACGTACAATTTAGGCCTCCTACATCTTGCAATTTTCCAAAAGAAAAAAAAGGAAATCAAAAATTTCAAAGAACATTCAGAGTTTTGTTTAAGAAAAGGTTTACTTGTTTTTTGTGCTTAAGCTGATTGAGTAGGTGCAATATTAATCAACAGTATCAACTGAACATAAACGAATTGCTGTAATAACTATCACACAATTCATACATGATTTAATGGAAGCCTTAGTCTTGTGACATTGCTGTATTTTGGACGTAAAGATATTGCAGAGCTTCCTGAACGCTGCCCAGCAGAGTTTGATTTGACGGTTGAGAATTGGATTCGACGAAAGTTAATCTCCTTCTCGAAGATGGATCTACCTAGCTGGACTGCTTGTCCCAAGTAAACATATGCAGGCAGACATATCCGTCAAAAATATCAAGTGTAGTCTCCAACCTCAACCAACCAGAGAGTAGGTGTGACATAATTTGTCTTGTCCATGTTAAAACCAACTTGTTGAGAGGCTCTGCTAAGTCCATCGAGCATTGTGCCTTAGTCTTCCAATGTCTCAGCCATGACCACGATAACGAATCGAAGGTTGGTAGTAAAGTTGGTATGTACTCGCCGTTGATGTTCATGCCAAGTCTCCTCTCCAGAAGCTTCTGAAGCTATTTAAGAGCCATTCTAATATCGTACAAGTTGTTTTTTGTCCGGGATATCTTCATTATAGTGTCGGGTCAATCTGGTTCTCGGGTCTTAGGCCAAATTACCGACAAATAAGCGTATGGTCGTGTATGATTGCCCGTAGATAGCCCGTAGTTATTTTATCGGACCAGTGCACTCGCGTACATCCTATAGTTTTTAAGAGGACCGACAGGTGGGCGTGGCTTGGCTGTCGGCTCTTATTTTATCGCCCGGTGCACACGCGCCGTAAACATTCTAAACCTACCCGCGCGTGTCCTCTGTGCAACGCAAATCACTCACTTTCTGCGACTATCTGCTTCTATGTTTTTTTTTATGGCAGAGGTGGCGAACGGATCACCTGATGGTAAGCGACTACCTCTGCCCATAGACACCCGCAACACCGGAGGAGTCGCAAGTGCGTTACCGGCCTTTGATATGGAAGTACGCTCTTTTCTTGAAGGTTTGAATGTCGTATTGGTCTGAAAATACCGCAGGTGACAATTCATTCCACAGTTTGGTTGTGCGAGGCAGAAAGTTTAGTGAAACGCACAGTTATGTGCGAATAGTTAACTTATAAAGTATTTTTGTGTGAAAATCTTAATGCGGTTCACAGAATACATCTACTGTGCACTGGTCCGATAAAATAAGAGCCGAAATAATTATTCCACTACTTGAGCCATATAGTAAGCGTCGTCGTCGTGTCATTGTTTCTGAATAGTGTTGTGCGCAGTACTATAGAAAATGTGCCCGGCTTTAAGCCAACGCCAATTATTGGCGTTATTGTTATAAATACAGCATAAAGTAAAAGCAGAGGTAGGTAACCAAGAGTTTTAATACATCTAAAATGGCGGTTACTTAATAAAACCTACCATATTAAAAATACCATATCATGATATGAAGTTGCATATTCTAAAAGTGTATGTAAATTTCCGTAGGTACAAAAAATAAAAACGAACGTTGTATTTTTATTAAAAACGCATTACATTAATTAAAACACTTTAGTGGTATGTAAATATTATTGAAAATCAAAGTATTTTTTATCTACGTAGATGCTTTACTTACACATTTTCTTAAATCATATTTTTTCCAATCCAAAATATCATAATATATCTACACATATATATATGCATTTGAATATTCTATAAATGTATATTGATTTCTGTAGGTACCTATAAAACATCATATTAATATACCATGTAAATCGATAACTTAACTATATGTGACGTATGTACTTAGCCTAAGCTAGCCTAGTTTTAAGTCTATATTATCTTGTGACTCTACCAATAAAAGTCAGTATTAATCACGCAGTCAGATCTATCATTCATCTCCCAACACACGTCCTCACATGGCGACCCTTGCCATGTTTGGTGTTGCTGGAGTCAAATTCGTAGAGCGCGCGCCGGCTTGTAATAAAAATTAAATAAATTAAATAATGAACGATTACAAAATGATTTCTGAACTCAAATTTTTTGTGCAAAATAAATAATACTCAAACAATTTCGGCAAATCGTTGGTGAAAATTTTGTGAAAATGGGTAAACCTTATTCAAAGAATTCAGACCAGAACAAATCAAATCAGGATGAAATCAATCAAATTGGGTATTCTAACACCGTGCAGCAACATACAGAAACCATAATGGTCCACATGGGAAACTTGAGTTGGTACATTTGTTTACTGGTAGCCCTTCTGATTTTGGTGGCATTGGTTTTGGCGGCAAGACACCTCAATAAATGTTTTAACAAGAAGATCGAGAGGCGAGCATTGGCGAGCAGTCTGCAGATGAAGAGCATCCAGGGACCCTCGACTGTTTGAGGCATGACGAGAGCAGGCCCTGTCGGAGACACGGGTCTACTACCAGCGCCGACGCAACGTTTATGGTGTAAAAAAGTGTTATATTTTATTTAAAGTGTTTGGTGATAAAAATATAAAATAAAAGTTATTAGTGAAATCGTAATCATGATACGTGTGTGCGCCTGATGACAAATATGGAACATTCGTAAGGACAGTAATGTAAACAAAGTGGTAATGTACTCTACATTTATTAAGGGGAAGCACTTTTGTAATTATTTATGGCACAGATTATTAAAAAATTGTATGATGAATTATTAACTATAAGAACTTATTTAATCAAAATAGGTTCATCTCGTAGGACAGGTAATATTATTATACAAAAATTAAATGAAGCAAACGATTTATATAAGACATATGAAAATAACGTAGCTACTATAACTGTTGGAATAGAGTGTGGTGCAATTAAAGAGGAGGAAATTGTATTAATAAATAAGTATTGTCAAGATTTTATTAAGTTATATGAGGAGATAGAAAAGCTTTGTACACAAGTAGAAATAACAAAAGTAGACAGCAAAATGGAGTTCGACTTAAAAATAGCGCTTAGTATGTTACCTGTTTTGGACGATAGGGAGATAACAGTTAAGCAGCTAACATATGCAGGCAGACATATCCGTCAAAAATATCAAGTGTAGTCTCCAACCTCAACCAACCAGAGAGTAGGTGTGACATAATTTGTCTTGTCCATGTTAAAACCAACTTGTTGAGAGGCTCTGCTAAGTCCATCGAGCATTGTGCCTTAGTCTTCCAATGTCTCAGCCATGACCACGATAACGAATCGAAGGTTGGTAGTAAAGTTGGTATGTACTCGCCGTTGATGTTCATGCCAAGTCTCCTCTCCAGAAGCTTCTGAAGCTATTTAAGAGCCATTCTAATATCGTACAAGTTGTTTTTTGTCCGGGATATCTTCATTATAGTGTCGGGTCAATCTGGTTCTCGGGTCTTAGGCCAAATTACCGACAAATAAGCGTATGGTCGTGTATGATTGCCCGTAGATAGCCCGTAGTTATTTTATCGGACCAGTGCACTCGCGTACATCCTATAGTTTTTAAGAGGACCGACAGGTGGGCGTGGCTTGGCTGTCGGCTCTTATTTTATCGCCCGGTGCACACGCGCCGTAAACATTCTAAACCTACCCGCGCGTGTCCTCTGTGCAACGCAAATCACTCACTTTCTGCGACTATCTGCTTCTATGTTTTTTTTTATGGCAGAGGTGGCGAACGGATCACCTGATGGTAAGCGACTACCTCTGCCCATAGACACCCGCAACACCGGAGGAGTCGCAAGTGCGTTACCGGCCTTTGATATGGAAGTACGCTCTTTTCTTGAAGGTTTGAATGTCGTATTGGTCTGAAAATACCGCAGGTGACAATTCATTCCACAGTTTGGTTGTGCGAGGCAGAAAGTTTAGTGAAACGCACAGTTATGTGCGAATAGTTAACTTATAAAGTATTTTTGTGTGAAAATCTTAATGCGGTTCACAGAATACATCTACTGTGCACTGGTCCGATAAAATAAGAGCCGAAATAATTATTCCACTACTTGAGCCATATAGTAAGCGTCGTCGTCGTGTCATTGTTTCTGAATAGTGTTGTGCGCAGTACTATAGAAAATGTGCCCGGCTTTAAGCCAACGCCAATTATTGGCGTTATTGTTATAAATACAGCATAAAGTAAAAGCAGAGGTAGGTAACCAAGAGTTTTAATACATCTAAAATGGCGGTTACTTAATAAAACCTACCATATTAAAAATACCATATCATGATATGAAGTTGCATATTCTAAAAGTGTATGTAAATTTCCGTAGGTACAAAAAATAAAAACGAACGTTGTATTTTTATTAAAAACGCATTACATTAATTAAAACACTTTAGTGGTATGTAAATATTATTGAAAATCAAAGTATTTTTTATCTACGTAGATGCTTTACTTACACATTTTCTTAAATCATATTTTTTCCAATCCAAAATATCATAATATATCTACACATATATATATGCATTTGAATATTCTATAAATGTATATTGATTTCTGTAGGTACCTATAAAACATCATATTAATATACCATGTAAATCGATAACTTAACTATATGTGACGTATGTACTTAGCCTAAGCTAGCCTAGTTTTAAGTCTATATTATCTTGTGACTCTACCAATAAAAGTCAGTATTAATCACGCAGTCAGATCTATCATTCATCTCCCAACACACGTCCTCACATGGCGACCCTTGCCATGTTTGGTGTTGCTGGAGTCAAATTCGTAGAGCGCGCGCCGGCTTGTAATAAAAATTAAATAAATTAAATAATGAACGATTACAAAATGATTTCTGAACTCAAATTTTTTGTGCAAAATAAATAATACTCAAACAATTTCGGCAAATCGTTGGTGAAAATTTTGTGAAAATGGGTAAACCTTATTCAAAGAATTCAGACCAGAACAAATCAAATCAGGATGAAATCAATCAAATTGGGTATTCTAACACCGTGCAGCAACATACAGAAACCATAATGGTCCACATGGGAAACTTGAGTTGGTACATTTGTTTACTGGTAGCCCTTCTGATTTTGGTGGCATTGGTTTTGGCGGCAAGACACCTCAATAAATGTTTTAACAAGAAGATCGAGAGGCGAGCATTGGCGAGCAGTCTGCAGATGAAGAGCATCCAGGGACCCTCGACTGTTTGAGGCATGACGAGAGCAGGCCCTGTCGGAGACACGGGTCTACTACCAGCGCCGACGCAACGTTTATGGTGTAAAAAAGTGTTATATTTTATTTAAAGTGTTTGGTGATAAAAATATAAAATAAAAGTTATTAGTGAAATCGTAATCATGATACGTGTGTGCGCCTGATGACAAATATGGAACATTCGTAAGGACAGTAATGTAAACAAAGTGGTAATGTACTCTACATTTATTAAGGGGAAGCACTTTTGTAATTATTTATGGCACAGATTATTAAAAAATTGTATGATGAATTATTAACTATAAGAACTTATTTAATCAAAATAGGTTCATCTCGTAGGACAGGTAATATTATTATACAAAAATTAAATGAAGCAAACGATTTATATAAGACATATGAAAATAACGTAGCTACTATAACTGTTGGAATAGAGTGTGGTGCAATTAAAGAGGAGGAAATTGTATTAATAAATAAGTATTGTCAAGATTTTATTAAGTTATATGAGGAGATAGAAAAGCTTTGTACACAAGTAGAAATAACAAAAGTAGACAGCAAAATGGAGTTCGACTTAAAAATAGCGCTTAGTATGTTACCTGTTTTGGACGATAGGGAGATAACAGTTAAGCAGCTCATTGATGGCATTGAGTATTACGACTCTGTCTTAAAAAAGGAAGCGAAAGATAATTTAATCGCGTTTGTTTTGAAAAGTAGGCTCTCTCAGTCTGCTAAGCTGAGGTTAAGCTCAAGTTACAGTACAGTTAATGAATTGGTTCATGATATGAGACGTCATTTGCTGCCCAAAATTTCCTCGACTGCAATACAAAATAAATTGCATAATATATCTCAAAAAGACATGTCAATTAATGATTATGGTCAGCAACTGTCAGAACTCTTTGTTAATCTGACAATTGCACAAGCAGACGGAAATTCAGCTAATTACAATGTACTGAAACCCATAAATGAAAAATTGGCGATCAAAAGGTTCGCCGATGGGTTGCGTAATAGAAGGCTCAGCACAATAATAGCTGCCCGTAATTTTGATTTCCTCAAGGACGCCATTCAAGCAGCGATAGACGAAGAGACAGGTCAATCAACTTCAAACCAGGTATTGACAATAAATAACCCTAATAATATGTATTACAGAAGTGGTTCAAACTACCGAGGTCGTGGTGGTTTTCGTGGAAATGGTTTCCGAGGTCGTGGTGCGTACCGAGGTGGCAGTTACTACCAGGGTTGGAGAGGCGGCTACAACTATAGGCCGAGAGCAGCTGTAGCCGCAACCCACAACACCTCGTCAAGGGGTAAGTCATATTACAATAAGAACTATGTACGTGGAAACAAAGGGATACGCGAAGGCCATGTAAGAACTATGACGGAAGAACATTTATCTCCAAATCAAGATCAGATTTCAGCTAACAACGTCACTGAAAATCAGTTTTTTCGTGCCCAATAATCAAGAACACCATATATTCACCTGTAGTAACTCATTAATAGTTAACTTTAGTTACGATAATTCAAGTGTGTCATTACTCATAGATACAGGGGCATCAATTTCAGCTGTAGGTGAAGACTTTGTGACACATCATAACATTCCAGTGTATAAGGCGCGAACCGTCATAAATGGAATTGGTGGCAGCATTCAATCATTTGGATACTGTTATTTAGATTTGGTTGCAAAAGATCAGCACTTTGTCCATAAATTCTTTGTCTTTCAATCGCTACCTTGTAAGGCAAGTGGAATAATTGGTGATGACTTTTTAAGAAGGTACTCAGGTCAAATTAATTATGATTCAAACACTTTGTCCATAATGAGCGAAAATAAAGAGCGAGTGTGTATGTCTATATTAGGAAAGAGTGGTGATGACATTAGTGCGTGTTTGTTTATTCCATCTAGGTCTGAGTCTATGCACTATATATGGACGGATATGAAAGAGGATTGCGTTGTGTGTACCCAACAACTTCAGGAAGGTATTTATGTGGCAAGTTCGATAGTTAGACCAGTTAACGGAAAAATACCTATTCGTGTTTTGAATGTGACTGAAAATGACTTGACCTTAACAAACGTGAAACCGACTCTACACAGTGTATCAGACTATGACTTATGTACTTTCGATGGTAACAGTAAAGATGCAGAGCGAGTAAAGAAATTATTTTCAGTTTTGCAATTAAAACATTTGTCAAAAGAAGAACGTGTATCTATAGAAAACTTGTGTGCAAAATTTTGTGATATTTTTTATATTTCTGGGGATAAATTATCAACTACAAACATTTACGAACATTCGATTACATTGAAACCCGATACTCAACCTATCTATGTAAAACCATACAGGTTGCCCCACGCGCAGAAAGATGAAGTTAGGAGACAGATAGATAAGATGCTACAAGAAAAGATAATTGAGCCGTCTAATAGTGAATGGTCTAGTCCTGTTTTATTGGTCCCAAAGAAAGTCGATTCTACTGGAGAGAAAAAATGGCGTTTAGTTGTAGATTATAGAAAACTTAATAACTGCATTCAAGATGACAAATACCCACTGCCGAATATTACAGAGATTCTGGATTCCTTATCCGGAAGTGTGTATTTTAGTCATTTAGATTTGCATCAAGGTTACTATAACGTACAGCTAGACCCTAAAAGTCGAAAATACACGGCATTCCATTCTGGACAGTATCAAATGACTAGAATGCCTATGGGACTCAAAACCAGCCCTAGTTCATTCAGTAGAATGATGAATATCGCGATGTCCGGGTTAACTTACGAAAAATTACTAATCTATCTTGATGATTTGATTGTTTTTGGTAAAAATTTAGATGACCATAACAGGAATTTACTGGATGTTTTTAACAGGTTACGAAGTTGCAATTTAAAACTCAATCCCGCGAAGTGTGATTTCTTGAAAAAAGAAATTTTATATTTAGGCCATGTCGTTTCCGGTGATGGTATCGCTCCGGATCCTGAAAAATTACGCGTATTAAAAGATTACCCGACTCCGAAAAACGCGGACGATGTAAAACGATTCGTAGCTTTTGCTAATTATTATCGAAAATTCATCAAAAATTTTGCGGAAATAGCAAGGCCATTAAATTATTTAGGAAAGAAAGACGTAAAGTTTGTGTGGGACAGAGAATGTGAAAGTGCCTTTCAAATATTGAAAAAATGTCTCATGACACCCCCAGTCCTTCAATATCCGGATTTATCCGAAGGAAATCAGTTCATTTTACAAACTGACGCTTCAGGATTAGCACTTGGAGCAGTACTGGCAAATAAAAATAATAAACCAGTAGCCTATGCCAGTAGGACGTTAAATAAGGCAGAAAGTAGGTATTCAACAATAGATAAAGAATTACTGGCCATAGTTTGGGCAGTAAAGCATTTTAGGCCCTATCTATATTGTAGAAAATTTACCATTCGAACTGACCATAAGCCTTTAGTTCACCTGTATAATTTAAAAGACCCTTCTACAAGACAAATAAAGTTTCGCTTAGCGTTGGACGAATATGACTACACAGTAGAATACGTAAAAGGAAGTCCGAATGCGCCAGCTGATGCATTATCGAGAGTGGTTGTGACGTCACAAGAATTAAAGGAAATGAATGAAAGGATTGTAAATGTAATGACTCGTGCTCAGAGAAGAAAATTAGAGGAAAATGAAAGTAATTCGTCTGGTATGGCATCCACCAGCAATTGGCCTGATCAACCAAGAGTTGTGGATACCTATATCAAACCGAAGGAATGTGTGGAAATGAGATTTATAAATAAAAATGAATTAGATAAGCTACGTAGCATGAATGAAATAAAAGATGAAAATTCAGTTTTTTGTTATGCGCCCAAAAGAAAGATAATTTATATTAATCCAATATCTCAATCGCAACTATCACCAAGTGAATTTGTGAGAGAGTTGGCAAAGTTTAGTAAGAAAATAAATATAGAAGAAATATATTTCATGAAAAATGGGCATAATAATATATTTGTTGAAAAATTTACGAATACTATTAAAAATGAAAGTTTAAATTCCCAAAATTCGAGAGGCTTCCAATGTCCTCAGCCTCCTCGATTATGTATACTGAAAAATGTGATAAGAATTGATGAAAAAGATGACAAAACCGTTATTTTAAACGACTTCCATCTTTTGCCCACTAGTGGCCACGCGGGCATCAGACGGATGTATAATAACATAAAAAAATACTATTTTTGGCCAGGGTTAGAGCATGATGTTAAGGAATTTGTGTTAAAATGTAAAAAGTGTCAGCTTCAAAAGCATAGTATACCCATCAAAGAGCCAATGAGCATAACTACTACAGCGACTGCAGCGCTTGAGAAGTTATTTTTAGATATAGTCGGACCGCTAGATAGGGACGACCAAAATCATTCGTATATTCTCACTATTCAATGCGAATTAACTAAATATGTCGAAGCCTATCCCTTAGTTTCTAAAACTTCAGTCGAAATAGCGAGGTCATTAGTAAACAACTTCATTCTGAGATACGGTGTACCGAAGGAGATCGCGACGGACAGAGGCGCCGAGTTTACATCTGCCATATTTGGAGAGGTATGTAAGCTCCTAAATATAAGCAAATTGAATTCTACAGCGTATCATCATGAGAGCATCGGTGCGTTGGAGAATTCACATAAACATTTAGGGTCATACTTACGCATCCAGACTGACAATCACCCCGAGACTTGGAGCTCGTGGCTACCTTTTTGGTGCTTCTCATACAATACGTCAGTACATTCAGGTACGAAGTATACCCCGTTTGAACTCGTTTTCGGAAAAAGGTGTAATTTGCCTAGCAATTTAAATAAACAAACTGTCGATCCATTATATAATTATGACAGCTATCCAGCGGAGCTAAGGTTCAGGTTACAGACTTCGCAAAAGGAAGCGCGTGAGAACTTAATTCGTAGAAAACAGATGCGCAAAGAAAGATACGATAGGTACTTAAATCCAATAACTTATAAGTCGGACGACTTAATTCTTGTAAAGAAGGAAACAGGTACCAAACTAGATAGTATTTTTAGTGGTCCATATAGGGTAATAAGAGATTTAGCTCCTAATGTAGAAGTAGAAATTAATGGAAAAGTAGATTTAATCCATAAAAATAGGACTAAGTTGTACAGAAATAATGAGTAATGCTCATAAATACGTATGAGTAGATATAAAAAAAAAAAAATATTTTACTAAGTTTATTGGTTAATGTAACAACCAAAATGTTTATTGTTTCAAATATGTAGTTTAAAAATGTACTCTTATTGTTTTACACTATATACAATTTTTTTTATATTATTTACCGTATATACAATTTTATACTATTTTTACTTGATTACTTGTTTATTACTTTTACGGTTTAACCTTTACAAAAAAAAATATACATTTACATGTAATATTTTTTTTTCCACCTCCATGGGAAGTGTGACGTATGTACTTAGCCTAAGCTAGCCTAGTTTTAAGTCTATATTATCTTGTGACTCTACCAATAAAAGTCAGTATTAATCACGCAGTCAGATCTATCATTCATCTCCCAACACACGTCCTCACATATACATATGTCGATAAATGATGTACAACACTTTGTTTCGTCCAGTAAGAATGTTAGTGTCGGATGAGTGCAGCAGCATTCATAGAAAATGTACAGCGACTAGTAAGAGCCGATAAAATAAGATCCGTTCTATAAGTTATAAGTCCGGTACCTACCTAAGAATGTTAGTGTCGGATGAGTGCACTCGCGCTCATACAAAATGTACAGCGAGTGGATCGGAGTGTGACGTCATCATCTGTCGGTTCTTACCGTGTCGGCTCAGTGCACTTGCAGCGTTACCCTTATTAATCTTACTTGTATGTGGCTGTGTAGCTACGAAAGTTTGTACATTTTGTTGCGGCTTTTTTACACGATCATGAGAAGGTTTGTTAAAGCTTGTGGAAGGAGTGTTATTAGATTTTATCATCTCCAACATATCAAAGCTGATAGAAAAGTTAGAAAAGTTCTTAGAAAAGTTAACAAATGATCTAACAGTAATAACAGTGCTTTAAAACTGTTCCCATTCTTTTTCAAAATTCGTCTCTAATTTGGTCACAATTAAATAAACAATGAGATTAATTAAATTTAACACTGTGTCAAATCTTTTTCAAATCTTATTTATCGTATGCAAAGAGAACAAAGCCTTAACATGATTATGCACAAGCAATTTATTATTATTGTACCTATTATTAAGCAAATCCCATGCAATCAAATAATTCAATGATAACAGCTCTAGCGATTCAATAACAGCTGAGGCACTACCAGTTACGGTAAATAATGAAATTTTTGAATATTATCTAATTGTCTGGAATTATGAATCATAGAAAGAAAGATATCTCTAAACTCAAGCCAGCTTGTGTATGAACTAGCAAACCGCGGTAGCCAAATTGTAGGTAGCTTTATTAGAGAGTTCGAATTGCATCTAGGTTCGTTACGTTATTTCTGACTTCAGGGGCTCATTACACAGATAGTTAGATTCAATTAATTGCTTAGCAGTAGCTAAAAAACTGAAATACAAATTTCCAAAATTTTTCTCTATGCTCTAATTGTTTAGCAAGACCACTTTCTGGTGCTAATTGCTCAATAGTCGATTGAAATTCATCAAAATCAACCAGAAGAGATTTAGCTGTATCATGACGTATTTTTAATTCAATTAATTGTTTGTCAGACAAAACACTTTCACGGATAGAGTCTACAAATTTCATAAAGAAAGTTAATTTAGTCTTAATTGAACCTCTTTTCCTATTATTTAAATCAGTTAAATTAGTTTCAGACTCTACTGGTTTCTCACTGGGAGGTTGTTTCTAATCAATTTCATCATCTGAAACGGGTAACATGACGGCTTATGAAAAGAAATGGTACTCACTATTCTGTAGGTAGGAACCACGCGGTGAAATAATGCGCAACAATGATAATGCATCGTTTCTTCGCCCGCATTCACCCATATTGAGACCCGCAACAGTTAGAAGAACAACTGCTGTCGAAGTTCATCATGAAGTTCAGGCTGCTCCTCCAACATACACCGTGAAATTTAATTCGTTGTACTCCCGCTAACTTTGCAAAAAAAATTGACCTCTTCATATAAATTCATCAGCTGATCTACCATTTTTGTATGAAGAGGTCAACATTCCTTTTGCGAATTGACTATGAGTTCCTTGGGCAAAGTTGTTCAGTTTCACGAGTAGAAATCACAGGTAGCGGGAGTGTATACACTTCCGGACACATCTATCGGCCCACCTAGCATTTTAAGTTTTAATGGACTAAACTAAAAATAAATCCGGCGTTCCAATCCGACTAACTGAACCGATCAACTAGTTGTGCCGAATGGAATTCGACTAAGGTATTTGTTCCAATGCAACCAACTATTGTTCGGAGCCAAAAAGCTTTTATGCAGTTTTGAAGCCGGCACATTAGAAATCTTTTTTCCAAATTAGTTCCAAATTCAAACTCAGGAATAGCCTACGGTTTTATCTATAGGCTATTAAAAATTAAAATCCTAGGTGGGCCGATAGATGTGTCCGGAAGTACATATAATTTATTTGCGGAATTTGTAAGGGGAGTTCATTTTTTAATGACGATAAATAAATAAATAAATAATCTTATCGAATAATCAAATTAGTCGATTTTTCTGTACTCTCAGGATTTTTTTTTATTTACCAAATTTTTTTATACCTCTACAGTTGAACAAAATTTTTTTACACACAATTTTTTCCAGTTGTATGAAATACGAGCAAAGTGTTACACAATAGTCACACAAAAGATTGTTAACATAACATATCTTGTCTCTGACATAACCTAGCCTTTACTACTACACTTTCTTAAGATTTCATATTGAAAAGGTTCATACGTGGGCGTTTTTATCACCTTATGTCGTCTGAGTCTTTCAAGAATACGTTTTACTGCGTCAACACTTTCTGAATCTTGAAGATTTTTTTATTTGAGTCTTTTATCCAACTACTAGATATTTTTTTCATGAATCAAATAATATAGGTGTATCTTAAAACTAAACTAAACTTAAAAATAATATCTAAAAAATATGGACTATGGTTCAAATCGATCAGCTAATGGCGTCCAATTTTTTGTGACTTTTTCAAAGCCGTATAATAAAAAAAACACATTAATAGATATCAGTTTCATAGGTAGAATTTAAGTTTAACTTGAACGACTAACACACCTACTGTAACATCCTGTATATAATGGTTTTTCGTTTGTCTTATTGTTAGTAACAAAGAGTGAAGGGTAATGTTATTTTGCTTTTAGTAAAATTATCCTTCTCTGTCCACCCTATTATGTGAATAGTTCTCACAGCCCTTTCACCGTCTTACAGAAATGGCTGAGTGACCCAAAACAAGTCACCGTACGAAAGCTTTTTCTGATCTCGCTTTCTGACGAAACGAAACGTGAGACGGACCTTTATTAACATTTTACGATGGGTAGTTTCTGCGCACCCTATATTGTTTTCTGAAACGGAAGAGCCGAAAGTGAAAGCTTCTGTTTTTTGTAATACGAATTTTATAACATGAACGCAACAAAAAAATTGCTACGAAATATTTGGTATGTTTTGGAATTTGTGGGGACTGCAATTTATACAATTATTAACATGACAATACGGATAACATTTCACACATTATGGTTAATATAATAATAATTTAGTGTAACAGAATAGAAACTGTCCTAAGAAAAAATTTTACGTTTCATCTGACAGAAATTGGCAGTCTTCGATTTTAAAGTACTTCATCCCATTTTATCACTATCCTCGTTCGATCGTGCGATCCTCGTTCCGGATCGTATCTCGTGCAAAGGTTATCCATCGCCATTCAGCGTGGCAATACTGCAAGCGTCATGGGGACTTTTGCGCCAAGTACGATTCGGGGCGGGTTATTTGACTAATATAAAATTTAATTTTATATTTATGTTATAATTTTATCACTATATCTTTTAAAAAAATATCATACCTTGCATTTTTTTTTCATTTTATTAACTTTTTTACTTTATATAAATAACGTTATATATATCAACTTACGTATAAAATATCATAATACGAATGAGTATCGAATTATTTCAATTTCATCACTAGGAAAATAGGATCGGTACCTCCTTCGATTCGACGTAAACTCGCTAAAATATGTTTTTCAAAGGTTTCTTTTCTAAATTGAGTTTCTGAGAATATTAGTTATCAAACAAATACCAAACAGATTGAACTAGTGAATGAGCGATGAAACTAGTGCCTAGCCGACAAAGCGGTCAAACCATTTTGATGCTTTTAAACTGGAAACGTATAATGTTTGTAAAAACGATTTGTAATATAAATTAAATAAAAGAATTTAAGGCCTTTGTTCAGCAGTGGACGTCTTTCGGCTGATAGATAGATAAAAGAATATCGATTTCAGTTTTAAAAGTTAAACAATTTTTTTTCTTATTTGTTTCGTATTCCATCTCATCTTTAATTTCTTATTAATAAAAATCACAAAATTAGTACCATAATGACGTTGAATAACTATGACGTCACGTCTAGGTATTTCAAACATTTTTAGAACAAAATGTCGTTTTTGACAATTGTTAAAAAAAAGTCAAATAACTAGTATTCATTTACTGATTCTAGTCATTGATTATCCATCCCCAAGGTATAGACGGTGGCGATTGCCAGGTGTTGCAAGTACTTTCACCCGCGGTCATGCGTATAGGGCATTAACATTTATATATGCAGCAACGCGATTTTCTGTGCTGTGGTAATTCAAAACTGTGTGGATGTGATTCTTTATTATTTTATTTGATGTACAATCACTTTGTTAATGTACTTACCTACATCCGACTAATAGCATGCCAACTGCCAACGCCAACACAAAGCCTTTCGGTTTAATGGTGTCGTTATATACAATATTCTGTAAGTTTTCTTGCAGTGGAAATTAAAAACAAAATCTCATGGTCACACGCATAAGTTAAGTTCCATTAAGAGCGTTTTCTTAGTGCTCGAATGAGGCCATTTCTATAACTTCTTTTTTATTTTCTAACAAAATAATGCAGGGCAATTCCGAAAATAATTAATGAATAAATGCAAACACGTTATTGCAGAACATAAAATAGGAAAATACAAAATGCTGCGGCAACTCCTAGGATTTAAATTAAAAATGCATATTTGTTTGGTGATTTTTAGGTATAAAAAGTCAGTTTTCAAGAAAACAGATCTACCTTGCCATTAAAAATATCTAGGCAACAGAAATTTAGTAAGTACTTTTTAATTACAAGAATTCTAAGGCTATTTTGAAAATAAGTTTTGTTTCAATTACTAATAGCCAGTTTCCTATTGTGTTGGCGGAATCTTGTTAGGTCTGTTTTACTAATCATCACTTAAAATCAGGTGAGATGACACCAACACATAACCGATTATGGATTTAAAAAAGCTAAATAAAACGTTTAAAACTTCAAATGTTTTAAGATTTATAATCCTCATTTAAATTGACTTTCCGTTAAAAGGCATTTGGCTAATTAATTTTAACCTAGTTACGAAAATTGATTTAGGCCATCAACATTTTTGGTTTAAAATGCTAAAAAGGGGGGCATTTAACTTGAATACACTAAACCACATTCATCCAGAGGGTAAAGACAGCTGCCCAAATTTTTCTAAAGTGTAAAAGGTAGCACGGCAATTGAATCATCATATTATTTTAAGACGACGTACTGAAGATTTTGGTGGCAGGGATCTCGATTTTACTCAGCAATAACGAAACGTACGAAAGTTATATTTTGTAACCTGATTCTTCAGTTTTCTGACTTCATTTTGCCTGTTGCGTTACACGATTGATTAACTTTCATAACAGAGAAAAAAATATTAAAGATACCCCTTTTAAAAAAGAGATTTGCATTTTACGCGCAAATGGAACTGATTTAAGGCTCAAAGTTTTGTATGTACATTAATCTTCAAGCTTACTTGAAAATGCCTGTTCAGTTTTTCTAAATTAATTGTAGTTTTTAAGTTAAACGAAATAAACTGTTTTGTCGCATACGACCTTATGAAATGAGCTAGGGCGCGCGCGGTCTCGGTATGCAATCAGTGCCCTCTCCAGCCCGCTCAGTCCGCCACTGACCATTGTCAGCGACAGGTCTGTCCCAGTTGAACTATCGCACATCATCGAACGCAAATATAAGTGAGGGATATTTTATTATTAAAAATGGGAAAAAAATGTGCCATATTTTCGAAAAGGAAAAGGAAAGCCTGTTTCACAGAGCATTGTAGGAATATAACTAAGAAAAGGTGAGTAATTGCCACAATTTAAACAGTTTTAATAAATTACATGTTTCTACTAATAAGCAGTCCAGTGTTTTTATAAACATATTGCATTTCAGTAAGCAGTAAGTAACCCGATAAATTTATATTTCAGGAAAAAAACTTTAGAACAGAGTTCGGAGAATAAAGGCATGGAGTCGCCTCAAAACTATACTTCACCGACATATGCAGAGTTACAAAATGTGTTCCCCGTGTAAGATGACAATTGATTAGTTATCGTATAATAATTAATCATGGTTTCAAATTCATTAATAAATACACTTATTTTAGGACTGCAGATAAGAATAATAAAGACCTTCCATGTAACGTTGAATGAAGAATACCACCAATTTTTGTTTTTTTATCTTAAAATATACTCTATTAAAAATAAAAAAATATGGTGAAAAATTTTTTTTGATACGTTTGATAGTTTCCGAGATACTGAATTATTTAGGTAGGCAAGTGACGCGGGGTCACCGTACGCTGCTGTGACGTCACTCCACAACGGTCGCTCAGTGCGCGCACCGCTCTCTACCTGTATGTATGAAGTTTGCGTTGAAAATTTTACAAATGACGAATCCACAAACTAGAAAATCGTGCTCGTGTCAAAGTGCTTAAATACATATACCAATATACCCGAAAAGTTATTTTTTACTATTATATTTTTGAACCTTAAAGTCAAAAGAAATGGATGAGAAAGTATGATCCACCCAGACCCAAAGCCAAAAGTTTTGCATAAACAGTAACGTCGTCGCCGTAGCTATTTCTAGCCAATCTAAAATAAAATAAATATGAGTTAACCTATACACATAAAAAATAAAAACCGGACAAGTGCGAGTCTGACTCTCGCGCAGAGGGCTTTGTCCATACCTACAAACAAACAATATTTAAAATTTTATCAACTTATTTTAAGATTTATAGAAACTTCTTAGAGATTTTCCTGTATATATACTTGTAACACTACTGTAACACCGATTCACATAAAAAAAAAACTCCAGTTAGAAATGTTATTGTGGGCGAACATAGGGACTATCCGATAGCAATGTATGAAAAACACAGTACGGTGACAGCGGCGAGTTGTTGTATGACGTCAAGCGCGCTTGGCGCGCCCGAGCGAAGTATTTGAAAAAGGCGGAAACGAAAATTATCGTAACTTCAAAACTACTCGCTTGATTTAAATAAAACAAAAACAGGTGTATTTCTAGACGTTTAGGCTACAAGGTCATAAAGTTTCAAGTGATTTAACGGACCCATTAACATTCTTCGCATCTGAGACATCAGTAAGTATTTTGTTTATTTTTAAGCAACTACGGCGAAGCAAAAAAGAGGGTTATGATTTTTAGTATTGTATGTTTGGCACATTCCATTCAAAAGGTATTACGAGTTTAAAAATGTCAGTCCAAGAAAAATTAACGCCGCCGCGCTGTAGCCGGGTGCAGCGGGCAGCGCGGCGAGGGAGGGGAGTGCACATCTAGGAAATAGGCTCCCTACATGCTCCCTGAAGCGGTCGTGGCTCAGTGCGGGTTGCGTGGTCGCGTCGATCACGCAGGTTAACTGACTACAGACACGGTCATAACCTGGATGGCTTTGACTGTTAGTGGCATTTATCTCGATTATTTCCGTGCTTCGCAAGGCACGTTAAGCCGTTGGTGCCGGCTGCTATCATTAGATGGCAGTTGTTAAGCCATGCCGGAGGTCTTTCAGGTGGCTTCCGACACTGGGGTTGGCCACTAGCCCCACAACCTCCACCAATCCGGACTTGGCCCCCGTGTGTGGAGTATGGGCTAACCTTTCCGAGTTATGGGAAGAGACCCGTGCCCCTACAGTGGGGACGTTATGGGTTGTTGACGACATGCTCCCTACATGCTTTTGACTTGATTTGAATAAATAAAATGTAAAAATAAAATAAAAACCTTTGAGAATAACAATGGTTTATGGTTAAAACTAAGCATAAAGATGCGTTTATCCCAAAATGATCAAAAAATGTATGTCCACCCGAGCGAAGCCGGGGCGGGCCGCTAGTAAAGTATAAATAAGTAAAATGTAAATAATATGTTTGTAAAATAAAATGTAAAATGATCTCACCTGAAAAAAGCAGTACTTAAGTATGTTTGAATTATTTTTCTGGTAAAAATTACATACATACACACAAACATGCGTAGCCTCTTAAAATCATAACCCTCCTTTTGACTTTCCCGTAGTCGGGTGAAGTATACATTAGTACAATACATTTATGAAAAGAAAGGAAAATTAAAAGTAAAACAAATAATATTAAAGGCAACTCTACGACGTCTGTGTTCTAGCGCTCGGTCGATCGCGATTCCTGAGTCGCGTAAAACTGTCGAGGTGCGCGCGGGTTGCGGGGCGCAAACGCCCCATTTTAAAATAATTGTTTATGAGTGCGTCACCTTAATGACGAGGTGGCATCCTTTGAAATGCAGTAAGATAATATGCGTTTGCAAAGGGGGAGTTACTCGTACATTATTTGAGCGAATGAGGTTTACCAACATATTCATAACTGGTTAATGTACGTACGTATACAACGTAGTTTACGAACTTTTCATAATACAGTCA
Source organism: Coleophora deauratella (assembly GCA_958295455.1). NCBI lineage: Eukaryota > Metazoa > Arthropoda > Insecta > Lepidoptera > Coleophoridae > Coleophora > Coleophora deauratella. The sequence continues at coordinate 12,809,125 of OY282397.1, read as the reverse complement.
ATCAGACTTTTACTACGTAAGTTCTTCTTTTTGGATAATTTACTGGTTCATAATAATTATGACACTCTCGGTCGTAGGTCAGGCTAATCAGAATTGGATTCAAACAAAAGTAATAAAACTTTCTTTAGGGGGGCGCGTTCCGAAAATTGAGACCAGTCAATCGTGTAATTAGAAAATCTTGAACTAGCTTTTGTGTTATCGAATTGGGGTGTCTTCAAAATCTTTGGGAGTTGTGCAATTAAAGCCCCACGTAACTTTAACAGTTACACATTTACTATAATATAAATCTAGTAAAATATTGCCCATTATTACGCTTCATAAAAATCACAGGTAATAATCAACATTTTACAGTCTATACTCTTTGCCTTCAGTAACATTTTGTGCATATAAATTACCTAGAAACGTATAAAGATGTATCTTCTACTTCGATATTTTACGGTCCTTTAATGACTGTACATCTTCGGTTATGACGTCATAAAGCAGGTGTGACGTGGAGAACGATTTTATGGTCATACCCTGTACCCACCTCTCCTTATTTCATGGCGGGTTTATGAGACAACATTTGTCACTTGTCCCAAAATGTATACAGTATTAAAGTCGTATGGTGTTTAAGGGGAACTAAACAGGAAACTCGTGATATACGGTAAAATTTCTAGAGAGTATATTTGCATCGTAACTTGTATTTATCGCTATGTAAGCGCCTAAATAATAAATGTCCCCATTTAAATATAGTGATAATAATTAAACAAAAAAAAAGTTTAAAAAATACTTTAAATCATCATTTCAGTATTGTGTAGTTGTACAATCACTCTTTTGAAAGTGTTAGCTTTGTTAATTATATTTAGCTATGATTTATTTGGTTTAGCTATGATTTATTTGGTACAAAAACATCACTGTCCATATTGAAATTCATAAGGTAAATTGCAGTAGCCAAAACTGAGATTTCAAATTTAAAAAAAAATACTTTTGATAATCAGCTGTAAAAATCCCTGTGTGTGAGTTAGTTTGATTCATATACAGGGTGTAAGGGACAGGTTTCCGAAAACTTTAAGGGCTTTTCAAGAAACGAAAAAATAAATCGGCTTCTCCATACAAACTGTCCAGGATGTCCATTAGGTATAGGTAATTTTGTAATATGTGTAATCATGTGTGTATATCTTTTTTTAAGTGTGCAATAAATTTGTAAATAAATAAATAAATTTTTTTTTCGTATCCTGAAAAAAAATCTTGTGGAATGTTGTTCAGTTTCGTCTACTGAACAAGCCCTTAAAGTTTTCGGAAACCTGTCCGTGACACCCTGTATTATTTTTATATTTAGTCAGAAGGTAGTCTCTCTCTTATCATGTGGCACATTTTAACCATCCTATCCACTAGGTATAGGCGGCGGTTGCCTGGTGTTGCACTTATCATCACCCTCGGTCACGTGTAGGGCATTTTAGATTTACACCTACGGACGTGTGCCACGCGACCGTCATACACAACTGTAAATCAGATGCGCAGATTTCTTCACGATGTTTTCCTTCACCGTTAAAGCAGTCGGTATGAAAATGCACGTAAGTTTCGAAAAACTCATTGGTGCACTGGCCAGGATGTGAACCCGATACCTCTGGTTAGGAGGATGGAGTCACTAACCGCAGAGACACCGACGCTTGTAGTGTAGAAGGTATAGTGAAGCCAAATGATGTAACTGAAACTGGCCGCAGCATTTTGAAAGTTCCCTGCATAATTAAGAAAAGCACGAGAGTAAAGTAACGTAGGTACATAAATTAAAATAAATTCCTGTTGTTTTGCTTGTTATAAATAATGATGAGATTTTGTTGTTTTAAAAATTAAATGACGCTGTTCTAACATTTCATTTATTAAATAATAGTAAATAGGTTCCGGGGACAAATACACACGGTCATCCGGCCCCAAACTAGGATACCCTGTATTATAGAAACCAGAGCGTGATACGTCATTTATACATGGTAAAAACAATTAATTTCATTCAAGAAAATATAGTTTCATAATTATATGCACCATGAAATATTTTTTCAATGGAGAATATGAGTTTCTTGAAAAAGATGTCATATTTTTATTGTGAGAATCAAAACTTACTTTATAAAAAATATAATTTCTGCAGTAAGAAACAAATCCAAGGCATCAGAATCTCTTGGCACAAAAAACGTCCAACTCTTTTCCTTTCCGTGTACCTACAGGGAAAACTCAGGGTTCTATTCTATTCTATTTGGTATTCCACATCTCATTAAAGGAGTGATTTTGCCAATGTCTAGTGAAAGATGGGAGAATCTTCAATAAAAAAAATGGCGAAACGCCAATGTCAAGTGAAAGACACGGCTCTAAGGGTGATGGGCACTTAAAGACTCTCCACTTGGTGGTTTACTGCTGGAACTCGGAAAACGGAGCTGTCTCCCGAGTTAATCCTCTGCTTGACCGCTTCTATCCAGTGATAGCAACCGGCACCAACGGCTTAATGTGCCTTGCAAAACAAGGAAACGGTCAAGATAAATGCCACTAACAGTCAAACCCATCCAGGTTATGACCGTGTCTGTAGTTAGTTAACCTGCGTGATCGACGCGACCACACAAGCCGCACTGAGCCACGACCGCTTCTATACAGGCTCCTATAAGTAAAGAATTATTTTCTATTATTTAATATTTTCTGTTTTTTTTTTTTTTTTAACATTTTAGGCTCAGTAGTTTCGGAGATAAGAGGGAATGGTCCATTTCCTCTGTTTTCTTTAATAATTTTTAACCAATTTATTTGCCACTCAAAAGTGGCCCCTACACTCAAAAATTATTTTGGAAATTATTTAGGACGTCCGTGTTTGGGTCACAGAAATCTATATGTATTTTAATTTTCAACTTAATCGGTCCAGTAGATTCAGAGCAAATTAGCTGTGACAGATGGACTAGCACTCCCCTAGTGATCCTATGATGCTTTTTGTAGCTCGCTAGTCAAAAAGACGAAGCGCGATGTAATTAAAATAAATTTAACAGAAATGCTCGAGAAATATGAATTAAATATGTCGCTTTTAGCAACGCCACGTGTCCAATTTACGAATCGATATTACTGGATAGCAGTTTGCGATACAAATTTTGACTTTTAGCAAATTGAACACGTTCGAAACTGCTACGGACGTCGGATGTGTAGGACTAACTTCATTGCCATCATATTGCCAGGTTTGCAGGCTTTCTCACGATGTTTTCCTTCACCATTAAAATATTAGTGCTATGGAAAAAAATACCTATAGTCCACCAGGTGTATCAACCTAGCCTAGGAGACTACTTGCCCGTGGTCAAAAACTCATGTACGTAAGTTTAAAAAACCTATTCTCTTCAATTACTGACCTAATACGAAAGACCCTTTATTGGGAGGGCCAAATCGAACCCCTGGAGCTGTCACTATTGTAACTTATTAAAGTAGTATTTTGTGTCATAACTATAGCTCATTATTAATGTCTGATTCCGTTAAACTTTCATAATTTTGACATGAATCTCCCTTTTAAAACGATATTGTAACTAATGACACGTAACCACGCAATCATTAGTGCCCTTTTGAAAATGGAACAAAAATCCAGAGAGCGCATCGCCGGCGCCGCCGGTCGTTAGTACCATCCACCCAGCTAACTGCTAATTTTTATGACGAAGTAAAACACAACTTTCGCAAATGTTTATTAAAAATTGTAAAAATGTTTACAATATTTTACAAAGTTGTAGGTAATTCATGTGACAATCAATTTGCAATAGTAAAAAGTAAGTTTAAAATGTCAAACTTCGATCACCAAAGACTTACTACAATAAACGTTAAGTACCCAAGTTAGAGTCGAGTAGTATTATAGTAAGTAACTTTAATTAAAAACCTGACTGGTTAAATGGTTTGGTATGAAAGTTGGAAATTAAAGATTAAAACAAATCTGTCGATAGATATCTTGCACTCCAAAATATAAGTATGCAGACAGGTAACTAACCAAGCTTACATGCGGGACTTAGATCAAATCATAAATCTAGGATACTTACAATAAAATGTGAATGTAAATTAATTAACCCCCCAAAATTGGATCACTAAATGAAAAATGAAATCCGCTCGCATAAAATTCTTTGACATAAAATTTCAAGCCATAAAACTTTTTGCATAATGTTCTACTACACAATTTTTTTTGGCGAATTTAACTTTTAAATAACATTACGAGCATCACCATGTATTACAAAATATCGTACGCTTAATCTTATATTTATAACATAGCCGCGCATGTTTATTTATGGGGTGCAAAATTATTATATGTTAACTTACTTGTTACGTATAACTTATGTGTCCTATTTCTTTATAACCTTACTAGTAACTATCGTATTAGTTAAAATCTAGCTTTTGCCCGCGGCTCCTCCCGCGTGTATATCGTTTTTATTATGACTGTCCTTAATGGGAGCGCGGAAGTATTTTTCCAGATCCCTTATAACCTTATTCTACTATATTGATAACCAGCACGAACTTTACCTATCGTCGCCTGAGAGTGAAAACCTCGGGAATTCAAAATAGCGAATCTATCTCTTATAATTATATTTGTAGCTTTTGACAAATTTAAGACAACAATTCGAAATTAATTTTTGAAGCATCCGAAACGTCATCAAATTTTCTAATGAATAGAAACTTAAGGGGACAAATTATAGTAATAACAAAATTTTTACGACGAGGTTTTTCTTTCCCCCTGAAGAACTCATTATTACCCTTTCCGCAAATACGAGGTTTTCACTCTTAGGATACATATTACGAATTATGTTAAGTGATGTGACCATAAAATTGTGTCAAAATCATTTTCCAGTCCCCCTGGAACCATGATTTTTTCGGTGTAAAAAGTATTTTACGTCATTTCGCATCCTGTCAACTATCCCTGTGCAAAATATGACGTTGTATTGTGCAATGTGCATTCCACCCCGGGTCTAAAAGATGTAAGAAAAATCCAGTTTTTAATAATTTGTATGTAATTATTATTTAGCTACCCTACTGAAACGATACATTCTTCCAGGATAAAATCCTGTGTATTATTCCAGTGCTTAATCATTCTATCTACCTACCAAATTCTGTAAATCCTTCGTCTAAAACTGTGTTTAAGCGTGAAAGTGGAACAAACAAATATCCATATTTTTGTGTTTATGATAATATAGGTATTATGACTTTCAATATGGGTCTTGAAATATTATGCGACAACTAGTACTTAAAATTTTATGCTAGCGGCTATAGAACTACTGTTACACGTAATAACCGACTATACTCGTAGAAGGAGCTTCTGATTCTTGGATTTTTTTAATTAACGAAGGCTTTTTAAAAAAGATTCTTTAATCAGATAACACTTTTAATTTAGTGAGCAAATCACTTTAGTATTCAATAAAATAATACGTAATGTAAATGTTGATAAGTCTGAGGTTCTCGAAGTTTGAAGTCGCTTTAAATGAAAGTTACATACCAAAGGATACATTAACTTTTATATTAAAAGTGATTTTAATAGGATTTTTACATTTCATGTGGTCACATTTAGAGTGCTATAACACTTTATAATTTACTGATACTGAATTGTATGCATTAGTTATTCTTAACCTATGACCATTCAATTACATTTGTTATGGTTTACGATAGTTTATTATTTATATTAAAATCACAGCTGAATTGATTGTAAATGCATTTGTTACATAAAAGTAAAATAATTACAATGTTCGACAGTGCATATAAAATTAATAAGATATGTTTAATATTTAAGTGCTTTACCTAATTTTGTGGTAGACATAAAATTAATATATTTGCATTGATTCACCTATTATATAAACATTGTTTTACAATCACTTAAACTAATTGTGAGTACAATATTATGTACTTCTTCATAACATCGTAAGCAAGGTATTTACAAGAGTTCAGTTGTTAATATTAGCAAATGTCTGTGTCTCACATTATATCTGTTATTAAAAACAGTAAGTCCTGGAGGCGTCATCGCAGCCCCCTTCATTGCGTCGTCAGCCATAATACATTTGGGAATTAGAAAAACGACTTAAACTCCTTGGACTCAAAACTTCTTGGTTCGCTCCTTCGTCTTTACTAAACCTAATTGTTTCTTCTCTTGGCGGCACATAATCTACGTTCCCGTACATGCTGGCACCAGCGCAAGGATATATCGTAGACAGAGGTCTCATTGCTCTAATGCTTCCTTTGTGACCTGGTACGTCTCTGTAAAGTATCATATCAGGATGCGTAGGATCGTAGAAGGTTCCAGAGATGTGGCTGACGTCTATATCGTTGTCCACATCTGAGACGTTATCGTTGAATACGTTCGGTGCTTCGGTGGTGAACATGTCTCCAGTTTTGGAAGTCCTGGATGAACGGCGGCTTATGTAACAGCCGACGCCAACTAGGAGGGCAGTGAGCACGATGAAAACAACAATTCCGACCCCGACGTAGATAAGAAGACTGGTAGTCTGAGATATACCTGTAACGATGAAGATAAGATAAATATACTTTATTGCACACCAAAAATAACAATAAGAAAAAAACATATGAATAGGATAATTTATGTTCTGTTTTATTTATCATTATTTTTAAAATATTCATTACACAGACCATTTTGTACACTACGTCAAATAACACTACCTAGTACATGAACACAGTAAAAAATGAATCGAACTTTTACATCCCTTCGTTTAACATAGATTAAAAATTAAAAATTCAAACAGTTTGGAGCTACAACTATTGAAACAGTGTGCGATGTTGCATAAATAATACCACCTGATTTGTGCCGCTGGGAATATTTGCAGGTAATTTAGAACAACGTGAACCTGTATTAATATGGTATAAAAGCTTATTTTATGTATTAATACTTAGTATACGCTACGCACATGTTACACCTCTATAGGTACTAAATTTAAAGTTCTATGGTAAGGAAAGGTAATTATCTAATGAGTTGAATAGTTTATTTAATACGTTAGTAACTAGATTCAAAACATTAATAGCATGACTGTTAAAAACCAAAGGTGCAGACAAGTTTCTTCTCTGTAATATTGAATAATAAAAATAAAAATAAATGTCAAAGGAAATTCATCCTCATTTCATTGTGGCTAAAACCGGACTTTAGCTTGCCTTCATTTATAAAACTTAGATCACCTAAATACACATCACACATAAAATACTACGACCAATACATGCCTCTCTTTCTATTCTTTGCATGAACCATGTTGTGCTTGGTAATGCCGTCAGCCCTGGTTGTGGAAGGCGTGGTAAGGTCTTCTGGCAGAGGCTGCAGTGCTGGATCAGCTATCGGTGGCACTGCATTCGGCTCGTCCCACTTCTCACCTTTGTCTTCTACAAAAGAATGGAAGTTGTTAGTTTTATCTAAGTTATAATATTTAATGCTAGACATCCAAGTATCTTGTTTGGGTAGTTGAGTTCACTAAGTGATGAGTTCATCCAATTTCGAAGTCTAGAATTTTGACTCTGGGGGCAACTCAGCTAAAGAAAAACTCGACCATTGTCGATTAAACTACATTTCTAAAGTGCTAGGGGGTGAATCGACCAAACTGATTAATCTCTGATAGCCGAGTGATTAAATAGGTTAAAAACATCACTAATATAAAACGAGACAAATCATAGCTGTGGCGAAAAAGGTGAGAGGAAGGGAAGTTGTGAAAAAGAGAAGTGGAGGAGGGTTGAAGATTCGGTATGTAAAGAAAAACTCAAGACATGCACAGTCGGTTTCAAGTACTTGAAGTTCTGTACAGATTTGTGAGACCTTTATAGTCAATTAGAAAGAAATAATAATATATTTAAAAAAAAAGTGGGTAAGTACAGATAAGGACAAACCACACACTTGCATTTGACACCTGACATCGATATAGATATTTCTACGTTTGAGTAACAAAATAGCTGTAGAAGACATAAGCTTGAACGTCCACTTAAATCACAATACACGGTTGGCTGTTTACTCACGCAAAAAATTCTGCATTGTCATTACCTGATTCATCGAAGTAACCTTCTTCACTACTCTCTGTATCCGAGTCACTATTTGACATTTCGTCTTTTTCAGTAGCGCTCTCGTACCGTTCCGTCAGAACCCCCAGAGGTACTGTAAAGAAACATCTTTGTTAAAAACCACAACAATTGGTTAAGGGGCCCGGATGGAAAATGAAATTTTACTTGCTAAATATATAAAAACTGGTTATGTGCGACTAAGATCTTGTTCCATTAGGATTCCGTAGGTAAAACCAATAAACTGAATAATAAAAAATGGGTGTTTGTTTTAGTCACAGCTTATTTGTGGTTTACGAGTAAATTTCAAACTCCTAACTAGTTTCATATTTGAGATCTATCTCAACGCTGGAATTGCATTATAAACTGTCAAGTCTTCTTTTAAAGATAAAGATTGTTTGAAAAAATGATGAATTATAAACAAAATTGCCTTCCTTATCACATTAAAAAAAAATAAAAAAAATAAAAATTGTAGGTGCATAACCTGTCAATTGAGTCTTCTACTCATCATACTGAACAACTTTCGAACTACGATTTTGCCATTGAACTCACCATACAAATTGATTAACCGATTGGCCGAATTTGTAAGGTGAGTCCAAAAAGGACACTTAAGAATAACATATTGTATATTACTTTTATAAAAATACACCATTTCTGTTTTAAAAAAAATCCCGCATTTGATATTATGCATTTTGAAGAGACGATTATTTATAAAATTCTTCTTTATTCCAACCCGTCAAAATATCATAACAACGTTTTATACGATAAAACACTCCAACAGAAAGTCAAACTGTGGTTAAACTACGTATAATAATTCAATTACGTCATAAAAGGAAGCCATGATAATCAAAACAGAGCGAAATAGTGGTTTCACTACGCGGGAAATGCATCCGGATTAAAATCATGAAATTCGCAGATATGAAACTTTTGTTAAAAGCTCTTTTATGTGGTGACCTTATCGCTGAGCTTTCAACAGCTATGCAGAGTCAGCCATCATATATTTTTCAGCAGGATAAAAATATATTTTCAGCAGTATTGTTCACCCGTATAACAACCCTTTGACCGCTAGAGGCGCGGACCACTTTTGTGTTCTGTACGCCAGCAACTATTTATGTATGCAAACAAAAATTTTATGTACTCAAAATGTAGACCATTATGAAAATTGTGGACTAAACTGTTTTTAAAAGAAAGCCATGCACGTAATTTTAATCATGCGATGACATACAGTAAAAAAAAACCGTTTCAGTGCACTTACGGTACTAATACCTAAATGGAATTTATTTAGTAACTATTTTATGTTTTGTACGTATAGCAATTTACTGAATTTTGTTAAGAGGCAACATGTACGAGATGTCAAAGCTATTCATCATGGAAATCTTTTATACTTCAGAAACACAAAAGTCTCATAGCATACCATTTTTTTCATTATCTACAATTGGTAAGCCCGTAAGTTATCTCGATATTACTTTTAAATTTACAAATATTTGTTTTTATTTTTAATTACTATTGTACTTTTATGGTATTGCTGCCTGACTGAATAAAGAAATTGTTATTATTGTTGTATGTAGGTATACATTATAATACAGTTGTGGGTACATGACAATAAACCAGTTGATCATTGCATGCCGAACTGAGCGTTTCATTATTAATCCTATAAACATTACATGATGTCAGGTGTGGGGTATTTCTAAAGTTGAGCAAAGCTAGCCGCTATTCACCGATAGTACCATCTTCACGTGTTACCCCGACCTTAATATTGATCTGGTGAACAAACTAGAGCGTTTGCAAAACCTTGCCATCCGGTTTATTTTTGGGCTGCGGAAGTATGACCATGTCTCAGAGTATCGTAAGCAACTAAATTGGCTCTCTGTGCGTTGTCGAAGGGATGCTCACTGTCTTAATCTATTATATTCAGTCTTGTTCGATCCTCGTACTCCTTTCTATCTCAAAGACCGTTTTCAATATCTCTCTTCTACTCATACTCGTCCTCTTCGATCAGCTGACTCTCTTCGCCTTTACATCCCACCTCATACCACCAATTTCTATTCCAATTCCTTCACTATCCGTTCTATCCGACTGTGGAACTCTCTTCCTGAATCTATTCGTCGTTCTCCTTCTCTTCATATTTTCAAGTCGCAGGTGAAAGCGCACTTTTTAACTTCTTAGTTATTTACTGTGTCCTTTAAAGTTGGTTGTCTTTGGTTGTATTATTATTATTTTGTTATTTAGTATTACACTGTAGTATAATATGTAATATATATGTATTTATTTATGTATTTATATAAGTGTATTGTATGTATTAATAAGTATATATTTATAGTATGGTCTATGTATATTAGTAGTTTCTTAAGTTCAGTATTTACTTATTTCTTTTTTTTCTCATTATTGTTATTGCGCACTACCCTATATAAGGTTCTTATGCGATTTCCTTCACCTAAAGGTTGTCTGGAAGAGATCGCTCTTTAGCGATAAGACCGCCTACCTGTATAACTTTTTTTATTTTAATGTTGATGTTTTTATTTTCCTGTTTTGTTGTGCAATAAAGTGTTTTCATTCATTCATTCATTCATCTTCGGTCGCGTTTGTTAGCATTTTAGAACGGTTTATACGTTACGTTCAGCCAAGCCGTTCGACCTGGGGTATAGCGGTGAGCTGGTTACATGTTTTATTCCGAATTTTGTGGTGAACTCCTTAAATTCTTTAGACGAAAATTGTGTCCCATTATCGGTTACCAATTTTTTTGGTATACCAAACCTAGAAAAGATGCATTTCATTTTATTTATTACCGTAGCGCTTTGCATATTTTCAAAAGAAACTACCTCTATGTATTTTGAGTAACATTTTGTTTATTATACATTATTAGCATTATCTAATCTGGATTATAGACATGATAGTGACGACGACGACGAAAAATTGAAGAAGCCCACTTCCTCATCAAGATTCCTCAACGCAATTTAGATAAGATGGTAGTAGCCTAGCCTAGCGCACTCAAAATTAGACTACAACCAACCAGAGCCCGCCCACAAAAAGTTGGACGCGTCGGGAATCGAACCCGCGACCTCCTGATGTGAAGCGAGCAGACTTACCACAAGACCACGGAATCGGTAAAACGTATTTTAAACAACAAACAAGAACACATAAGTTCAAAATCAGAATAGAAACACCAAGTGAATCTAATACAAACAACTGTCAGTGCAGTAAGTTAAACAAAGTAAGTATCTACTTTGTACGAAGTTCTAACGAAAATGAAGTTTTCCGGAAAACTTGGAAACTCGTTCGAAAAGAACAACTTCCGATGTTACTTATGAATGTAATGGCGGATAAATTTGTTGTGCGGCCCAACTTAACACACCCGGGTACTTTTAGATGAAGGGAAATATACATGAATAATTTTATATGGGTATGGTAGAAAATTTTGTATTCTATTTTCTGACACTGTTCTTAATACTGTCTATATATGGAATACAGGCACGTCTTACCTTTTACAAGGCTTCTTACTAGTTATTTCAATCTTTTTTGGCAAATATCACCATATCTGCGCCTTTTATTTTTTTTAAATCCTAAACTAAAATAATTAAAAAGCACTCCACTGACAAAGACATCGAACTAACGAAAAAAATAATTTCTTCTCCAAAATACGCAGTTTCTTTGAATCGTTGAAAAATTACTAAGAATTTCACTAATTAATTTTCTAATATTAATTTCATTATTATTTAGAACATCGCCTAGGTATACTACCTTTGTTAGTGAGCTGCAATTATTTTTCTGCAAATAAAAAGAATGTCAATCAACTGCAATTTAAAATTTCTACAAAAAATACTAAAAAAATAATAGCAAACTCACAAAAAAATACGACTCAATATGGACTATCACAGTACAGTCACAATATGGTATCAGTGTAGGCAGCGGTGACCTATTTAGTTATTATATGTGAGTATCTACGAAAAACTGTGTTTATCATTATTTATTATTGTTATTATAAGATTTTAACTTTTTGATAAATAAACGTGTTTATTTTTGTAAAAATAATATTAGTTTGATCCTCGCCGACCTGGATCGTAACCTTAGGCGATTGGGACTTCGAGGCAGACCGATAATAGCGGCTATGCAAAAGGCAGTCCTCCTCGACAATGCCCGGATAGTATGACGCTTTCTCTCCTCATCGCACTGACCTCCAGCCGACTGTGCTTCTGCTGGAGTAGCTCCCGCCACTTCGTCTAGTGCCAAGTGGGCAGAGTAGCCCATGTTTATATTCCAAAATAATAAGTAAGTAATAAATAAACTCACCACAAGCATAAATTACTTTCAAGTAAGCTTTGAACTGGGGTTTGCAGGGTGTCCCAAAGGTCTTCCTGTTGGCTGCAATGGAGCACCGTCGCTTGCCATGACATATCTGCATCACTGTCTCTGCAGCGTAATCGGCGGTGCAACCTATGGACGACACTCGTTTTATCCAAAAGGTAATATTTTTCGGCCATTTTGACATCATTGGATGAATGTCGTGAAAAATAGGAGGCATATTCTATGCCCATTATCCATCACTGATCGGTCAACCATGGTATGAAAGTAATAAAGCTGGCGTACTTATCTGAAGCAACGCTATATCTAAATCAAATATTTCATTCAAATAATTATTTTAAAAGTTATTCATGAAATAACCTAACCAATTTAACAAAAAATAAATAAAACTCGATCTCAGTATCCCAGTTCTGAGGACCATGACGTATCCGAGACATCTCCTACTCCAAAATCTATCAATTCATTTTAACTATAGTGGTAATAACGAAAGAAACATACATACAATCGAAAAATATTACCTTAGTAATAGTAGTAGTTAGTAGGTTGGTCTAAAACTCAAAATCTCATAGGACTACCTATCTAACTGAAGTTTCAGCACCGCTCTTTGTTTATTCATGTCAAGCTTTGTTTTAATTAAACAACTTTTTGTTTGCTCAGTTTCGTGAAAATGTGAATAAAATAAAAGTTTGCCTATTCAACATAGATGAGATGATTCCCAGAATAAGAACATTACCTTTTTGTGTGCGAAAACGTCTCGGCGACCGCAAATACTTAGTTATGCGGAGTTACCACGGATTAGAGGCGTAAGGCTAGACAATAGGTTTTTTGCTTCATCCCAATGGATGAAGCAAAAAACCTATTGTCTAGCCTTTAGCATCAATTCTCACCTAATGGTAAATGATGATGATGCCCATGATAGAATCAGATTTACTAATAGTCCTCAATGCAGTACAGAAACTGAGCTTTTCTTGTATCTTGAATACATCAATACAGTAAAAAACTTCTTGCCAGTCCATACCACAGTCTGTTCGCCGCTGGTCGTGACTATTCGAACTGCAAAATCATCCAAGCAACAAAATTACAAAAACAAACTGAATAACACTACAAATAGATTCTGAAGAAAATTTTTCCGAGCTTTGTTGTACGTTAGTCCTGTGACTCGAAGCAATTCAGTCGCGAAGTTTTCAAGCAAACTCGGAAGGATTTGAATAAATGAATTTAACTCTAGCAAAATGTTTGGTTACCAGTGAATAGTGATACGGAAGATGTGTGTGGAGTGAAGTGAACCAAAGTTCTTGCAAATGAGCTTAACTATGAACGAACTTGGCTCCAACTTGAATTAGGTATGTGATTAAATATAAATTTGTTGCCGCTTCGTACGTGATAATTTTCAAGTGGTTCCAGATTATCTGAACTCCCTTATTATGATTCAAGTAAAGGTTCATGAAGTAAATTTTAATTTTAAATTTTTTTATGTTACGTGGTTTTATTGTGCAATAGTAACTATTACTGCTACAGAAGCACAACAGCGTGAGGAAACCTACATATCTACCTGCTAGATAAGTTATCTACAAAGGTCGCGTTACTGTCTATCTCTTGGGGATGATATGGTCAATTGTATGACACGATAAGAGAGAGAAAGTAATAAAGAGACTTTTACTAATTGTGTTTTCTCCTCTTTGATACATTCTTCCCTCTAGAAACCGAAATACTGACGAGGTGTTTTAACAATAAAAGCAAAAAATATATATTTTTAAAAACAAGCTTTTATTTACATGCACTTAAATGGGTGAAATAATTTGACTTGCATTACAATAATTTAGATAGATACATACATACCTAGTCGAAACGTTTGCCTACGCTTCATTTGCTATTATTAGCCTCAGGAGATTAGAACGTATCATTAATACAAGTCATAGTCATGTCATGATAATTTATCTAACATAGATCAATACATACTACAGTGTTATCCTTTCTGTTTCTGGGAAGTAATCACTGTCTGAGGCATCATTTTGAGCACACATGATTAGACTGTGGTATGCGAGTGGGCGGTTACCGTGAAAATTACAAGCTTCACGATTATCTATCACGTCTGAGTATCATTTATCTACATTTATTTTTACTCTACTGCGGGTAATGACTTTCGGGGTTATATTGTACATACTCGTATATATATGTACGTGTATGTCATGTATAATCCATTTTATTGTTACCGTCTGTAGTCCAAACGGTTTCGTGGAATTGGAAGTGCAAGGTCGTTAGTTTCATCTGGATCCCTAGATTGAAATAGGGTATATTTTTATGCAATTGGATATTTTTATTTTGGTGATGTTCTTTCTGCAAATTCATTGATATTTTGTAGGAGCGCTTTTTAGATAAAAAAACTTAAAATAAATCCCAAAAAAACAGAGTTTGATTGCTATTGTATTTAAGCAACCGTTCTTGACTAAGCATAGACAATAATTAAAAATATGTTGCGTCTTGATACAACTGTACTTGTGTCTATTCATCATTACTATAAAAGCATTGATGTAAGACAGAGCGTATTCCCTTGTGTTGGAAAAGGTAATCTTCTTCTATCTTTGAATTCATAACTTACTATCGATGAGACAATGCCAACAATGTGCCGATTTGTTGTCAATTGCAATATAAAAAAGACTTGATGAAACTCACTCTGGTTTAGGACACCCTGTTTCTGTGGGCATGTGAAGCTCTCATACGCCATCCTTCCATAATGGGCATCGAAGATGGCAACCCTGGAGTAGGGGTTGCAACTCAGCTTGATGATCTCGTCTTCGCAGCCGGTGCGACTACGGAATTCATCTGGAAGAAAGTGGAAGTCTAAGATGGACTGTAAACTGCGGGTGAAAAACTAAAAACTAGTCACGCAATCAAATGTTAAAATAGACTGAAATTAGGTGTGGTACATATAAGAAATCTGAATTTTGAGTAAGATTACATAAGGAATTCGTTTATCATTAGGAAAGTGGAAATCATTTAGTTAGAAAACATAAGTTTGACTTAATATATAGGTTATAATAATAAAGGTTCTAACCTCTTAAGTAAAACCAGCACTATTCAGTTAACTACCATTTTTTAAGAATGAAGTTTACGAAATTGCCTTTTTTATTTCAGCTAGGTCGTATAGGTCAGTTTTTCAGTACACTTTCTGAAAATCAAAATTCAAAAATTCAAAATTCAAAATCATTTATTTCTTTACATGGGTACATTAAGCACTCTTATAAACGTCATATCATTTTTCTGGAGGAATATTCCAAATGTCATTATCATTAAAAAAATCTACAGTCTTATAGTATCCTCTTGAACAAATACAACGTTTTATATGTTTCTTAAATTTACATTCTGGTAGTTCACACACGTCATTCGGAATTTTGTTATAAAAGCGTACACACTGCCCCACAACTGATTTTTTCACCTTACTAAGTCTCGAGAAAGCTATGTCAAGATTATTTTTACTTCTCAAATTACGGTTATATCTGTCACTATTTTTGAAAAACAAGTTTAGATTTTTACGAACGTACATGATATTTTCGTAAATAAACTGACCGGCAACTGTTAGAATATTTATTTCCTTAAATCTATCTCGAAGTGATTTATTTTTATTTATTTATTTTATTTATTTATTTACTATTCGGAAGATTTACAGCAAAATAAACAAAGTAAATACAAAGCAGTAAATAACAAAATGCCGATTAAAAATCTTCACCTATAAAAAACACAACAAGCGATAACATTACAACTTTCTGTCATATTAAATCCACAAAATGTAAATTATAAGTAAATATCCATCCTTTACGCAATATAGAATAGCAGATGGAAAATGCGTTATACCTCAGAGGAATATCCTTCCTCTGAGGTTATACTAATAGTGCCCATGTTTAGTCCACAAAGAAGTCTTGTGCCACTAATCGTTTTATTGTAGTAGTGCTCGTGCAAAATAGATCAACGTCAGGGTGTTCGCAAACAAATTTATTAAAACTATTGCAACTTCGCAATAAAAATGTGTTCTGCCTGTAATTCGTGCTTGCATAAGTAATGTGTAATATGGGACGCGATCGGAATCCTAAAAGGTTGGTGCGTAGATGCAGTTTGGACAACAGTTCAGGGCTGTCAATAGTACCATTTGCTACTTTTGAAAGGAAACACAAGTCATTTATAGTTCTTCTGATAGTTAATGGCAAAAAGTGATAGCGTTTGCAGCGATGTATGTAACCGTCTGATCTCTGATGTGCTTTATAATCCAAGAATCTCATAAATCTCCTTTGGATACCCTCAATGCGATTTTTATAAACCTCATATTGAGGGTTCCAAACCTGAGAAGCGTACTCTAGGTGGCTACGTACGAAAGCGCAATAAAGGATTTTAATGCATTTTAGGCTTTTAAAGTTGGCAGAGCTCCTGATTACAAATCCCAGTGCCTTCGAAGACTTGTTTACAATGGAGTCAATATGTTTATCGAAGAGAAGCTTACTGTCATGAATAACTCCCAAGTCTCTCATCTCACTTACTTTCGTTAAGGTATGGTTCAGAAGTTTGTAGTAAGAATTGATAATATAACGTTTGCGACTAAAAGACATACAGAAACATTTTGATACATTTAAATCTAATTTATTCTTTTGACAGTAAGACTCGAAATTTTCTAAATCCGCTTGCAGAGTTCGGACATCAGAGGGATTGTGAATACGTTTTAAGATTTTCATATCGTCTGCGTACAGGAGTATCTTAGAGTTAGAAAAACAATAATTAATGTCCATTATAAAAATTATAAATAAAAGTGGACCCAAAATAGACCCTTGCGGCACACCAGATGGTATAGATGTCCATTTTCATATCATATGATTCTCGGGATCATAGTTGGTATATAGCTCGGACTGCTCTTTTCGAAACGACACCATCACTTTCCTTCTTCCTGGTAAGGTTAGGTAATACCTACCAGTAACTCAATAAATTTATCCTGGGTTCGAACGAAAAAAAATGAACAGTATAAACAATCCAATACAACCCTTTCGTTGCCATTAATGTGTAATGCGAAACCGCCAATATGTTAAAAGCCTGCTTGAATATCCGTCCATCAATTAGTCTATCGCCAGGCGCTTTTGTTTTTCTGCTTTACGTAAGTTTAATGAACTGTAATGTGAAAGAAATAAAAATGGCAGAGAAAGAAAAATAACTACCTATAAAGGGAATTCGTTCGAGAAGCTAAGCTTAAAATTATAACGAGTAATTAAAATCAAAGACAAAAATATTAAATTAATCGATTTTTTAATTCGCTATCTTTTAGGCTCTTGTCGGTAAAGCAAATACACTCCTGTATCATATTCATGTTAAAAGTAACTTAACTTTACTTTACTCTCAGGTAAACAAATGTTTTTAAAAAACATATATAAATTCATGGTAGCTCTAGATAAAATTTGAAGGACTTGCAAGATTCGATTAAAAATATAATTGTGAAATTGGAAATTTGTACTTCATGTACGTAGTGTTACATTTCGAAATGTACAAATCTGGAAACCAGTTTGAGAAAATTTTACGAATGTGGAACTGTACAAGAAAATTGTACGAATTTGGCGGAAGCCTATAGGTACGCTAATTGTTAAACTTACCCACCTACCGAACACCTTCTCCATGCGTTTCAACCACGCGTTCCAAGCGCTCATTTGTGTTTTCCACCGAGTACTAACTACTGAGTAAGTGCAGGCCACACCTTGTACCACTCCTGTTCCCGCCACGCCCGGTCACTCACCCTCCAACCCTCCTTTGCTCGCCAGAAATTTATTAACATCGCATAAATCACTTCATAACACTTGCAAGTTGTAAGTCCACCCTATAAAAGAGCTACATCACGCGATTAGTGAATCCTCTCCCCAATAGTCTGTTTTATACGGAAATATTACAGGTATTTTATTATGTCCACTCCCTGATCTTTTATATTGATTGTTAGTGAGGGTGCGAAGCGAGTAGCGTTACGGTAATCAAAAGCCATCACTACAGTCATGATGTCAGTAAGCAATTTTTAAAGTTTGTTTAATTTGGAGTATCATTTTCAGTTCCAGGTAACTAAATATCAGACAAATTAAACACGATCATCGATCATTCGGCTTCAGACATACCTATTTCTCTACTGGGAACCAGATACTAGAATAGAGATAAAGATACACTACATATCGTACATACATGTATAGCTGTTAGATTGCGTAGTAAATTTTTCCTTGAATTAAGTGTAATATCACGAATATCCGGATAATCTGGTAATCGCGATGCTTTATTACGCGATCTTACGGAATGCAAAAAGTATTTTCGACAAAAAGCGATGTAGACAAAATACATAGGTATATTTGCCCTGACTGAAAATGGACCCACGACAGTCATTATAGGCAGGAGAGCTACGCATAAATGCTATGCCAGATTAATCTATAGGCATACAAAGGGTTTGTAAATATCTGATATTTATAATAAATATCATAATATCATCTGATATTATTTTTTATATTAATTATATTTTTTTTTTGAAAAATATATATTTTTGATATAATATCCGATATTTTCGATATTTATTAATATTACATACTAATTTCAATTTCTTACTCTAATACGTTCTTTTTCGAAATAGCAGAATTTAAAATGTAGGTATGTGTTTGATAATTTGAAGATGTTTATCAAAATAACATTCAAATTTTATACTCTGATATGTTTTTTTTGAAATAGCTGAATCTAAAATGTATATTTAATTTGAAGATAGTTAATTAAATTAAAATCATTTATTTATTATTGATATAGTCATTTCTTTATTCATTAGATTTGGCACATTCATTCTTAAGAATCAGCTCTTAGAAGCTAGGAAAATATAAATATCAATGTTGATATATATCAAGCATAAATATCAATTGATTTATATCATGTGAACCCTGGACACATAACATGATATCTACCTAGTCTTGTTTAGTTTTAAATGAAAGAATACTACTCTACCTACCAAAAAATGTATTTCAAAACCGGACGCATAACCGAATTTTTTAAACTGGAGAGGGAATTTATACGTTCGAAACAGTTTTACCTGGTAGTGTAGTAACTAACTTGGTTAACCGTTGGAAAACTAAAATTTTCAGTGGTTTTCATCGTGAAAATTTAAGCTAGCCCTCGTTCTATACCGTTTAACCCAAAACCATTATAATTTCCAGATCGTTATTTCGAAACTTTAGGGGTAGTATTGAGCATTCTCTGTCACCTCATATAGCGTCTACTGAATTCTTTTTTTTATTTTTTTATTTGATAAAAGGGATAAGAAGCTTATAATTTTAGTCAGTATGAAACAGAGACTTGTGCAACTCAAAACTTTGTTGTTACAAATAAACAGAAATGTTTATGGAATTTCAAGAAAATGGAAACTCTAAACATACCCACGCTCATTTTCAAATAGTAATTTAAGTAGTTTGTTTATTTTATTTTATTATAATTTATTATTACAAAACTGAATAAATAATTTGATCAGTTTTTATGGAAACATTTCACTCAGAGTGGAATATTTCAGAACGTTTTCAGAAAAACAATCATCCAAAATTTTAATGGAACAGTACCTTAAACGTATTTGGAGCAAATTGAATTTTATAATTATCATTTTTAAATTACTGCGTATATTTGTAGTCAAAGTGAGCAAAGCGCAGTTGCCGTAAATAAAAAAAATGACACAGATGAAAACCTCTAAAAAGGAGATTTAACGCCCAAAAGTACCCAAACTTTTTTAATTTACGAACTTGTTTATCGTAAACGAATTTGCTTTTTGATATTGCTGTTTACCGCGACAGTTTATTTTTATTTGAAGTGATTTACGTTCGTAATAAAAGCGAATAAATCAATGAATAATGTCCTCCCTAAATGTGAAACTGCCACGGACCACTATTGCCAGGGACGTCCCACTAAGTATATAGGGTACCAAACTATTGGCCCTCTGTTATAATATGTATCAGTGCACAGACTGACAAAAAACCTTTCTTGCGTAAAGGCCTGCGTGGTCTATTTTACACCAGGAGGTCGCGGGTTCGATTCCCGGCGGGGTCCAAGATTGTAGGACTCAGTTTGGTTGGTGGTAGGACATTTTCTTGAGCCGGCCTAGCTAGCTACCACCACCTAAGTCTTGCCGCCATAGATCAATGTTAATAGCATTCATTTTAGTAGGGTTTTTTTACTTATAAAAAAATAAGTAAAAGTGTAGTTTTATTTTAAATTTATGTGAAATAAGTGAAAATACCGTACTAAAATTAGTATAACCTACAATGGAAAGTATCAACTATGTTAATAGCATGATGTGTTCCGGCATGGAGATACGATAGCCTGTACTCCATTGTTCTGAAAGCCTGCTTCCATCTTTCGGCATTTATTTATTTATTTATTCATTTATTTCAGGCGACGAAGCCCACCACTGTCATAGGCATTGTCACCACTTACTACTTGGTGATATTTAGCCAAGGGCATAATTTACCAATTATAGACAAAAAGTCTATAATAAGGTAGGTTTTATTAAATGTCAAAAACGACATTTTATTCCTGAGCAATTACGTCATACCTAATTACCCATTCAATATGATCGTTTCCAAACTCTTAGGTTATTATTTTAATTATTATAAAATTGGTCTTGTAATGAAAATCTAAGTGAGTAAGTTCTAAGATTTCGATTGAAGTGGTATTTAGTGAGCAATGAAATGAAAATATTTCTGAATACTAATTAAAGGTTTGCTAAATTAAAGGTTTGCTAACTTTTATAATAGATTTTGCTCAGGATTTTTGTGTGGCAAAGTTTTTTTGTTATTTCACTTAATATTTTGTTTGTTTGTTCCACTTTCACGCTGGAACTACTAAAACAATTTCGACGATATTTTGTAAATAGATATTAGCGCTGGTTCAATAAATACTCAAATTTATATCCCAGAAAATGTATGCTACCTGTTGAATAGTCATTATGATAATCGATGTCGATAACGCAGAACACGTTCAAAAACCGACTTTAATCGTAACAACTATTATTTTGATATGTTTTTTGTTTTTGTTGATTTTTTCAAAAAGCGCTGAGTCGATTTAGATAAAATTTATATGGGACCACCTCTGAAATATTACCTACCAAACAAAAGAAAAATCGATTCATAATTGGCGGAGTAATCGCGTAACGTACAAAAAAAAACATACAGTCGAATTGAGAACCTCCTCCTTTTTCGAAGTCGGTTAATTAAATATATATTATTTAAGAGTGATGAAGAAAATATACTTTTGTTTGTCCTTCTTTCGCGTCAGAACAGAGCAACATGTCATTATTGCATAGAGGTAGTTGACAGCATATGAAGTGACGCAGGATACTTTTGAAGTCATGGTTTTGGAAATAAAACATTTTTGAGACTATTTTATGATGATAATAATTAACCGATGTTAATGTAATTTGGCATATAGCCAAAATAAAGGCCGGGGAACAACATAGTAGAAAAGAGTCTAAGGGGAATCTGGAAAAACCTTTCTGGACTCCTTCAAGGACAGTCACGAAAACAATATCCATGCAAGCGCAGCCGCGGGTAAAATCTAGTTAACTATAAATCTCTCGAAATAGATGATTTAGATCTACTTCGTCCATAAAGTGGTTAATAAAGTTCTAAGAAAACAGGTAAATAAAAATAAAAACAAATGTCTGGAAGAGATCGCTCTTAGCGATAAGACCGCATTTGTACACATAGTCTTAAAAATTTGTATTTTGTAGTATTCTCCTTGTGTGCAATAAAGTGTTCATACATACAAATATATATACATACATACAAATAAAGTTGTATGCAAATATCCAAAAAGTCAAATATATTAAAAATATCAAATAAATATGTTACCAAAATAAGATAAACAAAAAATGATACTTATACAGTTTTCATACATAAATGAACCACAACAGGCATACACATCCTTATTTTGAGTCAGGGATAAAAACAATAAACACTGCCCCAAAAGTAAACAATCTTCTTTATCCTCCAAATAGTTCCGTTAAGTAATTTTGATACTAGTGTAAATCCTTTCTAGTTATAAAACTAATCCAAGTGATAACGAGACCGCGACGTGACCACAACAATGCGGAGGGTCACAGACATACCCAAGTCCGGTCCTGGCCCCGAACTAAGGATAAGTAAAACAAAGGGAGGGTCCAATAATTTTCCGATAATAGCCAAGACTAAGACTGTTCTCATAAATACGGGCTATCGTGGCAGTTATTCAATATAATGCCTTGTGGTATTCCGATATCGAAGGACATGTCTTTTTTCCTGTTAGGGTTTGACTTATAAGTTTTATGAATAATCTTTAATTTAATATTTATAGTATACGACTGCCCTCCAAATATTTTTATAAGTTTCATGAGGGGCCAATTAAAAAAAAACAGAAAGAACCACCTATAATTTTATGCTCAAAGCGAAACTTCACGTTACATCACATAAAAATAACGTAAATAAAAATTTGCGTTTATAAAATAAGAATAAATAAAATAAATTCTAACGTCTCAAAGTCTCATCTTATAATGTCTCAAAGTTATTAATGTGTCGTGTCATAAAATCATATTTGATTACTATTAGCAAGGACTTTGTAGTAAAATATTTTTTTGGTTATATCAACTTACACGGCCGGCATTTATACGCAACCTCGACGAACTTCCTGGCGAAGGGACAAGGGTCCACAAGTCCAGGTTTGGGCTTGATGCTGAACTTGCATTGGGGTTTCTTCTGGCAGGCTTCCACGACCGTCTGCAGCAGTGAGTACTGGGAACAAAATTGTAATTTAATTGTATATGCAGAAATCACCAATACATCATTTATTTGGAAATGTATTATATAAAAAGAGTTTAGTGGCATATATTTATTTATTCCATGTTTATCCAGTAATTCTCCCCATTTTCTTCATATATTATCCTACCCTAATTGCCTTAGAATGCATCCATCATATCCTTTAATTTCTATAAAAGATCAAGACTTTTTGTTATTTTAAAAATGACATCTGGAAGTTCAGTTCAGTGTTTCAATAATATAGTTTAACAAGAATCTTCATGCTTTTGGTAAGAAAAGGTAAACGGATAAAGTTAGATCATATAAAACTTTAAAATAAAAACAATCATCGTCAGCGGAAAGACGTCCACTGCTGGACAAAGGCCTGCCCCAAGGATTTCCACACCGACCGGTCCTGTGCGGCTCGCATCCAGCAAAAAACAATAATTGTATTCAAATGCGTTGATATGTATTGGGTATCATTTAAACGATTAGCAAAATATTCGTATTTTGGTGAGCATAAAAATGTATTTGGTTGGCAAAAATAACTAGTTGGTCGGCAACTTATGGCCAGCAAACATTTCAGGTTCGATCAGCAGTTAATGTCATACTGGATTACTCAAACTTTTATTGGACAGCCAATTAATTGTATTGGCTGCATTAGGTGAGCTACTATTAATCAAATTTTGTAAGCAAAAACATTTTGTTCATCAAATAAACTTTATATGTCATTCACAAAATGGGCGCGATTATTAATTTAATTTTCGGTAAAAGTTGCCCCAAAATACAGATATTTTAACTAATATCTTTATTTGATTGGGTGTAATAAGGTGATATAGGAAGTAGTCGTGACTCAGTCCGGCTTGCGTGGTCGGGTCGATCACGTTGGTTAACTGACTGCAGACACGGTTATAACCTACATGGATTGGACTGTGGGTGTTTATTATCTTGACCGTTTCCATGCTTCACAAGGCACGCACTGGCACTAACAGGCTGATATCACTGGATGGCACAATCTTTAAGCCATGTCAGAGGCCTTAAGGTGGCTTGAAAACTTCAAAAACCACCCACATTAACGAAACCTACCGATTTTTCAATACAAATGAGACTCAGTTATTTAAATAGCTAACCATATTTTAAATATGCCTACATATCATATAAACTGCTTACAGATCTGTTTTTCTGCCTTATAATTAATTATTTTACAAGTAATTATTTTGCAGCGCGAATGTTTATAAAGCAGACCAATATTGGTTAAATTGTTGACCACATTAAGATTTTTTGCAGACCAAGTGTTGCAGCCAGATTTTTATTTATTGCAAACCAAATATTTGTTTGCTGTCCAAATGATTAAACAGCAGATTTTTGTTGCTAACCAAATTAAATAACGGCAAACCATTTTATTACTTCAAATATTTATTAAGCATTTTTTTGTTGTATTATTTTGTCGTACAATAAAGAGTGTACAAACCAATAGATTAAGGATATCGGCATTTATTCGTTACGTCACCCGTAGACTGCTTTCATTGAATGTTTCAATATTACCTATATAGTTAGTGTAGCAAATATTATGCTTACTTTATGGAAACAAATAGGTAAACAACAGCTCCGCGGGCCACTTTAACTTTTAAAATTATTTTACTTTTTTCTTTAAATATGTTTTATATATAGTTTTGTTTTATATTCAGATACAGTACATGTAAAGTTATAGGGAAGAGACTGGTTACCCACAACACAGGGAATCATAGTGTGGGGACCAGGGCCGATTTTCGATGTTTTTATATTTTTGGTACAATAAAGATTATTATTATTATTTATAAACATCAGTACCGTCTGTGTTTTTTAAGTTTTCTTTTTTATATTGAAACCTTAATTTGTTAAAGTCACGACAGACTTGTAAAGTTAACATACTTACTTTAGTTGTATGTTAAATTCGAAACTGTTAACACAATTTATTAAGTTAACTTTGTTAAGTTAACTTTTAACCGTTTCCATGGTTCTGTAGCTTCAGGAGGTCGCGGTTCGATTACTGCCGGGGTACAACTTTTTAGGACGCGGTTTGGTTGGTGGTAGGGCATTTTCGAAGCCCGCCTGGCTAACTACCACCATATTTTTTAAGTCTTGCCGAAAAACATCAATGTTATTAGCATTGATTAATTATAGACCAATCTCACTTCTGCCTTCTATTTCTAAAATCCTTGAGAAACTTATGAACAATAGACTTATCAGTTATTTAGAAAATAATAAAATCTTATCCGAAAATCAATTTGGCTTCAGGCGAGGGCTCTCCACGAGTGATGCAGTTTATCAGTTTACGAACACTGTATCTAAGAGTCTCGATAATGGAAACAAATGTATTGCTATTTTTATAGATCTAGCAAAAGCATTTGACACGGTCTCTGTCCCCATCTTGCTGCACAAGCTTGAATGGATCGGAATACGAAATACTCAATTACAACTGTTCGAAAGCTACTTGACACATAGATCACAAGCTGTTAAAGTAGGCGAACACGTCAGTTCCGCTCTTCCTGTTACGTTTGGCGTACCACAAGGCAGCATTCTTGGACCAACGCTCTTTCTTATCTATATAAACGATCTTTGCTCTAAAAACTTACCACATGGTCGATTAATTGCATATGCTGATGATACAGTATTAGTTTTTTCGTCCAAAACCTGGTCAGATACGTTCAAATCTGCTCAACACGGATTCAATATGGTTTCACAGTGGCTCAGTAATAATAGATTGACTCTAAACTCGGACAAAACCAGATATATGTATTTCTCAATTCGTGTGAATAAAGAAATAAACCAAGATAATAAGATATTTTTTCATCAATGTACAACAAACAATAGCTGTTGTTGTAGCCCCCTACTAAAAACTGACTCAATTAAGTACCTGGGAATATTAATTGATCCAAACTTAAATTTTCAAAATCATATAGTCACCTTAAGTAAAAGAATACGCAAATTAATAGTAATTTTTAAAACGTTACGGCATTTAATGGAGCCATATATTCTAATACGTGTTTATTATGCACTATGTCAATCCATCTGTTCATACTGTATTTCATC